>OU744340.1:32395026-34896914 GCA_916610165.2 Gymnosoma rotundatum
TGGGACACTCATTTGAAGGTCACAAGAAAATTAAAAATAACAAGACTAAAGCTATGTACAGACGGTTGTCAGAACTAACAATATTGTCAGAAAAATATTCAGAAAATGTCTAACAATCGTGTGAACTTACAATTGTTGTCTGACAATATTGTCAGAAAAACCATTGTCAGAAAATTGTCAGACTTCTATCTGACAATAAATTGTTAGATATCTTACAATTGTGTGAACGCATTTATTTGCATTGTCAGAACATTGTCAGGCATTGTCAGTATAAAATAAATTGTAACATGTTGGAAATTTTAAACATCTGACAACGTTATCATTGTCAGATAAAAGTTAATGAAAAAAAGTGAAAAATTCTTTAAAAACAAACTTAAAATAAAAATTTAAATTAAAATTAAAGCAGAAAAAAGATAGTTAAAAAAATGGACAGCGACGGTATTTCACGGGATGATTTTAATGGTAGGAAAAAACTTGCCTTTTTCAAGCACTTTGAAAATGGCATATAGCTCTTCAGGAACAAAGCTCGAATAGTTCAAACTGGAATACGGAACAAGTATTGTAGTGACCGACATTTTTCATGTCCTATCTTTTGAACCATCATAAACAAACGCTTGAAAATTGGACAGAATGTGGATAGCTATTACCTTTGTAATAACAAGTATAAATATTCAATATAGATCATTTTATTTTATGAACATATATGATGGTTGTAAAAAGACCTCCGATATGTACAAAGAATCTGTATAGCTAAGTCCTCCATAATCGCAAGAATAAAATTTGATAATTTGGTGTATGTGATCAAAACTTTGAACTGTTATAGATAGACAACTGAAATTTAGAGGGAACTTGTATTGATAAGTCCGCTAAAAGAGCAAGTATCCAATTTGAATTTATAAATTAAAGGGTGTGCTCATACCTGATGTAATTTTACATGTATTAGCCCTATCTTTTGAACCGGTTTATACAAAAACTTGACAAAGTGTCCACTAATTTGTGTGGTATATTAAGAAATATAAATTTAAAACTAAAAATAGTTGATGTATGTGGCCAAACTTTTGAACCTTTTTAGACAAATAGCTAAAATCTGTTTTGAAGTCGGTTTTTTTATATTCGCTAAAAACGTAAGATTTTAGAATCGTTGCAGTTTCTTCGTTTTGATTAATATCTATTTGTTTTGATAAAAATTTATAATATTAATTTGTACCTTTTAAAATATTTTACATTAAAATTAATTATTAATTAATTTTCTATTGAATTTTTTAATTCTGACACTTGGCAATTCTTACTACCGTGTGAACTACCAATTTGTTGTCTGACAATGTTGTCAGAAAAATTTATTGTCAGATAATTTTCTTACAATGGAATTGTTAGTTTTCTTACAAATGCCTTGCAATCGTGTGAACTGACAATCTAAATTGTGTTTACAATTTTTATTTGCCTTGTCATTGTCAGTACATTGTTAGGTCTGACAATATTGTAAGACCTTACAACCGTCTGTACATAGCTTAATACTTCGTCGATTTCCGCTTGTGTTTTATTACTTCTTGTAACCGAGGTGAAACTAGTTTTTTTTACAAAAGTTCGGATCAATTTTTTTCTATTTCTCCAAAATTGCTTGCTTTAAATCAGCTTTACTACTCACGCATCTATTAGCGAGTCTTCTCTTCAGCGTACCCCATAGATCCTCAATGGAGTTCATGTCAGGAGATAGAGCAGGCGTGGCAATAACTTTTAAGGCCTCGTTATGCGAACGTTGATGTAAGAAAAACTTAACGTATTTTAACGTACGGTCGTTTATGTACTTATAGAAACTTTACAAATGTCACGCATGTCAATAAAATAAACAAAAACAAATCATTGTGCAGCACAATTTGTTCGCGTGTAATTATAATTTTGTTTGTAAATTTAATTTCAAAAGCCCGAAAAGAAAATGGATATTGACGATTTATTTGCTGATGTAAGTTTTTTAAATTTAGTAAATTTACTAAAGAAAAACAGAGAGAAACGTAGACG
Source organism: Gymnosoma rotundatum (assembly GCA_916610165.2). NCBI lineage: Eukaryota > Metazoa > Arthropoda > Insecta > Diptera > Tachinidae > Gymnosoma > Gymnosoma rotundatum. The sequence continues at coordinate 32,397,043 of OU744340.1, forward strand.
CCGCCTTAGGAGATGGAGTGTTAGGCCCATTAACAAAGATTATGTTGTAGCGGGCTACAATAAAAAAGTTTTTAAAGAAATGAAAAAGTCAGACGAGGAGCAATTTTTCATACACACACGGATGACGCGTGATATATTTGATTTGCTGTTGACTCTTGTTCGTGATGAGCTAACAAGACCTAGGCAAAGAATTGGTGCAGAAGAGAGATTAGAAATAACACTTCTGTCAGTAAAAAATTTTTGCTGAGATTTGAAATATCTAATTATGTCGACTTTAGGTATTTAGGTCATGGATGTTCCTTGCAGTCAATCGCTTGGAGCCACAAGATTGGAAAATCAACGGTACGAGGTATAGTATTGGAAACCTGTGATGTGCTTTGGCGTGTTTTATCTCCACTTTACCTAAGCGAGCTAACAACGTCCCAATATGAGGATATTGAAAAAGACTTTAGGTCAGTATGGAATGCTCCCAATTGTGTGGGTGCCATAGATGGGAAACATGTAGCTATAAAGTGTCCCTCGAATTCGGGCTCAATGTATTATAACTATAAGAAATATTTTAGCTTGGTACTAATGGGAGTATGTGATGCCCATTACACTTTCACATCCGTAAATGTGGGAAGCTTTGGTAGCCAAAGCGATGCAGGTATTTCTCTTAAATCTGCTTCAAAGTTTTCATTACCAAAATGTTTTAAATCACTGGTTTATTATAGGGATATTTCGTTTGTCATCATTCGGCCAAGCAGTTATGGAAGGCAATGCACCAGTTCCACCAAATAAGCCGCTAGGTTTATTATGTGGAGACCCCTTCCCGCATTACTTTATAGGTGATGCAGCGTTTCCATTGCGAAGCAATTTAATGCGCCCTTATCCAGGCTCAAATCTAGACACATTAAAAGCTATTTATAATTACAGACTCTCTCGTGCTCGGAGAGTTATAGAAAACTGTTTCGGTATCCTATGTGCTCGCTGGAGAATATTGTTAACAACAATAGAAATGTCACCGGACAATGTCGACAACATTGTGCTGGCGTGTACTGTTTTACATAATTTCATTATGCTGAACGATCAAAAACGCTGGTATTGTTCATCAACCTTTGTGGACCGTGAATCGGAAGTCGGCACTATACACGAGGGAGACTGGCGAAAGCAGCTTAGAAATAATGGTGACAGACCATTGCGTTCTTTTTCAACCCACTTCCGTAGATCTACACAAACAGCAATAGATTTAAGAAACAGGTTGGCGGAATATTTTTTAAATGAAGGAGCAATCCCATTCCAGCATCAAATGATTTAGTAGGCCATATTTAATAAAAGCTATTTAATATTTTATTTAAATAATTTTTTGTAATTCATTTAACAAACTATGTAAGTAAATACCATATATGTGTATTTTTATAATAAAAAAATAAAAGGAAAAAAACACAAAAAACTGATAATAATATTCAATAAAAAATTAATTAAAAAACTAACTATGAAGCTTTTAATTTCAGTCTAAAAATGAGAGATCAAAAATGAGATTAAAAAAATGTAGAAATGACTAGTCCTGTTCAAGTTTCATTTCCATCACCACAGCTGTGACTTTCTGCATAGCTTTTAATTGCTTTGCTGGTTCCATACTTCTGATTGTCGCCACTATCATTTGCCCAAATCCCAGAAGTGGGTCCTTCTCCTCTTGTATTAGCTTTTCTATTCTGGTTTCACACAACTTTTTAAAAACGCCGACAGCTTCTGAAAGACCATCGTCTTCTAAAACTTCCTGTCTTTTTCTTTTTCCAGAAAAATTTTTTGCTTTTTGTGTGAAAAGTTCTTGCGTAGCGGGTGATGTATCAATGGAGGTAGATGTTTGGGCTACTGGAGACGAAAGAGGACGTGGGGATGGCAGTGGTGACGACATCAAAACTGGAGATGACAGTGGTGACGTAACCAGAAGTGTGGATGGCTGTGGTGATGGCGACGGTGAGGACGAATTAAATTTTTCGCAAATATTGTAATTGGAACGTGATCTGCAATAAAATATTTAGGCATTAAAACAAATATATGTACATATATATGCAAACATATGTATATATTTAAAATTATTTTTGACTTACGCTCTTGGAAGGATAAAGTTGTCAATGAAACTCATTGTTTGCATAAGAGGCCACTGCGATCTGCTTTGACAGCCACTGCCTGATGGAATGTTCTCCTGACGCTTTTCTCTTCCGTACCTATCCCGTAGGCATGCCCATCTCTTTATAGCCATTTCCTCTAAACGATAATTTTATTTTTAATTAATTACAAGTGTACATGTATGTACATTCAAGAACTTACCCGGGACTTTCATTTCATTGGCAATTTGCCGCCAAGCACTTCTTTTTCTTTCGGCTATCTTGTACCCAATACAATTTTTATTGTACAGGCACTCATTTGCCTGTACAAGCAAGATCAGATTTTCATCGTCCATGAAGTATATACAATTGTTTTGCAAAAAAAAAAAAAAAACTATAAAAGCTAAAAAATTAAATAACAAAAACTAATACAATTTTTAATTTGCAGCAGCTGTTCAGAACAGTGTTGAGATTTGTGGCATAGTTGCGGGCACTGTTCCGTACATGTAAATTTGGAAAAAGTACTAATTTCGCTTCGAAAAATATTTTACATTTACATGTATTGACAAATTTAATTATCTATTTAAAAAAATATTATTATGTATTTAATATAACTATTTATTTATTATACTTTTATTAACCAAACTGATAAAAACTGATGAATGATACAATTATTATCAATTACTTCAAAAGTACCTAAAACGGGCAAATGTGCCGCAATTGTACTAACACCTAGAATTCCAGCACTGCCTCACGAATGTCACGTAACAATGCCGTCAAAACCTATTTTATACAGGTTGAAGCGTTACGGAAACGTGACAGTTAATTTCGGTAAGCGTTTGCATTGTTTTAGTATATTTAAAAACAAACGGCCGTTAGGTTAGCTTACGTGGACGTTCGCATAATTGTACCTTTAGGCAGTTATATAACAACCAATTCGCAGCATTCCATGAAGTGTGCTTTGGATCATTATCTGGGTAAGAGATGAAGTTATCGCGAATACCTAGTTTTTTTTTAGCACTACCAAGAACATTTCGTTTTAAAATGTTGATGTAAACCATACCATCTTAAATCCCTTCGATAATCTGCACTTTACCGACTCCAGCCCCTGACATGCAACCCCATATCATTACCGATACGCCACCGCACTTCACCGTCTTCTTGATATTTTTGTCATGTAATTCTTTACCGGGTATTCTCCTTATAAAACGCTTGCCATCAGACCCAAAAAGAGATATTTTAGTTTCATCATTAATAAAACCTATGATCAAGTAGACTTTTAATTTATCTTGATTTTTTCAATTATTACTTTGGACCAAAACTCCGCGCCTTTATGTTGATGCTTTTTGGCAAAATCTAGCCTCTTGGTTTTTCTTGGAAATAAGTGGTTTTCGGCGTGGCAACCTTGCATAGTAATGGTGTTTCTTTAGGAGTCGGCGAATTGTTTCAGCACACACTTCCACATCTTTTTTTTCCTTTAGTTTTTTTAAGTCTACAGCAAATAACTTTAGATTTTGTTTCACCAGTCTTAGTAAAAATCTAGAATACCTATCGTCAATTTCCGCTCTGTTTTTTGAGTTTCGTATTTTATTACATACAGTGCCTCTTTCTTTATAACGTTTAATTGTATTATGAACTGTAGACGCACTTTTGCCTGCCCTGCTATTCTACTTATTTCACGAATGGATTTCTTGTCTATGTAATTTTTTAAAATAATTTTTCGTTCCTCAATTGTTCTTTGACGCATTTTTTTAATGGTTTTAAATCATCTACAGTTACTACAATACTGCTAAAAATAACAAATATGCAATTTGATTTCAACATTTACCGGTATTTAGATGACGAAGTATAACTGTTTCGTCTTGAGTGTGAGTAGCACACTTGTCATTCTTTTTAAAACAACTTGGTTTTTTGCTACTGTTTTTAAAGGAGTGCAGTAATATTTTGTTATTTTACGAGGGCTGCTCTATATATTTCTGGCCTAATAGTGAAAATGCGAATATTTATAATCAAAAATGGTTTTATTGTTTTTCAAAGTATTCTCCAGCATGATTTATACACTTTTGCATTCGCTCAAACCAGTTGTCGAAGCACTTTTTCCACTCCGATTGAGACACCTCTAAAACATGGTTTTTGAACACTTCAACAGCTTCTTCTGGCGACGAAAATCGTTGACCACGCATTTTTTCTTGATGTGCGGAAACAAGAAAAAGTCATTAGGTGCCAAGTCAGGGCTGTACGGCGGATGACCCATTAATTCGACGTTTCGGCCGGTCAAAAACGCTCTGGTTTGAGCCGATGTGTGAGAGCTCGCATTGTCATGGTGAACAATGATTCGTCTTCTCTTGTTGGTTTTTCGAATTTCTCCGATGACTTCAGGCAAACAAATTGTAGTGTACCACTCAGAAGTGACCGTCCTACGTTGCTCAAGCGGAATAATCGCCACATGACCAGTTTTGCCTCAGAAACAGGCGACCATTTGCTTCGAAGTGCTTCTTCCACGAAAAACTTTCTTTGGATTTTGCTCGTCTTTGAATACCCACACGGTCGATTGTTGTTTCGTTTCGGGTTCATACGCATAGATCCATGATTCGTCACCTGGAGGTTCTTATAAACGTCTTTTGAAGCACCGCAATCGTATTTTTGCAACATTTCTTTGCACTAATCGACACGAGCCTTTTTTTGAGCGACTTTCAAATTGTGCGGGATCCAACGAGAACAACCCTTTTTTACGGCCAGGTGTTCATGCAGTATCGAATGTATGCTGGTGGAAGAAATGTCCAAGTATGTCTCTATCTCTTGGTATGTCGCATGACGATCTTGCATTATGAGTTCACGCACGACAATCTTGTTCTCTGGCACAACAGCCGTTTTTGGACGACTTTCACGGAATTCGTCTTTGAGCGAGCTTTGGCCGCGATTAAATTCATTATACCAATTTTTCACAGTGCTATAGGATGGTGAATCATCGCCATACAAAGATTTAAGTTCATCAATGCACTCTTGTCGTGATAATCCACGTCGAAAGTTGTGAAAAATGATCGCACGAAAATGTTCACGAGTTAATTCCATTTTTTCTATATTAATTTTTTCAAGTCACTGTTAACAACACAAATAATGGTCGTACGTCAAAACGTTTTGAGTACGATTATGCTTAAAAATGACAAACTTTCCAATGGAAATGTCAGATTGCACTTGGCAGCACTCAGTGTTGCAAGGCCAGATATATATATAGCAGCCCTCGTACTTTAAAGGAAGTAATTTACAAGAATTAATCCAAAAGAATTTAAACAAACAATTGTTCTTGTTTTTATAAACATTTAAAGACAAATGTGTGAAGATAAATTCGAATTTAACTAGTAGAGACATAAACCAATTTTTTAACATAGCTAATTTTGCAGTTAACAGAGCACTATTAATCATTTAACAGTCGTTAGAATTTTGACCTTTATAAATTAAATAGATTAACCCGGGAATTTGGGACCCGGTCCATGTTAAGTGCGATATGTAAAAATTGTGCTAGAGTGTACTGGGTGAGATTATAAAAGTTAAATGTTCAAAACAGGTCTTAAAGAACAATAAATACAGAGTTTTTTAACATAGTCATTTTTGAAATTTCTTAAGAAGATTGGTGGTCATTATAGAAAAATGGGAAATGGCTGGTATAACTCACCCTATACAAATAAAGGTCTAAGGGCTTACTCTATTGATCCATATTAGTGGGATATCAGAAATAATCTTAGAAAATAAAACAAGATTATTTCAGATATCCCACTAATATGGATCAATAGAGTAGCCCTTGGACCTCCATTTGTATAGGGTGAGTTATACCAGCCATTTCCCATTTTTCCATAATGACCACCAATCTTCTCAAGAAATTTTCAAAAATGACTATCTGAAAAACGTTATATTTGTTTTAGTTTCTAAGATTATTTCAGATATCCCACTAATATGGATCACTAGAGTAGACCTTGGACCTCCATTTGTATAGGGTGACCACCAATCTTCAAGAAATTTGCGAAAATGACTATGTTAAAAAACTCTGTATTTGTTGTTCTTTAAGAACTGTTTTGAACATTTAACTTTTATAATCTCACCCGGTACCTTCTAGCACAATTTTTACATATCGCACTTAACATGGACCGGGTCCCAAATTCCCGGGTTAATCGTTTTAATTAATAAAGGTCAAAATTCTAACGACTGTTAAATGATTAACAGTGCTCTGTTAACTGCAAAATTAGCTATGTTAAAAATTGGTTTATGTCTCTACTAGTTAAATTCGAATTTATCTTCACACACATAAAAGACAAATGTTATGATTATAACTGAAGTGTCCAATTTTGAGTTTGGCTGATTGTATATGAAAAAATATGTACACACTTACATCTGATCAAAAAATTTATAATTTTTATACCCTTCACCACAAAAAGTGAAAATGTGAAGTGAGTGAAGAAAAATATGTCGATCTAAATATGTTTCGACGTAAGAACTTACGTCATAACATATTTGCAGATATGATTTTAATATTTGATACATATTTAACAAATTCGTTTTCGTATTTAGGACAAATCTGTAAATATGTTTTTGTATTTTGGACATATTTTAATACTTTAAACACTCGTATAGAAGAGTATAAAAATATTTTTATTTAAATGTCTAAATGGATTACATCATATCGATGATTTATTAGCTTTAAAACGCGTTAGGTCCCATCCCGTAATCTCTCTTAGTTTGTCTACAACTTCTAAAAGCCCTCATAGAAACGGTCTTTTCATATAAAAATGTATAAATGGATTATATATCTATGATTTATTAGCTTTAAAATAAGGTAGGTCCCATCCGGTAATATATCTTAGTTTGTCTAGAACTTTCAAAATCCCTCAAAGACACGGTTCACAAATATTTTTCCAAGATTTTTTTCTTATATCCTTTGGAAAGCTAACAGATCTTTTGTAAGCTGTTTACTTTTTAAAGAAAATATGTATCTCTCCTTTTCGTCTTGGCTTGTGCAAAAATACTCCAAAGAATATTTTTAAGGTATATGTGTATACTCTTCTATACAAGTTTAGTGTGTTGGATCTTACATCAGTGTGGTCACTACACGAGTATTTAAAGTATTTAAATATGTCCCAAATACGAAAACATATTTGTCCTAAATACGAAAGTGCATTTGGTAAATATGTCACAAATATTAAAAAAAAAATGTTTGCAAATATATTATGACGTCAGTTGTGACGTCGAAACATATTTATCTTCACTCACTTGAAAAAGCGTATATCTAAGTTTGTGATTTCTACAATATCCATTTCCGACCCCATAAAGTGTATATATTCCGACTCCTTATGCATAGCGAAGTCGATTCGAAGTAAAGACGTGCACTAGTATATCCAACAGTATGGCAAAAACAGATGTATCATATACATACAAGTTACAACAGATACAAAAGAACGCATGAGTGTAGTTGATATTGTATGCTTTTGCTTGTGCGTACTCACACTATGGATACAAACACATACAGTTGTTAATGGTTTTGAATAGAGTAAGAAAATTATCAGTTTTTTACTCTCAAATATCTGTTGTACCATGAGTATAAAACAGATATTTTTGATACTTGTGTGCTGCTTATGATAGAGGCGAGAACCAATACGCAGTATTTTAAATTCGTAGTAATAACCCGAATTGTAATTATTATTGTTTAGCTTTAGTAATCAGTTTATATGATTTTAAATGTAGAATTAGCAATATTTATAATATTAATGATAATTTTGTTTTATAAAAACAAATGAAAAATTAATAAATTGTTGTCTAGTTGCGCGCTGAGTTATAAGGATAGAATTAATTCAATTAAAGAATTTTATTGTATGTTTATTTAAAAAAAAATTAATTCCTTTTTGATGAAAACTAGTAAATAGTTAAAATTAATATATAAAAAAGGTTTATTACATACATCTGTATAAACATATGTACATAAAAGTAGAAGTTCCGAAAAATTTTAATAAAAAAAATTAGGAAAAACATTTACACTTCTAGAATACACTCAATAATAATATTTTCCCTTTTACATATGTACATTGTACATATTAAATAACGCAATTTTTATTTTCTATGCACTTAGAAGGATATATTATAGTTATGTTATTTGTGCATTCAAAATTTCTAAAGTTTCTAACATGTACTAAAAAAAAAACTTTTTTCTGCATTAAAGAAAAGTCCTACAGCTTAAATAAATAGAGAGTAAAATTTATTCGAAATTAAAAAATTATTAAAAAGTTTTAAAGAAAAAAAATAAAAGAGTAAAATAGACAAGCTCATTGTAACTGCTTAACAAGGGATAGTCAGCTTAACAACGGTAAATATAAAATATAACAGTGTAGTACATCTCTTACTAGTATGCGTAAATAAGTGTCTGTCAACCACTAATTAGAATATATAATGAATTGATTGAAAAATAAATTGTTGAAAAATGCAAGTTTCTTACTATAAATGGGAGTAATTAATTAGATGGAATAACTCGTTGACAATTTCATAAATGCTTATGATGTTGTTAATATTTTCACTAGCGGTAATTTTATGAAAAAGTTTGATCGATAATTAGTTAAATGGCTTTTAAACATAGCGTCATCTAACGTTGCTTCTTTTCTTTGTACACTAAGCATAATAAAGCAATATTTTAAAGTGACATTTTTATCACAAGTATTAGGCACTATAAGAATATATTTTGTTTTCGAGTAAGTAATAAGATTTGCTAGCTGGGGTTTGATATAAATTTAGATATCAGACATCAAGTTTTATTCCATCTCGTTTAAATTTAATAAATTATTAAAATTTTCGAATGCATATCCATCAACGAAAGGGTTAAGGTTTATTTTTTTAATTTTTCCCTGACCAGGATTCGAACCATCGATTTTATAAATTAATGAAATTTTACTTTATTTTCGGCTTTTTGGTTCTTTTTAATTAATTTTCTAAACATTTTTAGAAAGAAAAATTATTTACAAATGTATGCGGACGTTTTCCAAAGAAAACAAGAAAAATTAGACGCTAGCAGAATGAAATGCTGCATTTTCTGGACCGCTACGACCTTCATCAGCATTCTTCGCATCTATCTACCTTAGTTGTGTATTTTTATAAACATCATCTATTTAACCAACTAACTTTGTAAATAAGAATACGAGAACACTCATATTCATATCAACATTAATTTGGTTAGACGAAATTTACACACAAACCAACGTATTTCTTTACTGTTCTCTCTGTATTTCGTCTTGTACATTTGTTTTTGCTTTGTTTCAATCATCGATTGAACACGAATGCAAATTTGTTTTAAGTCATTCTTACTTGTTTACTCACAACCTTATAGATGCTGTTCCAGTATCATTTTGATTGTTATTAAGTAAGCATGAATGCTCGCTGTCCATTGCGTGCTTATAATTTAATTTTTATTAAAGAAATACGTTGGTTTGTGTGTAAATTTCGTCTAACCAAATTAATGTTGATATGAATATGAGTGTTCTCGTATTCTTATTTACAAAGTTAGTTGGTTAAATAGATGATGTTTATAAAAATACGTTATTAAAAATAAATGAACTTAAGCCAAAATCATTTCTATTCATTTATATAACATTCAAGATCAAATAATAATTTAATAAAAATAAAAAATAATAAGTGCCGTTATTAAAGCTAAAGGAAAACCAACCAAATACTAAATCATACTAATTTTTATAATGAATTATAGTGTACACTTTATTTTGAAGCGTAAAATATGGAATAGATTTTGTTTTTGTTTAATAACTTTTGTTGTTGTAAATTTTTGTTGTTTTTTTTCTAAGTTTAAGTAGAGAACTGAATAACAATTAAAAAAACATAAAATGTTAAATAAAATAGTATTTTTAAAGACTGAAATATAAACTAATTTAAAGAAAATGTTTGTGTACACTTTATTTTGACGCTCACAGTATATCTGTGCACGTCTTTAATTCGAAGTCGAAGTCCGTCTGTCTGTCCGTGTTAGTGTTGAAATGTCTTTAACTGTGAAATTATGTATTTTCTTTTTCCGTTTTTTTTTTTTTTTTGTTTGCTTAGATCAGTGATGCGCAAAATATAAAATGTTTTTGTATTGGTGAGAAATATAAAGTTAAACTACGAGAAAAGTTGTTTAATAAAAAAAAAACGATGTTAGTTAGTAATATTATAAGAATTTCACATAAGCAAATAATATAAATTTAAGGTATTTTAAATTTAAGTAAAAAAATTTTAGTTTAAGCAAAATTTAGCAGAATTATGTTAGTAACATTATAAAATAGTGCACATAAGCAATTAAATTAAAATTTAATTTAAATTCAAGTAAAAATTTTATTTCTTAAATGTAAGAAAAGTTGCTTAGTGAAAAAAATATGTTACTTGGTAACAGTAAAAAACTAAAGTATTTTAAATACAAGTATAAATTCTTATTTAAAAAAATATAATAAAAACGATCTCATAAAAATTATATACGAAATTTTCTATTTTTATGTTTTTTTTTTTTTTAAATTTCGAATGAGCATAATATTTTTTAAGTTAACCGAGTTAACTCTGTTCCTTCGTACTTTGAAGTTCTAAATTAAATTTATTTTAAATAGCAATTAAAATTGCAAGATCTAAGATAAATTATTTCTTTAATATTAAATGTATTGTTACAAAGATGATTTATTAAAATCATAAAAAGATGTTAAAATAATGGACGCCAAGAAAGTGAAACGAAATGACCTATTGTGTTTGTTTTCAAAGCTAGAAGTTTCTATAAAACATCTTTATTGTAAAACAAAAACAACTAACCCAAAGCGATTACTAAACAAACACAATACACAAACATACACACACCTGTATTGTATAAAGCTAAGATCACACGATTGCCGTAATGCACCAAATCGGCCCAATTTTTATTGTGTAGTATTGTAGTATTGTGCACAATACTAAAATTGTTCCAATCAAATTTTCTGCAGTCACACGATTGCCCCATTTTATGAAAATTTTATTGGTACAAGTTGGTGAATAGTAATTTTGTGGCAATAAATTGTGCCTGTCGTTCATACGATTGTTAAACAATGCGGCAACACCAAGAATCAGCAGTTGTAGTTTCGGGCAAATATAAATAATTAATTTGCAAACTTTGTATTTTGTTTGTTGTATTTAAAAAAAAAGCTAGCGGCTGCTTTTAGTGTCTTATATACTTAAAATACAAAAAAATATAAAATATAAAAGAATTTTTAAAAAACGAACAGTATGGGTCCGAGATTGGCTGAAAAACGGGCTACTGATGGTGCATTCCAGAAGACTCTAAAAAAATTCCAAGAAGTAGACAACCAATATAAATAAATATATATATATACAGTGATGGAAAAAATAATAGAAACAAACTTAAATTTTTTTTGCGATTTCATTTTATTTAAAATGAAGTGTGCTAATTTGCTGAACATTACTTTAAATGAACCATATCTAACGGTACTTATTACGGTTGCTTTGATTTTATTTTCTTTCAACTTAATCATATATTAATTTCGTTGAAGTGAAATAAACACGTTTTCTGTTTGGAAAAAATAATAGAAACAAATTCAATTTGTGAGTTCAGGAGGTAAGTAAAACATTATTAACAATATTTTTTAAAAGAGTTTAGTTACGAATAACTTTAAAAATATAAAATACTACTTTTCAACAGCTGTTTGACTCGAATTCTATTAAAATAAAGGCTGCAATGGGGAGAGGAAAACATTCTACTAAAGCGGAGCAGAAAGTTATAAAAACTTTACGAGAAAACGGAAAAACGATGGACGAAATTTCTAAAATAATGCAATGCTCTAAAAAAAAGGTTTTTAGTGCAATTCATGCTGGAAAAACAGCTGAGTCCAGAGGAAGAAAACGAAAAACCACGGCTCGTCAAGATAAATTGTTGGTGCGTTATTGTAAAACTTATCCATTTAAAACTTCTGAGCAGATAAAAAGTGAGTTAAATATCGCAGTTACTAGCAGAACCATACGGAGCAGGCTGAAGGAAGCTAAATTAATTGCAAGAAGTCCGCGAAAGGTACCATTATTGTCCAACCTAAACATAAAGAAGAGACTAGAATACGCCACCCAAAACCTTCACCGCCAACACTGGAAAAATGTGTTGTGGTCGGACGAAACGAAAATAAATTTATTTGGTTCCGATGGGAAAACGTACGTTCGACGTCCCGTTAACTCGGCCTATGACCCAAAGTATACTAAAAAGACTGTCAAACATGGCGGTGGCTCTATCATGTTATGGGGGTGTTTTTCCTCAAATGGTGTTGGCCCAATTTACTGGATAGATGGAAAAATGTGTGCACCTGACTACGTAAATATATTAATAACAACAATGCTTCCATTTGCGCAAGAGGAAATGCCCCTTATATGGGAGTTTATGCAGGACAACGATCCGAAACATTCGTCCAATCTCGTGAAGATGTGGTTCAGGGAAAATAAAGTGAAGGTAATGCAATGGCCATCGCAGTCACCCGACCTTAACCCCATAGAACATCTGTGGGGCGTCTTAAAGAAGAGGATTGGTGACTTCCGGCCACGAAATAAACAACAACTTTGGGAAAAAATCAAGGAAGAGTGGGGCTTAATATCTCCGGAAACGTGCGAAAATCTCGTTAATTCTATGAATAGAAGATGTATGGAAGTAATACGACAGAAAGGAGGATCCACTAAGTATTAAACTGGAATATACTTAAGTTATTAATTTACCAATAAAGTGAAGAAATATTTATTTTAATTTTTGTTTCTATTTTTTTTCCAACCACAATTTTAAAAATTACTTAAATTTTGGCTTAATGTTATGTTTTTTTTTAATTTTATTTAATGTGTTTTTGAAGAATGTTAATAAGTTACCTAATTTCATAAATTTTTTTAAATAAAAGTTATTAAAAAATAAAATTTTTAGAAAACAATGAAAAAATTTGTTTGTTTCTATTACATTTTCCACCACTGTATATATATATATATATATATATATATATATATATATATATATATATATATAATATATATATATATAATTCTTGCGAAAAAAACCAACTTCAAAACAGATTTCATGTGCCTGCCTATAACAGCTCAAGTGTATGGCCACATAAATTAGGTTACATTAACTGTTGAGTCACACTTATATCTCCAAACTTTTTCAATTGTTCAATAGTTTGGCAATATCCATCAAATTGCAGCAACTATAGGGTCACTCTTTAATTTTTAAATTCAAATTATATACTTGCTGTTGTAGTAGATTAAGCAATCAGGTTCTGTGTAAATTTCAACAATCTGTCTGTAACGGTTCAACAGTTTGCCCATATACATCAGATTATATCAACTATTTAATTTATAAATTAAAATTTTTATACTTCTTATTATACCAAACAAAGTAGTGGGCATTCTGTCTAAAATTAAGGTGTTTGTATACAACGGTTAAAAAAAACGGCCATATAGAACAAACTACATTATTTGGGAACACCCTTTAATTTCTAAATTCAAATTATAAGCCTCTTGTTATAGTGGCCCTTGTAAATTGCAGCTGTCTGTCTATAACGTTAAAAAGTCCGGCCACATACACCATATTATATCAACTATTGGGACACCCGTTTATTTCCAAATCCAAATTTTATACTTGTTGTTGTAGAGGAATTAGTAATACAGGTTCTTTGCAAATTTCCATCGTCTGTCCACAACTGTTTAAAAGTATGGCACTCTTTAATTTATAATTTTAAATATTGTCAGCTGTTCCTATAACGGCCATAGCAATCGACATTCTGTCCAATTTGCAAGCGTTTGTCTAAAACGGTTCAATAGAAAGGCTCATATAAGTAAATCTTTATCAATTATGGGACACCCTTTAAATTCTAAATTTAAATTATAAGCTCGTTGATATAGCGGATTTAGCAATACAGGTCCCTTTTAAGTTTCAGCGTTCTGTCTATAACGTTTCAAAAGTTTGGTCACATACACAAAATTACATTAACTATTGGAACACCCTTTAACTTCCAAATCCAAATTTTATACTTTTTGTTATAGCAGACTTAGCAATACCGGTTCGTTGTAAATTTCAAACGTCTCTCTACAACTGTTCAAAAGTATGGCCATATACACCAAATTAAATGAACTATTGGCGCACCCTTTAATTTATAATTTGTAATATTAATACATGTTACTATAACGGTTATAGCAATCGACATTCTGTCCAATTTGCAAGCGTTTGTCTATAACGGTTCAAAAGATAGGCCCATATAAGTAAATTTACATCAATTATGGGGGCTCCCTTTAATTTTTAGATTTATTTTTGTATAATTTTTTGTTTTTGGGAGCCATAGTAATACGCAGTCATTTTAAACAGAATCGCTCTTTACAGTTCAAAATACACGTAAAAAATATGTATGTTGTATGGGGACACCCTTTAATTTTTAAGATTGTGAACTGTTTTTTAAACGGGACCAATCTGTAATCATAATCTATCATATTACCAAAAATTTTCACAATCGAATCAGAAATGACTGAGTTCTGGAGGCACAAATATAAAAAAAAGCAACATTCAGCCGAATTGTATAAACTCCTTTTTTTTAAGTCGGTTAATAAATGCATATAAATGTACACAAACAACTTGAAGGCACTCAACAAAATGAAAATATTGACGCGTATTGGATACTTTGATTGCCGCAAAAAATCACAATAAATATTGGTACATTTTTGGAAGTTTTATTGCCGCACAGTTGCATATCAAGTAGTCACACGATTGCCGCATCAGGGTTGCATTTGGTTGGTAAAAACAAGCACAATATTGACCGCGATTGCCGCATGAACCAATTTATTGTGCAATCACACGATTGGCATACAAAAAATGGTAAAAATTGGTGCATTACGGCAATCGTGTGATCTTAGCTTAACAACTAAATAAAAATACACAACATGTATTTTTAAATAATGATTGAAGGTTCTAGAAGTAAATAATAATGCTCACTAATGTGTCTTAGATAAAAGTGGCAACGCAGCATTTTCAACTACGCAATAAATGGCGGTAGAAATTCTCGAACATTCAAGAACGCCTAAAAATAGGGTATATAAAAGCAACGCCAATACGTGCTGATTCATTCGTATTGTGAGCGTCATCTAGTTAAGATCTTGTGGTACAACAATTAAAGTTGCCAGCGTGTATTATTAATCCCGAATGGTTAAATCGTTAAATAATTGATTAAATAAAGTGTAATTTAACTAAAACTCTAAAAGTTGTGTGTTTAATTATTTTGCAAATAAAGAACTCATTATTAAAACGTTTATAAATTAAATAAACGTAACAACTGGTGTCAGAAGTGAAATTGCAAAATAATAAATAAATAATTACAATGAAATTCGACGAGCTAAAAGTTGAGCAGCTAAAAATGGAGCTGAGTAAGTTAAATCTGCCGACAGCAGGCAATAAAGCGGAATTGCAAAAGCGATTAATAGATGAATTTAAGCTGCGTGGTATCGATATTGGGACATACGAATTTGGGGAAAAAGAGGAAAAAGAAGAGATTGAAGTATGTTCCCCAGAAACAAACAGCGTAATGGACTTGAATTCAATATTGGCCGCTATGATGAAGAAAATGGAAGAAAACAGCCGCAAGCAAGATAACCAGATGAAGAAGTTAGAAGAAAACAACCTGAAACTTCAAGAAAAATTTCAAGACAGCTTTAAAGCAATGCAAGAAAGCTCTAGCTTCAACGGAGAAAGGCTTTTAGCGAAGGTAAATGAGAAATTTGAAGAAATATCAGAAGTCTTCGACAAACGAGTAAACATCGTAGAAAAAAGGGTCAGCGAGTTTGATGAAAAATTGTGCGGCCTAGAGAAAAAAGTAAGCGAAGAATTACATGAATTAAAAGTACATATTGGTGATCTAAAAATTAGAGAGGCACCGGTGAGAGTTATCTCTGAGCACACCAGCAAGATCAACACCCCAAGCTTTGACGGCAGCACACCTTTTAATGTTTTTAAGTTCCAGTTTGAAACAGTGGCCAGCAAAAATAAATGGGACAACGAAGAAAAAGCTATAGAGCTAATTCTGGCCTTAAAGGGAGCAGCAGCACGGATACTTGAAAGCTTACCAGCCGGCTGCAGAAATAATTATGAGGAAATAATTGTAGCCTTACAACGCAAGTACGGTGGTGAGCACAAAAGAGAACTCTACAGAATGGAGTTACGAGGTAGGGTTCAGAAGGCAAACGAGACGCTGCAAGACTTCGCCATGGAAATTGAACGTTTGGTGCAGCTGACCTATCCAGGCGAAGATCACCCGTTTCTGGATCAGTTCAAGATTGAAGCATTTGTGAATGGCATACGGGATCCAGATGTTAAATATGCGGCTTGTGCTATGCAAAAATCGTCCTTTGCAGAAACCATATCGTATGCGCTAGCTCAGGAGACCGCAAAAGCCATCTCGAAGCCACACGTGTACAAGGTGCGATGTCTTGATACTGAAACTTATAACACAGACAGTAGAAGCGAGATAAAAGAGTTAGTCAAACAGATAATGGAGGAAGAAAAAAGTAATTCTCGCGCTAAGTGCTTTAAATGCGGTAAGGCTGGCCATTTTCAGCGCAACTGTAGATCCGCAAAGAGAAGATCAAAATCTGCTTCGCCAGCAAGGGACAACAAGCGGACCAATAACACCAAATCTCATGAGTCACCGTTAAACTAAATCGAGCTAGCACTAAGGGGCAAGTGCTGGCTCCCACAACCGATGGCCCCACAATCTCCATTTCCATTGTACAACAGAAAAATAGCAACTTTACTGTTTGCGGTCTTATAAACGGAAGTAAGCAAGTCCTCACCATAGACACAGGAGCATCTCAGTCAATTATAAGACCCGATTTAGTAAAAGGGGCAGTGGAACCGTTAAATAATGTACGACTGCGCACTGCTACTGGCGACTTAGCCACTGTCTATGGAAGAGCCAGGGTAAGAATGACTATTGCAAACATCAGCGCTGACCATGTATTTGTTGTTGTTGATATAGTGGATGAAGTTATCATTGGTGCAGACTTTATGATAGCCCACGGTATTAGTCTGCACATGGGCGAGCAGATAATGATCTGGCGCAATGTAGAGATACCCCTGGATGTTGGATATGATAGCAGGGCCACAGTGAGGAAGCTATTTGCCGTTGAACGTCAGAAATTACCACCTCAGGCGGAAACTATAGTATGGGCACGTGTGGAGAAAGATTGTGAGGATAACCGGTTGTGGGTGGTGGAACCAAAAGAACTAAAAGACGATATCATAACAGCAAAAGCCCTCGTGAAAATCTGCGACGATGGCAGAGTTCCTGTGAGAGTACTTAATCTGTCCAATAGCGAAAAACAATTAACAGGAATTTTGAGATGGGTCGATGTGAGCCAGCAGAAGCCATAATTAATTGTGCAGCGAATACAGTATGTCCTAAAATAACAGCCACAGAAAGAGATTCATTAGCAGAACAGGTGCAAAAATGGGTGGAAGGACTAACACCTCCTGACAGAAACAAAGCAAAGCAGTTGCTGAGAAAACATGCCTCCGTCTTCGCCCTAAATAATAAAAGCCAAGGTAGAACGGCAGTTGTAAAACATCAAATTAATACTGGCGAAGCGAGGCCTATAAAACAAGCACCCAGAAGTGTTCCCCTACCAAAACGAAATGAGGTCAAAGAACTTGTCAGCGAAATGGAACGTAACGGAGTCATTGAGCCATCCTCGAGTCCGTGGAGTTCACCAATAGTTTTAGTAAAGAAGAAGGACGGTAGTACCAGGTTTTGTGTTGATTACAGGAAGCTCAATGATGTCACCAAGAAAGACAGTTATCCGTTGCCTAGAATTGACGATACCTTAGACACGTTGGCTGGAACGGAATGGTTCTCTACCTTGGACTTGCAGAGCGGCTATTGGCAAGTAGAGATAGCTGATAAAGAGAAGGAGAAAACTGCCTTTAGCGCAAGTGGTGGTTTATGGCAGTTCAAGGTGATGCCATTCGGGCTCTGCAACGCTCCAGCTACTTTTGAGCGTTTAATGGAACGTGTGCTTAAGGGTCTCAATTGGAAGACGTGCTTAGTGTACCTGGATGACATAATCGTGATGGGGAAGACTTTTGATGAACACCTCAAAAACCTGGATGAAGTTTTTAAGCGTATAACTGCTACAGGATTAAAATTAAGTGTTAAGAAATGTGCTTTGTTTCAAAAGGAGGTCAAATACCTGGGGCATCGTGTAACAGCAGAGGGCGTGTCAACTGATGAAGACAAAGTACTGGCAGTTAAGACCTGGCCTCGCCCACAAAATCTTCATGAGCTGCGTAGTTTCCTGGGGCTTTGCACATACTACAGGAGATTTGTGCCAAACTTTGCTTAAGTGGCTGCTAGCTTGCACGAGTTGACCAGGAAGTCGCAACCATACCACTGGAGTGAAGCAGCGGAAAAAGCGTTCCAGGAGCTCAAGAAACTTTTGTGTACGGCACCAGTCCTTGCCTATCCAATGGCTGGACAGAAATTCATATTGGACACGGACGCAAGCGGCTATGGAATGGGTGGAGTGCTTTCTCAGGAGATAAATGGAATAGAAAAGGTCATTGGCTATTACAGCAGGGTGCTCTCTAAGCCCGAAAGAAATTACTGCGTTACACGAAGGGATCTTTTAGCAGTGCTGGAGTGTGTGAAACATTACCACTAGTACTTATATGGTCAACATGTCATCTTAAGGACGGACCATTCTGCATTACGTTGGCTGATGCAATTTAAGAATCCTGAGGGCCAGCTTGCACGCTGGGTTGAACGTCTGCAGAGCTATGACTTTAGTATTGTGCATAGAAAAGGAGGAAAGCACAATAATGCTGATGCCCTGTCAAGACGGCCATGCAATGTAGAGTGCAAGCACTGCACAAAAGTAGAGAAAAAGGAGTGCGTCATTGATGTGCGGCTTACCCAAATTGGGTCAAGCGAAGATTGGTCGAAGGCCCAGAATGACGACCCAATTTTGGCAAAAATTATATTGGCTAAGCAAAACAACAGGAGACCGAATCATAATGAAATAGCGGCAGAGAGCCAACTAGCCAAGTCGTACTGGGCTTAGTGGAATAGCCTGAAAGTAGAAGACGGCTGCTTGTATCGATCTTGGGAAAGTACAGATGGCAAAACTACAACGGACTTAATTGTCGTGCCAACTTCAAAAAGAAATGAGATACTAAAGCAGCTCCATAATGGTCCCAGCGGCAGCCATATGGGTATAACAAAAACTCTGGAAAAGATAAAGCAGAGATTTTACTGGGTAGGCTGCCAACAATACGTGGCCGATTGGATAGCTAATTGCGAAGAATGCATAAAGGCCAAGGGTCCTGTAAGAAAAAGTCGTGGCAAACTTCAACAGTACAACGCAGGTGCACCCTTTGAGCGGATAGCTATTGATATCACAGGTCCATTCCCTGTCAGTGATACTGGAAACCGATATGTACTAGTGGTAATGGATTATTTTAGCAAATGGCCTGAAGTGTATGCCATTCCAAACCAGGAATCCAAAACAGTGGCAGACGCCCTTGTGAACAATTGAGTGTGTCGATACGGTGTTCCACTAGAACTACATTCAGACCAGGGACGAAATTTTGAATCGGCTATATTTAAAGAGATGTGTGACATTTATGGTATCAAAAAGACGAGAACGACACCGCTGCATTCACAGTCTGATGGAATGGTGGAAAGATTCAATCGTACCCTAGAAGAATATCTCAGAAAAGTGGTCAGTTCACACCAAAAGGATTGGGATGAGCATATAGCCAAATTTCTACTGGCGTACCGGTCCGCTGTACAAGATTCAACCTCACGTAGTCCAGCAAAAATCTTGTTTGGGACAGAACTAAAACTGCCAGCAGATTTAGAATTTGGCGTTGAACCTGGACAACTGCACGAAGACAATGAAAACGTTCTCCAGGCACAAGAAGAACTGCATGAGCTTCATGAGTTTGTACGTAACCGCATTAAAATGACCAGCGATAAGATGAAAGCCAGATATGATCGAGCAGCAAATACGGAGGGATTTACCGAAGGACAAATGGTTCTACTATTTAACCCGCAACGCAAGAAAGGATTATCCCCTAAACTGCGAACCCACTGGGAGGGGCCGTACAAGGTGATAAAGAAATTGAATGACGTGGTTTACCGGATACAGAGATATCATAATCCGAGGTCTAAAATGAAAGTGGTTCACCTGGAGCGGCTGGCTAAATATGGCAGAGGTAATGTTGAGCCTATTCGGGACGAAAAGGCTTAAGTAGGCGGCAGTGTTACAAAGATGCTTTATTTAAATCATAAAAAAATGTTAAAAATAATCGAGGCCAAGAAAGTAAAACGAAATGGCCTATTGTGTTTATTTTCAAAGCTAGAAGTTTCTATAAAACATCTTTATTGCAAAACAAAAACAACTAACACAAAGCGATGACTAAACAAACACAATACACAAACATACACACACCTGCATTGTATAACAACTAAATAAAAATACACAACATGTATTTTTAAATAATGATTGAAGGTTCTAGAAGTAAATAATAATGCTCACTAATGTGTCTTAGATAAAAGTGGCAACGCAGCATTTTCAACTACGCAATAGATGGCGGTAGAAATTCTCGAATATTCAAGAACGCCTAAAAATAGGGTATATAAAAGCAACGCCAATACGTGCTGATTCATTTGTATTGTGAGCGTCATCTAGTTAAGATCTTGTGGTACAACAATTAAAGTTGCCAGCGTGTATTATTAATCGCGAATGGTTAAATCGTTAAATAATTGATTAAATAAAGAGTAATTTAACTAAAACTCTAATTTAATTATTTTGCAAATAAAGAACTCATTAATAAAACGTTTATAAATTAAATAAACGTAACAGTATTATGAAAAGTTCCAAACTGCTTTTTTAAAGTATCTCTCTCTTTTTTTTTAATATTTTATAACATAAAAGGCATTGCATACCTCCAAAAGCATTTTCAATCCTAAAGTATTTTTGAAATGCCATACTTCGCTGTAAAAAAAACAAAAATTTTTCTTTCAGTGTGCTAAAAGAAAAAATTGATACATCCGCGCGCATGTGCATTCGTCGATTTTTAATCAACTACTAAACAAAAGAGCATAAGAATGTGTGTAAATTATTTTTCCACAATTGTGGTATGGCTTGCGCATCACTGGCTTAGATAAAAGTTTATCTTTATTTATCAAGTACATGCAAGTCTACAACAAGTACAACATTAGAAAAACAACAGGCATATTGTTTGTGTAAAGTTATACTCAGAGATGATTCCAAAGTGGGTAATATAACGAGCCATTACCGCCAAAATAGTGTATCTCTCTTTTTTCGAGACAACAACATCATTTCAACATCATTTGCATCATCTGTCAAAATTTCATGGCTATAGATTATGAATAAATGAAACGCAGTAGAAAAAAATAAAGAAAAAACAATTTTTTGAGACTTTAATTAAAGATAAAGATTTGTATTTTTGGAAGCTTTAGAACATTATGTCGAAGGTATCCCATGATTTTTTTTTTTTTTTTTTTTTTTTTGTAGCAAAATATGTTTTTGTTTTTAATTATTGGATATTTTTACAGCTCTCCCTGGTACCGTATAGCGATTCAGATGAATCTTTCGTTGATTTAAATGGTTTGGAAAGTTTAAAAGATGTCGAGGAGGAAACGTGTATTGGGAAAAGGGGCTACAGAAAGCAAATGAGAATACATAAAAGGCTGTAAAAAGTTAAGAAAAAAAGTGTTTTGCCCAGCCCGTGCTTAAAGAAAAAATGTCCAAATTCGTGTCATGATAAAATTTCTGAAGATGAAAGGGTAAGAATAAATGTACATTTTTGGGGAATAGGCAACAAAATTAGACAGAAAGATTGGCTGTCTTCTTGTGTTAAACAAGTCGATATTAAAAGGCGATATGGAGAAAGTGACAGAAAAAAGTGCAGCTTTAATTATTTTATCAATATCAATAATACCAGTTTTAAAGTTTGTCAACAATTTTTTTGAAAACGTTGAACATTTCACAAACGATTTTAATATCCGTAATAAAAAAAACCAAGTTCATATAAAACTTGCCTTGAAAATATAAAAAAGCCAACTGGACACAACAAATCTGATGAAGCAAGCATATCGCTAGTAAAATCCTTAATAAAACAATTACCAGCGGTTCCTTCACATTATTGCCGGAATAAAATTAAAAAATTATATTTACCTCAAGAATTTCGAAACATAAAAACTGTATATCAGCATTATGTAGAACATTTGAAAACTGTTAATAAAGTAAATAGTCAGTTATCGTTAAGAGTATTCCGTAAAATTTTTGGAAACAGTTTCAATTTAAGCTTCCATTTACCTAAAAAAGACAAATGTATCTTATGCGAGAATTGCAATAATTTAGACACATAATCCAAAAAGCAATTGGATTCATCAGAAGAGTATCAAATGCATCTAAAGGACAAAGAGAAATATAAGCAAATATTTTTGAAGGACCAAAAGCTATGCAAAAAGAATCCGGCTTATTTATGTACGAAACTTGCAAAAGGTCTTAAATATTTCCTATGGAAAAAGTGTAACTTTGTTCTATTCTAGAAAATATTTATTCTACAATGTAAGTTTTTATGAGAATGGTACAAGAGATGGGTTTTGTTTTTTTATGGAGAGAAGATGGTAAACGAGGGTGTAACGAAATTTGCACAACTGTTTTCCAATACCTTAAATTAGTCGATGAAAGAAAAACCCAGTCGATAGTCCATCTTTATTGTGATAGCTGCGCAGGGCAGAACAAAAACATTAACATTAACCTATTTTGTTAAAAATTCTAATTTTGAACTAATATAAAAATCACATACTTGTTGCCTGGACACACCATGATACCTGTTGATTCGATACAAAGTACAATTGAATCGTTTATTCGGAATAGAACTATTTGGGCTCCAAGTGAGTGGTACACCATAATATCAAATGCAAGAACTAATCCAAGAAAATATAATTGTATTGAATTAACTAACAGTGATTTTAAAGACTGGAAGACATTTTCACAGGCGTTATTTCCAAATTCAGTGAAAATTCAATTTACAAAATTAAGCTCTGTTACATTGGACTAAAATATTCCAAATATTACTCTTAAATATGGTTACTTTGATGAATCTGAAACCATAAATTATGATCAAAATTCAATTCCACGATCCAGAAAAAACTCCGAAATAGTTTCTAAGGAACCTACTCAATTGTATGATGATATATTAAACATTTCTTCTGCTAAATATAAGGATTTGAAAATGCTTTGTGATAGAAAAACTATAGCCGTAAAATTCCAAGACGAGTATTTAAATTTAAAATGGGATAGATCTGTTAAAGATTTGCTAGCTGAAACCGACCAGGAAGATAGTATTTAGCGTTCTTTATATATTTTTATCTATCGTTATTCAAGTTCACAAGATTTTAATATGAATAACATTACTTTATTTTTGTTTTATCCAATATACTATGAAAAACGGGAAGTCACTTCCTTAAAATAAATTTTTGTGTAACCCACACACTTTTTTAATAATAGGTTGCCAGAAGGAAAGCAAAAAAAAATGTATCCCACAAAAACAACCGTTACGATGCAAATATCTATTTAATTCTAATTCTAATTCTTGCTAGTAAAAATTTTACTAGCCAAAACTTGCGACAAATTTTTTCTCTCATATTTTTACGCTCTTTTTTCACTCCCTACTTTGAAGATTTTTGAGTACATGAACACTTTCTAGTAACAATTTTTAGTTACTGAACAGACATTAGTCAGCTGGTTTTTGCTTTTGATTACAAAATAATTTATGATAAAAGAAATGTTTGTAACACTGATGAAATTCCAAGTATTTAACTCAAGTTTTTTTTTTTTTTTTGATTAGCTAATCAGCTAATAATTTGACATTAATGGCCGTTGATGTTTTTGAGTGGTAGTTTAAACCTTGTAGAAACACAACAAAATGGCAAAAAATTTTATGTCATAATGAAGAAGAAAAAATTGATAGTTTATTTGAAAGTTTAAAACTATTAAAAAAACAAGGCAGCGCTAGAGCAGGTGAGAATTTTTGGCTTAAGTTATTTTTTTTTTCTTTAACACTTGATTAATGTCAAAGTAATTTGTTTACGAATGAGAAAAAAATTATTTGAATGTTATATTCAAGTGCTGTACGAAGTGTGTTTCAATGTTTAAATATTGAATAAGCGATATAAAACAGATATAAATAAAATTTTGCGTTGAAATCTACAAATTAAATGTACACAATAAAATATTGATGGCCTGCGTCTACGTTTTTTTTTTTTGTTCAATTTTCTTTCTATTGTTACATGTTTTTGACACTAATCATTGATTTGTTGTATTGTCGTATTTGTTGTCGTCGCGCTGCCACCTTATACTTGATATGCCTTAATAAAAAACAAGTAAGAGTGTTATATTCGGTTATGCCGGATCTTATATACCCTTCACTATCTATCCTAATCTAGATAAGTGAAATAACTCCAATCAGAAAAGCAAATATTGGGGTGATAGAGAATTCAAAAATAAAAAAATTTGCTACTGCATATATATTGTTACAAAGATGCTTTAATAAAATCATAAAAAGATGTAAAAATAATTGAGGCCAAAAAAGTGAAACGAAATGGCCTATTGTGTTTGTTTTCAAAGCTAGATGTTTCTACAAAACATCTTTATTACAAAACAAAAACAAATAACATAAAGCGATAAATAAACGAACACAATACACAACCATACACACACCTGCATTGTATAACAACTAAATAAAAATACACAACATGTATTTTTAAATAATGATTGAAGGTTCTGGAAGTAAATAACAATGCTCACTAATGTGTGTGAGATAAAAGTGGCAACGCAGCATTTTCAACTACGCAGCAGAGGGCGGTAGAAATTTCGCGAATATTCAAGAACACCTAAAAATAGGGTATATAAAAGCAAATTGTACTATTCAATTATCGTAGCGTACAGTTTTAAGGTCTTACGTAACATTTCCAAAGCCATAACAATTTTCTTTGCTAATTTTTGCTAGTAAAGCGCATGATTCCCAGATTTTTCGATTCTTATCCATACTTAGATAAATTTTGTTCCCACAATTTCCAAAAAAAAAAAAAAACAATTTAAGCTAACCCAAAATTCTCTACTATAAATAACAGTATTTGTTATTAAATTCAATTTAACTAGTGTTATGTGTTATGACGCAACTTTGATTTAACAATTTCTTTTTATTTTACTCCATTCTTTTTCAGATAGTAGTGAATATCCCTACAGAAGTTGTTGCTATATAAGGTGAGTAAATGAGGAAGAGACTATAAATACCTCGTGTTACACCAACGAGCTCCTTGTCAATCTCTAAACTTGAGTTTTAGCAGCAGTACTTATGGTCGAATTAATGAAGAGACTAATCAACATATTGCCAATAACAGAAACTAGCAGAGGTGATTACGTAGACTCGAAAATATTTTTAGCATGGATCTCGATGACCTCTCATACGTGGAAAACATTAGTGGACAACAGAACAGACAAAGTACAAGAACTTACTCGCATCAATAACCATTCATTATTGCGAGTTATTTCATGTATTTCGATAATTTTTAAAACTAAAGAAAAACCTGCAGTCTTGATTTCTTGACGAGTTTTTAATATCATCGCTGTGGAAAGATGGTCCAGAATTCTTACAAATATCATCGCAAATTTTATCCACATTGGAAGTTTAACAAATAACCGACGACGAAATACCAGAAAGAAGACCAAGAAACTAGTTTTCATTTCACTTAACCATTTATACGTTGATTTAAAACTAACAGTCTTATACCGTGCCTCTTTGCTAAAAATTATAACGTATTTTTGCTTATTGCATTAACTTTTACAGCAACACTAAACTAAGATAAGCGGCATGTCATCCCCCTTACAGCCTCAGAGATCATTTCAGATCGATCTAAATTAATACTCAACTATCAGTGCCTTAGAACATAAGCCACTCTTAGGAAAGGGAGTGGTTGATAAGGCCAGTTCACCTTTTCTTGATTATGAAAAATCCTTCGAGTTGGGAGCCGATTATACCATAGTAACGTTACTTAAGAATCTAAGCATCTTACCAAAAAAATGTCAATTTACACAACTCTTAATTTCTTATTATAATTTTAAGCATATGCACGCCGGCGCTCACACGCTCTTCGCCATCGTCAGTTATTGGCCGCTTGATAGACTGCACATCTGCAAGAACATTGTGCATCGATGTATTTATTGTTATACTGAACCGATTTAAATGAGATAAAGAAGGTGTACTTAAACTAGAACAATATCTACAAACATGTGAAAGAATTAACAAAATCGGCTGACAAACAGAGGAGAAAAAGGTCTCGAAGTTTTGTCTTTGCCTATTTATATATACAGTGGCTCATATCAAAAGTCGGGAAAGTCATTTATATATCATTAATAATTAAATTTCCAAACATTTAGAATGCATTTGATTAAGCTTTCAATAACCAATAAATATGTGATAATGATATTAACAAAATATTACTAACGGTTTTTGAAAAGCTAGTTGCACTCACACTTTTATGTTATTTAGTTTAACTGTACTTAATTCCTTCCAATATACATCAATATTTCACGATATTCTTATGAAGTATTTATTATTGTACACTTTATTACAAAAAGTGGAAAAAGTTTGTCATTCCATGTGTAATTTCAACAATTTCCTTTTCGGCCCCATAAGTTGTATATATTTTGACTTCTTATGCATAGCGAATTCCATTATACGATGTCCGTCTGTCCGTCTGAGTCAGTGTTGATTTCACAACAAAAAATAAAAAATACGTCAATCGATCAGATATAGTTTCGAAAGATGTGCTATTGGATCGGTCCATGTCCTTCGAGGCAGCAGGCAAAACACTACGCACGCTTACCTCTAATTTTTTCCTGTAATTTGGAACAATAAAGTAACTCCAATCAAAAAAATATATGGGGGAATTAAAAATAAGAAAAAAACATTAGGTAAAAAAATTGGCGCTCGCCGATATTTTCCGAGTTACGGTGCTCTGAAATTAATTTTTTTTTTAATATTAATATGGGTATCATTTTAAAGCGAAGAGATCTTTATGGAAATAGTAAAATTTTTTAAAATTAACTAACACGGACCGACAGGCGAACATCGCTCGATCGACTTCGCTATGCATAAGAAGTCAGAATATATATATTTAATGGGGTAGAAATTACAAACAGAATGAAAAACTTGTGTAAAGTTTTTTGACTTCATATTTAAATACGCATTTGGTTACTTTGCATTTAAATTTAAGTTGTATTTAAATACAGTTTCACTTTTTCAGTCATCTATGATCGTTCTTATTTAACTATGATAAAAATATAGCAGCATTACGAAATACCAAAAAAAAAATATCAATAGTTTATATAAAACAGCTGCTAACAAACACAATGAATTGCGAATTTTGTTTAAAATATTTGAAATTGCTAGCGATACTCATTTATTCACCACCTAAACTTATTTTATTTATTAATTTAACTTTTTAATTACTATTTCCATTAAAAAATGTGTGCTAAACATAAAATATTGTTATATCAATGGCTAAAATGTTTACTTTTGTTTAGTTTTGCAAAACAACAACCAAAAATGCCATATGATAAAACCCTTTTATTTAAATTTCATTTAAGTGTGCATTGAAAAACTGACATTTAACCCTGCACCGTCATCCTTCTACAAAATTACGACGCGTGATTTTATTTTTAAATTAAAACCTGTTTTTCTCTTTTTGTTTTGATCTAATTCTGTGCATAGCGATAGTTGCTTGCAATCTGTTTTTGTTTAATATTAATCAAAAAAGATCTAAATATAAATAAAAAAGCTATTTTGGTACCTACTTTTGCTCATGACATGTATTATATTCACTAAAAGTTCGTCGTAGTCAGAATGACGAAGGATGACGTTACTGTACAAAAAATTAAGTTGACGTTCATGGGTTAAATACAAAGTCAAAAAGTAGCCCTTATGCTGAGTGCAGACAACGCAATTTGTTTCCGCAACACGTTTCACATTTCATGTTTTGACACAAATACTGAAACCAACAGTGAAACATAAACGCAATCTCTGTTCTGTTATTTTATATCATAACATTAACATCGCGCGAAAAAGAGGATGCAAAAATGAATCTTGTTTTTAACTTTTTCAATGCTTGCGTTTATATCAATATTTTTATATTCAATTACTAATTCTTCAAATACTGCTGCTTTTATAATTTTATTTTTATATTTATCACTTTTCACATCCCATTTTGTTCTTTCCTAATTACTTAGAGGTTTACAGCTTGCTTGTTGTCAATGTACTAAACTCATAAAATAATGAAACAGCGATACAAACAATTTTGATGTTAATGAAACCTGGATTGCAACCTGAAACACGAATTCAGACGACGCAATCTGTAATGAAATGAAACAGATTTCAGAAACACATTGCGTTGTCTGTAGCTAGCTTTAGATATACCGTTTTTCTACTTTTTGTGGTGAAGGGTATAAAAAGTGATGTAAACATTTGTATACGTGTGATGTCTGTAGCAAACAACGTTGCCAGTGACTTTCTTTAAATAAATATAATGCAAATTCTTCATGATCTTTGAAAAATATTTAATACAGTGCAGTCACGCGGTCAAGTTTTTGTTCAATTTTCTTTCAAGAAATTTACATGTACTCTTGTCAAAATTCACAAAAATTAAAAGCTGTGACGTAGGCTGCACGCCATTTCAAACCAAGATGTCGTCAAGAAAACAAATAAAATTTATTTTGAGGAAAAAACTTCATCAGCTATTTTCTTGAATGTAATTGGACGAACACTTAAAAGCAAATTTTTAAAATGTGAGTATTGGTAAAAAAAAATGAGAGAAATCTTAAAACTTGAATGAAAACTTGATCGTCTGACACTCAAGATAGTAAAACTTTTTCTAACCTAGTGTCTATACCTGATACATTTTTGCCTTGATAAAAGTCAAATTATTGTCAAGCCAAAAATTTATCAGGTCTAGACTCCTCTTACTAGTGTTATTGCAACGTTAAGACAATTTTGTCAAAACTCCAGCTCAGACAACTTTGTCTTGATAATAAACGTCAAATCATCATTTCTTTTCATTTACTTTTTGTTATTCAACAAATATATTGCGCCAAACAGTATTTTTTGAATTTTTTTTTCTAACATTCAGGCATCACAAAACTCAATTCCGATCGAAAGTGGTTTCAATTCTGTAAATTGGTTTTTTAGAAAACGAAAAATTTGTTCGGAATTAAACCAATTTTAAGTTTCAAAGTGGAATTTAGCTTCTTTGAAATTTTGTTATTTGCGGTTTTCTAATTAACTTTTAATATGTGTCCTTATTTAGATTAGCCTTGTTTACTTTGGTGTGCGCAATATTGCCACATTTAAATAAAAAGGGGGAGATTGAGCATTTTTTAGAAATAAGCAAAATCGATCGGAATCTGAAGAGGGTAAAACAAAATCGATTGGAATTGAACACGGAATTAAAACCATTCCGATCGGAATTTGTGACATGCCTGATTATTCGTGTTTATTGTTCTGGTTGTTAGCTATACATACATTCATATGTGCGGGTTTGTTCCACATATTATAAAGGAGAAAATCTTTGGCAGAATAAATTATCATGGCGAAATAATACAAGGTGGTCGCAATGGCGAATTCATTAATTTTCGTCGCAAACGTTAAATGTCAAACACCATATAATAAAATTACACATATTTTTTATATATAGAGTTTGACATTTAGCGTTTACGGCGAAAGTAATAAATTTGCTATCGAGGCCACCTGTATTATTTAGCCATGCAAATTATGATTTGCCATGATAATAAATAAAATACGTCTTTTCCTGTACACTGATATGAACAAAAACTTGACAGCTGCTCTGCCGACGTTTTGTTAGGTATGAAGACAAATTTATATCAGGTATAGACGTAGGGTAAGCTGCATTTTAAACTTTGTTAAGCTAAAACTTAGATTGAATTTTAGTATAAAATTATTGCAAATGTGTTAGTAGAAAATTGTGTATGTATAAGTTTCGCTCACTTCCCGCTTGTCAGCGGATACATTCCACAAGTCATTATACCATTATTCACAAAGCAATGACCTATACTTGCACGGCAATACCTACACAGTGTGTTTGAGTGACGAATATAATATGAGGATCATTAGAAGTATACAATCGCCACCCTCTCGCTTACACTCCGTTAACAAAAACAGTGACGAATATTCATTCAAGTTTTCATTTCATTTTCACTTGTTGATCAAAACACAGAATAATGGTTATTTGTGTTTAATTTTTTGTCAACCGCGAAATGACGCAGACGCTTTTTAGTTGTACACATTTTTTCTTTCAATGTAAATGGGGGTCTTCACACTAGACTAATTGTGCTGGCATAAAATCGCAGTTTGTTGGCATTTTCGGTAGAGTGGTTTTTGGTTTGCACAATTTTTCAACCAGCTTCAACCCCGCACAAGCAGAACAACACTAACACATACACACTTATGAAAACACAGGTTCTGCATTTTTTTTGCACAGCGATTTTTAGTGTTTACTAGGGTGTCAGACGATCAAGTTTTCATTCAATTTTTAAAATTTCTCTCATTTTTTTACCAATGCACTCTCACTTTAAAAACTTGCTGAGAATTTGCTTTCAAATTTTCGTTCAATTGAGTCTTTCAAATTTTCATTCAAGAGAACAGCTGATTGAAGATTTTTCCTTCAAATAAATTTTTTTTGGTTTCTTTATGACATCTTGCTTAAAAACTTGCTTTGAAATTGCGTGCAGCCTACGTCACAGCTTTCAATTTTTGTGAATTTTGACAAGCAGTATGTGTAAATTTCTTGAAAGAGAATTGAACAAAAACTTGGCCGTGTGACTGCACTGTTAGTTGGCCATCGACGCGTAAAGATGAATATTAAGTAAATGATATTAATTATATACATGATTGAAATTTTATTATGATTGAATTCAATTTTCTTATAATATTTTATCAAGGGAAATTAAGTTTAAAGTTGATTTTTATATGTATTTTACAGGGAAAAAATTGAAAACGCACTTTTTGTCAAATATGAATAAAATATTAATTGAAAACTTGTGAAAATGTGGCATAAGTTAATAAGTTAAGAAATTACTCCTAAAATTATTGCCAATTCATCATCACTTATTTCAGCCATATTTCCGCCAAGTATGTTCCGCAATTTATGTATGTGTTTACACACATAAAGCTGTGTATACGTGCACAATTTTATGCCAGCATAATTAGTCTAGTGCAAATCGAAAGAACAAAAGTTGTGCGGACTAAAAATTAGACTGGTGTGAAAACCCCCAATAACAGAATACCACAGAAAAAGAAGTTTGCTTATCAGTTTGGTGGGAACCAGTGTTGTCAAAACGGCGGTTTTTCGCTAGAGCTAGTGGTTTTTGCTATTAAAAGCGGGTAGTTAGAAAAAATCCAGTAAAGGGCGGTTTACATGATCACAGAAGTCTTACGACATGTCAAATTTTTGTGCAGAATAGTACCAGTGGGATCGTCTAAACTAAATAAGTAATGAATCTGCACAAATTGAGAGAAAATACGGATGAAAATTTGACAGTCGTATGGATCTCTTTGTTTTTTGGAAATTTTCAAAAGACAAGTACGAATCATTAGATCAGGGATGTATTTTCTGCAAACAGCTATTTTAGTTTTGGTGTGTTTTACCCATACCAATTGTGTAAACTCAAAAATAATCTGTCGTAAGATTTTTACTCTCAGTTTTAAAATACGGATGGAATTTGATAATATTTTCTCTTGGATTTTACGTACGTAAAGTCGTACCGTCTAAACCCCCCTTAAGTGGTTTGTTCAGCTGGAAAAATTGGCGGGTTTTTAGCGTTTTTTAAGCTACAATAAGCTTTATTTGTTACAAAGTAAGCTTAACTATTTATTTGTAACCTTTTATATAAATATATAGATTATCCGTCTCTGCCTTGTTTTTTTTTTTTTTAATAAAATAAAAATTTTTAACTAATGAATACGGCCATTTCAGATTATTAGAAAATCGGGACATTTTTTAAAAACTCATAAATGGTATAATGCAGAAGTGCAACGAGTTTTTAGTCAGCTTAATAGAGCTAAATCAAAGCTCAGAATTCGATTGCAAAGTCCCCTTTCAAACACAGCAAGTTTGGCTCGTCAAATCTTGAGTTTTTGGGAGAAATCAAGCTTAAGAAAATTTTATACTTAAAGTTGGCTGCAGAATAGAAGTTGAAAGCAAAGAAAACGAAACTTGATGAAACAAACTTGACGATGTGTGTGAACACAAATGCATGTTTAAAAGAAAATTAATCAAAAACTGATCAAGTAAACTTGACATGTGCGAAAGAGACAAACCAAAATGGTTGATGCTATTTTAACTGTTAAATATGTCGATTCGATATTTTTTTATTTGCTTCTTTATAATTACTTTGTTGCTTTAGATATGGTCTCCGTCGGCATAACGAATACTGCTACGATCTGAAAAAATTTCTAAATTTAATCGGAACCTCTAATATTTATTCCAGTTCTCAAAACGAAACTAATTTGTATATATAATCAAAACATTAACTAGAGATGAACAATTATTGCCATAATCATAAATAATAATATGTTTATTTTATGAATACGGCTGTTAGTATTTTAAAACAGTTTTAAACAAGAGGCCTATTTTCGGCTATGCCGAATCTTATATACCCTTCACCATGTAAATTAAGTTTATTGAAGTAACTCCAATCAACAAAAAAAAAAAAACCAACAAATATTGGGGTTACAGAGAATTAAAAATGCCATCGGCTCTTACTGGGTTAAAGATTTCTTCAAAAAAACCTTTAAAATGATACCCATATTGATATTTCAAATAATTTGAAAATTTCAGAAAATATGGGTGAGCGCTAATTTTTTCACTTAATGTTTCTTTACTTTTTTATTCTCTATCACCCCATACACTTATTTTTTTGATTGGAGTTACTTTATTTTTCCAAATGACATGAAAAAATTAGAGGTAGGCGTGGTGTATTGCCTGCGGCCTCAAAGGACATGGACCGATTATGCTGATGGAACAAATCTAGTTTACGGGCACCGCACCAAAATTAAAAAAAGTTGACTACGGGGTGCAAAATGCAATTTTAAGCAAAAAATATAAAGGGAAAAAATTGGCGGCAACCCTTAGTTTCGGAGTTACGGACCTCCGAAGTTTTTGTATCTAATAATAATATCGAGTATTCGATGGTAGAATGGGACAATATGGGTATCATTGGAAAGGGAATTTAAGGGCCTATTCAATTAAATAGAAAAAAAGTAAAAATAAAATAAAAAAATCAGGTAAGGCTCCAAAAAAACTATTTTTTCCATATAAACATAACTTTACTCAAAAACGAAAGAATTTTCTCCTCTATGGTATAAGCAACAGCGGCTTTGCTTTCTAAAGGTTTCCTGCGTAGCCGGCCTTCGGCCGGACCACAGGATTTTCTTCTCTATGGTATAACCAACAGCGGCTTTGCTTTCTAAAGGTTTCCTGCGTAGCCGGCCTTCGGCCGGACCACAGGATTTTCTCCTCTATGGTATAACCAACAGCGGCTTCGCTTTCTAAAGGTTTCTTGCGTAGCCGGCCTTCGGCCGGCCTCAAAGATTTTCTCCTCTGTGGTATAACCAACACCGGCTTCGCTTTCTAAAGGTTTTCGGCGTAGCCGGCCTTCGGCCGGACGAAAGGATTTTCTCCTCTATGGTATAACCAATAGCGGCTTCGCTTTCTAAAGTTTTCCGAATAACTTAATTTATTTTGTAAAAAAATGTTTTTCCGCACCAGATTTTTTTATTTAATTATTTTTTCAATTTTTCCTGCTTCAATAAATAGCCTCTTATATTCCCTTTCCAATGATACTCATATTGTCTCATTCCGCCATCAACTACTCGATAAATAACATATTATATATAAAAACTTTGGAGGGCCGTAACTCCGAAACTAAGGGTTCCCGCCAAATTTTTCACTTTACATTTTTTGCTTAAAATTGGATTTTGCACCCCGTAGTCAACTTTTTTTTATTTTGGAGCGGTGCCCGTAAACTAGATTTAAGCCATCACCTCTTTCAACACTATATCTGATCGATTGCCATATTTATTTTTTTTTTTTTTTGTGAAACCAAGTTTGCGTCGGTAAAGGGTATAAAAATAAATTGTTCAAGAAATTTTTTAGCGGTTTATGTCAGCGTTTTTTTTTTTTTGGAATTGGTTTACTAGTTTTGGCAACACTGGTGGGAACACATTGGAGAGCAAAAATACACTCACAAATCATAGGTACATTTTGTATAGCAATATAGTTTTGTAAGCAATATGTCACAATTACGAAATACATAATTTTATTTAAATCAAACTATATGTGCATAGCCACTGAATTTGTTTCAAGGACATAAACTTATTAAACTAAATTTAAATTACCTTCAAAGTAGAATTAGTTTTCCGTCGGATTCTTGCAAAATAAACACTTTTAGCCAGCCCAGGCTATTATTTCAATACGTAATAAAATTTTTTAATTTCGAAAGCCAAAATATTTTTTGTCCGGTTACGCCTTTTCGCAAACATCAAGTATTCTGATAAAATACGAATAAAGTTTTTTTTTAATATTTCCTTAGAAGAAAACGAACATCACTGCTGATTTTGTTATAAAAATAAGTATGAATGGTAAACAAACCCCCTTAATTCTTTTACAAGTGGTTGATAACGAAGCATATTCACAGAGTTGAAAAAAACAGTACTTTTTACCACAGATTAATATTAAGTTATTATCTGTGCTTTTTACGTGAGAACTAGATAAAATGTAAGCTATAATAAAAATACTCATATTCATAAAAAATAAAATATATTTGAAATGTTCTTTATGACAAATTTTCCTTACAAGTTAGTCCTAAAATATAATTCAAATCTATTTTAATATTCAAAGAATACGGCAGAAAGTTTTAAAATACGGCAAAGGCGAATTAATTTAATAGGTGAAAGCGAATTAATTTAATAGCTTTGCGTGCTCGAGATGTCAAAAAGATGTCCACAAATGTAAAAAAAATATATATCCCAGTAAACCGCATCAGAGTAGAAATACAACCTCACGGTTGCGGATGCGGTTGTTTTTTTTTATATGGAGTTTTGACAATCAAAAACGTCCAACGAAACCGCATGAAATTGGAATCTATTTTAATTTGAGTGCGTTTTCTCTCAAGCTCTCAAATTTTAATTTTTTATCTTTCTGTATGTTGCCACAGTTTTATTGTTTTTCTAACAAAAAATACTATTTGTTAATACTTTTTGTGAATGACTACGAAAAAAGAAGAGAAAGAAAATGTAAAAAGTCATTGAAAATCAACAATAATTTTGAAATTTTTCAATTTATTGCTTATTTACATTTAAAAAAATTTTTTGATATAGTAAACAAATAAGTAAACAAATAATACAAATGACAATAAAATCCGCATCCGTCGCCGCAACTCATTTTATTTGTTTTTTCTCTGACATGCGGAATCCGTCGCCGCAACCGTGAGGTTGTATTTCTTTTCTCAATCAGAAGGGTAACTTTCATATCTCATTTTTCGGAGTACAAAAACAATCATTTGCCATCCAAAAACTTTATGAAATACCCTATGATTTTATACCCCTATAAGTTATATATATATATATATATATATATATATATATATATATATATATATATATACCCATTTCCGACGCCATAAAGTATTATATTCTGACTTCTTATGCATTGCGAAGTCAATTGAGAGATGTCCGTCTAAAGTTACTTCACTAACTAGATTTTCAAAGATGGTGAAGCGTATATAAGATTCGGCGTCGCCGAATATAGACCTCTTACTTGATTTATTTTAAAATTTAGTACAATGAAAATTTATTCTTCTTATTTCTACTAAACTGATTCATCTTAATTTCTTTCAGAAAAGAATGTTTGATAGCTTTTTGTCTCTAAGTGAGCTCCTAAGATACACATATTTGAGTGTCATATAAGAGCAATGGCGTGAGCCATTTTAAGGCATGCTGAGAAAAAGCTACGTTCTTTTAAGAGTCTTTTTTGGAGCGCTTGTTTAATGGTTGCCTCAAGGCATATTCGTTTACATGTAATATAAGTTTTAAAACAACTACACCAATAAGAAAACAACTTGTATTTTGTTTTTGTTAAATATATTTTAGATATCAAATCAACTGACGCTGTAGAAAAAAAATTTACAAAAATCGAAATTCTAACTCAGACCATTAACATAAATAGAAAAATTTTGGGAATATAATAAAAAACAAAATTCAACAAACAAAAAGTAAGTAAAATAGTGTTAGTATAGTTACTGATAACGAAGAAAGTTCTTGGTGTAAAACATGGAAAATTGCAAAAAATGCGGAAAATTGGAAAAATCCAAAATTGATCAAATCGAAAAACATTGTTCATCAAATCGCTCTTCACTAATTTCATTCAAATAAATCGCATTGAAAATTTAAATATTTGTGTTGTATTATTACTCTAAAGTATTTCTCAAGGCAAATTGAAGAGGTGACTGCATTTGGTCATGTGGTCAACATATGTTTGCTGTTTTTCTTTGCGAGTTCTCAAAATTGTTACTCTTTTTCTTTTTGTATGTGTATATTTTGTATTGTGTGTGCATGTGTGTTGTATGTATGTGTTCATTTGTTTGCCTTTTTTTCACAAAAACATAGATACATATTGCCAGACGTTTTTGACAGCTCAACAAGATTTTACAAAAACCAAATACACGCAAAAGCTAATGCAGTCACCTGTATTAATGTGCCTTGATCTAACACATTCACCTGTTCAATATGCCTTGAACAGAAGTAACGTCATTTTTTTTGTACATATGAGCAAAGTGGATAGAAAATTAAATAAATCAGAAATTGTTATATTAATCTCGAATTTTTTTTTAATTTCATTAATTATTTTAAAATAGATATTTTTAAAACAAGTTTTTTTGTGAACGACATATTTAAAATGAACTTGCCACTAAAAGAATTTGTACGTTTTTTCTACAAACATATTACCTTTTTTTAATAATACGCATAAACTGCTTGCAAGCAATTACTTGTATAAGGCAACAGGGGGTAATATTTAAAAATGCAGTATTTTTTCGAAAGTTTGTTCACCGTTTTACATATGTGTTTGTATAAACATTATTACCGACATTGATGTTATTTTAAAGCTTTGTGTTTTTTAGTTAGCAAGAGTTTGCTGCGGCATATCTTTTGAATCCAAGTGTTTCAGAAACTTATCCACACATATTCTGGAAGGTATTTTCGATCTCTATTGATTAGTGTTACCGACTGTTTTATACTAAGTCAAAACTATTTTTTAATTTATTATCCAAGCACAAGGTCTTTTAATTTTTATTTTTTCAATATTTCGCTACTACCTTATGTAGCATCATCAGGAAAAAGAAATATTTATTTGAACACAAAAAGCAACAACAAAAAAGTTATAAAAAAAATGTTTTTCAAACTAAAAACAAAAAAATTATTTTGTTAATTAAAAAATTTTTGAAACAAAAAATAAAGTACAATATTATTTCTTATTTATCAACTGTCTATAAATTTAAGCTATCTGTGTCTGCCTTAAAATTAATTCTATGTACTATTGGTGTTAGGCTTGCCAGGTGGCCTGGATTCGCCTGAATTTTCCAGTTTTTTATGTCTGGTCCAGTTTCCAGGAAAAATGCAATCAGTCCAGTTTTTTCATATTTTATATTCTTTTATAATGAAATTAATATTTTGTACAGAAAAATTGCATTCTAAATACAATGAAATTACAACTATATTTGCAAATGTTTCGATTTTATCTTTTTCTAATTCCGATTATTACCATTTTACTTCTGCTGCCTGCGAGGGAAATTTAATAATTTTCCAAAAAATATTCCAATCGATAAGACATGGTCCCTTTTTTAAAAAATGTGATTAAAATAAAGTACAAAATCTGTATAAATTGGTCTCATTCGTTCTTTCCATTCCAATAAGCGATGCTTTTTGCGAAAGGATCTTTTGTATTTTAAATAATTTATACTCTCAGGAGAGACATAGAATGAAATTATACTCGTAATAAGATTAAACTTTAATGAAAGTTGCAAAAATTTTCAAACCTTTTTGCATACCAATAAAGCAAAAGAGTTAGTAAATTCTATAAATAAAAATTCAAAATATATGTGGCAAAAGACATATACATACTAAGTACCTTAGTAAAAATATGTACTTAATATAACGTAAGATTGAAATAAATTGTTATGTTAACGTGTTTTTTTTTAATTTTTAATAAAATTTCACTTTTTGTAACAACAAGTGCATTTTAAACAGGTTCAGTTTTTTTTTCTAAAATCCAGGCGCAAATTTTACGTTTTTCAGTTTTCAGGCTTTTGGGATCTGGCAAGCCTAATTGGTGTATTAATTATATGTAACATTTCTAACATATCCCGCCGTTTATAACTGCTTTCTGTGTTTATTACTGAAACATTTTTAAAATTAGGATAGTGATTTAATCTAGCACAATGAGATGATAATGCAGTTTTTTGTGAATTAATATTTCTATGTCTTTGGTCAGATTTATGACCAGCAATTCTAGTTTTTAGTTCAAAACTTTTGACCAATTTTTTCGATTTTTTAAAGTTTGCTGCTTAGTAACTTTTTTCGTACAGTCTTTCAAGAAACAAACTAAACTACGATCGGTTCGTATATTTATCCTCTTTCGATCGTATATAGGGGTATATGTGCACGCGGAACAGTTTTCAAAATATAAGCGAAAAATTTAACTGCTATTTTTGAGGGATTTTTTTTAAATTTTAAAATTTTGTCGCTTTATAACTTTTTTCGTACAGTCTTTCAAGAAACAAACTATACCACGATCATTTCGTACTTTTATCCTTTTGTGAACGTATACAGCGGTATGAGTGCACGCGGAATAGTTTCCGAGATATAAGCGAAAAACTAAACTTCTATTTTTGAGCGATTTTTTGATTTGACAAGTTTTCCGCTCTGGCTATTCATTTTTTTCTTCTAAGCACATTATATTTGTTAGGCATTCTTGTATTTAATATTTACGTTTTTTCGTTGGGGTAAGACTTGTGCCAAATTCTGCGCTTACTAATAATTTTGCTCTGCTTATTTTGGTTTACACAATTTTTTTTGGAGAAGAAAGGTTTTACTATTTTC
The DNA here is from genome assembly GCA_916610165.2 of Gymnosoma rotundatum. Lineage (NCBI taxonomy): Eukaryota > Metazoa > Arthropoda > Insecta > Diptera > Tachinidae > Gymnosoma > Gymnosoma rotundatum. The sequence continues at coordinate 32,436,454 of OU744340.1, forward strand.
CAATCAGTAAAAAATATATATACATTTACCACTTCTTTTCTCGCCAGGAGCCATCTTTTATTTAAATGTTAGTATTTTGTTAAAAATTACCTTTCCAACCTAACAAGCTATAAGTAAGTATGTTTTTTAGTTCCTCATTTCAAATTTGTCCTTCGATTTTATCCATGAAAATACAGCTTTTTCCTATTTTGCACCCAACGTGTAGTACAAACTACAATTACAGAAATCGGGCTAGATGTTCTCATTTTATTAATTACTATACATTTTTTGCACCATTTTTATATATGTACATAGATTTATGTAAAGGTCAGGAAAAGTGGAGGAAAAACGGGAAATAAAATTTAGTTGGTTGATTTTTCAGTTTCAAAATTTTATATACTTATTGGTTTAAATTTTTTTGTTACGTTTTCTATTTTTTATGCTTGTTACTTTTATTGTTAGTTTTTTATGTAATAAATTTCTTTAAATAAATGATGTTTTGAAATGAATATGTTTTTGTGTTGATAAATTTGTTTTTGAAAGGATTTTAGCTGCCGAGTTTGTGCTGGTCAAAATAAAAATAAAATAAGTGTGTGGTTGTTGGTGAGATAGGGGCTTTAATAAATTTGCACCAAAAAACATAGGTGGGGTATGGGCAAAGACGTATCTGGATTTAAAACTGTTCCAGTATAATGTAGATAAAATGTGTTAAGATCATTAAGTTTAATGTTGCAGTTTTTTTTTTTGTACGAGATAAAAATGTAGTGTGGGTCGATGAACCAGCCCTTTGTACCCTTCACCATAAAAAGTAAAAAACGTTCGTCATTCCGTTTGTAATTTCTACAATATTTATTTCCGACCCCATAAAGTATATATATTCTTAGTTCTTATGCACAGCAAAGTCGATTGAGCGATGTCCGTCCGTGTTAGTGTTGAAATCAAGTTTACCAATCGATCAGACATAGTTTCGAAGGATTTGCTATTGAAAAAAAAAGAATTAAAAAATAAGAAAAACCTAAAAAAAACAAGCGAAAATAATTGGCGCTCGCCAATTTTTAGAGAAAAGTGCGATTGTGGGTATCATTTAAAAGCTTTGGAAGAGATCTTTATGGTGCTTAATTTTTTTCTTATTTTTATCTCGTACAAATTTTACAAATAACAAACAAAAACTTATAAAAGAACTTAATATTTTTCTTTCAAAGGGTTTTATTTAACCAATATCGAAATAAAAAATATCTATCCCTGAAAGAGCTCTCTGAGGGAAATTTTAGTGTAAAATAATAAAAACAAAATTACACCTTTTTTATTACCCGGAATTATTATAAAATAAGTGCGACCCTTTTGACAAAATTAAAACATATATATAAAAATTAATTTTACATCAATATTACCCATGGCGAAATAATACAGGTGGTCTCGATGGCGAATTTATCATTTTTGCGTAAACGCTAAATGTCAAACTCCATACATAAAAAATGTGTATATATTTTTTTATATGGTGTTTGGCATTTCACGTTTGCGGCGAAAATTATGAATTCGTCATTGCGACCACCTAGTATATTTTCGCCATGATATTACCCTTGACTTATAAAAAATGACAACTAGACCGTATCCTACTAGTTATGACCAAAAACAGTATTTCCTAATAAAACTTTTTTAAACAGGTTTAATATTGACTTATTCTAGAACGCACTACTATGGATAATCAAAGCTCTTTCATTGTTCACAGCTTGCCTCTGATCAATTTCTTAAAATTTCCAAAAAGTAGCTGCCAGCCTAATGACTTTTTTCTTTTTGTGGCACTTTATATAAAAGAACAAAATATAACAAGTAAGAGTGCTATATTCGGCTATGCCGAATCTTATATACCCTTCACCATCTATGTAAATCTAGTTTAGTAACGCAACTCCAATAAAAAATGGAAATATTAAGATGACAGAATTAAAAATAATTTTGTACGGCATATCAAGCCAGAATATATATGCTTTAAAGGGTCGGAAATAGATATTGTAGAAATTAGACACGGGATGACAAACTTATATATAACTTTTATTCCACTATTTGTGGTGAAGGTATAAATAAAAAAACCCCTTTTTTATTAATTTAATTACTTCTGTTCTTTTACATATAAATTCCAGCACACCAGTTCTTCCTTTTTTTTTGGTGAAATTACCTTATTGACAGCTTTACTTTTTTAAATTGAAAATCCTTTGATTATCCTCGGCTCCAGAAATTACTATAATAATTCTAGAAATTTTTTTTTAATTCTTTAACAACAAAAAAAGATTATTTTTTTACTCTACCTTTACAATCAAATTTGCTTCCTAAATTTATTTATAATTTTTTTTAAGCAAAATACACTTTTTTTACTTTTGGACGATAATAAAGTTTTAAATCTTGAGCTTTTCGCTCCACAGACACTTTACAAATAAAATCTTTCCTTTAATAATTTTTACATGAAACGGTACTTAAAGGGGGGTTTAGACGGTACGGCTTTATGTACGTAAAACCCAATGGAAAATAATATCAAATTTCATCCGTATTTTAAAACTGAGAGTAAAAATCAGACAGACAGATTTTTGGTGTTTACACAGTTGGTATAGGTAAAACACACCAAAACTAAAATAGCTGTTGTTAAAAGAAAAATAATTATTCATGTTAAAGTTTTTAAAAAATTACAATATGATGAAAAATAATGAAAAGATAGCTGTTGGTGTATTGTTCTCTGTCGCTATAATAAAATGATATGAGGATAGAAAATGTCAATCGAAAAAGAAAGGAAATCAAGCTGTTTGGTGCAGGAGATGGCTACAGCGCCGATATATGGGCAAGGATCTGACATACATTGCTATGAAGGAGTTGCAACTGGAGAATCCAAAAAGTTTTCAAAATTTCTGTAGGTTGCCTAAAGAAACTTTTGAGGATTTGCTACGCATAGTTAGTCCAACAATTTCTAAACTAAATACTAATATGAGGGAATCAATTTTAGCAGCTACGCAGTAAAATATTTTTTAAAAAATTAATGTTATAAATAGTAAACACATATGTAAATATATATTTATAGTAATATTTATTTTAGACTTTTAATAACTTTACGTTTTTCTGCAAACGGAAATACCTATAAAGCCTTGTCTTATGGATTTAGAGTTTCTTTGCCATTAATTTCCAATCTTATTCCTGAGACTGCAAATGAAATATATTTTTCACTGCGTAATAAATATTTGCAGATATTTTTTATTTTTACTTTAACAAATAACACATAACTCATTTTTACTATTGATGTTGAAACATTTGTTAAGCCGCCCAAGTCTGCCTTTGAATGGAAAGAAATTGCAGAAATGTTCTATCATAAATGGAATTTCCCTATGTGTTTTGGAGCGATTTGTAAAATAAGTTTAATTTATGGTTAAGAATTACATAAGTATGTTTGTAATCTTTTTTTTTTTTTGGATGGAAAACATATTGCATTTAGAGAGAAATCTGTGGACGGTTCATACTACTACAATTATAAAGGTTTCAATAGCATTATATTGATGGCAGTGGTCGATGCGAACTTCAAATTTATACTGGTGGATGCTGGGACCAATGGTAGAGCCAATGATGCCGCTGCATTTAACGCATCAGACATAGGTTGTTTCATAAATAAAGACAAATTAAATTTCCCCAAAAATTATTATTTACGAGGGACGACTTCAAAAGTAATCTTTGTGCAAGTATACAAAACATTGTAACATTTTCGTTATTATTTAAGTTATTGCGCTCTCCACAATTTTTTATATAGAGAAGGTGAAGAAGAACCACTTTAGAAGACCTGGCCATTCACAGAATTGGAAAAAGCGTCTGGAAATAAATGCAATGGCGAAGCATCTGATGTTAGGAATGCTAATAGAGATTTTTTCAATAATGTAAATATTCTGTCTTGGCAAAATGATGCAATAAATAAGTTTAATTTTTAAAACAAAACCTAATATTATATGTCAATATGAGGATTTATTATTTGGAATCTTTTTATCTATAGATGGAAATACATAGATCCATTACACTTTCCATTTAAAAAATTTAATTGTATTTATAATTTTATTAAATTTTTTAAGCTTTTCAAGAAAACTTGTCATACTTCTTAAGTTATTGCACAGCTGTTTTTGAGCAGTTTGCAGAAAAATGCATCCCTGATCTAATTGTCTTTTGAAAATTAAAAAAAAAAAAAAACGAAGAGAGCCATACGCCTCAAATTTTCATCCGTATTTACTCTCAATTTGTGCAGATTCATTACTTTTTTTGTTTAGACGATCCCACTGGTACTATTCTGCAAAAAAATTTGACATGTCGTAAGACGCCCTTTAGAAGAAACCAGGCAACCAAATCAAGAAAAAAAAAAAAAACATTTACCGACAGATAACTTGGCACAATGTACAACATACATCTTTCGCCAAAGACCAAATAAAGTACGTCAATGTCCCCTTAGCATTTTTTTTAAAGTAATATGTCAGGCATCCCAAAAATTATTAACTACTAATCATGGCAAAAAATACAGGTGAACGCACGGGCGAAAAAGCTCATCAGCTGTATACCTTGCAGTTGTCAAAAAAAATTTTCAAAAATAAATTTTTAAATTTTCTTAATTTAATTTGTTTTGATTGATAATAGTAAACAAAATAATTATTGAAATTCCTAGAGAAGTGCAGTGCAATATGGAACCGTATTTGCAGTTCCTGATGTGAATAAATTAAATGTGCGTAAAAAGATAGTGGCATTATTGTTAACACGTTTATAATGTCTTGCTTGTTTGCTTGCGAAAGATTATGTGTCTGCACGTACGTACTGTACTGTGCGGCGGTGATGTGACAAAGTAAAGCTTTTTATTGGGAGATAAATGTATGATAGCTTCAAGGTCGCTTTTTCACACTGAACTGTTGAATGTAACCAAAAAAAAAAAAAAAAACGTGGTTAAGAGGGTTTACAAGTTCGCTATAATTAGCAATCAGATACAGAACATTGTTTTGATACTGACTTTCGGCAGACTTATGCTCGCTGCTTGAGCAACTGCCGGTGATGAACTTGTTGTGGTAAACGATGAAAGATGAAGATTTTTCTGTTAGTGTTTAAATGGTTAACGAACGAGAATGGAAAGATGCATATGATTTCGGAAAACTTGAGGTACAATATAATTTTAGTCACACTGCCTGGATTTTCATTGTTACATAACTTCATTTTTAAAATTTTTTTTATTCTGAAAATTACAACCACTTTTGTTCATTAAATATACTTTTTTTTATTTTGTTTTCTAAACAATATTTTTTGACAACATACTAGATTTTGTAGCAACAAATTGCCTGTTGTTTTTTGTGTTGTTGAATTGTTGTAGCCGTGCGGTCATCTGTGTTAATTCGCCTTACTACTAATGGATTTAACTCTGAATGACACAAACAACGCAATTAAGGCCCTAATTGAGCTTAATTTACCATATAAGAAGTCAATAAATTGAGCAATAAGTACTTAGTTTCATCACTAACTGAATAAGATGCGAAACGCAACCCTTGCCAACAAGTATGTTTTTTCGGGAATATGTTCAGTGAAAAGAAAAAATTCATAAAATTGACAAGCCGCAAGTAAAAATATAAACAAACAAATAAAACGAAAATAGCGGGTCATACGAAAATGGCTTTTGACACTTCAAACTTCAAAGCAACAGCAAAAAGCTATGTTGTTTTTGTAATAAAAAGAGAAATCAGCTGGACGGACAACACCACCTAGAAAAATAAATATAAAACACCACCAACTTACACTTGCTTCTTGATTTTCTCATTGCGACCTAATGTGCATTAACCTTCAAACAAATAAATTATTGACACATTGCAATTTCTTTTCTCACAACATTTATTACAAATTTTTAACTTATGTATGTCACTTAATAGTATAATCATAAAAATTAAAGTTTTCTTTAAAAACCCTAACTTAACAAAATACACAGAAATCATAAACAGCTACAAAACTTATCCAAGGATCTTCTAGTATATGTACATGTATGGTTTTCTTTTCTATGGCATCATTCTTAAGTATCTAACGTTCGAACAAAATTGTATCCCTTAAAGAGCTCTTTGTTCAGGCCCTTTAAAATTTCCTTGCCTTTATTTCGCGTCTATGTTTTTTTTATTTTTTTCTATTAGCTGACCTTTTTACAGTACAGAGAAATTAAACAAACTGACAAAAACAATATTAAATAAATTTTCTTAGATTAACGCTACCCTATTGCCACTTTTCTATAATTGCTCTAAAAAACACTCGACTAGTGAAGTCACTCAATACTGTTCTGTTTCCTTTATCTAAATCCAAGAAGTCTCTTGGATTTCTGTTTGCCTTTAAGAAACTTTACCTCTCTGCTCAGTAGTCACAAACAATTTAGGATCCAGTCTTCTTCGGTTCAACTGTGTTCCCACTAGCCTTGGCCACAATTTTAAATTAATATTTTTAAAGATCAATAACAGGCTATGACCAGGGTGAATAATCATTCCTTTTTTAAGTTTTCTGCCCTTAACGTGATATAGGGACTTAATATTGTTCTGTTCTTTTTTTCCTTTTTTTTTAACATCAAGAACTTTTTATTTAAATGGATTAATACCACTTCACACATCCTTATGTCTTTACTTTTCAAGTTATATTTTTCAGTTGTCCTTGAATTTTGAAATTGTATGCCTGACGCAAATTTGGTGTTAGCATAACATTTACATAAAAAAAACATATTCCGTACATTTAACAAAACGTAAAACAAACCAAGTTCACTGAACCTTTTACTTTGGCCTTTGAAAAGATATTTTTGTTGTTTGAACAAGGCTTCAATAATCAACTTCGTATATCTTTTTAAAGAGAAATTTGTAGCAGACTTTGTGTGTGTTTCTCTTTACTTCATAAGCCTTGGCACCCTGCCATTAACGTTTCTCACTCATACTGTTATGATCCTACTTCTGTATTAAGGCAAATTTTATCCCGGCTATACATATACTCCTTACGGAGTCTCTCCCATGGGTGTGAGAACCTCCCTTTGCCTTAATATCCACGACCATTACAATAAAAAAAAACTTCATCTAACATACACAATGAATCACAACTAAACCAGGAGCAAGATTTTACGCTCCCGTTGCCGTAGCCCTTCCATGGTCATCGTATTTGTCCTTCGTCTGCGATTATGATGACACCACTTTTGACACTCACTTTTTGACGTTATATTTAAACAAGTAATAAATGACAACATCAACTACTATTGAATTAAATAAATAAAAAAAAATAATATATATATATTTAATTTACTTTATTCGTGCTTGATTCCTTGAAATATAAATAGTTTATGATATTCTCATGAAATATTTATTAATTTAAACTAAACTAAAAATGAAATGTATTACTGCGGGGAAAGCATATCCATATGGCCATTTCACTACTGCTCAAATAGCTTATCAGTGGATTTTACCCAAATTTTGTATAGAAAACTATAAAGTCTCATATCAAAAGCCAAATTGATTAAATGAGAACTCCATTAAAAAAAAAAATATATATATATATATATATATGTATAACTACCCCCAGAAGAAAAACGGATAATTTACCTATTCTTCTAAATCTTACCACCTATTCTACAAAATATTAAGAAAACACTCCCCAGGACAACAGAAGCAGGCCTGTTCAGAACATCTTAACAAAACTCTCACGTGCCCAGACTTGTCGTTGGGATGACATAGAGAGTTCTATCAAACAGGTAAGCCCTTTTGCCTTTCTATCCACTTTGGATATAATTTCTTCAGCGCCCAACGTAGGTTACACCCATGTAACCAACCTCATCTGTTCACCGACAGAGTTAGCCGGGCATTCATTTTAATGCATACCAACATATTAGTGAAGTAACTCAGTTATATTTTTAATTTTAGCCCGATACTTTGGTTTCTACTTTTCTCATTTCTAGGCGTCAGGTTGTGGATGTAAAACTCTAATCTAACTTATACATAAAATAATTTAAAAAAAAAAATCAACCCACATGATGATCCCAGTACCTTTGTTGCGCGTATTAAAAAAAATATTGCCATCATAGATCGAGCACATCTAAGCCCATCATATTGCACTAATTCCGCATTATTTTACACAAGCCAGTGGACGAAGGACAACTACAGGTATAATAATAATTTAACACTTATAACAATACACATCTTTACCCACTATTGCTCAAACATTATTGTATTGGGAATTAAAAATTATTTTATTCTAAATATTGCGCCATTCCCCAAGCCTACCCTTTATAACACTGGCCTCTTCCGATCTACTGTTTTATATCTTTGGCGTTATACACTCCTTGCGGTCTCCCTTTTAGACTTTCGATTTCGTACATGTTGTTTCCTATAATTTTGCGAATCCTACATTTCACAAATTTTTTACAGAAATTTGCATTTATATTATTTTTTTTATTAAAGTTTCTTTTATAAACTTTCTCACCTGGAACAAATCGAACTATTCGTGCCTTTCTATTAAATCTAACTGCTTTTTTTTCATACGCTTGGTGTACATTTTCCTGAATTTTATCCCTTATCTAGTGCTTTTAATTGTCTTGCCAATCTATAATCTGATCCACAAGTAAACATGTTGAATCCCAACATTGCAAAAAATGGACTCATTCCCGTTGCCGTTCTATTGCATCCCAATCTCTAATTCTAATCTCTAATTCTATTACATCCCAATCTCTGTAGTCGTTTGCCAGATATGCTCACCCGTTCAGATGCGGTCGATTGAGAAGCATGAACTGCCGTCATCTGGTTAATTTCATAGGCCTGGACCATCTTTTCAAATTCTCTGGATAAAAATTGTTTCCCATTGTTGGATATTTACCCAAAAAGACGATATAATTTTTGAAAAGGCCTAAATGAAACTACTTCAGATCCAATTTCTGGCATCATATTTCTATTGACTGTTTTTTTTTTCTTCGCAAGTTACACAGTTCCTAACATAACTCCGAACTCGAATCAACATATTTTGCCAGTAATATCTTATTCGAACGCGATGAAATGTTTTGTCAATTCCCCGATGGCTTCATCGTTTGGATTATGTGGTAGGGACCCATAATTTCCATTTAAATTCTTCTAAATTTTCATTTTCGGTACTTAAATGATTTCTTTTATAAACAATACCGTTCACTATTTTTATGTCTGTCACTACTAATTCCCTATATTCTTCCGAGTCAAATTCTAACGTATCGAAACCTATCAAGTTCTCAATCTCTACTTCTTCGTAGAGTTGTATAGTTCGTAAACGACCTAGTTCAATTGAAAGCCTCTTTTTAATACTATATAGAGCACTTTTTTTTAAGTTCATCATTATTTATATTAAAACAAATATAAAATTAAAACTTGAGTGAATCCTTAAAAGTTATTTTGGTACAAATTAAGCAAAAACATCTTTTTTTTTGTTATCAGAAATATATTATTATGAACAAATAATCTTTTTTTAATTTTAACGATTTACAAAAATAAAGTCAGATAAAAGTACATATTTCGTATAATTAAACTTAAATTGCTTTTCAATTTCACAATTTTTCATTAGTATGTGTGTATATGTTTCTTATTTCTGATAAATTTATCACAGAAAACTAGAAATTTTAGAGCTTTGTTTACGTGCAAAGTAAAGAACTCACCGTTTGTAAGCTTAACGAAATTCTGTTTTGCTAGTTCTCTTGCTTTAGAGATTTTCTTTCGTTAAGCTACATTTCATACTCTTGTATATCCCGCTTAAGGTACGTTGTACTTTTCAACCCCTGAATAGGAAAATGATATTAAATAAAAAAGAATGTTATATAAATGAATAGAAATTATTTTGGCTTAAGTTCATTTATTTTTAATTTCTAAAAATCTTTTTTGGAAAGAAAATTTATTTTTACAAATGTATGCGGACGTTTTCCAAAGAAAACAAGAAAAATTAGACGCTAGCAGAATGAAATCCTGGGGGCTTATTCTGAATTGCGATGCGAAAATCAATGCGATGCGCAAATGAAATGCGATGCGAAAGAAAATTGGTATTCTGTTAGACTTTCGCAATTGCATTCGCAATTTATTTCAAATCGTTGGCAACGCTGCTCAAATAAACATCAGTATCAACAAACGTCAAATTAAAAATAAATAAATTTTTTGTGCTTCGCTGTGAAAATTGTTTCTAAAATTTATTTAATAGGTCCAAACCTATTAAAATTTAAGTCAAATATTTTTGAATTTCTCTAATAGGTGGTCCATTAATATTTAGTTCTTCAGTTAACGTCTGCCACAAAGTATTTGCAGACTAACGTGCATTTGGTGTTTTTAAATGGCCTCTTGCCAAATGGCTGTGCTTATTCATAAATTCTATTTTTATTTAAAGTTGACGCGGTTTGTTTGTCTTATTGCTTACTTCCCTGAATTAAATAATAAATATATGATGAATACATAAATAAAATATTGTTTTTTACTTACATGTTTGTACTTTGCGAATGCTACTTTGTTGTCGAATAAATATTGCGAATTTGACATGTGTTTTCGCAATTTAGAATACCGATTTACCACCTTTTCGCATTTGAAATGCGATTAAAATAGAACTTTGCGAATATCGCAATACAGAATAGCAATTGTTCGCATTTATGCATTTTCGCATCGCATTGACTTTCGCATCGCAATTCAGAATAAGCCTCCTGCATTTTCTGGACCGCTACGACCTTCATCAGCATTCTTCGCATCTATCTACATTAGTTGTGTATTTTTTATAAACATCATCTATTTAACCAACTAACTTTGTAAATAAGAATACGAGAACACTCATATTCATATCAACATTAATTTGGTTAGACGATATTTACACACAAACCAACGTATTTCTTTACTGTTCTCTCTGTATTTCGTCTTGTACATTTGTTTTTGCTTTGTTTCAATCATCGATTGAACACGAATGCAAATTTGTTTTAAGTCATTCTTACTTGTTTACTCACAACCTTATAATTTAATATAATAAAATAATTTCTATTCATTTATATAATATTCAAAGTTCAAATAATAATTTAATAAAAAATTAAAATAAAAAAGAATGTTAAAACAAAATTTCTCATTTTTTTCGTTTTATTTCTTTTTATATAATTTTCGAAAATAAATTATTTTACGAGAAAAACAAGCTTAAAACAATTGAGCTATACAGACCAACTGGATTGCCTCAATTGTTTTTAGCTCACTGATTGAGCAATAGAACTAAACATAATAACTGGATTCACTCAGTTTTTTCTAGCTTACTAAGTGAGCTTTGAACTAAAGAGCGACCTAGTTTGTTCTAATTAGCTTAGCTCAATAGCTTAGCTGAATCTTTTCGAGGCTCAACTTTAAAGTCGAATGAGTGATTGTAATTTTAATGCCCATTAAAGACGGGCCCAGATATATCTGTTTATATCAGTTTTTGTGTGTCTACTCTTATGAGTGCGTATATATGAGTACTTTTATGTTTCTGATGTAAGTTGATATTGTTACTTTTTCTCTTTGGATGGATGCGAATGAGTAAAGAGATAATGAGAGTAACATATCTGTTCTCCTATGTTTTGCACAAACGGGTATAAACAGATATTGATGGTTGTATCATAAGTATTTATTGTGTGCTGCGAATTAATATCCATTCATACGTATATATGAATTGGTTTATTAAAATTAAAAAATACAATTATTGTTTCTAAACATGATCAATATTTTTAATTGTTTTATTGTGTTTTATTGAAGTTGAATATACAAAACTGAATTCTTTAACAAAAATTTATGAATCTAATGCGTATAATTGTATTAAAATTACTATTATGTTTTTTAACAAATTTTACCAACAATTACAACAGTTCTAAGGATACAATAACTAAATAAATATATGAATGCATGATTCTATATTTAGAGAGACGAAAAGCCTGATAATTTGAAGTCAATTAAAAAATATTTTTATGTTAAGTTTAAACCTTTAGAATCCAAATTATTTTTAAAATTTTAAAATGAAATATGAATATTTAAATATTTTTAGCAAAAATAAAAATAAATTTTTATTACCATTAAAATTGCATTGGAATTAGTTGAAATAATGAAATAGGAAAACATAACTACGATATCATGCTAATAAATTTATTTTAATTATAATTGTTTTAATAATGGTAATGAAATGGAATTACAACTGGAAAAAAAATAATTGTTTTTATGCATAAAAAATAAACCTTACTTACCCTTTCGTTGATGAATATGCGTTCGAAAATTTTAATAATTTATTAAATTAAAACGAGATAGAAATAAAACTTGATGTCTGATATCTAAATTTAACTCAAACCCTAGCTAGCAAAACTTATAACTTACTCGAAAACAAAATATATTCTTATAGTGCCTATTGTTAAAACGTACAGATTTTTGTGATAAAAATGTCACTTTAAAATATTGTTTTAATATGCTTTATGGCGTTTACTTAGTGTACAAAGAAAAGAAGCAACGTTAGATGATGCTTTGTTTTAAAGCCATTTAACTAATTATCGTTCAAACTTATTCATAAAATTACCGTTTCTGAAAATAGTGAAAATATTAACAACATCATAAGCATTTATGAAATTGTCAACGAGTTAGTCCATCTAATTAATTGCTCCCATTTATAGTAAGAAACTTGCATTTTTTAACAATTTATTTTTCAATTAATTCATTATATATTCTAATTAGTGGTTGGCAGCCACATATTTACGCACACTAGTAAGAGATATACTATATATATTTATATTTTATATTTACCGTTGTTAAGCTAACTATCCTTTGGTAAGCAGTTACAACGAGCTTGTCTATTTTACTCTTTTATTTTTTTCTTTAAAACTTTTTAATAATTTTTTAATTTCGAATAAATTTTACTCTCTATTTATTTAAGCTGTAGGACTTTTCTTTAATGCAGAAAAGAGGTTTTTTTAGTACATGTTAGAAATTTTATAAATTTTGAATGCACAAATAACATAACTATAATACATCCTTCTAAGTGCATAGAAAATAAAAATTGCGTTATTTAATATGTACATATATAAAAGGGACAATATTATTACTGGGTGTATTCTAGAAGTGTAAATGTTTTCCCTAATTTTTTTTATTGAAATTTTTCGGAACTTCTATTTTTATGTACATATGCATGTACAGATGTATGTAATAAACTTTTTTTATATATTAATTTTAACTATTTACTAGTTTTTATCAAAAAGGAATTAATTTGTTTAAATAAACATACAATAAAATTCCTTAATTGAATTAATTCCATCCTTATAACTTAACGAGCAACTAGACAACAATTTATTAATTTTTCATTTGTTTTTATAAAATAAAATTATCATTAATATTATAAATATTGCTAATTCTACATTTAAAATCATATAAACTATTTACTAAAGCTAAACAATAATAATTACAATTCGGGTTATTACTACGAAGTTGAAATACTGCTTACTAGTTGTCGCCTCTATCATAAGCAGCACACAAGTATCAAAAATATCTGTTTCATAAACAGATATATCCAAATACTCATGGTACAACAAATATTTGAGAGTAAAAAACTGATAATTTGCTCACTCTACGCAATACCATAAACAACTGTATAGGCCGTGTCAGATAAAACTTTTGCTTTGCGTTGCGTTGCAAATTCGCTTTGACATCTAAGATAAAATGCACGAACTTATATGAAATATGTCACTTAAAGCACTTTTAACGCAAAGCAAAGCGCAAAGTTGGGCAACACTCATCTTTTTGCGCGCTTTGACAATTTGCTGCTATACATTTGTATATTATTTTTGGCAAAATCGAACGAAAAAGAGTTAAGTATTTTAAAATATTATTTTTTTTTATTAAATATTCATCCTTTATTATTTTTTTTTAGAAAATTATGGAAGAAAAACTTATAAAAACAAACAATAATTAGGCGCTGTTAAAGTTTTTATTGTGACATACCTCTTGCGTTTTACGCTTTTTTTTTCAAAGTTTGAAACGTCACGCAAAGCGACAAAGTTTTATCTGACACGGCCTTATGTGTTTATATCCATAGTGTGAGTACGCACAAGCAAAAGCATACAATATCAACTACACTCATGCGCAGCGTTGCCAAAATGATGGTTTTATCATATTTTTGATGATTTTTGAACCAAAATATGATTTGATGATTTTTTTTTCTTAAATTATGATTTCTAATTAATAAAAACTATGATTTTTGTATTTCAAATGTGTAGGACTTTCATTGTAATTTTACTACATAGTGAAGATAAGTTTTGTATCAGCTTGTTGTAAACAAAACAAAATTTTTCAAAGCTCATCCTGTCAAATACATAGAATGTATTAGAAACTGCAACGTCTTTACTTAAAATTTTTAGACAATTTTATACAAACAGAATATGTGAAAATTAGTCACAATAACGACCTTGACTTTGAAAACAAAAGTCTATTTCTACACAACGATGAAGTCTATCTGGGTGTTTTTGTTAAACAAAAAATTTCTAGCTCAAAGCTCACTGCAAATGAAAAAAATGAATTTACTAAAAATTGTCTGGCATTTTACATTAAGTTATGTAAACAAGTATTAAAATTATTTGATTTTAACGATACGCTTTTAAAAGAGCTCTTGATCCTTTGAAAATTATAAATTGAAAAATTAAGTCTCTGACAGCCTTAATACACCCAACGAATTTAGAGAACTCCGCTTTTTAAAATTCAGTGATCATTTTACAACTCTAGATAATCTTAGCAGTGAGGAATTTTGGTCAAAAGTTTCAAAAATAACTCGTACTGACAACATTCTAGCTTTTCCGGTGTTGTCAAAATTTGTTCAAAACTTAATAAGTCTTCCTATTTCTTCAGCAAATGTCGAACAAATATACTCAACGGCCAATTTAAACAAAACTTAATATAGAAAAAGATTAGACAACAGCACTCTCGAATAAGAAACTGTTTCTGCTATAATTTAAAAATTAACCAAGATATCATTAAAAATATGAAACCCTATATATATTAGAGTAATAGTTCTTAATGAAATTTTACTTTATTTTCGGCTTTTTGGTTCTTTTTAATTAATTTTCTAAACATTTTTAGAAAGCAAAATTATTTACAAATGTATGCGGACGTTTCCCAAAGAAAACAAGAAAAATTAGACGCTAGCAGAATGAAATGCAGCATTTTCTGGACCGCCACATCCTTCATCAGCATTCTTTGCATCTATCTACCTTATGTTATGTACATCGTAAACATCATCTATTTAACCAACTAATCTTAATGTTAATTTGGTGAGACGAAGTTCACACACAACTTAAAGCTTTTCTTTGTCATTCTCTTTGTAAAGGCCGGGGCACATAGAATCCGTCATACGTTGTACTTTGACATATTTGCCTGAAGTTAAAGTAACGACGGATGAGGTTGGCACAATGAGTACTTTGCTGACGGATTTTAAATCAGCTGTTAATCTTTTCATTAGTGTTGCCAGGGAAAGACAGAAAAAATATGATTTTTTTTTTCAATAAAAGTTAGATTTTGAAATTTTTCTTTAAGAAAATAGTAATTTAATGTAATTTGTGTAAAATTAAGGCGAGTTAAATAAAAGGTGGCCGCACGGCTAAAAAAACAAAAACTTAATGTAATTTTGTTGTTGCACAGCACCATGTTGATGTCAAAAGTAGTTGGCTGAACAGAAGGAAGCCGAATTTAATTTATCCTTTTCTCATCATTCGATACTTTAAATAAAGTTGTACCAGTTAGTTTCTTTTTTTAAAATTATTTGAAAGTTATATAATTTCTAAACTATTTTAAAATTTTGAAAACGTCGAACATAAACAAAAATTAGCTGGGCTATTAAGACCACCAGTAAATTAATACGCCTTGGCATATTAAAAGTTTTATTCCATATGACAGGGAAAATAACAAGGCAACAAATTCATTTACCGAACAAAAACAAAAAAAAAAAAAAAGAATAACGTATGAAATAAAATTTCATGCCGATGCTACTCATGAGAATTTATATTAGGACCCAATACTAATACTTCGGTATGAAAAAAGTGCATGCTCACCGTTTAATAAAATTATTTAAAGTACATAATCCAGCACTTCGTGAAGGAAATTAAAGAGTAGTTTTTTTCTAAATCGAGATATTGCTACGATTTTCAAATTTTTCAAGCGGAATAACTAAAGTTGCTACCATTTTTCGCAAGTTTAAACAGAACGTACGAAATGCAGCTCATACTATTTCCCGGTTGGGAAACAATTGTTGTTTCTAAACTTGAAACAAGAACATTTCGTTTATTCAAACTAATTTTTTTAATGGGATTTTGATTGCATTTGAGGTAACCTTTGTAATTAAAACCGAATTGATATGTTAAGAAAGGTAGATATGTTAAGTGAGATTTTTACATCAAATAATGAAACAAGTAATTTTTCACTGATATTACTTTATTTCGTGTTTGTATCAAAAGTTGCGAAAATTTGACCTAATATAACAAAAATTTTATAGAATAAATAAATTTTCAAAAGTTACAAAAATGTTAAAATTGTAACCAAACGGCAATACTGCTTTTAATGTATGTACAAAAAAAAAATATGTGCAAAGGGAGAGTAAAGAGCACAGCAAGACAACAAAGAAGAAGAAGAAGCAATTGATATGTGTCAAAGTATTCAATAAACGCCAAAAGTTAAAAGTTGCTCAACTCTCATACTTTGTGTTGACGGAGACGTACTGATTGTGACAACACTCATAAGAAAACATGTATTTTAACTGAGTTGTCAGTTGAAAAAGTTGAAGTTTAACGTATGACGGATTCTATGTGCCCCGGCCTTAACTCGTCTTGTACATTTGTTGTTGCTTTTTTGTACTAGCAATTTGATAGTCACAAATGCAACTTTTTTTTATTTTTAATTATTCATACTTGTTTGCTCACAACATTATAGACACTGTTTCAGTATCATATTGACTTTTATGAGTTAAGTATGAATGTAAATACGCGGTGCCTAGCGTTTGTTTTAATTTTTAATTTTCACCCTGACCAGGATTCGAACCATCGATTTTATAAATTAATGAAATTTTACTTTATTTTCGGCTTTTTTGGATCTTTTTAATTAATTTTCTAAACATTTTTAGAAAGAAAAATTATTTACAAATGTATGCGGACGTTTCCCAAAGAAAACAAGAAAAATTAGACGCTAGCAGAATGAAATGCAGCATTTTCTGGACCGCCACATCCTTCATCAGCATTCTTTGCATCTATCTACCTTATGTTATGTACATCGTAAACATCATCTATTTAACCAACTAATCTTAATGTTAATTTGGTGAGACGAAGTTCACACACAACTTAAAGCTTTTCTTTGTCATTCTCTTTGTAACTCGTCTTGTACATTTGTTGTTGCTTTTTTGTACTCGCAATTTGATAGTCACAAATGCAACTTTTTTTTATTTTTAATTATTCATACTTGTTTGCTCACAACATTATAGAGACTGTTTCAGTATCATATTGACTTTTATTGCTATAAACATAATCATGTCCACCGACCATCGACTACAAGATGTCAAAAATAGAATACATGCGTGCTTATGAGAATAAATCTTTTAGCAGCTACACGACTACCGACTACACGGCTACTTTTGTAGCCCGTAGCCAACTTAGGCTAATTTCTATTTTTCTTGGCTACAAAAAACAGATTAGTGGTTCCAATACAATAAATGCATGAAATGGTGTTTTTAAAAACATTAAATATCGCTATTAAAAACGCGAAAAACTTTTATAGTGGCACCATTGAAAAATAATAATCATCTGTTAATTTGTTTACATTTTTCATCAGTTTATTACTTTATCTCGAAGGGGAAACATCTGCGCGCGAGCAGATTTTAAAAAAAAAGTGAAGTTATAATTGAAGTCGCAACGCGCACAGTTTTTATTCAACAGGATTTTCCACTTCCTATACGAAGGTATAGGTTGATGTGCAACAACGCTTGTGACTGTCGTGCAGTAAAGAACGTGTTTACGGATAGTAAAAAATAAAGTGATAAAAAAAAACAAAAAACAGAAAAAAATTGTGTGCTTGCATTTATACCTGTCAAACAGGCAAAGTGTTGGTACCTGCGTAGCAGAAACTGGATCACTACTACGCTTTTAATAAAATGGAGGATGATGAGCGCCTTAATCCACACAAGAGGGCGAGGACTGCAATTGCAATTGCCGAATTGCAAAAGGAACTAATTGCAATAAAGGAGGAAAATAAACTTCTTAACATGAATAATGGCCGAAGAAAATAAGGCGCTACAGAAAAAACTTGACGAAGTTTCACCGACCGACGATGAAACCGATGATAGCGAGACATCCAGTGAAGAGGAGATGTCAGTGGAGGAAGAAGAAATTGTACCATCCGCGGTACAGTAAGCAAAATGGAATGCCGAACCGAACCGGCAGCAGAAAAAAAAAGAAGTTCAGCCTAAAGCAGCGGAAACTTGTGGCTCAAAAAAGAAGGACAAAGCTATCACCAGCCGAATAATTAAAAAAAGTAAGTCTGTACCGATAGTTACTACTTATAATATTGATGTGAAAATCATTAGTAATAAGTTAGGTAAAGTGTTAGGTCACAAGGATTGTAATATGAAAATGTTAGGTAAAGGTAAGGGTCTATCTAATACTTTTGATTCAAGTGATGTACTTGAGTATATGCAGGGCATAAAGATTAACGTGAAGATTATGGGGCTTCACAAGATAGGAGGAAATAGATGGCTTTTCCAATTATCTAAAGAATCTGATTTGAGAAGTTTTAGGAATATAAACTACATTCTTCACTGTAGGGTGCACATAGAAAAGCACAATCGAAGAGATTTAGTACAATGCTACAATTGCCAACGCTTTGGACATGTCGCAATTAATTGCAACATGCCCTTCAGATGCGTTAAGTGTGGGGCTTCTCATGGCCCAAAAAATTGTCAGGTTCCTTCAAAAGGAGAAAACAATATCGAGACACGTATGACTGATCCAGTCACAGGTCAAGCAGTAGTAAAGGTTGGCTTACCCGTAAAATGCGTAAATTGTGGAACAGAGGGACATGTTGCCAGTTCAAAGGAGTGTCCAAAACGTTTACAAATTCTTCAAAGAAAGATTGCGGAAAAGGGTGTAAGGGCTCCGGTGAGACGTCCCACCCCAATAGTCCCTTCTACAACAATAAGTGGTGTATCATATGCCGCTGCTGCTAAAACAGCAGTGACAAAGAACACCCAACCAAAAGTCGCCAGCACTCAGAGAGCTGGCATATCTGTCAAGTCTGCAATGGCTGGTTTTGATATTCTTGATAAAGATTGCAAGCGATTTTTCGGCGGTGATCTACTAAGCTGTCTAGAAAAGATGAAAGGTTTTGCTCGTGAATACAGGGCGCTTAATAATGATGGTGAAAAATCTCGGGCACTACTAGGGATGTTAATATCTTTACAGCACGATGACTAATTCGATAAAGTGCATATTTATTAATGTAAATTCTATTGTCTCTAGGCACAAGAGGCATTACTTGAATTTATTTCTTAGCGAACATCGGCCGGATGTTCTTTTAGTAGTAGAGCATAAACTTTCACCAAGACATGTTTTGGATTTTAGGGGTTATAAGATCTTTAGGCAGGATCGGCTAAATGGACGCGGCGGCGGAACTGCCATTTTTGTAAAGGATAGTATGTGTTGTAACAGGGTTACTGTCGACTTAGGCCCTTTTGAGAATACAGCTGTCAGGATAAACAAGACTGATGGCAGTAGGATGATTGTGGTTTCGATGTACTCACCCCCACAGAGTACATTCACACTTGCAAATTTAGATCCATTAATGGATTTATCTAATGGGGAGGAGCTTTTAATAGGCGCTGATTTAAATGCTAAGCATTCATACTGGGGGGGAAACGTATGTAACCCTAAAGGTAACACCCTTCGTGAGTTTCTGCTGACGTGCCCTGATATAACTATACACCCCACCAGTGGTCCGACACGAGTTTCTGGAACTACATCTGCATACATAGACATAGTTATGTCATCAACTGATATCTTACCGGTAGCAGTTGCAGGACTAAAAACACTGGATTTCCAGTCTGATCATCTTGCAGTAGAAATTGTTGTTGAGATAGGAAACGTGCAAAGAAGAATACTGCCTGAATTTTTTGACTTTAGACGTTTGAATATTAATAGCTTTAACAGATTATTGGCCCGGGACCTTTCGCATAGTCAAGTTCCAGTAGGGGACTACTAAGACTTCCGGATAATATCCTACATTTTATCTCTGAGAAAAAGAGACTGAGAAGGATTCTGTGGCGTACTGTTGATCCTAGCAGGTGCTCAATTTTAAAAGCCGATATTAGAAACTTAGATAGAATTATTCAAGGGGCCGTCGCAAAATTTGAGGAACTTTATTGGACCGATTTTCTGCAAAATATTCGCCTTAATAGTAGGACATTCCAGAAAGTAAAAAGTGGTGCCGGTCTTAAGAGACGGATGCCTATTTCTAGTTTGAGGGCTGCTGGGGACTCTTTTATAACAGAAGGTTGTGATAAAGCCAATATCTTGGCTAATCACTTCTGTGAAGTTCACACAGGAGGCGATAACTTACGATCGCCTTCTTTTGAGAGTATGGTTTCAGAGGAAGTATCCGCATTGACAGATTACTTGCCATCCCTGACTTTCGGGCAGGAAATCATGGCCGATGGCAGGTTAATAGATGGCGGTTTTCAAACCGGGCCTAATTTAATTACATCTTACGATGTAGGATGTGCTCTAAAATTAAGATCAAATAAGAAATCTAGCAGTGGTGATGGAGTTCCTGACTTTATACTAAGAAAGACGAATGCTACCATATGGCGTTACTTGGCAATAATCTTCAACCATTGCCTCAACATTGGTTATTTTCCCAGAAAATGGAAAGAGGCAGTAGTAGTTCCCATTCCAAAGTCCGGCTTGGACCCTAGGGAAGCTAGCAGTTATAGACCTATCTCTCTACTATCCTCTTTTGGGAAACTGATGGAATGGTTTTTGTTATCTAGGATACGAAATGAAATTACAGATGGTGGTGTACTTAATGACTGTCAGTTTGGCTTTAAGGGAGGCCATTCAACATCACACGCCCTAATGGTCTTTACAGACTTCGTGACCAGGGGCTTGAACAAAAGGTACCCAACTCTTGCCGTAAGTCTTGATTTCTCAAAGGCCTTTGATACCGCTTGGCAACAGGGAATTGTTTACAAAATGATGGGCTTAGGCTTTGAACGCTCTACATGTAGGATGGTAGCTGATTTTCTTAAGGATCGCTCTTTTAAAGTAAAAGTAGGAACTGAATTATCAGATATCAGAGCAGTGGTGGCAGGTGTTCCTCAAGGCTCCTTATTGGGGCCGATTTTGTACAATATTTTTGGTTCTGATATTCCGCAGCCACCTGCGGGAGATCTTTTGCTTATGTATGCTGATGATATATTGATTGCTGCTAGTGGTCCTAGGGCGAAAAATGTGAATAACAGGGTCAACAATTACCTGAACATTCTTCATGAATACTTCATGAAATGGAGCCTGAAATTAAATATTCAAAAGATCGATGGGGTAATTATTAAGGGTAGGCGTGGTAATCTCTACCCAAATGCAAGAAGTTTTGTGCTAAGCCTAAGTATTGCTGGCGAACGTATCAGTACCTCTGATAGGATGAAGTATTTAGGGGTAGTATTCCATGAGAACTTTGAATTCTATAGACATCTAGATTTCATAATAGAACGTGCTAAAAAGGTTTATTTCTTATACCATAGGATTTTACGCCGCAGGGGTGGTCTAAGTACCAAAGTAAGGCTTCTTATTTACCGTCAGATTATAAGACCTATTATTTCTTACGCTTTTCCAGTCTGGTTTGGAATATCTTCCCACCAGATGGAAAGGCTTAGGACATGGGAGAGACGTGTTCTCTGCTCCCCAGGGTGGGACCTGATGGCATTTTTCGAAAACCGTCCTGTAGAAAAATCTATAGTAGTATAAATTTTGAGAGGATTGATGTTTTTCTCATGAGATCTGCACTCAGGTTTCTTGACAAATCATCCTCATTAAATAATAGTTAAGTAGGGGGATGCTTTCACCGGGCCCCCGATCTGGAGAATTTGCTTAGAAATAAGTACCATTCCCCAGTTAGCCTTTTGGCTTTGAATACTGGAGGTCTTCTCTTTGGGGATGCAGGCCTCTTATTTTATCACAGAAGGGTGAAAACCCTTGACATAACTGACTTGGTGTACAACACCGCACAGTAGTTTTTAGAAGGACTTTGTGATAGATATTATATATCGCTTATTTTATTTGTTTTAAATATTAAGTGTTATTTAGTTTGTAGGATAGTTTAAGTTATTAGTTTTAAGTAAAATTTTAAAAACAAACGAGTGTGTTCCTTTTTATCCTTTTTTTTGGAAATGTAAACAAATGTAATAATTAATAAATGACTGTATACAGCATATCTGTAATGTAATTAATTAAGTGCAAATTAGTCTTAGAAAAGTTGTAATACGTTAAGAAATTTATATAAGAAATGTAGTTTAAGAAACATATGTATAATGAATTTTTGGAATAATAAAGTAATAATGTAATAATAATGCAAACAGGTTCATGTGCAGTTCCTGGAGAGACTAGTAATATCAAAATACTTGTGGGATACCCTGGCGCTGTAGTTATATACCCCTGCCATTATTAAATTAAGATTTAAAAAAAAAATACATTTTTCATTTACTTTTTGTTTGTGAAATTTTCCATTTAGTTCTTTTTTCATAAATTTCTAATTTGTTTCATTTATATTTATTTTTTGGGTTTTTTATTGAAATTGGTAAGTACTCGTATATAATAGTAATTTTTACTGTTTATATACATTTATTATATTGTTTAATGTAAATGTTTAGTTCAATTTACATGCAAATATGGACGTGGACACTTCATACACTGAAGTCTTTGTTTCCACTATTTTAGCAATAGTATTTATAAAGTTAATTAAATTTTCTTGAGACATTTAAAATTTTTTTTTTACACAAATTCACTTGAAAAAAATCAAGTTTGTTTTGTTTTGGTTAACTTTAATACATATATATGTATTTCAAAACAGATGTTTATTTTTTGTAGTTAGTGGTCGATGGTCGTTAAAAGAATTAAGTAGCTGGCAACTTGGCTAATTTTGTAGCCAGCTACTTTTGTAGTCGGTAGTCGATGGTCGGTAGCCCTTGATTGTGTTTATAACATATGAGTTAAGTATGAATGTAAATACGCGGTGCCTAGCGTTTGTTTTAATTTTTAATTTTCACCCTGACCAGGATTCGAACCATCGATTTTATAAATTAATGAAATTTTACTTTATTTTCGGCTTTTTGGTTCTTTTTAATTAATTTTCTAAACATATTTAGAAAGAAAAATTATTTACAAATGTATGCGGACGTTTCCCAATAGTTCTTCATAAAACTTCGTACACTCTTAACAATAATTTAAATATATACAATGTATGTTAATATATGTATTTTAATTATAATTTTTAAAAAAATTTTGTATTGAAAAATGATGATTTTTTTCCGTAAAATATGATTTTTTTTTTCTGCAATGATGATTTTCTTTTCAAAGCTTCTGGCAACGCTGCTCATGCGTTCTTTCGTTTCTGTTGTAACTGGTATGTATATGATATATCTGTTTTTGCCATACTGTTAGATATACTAGTGCACGTCTTTAATGCCCATCTTTATCTACTTAAGGCTGGCGTGAACCGTTATTATGGCATGAGCTCACATATGGCAGAAATCTTTTATCGCCATTATAGCGGCTAAACACTCTTTCTCGGTGACACTGTATTGTCTTTGTGCTTGATTTAGCTTTTGGGAAAAGAACGAAATTGGTCTTTTATTGCTGTCATCATCTTTTTGAAATAATACAGCTCCTATGCCATAATTCGATGCGTCACAATGAAACGTTTTTAAAGATCTGTATGAGCCAACACTGGGGCTGTTGTTAACGCCTATTTGAGCAGATTGAAAGTGGTGACTGCTTCTTCAGTTAATACAAATGTATTTTTCTTTATGATCAAATCAGTTAGTGGGGCATTTAATGACGAAAAGTTTTTTATGAAGCGTCGATACCATCCCGCAGTGTCTATGAAACTTCTTACTTCTCTAACAGATCTAGGTAAGGGTATCGCCTTAATCGCTTCTATCTTCCTTGGGTATGTTTTCATGCACCCACCGCCTATGATGAAACCCAAATTTGCTTTACCTAGGCAATTTACCACTTTCCTTAATAATTTCACGTAGCTTTCAAAATCCGACGAAATTACTAACAAGTCATCTAAGTATACGAACACATTTCCTTTTAATTCTTGTGGAATCATCTTGCCCATCAATCTGCATAATCTCCGTGCCGTGTTGCACAAGCCGAAAACAATACCACGTATTTATATAGAGGACGACCGAGTATAGTGAAAGGTGTGTAGGTTCGCGATTTCTCTTCTAATTCAATTTGCCAAAAGGCATATTTCAAGTCTTCACTGCTTATAAAATATGTTTCATCGAGACGTGCTTTGACCCTCAATAATCAATATCGGTGATTTAAATAATAAATCGGGAAAATAGGACGAAAAAAGAATTTTTGAAACTTAATATAATTTAAAAAAATCCCGTTGTTTAAATTTATTTAATATTTGCCAAGTGCCCGTGCATAAAATAAATTTTCGTAGTGTTTTGTGATTTTTTACTTTTCATCCTCTTTCAACTGTATAAAAGAGCCGAAAAAAATGCTGCCTTATACAGCAGAGAAAGAAAAATAGAATTGCTATTGGTTATTGTTGTTTTTGCTTAAACTTTGATTTTTGTCTTTGCTTTATAGTTTGGACAAAAATCTTTAGTTTATTTAAAATGTTTGTCAGAAGTTTCCTGAAGAGTTAAGTAAGCGATAACGAAATGGCCATCAATATCGGTGATTTAAATAATAAATCGGGAAAATAGCAGAAAAAAAAAATTTTGAAAATTAATATGTTTCATCCAATCTGCTTAGAATTCCCTCTATATTTTGGACAGGATACGCATCTTTTATGGTTTTTTGGTTTAACTTTCGTTTAACTTTAACTTTTTAACTACTACTCGTATGCAACGGTTATTCCATGGACTTTGCATTTCCTCAATCACACATTGTTTCAGTTTATGGTCCACCTCGGCATAATTCAACTCCTGAATTGCAGAGGATACTAGGTAGTATCTTTCATTAATTGCTTCATAGTGTTCTACTTAATCTATTTTATGGACCTCTTAACTTGGTGTTCAAATTTTCGAAAATTTTTGTTAACTTGATTTAGTTGTTCTTCTTGTTCTACAGTTGGTCTATGTTTTTCTACGTTATCTAAGTCTAAAGGGTAGTTATCTGATATTAATTTTTGAGTTATCTCATCTATTTTAAAAATATTAGGTGCAATGCTGAACTGCCTCTAGAAATCTATTCCTAAATATACTTTTTGCCAAAAACTATAAACTCAACTTGATCATTGTACTTTACCAATATCTTAGCTTTTCCCAAAACGTCATAACCTTTTTGCCCGGTAGTTTTTACTTTTGTAAAATTAGGTTGCAATTCTGCTCTTAAACTATTTAGTAATTCCAATGAATTTCTGCCCTATAAGCTAATATATGCACCACCGTCATGTAATACGTCTACTTGAATATCATATAATTTAATTTTAGCGTACGTCTTGGGATCTAATTCTCTTCCTACTGTTATAGCCAAACATTTCATTTCTGCCCTGTTTACCATTTTATATTTTAATTTCTTATCCCTAAATCTGCTACGAGTTTTTTTTTTATCTTTTCTAATCTCCTATAATCTACTTCGGATTCGAATATTCTTTTTTTATCTTTTCGTAATTATATAACTTTTTCTTATATCGTTTGTCTAATTTTTGTACGAAACATTCTCTATTTTTACCCTGGGGACAAATTACGGCATTCGATATCGATCAAAATTTACATTTAAATTCTATAAAAATTTCGATTGATATCGAATGCCATAATTTGCCGCCTGTATTTTAATTTTATTTTTTTCTATAGCTCTTTTCAATAAACTCAAACTCTCCTGTGACTTTCCGTGAATCTGACTCTCAGTCTCTCTTTGCGCACTTATGTCCCTTAATTTTCAGCGTTGGTCTGTGTGGAGCGCGATTCCGCCATTCTCGACACACTCCTTACCCCGTTTTCTGTACACTGTGGATAGGCAGGCGTGATAGCTCCAGGCAAGAACGACAATTCGAGCAAGTTAGGTTGTTTGAATTTGGGCTTGGTGTCTTATATGAAACCTTTTTTGTAAAGCTTTCTCCACTATATTTTCCTCTAGGTCTTGACTCACTTCCTCAACACGCCTTTGGTAGTTATACCTAGGCTGCGCTTGTATAGTAGCTGCTGACTCTGGATTCAAATAGTTACGCTCTATATTTTTGCATTCGTCCCTTAAATGTTCGACTAAAAATATCTATATCCGATAAATTATCTGTATATATTCAACCGTACATTTGTTTTAATTATTCGAACTGCTTCGTATTCCGGTAAAGATATTCTTAATCTGGATCGCAACTTCGCATGGCTTGAAAATATTCGTCAATAGAGTCTTCAGGATTTTTTCGACGTTCTTCAAAATCCCGCATTAGCTCGTACTCACTGCGATTCGAAGCATGTTGTTGCTTCATAGCCTTTTGTGCTGTACTAGTAGCCAATACCAGTCTTTGGCATCTCATTTCAGTAATTATGATACTTTTGTAAGTATTCTAAGTGAAAAAATAAAATCTTCTACATAGAGGTGCTTATTGTTCCCATCCACTAGTCAACTCTGAGCGGAGTATTATAATGCATTCTGTTACGTAGTATGCTTTCGTGGGTATTGTTACGGCTTTCGATTAAAAACAAAACTTTGTATAAGATAGGCCGACTTCCTAAACGCAAGTTGCAATGCATATTTACAATGCATACACATCGTAAACGCATATCTAAACTTTTTGGCAACGTACAATGTTCCTAATCGTTTGGCAACTCATTTTAATGAGTATCAGAAGTCAAAATCATGCATCATTTTTATTTTGTATGGAAACATTTTAAAAATGTTATTTTTAAAATGAAATGTGAATAAAAAAAAACCATCATCCATTTATTGAATGAATTCTTAAAAAATATTTATTTTTGATCACTTGTTTCCGGGATTTTTATTGTCCTTAACAAAGTTGTCTCTTCTTTTTTTCTTTTTAATAGGCTTCTATAGCAATATAGAATTTTTTGGGAGATTTGACCTGAGATAATTCCTCAGCACTTGCTAACAAAATGGATAAATAATTTTGTGTAACCTCTATTTATCCAAAAAAAAATTATTCAAATGTTTTTGACATTTGCTTTACGTACGAGTTGCATAGCGACGTTCCTAAATGCCGATAAAATTCAAAAAATTTCTCTGCAACGCAAGTTTATATTTAAAACATGTTTCGCATTGCATACGCACTTTTTTAAATTATGCATTGCAACAGGCGTTTAGGAAGTCGGCCATATTTATTTTATTAAATTAATTTAAAATTCAAGTGTTAAATACAAGTCTTTAATATAAAAATGGCGTCGTAACCAAATAAATTATGGTGTGTTTTCTATGATATTGTTTTTGCGAATGGTGACTGACTACTGATGTTAATTTCAAAAATTTTCTGTCTAGTTGTGTAGTGTTGCGTGCGACCTACATACCTTATAATAGCAGAATTTTTATATATTATTTCTTTTTTTTTATTTAGTCCCTCGCCAATAAAATTTTATGCCAAGTCGATGACGAAAAAAATTTTTGCGTGGCGGATCCTAGAAGCGTCGGGAGGAGACCAAATATGCCTAGAACCTCGAGTCCCTTATTCACTTAAAAGAGGGGGGGTCTCTTGTAATTTGGAGGAACCACCTCCGACCCAAGTCCCGGTTTTAGTATGTTTTTTTTTTTTGTTTTTATGTGTCCATGATTGTGTTCCATCTTTGTGTATTTGCGGATGGCCAACCGCGATGGGAACATTAGCCATTGAATGTTGCTGGCGGCTGAGCAAAACCGCCTATATTACAATGCTCAATTGGAAGTAACCTGAAATAAAAGTAAAAAGTTTAAAGTTTTGTGTTATTAACAGAAACGAGAGAGAGAAACGATACATCACCTTCTACCAATACACCAGTTGTCCACAGAGCAAGGCTGAAAAGAAAAGAAAGAAAATGTTATAATTAGAAAAATTTTAAATCAATTTAGTTTAATTTTTGCAGTTTTACTTCCCTCGCGTGTTAATTTTGTGGTAGTAAAATCTCCTGTCATTGTTTGTTTACATTGTATGAGTTTTGTAAAAGCATGAGTGTCAGATTTGTCAATGAAAATAGAGAGAAGCATTGTGCTGTAGAATACTGGGTAAGGCAGTCTAAGTTTCAATTTGATTTGGACACATTGACATTTTCAATAACAAAAGCTCATAGTATCAATGGTCGTCTATAGAACTTTACCCACCTAATGTAGTGTTTATGAACTTTTGAATAAAGCTCAGGGGTCCATTGTACAGAGAATATCATAGAAATTAGGGAAAAAGCTGACAGAAAGAGATCGAACGATATTCTTAGAAATTTCTAGAATTATGGAAGAGTAACGGGTTGTAGCAAAAATTGAAAAGGGTATAAAAGCAAAAGATGAGTAGGAAAAAGGGCTCTTTTGTGGTGTTTCGTTTGAAGAGAAAACTGTCATAAGTGTTTAATGAAGTTTGTGGTGACTAGAAAAAAAGTAAAAAGGAGTTTTTTTTGTTATTGTTTGTTGTGGACTTGGCCAAAAGAAAAATTCATAAAGTTATTAAAAGCAAAAACTTAAAAATTTTGAACTGGGAAAAAACTAATTTTTTTGTGAAATAACAAAACTGCACCTGAAGTGCCAAAATTAAAAGAACTAAGTATTTTGTTAAAACAAAACTGCATTTAAAGTGCCAAAAATTAAAACAAGCGGATTTATAAAGTTTCACCCACATACCTACCTGATATTGAACAGTTTAAGAGTGCACAAGATTAGTGTTAAAATTGTTAAAATTTAAAATGCATTAATTGTGCGAACTTATGGCAATTAATAAAATAATATACTTTGGCATAGAAGTTTCGATCATTGTGTATATAGAAATAATTGAGAAATAAATCACCAGAACTTTTTTTTTATTGAGGAGAACAAAAATTCAACAAATACCAGAAATTTTCAAAGCCTTATGTGTGTGGTCATCAAATCATCGAGTTGCAGAACTGTCCGGAAGAGTATTTCGGGGAGAATCCGTATTAAACTCAGAGGAGTTTGCTGAAAAAAAGCTAAGTTTTTATTATTAAAACTGAATATTTGTATTTATAATTAGTGTTGTTAGTATTCTTATTGTTAATTGTAATTCATAATTATTTGTTTTCATAGTTATTGAAGATAAGTTTATATCAATCTAGTTTTTTTTGGCAAAGAACAATTTTTGCTTAAAGAGATAAAATAAAGCATTAAATTAAAGGGATTCATTATCAGAAAAAATAATATGAAGTGTAGAATTTACCGAGGTTTCTAAGAGACGGAGTTTTAGGGTTGTTTTTTTTAAAGGTGATGAATAGCGTCATACCGACCTTAGGGAGCTCCTTAAGGCAGGAAAAGTAGTGCTGAAAGAAAGTTAAAATATAATTGAAGTCTTGCCCTAAAATTTTGCCTCCCGAGGAAATAAATGACGTCTTTTTTATTTTGTAAATTTGTTGGTATTCGGTTTGAAAATAAGTGAAAGCCGAGTTTGTCCCTTTCTTTTTGAATTTTGTTTTATCTGCTAAATTAAAGTTTTGTTAAATATTGTATAAAGAAAAACAAAATTTGTAATGTTAATTTAAGTATCATATATTAATAAAAGGAAATGGTTGTAAACTTTAAAATGAAAGGAAATATGGACCGTTAGAATTTATAATTTTGAGGGGGATGTGTTAAGACGGTAAGTGTGTGCATATCCGGTTTTGTGGGGTCATTAAAATTTTGCCGGAAATGGAGATGGTCATGGTTGGGATTTGGGCGGCTGGAAGAAAGACCTAACTTCCCTAGGTGAAGTGTTCAGTTTTAGTAGTGTTGTCAAGATTTTTTTTGTTAGTATGGAATAATTGCTGCTTGTCCTAGGCCTGAACGAGGGTTGAGATCACACGTCCCGTAAATCTCCGAATATTCTGAGCTAACCGAAATTAATCGTTTAGGTGCTTTAGGACATGTAACAATATGGCGCCCAATATGAAAAAAAAGGATTGAAAATTTTTCTCGCATTAAAAGGTGAGAATTATAAAATGGTTGCGTAAAAGATCAAAACGCAGTACAATAGCCCAATTAAAGTAAACCCATAGACCAAAGCATATCCAACAGTAATCTGATAGAATTTTTCGGGATAACTTGTAGCCGTTTCATTCCCTAGGATGAAAGTCAGTTGTACAAGGGAAACCACAATTTCTTTAGAGGACAGTAGGATAGTGCTACCGGTTCATAATGAGGTGAAGGGATTGTCCTTAGGAGTACTGTGGATTTCCTAATAGAACGCCCCAGCCCTCTAATAGAAAATTATAGACGATTAATGTTGTATGAATATGTTTGTGGAGCAATAATGAGTAGTATCAGCTGCCTCACGGGTGAAAGCCTGTGTCAGCGAAAGCCGAAAAATCTCACTTTGCCTCTAGTGAATTAGTAGATGACTGCTGGATGAAAATGGAGCACAAATATATGTATTAGAGTCAATAGTTTTTTTTTTTGTATTTTGATTTTGAACACATCAACTTAGCTCAGCATAGAGAGTCGATTGAGTATTAGTTTTGATATGCACACACCCCGTAGTAACAAAACCCCTTAAATTGCACTGAAAAGAATTGAATAGAGAAACTAATTATAATAAAAGTTAAAATTGTTATATTTTCTAAAAACGTTATAAACTTTAAAGATTAATTAAATTTTAATGAATTTATAAACAAAGTACGCTGTTGAATTATTTAAAATTTAGTTCGAGAAAAGTTAAATATATTGCATTTTTCTAATAATTTCGGTTGCAAAATTAACCGTGAATAAATCGACCATAGGTAGGGCCAGTGAGGTATGAATAGAACTACTAGGTCGCAAAGTGTTAACAGAAAAAGACCTGTACCCTCTAGTTTGAATAGCTCACACCAGGTACTGCCAAAGCAAAGAAAAATAGGCAAGGTAGAAATGGCTAACAATAATGAAAATTCTAATATTATAGATATGTCTGACACGATTAATGCTAGGACGCAAAGAGTAGGTATTTCTGAGTCAGGAACACCGGCTATTTCCAATTTTACACAGGGAACAGCTAGTGCTGGTACCACAAGTAATGAGCAGAATGTCAGAGAGGTGGCTCTAGGCGGGAATGTGATAGACCAAATGGCATTAGAAAATAATATGAAAAGAATGATGAAAGATGAATTGGCAGAAATAAGAAAAGCAGTGAGTGATCTGTCTAGAGTCGTGCGAGAATTGTCGGTTGGAAGAGCTCAAAATATAGAGTTTGCTCATGAGGGCAATCGATCGGTGCAAAACATCAATCACAACCCTTCAGTTCACCTGTCGGGTTCAGAAAGTAACAGAAATCAAAATTTAGGGAGTAATAATCCTGGAATAGTATCAGATCGTTCGTCTGAGCCTGTTGTCTTCGCTTCGCCAAGTCCGGCGATTCACACTTTCGATACATCAGGGACAGAAAACCAACGAGGGGCTCACTCAAATAGCCATGTTAGAACCGCTGACAAAATACTGATTAGGATTGATAAATTGGGCTTAACATTCGACGGAAACAATAATCACATGACTGTAGAAGATTTTATTTTTCGATTAGAGACGATACAAGCCCATTACGATATTCTGTGGGAGGAAATTCTAAGGGACTTCCACCTATTAGTAACAGGTCCGGTAAAAGATTGGTATTGGCTTCGTATCCGCACACATGGGATGATGAAGTGGCCAACCTTGCGATGCGAGCTCCTGAACCAGTATAAAAATCATACTTCAAATTTTGAAATTATGCGTGATCTTGTAGAGAGGAAACAGCAAGTAAATGAAACCATCGATAATTTCTTTCATGAAATGAACAAATTACGTTCTAGATTAATGCAACCGATACCGGAATTCGACATGGTAAAAATAATGAAAAGAAATGTCAAAGAAAATATAGCCAGAATCGTTTACCCGATTGCAGTTTCTTCAGTGGAACAATTACGCATAG
Organism: Gymnosoma rotundatum; assembly: GCA_916610165.2. Taxonomy (NCBI): domain Eukaryota; kingdom Metazoa; phylum Arthropoda; class Insecta; order Diptera; family Tachinidae; genus Gymnosoma; species Gymnosoma rotundatum. The sequence goes on from OU744340.1 coordinate 32,468,724, forward strand.
AATGCATTGAAGCTGAACGCAATTTTCCAAGAAGGGAGATGAGAAACCCCACCTATACTCAACGCCCTGTGAGAACTGTCAATGAAGTCTGTTTCGAAATGGCGGATAGTAATGAAGTAAAAGATGATCAACAGTCATATGAAGAAATTGCAGCAATTAGAGAAAATTTGCAGAAGAAAACTCTAATTTGTTGGAACTGCCAAACTGAGGGGCACGGGTTCAGAGATTGCGAATCAATGGAACGGAAAATATTTTGTTATCGTTGTGGAAGAGCCAACGTCGTAGCTCCGAAGTGTCCTATTTAATAGATGTTAGAGAGCAAAATTATAAAAAAAAATTAGGTCTAGCATTTTTAATTCAAATAATCGAGTCAAAAACATACCTAAGCACATTTTACAACTGAGAAAAAAATTCCCCGAACGTCGAAAAAGGAAAAGATGCATTTTAGAATCTATAAACAGAGCGAAAAACAATAAGAACGATCCTAGAATCTTTATAAAAATTAAAGTTCATGATAAAGAAGTTACCGGCTTGTTAGATACTGGAGCGACAGTAAGCATATTAGGCAAAAATTGTAGGGAATTTTTTTTGGACACAGGTCTTGAAATGACGCCAATGTGGACCAGTTTAAATACAGCCGGGGGTCAACAACACAGAATATTGGGCAAAATAAATGTCTCTGTAGAATTTAAAAAGAAGAAACAACAAATATGTTTGTATTTATGTCCGGATTTAGAGCAAGAGCTATATCTGGGCATGGATTTTTTTCAAAAGTTTAATTTAGCTCCGGAATTGTTTGATCTGGCGGAAATAAATGTAGAAAATTGCAACAGGATTTTGTTCATAAGGATAAGGAATATGCTATGAAACGTCACATTCTCAGCGAAACACAACAAAGGCAACTGGAGGACGTAATAAAATGCTTTGATTCATTCGAAGAAAAAGGCTTAGGGAGGACCCATTTAGAAAAGCATGTAATAAAATTGGTAAAAGATGCGGTCCCAGTGAAAGATAGGTATTATCCTATATCTCCAGCTATACAGGAAATAACATATAAAGAGTTAGATAACATGATAAAACTAGGAGTAATCGAAGAAAGCGAAAGCCCTTGGAGCAATCGTACAACTGTTGTACGTAAACCAGGAAAAAACCGGTTCTGTCTAGATGCTCGAAAATTAAACGCACTCACAATCCAGGACGCCTATCCGCTGCAAAATATAAATGGTATTTTAAGTCGGATTGATGATACCAACTTTATCAGTAGTGTAGACTTAAAATATGCATTCTGGCAAATCGAGCTGGACGAAGAGAGCAAGCCTTATACAGCATTCACCGTCGCTGGTCGCCCATTATATCAATTTAAAGTTATGCCATTCGGTCTTTGCAATGCGGCGCAAAGATTATGTAGACTCATGGATAAGGTAATCCCAAGTAGGCTGAAGAACAACGTATTTGTTTATTTAGATGATTTATTGGTAATATCAAAAGATTTTGATGAGCATTTGAATATACTGCGAGAAGTTGCAAAATGTCTAAGTGAGGCTAGATTAACGATAGGACTAAAGAAATCACAGTTTTGTTTTCAAGAACTCAAATATTTAGGGTTTATAATAGGTGGTGGCGTTTTGAAAACTGACCCAGAAAAGGTGCTAGCTATACAAAGCATTAAATTGCCCAAAAATACTACGGAGATTCGAAGTTTTTTAGGGACTGCAGGCTGGTACAGGCGGTTCGTTAAGGACTTTGCCACAGTTTCAGCTCCGTTGACCGAAACCTTAAAAAAGTCGCAAAAGTTCAGTATGACCCCGGAAGCTATACAAGCTTTCGAAAACCTTAAAAAGGCATTGACGTCTTCACCTGTTTTAAAACACGCAGACTTTTCAAAGCATTTTTATGTTCAGTGCGACGCCTCTGATTATGGTATAGGTGCAGTTTTGTGTCAATATAATGATGAGCGAGTAGAAAACCCTATAGCGTATTATTCACAAAAGTTGAATGCTCATCAGAGGAATTACAGCGTTACAGAGAAGGAATGCTTCGCTGCTGTAATGGCCATAAAAAAGTTTAGACCTTATGTCGAGTTAATGCCATTTACAGTTATAACAGATCACGCCAGCCTTAAGTGGCTGATGAATCTTAAAGATCTCAACGGGAGACTTGCACGATGGTCATTGCAACTGCAGGCATATAATTTTAACATTGAACATCGTAAAGGTTCGCAAAATGTCGTCGCAGACATGCTGTCAAGATTTCCCACAGAAGCCTCAATAAACGAAATAACCATAGAACAACTTCTCGATATTGAAACCGACGAATTTGAAAACAGTGAGTACTCAGACTTAAAAAAACAAATCATTGAAAATCAATCAAAATTGCCTGATATACAGATCAAAGATGGGCTGATTTTTAAAAGATTAAATTTTCAATCGGATTTTGACAATCAAGTAAAATGGAAGTTGTGGATCCCATCGACACTAACAACAAAAGTAATTGAAAAAGCACACGATACTCATTGTGGTACGGCAAAGACCATCGGGAAAGTTAAGCGTTTTTTTTACTGGCCAAGGATGACAATCCAAATTAGAGAATTCGTAAAATCATGTAGAGTCTGTAAGGAAACAAAATCCTCTAACCAAAATCTTATGCCTGAAATCGGTCAAGAGGTAGTTACAGAAAGACCATTTCAAAAGCTTTATATCGATTTTCTAGGAAAATATCCGAGGTCGAAAGGCGGAAACTCTTACATTTTTATAGTGGTGGATCACTTCACCAAATTTACTTTTTTAAAGGCTATGCGCGAAGCAACATCAAACAACGTAATACAATTCCTGATACAAGAAATTTTTCACAAATTCGGAGTCCCTGAAACAATTCATAGTGACAACGGTGCACAGTTTGTCTCAGCAAGTTTCGCAAAAATGATTCAAGCCTACAAAATCACACATATTAAAACTGCTTTTTACTCTCCACAAGCCAACGCGGCCGAAAGGGTCAATCAGTCAGTCCTGTCGGCAATTAGAACATATCTTGAGGAGGATCACAGAGAGTGGGACCTATATATTTCTGAGATAGAATGCGCTATAAGAAATTCGGTACACTCGGCGACTGGGGTCACCCCATTTTTCGCTTTATTTGGGTATCATATGTACACCAGCGGAAATGATTACAAGATAGCTAGAAAATTATTATCATTAGCAGATCATGAAGTTAATAGTCTACAAACTAGTGACAAACTTGCGTTGTTAAGGGAGAAGATCCGTAATAACATGCATGAGGCTTATAATCGCTCAGCACAACGCTATAATAGGAGAGCTAGAAAAATCAAGTTTATACTGGGTCAAGAAGTGTATCGAAGAAATGTGGTACGTAGTGATTTTGAAAAAAACAAGAATGCGAAGTTTTTTAAAAAATTTTTAAAATGTCGGGTATTGCGGCCTGTGGGAAATAATATGGTCGAACTAGAGGACCTTCAAGGGAAACCAATTGGGATTTACCATGCCAAAGATATAAAAATGTAAAACGTGCAATAGTGGAAATTTTTCTTACCTGTGATACAATCAGACTTATGTGCAATATTAGGATTAGGAACCGTATAGTGATAGAATATAAGGGATACCAGTTTTACATACATTATGTTTCATTTTATATGTGTCGTCCGAATATTTCATGTAGTACCTGATTGTATAGCAATAAATAAAGATAGGTGTATATATGTATAGCTGCAAAATGCTAGAAAGTGGCATGGAATAGTTACCTGTCTTTCAGTGTAATATCTCATAAATCCAAGTGGCGAGAGCGTAAGTGAAGGCAAACATTTTAAATCATGCCCGGCTTATGTCTCAGGGTGTGGGAGTTCCCCACGTTGGGTATCAGTTACGCTCAGATCGTCAAAATTGGAGATAAAACCCACGCACACCATGCATGCCTCCAATCGTCTTCATACCTGGTGTTTTGTTGCGTGCGACCTACATACCTTATAATAGCAGAATTTTTATATATTATTTCTTTTTTTTATTTAGTCCCTCGCCAATAAAATTTTATGCCAAGTCGATGGCGAAAAAAATTTTTGCGTGGCGGATCCTAGGAGAAGCGTCGGGAGGAGGCCAAATATGCCTAGGACCTCGAGTCCCGTATTCACTTAAAAGAGGGGGGGGGGGGGGGTCTCTTGTAATTTGGAGGAACCACCTCCGACCCAAGTCCCGGTTTTAGTATGTTTTTTTTTTGTTTTTATGTGTCCATGATTGTGTTCCATCTTTGTGTATTTGCGGATGGCCAACCGCGATGGAAACATTAGCCATTGAATGTTGCTGGCGGCTGAGCAAAACCGCCTATATTACAATGCTCAATTGAAAGTAACCTGAAAGAAAAGTAAAAAGTTTAAAGTTTTGTGTTATTAACAGAGAGAAACGATACATCACCTTCTACCAATACACCAGTTGTCCACAGAGCAAGGCTGAAAAGAAAAGAAAGAAAATGTTATACAGGCATGTTCTGAAAATCACAAGATTTCAAATCACTTGTGATTTTAAAACCACAATTGTTATTTGATGGTGTTCTGAAAACCACAAAAGTTTTAACTTTTCGTTGTGATTTCACCTCTTCGAAAACACAAGAAAACAGCTGGTATTTTGTTTTATTTTCACGAAATTTTTTATGTATTGAAAATTATTAGTGTTTTTCTTAAAACATAGAGTGAAAATAAATTAAAAGTATTGTTTTTATAAAAAACTAAAAAACTGATAACAAAAAAGTAAATGCAAAATCACAAAGCAAATAACAATATTTCTTGCAATAGAAAGTGTCTTTAATTTTTTCATAATTTTATAAATTTTTTGGTGCCAATTGCTAATTTTGCTATAAAAATCAATAAAAAACATTTTAAGGTATTCATATTATTAATAAACTGCGAAGTTCAAAACAAAGTGGTTGAAAAAATAACCAAGTGATACTAAATCGGCAGGCATTTAGCTGACTGGTTTAAAATCACAAAAATTTTAAAAGTTTTGTATGCAGAACAGCTTTCTTGTGATTTTAAATCACTTTCACAAAAAGTGAGTTTCAGAACATGCCTGATAATTAGAAAAATTTTAAATCAATTTAGTTTAATTTTTGCAGTTTTACTTCCCTCGCGTGTTAATTTTGTGGTAGTAAAATCTCCTGTCATTGTTTGTTTACATTGTATGAGTTTTGTAAAAGCATGAGTGTCAGATTTGTCAATGAAAATAGAGAGAAGCATTGTGCTGTAGAATACTGGGTAAGGCAGTCTAAGTTTCAATTTGATTTGGACACATTGACATTTTCAATAACAAAAGCTCATAGTATCAATGGTCGTCTATAGAACTTTACCCACCTAATGTAGTGTTTATGAACTTTTGAATAGAAATTAGGGAAAAAGCTGACAGAAAGAGATCGAACGATATTCTTAGAAATTTCTAGAATTATGGAAGAGTAACGGGTTGTAGCAAAAATTGAAAAGGGTATAAAAGCAAAAGATGAGTAGGAAAAAGGGCTTTTTTGTGGTGTTTCGTTTGAAGAGAAAACTGTCATAAGTGTTTAATGAAATTTGTGGTGACTAGAAAAAAAGTAAAAAGGAGTTTTTTTTTGTTATTGTTTATTGTGGACTTGGCCAAAAGAAAAATTCATAAAGTTATTAAAAGCAAAAACTTAAAAATTTTGAACTGGGAAAAAAGTATTTTTTTTGTGAAATAACAAAACTGCATCTGAAGTGCCAAAATTAAAAGAACTAAGTATTTTGTTAAAACAAAACTGCATTTAAAGTGCCAAAAATTAAAACAAGCGGATTTATAAAGTTTCACCCACATACCTACCTGATATTGAACAGTTTAAGAGTGCACAAGATTAGTGTTAAAATTGTTAAAATTTAAAATGCATTAATTGCGCGAACTTATAGGCAATTAATAAAATAATATACTTTGGCATAGAGGTTTCGATCATTGTATATATAGAAATAATTGAGAAATAAATCACCAGAACTTTTTTTTATTGAGGAGAACAAAAATTCAACAAATACCAGAAATTTTCAAAGCCTTATGTGTGTGGTCATCAAATCATCGAGTTGCAGAACTGTCCGGAAGAGTATTTCGGGGAGAATCCGTATTAAACTCAGAGGAAGATGTGTGGTGTCCAACGGAGTTTTTGAGGAGTTTGCTGAAAAAAAGCTAAGTTTTTATTATTAAAACTGAATATTTGTATTTATAATTAGTGTTGTTAGTATTCTTATTGTTAATTGTAATTCATAATTATTTGTTTTCATAGTTATTGAAGATAAGTTTATATCAATCTAGTTTTTTTTGGCAAAGAACAATTTTTGCTTAAAGAGATAAAATAAAGCATTAAATTAAAGGGATTCATTATCAGAAAAAATAATATGAAGTGTAGAATTTACCGAGGTTTCTAAGAGACGGAGTTTTAGGGTTGTTTTTTTAAAGGTGATGAATAGCGTCATACCGACCTTAGGGAGCTCCTTCAGGCAGGAAAAGTAGTGCTGAAAGAAAGTTAAAATATAATTGAAGTCTTACCCTAAAATTTTGCGTCCCGAGGAAATAAATGACGTCTTTTTTATTTTGTAAATTTGTTGGTATTCGGTTTGAAAATAAGTGAAAGCCGAGTTTGTCCCTTTTTGTATTTTGTTTTATATGCTAAATTAAAGTTTTGTTAAATATTGTATAAAGAAAAACAAAATTTGTAATGTTAATTTAAGTATCATATATTAATAAAAGGAAATGGTTGTAAACTTTAAAATGAAAGGAAATATGGACCGTTAGAATTTATAATTTTGATGTGTTAAGACGGTAAGTGTGTGCATATCCGGTTTTGTGGGGTCATTAAAATTTTGCCGGAAATGGAGATGGCCATGGTTGGGATTTGGGCGGCTGGAAGAAAGACCTAACTTCCCTAGGTGAAGTGTTCAGTTTTAGTAGTGTTGTCAAGATTTTTTTTGTTAGTATGGAATAATTGCTGCTTGTCCTAGGCCTGAACGAGGGTTGAGATCACACGTCCCGTAAATCTCCGAATATTCTGAGCTAACCGAAATAAATCGTTTAGGTGCTTTAGGACATGTAGCAGCAGCAAGGTTGCAGTTTATTGGTAGTATTATATTTCTGCCAGTGATGTAAACATTCCCCCTCGGTACATCCTTTCTATGAGGAGGATTTCTTAAATTTCATAACTACCAACTTTACTGCTGGGCGTCGTATCAAATCATCTGATGTTTAAACCTCTGCTGTACCTATTTGACCATACTTTCCGATAAACACCTGGTGTATCCTTCCCCTCTTCTAGGTCGGTTTGGGTCAAGAATAAGAACAATATCTCCTATATGCAAAGAATCAATATCTTCCCTCCATTTTGGACGTTTTAACCATTGTGGTAAATATTTAACTACCCATCGCTTCCTCAGTCTGTCCTTCAAATTCTGGGAGATACGCCATTGTTTTCGCAAACACAATTTCTCATCAGGGTTGGGTGTTTGTGTGGAGTTTAAACCACCTATAAGAAAATGGTTTGGTGTTAAAGGCTCCTCAGAGTCAGGATCGATTGATATATGAGTCAAGGGCCAGTTGTTGATAATACATTCAGCTTCTATTATAGCACTTTGAAATGTTTCTAAACGTGGCGCTTCCTCCTTAAAAATTTTGTGCAGTAATCGTGTTACGCATCGCACTAATCTTTCCCAACAATCCCCATGCAGATTTGCCGGACATATAAAAATCCATTCGATGCCATCTTTTGAAAAATTTCGTTGTATTCGTCGTAATCAAAGAAACAGTTTTCTTTCGCCATCGCTTTCTGCGCTCCAATGAAATTCGTTCCGTTATTACTCATGATTGACGAAATTTATCATACAAAGCAAAAATGAGTCTGTAAACAGATTAACAGAGATTTCCAGATGTAATGCTTTGGTTCCCAAACAAGTTAATAGTGCAATCCATCTTTTTTCTCTTCTTCTTCCGATCGTAATATATAATGGCCCACAGTAGTCTAACCCGACGTAACTGAATGGACGAATATAAGGAGTCCACGGTCAACAGGAAATTGTCCCATTAAAGGTGTGATAGGTTTGGTAGAGTCAATGACACAAATAGAACATTCCTTTTTTACTGACCGTAATACTTCATTTATGATAGCATTGTAATTTTTATGGTGTCTCTTCCTATGCTAGTAAGCGATGATCATCAAAGTAATAGGATGTTTTGTTGGCATAACAATAGGGTTCCGAGCCGTTTCAGGCAAGTAATATGCATTTTGAATTCTACCATTTATCCTTAGAAGCATATTGTCGTCCAGGTATGATGTAAGCTGATAGATACTATATGATTTTAGTACTATATTTCCCTTTATGAGGTATGATCTTTCGTCCCTGAAAACTTCTATTTGAACATGTCGACAAATCAATATCTCCCCGTCACTTATTTCAGATGATGTAAATTCAGTTGATGCTAATTTACATTTTCTTGCTCTTATAATTATAAAGCGCAAAATCCAGGCAGCACATCGTTTCAGTGTCAAAAGGTCTGAAACAGAGACCTGCAACTAGTATGATCGAGCCGTCTTGTTCACAGTAGTTGAATTTTAAGAACAACACGAACAAGTATTACATCAATTTAATACTTGTTGCTTTTTATACACAAACACAAAATGCAACAATAACTGCCATCCCTAAATTAGCGCGTAAAGCGCAAGATAACTGTCAAAATTTCTCATGTACATACAAAATGTATGAAGCATCCCTAAATAGCTTGGCGTCAACGCTTAGCAATTGGAAAATCCAATTTTGACAGTGCGTTAGGAAGTGAAGTTTGCTGTTTGTTGGTTTGTTTCGTTTTGTTATGGTTGAAAAGTAGTGACAATTTAGTAATTTTCAAGGCAATCTAGCGGTTTTATCTCTTCTTTATTCTTATACAGCGGGATTTATGAAATAAAATGAGTTAACATTACTTTTAACGACACGAAGTTAACGCTGTTATTTAGGGATAACATTTCAGCGCAAAAGCTATGAATTACATTGCTTTGCGTCTTACGCGCTAATTTAGGGATGGCAGTAAGTGTAAATCATTTTCAACATTAGACTCGAACAGATTTGTATTGAAACAAAAAAGTCTCGTTAACAAGAAGTTATTTTTTTGCACAACGTCTTTATTGTACATGATCTGATTGGAGTTTTACCCAAAACAATCGAGCCACTTGAAAGTAAAAAAGCGCTATGAACAAAAATATAAAAACAATAAGAAAAACTTACAGATGTGCATTTTAGGTGAAAATAAAATTTTATACAAATAAAATATTTTTTACAAGCAAACAAAATTTTTTTGAAATTATATTTACACATGTTCTATGTTCATAAATCTAAAAATATATGTTTTGAAATGTTTTCTCTAAATACCTATAAATAATGAAATCCAAAGTATATAATTTGTTTTTTTTTTCATTTTCAGACTTTATTTTAAAAAAAAAGTATATATACATATATATATATACATATAACTAAAAAGTAATGTTTTATAAAAAAATTAAATTTTCATGAAAAATTATTTATAAAACAATAAAAAGGACATAACAAAATCTGAATTAAAAAATATTAACAAAAATTAATATAAAAAGGAAAAAGAAACAAAATTAAGTAGCAATTCATGGTAAAAAAAGAACAAGTTCAGCACTATATTTTACGGGCATTCAAAAAACGTTTGGATATTAAGCACAAAAATTTATTGAAAAATAATTTAAAAATGTAAAAAAACGTAAAAACAACAAGAGAAGAAAACATCGAATAGAAAATTAATTTACAACTGAATAAAACACTTGTTTCGCTAACAACAAGTTTGCTTTGATGCAAAAATAGATTCAAACCTTAAATGACACTGTCAGAACATTCATGTTCGTACAAAATGACGAGTACATAAAATGAATGTTTTAAACGAGCGGTTGTTTGAACAAGTATTTTTTGCTTTTGAGCAAAAACGATTCGAGTCATAAAAAACTAAGTGCATGTTTAAGTAGACTCGAAAATTACGCAACCGAAACCGATCTCTGGTCTGAAAATCACAGCTTGTAAGCTTAGAAGTGGTTTAATCGCAGCGTTTAGTACCAACAACACATCGACACGCTCTTCTTTACGACCTTGGCTGTCTTCCAATGCAGGCGAATCGAATGGCCAAAACTGTTCATCAAAATTCAAAAATTCCGGACCCTCTATCCACCTTGCAGTCGTATTAACTGTGACAGTTAATCTAACTCTCGTTGCCTCATCAGCTACGTTTAAATCTGAAGGCAACCATTTCCACTGTTTAGGATCCGCTGTTGTTAAAATTTCCGCTGTTCGACAGGCTACAAACTGTTTATATTCGCTCTCAGTAGCTCGGATCAAAAATATGACAGTTTTTGAGTCGGATCAAAATATCGTACGATTATTTGTAAATTTATGGCATTCTTCTATAGACGTTTTTAGGCGGCAGCCTGTAATTCAAGACGTGGGATGGTCATTCCCTTTAATGGTGCGCAACGAGCCTTGGCCAAAACAAACGAAACGTGAATATCATTTCCAAGCTTTATACTTAAATGTCTGCTTTGGCCAGTGACGTCGAATAACAGCGAGGAATGGAGAATTGTTTTACTTTCGTGAATTCTCTCCACCATGCGTCCCACTGTGTCAAAATTGACTGAGGAAGTTGGTCGTCCCACTGTATGCACAGTTTCCATGTTCTTTGTACAAGTAATTTTAAAAAGATGGTAAAGTTGGCTATAAATCGAACGGAACAAAAACCGCCATAACAATTCCCATCACTTCTCTTTTGGTGGGTAAGCGTCGTCTCTCCAAAACCTCAGGAAAATTTTTATGGAACTTCCCATGAAACTCAAAATAATCCGTACCTTTGTTCCAATATAAGGCAAGAATCTTATCCATTTTGTTGTTTGTTGTCGAACTACCTAAGGCACCATTATTTAACCTTGATTCAATTTCTAAAGCGTTTGATGAAAAGTTTCTTAAGTTAAATTCCGGCCGCTGCATTTATACTTATAGCCTCTGTTGTGACTTCTAGAGCCTCCTTTACACTATCGAAGCTGATGACGAGAACGTCAACGTAAGTACAGTTAATAACGGCTTTAGGCTCCCTAGGCATGGATGACTCAAACTCTGTCGCATTTATATTTTTAATATATTCCGCACAATCATCAACTGAATCACATAAACTGCGATTTCCTTATCCGCTTCTCCACCATGCCACAAAAATCATTTCGAATTTTGATCGGCACCTATTATCGACTCCTGAGAAAACATTTCTTGTATATCACCAGCCACAGCTATTTTTTCCCTGACGGAATTGAAATAAAATAATAAGGCCGAATTCAGGGAAACGTTTGACGATATTGCAGCGGCATCAAAAACTATCCGCAACTTGTTTGACTTGTGGGGATTGGTCACACCAAAATGTGGCAAATACCACATGATTATGTTTCTCAACCTCCGACGGTGAAAGCTTTCTGGCATAACCTTTGCAAATATACTTATTAATTTCTCTTTTATAGCTGTCAGCGTACCGTATCATCCCTCTTCCACAGTACACCCGTTTCATACCGGCCGTCGATTTTATGGCTCGATTTTTCTAAAATATTTCTGGCACGTTTGTTGTCCTCAGTTTCTAAAATCATATTTGTTACCTTAACTCCGAAATTCTTTACTAAAAAGTAGTCCTGCACTAATTTGTGAAATTCTTTCAATGCGCTGTTTTTATTTATATGGCAAATTCTGGCTACACTATTTGTTTTTCCTACATTTGGATCATAGGCGACCCACCCGAGCTTAGTAGCAGATGCTACCGGTAAATAATAATAATAAGCATCGATGGTTTTTCCTTTTCATAACCTACAATTGGAAGATGTCTTAGATGCTCGAAGTTTGTTTTATCAAAACTTTGTAAAGGCAGATTTAAGTCCCTTACAGTTTGTAGATTTTTTATTATATTCGTTTATTGGTGAAATTTAACGTTTATTCTCGTGGAAGACTCTGTTTTGACCATACTGTCATACCATTTGAGGGTAATTGAAGATCTCTGTCCCTTTAGACATATATCTTTGGCGATGTTTTCGTCAATTAGTGAAGATCCTTCATCCAACAGTGTATAAACTTTGACCACCCCGTTGGGACCATGCAACGCTACTGGTAAAATTTTAAATAGCTGCGATAGATGTTTACTATCACGACACTGCAGAACTTGTTCAGGTTATTAATTTTTTTTGCGGAAGATATATCCGAATGAAGTCTTGATGAAGTATAGGGTGATGATAACGACTGCATCCATTTATGGTACGTACCAGAGAACTGCAAGAGTGTCTATTTTTAATACTCTAAGTATACTCATCTTAAATGCGGTTGCGGTGTGATCGCCACCGCATTTCTTTTGTGTGAGTATTTACTATACCCATTCCATTTGAGTATTGATGAGTTAAGTGTCTAGCATACTCAAGTAAAATGTTTGCGATGCTGGCTTTACTTTATTCGTACTCATACTTACAGCAAACACCAAGAGAGAGATTTTAACGTGCGTAGTGTGAGAAAAACAGAGTTATTAGATCAGAATTATTAAATCAAACACAACATCAAAAGTCGCCAATGTCTAAATTAGCTATAATACATACTTCTTTGAAATTATAAAATTTTATTTAATATGTAACAGAAAAAAATTGAATGGAACCCGTAAAGTTCGCCATTTTTTCATTTATTAAAAACACAAAAAAAGTTTAGTAATAACTCAAGAACAGTTCATTGTTTATTATATTACGTTTTTGTTAGAGTTTTTTTTTAATTCATACAGGATAGAAATTTAAAAATTCTATCCTTTAAGCAAATAGATTTTTAAAATTAATAAATATGTATAAAAGCAGTAATTATATTTAACAAAATAAAATATGTAAACTAAAACTTTATTGCAATTTATTGTTTATGAGGTCTAATGAGATTCAGTCAATGCGATATTACATCTGCGTGTATACAGTTTTGTTTAAAACTAAAAAAATTAAGTAATTTTCCTTTTATTCACGGTTTCGAAAAATAAACTTATTTTATTTTTTGTCATTTTGTTTTCCTAAATACCGTTAGTAGCACGTTTATGACAACAAGGCGCATAAACTGAAAATATTTGTATATAAAAAAAGCAACAAAATAAGTATACCTGCTCTAAATACTGACAAAAGCTGTGCTTTATGCGGTTTTTATTGCATTTTATTCATTAAATATGTGTTGTATTTCATACGTATGAAAACGGTTGTTGCCTGTTTTTTGGCTTATAATGTTTAAGCAATATATTTGATCAAATTTTGTTTTTTTTATTGTTCATAAATAGATCTTCATACTGTGCAGAATTTCATTAAACGGCAGTAAAAAAACTTTAATAGGGTAAAAATGTGGCAACGCTGCTTACAAATAAAGAGAATTAAAAAATTCTCCCGTACAAGTTTAGAAAATACTTAAAATTCTGATTGTGATATTTTTGAGACTCGTTTTTAGGCTCTTTGTTTTAAATATACCCACAACAAAAACACTTACAAGAATGGGTAAAATAAACACCGCAACTTTTTATTGCGGTGTTAAAAATACTCGTGTATGAAAAATATAGAGTAAGTATGCGGTATACTCATGGTTGCGGTGTACTCGTGCCGATCTCTGGTACGCAATTTTTTCTTCTGACATTGTGTCAAACTATGGCCCTTACGAAGACAGGGAAAACATTAATGAAGGCGTTTAGCTTGCTCCCACTTTACATTAGTTGTCAGTTCCTTCAATTTTTTACATTCTGTAATTTCATGACGGCTTTTACATTGGTAGCAGTAGCTACGACTTTGTTGTTCGTTGTTACTGGGAAGTATTCTTCGAGTTGTTGTTGATAACTATTGTTGACACTCAGTTGTACAAGTTATTCCACATTGTGGCATTAAGCTACATCCCATTTGGCAACATGTTCCACCGTTGGAAATGGCAAAACAGAAAATGAGTAGTTTGCCCATTCGTATTGTTTAGACAAAGGTAGATTAAGCACTAATTGCTCTAGTAACGTTGGATTTAAAAATGATTTTTGGCACAGGTGGCTAAACCTAAAATACGCTCAAGACGACCCTCACTTATGGATGGATACGATTTAATATTTTCCAACTGCGATCGTATTAACAGCTCTGGACGACCAAAGTTAAATATTAATTCCTCAATTATTTGGAGAACATATTCCGGATAAATTAACATAGACATACCACAGTTTTTGGCTGTGCCATGTAACGATTTTTGGAGTCTCATTAAATTTTGTCTATTAGTGTACCCAAATTCTACACTTGTGTCATCATAAGTTGCCTAAAACAGTGGCCAATCCTGCGGCTTTCCATCTAATTGTGGCAATTGGTATAATTTGGTTATAAACTCACTGTGTTGACATGTGGTTAGTACTGTGATACAATAAAAATTTCTTTCAGTTAATGACGGTGTTCTGTATTGCATATTGTGTAACAACGGCGGTATCTGTTTCTGATTATTTATTGACGGCTGATATGTTGATAAATTGCCTGTTTACGTCAGAACTAAAGACGTGCACAGATATATATGTTTATATCAGTTTTTGTGTGTCTACTGTATGAGTGCGTATAGATGAGTACTTTTGTGTTTCTGATATAAGTTGATATTGTTACTTTTTCTCTTTGGATGGATACGAATGAGTAAAGAGAGAATGATAGTAACATATCTGTTCTCCTATGTTTCGCACAAACGGGTATAAACAGATATTGATGGTTGTACCATAAGTACTTATTGTATACGTACATTTGCATTGGTTTATTAAAATTAAAAATAAAATTATTGTTTCTAAACATGATCAATATTTTTAATTGTTTTATTGTAGTTGAATATACAAAACTGAATTCTTTAATAAAAATTTATGAATCTAATGCGTATAATTGTATTAAAATTACTATTATGTTTTTTTTAACAACTTTTACCAACAATTACAACAGTTTTAAGGATACAATAACTAAATAAATATATTTATGCATGTTTCTATATTTATAGAGACGAAAAGCCAGATAATTTAAAATCAATTAAAGAATATTTTTATGTTAAGTTTGTTTTAAAATGCCTTTTGAATCCAAATTATTTTTAAAAATTTTACATGATAGCAAAAATAAAAACAAATATTTCATTCATTTCTTGATCGAAATTATACTCGTATCGAAATTAATTTCGATAGCTCAAAATTTTCTAATGATGGGCCTCAATACGAATCGATTTAATGTTTCAGTATTGTAAAAGAGATAAATAAATACGTTTTGCAACACTGAATGAAATGTAAACAAAAATCATATGTTCATGCCAAAAGAAGCTCAAATAAAAGTAAAATTTTTTAAATAAAATTAAATAATTATTAAATATGGACCAGTTTTTTTATTCTTCTTCCTTATAAGGAAAAAGATAAGAGCAGTGCCGATCCCTTAACTTTGCCAAACAATGAGTAATTGTTGTTGTTGTATTTCTTTTCAGATTTAAAATACGCTTTAAGCTTACCAAGGAAGCATTTAATTATGTTCTTGGGGAGCTTGAATTCGAGGGGACCCTTTCTACCACCGTTACACCAAAAATTCAACTGGAAGCTACGCTTTCACTTTTAGCATCGGGAGGTTTCAAACATTGCTTTGGGAATGAGTGATTGGCACAATTCAGAGTTCTGTCTGTAAAATCACAAGGCGTGTAGTTGATGAAATGGAGCGTAAGATTTGCAGCTAATTATACAATACCAGAAATAGTGACGACTGTAAAGAGTTTTTCATGGCACATTATAACATTCCAGGCGGTAAGAAAATAAAGCAAATACATGTTTATTGAATTATTTAATATCAACCTTTTACAGTTGTAGGTTGCGTAGATGGAACACATTTTGGTCTGCAGAAGCCTCCAAACGAACACGTGTTCTTCAACAGAAAGGGTTTTCATAGTCTTAATTCCATGATCGTAAGTAAGCGTTGTTGAAAGGTTTAATTGTTTAAATTAGAGTACCATTTTTTAAAGATATGCGACCACAAGCACAACATTTTAAAGATTAATTCCAAAAATGGAGGAGCCGCACACGAGTCTTTTGTTTGGAAGAATTCAGATGAAAGAAGTCTTCTTGAGCAGGAATACAATAATAAATAAAGACATTTTTGGCTCTTAGGTAAGAACATTTTAAGATTTTATAAGAAATATTTTAACTTTGCGGATTTTTTTTAAACATATATTAAACATATGTATAAATAGGTGATTCGGGATATCCGTGTGAACCATGGTTGATAACACCATATCGAAATCCGCTAGAATACTCCATGGAATCAAATTTTAATGAAATTCATTTGAAGGCCAGATGTATTGTCGAAAGAACAATTGGTATTTTAAAAGCACGATGAAAAATTTTATGCCATGATAAAAGAAGTCGTTACAGTGCGGAAAAGGTCGGGCAATTCTCAAATGTATGTGCTGCATTACACAATATGTGCATACATTTTAAAGTCCCAAACTATGAGGATGTGCAGGAATCGCCTGACACGTACTCAATGATTGCAATAGACGACGGAAGCGAAACAAATGTTACCAAAATTGGGAAACAAATCTGTGACAACATGAAAAAAAGTTTGTCAAACATTTGATAGTAGAAAACAAAAATTTAATTATAATTATTCATTTATAACAAAAAAACAAAAAGGTTAATTCATTATAATCCCATATTTAAATTTTCCAGTTCTTTTTCTCGTATCTGTAACTCTAATAACTACGATATATATAACAAGAAGCTAATAATTTGAATTTAGAAATTAAGGGGTGTTCCCAAAATTAATGTAATTTGTTTTATATGGCCGTATTTTTTGAACCATTGTATACAAACCACTTTAATTTTAGACAGAATGTCCACTTTTTTATTTGGTATACTAAGAAGTATAAAAATGTTATACTATAAATTAAATAGTTGATATAATCTGATGTATTTGGGCAAACGTTACAGACAGACGGTTAAAATTTACACAGTACCTGATTGCTAAATCTACTACAACAGCAAGTATATAATTTGAATTTGGAAAATAAAGAGTGACCCTATAGTTTCTGCAATTTGATGTATATTGCCAAACTATTGAACAGTTGAAAAAGTATAATGTTTGGAGATATAAGTGTGTCTCAACAGTTAATGTAACCTAATTTATCTGGCCATACACTTGAGCTGTTATAGGCAGACAGATGAAATCTGTTTTGAAGTCGGTTTTTTCGCAAGAATTATTTCTATATATTTTTCCATTTGAACTTTTATGATCTTTTCCAATCGTTGTACATAAACTGGCAAATTTTGTTGGTACTGAAAACCTGACGGTATGAATGTGGATGATGGGACATGCTGACGATGAACTACAGTTGGCGTATGTTGACACTGTGTTGTAGGTGGTGACATCTCCTCATTTTGCACTGATGAAGACATATTCGACTTTTTTGCAACTTGAGAATTACTTCATTGTTGTTACGGCAAGACTCTTGTCTTAGGTCCTCCACTGCAGACTTTAAAGATGTCATTGTAGACAATAATGTTTGCAACAGCTCAAACGATTGCGGCGATTGGTGAGGTGTTGGTAAATCTTTTGACGAAGACGACATGACTACCGTAGTTGGTAGTACTACTGTGTTTAAAGTCCCGGCGTTACCATCAAGTGTGTGGCTAGTATTGACCAAGGTATTATTAGGACTTTCAGCGTCTGATGATCCACTATGATGGTGATTATCTAGACTGGTTTGACACCTGGTTCTTGGCCTATTCGGCATTCTAATTCCCGTAAAAAATGATTTAAAAGACTTTCTCACACCCACTCGCAGTTTACAAAGAAAAGCAATGTTGCGTCGTAACCAAATTAATTATCGCGTTTTCTTTAATATTGTTTCTGCGAATGGTGACTGACCACTGAAGTTAATTTCAAAAATGTTCTGTCTAGTTGTGTAGCAGAATTGTAATTTATTGGTAGTATTATATTTCTGCCAGTGATGTAAACAGGTATTAACATGTAATTCTTCATAATAAAAATTTCTAGCATACTCAGATCACTACTTACAGACTTTTTTTTTCAAATTCTAACTTGTTATGTGCATTGTAATTATTATATTCTATTCTATTTTTTCTTTTCAGGAGCTCTTGTTAGATCTGCAGTGTTTCCATCTTAGCTAGTTATCGAGTTTGTTCTCTCTGCTTGGGGAGGCGGTATGTTTATCTTCCATATTTCTGTATAATATCCGAAAATCTATCTTGTAGACTTTTTTGAATTTTACCATCCAAACGGCTTTCTAGTTCTCCTCGGTATTCCCTATTTTAGATTCGGCTATTAATTCCCTGATTAATTTAGAGATCCTCTTGGCACTTATAAAACACAAGTTAGACTTAATATTTTGATAATAAAGTACCAAAAAGTCTATACAAGTTCTGGGGGCTAATTCTCGCATTCATATGCGATCGAGATCTTACTCGAACGTTAGAGTTTTTAACCTTATGGGATTCTTTCCTTCGTTAACAATTAAGTTGTATCGAAATTTGTCACGATTCAACGTCTTTTGGCTACTAACAAAAAGAAGAAGAACCTTCATCCACTGACTGTCACACTGGTATCTAACTTGATCTTTGCGCGGCTAGAGCTCGTCGGGCTTGGGCGGGTGTCCGTTGCAGTCAGCAATGCGAAGTACAGAATAATACGTACCAGTGTCTTACATCAAGCTAAATAAAGTTGAATAAAATTTGGGGCCACACGAATGAACAAAAAAAAAACATCTCAGAAAACAAACCACTGTCGGAAGTCCAGGTGACACGACTTCATGGGCTGCCCTCCCTCAGTATTGAAACACAATACCATTCCATGATAGCATAGTTGCCCTTACCTACTTTTGTTGGCTATCCCTATACGTAGCTTCACCAATCCAAACACCTACCTTTCCAAATTTTTCCGAACATCTTTAAATAATTCTTTTCAAAATTCAATTTACTTAAAGTTCCCATAATATATTTCCAAGTTTAAATATTTTTTTTTTTATATAAAGCTTATAACAATGTTCTTACAGCTATTCGTTTCAACATATGAGTCCTGACCTTTAGTATTAAGCGTAAACAAAATCTAATCATAAACCGAGACTGTCAAAATGTGTATTATGACCGCAAAAAATTTTTTTACAAAACACAACTAAACGCTGGGCACATATATTGAGGGGCTGACCTATAATTAGCTCTCCCTTTTTGCGTACTTTTATTAATCTCCGATTTACCGGCTCGTTGCATATTTATTTTCTATTCTATTATTTTGTTCTTCACTTTTTCTTTCTGTCAACTCTCATATGCTTCTTATTCTAAATTTTCTTAAGAATAAATTTCGCATTACACTAATATTTTTACAAATTTTAATTTCAGAATATTATATTTAAGTTTTCTTCCCTAAACGTTGTTTAATCTGGCCACTAGTAATTTAGAGACAAAAGTAACGTTAAATTCGATTGTTAAGGTATCAGATTATCAACCTTTACAATATGTTGATCTTGATTAGTATATTTTTGCACATATTTAGTTTCAATATCTGACAGCATAAATAAAAAAACCGCCTTTGATTTTAACTGAATTTGTACTAAAAAGTTGAAGTTTTTAATTTTTTTTGTAAATTCTCAATGAGTATGTCTAATCAGGTAGACATTGATTGGTAGTTCAATCGGGAAAAAATTAAGTGTTACGAAATAGTATATATGTATGTCTGAATTGCTAAATCTTGAGAAATTTATGGGTAAATACTTTGACTTTTTATATTGTTTAGTCACTAGAAAATTATAGGTGCCTTTAGGAAATTATCTTGTTAAATTATTTGGAATTTACAGGTAAGTATCTTAACGACAATTTCTTATAGGTATAATCCGGTAAATCTTATCTTTTTCCTCTTTTTTTTAACGTTTTTTTTTTTTCATAATCACTTTTGGCCGACCGTCAGAATAGTTAATTCCCAATAATTAAGTAACTGGTAAAACTATGACTACTATTTACTTATCTGCATTGATTCTGCTGGTAGAGATGACATGCTGTTGAACTTAAAGTGGATCTGATGATGAAATTTATAGATGAGGTGGTGTCAAAATTTACAGATGCGATGATGTTAAAATTTATAGATGAGGTGGTGTCAAAATTTACAGATGAAATGATGTTAAAATTTATACATGATGTGATGTTGAAATTACAGATGATCTGATGTTGAAATTGGCGTCGAAAAAAATGGTGTTGGAGGTGGCTTAAAAAAAATCGGTGTTGCCGGCAATTGCTGTTGTCTCTATATTCTTTGTTTCCCTTGTTACCGTGTGTGTTGGAAGCGTTTTGATGACCCTGTTTGGCTTCTCGTAATACGAACGTACCTTTATAGCTAGGGTGCGAGCTAGTTCTCTCCTTGTTGGTAATGCTGTCCGGCAGACCGTGAATTATTGGCGCATATCGTTCTATGCGGTTGACCCAAAGCAGGTGTTCTTACTAATTATACTGCTTTGAATTAAATTTCAATTCGTCTTCCTCGGGGCAATCCATGCATAACCCTCACTCAATTCCGTTTTCTTGCTTTTTCACTATTTATTTTTAATACACCCATCACACATTGATTACATTAAAATTTCAAAGTTTCAACTTACCAATTTATTCCGCTTATATTTGCTGAATCTGCTCGCCCCAGCTATTCAACCGGAAAAGAATATTTTTTTTCAACGACCCGCCATATTGACTTATCTGTCAAATTACGTCTTTATACAACTGCGCAGGCGTGCATTGTTGTATCCATCCGCATGAAGTTCCTGTGTTGCCACCTTGACCGTAATCTCTCGTCAACTCTATTCATTACAAATTCTTAATGATGGCATTCGATAAAGGACCATCATTCGAATGCAACCTTGCGAGTTTTTACCCGCAAGCAAAACAGCTTTCGAAATAACGATTTTCAGCAAACTAGTAAAGGAAAATGTAGGAAACATTTGGGAGTATTTAAAAAACAAAAATAATAATAATATAATTTTTTTAGGTCAAAAATGACAAAAGTAAATTTTACCCAAAAGGAGATCCTTGGTAACTTCATGGCAAAACATACAGATTTAGCAAAAAGTCTGTTACCAAATAGTTATCAAGGAAAAGCAAAGGCAAACGAATTATGGGAAAACCTTACAGCCAAACTCAATGCTTCCGGTCCACCAATAAAAGATTCCAAAATGTGGCGCAAGGTAATAACACACACATAAAACTATTTTCCCTCAATCATATATTTTTTTTTAGGTTTACGCTGATCAAAAGCAAATGGTTAAAAGAAAGGTTTTATTTAATAAAGCATAAAAAAAGAACTGGTGGAGGCCGCTATGAAGAAAAAGTTCTTTCCCCATTAGAGGAGCAGATATTGACTGCAGCGGGAATATAAGTTTCTGTTGAGGGTCTTAAAAATGTGAAAACCTTCGGGGCAGTTTTGCAAAATAATGTGCCGCAAAACCAAAATTTTAAAAATTACACCTCAACATCAGCACCACAGGAAAACAATAATGTTTCCTGTTTGTCTCCTTTTCCTGATGTCAGTGAAGAAAACCATATTGAGCACAACTTTTCTTCAATTATATAATCTGATAGTTATGATCAAGCAGAAAAATCCGAGCTAATTCCACCAATATATAAAAAATTACCAAAAATGAGCAAAAGCCAAAAGAAAAAAAAAACACATTTATTAAAAAAAAATTTTATGTCCACCGTGTTGTACCATAAGGAAATGTTACTAAGATTTGATAAACTTATAGAAATAACAAATAAAAAATTGGAATTAAAAGGCAAGGAGGTGGAACTTACAAAGGAATTAGAAATAAAAAGGAAACCTTTAAAATGTGGGAAATGGAACAGGCACTAAACACACAAATAAAAACGATGGAGTTACAGATACGAGAAAAAGAACTGGAAAATTTAAATATGGGTATTTAAACTAACAAAATGAATTAACCTTTTTGTTTTTTTGTTATAAATGAATAATTATAATTAAATTTTTGTTTTCTACTATCAAATGTTTGACAAACTTTTTTTCATGTTGTCACAGATTTGTTTCCCAATTTTGGTAAAGGGCGGTTTACATGATCACAGAAGTCTTACGACATGTCAAATTTTTGTGCAGAATAGTACCAGTGGGATCGTCTAAACTAAATAAGTAATGAATCTGCACAAATTGAGAGAAAATACGGATGAAAATTTGACAGTCGTATGGCTCTCTTTGTTTTTTGGAAATTTTCAAAAGACAAGTACGAATCATTAGATCAGGGATGTATTTTCTGCAAACAGCTATTTTAGTTTCGGTGTGTTTTACCCATACCAATTGTGTAAACTCAAAAATAATCTGTCGTAATATTTTTACTCTCAGTTTTAAAATACGGATGGAATTTGATAATATTTTCTCTTGGATTTTACGTACGTAAAGTCGTACCGTCTAAACCCCCCTTAACATTTGTTTCGCTTCCGTCGTTTATTGCAATCATTGAGTACGTGTCAGGCGATTCCTGCACATCCTCATAGTTTGGGACTTTAAAATGTATGCACATATTGTGTAATGCAGCACATACATTTGAGAATTGCCCGACCTTTTCCGCACTATAACGACTTCTTTTATCATGGCATAAAATTTTCCATCGTGCTTTTAAAATACCAATTGTTCTTTCGACAATACATCTGGCCTTCAAATGAATTTCATTAAAATTTGATTCCATGGAGTATTCTAGCGGATTTCGATATGGTGTTATCAACCATGGTTCACACGGATATCCCGAATCACCTTTTTATACATATGTTTAATATATGTTTAAAAAAAATCTGCAAAGTTAAAATATTTCTTATAAAATCTTAAAATGTTCTTACCTAAGAGCCAAAAATGTTTTTATTTGTTATTGTATTCCTGGGGGGTTATTATGTATTTCTATTCGAATCGAAAAGAGTTTCGAAAAGAATTTCCGAATCGAAAGAAAATTCGTATTATGTAGTACGTTCGAAAGGCCTGCAGAGTTGTGTTTGCAATTTTAAGGGAAATTTTAAATAATTGCACTTTTTATGTGACAAAACTTGGCAGGACTTTGCACTGTTTGATACAAACGTCAAATTTGTAAATAAATCTAATATAAATATTTATTTGGAACGTGAACAAAAACTTTAATTCATTTGAGCTACGTAACATTTATATTTGTAATTATATAGGTATGTATGTACATTGTATACATATTCAAAACAAAAAAAGAAAAATAATTCATAACAAACATAACACAAAATAATTCATAATAGTATTGTAAAGAAATTAAAGGGAAGTAGGGAAAACTCAACTAATTCTAAAATCTCCTTTTCCATATCAAACAAACGTTCCTCCCGTGATATTTTTCCATTTCTTTTTTCTTGAAAAATCTAAACTTTTCTTTTTTGAATATGTACATGCGCTCCATTGTAGCACTGCTCCGTTTTAAGTATTATTTGGCTGTTGATATATTTATATTTATCGCGCCTAATTCTGTTAATATGTTTTTTATTTTTTTAATAATAAGTTTTTAAGTTGTATCGAATTTTCTTAATATTTAATTTGATTGTGTATTTGTTTTTATAATAATGTCTGATATTTGGATATACTACCACGGGTATATCGATGTGGAGTATATGGTGTATTTAAGTTTGTCTCACTATTGTTTACTCCTAAGTTATTGCAAGGTATTGAATTTCTTCCGTTACTTCATCATCTCTAATACTTATTGTAGTAGGAATATTTATTTGTGCTCCTTATCTACACGTACTACTGATTCCTTCAATATAATTATTAATTGCAAGCAGTTCCGCAACTTTTTGCTCTACTGGTGAAAGGAAACAATAATATCTTGGTCCACCTCCAGTTTCTGAAATATTATTTTTCTACGGCGAGACTTTAACTTTATGTGTTGCTTACAATCTGCAGCACTTTAATCTTGCGATAGTCTCTGCCATAACCCCCTGCATTTGCTTTTGGCATTAGAAACATTTAGGTATCCTTTTGTTAAATTTGTATGCAATCTTATTAATTCCACCATTATTTAATTTTGCCTTAGCTACGTATGTAAACTCCTTTTAAATAATTTTAAAATCAAAGCATTTAATAAACGTTTTTTTTATTAACTACATTTTCAAATGTGTATTCTTAATTTCTTTTATGTATGTAAAAAAATAACTATATAAGTTTCCGCAATCAAAATGGCATTCGAAAAATCTACATACGTTAATAACACATTTGATATTAGCTTTCGTACTACATAATGGCAATTTCGAAAGGGATTTTTTTGGTTTCCGAATGGAATTAAAAAATTACCTCAATTTACGAACGTTCGGAAATAAATTTCCGAAAATCGTACTACGTAATCGCATTTTTACGAATTCGATGATTTTCCGATTCGAATAGAAATACATAATAACCCCCCTGCTCAAGAAGACTTCTTTCATCTGAATTCTTCCAAACAAAAGACTCGTGTGCGGCTCCTCCATTGTTGGAATTAATCTTTAAAATGTTGTGCTTGTGGTCGCATATCTTTAAAAAATGGTACTCTAATTTAAACAATTAAACCTTTCAATAACGCTTACTTACGATCATGGAATTAAGACTATGGAAACCCTTTCTGTTGAAGAACACGTGTTCGTTTGGAGGCTTCTGCAGACCAAAATGTGTTCCATCTACGCAACCTACAACTGTAAAAGGTTGATATTAAATAATTCAATAAACATGTATTTGCTTTATTTTCTTACCCCCTGGAATGTTGTAATGTGCCATGAAAAACTCTTTACAGTCGTCACAATTTCTGGTATTGAACTGTATAAATTGTCTGCAAATCTTACGCTCCATTTCATCAACTACACGCCTAGTGATTTTACAGACAGAACTCTGAATTGTGCCAATCACTCATTCCCAACGCAATGTTGGAAACCTCCCGATGCTAAAACATAATTAAATGCTTCCTTGGTAAGCTTAAAGCGTATTTTAAATCTGAAAAGAAATACAATTAGTTTTATTTAATAACAAAAACATATAGCACTTACTTATTGTTTGGCAAAGTTAAGGGATCGGCACTACTCTTATCTTTTTCCTTTTAATGTTCACGCTTTCATTCTCATCTGAAACAGATGAAGAATAAAAATAACTGGTCCATATTTAGTAATTATTTAATTTTACTTAAAACAATTTTACTTTTATTTGAGCTTCTTTTGGTATAAACATATGATTTTTGTTTACATTTTATTCAGTGTTGTAAAACGTATTTATTTATCTCTTTTACAACACTGAAACATTAAATCGATTCGTATCGAGGTCCATCATTAGAAAATTTTGAGCTATCGAAATTAATTTCGATACGAGTATAATTCCGATCACCAATGCGAGAATTAGCCCCCTGGCCTATTAATTTTGACCCGTTTTACCACAGATAACTAATTTACGCAAATTTTATTAAGACTTTAATGGCGTCACGTTCAACATTAACTTCAAGTCAATACGCAACGAGTATTTTTGACCGATACGAGTACTTTTTTACCGATACCTATTTGGTATTCGGTGGTATAGTATCGATGCTAAAAGTACTTGGTATCGAGAGGAAAGTATTGAATATGTACTTGTATTTACTCGTATCGTTCTATCCCTATCAATATCAGGACGCATACCTATGTACGTATAACGGAACCTATCTATCTTTTCAGTGTGGGCGCCATTTTATCGTTATGGACCTAAAAGTTGTTCTTTACCTGACCTGCGCGATGCCACCTCATTTGCAAGGTGTGGGAACCCAACCAGCAAACTCACACTTCATTACCATTACAAAAAAAAATTATAGAAAAAAACTATTAACTTGTGTTCATATTAAAAGACAAATTTATTTAATATTAATTCATTTAAAAAATACAAACTAAAAACTTTTTCTGCAAAGTAGAACGAATGACCGGTTTGATCGGCAAAGTTAGCAAAAGGTAAAGAATATGTCTAGTTGTACAAAATAGTAGTAACATATTATAATGAAAAATAACAGTTGTAAAAAAAGGTATTATCCGCATTGGGTATCCCCACACTACCCTCCTCCTAGTTAACGGTATTTCAGAAGAATTCTAACATGACGTCCAGATGAAGTGGTGCGTGGGTTTTATACTAAAGTATCATTATCAGGAGTGTCGTTATTCTCTAATGTTGATGAATCATCTTGTGGTGTAATATCTTCAGGTGTAGGGTCGTCGGTTTCAACTCTGTTGTCCTCTCGTGCAATTTCGGTGGGTGCGGTTTTAACATTGTAAATATAGGCAGACTTCAGGCGACCTATAGAAATCTTCGCGTTTCGCTGATACATTTTCACAACAAAATACTTAAAACAAAACAAAATACTCAAAACTTCAAAAGGAACTTCTTATTTTGGTTCCAGAGGTGTTTTAACATGGTCGATCCTTACGAAGACATATTTGCAACTAGCTAAGGCAGACTGAACAAAACTTGACTTAACACCATGACGAACTGGCTTTGTAGTTGGCAAGCTTGATATTAGTCTACGTACTGACGGCACAAAATCGGTTTCGGAAGTATTTACTTTAGAAGGAACCAGGAAAGCACCACGAATACGTAATGAGGCGCCATAAACCATTTTAGCAGCAGTCAGACCAATACTGGATTTTAAAGTTGATCACATTCCTAACAGAATTAACGGAAGCACTGCACTTCAATTATTTGTCCCGTAATACTTAATGGCACACTACAAGGTACGATCCCAACGCTCGATGATTCCATTAGCTTGTGGGTAATAGGGAGTCGTTCTCAAATGTTTAAATATTGATGACTCAAATTGTCTTTCCAAATCGGTAGTAATGCGTAATGGAATACCGTACACTGAAATCCAACAACCTATAAAGGCACTTGCAACACTTTGGGTGGTTATGTCTACCAACGGCACAGCTAGGAGCCGTCTACTATGGCCGTCGATACAAGTAAGACAGTAGCGGAAACCCTCAGACAAAGGCAATGGTCCTACAATGTTTACGTTTATATGTTCAAACCTAGAGTCGTCTGCTGTATGCTCGCCTATTGGTGATCTTCTACTTTGGCTCTTTGGCATTGAAGATACGAGCGAACATATTTAGCTACATGTTGACATTGATTTCCACATATAATGATCAGCTACCAATCTTTTTTTTTTGCGCGGCTGCAGTTTCCGCATGACAGCTTCTCGACAGTTTTTTGGAACGTATGGTCTCACCATAATCGCTGAAACGTGACAATAAAGTTCTCTAGTCGAATTCTGAATTTTTAATTTTGTAAGTTTTAGAGATGAGTCGTTGTTGTTCAGCATTGACTGTAATTCACTACCATCACTTTGTTGTTCAGCCATCTCATCAAAATTTATTCTTCTAAAAGGTTTATGCGAGATAACAACTCCGCTACAT
This sequence comes from Gymnosoma rotundatum, assembly GCA_916610165.2. Classification (NCBI taxonomy): domain Eukaryota; kingdom Metazoa; phylum Arthropoda; class Insecta; order Diptera; family Tachinidae; genus Gymnosoma; species Gymnosoma rotundatum. The sequence goes on from OU744340.1 coordinate 32,496,212, forward strand.
TGTTGTCAACACCGGGCAAGTGTCGGATATCCGTCGTGTACTGGCTATAAAGTCCAATTGGCGTGCTCTACGCGGCGACGCCTTTTCACTTCTTTGCTTAAAAGCAAAAATTCTGTAAAAACAGAAAATTCTCTTCCTTCGAGGCGTACTTAAAATGTTGTATGGCCGGTAAATTGCAGTAAGCTCTCTATCATATGCGCTGTATGTTTGCTGTAACGTCAATAACTTTTTGAGTAAAAACCCAATGGCTGAATTTCATCTACAACTATTTGGTGCAAGACAGCTCCAACAGCTTCGTCTGATGCAGAGCAGAGTCGCTTTGGCAATATCATTCTTCAATGCTTCAAAAGCAGCGATGGCTTCATCGGACCAAGTTATTACGTAATTGTCATTTTTCTTATTACCGGGAGTCAAACTTAGCAAAACGTTTTGGTTGTTTATCGCATGACGGATAAAAATTTAGCATGCCGAGAAACTTTTTCAAATTTTTGGCAACTTTAGGTCCTGGAAAATTTCGAATTGCCTCGACTTTATTATTGGGTGGCGGATATCCATGTTAATTAATTTTATGGTCCAAAAAAACTAATTCATTCTTTCCAAACTGGGATTTGTCAAAGTTTACGGACAGGCGTGACTGACGTAAGCGATCAAATACGATTCAGAGGTGTTCAGCATGTTCCTCTTTGGAAGCCGATGCGATTAAAATATCGTCTATGTGAACAAGGACAGAATTAGTTCTCTTAAAACTTCATTTATATTACGCTGGAAGGCCTGCGCTGCGTTCCGTAAGCCAAACGTTATATGGTCTTCATACATGCGTTTTTAATTGAAACAATATTTAGTTAATTGCCAATATATTTTTAGTGTTAATACATACTCAACATTGACACGACAATTAGCAATTGACAACTGAAAAAAAATTGTTTAAATTTTTACTTTGTATGTTTGTGGTTTTTATCATACTAAATGGAAATACATTTTGTTTTAAAAAAAAGCGTTTCTTTATTACAATAGAAAGATAGACCTATTTTAAGCAGTGCGTTCCAGTTTTGATTTCAAATTAAATATTCTTGAAAAAAAGAAGAAAAATTTGGAAATCCTGCAGAGTTTGAGAAGGCAGCAGTTCTTGTTTTTTTCAATATTAGAGGAAAAATCATGCGTCATTTCACAGAATCCTCTTCTTCTTTGATTTCACGCCTGTTGGAATAAAAACGTTATTAACAATAAATAATTTGCTAGCAAATTTAATTTTAATAAGTTTTTCACCCTTAATTTGTTTTTTTGTTTATTTTTGTTGACGTTTGTTAGCCAAATTTCAACAAAGTGTGTTCAATAAGTACTGTTGTTGTAAAAGTTCTTTTTACTAAACACACTTCTGACTACTTAATTGTCAATAAGTAAATTGTAATTTTTGTACGAAAATTAAGTCTCAATAATGGACTTAATTGTTATAATTTGAAAATTGCTGCATGCATGAACACCATATTATAACGTATGGTCTCACCATAATCGCTGAAACGTGACAATAAAGTTCTCTAGTCGAATTCTGAATTTTTAATTTTGTAAGTTTTAGAGATGAGTCGTTGTTGTTCAGCATTGACTGTAATTCACTACCATCACTTTGTTGTTCAGCCATCTCATCAAAATTTATTCTTCTAAAAGGTTTATGCGAGATAACAACTCCGCTACATTGTTGTCAACACCGGGCAAGTGTCGGATATCCGTCGTGTACTGGCTATAAAGTCCAATTGGCGTGCTCTACGCGGCGACGCCTTTTCACTTCTTTGCTTAAAAGCAAAAATTCTGTAAAAACAGAAAATTCTCTTCCTTCGAGGCGTACTTAAAATGTTGTATGGCCGGTAAATTGCAGTAAGCTCTCTATCATATGCGCTGTATGTTTGCTGTAACGTCAATAACTTTTTGAGTAAAAACCCAATGGCTGAATTTCATCTACAACTATTTGGTGCAAGACAGCTCCAACAGCTTCGTCTGATGCAGAGCAGAGTCGCTTTGGCAATATCATTCTTCAATGCTTCAAAAGCAGCGATGGCTTCATCGGACCAAGTTATTACGTAATTGTCATTTTTCTTATTACCGGGAGTCAAACTTAGCAAAACGTTTTGGTTGTTTATCGCATGACGGATAAAAATTTAGCATGCCGAGAAACTTTTTCAAATTTTTGGCAACTTTAGGTCCTGGAAAATTTCGAATTGCCTCGACTTTATTATTGGGTGGCGGATATCCATGTTAATTAATTTTATGGTCCAAAAAAACTAATTCATTCTTTCCAAACTGGGATTTGTCAAAGTTTACGGACAGGCGTGACTGACGTAAGCGATCAAATACGATTCAGAGGTGTTCAGCATGTTCCTCTTTGGAAGCCGATGCGATTAAAATATCGTCTATGTGAACAAGGACAGAATTAGTTCTCTTAAAACTTCATTTATATTACGCTGGAAGGCCTGCGCTGCGTTCCGTAAGCCAAACGTTATATGGTCTTCATACATGCGTTTTTAATTGAAACAATATTTAGTTAATTGCCAATATATTTTTAGTGTTAATACATACTCAACATTGACACGACAATTAGCAATTGACAACTGAAAAAAAATTGTTTAAATTTTTACTTTGTATGTTTGTGGTTTTTATCATACTAAATGGAAATACATTTTGTTTTAAAAAAAAGCGTTTCTTTATTACAATAGAAAGATAGACCTATTTTAAGCAGTGCGTTCCAGTTTTGATTTCAAATTAAATATTCTTGAAAAAAAGAAGAAAAATTTGGAAATCCTGCAGAGTTTGAGAAGGCAGCAGTTCTTGTTTTTTTCAATATTAGAGGAAAAATCATGCGTCATTTCACAGAATCCTCTTCTTCTTTGATTTCACGCCTGTTGGAATAAAAACGTTATTAACAATAAATAATTTGCTAGCAAATTTAATTTTAATAAGTTTTTCACCCTTAATTTGTTTTTTTGTTTATTTTTGTTGACGTTTGTTAGCCAAATTTCAACAAAGTGTGTTCAATAAGTACTGTTGTTGTAAAAGTTCTTTTTACTAAACACACTTCTGACTACTTAATTGTCAATAAGTAAATTGTAATTTTTGTACGAAAATTAAGTCTCAATAATGGACTTAATTGTTATAATTTGAAAATTGCTGCATGCATGAACACCATATTATAAAGCTGAACACCATATTATAAGCCGAACGGCGTAATTATGGCCGTCTTGGGAATGTTGTAAGGCTCCACCGGAATTTGGTAGTAGGCCCTTTGTAAATCTATAGTTGAAAAAATTTTCTTCCCATACAATATACTCGTAACGTCACGAAGGTACGGTATAGGATACTTGTCAGGTATGGTAATCTTGTTAAGCGCGCGGTAGACACCGCAGGGTGCATGTCCCCGTTAGGTTTCTTTACAAGGTAGAGTGTGCTTGCCCAATTTCTTTTTAGAGACGACACATACCATTAAGTACTCAAATTCCTTTTTTGCTGCTTGAAGTTTGTCTGCGACGAGCACTAGCGTATGTGGGAGGACTTTTAGTTGTGATGTGATGGCTTAATGTTGAATCGATTGCGTGTTTGTTGGCACTAATTGTAGCCAGGTCTTTGTATTCACTTAACAATCGGGCGTAATTGTCTTGTGTTTCGTATGCCGAAATTTGAATACAAAATGAATGTAGTGTACAACCTTTTCATTCAAGTAAAGTAGTGCCACCGAGTATACAGAGGTGTCACAAGACTATAGTCGTCTCGTTTTTTCCATGCATCTCTTTCTTGACATCTTATCAACTTCTGGCGCAAGAAAAAATTAAATGTTTTATTATAGGCAAAAATAAAGGTGGGTTTTATGAAAATTTATAAAATTAAAAAAAATGATATTTATATGTTATATTTATATTATTCATTTGACGAAAAAATTTATAGTTTTTAATTTTAACACGTCCACAAAGAATGACACTGCATTTCTGCCACAGATCACAATTTCTGCATTAAAAAAACACTGCAGATTTAAAACCTTTTTCACTTCTTTTATCCTGTAAGACCACAGCATATCACATTTTTTTACAAATTAAAAATACTTCATAAATGATTTTTTTTATTTACGAGACTAAACAATATTTTTTTTGTGGCAAAAACTTTTTGTGCTGTATGTTTTCTTGTAAAATATGTAGTTTTTGTTTTATTTATTATGCCTTGTTCATAAAAATATAGCACTATATTTGTCTCTTTCTTGAGAACCTGAAGAAAACCTAATTATATTGTTTTTCATGTGCCAAGAGTTTCACCACTGTATGCTTAGTGGTAGTGCGAACAATAAGCTTACGACTAACAGATCATAGTGTTTCAAGAAATCTGATCCTATTATAACTGAATTAACGTTTGCCACCAAAAACGTCCACGGAAAATTACGCCACACATTTTTATAGGAGTCCCATTTGCTGCAATTAATTTTTTTGACACACCTACACGAATATTTTAACGCTGAACAGCGGCAACACGGAAACGTCTGCGCTGGTATCAATTAAAAAATTTTGTTTGGACACGTCGTTGACGATGATACGGGCTATGGTGCAGACGTCTTGAGATCCGCCCGCAGGATTAGAAGGCGAAACTAGTTTTTTAATGACTTTTGTTGTTTATAAAAACAAGGCTCACGGCAATTCGTAGCCTTCTCTGCGAAGGTTCGATGATACCAACAATAATCAGCTTTCGAGTTGTTGGCAGTTTCAGGTTCTGCTGATTTTCCTCGTAGTGAAGAAATTGATCGAGATCCACGGTTTTATTGTCCTTTGTTGTTATTACAAAGGCTATTTGTTGCTCAATACGGTCTAGACGTCTATCGATGACATCTTGAGCGTTATGGGTTGGTAGTGTAGACGAAACATCGACCAGATGATTAAAATCGCCAACGTCCATTATTTTATCGACCAACTTAGCCAACTCGGTTAACATGGCGTCAGATGCCTATAAAATTGCACGTGCCTGCACCGGCAATCGTTGTAACCAAAGAGATTTTAGAAAATCGGTTGTCACTTTATCTTTGGACAATGTACTCAGCTCATTTAAGAGTTCAGTTGGTCGTTTGTCACCCGGTCGATCTCCGACATCAGCTTTTGTGTCTTTTTTTTCGCTTTCACAGTAAGGCTCCAGTATTCACTTTTTCAGATTGCCGTATTTGTCATCTTCCGGTGAGTTTAATATAGCATCTGAAATTTGTACTAGAACGTTCGACTCTATTGCCGCAACAACGGTGTTGAATTGTTAAACGTCACTTAATATGCCTACAACAGCAAATTGTGCCTTGACTTGTGCTAGCCAAATTTCCGCATGATCAGGTCAAAAAGGCGGAACTTTAACAGCAACTCGATTGATGGTTGTAGTCTCGACAGGCCCCGTTCGATTTTGCGGTTGCTATTGTTCACTGTTTTCTCCGTTATTAGGCATATTTATGTTTTTGTCTTTATCAAACGTCGGGGTCACAACTTTGTGGGCGTGTTCATATTAAAATACAAAATTATTTAATAATAATTCATTTATTTTAAAAATATAAAATAAACTTGTTCTGCAAAGTAGAACGATCGGCAAAAGTTAGCAAACGGTAAAGAATATGTCTAGTTTTACAAAATAGTAGTAAAATATTTAGAATGAAAATAATAAGTATTTTCCTTATTGGTATAACCACTTTTTTTTAGGAAATAAAACCTCGAACTGTGGGAAAGATGAAAATAACCCCTTAGTTTTTTACACCACCGACTTACAATAGCTTCACTTGCTTCTTAATTTTCTCATTGAGACCCACTGTGCATTAACCTTCAAACAAATAAATTATTGACACATTGCTATTTCTTTTCTTACAACATTTAATAACAAATTTTTATTTTACAGAAAACAAATTTCATTATCTATATACATAAAAATGGTGTAAAAAATGTATAGTAATTCATGAAATGAGAACGGCTAGGCCGATTTCGATAAAATTTTTTGTCAGTTATTCGTATTTTAAGGAGAAGGTCTTTACGGAAAATCCCTCTAAAAAAATCGGAAAATTGTAAAAATCGAGTTTTTTTAATGAAATTTTGAGCGAAATTATTCCTTAATGGCTTTCCAAATCAGAAAATAGAAAGTTCTTAGTGTAAATCATGGAAAATTGCGGAAAATTGGAAAAATCGAAAATTGATTTTTTGTATGAAAGAAGGCTTAAAATTGGGGCGAAGTAAAGTTCGCCGGGTCCGCTAGTTTATAATATTTTTCGTGGCTTTTCTATGCTAAATTTTAAATAAAGTCAAAACAATCTTAATGTTATGCCTCCTTTTTTTAAGTATTTAAATTACTATATAAAATTTACTATTTCATAAGTTGTTTTATTATTTCTAAATTTTCAACAATTTATTTTTTTCTCTTGACAAAAAAAATATATTTATATTACTAAATAATATAATTATAAAAATTAAATTATTCTTTTAAATTCCTAACTTAACAAAATACACAGAAATCATAAACAAACACAAAACCTATTTCTTTTCTATGGTATCATTCGTAAGTATCTAACGTTCGAACAAAATTGTATCCCTAAAATAACTCTTTGAAGGAGTATAGTCCAGGCCCTTTAAAATTTCCTTGCTTTTATTATGCGTCTATGTTTTTTTTCCATTAGCTGACCCTTTTACAGTACCCAGAAATTAAACAAACTGACAAAAACAATATTAAATAATTTTTCTTAAATTAATCTATAAAAATTTGCCATTTTTCTATAATTGCTCTAATTTTTGTGAAGTCAATCAATACATTTCTTTTTCCTTTATCTAACCCCAAGAAGTGTTTTGGATTTCTGTTTTGCCTTTAAGAAACTTTACCTCTCTGCTCTACTTTTATTTGGCGTTTTATTTTCAGTAGTCACCGTCCTTCTTCAACTGTGGTTCCTCTAGCCTTGGTCACAATTTTATATTATTTTTAAAGATCAATAACAGGCTATGACCAGGATATATAATCGTTCCTTTTTAATTTTGTTTTAGCTTTCTGCTCCTAACATGATATAGAAACTCAATATTGTTCTTTTTTTTAACATCAAAAACTTTTTATTTAAAAGGATTAATACCACTTTACTCGTCCTTATGTCTTTACTTTTCAAGTTATATTCTTCAACTGTTCTTAAATTTTGAAATTAGATGCCTGACGCAAATTTAGTTTTAGCATAACATTTACAGAAACAAAATTCACACAAAAAAACATATACCGTACATTTAACAAAAAGTAAGACAAACCAAGTTCACTGAGCCTTTTGATTTGGCCTCTGAAAAGATATTTTTGTTGTTATGAACAAGACTTCAATAATCAACTTCGTATGTATGTATATCCTTTTAAAAAGAAATTTGTAGCAGACTATGTTGGTGTTTCTCATTACTTCATAAGCCTTGGGACTCTGCCCTTAACGTTTTTACACCACAAATAACTGAAACGGTTTTATCTCAACAAGAACAGGTCATTACTTTATCTCGAAGGGGAAACATCTGCGTGCGAGCAGGTTTTCCTTTCTCAAAAAGTGAGGTTATGATCAGACGCATCGCGCACTTTTTTTTCAACTGGCTTTTACTAAAATGCCATCTTGTTTTAAAATAAATAAAATTAAAAAATTAATATAATCATTTATACTATAATATCCTGTTCAGGATTTACACCTACGAAGGTATAGGTCGATGTGCTGTTCCTGGAGAGACTAATTACATTTTTCTGAAAATTTGTGGGATACCCTGGCGTAGTGGTTATGTACCCCTGCCATTTTAAATTCAAATATAAAAAAAAAATAAAACAAATAATAAATGATTCATTGGAAATATAAAAACAAAATTAAATTAAATAAAACAAAACATATAACTACTCCCAGAAGAAAAACGGATAATTTAACTATTCTTCTCGGGGACAAAATCTTACCACCCATTCTACAAAACATTAAAAAAAGCACTTCACAGGCTGTTCAGAGCATTTCAACATGAGGAGTAATATAAAGCTTAATTCATAATTTTTACTTACCTCAAAACTGTTTTTTATTACAATTTGTTGTTGTTTGATCGTAAAGTATGCTTAGATATTTTTGAAATAGTTTTTTTTATAGATATAAAATTAATATAGCAAGAAAATTTAATATTTGGAATTATTTTTATATTAATTCTAATTAATTAATCCTTCAAATATAAATATTTCGCGACATTCTCATGAAATATTTATTATTTTAAACTAAAAAATAAAATGTATTTCTGCAGGGAAAGGTTATTCATATGGCCGTTTCGCTACTGCTCATATATACCTCATCAGTGGGTTCTAACCACATTTTGTAAAGAAAACCTCAGAGTCTTATACCAAAATGAAATGAGAACTCCATTAAATCAATAAGGCAAAAAGCCATAAAAAAAGCTCAAAACCTTTTAATAAAAAACACAGTAACTATTTTTTTTAATTTTTCGCATTGAGGGTTGCCATCGGAAACCATTAAAATGTATTGGAAAGATTTAATAAAAAAATAAAAATTGTGAACAATTTTTACAAATAAGCAACGTGCACACACAAATACTTTAACAAGAAAATTTTTTATTTGAAATCTTTTTTACACTAATTTACTTTAATTGTGCTTGATGCCCCCACGATATCTGTCAGTTTGGACTTTGCCAAAGCTTTTGACACAGTTTGGCATGATGGCATGTAAATTCAAGTTAAGATTTTTTTTCAAAGTTCAAAGCACCACTTATAAAAACTAAATCCGATATCTGCAATAAAACTTCTTGATTTTGATATTATTTTATTTATTCTTAAAAATACAGTACAACAAGATTTAATCTTATATAATAGTACCGCGTAGATTTGGGCAGGCATACTCTATAACTCAAAAAGTTTAAGTTATTTAAGGAAAAATATAGACAAATAAAACACGTAATTACTAATTATGATTACAAGAATAAACAAAAATATCAACAAAAAATACGGTATAAATAATACATTTATTCTAAGCAAAAAAATTTTTTGATACCGAAATGCAAATATCATTTCCCATCACTGTTGCGAATACATATTGGTGATGGTGAGTTGAACGTCGTCAGCATACATCTGGGCATCACAGTGGGCAAGTTTGAGTGGTAAATCATTAGAATAAATGGTATATAATAATAGACCTAGTTATGAACCTTGTGGGACACCGCTTGGCATTAAACAGGTAGTCGATTATTTGTTAATAGCATACACTGACTGACTTCTATTAGCTAAATATGAGAAAAGCAATTTGACAGCAGTATTTGAAAAATGACACATATACTTAAATTTTTGCCATAAGATACACACAGAAAAAAGATTGGTTAAAATTCGTTTGATATGTTCAAAATTTAATTACTAATATAATTATTTGATTTTTAATATAAATAAATTATAACTTTGACTTATTTTTAATATTAAAAGCTAACGAATGATATTACCGTCCAAATGTTAGTTGTTACACCTCCTTAAAGAGTTATCATGATCGATTTGTGTCTTTACTAAAATCTATTCTATTCAATGGAAGATGCAACTAAACTTATTCAGCATATTACTACTGAAAACTAAAGTTTGGTAGTTACAATCATCAAAATCGATTGTCGAAAATGTTTGACATAATAAAAATGAATTTGTACACATTACAAAAAAAAAAAATCATCAATATTTCAGTTAAAATAAAAAAAACCAAGAATATATTGTTAGTGGTGAAAAGTTCTCCAATATTGTTGAAAGGTAAGTACAAAATCAATCTCAGAAAGATGTTTGTAAATAAAAAACATTCTAAAATGTTTAATACACTTTGCAGCAGCAAAACGTGCGGTATGGGACGGAAAGTAGAAGAACCTTTGTAGAAAAGAAGAATCATGATGTAAAGAAAGGAGTTGGCTGAATTCGAATAGCCGAAACATTAAAATTATATTTTATAATCTTATTCCTGTAATTTCTTTTTAAAATAAAGTAAATATTACAGTATTTGGTATTATTTAATTCTTAATAGTCACCCAAGAATCATTTTTGTAAATAGTTGTGAGTGCTATATTCATTCAGTTATTACAACCGAATTCAAGATATTAACACAACCGACAAAATTCGATTGGCAATAAATTCGGTTCTTATAACGAATTTCTTTTCTCTGTGTAGTATGTTCAACGGTATCAAACGCTTTAATATGATCGAATAAAACCAAAAACGATATGAAGTTACTATCCAATTTAGAACGTATCTCTTTGCAGACCTCAATAAGGGTTGATGTGCAGCTGTGGTTGAGTTATTTTTGTATAAATTATTGTTCATTTGAGTACGAATCAGCCTTCAAAAATTTTAGATAAATATGGCAGCATTGCAATCGGTCTATAGCTTTTTTGAGGTTTAGGGACAGGTATAATTTTTGCGCACTTCCAACAGGATGGGAAAGTTAAAGTTGTTATTATATTATTGGATAAGTGTGTAATTTGTGGCAATATGTGACTTATTATTAGCTTTACAAATTTTGGGTGTCATCATGGCCAAAAGAGTTTATTTGATGCTTAAAGACATCGTCTTGAGTAACACATTCAAAATGAAAATTTATGTGATTTTGTTGTCTAGTAATATCAAGACAGCTAAAATCATCTGAAGAGCTGTAGTAACTAAGGTTTGCTTGCGGCATTTGTATATTGGCAAATTCTAAATTTAATTTGTTGACATCAATATAACGTTCGTTTTCGGAACTGCTTTTCATTAACCCCATCGATCGAAATTCTTTTCCGAACAAACAGTCAATTGAAATTTTCCTTCATAATATTTGGAGTTAGCAAGCTTGATTTGAGAATTTGTTTTTATTCTGCAATCCTTGAAGTAATTATGAAGTTACGGAGTTTTGAATCTTTTCCACCTTGCATATGCTCTATTCCTTTCATTAATTAATACTTTAAGATCCTTTTAGAAAACCAAGAATTATCAGTTTTTACTCTTTTAGTTTTTATACAAACATATTTTTCATACAAATATTGTATATTGGAGTGTATGAAATAGACTTGTTCATCCACCGTGGGCATATAGAAAGTTTGATTCCATTTAATTGCGACTAGTTCTAGATTAAGATTGTATATTTTGCTACTTATTGAATTTCTCTTAGGGAACCTTGTTGGGTTTCCGAATCAATTTGGTTTGATTCTGTTGCTCTTATGTAGTTTCCGTTCCTACGAAAATTGTTAGGGCGTTGATTGCACCTATTATTAGTAAAATTATTTGACTGCCTATAATTTTGTGGGAAATTGTTTCTTTCACGATAGGCATTTCCACGGAAAGAATTGTGCCTATTATTTTGCCTCTGCCGGTAGTATAGTATAGCATTTTGTTGTCCATTAGCTTCTGTCCAACTGTTGAAAAATTTGCTTATAGCATCATTCATGCTATTATTGTCCTGCTTCTATGATAAGCTTTACTTTATCGATGGTGCAGTTTTTGGTAAGTGCTTTTACAGCAACTTGTGTAGAATATTTTGTGGCCAATTCGCATGGCAATCCATCGGAAATGTATGCATTTTCCAAGGATTTACTTAAATTCTCAATTTCACTACAATATGCATTAGCCGTTTTGTTATTTTGTTTAATTTGCATAATTTTTGCAGTGAGAACCTCCACTGATTCTCCTTTAACTGAAGTTTTTAGTTTTTGAATTATTTCGCTTATGGTTTTTTCACTGCTTATTAGGTTTCTTGCAGTACCCTTCAATTTTGTTTTAATTAGTTAAACTGCAGTTGACTCATGAGTTCCCTATATTGTATTTACCAGGTTTAAAGATTCAATAAATGACGGAAGATTTTCTGACTTACCGTCAAATTCTGGAATCAGCTTTGAAGCTGAGTTTAAAAATTCGACTACCGTTTGACTCATATTGTTTTCAGTGTAAATTTCGACGTTGACGTTTTCATATATTGTATGTGGTAACTCAATATCTATGCCCTTTTTGGTTGCTATTTTTGTTCTACGAATGTTTAAATCAAGAAAAAACGCATCAGCAGCTCTTTGGTGAGCCATTGTAAGTCTTTTGTAATTTACGTTAAATAAAATTCTTATTTCTTCCAAATATTGTAATAAGTTTTGTAGATGGTACTTAACTGTTTAATTTTTTATTGGTCTATCTTGATTTAAACATTTGTATGAACGCTCAAAATTTTCTTTAACGTTTCTAGCTTTCTGCAAAATATCTTTCCAATCCATTAAAACAAACTAAACTTTATCCAAGTCAATTGCTCTACTAGCATATTTCTTTCTGAGCGATCTTTTATGAAATATATATAGTTTTATGAAATATATATAGTTTGAGAGCTAAGTTTATAGCTGCCATTATTACTAACATTAATGTTAAAACCAATAATGAGTTGATTTCTTTACTATGGTCTACTATTTCTACTTTATTTACTACATTGGCGTTTGGGTTTTCTGACTTTGATTCAGTTTTACCCATTTTGAAAACTAATTTTTATTTTGTTTTAATTTGTTTTATTTTTCTTTTCTAATTTTTCTGCCTGTCTAATGGAACTAATCGTTATCTTTTCCGTAAAGCCGCCCTCGTTGTATAATATTTCTTCCCTTGTGGGAGTTTTTGTCATATTTATATTTTTGCAATATTCTATCCAGAATTCTATTTGTTCCTCTTCAGTTAGTTCTTTTGGTCCCAGTTAATAGGATTTTTTGGTTTAATTTTTCTTTTATACATAACAATATAATAAAAAATAATATTTTGATTTGCTTACATATTCATTATTTTTTTATTATATCAAAATGAAAATTTATTATTCGGAATCTTTTAAAATTTAATTAATTTACTTTATTCGTGCTTGTTTCCTTCAAATATAAATATTTCATGATATTCTCATGAAATATTTATTATTTTAAACTAAACTACAAAATGAAATGTATTTCTGCGGGAAAAGCATATCCATATAGCCATTTCACTATTGCTCAAATAGCTCATCAGTGGGTTTTACCCAAATTTTGTACATAAAACTAAAAAGGGTTATATCAAAAGCCAAATTGATTAAATGAGAACTCCATTGAATCAATAAGACAAAAGACAATAACAACTCAAAAATGTTCTATACAAAAACACAGCAAACATACAGTAACTATTTTCCTTTTTTCTTTCATTTTTCTACATAAGGGATCCCATTGGGAACCATTCATATGTATTTGAAAGATTATATCTTTAGAATATTTGAGAATTTCATGAAATATTTATATTTGAAGATATCAAGCACGAATAAAGTAAATTAATTACATTATTATTATATTTTTTTATTTAAATAATAAGTTGTTTTTTGTTTTTGTGTGTTTTTTTTTTTGTGTAAAAATAAGAATAAAAATAATTTTTTTAACAATTATTATTTGGAGTTCCTAATTTTTCGGTTTTTTCTCTCTTTCCTCACTTGCTTAAGAGATTTCTTAAAATCGCTTATCCTCCTTTTAATTTTTGGGATTTCTTATTCTTTTCCGTAAGTTAAGACGTGCGCCAACATTTTTAGTTCCTTTTTGATCCTATTCGATTTTCCACCTCTAGATTTTTTAAAATTTGGTAGGGGAAAAATTTCGAATTTGGGTTCTTCTGGTTTCCTTTTGGGCAAATATAATGGTCTTGGGGCAATGCTTAGGATAGCTGGTTTATCTTCTTTTTCAGCTGCCAGTAGTTTATCCGACCGTTCTTCGGCTTCCTTAAGCTCCTGCAGTATTTCTTCCAAGGATTGGGCAATACGTTTTGTAATAAAAAAAAAACATAGAAAAGAAATTTGTCCAACTACGCTTAAGCGATGTGTATTTCATACCAGTCTAGCTTTTTAAACAATTTAATATTAGCAAGTATTGCTATATGTTATTTAATTGTTTAGCTAAAGCTGGCAGGATCGCCATGTAATGTATAATTCAATGAATTGAAAGACACAGGCGCATTTGTTAGTTCAATTATAATTGTTCTTATTTAAAATGCTTATACGAGTATATTAATAATGATGATGAGAAATAGTAGGGTGCTTGCCTCACGGTTTTACAATCGATTACAAACGGTTTTAGAAATATTTCATTATTGTACATGGGAATAAGAAGTGTAACATGAATATTTCAATAACAAATATTTTGCCTTGTGGTTCCTTAAAAGCATAGGAATAAAAGTGTAATATGAATGCATTTATGTGGAAAGTAAAATAATGTAATCATGCTACATATATGTGAAGTAAAATAATGCAATCATAAAATTATGTAATCATGCTACAAACCCCATCGACCGAATTTCTTTTCCGAACAAACAGCCAATTGAAATTTTTCTTCATAATATTTGGAGTTAGCAAGCTTGATTTGAGAATTTGTTTTTATTCTGCAATTCTTGAAGTAATTATGAAGTTCCGGAGTTTTGAATCTTTTCCACCTTGCATATGCTCTATTCCTTTCATTAATTAATACTCTTTTAATTTTTATACAAACATATTTTTCATACAAATATTGTATATTGGAGTATATGAAATCGACTTGTTCATTCACCGTAGGCATATAGAAAGTTTGATTCCATTTAATTGCGACTAGTTCAGATAACAAAGATTGTAGATCAATATTTTTGAAAGTCATACCAATTTCACTCATATTCGATTAGACTTTTATCACTAAGAATATTGGCAATCTCCAGTTAAAATAATATTAGTGTAGCCGAGAGCAAGTAAAGATAATTAATTAATGGCTTGTAGTTATTTCTCTTATTAGGCATATATATAACACTTAATAAAATTTGTTGATTTTTATTGAAAACTTCGAGAAACAGATGTTCTATTGCTTGAGAATCAGAGGCTGGTTCATTATTGTTTTTGAATGATGTTGCATTATCACTTATTCGATCATCAACAACTTCATCAGTATTATCCTCTCAGTTTATAATTGTGGACATGAATGTCAATACGAAACCACGTTTCAGAAACACAAATAATGTCCATATCAGATTCTTCGAAGATAATTCGGAATTAATCCATTTTTTATGTAGGCTCTGGGCATTTATGTGGCATATATGTAATCCAGATGTATTACAGACAGTACTCTAACCATTGTGTGAATATTTTTTTGGAATATACACTTCTCTCAAATCAAGTTGTGGATGAATGATTAAATACGATTAAATTATGTAGGTTCGATTACCCACATTAAAATAAAAAAAAAACGTTAGATGTTTTCGCTTTATTTTTATAAATTCACTCTATTTCTAGTTATGCATTTATTTGTTTATGAGTATGAGTTGTTGCTCATTTTGATGATGACTTATAAACTCACTTAAAATTATTCTTTACATAGTTTAAATCAATTATTTTCTTCCCTCTTTTGTCTGTACGTCTGCGTTTGTCCCGTTGTTTTGCTTGTGCGTAAGTAAAACTCTGTCATTAGTCTGCATTCGCTTAGCTTATTTATTATTAACCCTCGTAGGATCGCTTAGTCCGTCTAGTATTCATTCCTACAATTATAAGCAATGCAAGCAAAGATAATAATAATAAATTTATCATATTGATTATTTATAATTAAAAAAAAGGAACAAAAATAGATTTTAAATCTAAATTTTGTTTAGAGGCAAAATAAAAAAAAAGTTGAACAATAGTTTTGCTATAACTAATTGGGAAACTTGCCATTCTGATAAGTTCGTACATTTCCATCGTTGGCATTATGTGGACGAAACATCGATGTATTTCAGACAAATCAATAATAGGTAGCGGATCATCTTGTTGAGATTAATATTATTTTTTTAATATTATTTTACTTTTTCTTAAAATGTAAGCCTGAAGAAATATGCAATGATTTTCAGGAGTTAGATTTTCATTGATATAAATCCAATGAGGTTTAAACGTAGAACATCTTTTTAGACCTTATAAAAGAAGTTATTGATCTCAAGACAAAGTTTCTTTCGAAGGAGCATTCAAATTTGATGATTATCGCATTATCAGTAACATCTTTATTTAGTCGTTTATTATTATTTTTAGGAAAAGGAATTTTATAATTTACATGAAAAAGAGCTTTTATATTAGGGGGATCAATATTCACTGACTGGCATAGGAGATTGTACATATTAAATAGATTTTCATCCTTATTAAAAGGTACACCATTTACTTGTTTCCTAGCATAGTTTTTCAATAACAATATTTCTTTCTTTAATTTATCAGTTTCACTGGTTAATTCTTTAATTTTGTTCATTGCTGTATTACTTATTTATTTGTAGAAAAGATTTCGTGCAAAGGAAAGAATATATGGCATTGATATCCATTGACATTTTGAAGAATTAGCTGCCAATCACCGAATTCCAAACTGAGAAAAAACATTTCAAATTTAGATTTTCTAGACACAGTAATATCTTAATTAGATAAACGTTTTATTGATATGAGTGCAGTCTGCCATATATTCGATTTTCTAACACCAACATTTTTACTGCATGTTGACGAAAAAACTTTATTACAAAAGCGTGACGAACTTTTAGAAAAATATTCAGATGTAATAGGCCCTCGTTTTTCAATTCAAGTTATTAACATTTATCAGCTAGTTTTACCTCAACTAACTCAAGCATGGACTGTTCAGCAATTATGTACGGAAATAATAAGCAAATATGGAGTGCTAGAATACGACCTAACGGAAGTATTTATAGAAATGTTATTACTCCTTACAATTCCTGTCACTTTTGCAGAGCTAAAAAATCATTTAGTAAACTAAAACGAATAAACGTACACCAAGTGTTAATTGTAATTTATTTTTTACTCTTTAATATTATTACCTCCCCTGCAGTGCACAAAAAAGAGCTTAATTAGCTTATCATTTTAAAAGTATTTGCATATTTCATATTTTTATTTGATAAAACCTAATCAGTTAACATAGCAGTGGGGCACCATTTTTTAATTTGCTCCAAGGCCCTTGGTTACCTATCTACGCCACTGTATGATCGGCTTATGCTCAAGATGATAAGTGCGAGATTTGGTGTTGGCATTTGTCGTATAGTGAACAGTTTGCGAAGGGATCGAACCTTTAGGGTACGTTTGGGTGATGCTAGGTCTGGCGAGGGAGCGATATCTGCTGGAGTGCCGCAGGGCTCTTCACTAGGTCCTGTGCTACACAATATCCTTATATCAGACATACCACAGCCGTCACGGGAGGAGCTTTTAATTATCTATGCCCATGATAATCTTATTGCCTTTTCAGGTGCTAGAGCGAGGACCACAAACGACTGACTGAACCGATATCTGGCGTTACTGACGGACTATTTTGCAAAATGGGGTCTTATCTTGAACATTTCGAAAGCGGTCGCCGTAAAGGTAGACGCAAATATATTTACTGAAATTGTAGACAATACATACTTTTCTTACCAGTGCGTATTGAAGCGTATGGGAAGCCTTGACAGGAGAGTGCGTCTTTGTCATCATGTAGGTCAATCTACAGTGCGATTGGTATTGAGCGCATAGATGCCTACATAATTAAAATGGCTGAGAAATTTCTAGAAGGCGCACGAACCTCAGAGAACTCCCTGGTAAGGGAGTGCTATCCCAGAATAGGGGGTTTGGAGACCGTTCAAATGTCAAGGTATTTTTCTCCTGTGAACCTATTGACTCTTAGGGGAGCTGGCCTTCTCTACGAGGATGCAGACCTCATGTTTTATCATAGGAGGCTGCTCTCTTTTGATATAGGGAGCACTGTTTGCAATACTGCGCAAAAATTTTTTTTTATGTTGATTATTGTTTTTTTATATAAATATGAATTAGTGTTTTATTCTTTATAAATAATTTTTATATTGATTGTCAATTCATGTTTTTTGTTTAATATGAATTTGTTTTCTTTACTTTTATATTCTTGTTATTTTGTTGTTGTTCTTTGTTATTGTTGTTTAGTTTTAAATGTTTGTTTGCAAGCATTTTTAATTTTAAAGGCCGGGGCACATAGAATCCGTCATACGTTAAACTTCAACTTTTTCAACTGACAACTCAGTTAAAATACATATTTTCTTATGAGTGTTGTCACAATCAGTACGTCTCCGTCAACACAAAGTATGAGAGTTGAGCAACTTTTAACTTTTGGCGTTTATTGAATACTTTGACACTATCAATTGCTTCTTCTTCTTCTTTGTTGTCTTGCTGTGCTCTTTACTCTTCCTTTGCACATATTTTTTTTGTACATACATTAAAAGCAGTATTGCCGTTTGGTTACAATTTTAACATTTTTGTAACTTTTGAAAATTTATTTATTCTATAAAATTTTTGTTATATTAGGTCAAATTTTCGCAACTTTTGATACAAACACGAAATAAAGTAATATCAGTGAAAAATTACTTGTTTCATTATTTGATGTAAAAATCTCACTTAACATATATACCTTTCTTAACATATCAATTCGGTTTTAATTACAAAGGTTACCTCAAATGCAATCAAAATCCCATTAAAAAAATTAGTTTGAATAAATGAAATGTTCTTGTTTCAAGTTTAGAAACAACAATTTTTTCCCAACCGGGAAATAGTATGAGCTGCATTTCGTGCGTTCTGTTCAAACTTGCGAAAAATGGTAGCAACTTTAGTTATTCCGCTTGAAAAATTTGAAAATCGTAGCAATATCTCGATTTAGAAAAAAACTACTCTTTAATTTCCTTCACGAAGTGCTGGATTATGTACTTTAAATAATTTTATTAAACGGTGAGCATGCACTTTTTTCATACCGAAGTATTAGTATTGGGTCCTAATATAAATTCTCATGAGTAGCATCGGCATGAAATTTTATTTCATACGTTATTCTTTTTTTTTTTTTTTTTTTTTGTTCGGTAAATAAATTTGTTGCCTTGTTATTTTCCCTGTCATATGGAATAAAACTTTTTACTATATTTAATGCCAAGGCGTATTAATTTACTAGTGGTTTTAATAGCCCAGCTAATTTTTGTTTATGTTCGACGTTTTCAAAATTTTAAAATAGTTTAGAAATTATATAATTTTCAAATAATTTTAAAAAAAGAAACTAACTGGTACAACTTTATTTAAAGTATCGAATGATGAGAAAAGGATAAATTAAATTCGGCTTCCTTCTGTGCAGCCAACTACTTTTGACATCAACATGGTGCTGTGCAACAACAAAATTACATTGAGTTTTTGTTTTTTTAGCCGTGCGGCCACCTTATATTTAACTCGCCTTAATTTTACACAAATTACATTAAATTACTATTATCTTAAAGAAAAATTTCAAAATGTAACTTTTATTGAAAAAAAATCATATTTTTTCTGTCTTTCCCTGGCAACACTAATGAAAAGATTAACAGCTGATTTAAAATCCGTCAGCAAAGTACTCATTGTGCCAACCTCATCCGTCGTTACTTTAACTTCAGGCAAATATGTCAAAGTACAACGTATGACGGATTCTATGTGCCCCGGCCTTAAGCCGATTTTGTAAGCGCCTCTTTTTTAAACCCCTTTTTCGAATCTTTGTTAATTGTTTTTAATTTTTTGAGAGATGTGCAAGAGAATACGCACCTTTAGTTTAGAAGTAACAACTTCTTGAAAAATACCTTAGTATGTAAGAAATTTTGTTTTTTTAATTGTTTATTTTTAAATTTAATTGTTAAAATTTTTTATATGTAAATATTTGGGAACTTGAACTTTACAAAATTTTGGTAGAATCCACTGATGAACTATATATGATCAGTAGAGAAATGACCATATGGATATGCTCACCCCGCAGTAAAACATTTTTCTTAGTTTAAAGTAATATTTTTTAGTTTGAAGTAACTAAGCACAACAAAAGTAATTCAACATTAATCAACCCTATCGCGAATTATTTTCCACATGAAATTTTTTCACATTTTACTGAAAACCAAATCATGAATGTTTTTGCGTGAAATGTCGAATTGTTCATTGCTTTGTTCACTTTGATGTTTATAGTGGATTTCATAAATAAGTAAGTATTTTTCATCTAATAAGAAGTTTTATGTTGATAAAAAGTAATTTTAGGGTAAAATCGGTAAATATATTACAAATGGCATTCTTTCTAACAAGAGGCAAGGTATTATGTTAACTGCCTCGATATATATCATATATGTACATACAAGCTTTGAAGGTCCCTAACGCCGAATCTAAATTTTTCACTTATCATTTTTAGCATAAATTTGCATTTTATACCCCGTAAACGACTTTTTTATATTTGCAAATGCTATATTCAAGTTGTAGAAAAAAATGTTCACGTGAAATCCCCAATACCAATATTTATTTCGGGTGGAATAAAAATGTGTAAGCTAAAATTTCACTTTTTATTCACGATAGCAGTTATTGTTAAAATTACAGCGATCCTCCATTCCTGAATATTAATTTACAAACATTTCCAAAAAGTTTTGCTTGCATACAAGGCGAATTGCTTTCACGTGTACATATTAGACTTGTTCGATTTAGTTCATTTTAGTGACAGCTCATTTTAGTTCAAAGTTTAAAAATGAACTAGTTCAATTTTTAGTTCAATATGTATTTTTAGTTCATATGATCTTTATGTTCAAGGCGCCTTTAGTTCAAATGATCTCTCGCGGTTTTGTTCTAATCTTAACAAAAAAGTATTACTACTGTTGCTTCTGTTCTGTTAACATTCTGTTTGACTTACGATTGCTGCAGCAATCTATCTATTTTACAAGCAACACATTGATTAAGTGATAGCATAATAAAATTTATATTCATTTAATTTCTGATATATTCTATTATTTATATCAGCAATAAAGGCAAAAAGTAACTATCGTCTTAAACTATATTTAAATTTATTTCATTATTAGTGTCAGAAACACTAAACAACGAAATATACGTGCGCTTTAATCTATCATGTAGTAGTTCAAACACGAAGCATAGTTAAAAAATAAACTAAATGGGGGTTTTCACACACGATTAATTTTTAATCCGCACAACTTTTGTTCTTTCGTCAAGGCAAATTGATAACAGGTATACTCACGGCGAAAATGAATACAACACTGAGATAGAAACATGTACATTTTGTTTTTGTACAAATAGTTTTCGGCTGTCAAAAGCAAAGGAGAATATAAGTTTTGACACTCGAAGAAGGAAAAATCACAATAGTCACCTGGGCTGTTAAGGCCACCTGTTGTTAATTCGCCTAGTTCTTTCGTATTCACACTAGACTAATTATGCTGGCATAAAATTGTGCACGTATACACAGCTTTGTGTGTGTTAGTATTTTCTTTGTTTATTTCATGTTTGCCTTACGTTCGTTAAACACATGCATAAATTGCGGAACATACTTGGATAAAATAAGTTATGATGAATTGGCAGTTAATTTTAGGAGGAATTTCTTAACTTATGCCACATTTTCACAAGATTTCAATTAATATTTTATTCATATTTGACAAAAAGTTCGTTTTCAACGTTTTTCCCTGTAAAATACATATAAAAATCAACTTAATTAACTTTAAACTTAAGTGCTGTTTCTGTATTACAGGCGAACAACTTGTCTGAAAAAATTATATAAAAAGCACTGTTTTTTTATTTCTATATTCTATTTTTATTTCTATATTAATCGCCAGAAACAGCATGTTAATTTCCCTTGATAAAATATAAGAAAATTGAATTCAATCATAACAAATCTCAATCATGTACATAATTACATCATTTTCTTCATATTCATCTTTACTCGTCGATGGACAAGTAAACACTAAAAATCGCTCTGCAAAAAAAACACGCAGAACCTGTGTTTTCATAAGTGTGTATGTGTTAGTTTTGTTCTGCTTGTGCGGGGTTGAAGCTGGTTGAAAAAATTGTGCCAACCAAAAACCACTCTCCTCACCGAAAATGCCAACAAACTGCGATTTTGTGCCAGCACAATTGTTCCAGTGTGAAAACCCCCAATAGACGTTAAAATTTAAACTAGTTCACTTAGTTCAAGCAACTGATTAGTTCAATTGAACTAGTTCGATTATGAACTACTCAAGTCTAGTACATATACAAAGGCTGAGTGCTGTTAAAGCTATAATGAAAAATGACACAGATGAAAAGGACGCCAAAAAAATTTTGAAAACTTATTAATTCCAATATAAATATTATCGCCAATTAAAAAAAATGTTAAACGCGAGTGAAAATAGTGCGGTAAAAATAGCCGTGCGTGAACGACCAGCTAAGGATCACCTGAAAGCCGATTTACAACCTAGTGTTGTTACTTACCACCCAAATGGAAATGTAAAGCTAATAAATTTAAATTATTTACATGCATACTTATGTCTTGCAATCAAAATTTCTTATTTTATAGAATATAATTGTGAACGAAACTGTATTTACATTTGATATTACTTTTGGCCCAATCGTTACTCAAAAAGAAATTTTTGATACCTTAATAAAACCTTTGGTTGTGAAGTTAAAGATGGGATTCAATTGTACTACATTGGCTTATGGTCAAACAGGGACTGGTAAATCGTATACTATGGGGCTGAATTCTAAGGTGAATTGTCTGTGGTATCAAAAATACTGTCGAAACTAACTTAAACGATTTTTATTTAGTAGAGTTTTGATGGAGACGATGTTGGGGTTATTCCGCGTTGTTTAAAGGAAATATTATCTTCAGTCAATGTAAAATCAGAAAATAAGGAAAACCTTCAAAATGTTATGACTACATCACATATATCGGTATCATTTATTGAAATTTATAATGAGAAGGTTTATGATTTATTAGCAGATAATATAAACGAACCCATAGTCGCGAAAGGTATGTATTGAACACAACAGCAAAATGAATTTATTTAATTCATTTGTATTTCAAAAAGTGAGTTTGTAAAGCACAATTAAAAGGCGCCGGCTTAATAGACCAAATTCACACAGTAATTCAAAATTAGATTAAAAAGAGAAATCTAGTTTAGTGGCAATGTTCAAAAAAATAAAATTAATATAGTGGGTATAAATTCGATTAGAAACAGGAAATGTAAAGTGAAACAATTTTGAGGAAGTTACCGACCTCCAAAGTTTGAGCATTTCTGAAGAAGTTAGATATGTTAACAAGTAAATTTATTATTTGGAATATATTTTTATATTAATTTACCTTAATTGTGCTTCATTCTTGAATAATTAAAAAAAATTAATACAAAAACAGAGTAACCATTGAGTAGTTAGTAGTGGTTACTCATTGGTTACTGTATTTTTGTATTAAAATTAAAGATAAATACTTATTTAAATAGTGAAGACAAAAACCATTTTCTTAACATCGCCGTTTTTACAGTTAACAGTAAACTGTTAGACACTTAACAGTCGATCTGTTTTTGGGTTCATTTCCTCTGAAGAATAATTTAAGTAAAAAAACAAGTCCTTATAAATATAATTTATGGAAATATTGGTCAAGGGATATATTATGAAACTATAATAGTTTGGTATCAGAAAAAATTTTAGAAAATCATTAAAATGGGTTATAATAAAACACTCATTTTGCATCATTTCTTGAGAAGAAAAAATTACCATTTTGGAGAAATATGGAATGGGAATACTATACCCTATATGAAAATTAGCTTTTAAAAAATGCTTTTTCAGCGAAATTACTTGAGAAGATAAATTACCATTTTGATCAAATATGAAATGGCACATATAGTAATAGTATATGTGCCATTCCATATTTGGTCAAAATGGTCATTTATTTTCTCAAGAAATGATGCAAAATGAGTGTTTTATTATAACCCATTTTAATGCTTTTCTAAACATAAACATATAGTTTCATAATATATCCCTTGAAGCAACATTTCCATAAATTATATTTTTAGGACTTGTGCTTTTTTTTTGCTCAGAGGAAATGAACCCAAAAACAGAACGACTGAAGTTAGATATGTTAGGTTGTAATTATTTTTGTTTCACAAACCCATTATACCTACAGCTATTTAAGAGTGTGACAGAGAAAAAATTGTGTTTCTATGTTTGTAATCGAAAAAAAGCCCTTAGTTTAATTTTGAGAACTTATGTTTAACATAGGTACTAATACTACTATACTTCTAACAACAAAAAAAAAAAAAATAACATTTTATATTGCAATCGAAGCTCACACTTAAAGTGGGACATTGCAGTTTTCTTACTTTTATTTTTTTTAAATAAATTTTCAATACTTGGTTGAATTGCTTTTGCTGACAAACAAGCTTAATGACGTTGCGGTATACTTTCCACCAAAAGTTTGAAAAAATCGGGTAAGTATTGTACCACTCTTCTGTTGCAGCTTCCTTCAATGCGACAATACTTTTTCGATTCCGCTTAGATACTTTTTTTATAAATCTGCCCACATACGTTCAATAACATTCAAATTTGGAGACTGAGGAGAATTCTCTATTACCGTTAAGCAATTATATAAAAGCCAACTGCATGCATTCCGAGATTTATGTATGGGATCACTGTCTTGGTAAAACATAAGCTGTCTTTTATGCTCAGGCATTCGGCACTTTCCACAACGATTTCTTTTAAAATGTTTATATAATACTTAAAAGTCCATTGTTTCGTTTACAAAATGTATTTTATCAACTCCAGCCGCTGACATATAACCCCATATCATAAGAGAACCACCACAATATCCTAGAATATTGTATAATATAAGCATCGAAATAAGCATCGAAATAATCTGTAAAACTTACAACAATAGTACTTACCTTTGACCAGAATGACGCATCTTAAGGGAAAGCGTATTTCACTTATTTTTTATTAGGACCAGCACTCAGGGGATGACCCCTACTTATGCAATGCATTGTGCCAGAACTAGAAAATTACCACAAAGGAATGCGCTCTTGATGCAGAGCGCGTTGCGCGTACGAAATTACGGTTTTCAAGAACAAGTTCCCCGATTTCATAACAGCACATTCCGTTGTAGTAACGATAAAACAGTGAAACACACCCCACATTGCGTCGATGCTCCAGTGAGTCAATGGAGCTGGATACCCTACTGTCACCGATGAGCTTCTTCGCTCTTTCCTGCACGCGGTCGTGTAACTCCAAAATTGACTTTGAATCACCGGCCCATACATGAGAGTTGTATTCTATTTTCGGTCTGATAAAGGTGACATAAATAGTAATAGATCAGATGGAGTGAACTATTTCTTACACCGTTTCAAAAAATTTACGCTCTTGAATGCTTCTTTTGCGAAAAATATGCTGGTTCCAACGAAAGTTACATTGAATTTTCATGCCAAGAACATCGAGAGCTTCTGATTCCTTAATATATATATCACCCATAATTGCAGATGAGGTAGCACATTCAGCCGTACGCTTGTGCGAAAGCAGACAACACTGGGTTTTATGAGCGTTAAATTGAACCCTATTCGCAAGGCTCCATTCGGAGATTACCTAAAGGTCGCGATTAAGGGTATCGTCCATGTGCTTTC
Organism: Gymnosoma rotundatum; assembly: GCA_916610165.2. Lineage (NCBI taxonomy): Eukaryota > Metazoa > Arthropoda > Insecta > Diptera > Tachinidae > Gymnosoma > Gymnosoma rotundatum. Next base: position 32,521,574 of record OU744340.1, read on the forward strand.
GCGCAGCCCCAATTTCCCGAAGGCTTGGGAAAAGAAAATGAATGGCATATGCTACTGTCATCTGCGAAATAATAGATAGGTTTGCAAGTCTGACGTAGAAGGTCATTGAGAAAAATAAGAAATAGGGTAGAGGAAAGAACGGAACCTTGCGGTACCCCTGAATTTACCTTGAACTCGTTCGATGAGATTCCATCTATAACAACTCGTATAGTGCGATCCCTGAGAAAGCTCGATATAAGTCGAGAGAAACTATTACTGACACCAAAAGCAGTGCACCATGCCACACTCTATCAAACGCATTGGAAATATCTAGAGCCACCACCTTACTTTCGCCGAAATGGTGAATAGATCGACACCACTTTTCCGAAAGGAAGGCCAGTAAGTCACCCGTAGAGCGTCCCCTACGGAAGCCGTACTGCCAGTCACTAAGTAAGCTGTTGGACTCCAGATATTTCAAAAGATGAAAATTAAGCATACTCTCCATAACTTTGGAGAGCGCAGAGCAAATTGCGATTGGGCGGTAATTTTCAGGGTTGCTGGCCTCTCCCATTTTCGAGATTGGTGTTACATTAGCAATCTTCCAACATGATGGGAACTCACCAACATGGTACAAAATGTTGAAAAGTTTTGCTAATGGACGCGCTAACGTCAAAGAGCACTGCTTCAAGAGCAGTGCTGGAATTTCATCCGGACCAGGGGACTTGTTTATGTTGAGATCCGCTAAAACCCTTTTAACTGCACTGCTCGAAAGAATATTTGGCATAGTTACTGATACTCTTCCGAGTGCGGGCAGTGGTTGATTGCTTTCCGTCAAGTAAGAATTACTTGCAAAGATTTCAGCCAAGAGGTTTGCTTTGTCAACCGGGTCGTTAATTATTTGATCATCCCTTAAAGAGGCGGAATTGAGGAGGTAGCATTATCCTTTACTCTTTAAACGAATGACCAAAAGCTCTTGCTACTCCTCAGGGTAGCTCGTACGGAGCTTTTTCGCGCCTAAGTACTTTGGCACACGAAGATCTCGCCTTTTTGCGTAGCGAATGAGACGCTGCGTTTTTGAAACACCGCCATGTACTAAATGCTTCCTCTCTGGATCTGACTGCGTTTTTGCACGTCTGATTGAACCAAGAATTCTTTCTTGGCTTAATGCGGATTTGCTTAGATGGATTGAAGGTTTTCATTCCAAGCAAAATAATGTTCACAACCATTTCCGCCATGGCATCGACTCTATTGTCCAGAAAACAAAGTTTCCAATTAAAATGCCGAAAAAAATCTTTAAGCTCGGCCCAACGAGCTTTTTCGTATATATATTTTAAACGTTTCGTGGCTATTTTTAAAACGTTGTGAAGTTCAGCGACCAAAAAGTCGGATATAGTGCAGTGATCCGAGTTAACGAGAGGCGCAAGAATGTTTACTTCATACTTATCAGGGTGTGAGGTAAGAAAGAGGTCGAGAGTATTGTGTTGTTGCCCTTCAACACACGAAATATGTGTTGGCTCATTAATTAATTGCACGAGGTGGTTGTGCGCGGCGAATAGCTCAACATATTGGCCCTCTAGAGTTGTACGGTTCGAATGGCGAATCCAAGACAAAAGTGGATCGTTCTGGATTAGCTTAAAACAAAAGTGCTTATCGCGGTCGTACAAATTGCACCTGTTTGCACAATTTCTTTTTTATTTTTGACTATTAGTAGCCTTTTATCGTTTTATAATATTAAACACTGTATCTGTTTACTGCATTAAAATATTTTTTCGTGTATACAAAAATATTTTTTTTGTGTATATCAAAAATATTTAAGTAAAACATTTAAATTGAATGGTTATTTCTGTGTCGCACATTGACTGTGAGTAGCTGCATATGCCAGCAGAACCGCGATAAATGTGCGTTTTAAATCTAGTTTAGTGGAACAGGTCAAACATAAACCTAAAGTTGTTGAAATTTTAAGCAAAAATTTTACAGAAAAAAATTTGGGGCCAAATCGTAGACAACATTGCCAGAAATAAAAGCGCGGGAAATGAACACCCATTATTAGTTTAGGAAAATATTTGAAGCCAAACCATAGACAACATTGCCAGAAATAAAAGCGCGGAAAATTAACATCCATTGTCAGTTTATGAAAAATTTTAATTTGATTTTGCAAAACTTTTATGTTATTGTTTTGTTGTTAAGCGTTATTTGTTTTTCTTATATTTAGATTTCTTTAAGAAGATCGAAATACTCTTAATTTATTCTGATTTTAGTAATTTCTATAACTAAAACAATCTATAACCGCGCGTTTTACTGCCAATTTCACTAAATTGTTTGAAGTTATTTATATATTAGTACAATGAATTTATTGCATTGTAGTTATAAATAAGACTGCAATAATCAAACACAACAAATATATTGTTATTAATATATGATGTGTTTGCTTAATAGCTGTAGTTAAAGACAATAGTGGAAAAATTAACAATTATTTTTTTGTCCTTTAAAGATGTAAAATTTAAAATAAACTTTGAATGGGTCTTCTTGTTAAGCATATTTCTTTTGTATTAAAAACAAAAAAGAAAAAAAAAAGAAAAAATAAAAATAATAATATTTTCAATATATGTACATAAATATGCCAAAGAAATGTTTTTTCGCATTTATAAAAACTAGCAGTAAGTCAACTTCAAAATTAGTTCTTTTCTAGGTTTTGGTCCCTATCAACTTCTATGTTTATTCTTACAGTTTTTAATATTGCATTTGTTTTAGGTTACAAATATACTGGAGGAACTCGAAAACCTTTAAATAGCCTTGAAGACTGTTACGCTATATTAATGCAAGGAAACAAAAATCGTCATGTACGCCCTACTAAAATGAATTCGCAAAGTTCACGCTCTCATGCAATATTTACAATTCATTTCTTGTCCAAATCACAAAATCTAGATGGTAAAGAAACTACAATCACATCATGCATGAACATTGTTGATTTAGCAGGATCTGAAGGTGTTAGACGCACGGGACACCAAGGTGTGGCAATGTCAGAAGGAGTTCACATCAATCAAGGCCTACTATCAATTGGAAAAGTTTTACAGGCTATGGTGACAGGAAGCAAAGTAATACCTTACCGGGACAGTGTTTTAAGTTCTGTTTTGCAAGGTATAACAAATTTGTGTATAAAAAATTGCTTATAGCACGTTTTTACTTTGTTTAAACAGGTTTCTTATTTATACCTTCACCACATATATAAATATATATATTCTGACTTCTTATGCATAGCGAAGTCGAAAAAGCGATGTCCGCCAGTCCGTCTGTGTTAGTGTAAATAATAAAAAAAAATATGTCAAATGAACAGATATAGTATCGAAAAAGATGCTATTGGAAATCAGCATGACCGGTCCATGCCCTTCGAGGCAGCAGGCAAAACACCACGCCTACCTCTAATTTTTTCATGTCATTTGGAACAATAAAGTAACTCCAATAAAAAAAAAAAAATAATAATAAATATATGGTGCGATAGAGAATTAAAAAATAAGAAAAAAACATCAAGTGAAAAAATTGGCGCTCGCCCATATTTTCCAAGTTACGGGCTCTGGCATTTTCAAATTCAAAATATCAGTACGGGTATCATTTTAAAGCTTTTGAAGAGATCTTTTAAAGAAATACTAAAATTTTTGAAAATGCTTAACCAATTAAGAGCCGGTGGTATTTTTATGTTAAAATTATATATATGCAGTACCAATTTATTATTTTTATTTTTTAATTCTCCGCCACCTTAATATTTGCTTTTTTAATTGGAGTTACTTCACTAATCTAGATGTACATAGATGGTGAAGGGTGTATAAGATTCGGCATAGCACTATTACCTGTTTTAATTGCAATAGAAACACACACATTTTATTTGCGAAACGCTCATATTTATTTGTTGCTTCTGGCGCAAGAGTAGCTTTACAACCAATTCTTTATCGCAGCTATATTCAGGCACAGTAGCTGAGTTAACACACTGTGTGTTTAAATAAAAATTAGTTCTAGCCAAAGCAAATATCGCGAATGTTTTCGTTGCTGATATTAAACCAGTGAAAACAATATATTCACTGTGGGCATAAAGCACCGAATTTCAATTGTAACAAGTCGCATCAGTTCGCCTTAGTATAATCTTGCGGTTTGAAGCCGCCAGATTTTCTGCATTCAAGATTGGTTACCATTAAATAAATCATCACACCTATAAACTGGCAACATCGGTTATCATATTAATGTTGTAGGAAATTTATTTATAGCCTTTTTATTAAGCAAAATAATCCATACATTATTTATTTGAAATCATATAACATTATTAGTACTAATTGGTGTTGATTACTTTGAAAAGTTAACTAACAATTTCATGCAAAAATAATAAAAATTAAAGATATTGTGTTTTATTTCGTTTTTCTGTAGAATCTTTAAATTCTAATTCATACTTAACTTTGTTGGCATGCATTAGTCCCCATCGCGAAGATTTAAGTGAAACATTGTCGACATTGAGATTCGCTCAAAATGCTAAGCAGTTGAAAAATTCTCCAGAGATAAACAATATTATAGCTGATATTAAGGTAAGTTAGTAGTTGCAAGTAAAAATTCATATCAAATTCCAATCAATCGAATCCATTATTATACCGGCCATTCTTTCATTAAAAAGTGTAGATTTCGCTCCTACAAAACCTGCTTCGATAGCATCAGTCGTTTGGCCAGCGGATACTTTTTCACTCAGCTTTTCTAAGTCTGGTATATCTTCACTTCTGGTTGTTATCATAGGCAAAACTATCATGCTAAAGAGTAGACCAATGGCACCTTTCTCTTTAAATTGTTTTTCAAACGCAGAACGAGGATATAACTTTTTCGGATCCGAACCTAGTCTATAAAATGAGGATAAAACAAACGTTTCAGTGAATAAAATTATAAATAAAATACCTAATGATATGTTCTCTTGATGCGCAGTAATAAGTATCAAGTAATGCTTTAAAATGTAGTCGCCGAAATTCTCTGGTAGTGCTTGACATTAAGAAGTACATAAGATCAGTAATCGGAGATGAATAACGCATTATTTGCCAATCAATAAGGCGAGCATCAACAATTTTTCCATTCTGGGGAGTGAAATAAGTTTTACTATTCTAATTCGTTTGGTTAATGGTTGATTGATTACCTCTTGTTTGAACATAATATTATTTATCCAACAATCACCATGACATATTACAGAATAGGGTTCACTTGAGCAGGAATTTAATAAAGACAGCATCAAATCATAAAATGTACCACTATCAAAATATTCCTTTAATTTTTCCCAGTATGCTCGATGGTTCTCGTACTCTATACTCTTCAAAGCGCTTCGTTTTAGACTTTCAAAGTAATAATTTAATTGAACGTCATTTTTGCGTTGTTCAAAAATGTCAGGAATATTTTTTAAGCTATTTATTTTATCTGGCCATTGATCTTTTATAGCTAGAGATGTGGCATGCAATTTAGCATAAATGCCAATTACATACGTAACTTGATCAAGTGTGAGAATTTCAAATCTGTCATGCATAAAAAAACTTTCAACTTGCAAATCATTCATACAAATTGTTTCATTAAACTCTTCTGTTGAGGTAAAATAACATTGGGGATACTCATGGAACCTATCCTTTACAGCAAGACCTTTTGATTTTTGAAAGTCACTTACTAAGGGAAGAAACTTTATGTATGAGATAAAAAATAATAAAATATCAATAAATAAAAGTAATATACAATATATATGCATGCATACCTCATCGTACGCCAAGGCTTCTCTCAAAAATCCAGCTCCAGCAAAAAACTGATTTCTTTGCTGAAGATTTTGCGGAGGAACTTTAAGTATAATACTTTGCCCTTTTCTCTTGTCATTAACCGGCATTGTTTTCACTCGGTATACAACACCCATATAGTTGTCACCTTTCTTTGCCGCCCCTTGAATTTGATATTTGTAATTCCCCTGGACATATCTCTCATCTAAAAATTGTTCAAGAATTTTTATTACAGGCGGGGAAATCTCACTAAATGCATCCTCTTTAAAACTCGCCATAATTCTAACTGAGCAAACAAACTGATCATAGTTATTTAAATGAAATTATGAAATTTAATACAAACCACAATAATTATTACATAATATACATGTGGTGTACAAACATACATCCATATGTACATATAAGCTTATAAATGTATTTATAAAATTATTTATTTGTTTTAGAAAAATATCAAACTAAAACAAACACCTGCTAACCTAAAACCTATGAAGATAAATTACACTAGAACTACTCCCTTGAAACGTTCTTGTTATACATTATTTGGTACACAAGAAAAATTGACCGTAAAAAGCAATACATTTTGCACTCCCAAAAAGCAAAGGATGGAGGTAAATAAATGCAACCAAACCGAAGTACCTAGTAATTGTAAAAGGTGATAAGTTTTTCTCTTTGATAATTCTTTAATAAAACACAAAAATTTTTAGAGGCAAGATGTCAAATATTGCAATAAATTTACCTAAATTAAGCGGTTTAGAATCAACTCATAACCGTGAATCTATGTTTTGTGGAAGTTTAGACTCAAATGGTTCCTTGCTCAGTTTAAATATATCAACATCAACTGTTGTCGACAGTCATGCAAATAAAAGGAACACGAAGCAAGTTTTAAAATTTCGCAAGTTATCTGCATGTGATCCAATGTTTAAATGAAATTTCTCTTAGTTTTAGTCCTGTTATTCGCAAGTGTATGAAAGAGTTAAAAAACGATTTGGAAGAGAATATGCTTACAATGTTGCAAAACAAGTTAGACACCCTAGTTCCCCAAACACCAGCTTTTGCACCTAACCAAACTGTGTTAACTTCCACAATACGCCAAGAACTAAAAAATATAATGAAAGAAGTTTTGTCTGAAAAAAATGACAATACCTTTAATAAAGCAGAGATAAAGCAAAATCAACAAACTACGATAAGTTCTACAAACACAACCGCTAAATGCCAGTTAGTAAGTTTTGCTAAATATACAAAATTATAAATAAATTCTCATCATTTCTTTTTAAGTTTAATAATAGTGATGAACTTTTTAAAATTCCTGACATTCCGGTAAAATTTAATGGACCAAAAACCTCGAGCCCAATAAATAAAATTCAGGATTCACCTACGTCTTGTATACAAACTTTTTTTGATAATGCTACGAACTCAGATAAAATGTTAATAAACAAATCTATACGTCGTTCATACCGTATTTCAGAGAAAAAACAGATCGAACAATCAACAGTGACCATGAATAATACTGCACTATTAAATGCTAATCAAACATTGCGCCGTAGTTCACGAAAATCTGTATTACAAATGTATCAAAACAAACGACAGAGTATACGTTTAGCGACACATAGTGGAAGTCTTCAAGAACAAAAAATAGTAGCAAATGTTAAAAAATCAAAAAAACCTTCCATAAATAACACAATAATTAATGGATACTGTAACGATTCAATATCAAGAAATAAAAAAACAAGTTTGAGTGAACATCGCAAGGCTGTTTTAGATTTGCTTAACAAAGGATCTATGAAGGAACTACAAATTTTACCTCAAGTTGGACAGAAAACCGCTTATCAAATTGTTACGCAAAGGTAAGTAGAAGTGTTGCCAGAACTTTAATGAAAAACCTGCAAAATCTGCACCTAATTTTTAAAATCTTCATTAAATCTTCAAATGCATTTTTCCTTTATTTTAAAAACGAAAATTTATTTCTATACAATATATCCGAATATGTATGAAAATAATAAAAAACCAAAAACAATGCAATTCCATTTATTACTTAAAATGAATTGTATTTGCTTACAGAATATAAAAATTATGATTTTTTACATATGTTAAAGTTCTATTAAATGTTAAGTCTATTTCTTTACTTTTTGTCTCTTATAAAGAGACAAAATTTTATAAAAGTACGGGAACACAAAATCCAAATTTTTAACACAAAATAAAAATTGAAAGTATTTTGACTGTTTTAATAACAAAAATTAATTTCAATAAATCAGCAAAAAAGAAATAATAATTTATCTTGTATTTAGTTTGCGCTTTAAGGCTGTTGCACAAGTTTAAATAACTCGCACGAAGAAAAAGTTTGGGCTGTTTCGTGCAAGAATTTTCTCAAAACCGCTCTCATTCTCCCAAAGTAGAGTAAAGAAACAACCCGTTATAAAATTTATATTAAAATTAATTAAAATTTTTTTAGTTTTGTTGATAATTATCAGAAGCATACTACTAATTTTTTTCTTATTTTTTAATTCTGTCACCCCAATATTTACTTTTTTTGATTGGAGTTACTTTACTAGTCTAGGTTTACATAGATGGTGAAGGGTATATAAGATATAGAATAGCGGAATAATGCACTCTTACTTGTTTTATTAAAATTTACCTAAACTTTCTCTCGACATTTGCCTATGAATGTGGTAAAGTCGTTTTATTTTAGACGAATGCTGAAAGAGTTGGAAAAGCAGAATCAGAACCAGTACTTCTTATTTGGAATACTTTTTTCCAGAAGTTAGCTAAAGTCATTTTTTTTTTTTTAGTATATCTTCAAAATCTAATGCTTCAAAATTTTAAACTCCGAGTACAAGTCCTGTTTTTTCATTTTCTTTAAAAAATCTTTGGAAAATTTTTACCTAAGTCTCAAACTGATTTTGTGTCACCATTTATTATTAAATTTTGGCTAATACTTTTAGCGATTTCACTATGTTATAATAATCAATAATTTAATCTACAATAAAATTAAATACATTCAACAAATATTTTGTTAATAACACACTGGTCAAGACTTTTGCTAAACACTATTTCAGCTGCATGAATGCCTAGATATTGGTTTTAATAATTAAGAAAATTAAAGGCCTCTTGTAGTCTACAGAAAAAATATCAGTAGTTTTTATTAAAGTTACTCATTACAATTATTTATAGTTTTGTCATCTGATTATATAAAATGTGAATCTCTGTCGCTTCACTTTGGAACATTTTATTAAAATTATTAAAAGTATCATGAATGTTCTTTAGAAAGATAAATATATTTTATTAGTATCGTTAAGGTTATTTAGTATGAATTTACGAGGGCTGCTCTATATATTTCTGGCCTAATAGTGAAAATGCGAATATTTATAATCAAAAATGGTTTTATTGTTTTTCAAAGTATTCTCCAGCATGATTTATACACTTTTGCATGCGCTCAAACCAGTTGTCGAAGCACTTTTTTCACTCGGATTGAGACACCTCTAAAACATGGTTTTTGAACACTTCAACATCTTCTTTTGGCGACGAAAATCGTTGACCACGCATTTTTTTCTTGATGTGCGGAAACAAGAAGAAGTCATTAGGTGCCATGTCAGGGCTGTACGGCGGATGACTTATTAATTCGACGTTTTGGCCGGTCAAAAACGCTCTGGTTTGAGCCGATGTGTGAGAGCTCGAATTGTCATGGTGAACAATGATTCGTCTTCTCTTGTTGGTTTTTCGAATTTCTCCGATGACTTCAGGCAAACAAATTGTAGTGTACCACTCAGAAGTGACCGTCCTATGTTGCTGTTGTCGCCACATGACCAGTTTTGCCGAAGAAACAGGCGACCATTTGCTTCGAAGTGCTTCTTCCACGAACAACTTTCGTTGGATTTTGCTCGTCTTTGAAGACCCACACGGTCGATTGTTGTTTCGTTTCGGGCTCATAGGCATAGATCCATGATTTGTCATCTGTGACGATCTTATAAACGTCTTTTTAAGCACCGCAATCGTATTTTTGCAACATTTCTTTGCACCAATCGACACGAGCCTTTTTTTGAGCGACTTTCAAATTGTGTGGGATCCAACGAGAACAAACCTTTTTTACGGCCAGGTGTTCATGCAGTATCGAATGTATGCTGGTGGAAGAAATGTCCAAGGATGTCTCTATCTCTCGGTATGTCGCATGTCGATCTTGCATTATGAGTTCACGCACGTCATCAATGTTCTCTGGCACAACAGCCCTTTTTGGACGACCTTCACGGAATTCGTCTTCGAGCGAGCTTCGGCCACGATTAAATTCATTATACCAATTTTTCACAGTGCTATAGGATGGTGCTTCATCGCCATACAAAGATTTAAGTTCATCAATGCACTCTTGTCGTGATAATCCACGTCGAAAGTTGTGAAAAATGATGGCACGAAAATGTTCACGAGTTAATTCCATTTTTTTCTATATTAATTTTTTCAAGTCACTGTAAACAACACAAATAATGGTCGTACGTCAAAACGTTTTGAGTACGATTATGCTTAAAAATTACAAACTTTCCAATGGAAATGTCAGATTGCACTTGGAAGCACTCAGTGTCGCCAGGCCAGAAATATATATAGCAGCCCTCATAGCATATTTGATTTTACTGATATTCAAAGCAAATAAAAAAATGTTTTTAAGCACTCATATAATTCTTAAAAGCGACTTACAACCGACTATATAGAGTTTGAAGTTCTTTGTTGTAACATAAATTTTATTTTTCGATATTTCGGCATCCTCCGGTTGGCATCTTCCGTCAGTGGAACTATGCAAACTTTTTACGGATATATTAAAAAATCTTACATTGAATTAAGAATACAATTTAGAAAGAGAATTAACAATTGTGCAATGTCTGATGACGAAAGTTGAGTGTCTTTTGATGTAGTGTGGACTACGCTATTGACTTAATATGCAGAAAATAGAACGAAATTAAAAATTATATTAATTTCTAAGGACTTATTTTAAAAATACTTAAATTTTTTATTAAAGACAATAGATATTTCGAATATAAGGACAAGGTATACAGCCAACACAGAGGTTTACCTATGGGTTCTCCATTATAGCTGACATGGAACGAGGAATAAATTGAAGACGAAATATGTAGACGACCTCTTTAGGATAATGAAAAAAGATGCAATTGACGAGAGAAATAAAAAATTTCCATCCTAGAATTAAGTTTACAAGTGAAGAACAGAAACATGGCAAGTTACTATATCTTGGCATATTAATAATAAGGACAGACAACAAAATTTATATTGACTTGTACAAAAAACCTACTGGAACTGGACGGATTGTGAATTTCTACTCGTGCCAACCAAAAACAATCATAATTTATATCACGTTTGGCAATAAGTGACGAACGATTCTCTGAAGATATAAAGAATATAAAAAGTATTTTAAAAAGAAACTCTTTTCCTGACGCTATGATAAAGAAACTTATTTTTAACGATTTAAAAAATAATATTTTGGACAAAACAAATAAAACTAATATTGAGACGACCGATAAAATTTATAAATCCGTTGTATTAAACGCAGACAAATATAAAATAGCATTTAAAAGTCAAAAAACACTTAGACAGCTATTCACAAAACCCAAAAGCAAAATAGACAAGATAAAAAATTCCATGTTATTTATATAGTATATGTTGGTACGAAAAAAATAAACTAAAAACCAGAATAGCAGGATAAAAATCATACCTTAAATATAGATACAAAATAATTACACAGAAAACAGCACTCGCAGCCGTACTGGGAGAGGACATACACCAAACTTCGAACAAATAGAGATTTAAGACACAGAAGAGAAATATAATAAGAGATTTACCTTGGAAATGCTGCATATTTCGAGGGCTGCTCTATATATTTCTGGCCTAATAGTGAAAATGCGAATATTTATAATCAAAAATGGTTGTATTCTCCAGCATGATTTATACACTTTTGCATGCGCTCAAACCAGTTGTCGAAGCACTTTTTCCACTCCGATTGAGACACCTCTAAAACATGGTTTTTGAACACTTTAACAGCTTCTTCTGGCGATGAAAATTGTTGACCACGGATTTTTTTCTTGATGTGCGGAAACAAGAAGAAGTCATTAAGTGCGGATGACCCATTAATTCGACGTTTTGGCCGGTCAAAAACGCTCTGGTTTGAGCCGATGTGTGAGAGCTCGCATTGTCATGGTAAACAATGATTTGTCTTCTCTTGTTGGTTTTTCGGACACACAGATCATCAGCGTACACGCAGTGGTTTATTTAACTGTTTTTCTTTATTATCTTGCTAATTTCGATAAACGCAATTTGAAAAAGCACTACTGAGAGCGGCGATCCCTGAGGAATACCGTTCATCAAAGGAAAGGCTTTTGACATAAGTCCATTGGTTTTCACCTTAAAACCTCTGTTAGTTAGAAACGATTTGACAAAATTAAAAATTCTTGGTCCAATACGCCATGATTTTAGAGCATCAAGATTCACGTGGAGACCAATTCTATCAACCGGCCTTTCGAAGTCAATCGATAGGATAGACTATATGCACAAGTGCATCATCACATCCCTTATTTCTCTTGAAAGCTACTTTTTCTTTAGCTATAAGATTTTTATTTTCTAAAAACCATGAAAGCCGTGTTCCTATGATTCGTTTAATGATCTTAGAAAGACATGGCAGCAGCGAAACAGGATGATAGGCGTTTACTGAAGATGGATTACTGGATCTAACAATGGAGACTACGGTAGATAGCTTCCAGGAGTGTGTGATAACGCCACTTTCAATTATTGTGTTGTATAATTTTAGTAGAATTATCTTGCTTCGTGAAAGAGCTTTGAGCATTTGATAAGATATGCTATCATGTCCAGGCGTTGTTCCCTTAACTTTGCTTAAGCAGCTGGTGAGCTCTTAAAAAGTTATTGGTACTTCCAATAACTGCGCTATTTTATCTTCTGTGCTGTTTATGACCATGTTGAAAGAGTGTTTTCATGTATTAAATATTGGTGAAAAGTTAGAGTCCGATGCATACTCAGCCCAAACTTTACCGAAGTGGTTAGCAATTTTTGTTGGAGTTAATGTTTCACCTGACGTATTTATTGCTGTTATAGTTACAGAAGGACTTCTACAAGTAATTCTGTGTATTTTTTTACCATATTGTGGAAATTGAAGTATTTATGTTTTGCATTGTTTTTTTTTTTTTTTTTTTTTTTTTTTGAATAATATTAAGTTCTCTTGTGTTGGATCTAAAGTGTTGCCAGCTTTTCATTTTATTCTTTCGCAAGATTGATAAATAAGAGCTCTACCGTGGGACTGGAACGCGATCTGGTTGGCTGCGACACGAATGGATTTAGTGATGGCGGCTGCGACACTGTTGCTTAATGAGGATACTTGATGTTTAAGTATTTCATGTTCCGCTTTTTTAGTGTATTCTTCCCAGTTAGCTAGGTGTGGTAAGAACTTACTCGTTTTAATTGGAAATCTCTTAGCTTTAGTCAGTTTAATAGTTGTCTTGATTGGAAAATGGTCGCTGCCATGTAGATCGTTCAGAATGGCCCACGTCATCTGTGGAAGTATATTAATCGAGCACAGTAATACGTCAATGTTGGTCAAGGTATTATGGGACGAGAAATGTGTTGGGCTTCCATCAGTCAATATGCATAATCCAGTTTGGTTAATTACGTTTTATTACGTTTTCCAGCAAAAGCCTTCTATTGTTGTTGGTTGTAGAGCCCACATAGTGTTCCAACCATTGATGGTGTGCTGAATGAGGATATTATATTAGTTATCTCTGGGAGATTTATCTTGATTGGGGGGTATGTATAACGACAAAATAGTGAATTTTATATTAAGATTTATTTCAACTGCTATAACTTGATATTCAGAGTTTACTGGAACCAATCTGTGAAGAACGTTTGATTTAATGAGCACCCCAGCTCCTTGCTTTGAAGTGGTGTTGTGTATTGAGTTTACAAAATAGCTGGTGAAGTTTTTAGGTGGTTTGGGAGTGAAGTTGTAAGGGGAGTGTGTTTCCTGTAACGACATAAAACTAGGATCCATTTCCTTTAAAATTAATTGAAGGTTATGTTAATTGTTACAAAAGCTGTCGATGTTCCACTGTAAAATTAAAAAATCCATAATGCTTGCAGAGTTAAATACAGGCAAACAAGTATGTACTGTACTGGAAATGGATGTTGAAGTGGTGTTATATGTCGCATTGTACCTAAATTGAAGAGAATTCCATCGTATCCTCTTCAAAGATTTCCTTGTCGAGAGATGGATAAAAAACTATCCTCGCTGATCATTGATTGAGTTTAATGTGAGATCGGTGACATAGAACTGTTTGTCACTGAATTTTTCAATTGATTTTCTTGTATTATCTTTTGAGCTTTTTCGGTTAAAGTAATTGTTTTATGTACTTTATTATTGTTTGTTGCTTCAGTTGACTTGGGCTTGTTTTGTGTTGTTTCTTTGGCATTTGATGTTCCGGATGCTTTTGAAAGTCCTGGTATTTTGTTATCAATAGTAATTTTGTTTACCGTTATTGTAGATTGTTTACCGTTATTATAGATTGTTTACTTAAGGTATTAATTGGTGATGATGGTTTATTGCTATTTGGTAAACTGTTGTTTGAGTTTAATGCGCCGAGCTTCAGCTATGCTGCAGTATCTTTTGGTCTTTGTTTTAAGGATTTCTTTCATCTGGATATAGCATGGACATTTATTGTCTGCCAAGTAGTGTTGTTCTGAACAATTTGTGAAGAAAGAACGGGAAAAGTCGGCAGGATCATCACCAGGTGGGAGACTACACGCGGGACATGTGGTATTTCCCTTGCACCGATTTTTAGTATGGCCCAATTCTTGGCAATTTTTCATCTCATTGGGTAAGAGAAGTTCGACTTTGCATGTATACCATGCCACTTCAACTGATGCCGGCAAGCGGTAGAGATCAAATGTAATTATATTTTTTCCAGTTGCTACACGAGATTTACCATCTTCGCTCGGTTTGGTAAATTTGTAAACATCAACAACTCCTTGGTCTTTCATTTCATGAATTATTTCTTGTTCGGCAACAATCTTTAGACAGGGTGCATATATAACGCCCTTAACAGAATTTAACGTGTCATGGAGCTTACATGTAATTGAACAAACATTAGAGAGTGCTTTAGATTTTGGAATTTTTCAGCAACTCATGAGTTTCGTGTAAGTATTAAGATGTTACCATCCCGTAATGCAGTAATAAAGATTAATTCTGAACTTATGCTTTCTATGCCTTTTTTTAACGAAAGGGCTAAAGAGTACCAAAGGCTTTTTTGGATCATTTTTTGGTTATTTTTATGATTGTTGTTGCCTGGTATTGGATGCTTTGGGTAATCATTAATTTTAGTTTTTTGCTTGGACTATCCACATAGTCCCCCAAAACAGCGAACATGTTGTTAGAGAATTTGTCTGGTAGCCCAGGAGCCTTACTTTAAAGAATTTTATAAAGTCACTTTTTTATGGATCTGCCACATATGTAAATTTTACACGAAAAATCAAAAAAGGAAAAAAAATAACACATTTAGGCTTAAAAAAGATTCAGAGGTTAACGAAAATGCAGAACGATAACTTTTCAGAAAATATTTCTATCAAAAATTAAATTTTTGAGAAATTATGTATTTTTTTTATATTTTTAGAAATTTTCGATAATACAGAAAAATCAACCGTATGTAAGAACGCTTTGCATGCTAGTCGACAACCTACATATGTATATAATAAACATATATATTTGCTAAAAAGCAGTGTTTAAATTGCTTGCTTACTCGTAAAAATAGCAACAGCACTAAAATCTTTGCTTTGCTTACATGTTTTTCAGCAAATAAAAAAACTAAATGTCTCAGCATTTACAGAACATTTTATTATAAAAGAAGCAGCAGCAAAAAGCAAATGTAAGACAAGAGAAAGAAACGCATAAGCTAAGCTGACTATGTGTTTCTTTCTACAGCAAAGCAATCAGCAAAGCATTTATTTTGAAAACGTTTGCTATTACTTAAGCAATAAGTTGATGTTTGTTTCTTCTTGTGCTGTTGCTTTAAAAAAAAAAAACACCATTTAATGGTGTAATAAAAATAACGTTTGTATTGTATTTTCTTACGTATTATAAGTAACTAGCGGACCCGGCGACTTTAGAGTAATAATACAACACAATTCATTTGGAAAGCCATTAAGGAATAATTTCACACAAAATTTCGTTCAAAGAAATCAAAAATACGAACAACTGACAAAAAAATTTACAGAAGTCGGCCCAGCCGTTCTCATTTTATCAATTACTATACATTTTTTACACCATTTTTATATAAATAGATAAATACGTTTCCAATGTTAAAAGGGATGAAAATCAGAAAGTTACAGCAAGAAACAGTAATCGTAGTCAGCCAAAACTTCATAGTAAAGAGTTAAGCAAAAGCTAAAATAACAATAAAGAAAAACTGATTGCTCAAGCAAAAGCAAACGTTTTCAAATTAATTGCTTTGCTGCAGTAAGAAACACATAGTCAGCTGAAGCAAATGCGTTTCTTTATTTTTTCTTGCATTTGCTTTTGCTGCACATTTTTCCACAAAAACAGTGAAGCAACTACATGTGCATTGAAAATAGTCAAGCGTTTTTAATCACTGCTAAAAAGTTGCCTTCTTCTTGTTTAAAATAAATATAAAGATAAAACTATATTCGGTTTTCGGGTTAATTGAAAATTCGTTTTTAAAAGCACTAAGTATAAAATGATAATAGGAATTGCCAGGTAAATACGTTAAATTCCTTAAAGTGTAGATTAGTTATTGAACTGTTATTGTGTGTTTTTGAATACATTTGAATGTTTTATTAAACAAAAAGTGTTTAATAATTATTGTAAACTTTAAACCTAAAGTAGAATATTTTTATGAATTAGACCGTAAGCGTTTAAGTTATATATTTTTTTTATCGAATTCGTCAGATATTTCGGGACAAATGGACACCTTGGTGCTTAATAGAGGTCTGAATCAAGTAAGACTTTGTTGAACACGCGAAGCTTCTTCCTCATTCGAATTTAGTACACACTTTTTCTTTTTGTCAGAACATAAGCAGTGAGGTTAAGTCGCAGCCAAGTATGGTTTCACATATCTTTACACAGAAACATATGAACATATAAATATGTTAACATGTGAGAGAAAGACTGCTGCAAATAATTCTGGCAAAAAAACGACTAAAACAGGTTTCATTTGTCTGCCTATAACCGTTTAAAAGTATGGCCACATACATCAAAATGCATTAACTATTAGGATACCCTTGTATTCCATCTCCAAACTTTATACATCAAATTACAACAACTTTTGGGACACCATTTAATTTCCAAATTGAAGTTTTTATTCTTGCTGTTATAATAGAATTAGCAATCAGCTTTTTTGTAAATTGTAACCGTCTGTCAAAAACGGTTCAACACTTCGGCCACATACATTAAATTACATCAACTATTGTAACACACTTTAATTTACAATCTAAAATATTTATACTTCTAACTATACAAAGCAAAGAAGTTGACATTCTGTCTAATTTTCAAGTGTTTATGTATAACGGTTCAAAAGGTACGCCATATAGGTCAAATTACATTAATTTTGGGAACTCCCTTTAATTCTGGTGTTTTTAAATTTTAAGCGTTTTTCTACAACTGCTCAAAAGTATGGCCATATACATCAAATTAAATGAACTAATTATAAGTTTAAATATATACTTGTTGTTACTATAACGGTCATAGCAATCGATATTCTGTCCAATTTGCCATCATTTGTCTTTAACGGTTCAAAAGATAGGCCCATATAAGTTGATTTTCTTCAATTATGGGAACAGTCTTTAATTTCTAAATTCAAATTATAACTTATTGATATAGCGGACTAAGCAATACAGGTCCGTTGTAAGTTTCAGCTGTCTGTCTATAACGGTTTAAAATTTTGGCCACAAACATCAAACTACACATCAAAGAGCGTTTCTGCAACTGTTCATAAGTATGGCCATATAAATCAAACTAAGTAAACTATTGGGGCACCCTTTAATTTATAATTTTGAATATTAATACTTGTTACGGTCATAGCAGTCTACATACTGTCAATTTACGTCACCTATGGGGACACCCTTTAATTTATAAATTCGAATTGTATTCTAGTTGTTATAGCGGACTTATCAGCTGTGTATCTATAACGGTTCAAAAGTTTGGCCACATATATCAAATTACATTAACTGTTGGGGCACCCTTTATAATATATAATTTTAAAAGTTTATACTTGTTTTTACGTTAATAGTAATCGACATCCTGTGCAGTTTTCAAGCATTTGTCTATAACGGTTCAAGAAATAGGCCTACGTAGGTCAATATACGTCACCCATGAGGACACTCTTTAATTTTTAGTTTTATTTTTCTATTCCTTTCCGTTATTGGGAGCTGTAGTAATACGCAGTCATTTTAAATTTTAAAGAAGTGCTCTTTACAGTTCACCATACACGTAAGAAATATGCATGTTGTAGGGGGACACCCTTTAATTTTTAAAACTATAAACTGTGTTTAAAACGGGACTTGTAATGTAAGCAATATTCAGACAAATTAAAGTCTGTTAGAAATACAGTGAATAAAGTGAAAAGTTTAGGCACACCATGATTTTAAAGAGTAATCCCTCAATAATTTTGGATTTGCTTAACTTGATAACATAATAAGGATGTCGCCATATAACATAAAAACAAATCATACCTTTTTATTTCTACTATACAACGCTATAAAACTAAATTCAAAGAAGTCTATTAAAAAAAAAGTTTCGGCGCACAAGTGCAAATATCCGGTTTATTCGTGGTTTTTGCATGTCTAGTATTTGGTTGAACCTCCTTTACCTTGGATAATTGCTTCTAATCGTCGACTTGTAGTGACGTATACTTCGTATTAGGTTAGACGTTTTTTTTTTTTTTTTTGCTTTAAGTAATTCTTTGGATGTAATGTGATGTTTCCGTAGGCCACTAGGTGCCAAATACGCTCTATAGGATTCGTGTCCGGCGATTGCGGAGGGGTTTTCGACTGTTTGCCGTGGTATAAGTCATTCCTGCACAAGATATGAAGAATGTTTTAGGTCACGCTGTAAATTGTTAGTTTTTTTTATAATGTTTCTTACACTAGTACAGAGCCTCTGTACAATAAAACTTATTTCGCGATAGGTTTTTCCCTGCGCATGAAGATTAATAATAATTTTGCAGATAGCTATGGAAATATTTGAACGATTTTGCTGTTTTCGCCACGAAATAAATATTAAGAAAAACTTTTTTACATTTTAAACTTGCCTACTGAGAATTAAACACGTGCAGTAACATGAAGTGAAATAACCAAGTGTAAATTTACCGTTATACAAGCGATCAAAGTGCATAAATACAGTATGTCTCTAAAATTTTTTTACATAGACTTACTGTGTTTTTTAGTTTTTAAATCGTTGTATTTAAGATATAATAAATAAATATTTGCCCTATTCACAAGCCCCCTAGTACGTGCTAAGTGCTAACAAACTACAACGGTGCTAGCTGTGTTGTTGGTAATTTTCATGCAAACATGCGATACAACACTTAGTACTTTTTTTCATATGTTTTTCAAACGTTGTATTTGTTTAAATGTTTTATGTTTAAATGAATTATTATTTTTGTGTTCATGTGTGAATTATATTAAATTAAATTGAATTAAAAGATATTTTTATTAGTTTTATTTATTTGATTTATTGATTTGACTGATTTATTGGAAAGTTGAAGTTGAAAGTTGCCAATATAAAAACTGTTCTTTAAGATTTAATATTGCTTTAATGACTCGATTTCTAATATTTTGTATGGTACCGCCATAACCTATACCAAAAAGAGATGCTACCTTACGAACACAAGCACTATTTCCTTAAGATCCCAAGCAGTAAAGTACAATTTTAAGCTGCAAGTCAATGCGTAGTTGGAGCCTTTCGCCAATTGTGTGAAAAACATCGTCATTTTTTAAAGGGTTGAATATATAAGCCGTAGTCGTATCATATGAAGAAATCTGTTTTCATCAAAATATCTTAAAACCCGATTATGCCCTAAATGTATAATTCTGCGACTGGAGAGCAAGAACATTAGGTTCATCCTAAAAATGTCTTGAATTTCATCCTCACACAAAAAATCTATTAATTTACTTTTTTCTGTTTTCTCCCCCATTTGGCTTCTAAATAACAAATGACGAATAGCACTTTTCTTCTTCTTATTTACTTTTTGACGTATGAAGTACAATGTACAATGGCACACTGATACAATGGTTGTTCACAAAGAAGTAAACAAAAGGTAGTATGCAATACTACCTACACCTTAGCAGAGCTTGTGAATACGGCAATTATTTTTTGAGTTGTGTGATCAATAAACTCATCAATCTTTAAAATCATGATGTGCCTAAACTTCATTTATTAACTGTGTTTCTTTTTTAATACAACAAATACTTCCAAATTATGTAAATATGTAGGTGTGGACAAAAGAAAATAATACTGTGTAGCTGATGATGACATTTACAACCTAAATTTTAAATGCATGGATAAAAATATCAGAAAGATATAAATTTTTTAAAAGTACATAATTAGTTTTTCATTACCGGCTCTGGGTTTTTGAGAAGTTTGGATTTTTTCAGCATTTTAAACGTGGTTAAAAAAAAACGTGAATGATAAAAAATAATTATTTTTACTGAATATTATCTATCTAAATTTTTATATCATAATAACTAAGAAATATCTACTTATGTATGTACATATCGTATAAATTATCATATTTTTGGTGCAAGTTTGTGTTTAACTTCATAAAGATATTTAGTAAAAATATTTGTCGTAAAACTAAAACTTGGTTGTTTTTTTTTTGGCATTGCTTGAAATGATTTTATTTTAATTTTACTGAAATTATAATGAAATCGTTTAATTACTTATTACAATTGGAAAAATTTTTTTTATGAAAATTAAACTTTATGATAGCAGAACCGTCAAATAAACTTTCATCCTTTTGTAGATGGATCTTTATGTGATACCTGAGATCTAAAGCCACCTATTACACGAAATGAGTTGTTTACACATGTGTATTTTACAAAAATTTTTATGAATAAAAATTCAATTAAAAAAATTCTCTGCTATACTTTTACATTAATTCATTACACAATGATAGTGACCAGTGTTGCCGTTTGGTTACATTTTTTACATTTTTCGTTACTTTTAAAGGCTCCACGTAACATGTAAAATTTTGTAATATTTGACAAAACTTTTGACGACACAGCCACAAAATAAAGTAATACAGTCGAACTTCCCTATAGTGAATCTCCACGGGGACAGACAATTATTTCATTATATAGAAATTTCATTATACAGATTACATTAAGATATTTAAATACATTTGTCGGAACGTTGCTCTTCATTTCCAAAAAGTTCGTAGTACATCAAGTGAAGAGGAAACGTGTTTTAATGTAGGTGACGTTTTATCCATACTTGCCATTACTTGACCGCCCAGTTCCTCTTCTTCCTCTTCTTCGTCATCTGATATACTTTGCTGTAATCCACGACTCTTTAAAACACTGCTTAGAATATCTTCATCGGACGGAATGCCAATAGTTTGCACTTCAATATATACACTGACATGGTCTTCAAATGATGCAACGATGTTAGCTACTTTTCTAAACGAAGCCTGTAGAACAGTTTAATCTGATAGTGGAAGAAAATCTTCTTTATCCCATTTACTAGTTTGAATCTGCATGTTTTCTTTTGAAAATTCTGCCTTTTGGAAGCAGTAGCATTTGTCTCTGGTTGAGCATACTGTGCTTGAAGCAAATCTATGGGTATTACAGGTTTGTTTTCTTTCATATGTTCATCGAAATTCGTTTTCTGTAAAGTTGTTTTATATTGTAGATTATGCCTTGGTCTATTGGTTAAAGAAGAGAAATCATATTGGGAGGGAAGTAGACAAGTTCAATATTTTGTATTTTATCTTTTACGTCCTTTGGATGCGCAGTGCAGTTGTCAAGAAAAAGCGGAGCCTTTCTCCGTTGCGAAGCAAATTTTTGGTTCAGCCATAAGATCCATATTTTGGGAACCCCAAAAATAGTACTTATTTTGCTTGTAGTGTTGGTAACAAGTGTAAAATAAGGCAGATAAAAATAGTTCACTATATGGAGACAAAAAAACACGTAAAATGTGTTCCTATTTCCAAAATTTTGTTCATTGTAAAGAAAAATTCACTGTGTGGAAATTCATTATACGGAGATCAAAATACATATAAAGTGGAACGAAAAAGCTGTGTTCTTGACTTTAGTTCATAACAAGGAGAACTTCATTGTATAGAAGTTCACTATAAGGAAGTTCGACTGTATTACTGAAAAAGTACTCGTTTCATTATTTGAGACAAGAAATACCCGTCTCTGTTAGCCGTTTTTCTTAAAATAACAAATCGGTTTTACCAACAAAACTACAAATAATGGCAATTAATTGGTCCTTATAAATAATTATTCCCACGAACACAGCCAAGTAATAGAGTTTGTTGCGGGCGAAGTAAAATCAATTGCGCACTATAGGCTGCTGGCCGGAAAAATTTTTTTCGTGGCGGACCCTTATGGCAACAATTTCGGGAAGAGGCGGAATATAATGCATGCCGCAAATCCCTCATAGAAAGTTCAGATAATTGTTAGAGAGGGGCGTTTGTGAATGTGGGGGCACCTACTCCTGCCGATGTCCCAGTGCTTTTCTAATATTTAAATATTTTTGTCTTGTTCTGAATTGGTTTGTTTTGTGTTTGATGGATGGGTGTTTTTATTGTTTGGTTGCTGAAATAAAAAAGATGTAAATTAATATTGAGTGAAAAAGGCTGAAAAGAAAAGATGCATATTTACCCATAAGTATCATGTACTTGAATTTATTAATGTGCTGTTTCTGTATTACAGGCGATATACTCGTCTGAAAATTTTATATGAAAAGCACTCAGTTTTTTGAGTTTTTTTTTCATATAAAATTTTCAGACGAGTTGATCGTCTGTAATACAGAAACAGCACATAAAACTTCTGAAAAGATAAAGAAAATATGTTAATAAGAAAATTTTTTATTTGGAATCTTTTTGTAATAATTTACTTTAATTGTGCTTGATTCCTTCAAATATAAATATTTCATGATATTCCCATGAAATATTTATTTTTTTAAACTAAACTAAGAAATGAAATGTATTACTGCGGAGAAAGCATATCCATATGGCCATTTCCCTTTTGCTCATATATAGCTCATCAGTGGATTCTACCCAAATTTTGTAAGGAAAATCTCAGTCTTATACTTAAAGCCAAATTGATCGGAGACACTTTAGGTATTCCGACCTTTTTACAATATTAAAAATTGTTGTTTTAGTCACTTTGACTCCATCAGCATCTCCAATTTAACTTAAGCTATCTTTCCTTTGTACCTTTAACCAAAGCATGGTTCTCTATCTATTATGTGAAAATTGATTAAAGTTGACGTAACAATTAAAGAGTATTTTAAATTTTTGTACTGTGTATTGTTTCATAAGAACCTGTTTAATAGAATAATACGGCATTTACATTATGCAATTTTTCATAAAGCTAGCATGGAATTTTTGTTTGTTTGCGAAGCAGGAGGAGTAAGCAATATGGTATTGCTTGAGTTTTGAGGGAATGTTACTGTTGCTAATGTTTACTTTTAGATAACACATAACGGTGTAACGTAAATAGAAAATTGAGAAAAAAATGCCTCAAAAAATTGCATAGTGCTGGACTAAGTTTAGAAATAATGTTTACGAAGGCGACATTTAATTGCATTGTCATCCAAACTACATGCTTTAACTTTTTTTGTTTAACATTTTAATTCAATTTAAATATGTTCAACTAAAAAAATAATAATACTTTTTATCTTAAGCATCAAAAAATATTCAATTAATTAATTAAATTTTAATTTTATTTTTTCGTTTTTAAAGAGCACTGAGTGGCAAATTTAAAAGCTTAGTTCAAGTCGAAAAACTTCCAATTTGGCGTGGGACTGCTTGGGAAAGGTTCGCTCTGGTAATTAATATAAAATTTTTATGATAAAATTTATGTAATCATATCCCTGTTTTTTTTATCTTTTTAAGGCAAATATGTTAAATTAACATTATAAATTGTTATAACACAATGTTATGAGTTCTAATCTTATTGCAATATTTTTGTTTGCATTTCGGGAAATAATGACATATTTTCATATATTAAAACAATATGTTCACCATAGTTTTAGTTTAAAAAATAATTATGATAATAAATAAAATAATAATTTTTATCCAAAAAATATGTTTATATTAGTGCTTTTTTCTACTCCCTGCTCACTTTCGGTCGGCCCAATTCAACTTCAAGTGGCTTTCCATAAAGTATGAAGGCTTTAAAATACGTATACTATTCATCATACAGTAGAAAATTTTACGCAGATTTATTACGTGAATAGTTTTTTTTTTTAATATTTTCAGGTCTACACTATTTTTTTTAAAATTTTATATATGTACACGTTTAAATTATTGCTTCATATTTTTTAAGGAAAACCCAAAGCACTGAAAGTTACAAGCCTCATAAATTTTTTGGACTCGATGTGGTCAGCTTTGGTCCATTGTAGCATTGATCGCGCTTAAGTTAAAAGTCTGGCGAGATAAGATACATGTAAAGCCTAAATTCAACATTCCAAGTTTTAGATAAAACCAATCAGCAGTTTAGAAGTTATAGATATGCTACCATTTATTTTGCGCAAATCCCCACTATGCACTATCATAATAAGTCGCTAGTAAACCATGTAACCACAGCTGTCAGAAAATGATAATAAAATCGTCATGATCTGAGAAAAAAGCAGTTCAATAATATCTTCAGACATAATTTAATATTTATTTTAAACAGCAAATAAAATGGAATTGATATATTCGTAATCATTTTTACTATCTTCATTTCACTTTTCAAGGGACCTCATTGAATTAGATCAATGCTGTCCGATGAAGATGACGCAACGAAAAGTAAAGAACTCCATCAATCATATTGCAACTTTAGTTGTAGTAATGTTTTTCGGTACTGCCCTACTGCAAGTTTTTTGCTATCTCTTGGCCAAACATTGCCAATTTAAAAAAATATATATTTTATTTAAAAAAACATTTGTTTTGATCCATACTAATAATAGGTTAATTCGTTTACTTTTACAGTAAAGTGCAGTAAATGAGTAATTTTTGGGCAAATTACAAAAATTTTTCTCAAAGAACTCTCTTGACTAAAAAAGTATTTGAACGGAAAAGTAGTAAAAATTGGTAAACTTTAATAAACAGGTGAAAATAAAAGAACTTACCGTTGGAAAAGTTATCGCTTTCAGCTACACGAATCTTTGCTTTACTTTTATTTTTGTTAAAATGAAAAGATTTTTGACAATATTAGTAGATATTAAATCTGGGGCTCAGTGCTAAAGGGCCAATGTCATTAGGTTCCTTTTTTTCCTAACTTTTATTTTGCTCCAATCGGCAATCTCCAATTTAGTCCAGAACAGCTCCATAAGGAATTTGCTGGCCAATGTCACTATGAAATCATTTGCAATTGTTAGTGCTAAAAGGGCCAATGTCAACTTTGGCCCTTTTAGCATTAACAAATTTACAGATAATCATAAATTTCTTGATGCAGGGCCTACACATGTGGAAGCGGTTAGTATTCACGAAGCAATAGAAAAAACCAAAAACCGTACTACTGCTGATATAGAGTTGCCTTGGGATTGGGCGAATTTAATACGCATGATGCCAAGGAGACCTCCCATAAAAGTAATCGAATTGGAATAAGCCGATTTTTTAAACTTTAAAACATCTTTAAATACTTATTATGTATATCGTAAAACTCACTTTTCAAATGAAAATGTTCAATGGCTGCGAATTAAACGGATGCAGTATTCAACTAGTAATCCAAATATTTTATATAAACATTCATTTGAGGATGCGTTTAAAATCTTTGATATATGCAGAAATAACAGAAAACCCCGAAAGAACCATCTCCCCAAACTTCTACCGCTCAACAAGGAACCAGTTCCTTTAAGTTCACAAAAGTTGAATGACTTAAAAGCACTTTTGCCATACATTAGCAATACTAATCGTACGTACTACAATCACTTTATTGAACAGATGGCTGCAAAAGACCATATCGTGGATTACTTTGAGGATGAAGTTGTGGAAGCAGGACAAGATATATTACAATAATGAAAGTTTTTTTTACACTTATATGATATTATTTACTTATTTTACTACTTTAAGTTTTCATATGTCATGTTTAATGACATTATGTATTTATTATTAAAAACGTACATAACTATGTATATCCTCTAAATTTAATATTTGTAATAACATGATAAAAAAAGGCAAAATAGTTTTATTCTCCTTGTTATTATTCCTGTTATAAGGGCAAATGTCACAAAGAGAAAGAAAAAATGAAATGCAAATGGGCCAATGTCATAGTTTCTTCCCTAGTTTAAAAAAAAATTAAAGAACTTATTTTACCACGGTTTTTATTACATCATATTACGTGCCTAACACGAATTTGATAAGGAAAACTTGGAATTTGACTGAACTGTAAGCTAAACAATATTTTCTAAAAATTTCAATTCTAATTTTCTCAAAACTGATTTTTATGACATTAGCCCTTTTAGCACTGAGCCCCAGAAATATTCTCGTAACAATGTGTCTTTATTTTTTTCTTAATTGAGTAAATTTAGTTTTAATTATGCAATTTAATTTGGTGTTCACACATGCTCAGTTAAGCTTATTCAATTAGCACAAGGCATATTTATTATACAGGTAGTGTCGTCCGCCCAGCTGATTTTTTATTACAAAAAATCACGGCTTTTTGTTGTTGCTTTGAAGTTGGAAGTGCCAAAAGCTATTTTCGCCATATTCTTTTTATTTGTTTGTTTATATATTTTTTTGCGGCTTGTCAATTATATGATTTTTTTCTTCTCACTGAACATAGCTCCCAGTAAACACACTTGTTAGCAAGGGTTGCATTTCCCATCTTATTCAATTAGTGATGCAGTCAAATACTAATTGCTTAATTTATTAATTGACTTCTTATATTATATACAATACTTGGTATTCAAGCACTTATAAGTTGTAAAACTCCAAAAAGCTTATTAAACAAAGAACACAAAATATACACCCTTATTCTGTTTGGCGTCGTCAATTTTGAGACAACATAAACTTAACCCAACATCAATACTAATTTGTTATTCCCTAACAAATTAATGACCACGTTGACGGTTTATCGATAATATAAAAAAATATAACACACATATCTAATATTTGAGTCAGCTGATTCAATTTGTTTTCTATTGTGTTAAGTAAGTGTTGTGGAAAATTTAGATTTTGTAAAAAAAAATACCTATAAACAAAATAACTAAAACTGTTTCAAACAATTAAAATAAATAGTCTAAGGGCCATTATTACAACTTGCCGTTGGTTAAAGGTAGGATTTTGTCTGCCTGATGAATAGCTTTTTATTATTAAAACTTCCAATTTTTATTGCAATTATCATCAATAATACTAATAATAATTAATGAATTAAAAATAATTAGTGAAGTTTTATATATGCAAATCTATTTTTCGGTCCGACGAAATTTTGCCTTTCACTAACAGCAATTTTGTCGTTGGGATGGATTCTTTCTAACTCTTCCACTAATTTTTCATATTGGCAAAAGTGGGTAATTTTAGTTTTTTCTATTTCTTTTTGTTATTTCGTATATTTCTTATTTTGTTATTTTAAATATTCCTGTATACTTTTTTATGTTTTTAAAATTTTCCTTTGCGCACAACCCAACATCAAAAATGGCGACGACAAACTAAACGGCAACATCAATCGTTCTTAGAAATACCAAACATGTGTCGACAGTCATCGATTAATGACAATCACCCTTATTCTCACAACATCAATACTAATTTGGCATTCCCTAACAAACGATAAACCGTCAAATATAAAAAAATAAAACACACATATCTAATATTTGAGTCCGTTGATTCAATTTGTTTTCTATTGTGTTGAGTAAGTGTTGTGAAAAATTAAAATTTTGTAAAAAAAAAAAGAAATAAAACACCTACAGTCATACATACCCAAAATTTCATATATTCGCCAAACAAAAAGTGCAAAAAAACAAAATTTGTGTACCAGACATATTTAATTTCATTTTAATTATGAAACTAAAACAAACATTTTCATTCAACTCAAAAAATAACGATAAACACAAAAAACGAATTATAAAGATGGACAAAAGCGTTCATACAATCTAGTCTCTTCTGTTTTAATCATAATTTGCAACCTGTAATTATTCAAATACGGTTAGTTTCTTGCAATCGAGATGGGCCCCCGTATCTGTTGAACTATTTTTTTTTGCATTTTTGTATTAAAATAGTTTTCAATTGTCAAGATGAGTAAGCACAAAGAAATTGGCATCGATGTAAAAGATCTTATTGTTCAAGAGCGTAAAGCAGGAAAATCTTATCGCGAAATTAGCAAAAATTTTAAAATACCTTTTGCCACTGTCCAATACATAATCAAAAAGTACAAAAAAACTGGTCCCGTAGAGATTAAGACAAGATCTGGACGACCGAAGAAGCTATCTAGGCGAGATGTCAGTTTTATTTTAAGAGAAGTGGCAACAAATCCGAGAATATCAGGGCCTAAACTAGCAGAAAAGATCGAAAATATTACGGATAAGACAGTTCATCCAAAAACGGTTCAAAGAATGTTACGAGCTAAAGGGTATGCGAGCAGAGTTCCCCGCAGAAAGGCTTTGATATCTGAAAATAATCGAAGACTGCCTTGAATTTGCAAAAGCACACATTAACAAAGGCGGCGTAGATTATTGAAAAAGGTATTGTTTACGGATGAAAGCAAGATTACCTTGTTTGGAAATGACGGGCGTGGAAAAGTTTGGCGTAAAATATACAACACTTGAGCGAAAGAACATTGTGCCCACAGTGAAACATAATGGTGGCAACGTTATGGTTTGGGACGCCATTGCTGCATCTGGAGTTGGTCGGTTGGTGTTTATTGATGGTATTATGCACCGATACTATTATAAACAGCTTTTAGAATGCAATTTGCAGCCACTTTTCTCCATCTTTAGTTAGTTATTAGTTATTTTCTGGATTTGTCGTTATTTTTTTAGTTGAATGAAAATATTGGTTTTTGTTTCATAATTTAAACAGAGTTAAATATGTTTGCTATACAAAATTATTTTTTTGCACTTTATGTTTGGCGAATATATGAAATTTTGGGTATGTATGAAGACTTTAGTCCTTGACTGTATAAACAATAAAATAATTAAAACTATTACAAACAATTAAAATAAATGGTCTAAGGGCCATTATTACAACTTGTCGTTAGTTAAAGGTATGATTTTGTCTGCCTGAAAAAATATCTCTGTATTATTAAAACTTCCAATTTTTATTGCTATTATTATTAATAAAAAATAATAAATAAATGGATAAAAAAATATTAATAAGTGAAGTTTATATAATGCAAATAAATTTATCGGTCCGACAAAATCCTGCCTTTACTAACTGCCTTTTTTCATTGGGATGGATTCTTTCTAACTCTTCCACTAATTTTTCAAATTGACAGAAGTTGGTCATTTTAGTTTTTTCCATTTCTTTTTTATTATTTTGTTATTTTAAATATTCCTGTATACTTTTTTATGTTTTTAAAAATTTCCTTTCCACACAATACAACTCAACATCAAATATGGTGACGACAAACTAAACGGCAA
This sequence comes from Gymnosoma rotundatum, assembly GCA_916610165.2. NCBI lineage: Eukaryota > Metazoa > Arthropoda > Insecta > Diptera > Tachinidae > Gymnosoma > Gymnosoma rotundatum. The sequence continues at coordinate 32,551,118 of OU744340.1, forward strand.
CATCAATTGTTCTTAGAAAATGCCAAACATATGGCGACAGTCATGGATTAATGACAATATTCAGCAGAATATTCTCACGGAATTTCTTTCCCACGGAAAAAATTTTTCTCGAGAAAAGATTCCTCCAATTATGAATTCCGTGGGGAAAAATAATGAAAAAGTGGCATCACAGTAATTTGAAGGGAGCTTGTTTTGTTAATTTTCATATAATTTTTATTTTATAATTTAGAATACCTACTTTTTTCCCCCGTATTTTTTTCACTTTCCGCAGTCAATCAAAAGGGGAAAAATTTATAATTGGAGAAAAGGGAAAAGTGAAAAAACTCGCACGGAATTTTTGTTTATAATTGGGCTGATTGACTACGGAAATACCGATTTACAACAAACGAAGAAAAACGACGTCGTCTTGTGTTGACGACGCCAAAGAGAATATAGCTGATTATTTTGAAAATGTACTTTGCAATTTAATAAAAAATAATTAAAGAAAATACCCAAGATTAAACACATGGAGCTAATTAAGAAATTAGATGTCGAATGCTCTCCTAAGCCTTAAAGTGCTTTTATTAAAATTTTTCGGTTGCTTAATTTGTTGTTTGTTTACTTTAATTTATTTACCATATGTTTTTCATATCTTACCAAACTTTACTACAAGAAATTATTGCAGTAAAAATTTGTTAAGAACTCAGCCAAAGAACTGTTATTTTACTCTCTTCATTTGTGCTCTCACTCTCTCTGTCACCCCAGTATTTGCTTTTTTTTGATTGGAGTTATTTCACTAAACTAGCTTTATGTAGATGATAAAGGGTTTATAAGATTCGGCATAGCCAAATATAGCACTTTTACTTGTTTTACAATTAAAACTGTGCAAAACACATTTTATCAACAAAACCCAATCAAATCAACATAAATATTCGGCTATGCCAAATCTTATATAACCTTCACCATACATTTAAATCTAGTTTAGTGAAGTAACTCTAACACAAGAATCAAATATTGGGGTGACAGGGAATTAAAAAATAAAAAAAAATTTGGTACTGCATACATATAATTTGACATAAAAATGACATCGTTTCTTAATGGGTTAAGTATTTTTAAAAACCTTTAGTATTTCCCTAAAGATCTCTTTAAAACTTTTGAAAGCTTTAAATTGCTATCCATATTGATATTTTAAAAAATTTGAAAATATCAGAGCCCCGTACTCGGCAAATATGGGCGAACGCCAGTTTTTACACTTGATGTTATTGTTTTGTTTTTGAATTCTCTATTGCCCCTTTGTTTGTTTTTGTAATTGGAGTTACTTTATTGTTCCAAATAATATGGAAAATTTAGAGGAAGGCGTGGTGTTTTGGTCACTGCATCTACGGACATGGACCGATCTTGCAGATTTCCAATAGCACCTCATTCGACACTATGTCTCATCGATTTTTGCATCGCTCAATCGACTTCGTATGCATAAGAACTCAGAATATATACACTTTATCTGGCAGGAAATGAATATTGTAAGAATTACAAACGTAATACCTTGTCTTTAAGAAAATACTAAAATCCTTAAGGAAATACTAAAGTTTTTTAAAAATGCTTAACCCATTCAGAGCCGATTTCATTTTTATGTAAAAATATATATATGCAGTACCGATGGAACAAAATGATATTGCTCTCTACAAAATGTTTAAAATGCCAGTCAGTTATACTAAAATCGTAGGAGTAAAGCGGCTTGTTAAATAAAATAGCCAAACTCTTGCATTCTATAAGAAATGAAAAAAAAAAACAATTTCTTATAAAAATAAGGGCATATAGCTCTTCCCTTTCTCATTCGGTTATTTTTCAACCGATTTAAAAAAAAATAGTGAAAAGGTATTTAAATTACCTTTCAAATTGCTGAATGAAGTTAGTACAAATTATTGCCGCTAGATGGCAAAAAAAAAAATACATTTTTATCGAAATATGTATCAAAACACCCAGTATTTGCATATGTTCAGCAAATATACTTTCCAAAGGCATTTTTACAAATTTTCCAACATTATTTGGTCGCATTCTGGAAATTAAAAGTTCAAAATGATGATTTTCTTCAATAACCTAAAAACAGCAGATTTTAAAAACAACGGAAAAGTCACAAACAATAGTTGCTGCTGAAGAACCATCTTCAATAATTAAAAAGTATTTTTTCGCAAAAAGTTAATTTTGGCATATTGCTAAATTAATTAAAGCACATTCTTGCACATCTTTGTGGCCTTTGGTGGAAGTAAGGCTTAAAAATTCATTTACGTGGGTGTTCAATTGTAGTGACGTAGTTATTTTACAAATACTTGTTGTTTTAGTTTTTAAGTTATTTTATAATTCGAATCAAGAAAACCTGTTTTTGTAAATCATATTTTTCTACTCATGAAAATTTATTCGTTTCGTTTATTAAATTGTAAACTTTTGCCTGCACAACATTAAAAGACTTCTTTGTGAGTTTATAAGAAAACTACATTGGCGATCCTGCCAGGAGCATTTTTTTTATCTTTAATCAAGAAGAGTTTGCTTTGGACAAATAATTAAGAAAAGTTTGCTGAAATAAAAGTCAATTTTACAATGGATAAATTTTAAAAAATTTCATGTTCAAAAGCTTAAAAATTTATTACAATTGCACAGAACGAGCAAACCTTGTGAAATAAACAAGGAAGGGCATCCTAACAATTTTAATTGGAAATACATCCCGATCTTGGATTAGCTGAAATCAATTCTGGTGGAAGTTTGGTTTATTTGCTGTTTTAGCTTGGGACACAATAAAATCAATTTCTTCAATAGTCAAGAATTCTTTAAGATAAGTTTAGTTTATTTATTTCATTTATTTTATTTACTTCATTTCATAGCATCGTTTTATTGTTACTTAATTACTTTATTAAAATAGTTATATTATTGAAAATTGTAAACGTCACTACAGAACTTAAATATGTTTAGATCTGCAGCTAGAACATCTTCGGAAGAAACACAGGAACAGAATAATAGGAATACTGCGAATGATAGTAATAATCTAGGAATAGAAAATTTAGAAACAGAGGTTTGTGCTACATCGGTTAAATTACCATCATTTTGGAATGAACATCCAGAAGCATGGTTTATACATGTAGAAACTATGTTTAGAAGCAAACGTATTCAAAATGATAACACAAAGTATGAACACATTATTATATTTCTTCCTCAAGATGTAATAATGTCAGTTATTGATATAGTTCAAAATCCACCATTAGAAAATTGCTATGTATTTTTAAAAAATAAGCTTTTAGAAAGACACTCTCTTAGTGAGCAAAAGAAACTTGACAAACTTCTTTCTGATTCAGCAATAGGAGACCGTAAACCTTCAGAATTTTATAGGTGTCTTTTACAGTTAGCCGGTCAAAATGTTGATTCTGAGTTTCTTAAAAAGTTTTGGCTCAGGAAGCTTAATATAGCTTTAGTTGGTTCCAATGTTGTCAATACTAACGATTTATTGAAATTAGCGGACAATATATGGGAGGTATCAAATAAGAGTGAAATATATAGCATAGAACCAAGCCAACAGCCACAAAATTATTCAAACATGGACATAGTTATTAATAATTTAGTAAAGGTAACTTCTGCAATGTGTGAACAATTCAATAAATTGTCACTAGAGATTTCGAAAGTTAAACAATCTATTGGAAATTTTCGGGAGAGTTTTCCAAATCGTAATAAAAGTAGATCCAGAAGTCGTGTGGGGATAAAAAAGGAACTAAAAAATGAGCTTTACTATATGGATTACAATGAAGTAGTGCGCAACTCAACACCCTTAGGAATAAAATGGATTTTTAACACACCTTATGATCCAAGCTCTGGTGGTATTTGGGAGCGGTTGATACAATCAGTAAAGAAAACGCTTTCAATACTATTAGGAAATATTGTTCCTAGGTTAGATGTATTTATAAGTCTTTTAATCGAATGTGAAAATATTGTAAACTCAAGGCCTTTAACACATATTCCTGTATCACCGTATGAACCTGAACCCATATCACCAAATCATTTTTTGCTAGGAGGGATAAATTCCACGCAAGCTCCCAATAATTTTGACCCCAAACTTATTTGTTTAAAGAAACAATGGCGAATTTTACAAAATTTAAAGAATGGATTTTGGAAACGCTGGATTAAAGAATATCTTCCAGAACTAACGAGAAGAGTTAAATGGTGACTACCAAGTGCTTCTTTACAAGTAGGCGCCTTAGTTCTTATTTGTGATGAAAGTGTATCAAGGTCTAAGTGGAGACGGGGACGTGTTGTACGAATTTATGCTGATAAGTTTGGTACGACAAGATCTGCTGACGTTAAAACGTGTGATGGAATTTTAAAGAGGCCAGTATCAAAACTTGCTGTGTTAGATATTATAAATGAGTGAATTTCCGTGATCAATTCACGGGGAGCAGAATTTGTTATTTGTTTTTTATATGATGTTGTTAAAATGTTCTTTGGTATATTATTTCACTTTGTATTTTAATTTAATTTTTGAAATCGATTTAAATTTTCTTGAGAGCTTTTGAAAACATTGTTTGAAAATTTTCATTAGTTGAAAACTTCTTGATAAAGGCACATAAAATTGTAAGTTATTGTATAATTCTAAATGTATAATAATATGTTTACATTGTAATACTTCCAGTGAATAAACATTTGTTAACCAATTGGAAAGAGTCTTGTTTTCAACATTTTATTCAAATTATATATTTATTTGATTGGCTTCTTTGGAATTAATTGGTGTCCTTCATTCTGTCTTTTATTTGGAGAACCAAGTTGAAGCAATTTTGTTAAGTACTGTGTTGCATTAAAATCTATGAGAAAAAGTAGAAGACTTCAAAGACTTTCCCCGACAATGCCAATGATAAGATCGCCAATTTCAACTATCGGTACAACTTCTGAAAACTCTAATGGTAATGAATCTGAAAACACGTTTACATATACACATCCAGAAGGCATACACCAAATTCAAGAAGGTCCAGAGCAGATAACAGATGAAATCGATAAGCAGTTAGAGGGTACGCAGACTCCAGAAGGTATTCGTCGTATGCAGACTCCAGAAAGTATCCATCACATAAGTCAAGAACAGGAAACATCTCAAATTGATAAACGTTTAGGAGATATGCAAACGCTTTTATTAAATCAAATGAGAAGTATGCAGACATTAATGGAGACAAATAATTTAAATACGCAGAATTCAATTACGGCCCTAAAAGAAAATTTACGAATTGTAGAGTCAAATGTTGTTCGAAATTATTCAAGTTTGTCAGAAATATCTTTAATTAATTCAAATGTGTCGACCAATAATGTAGCAACCATCACAAATTCGACAGCTTCAAGTAATGTTATAGCTTCTGATTCAATCCCATTAAGCGCATCACACGCATCAAATGTTCATACTTTCAATTCAATTCCTTCCGGTTCCTCTTTTGTAAACTCTCAGCCTATAGTGCATGCTTCACCATTTGGTTTGCACTCAACACAAACAAATTCATCGCAAACGTTAAGCAATCATCGACAAAAAAAAAATTTACCCTCTTCCAAAATTTTCGGGGTTACCAGAAGATTGGCAAACTTTTTATGAATCGTTTATAACTTCAGCGCAAGTATTCGAATATTCGGAACTTCATAATATAATGCGTCTTAGAGAAAGTCTTGAGGGAGATGCGCGAGAATCAGTTGAATCATTGTTAGTCAGCTCAAAATATGTTAATGCAATCATTAAAACTTTGTCAGAGATGTTTGGCCGCCCAGAACAATTGATTAAATCGCAAATTCAAAAAGTAAAATCATTGCCATCCGTAAGCGAATCAGATTTAACTTCTCTTATTCACTTTGCAAACAAAGTCGGCAATATGACTACTTTCTTAGAATCCGTTGGAGGAAGCTACCATTTGTCTAATCCGTTATTGTTAAGTGAGCTATTAAACAAACTTCCTATATCTAAACGCCTTCAATGGGCAGAAAAATGTTTAAGTCTTGATCGCATTGCCACAATATCAGATTTTTCGGTTTGGCTTTCTAATTTGAGAAGGATATCTAATATGGTTACCGATGCCTCTCCATTACCGGACATATTAAAAGAAAATAGAAAGTATGCCTGTATAGTTTTAAATAAAAAATGTAAGTTATGCGATGGCGAATGCAAGTCACTGGTATTTTGTAAAACATTTTTAGATTTTTCCATTGATAAAAAGTGTCAAACAGTTTTATCATTAAAAGCATGTTTTTGTTGTCTTAAATTTGGTCACCATGCAAAAAGTTGCTATTCAAGAAAGAAATGTGAAGTTAAAGATTGTGAAAAAATCCATCACAGCCTTTTTCATAAAAATATTTTGTTAGAAGAAAATTTCAATTCACCCAAAGATATTTTAAACATAACTCATCGGCAAACTCGTAGTTGTCTCGTTGATGTTGATTCTTCAGTTGTGCTTTTCCAAATTATTCCTGTTTATTTATATGGACCGAATGGTTCTGAAAAAATTTACGCCTTTGTTGATGATGGCGCTAACGTATCTATTATAGATTCTGAAATTGTTCAAAAGTTGGGAATACCTGGTCGAAGGGACACTTTAGAGTTACAGTGGATAAATCATCAAACTTCTCGAGAGCAAACGCAAATAATTGATATTGAGTTAAGTGGCATAGAAGAAAAAAGTCTAAGATACAATATGAAAAATGTCTATGTATCAACTCATTTGGATCTTCCTTCACAAAGTCTAAATACATCGAACTATGATTTTAAAAGATATAATTTATCAGCAGATATATCATTGTTGTTATAATAAGATAAAACCTAAAATGATTATAAGCCTGGCCCATGCTTTTTTAACTGTACCGATTCAAACACCGAAAATTCTATCTCCAAATGGACTAATAGCTACAAAAACAAGGTTGGGTTGGATAGTTTATGGAAACTTAAACAATAGCGACTACTCACAGAAGTCATTTTCATATCATTTAGAAAAAAAGATACACAAGAATGTGATAGCGAAAATGAGTTGGATGTCTTAATGAAGAGTTATTTTGGAATAGAAACTTTTGGAATTCGTCATTTTGAACCTTTGCTATCTGAAAATGATGAAAGAGCTTTGGAAGTATTAAAGAATACTACAAAACGAACCGGAAGTAGGTTTGAATCTGGATTACTTTGGCGCAAAGATTTTGAGTTTTGCCCTAATTCCTATAATATGGCTCTAAAAAGATTAAATACGGTTGAAAGAAAAATGTTATTGGACCCAATATATGCTAAGGAATTTTGTGAAAAGATTGAAGAGTACCTAGAAAAAGGTTATGCGCGAATTCTTTCTGAAGAAGAAGCATCAAGGCATTCTAACAAAACATTTTATTTACCGCATTTTGGTGTTAAGAATCCCAATAAGAATAAACTTCGTTTTGTTTTTGATGCTGCAGCTGAAGCCGGAAATATGTCTCTCAATAAGGCACTTCTTGCAGGTCCAGACCTTAATCAACCTCTTCAAACGGTACTTTTTAAATTTAGGGAAGCACCTATAGCCGTATGTGGTGATCTTAAAGAGATGTTTCATCAAGTAGGTATTATACCCAAAGAACAAGATGCATTAAGATTTCTATGGAGAAAAGGTGATACTTGTAAAAAACCTAATATTTATGTCATGCAAAGAATGATTTTTGGAGCAGCTTGCTCTCCAACTACAGCTTAATACGTTAAAAATAAAAATGCAGAAGATTATATTGAAAAATATCCTCAAGCTGCTGCAAGTATTATAGAAAAGCACTACCTTGATGATTACGTTGATTGTTTTGGTTCTGAACAGGAAGCCGTTAATGTTGTAAAAGCTGTCAAGTTAATTCATGAAGCTGGGGGCTTCCAAATGCATAATCTTATTACAAATTCAGAAGTAGTTGCTAAAGCGTTAGAAATTTCATATAATGATGAAGTCAAATTAAGTTCCGATAAAATAGAACGAATTTTAGGGATGCATTGGACATCCCATTCTGATTGCTTCATTTTTGTATTAAAATTTCATAAGGTTCCAAAAAATATCCTTGAATTAAAAACAATACCATCTAAAAGACAGTTCTTAAGTATTGCAATGTCTATTTTCGATCCATTTGGTTTTGTGGCGGATTTTGTGATAGTCGTTAAAATTTTAATGCAAGCAGTTTGGAGAAGTTCGATTGATTGGGATTCAAAAGTGCCAAATAGTATTTACGAAAAATTTAAACTGTGGCTACAAGAAATACCAAAAATTGGTCAATACAAAATTCCTAGATTTTATTTTCGGGAACTTGAAGATTTTGGCAACTTGAAAATTATTGAACTTCATGTGTTTTGTGATGCCAGTGAGGAAGCATTAGCAGTTGTTGGATACTGGCGTGTTATTATAAATTCAAGTTCAAAACTCGTTTTTATAACAGGCAAAACAGCTTGTACTCCGATACGCTTCCATTCAATTCCATAATTAGAACTGCAAGCAGCTGTTATGGCAGCACGTCTGAAAGAAGCTATATTAAAATGCCATGATCAGCTTAAACCAAAAAAAATAGTTTTCTGGACTGACTCTCATACTGTTATACGTTGGATTAGATCGGATCATCGAAAATATAAGCAATATGTTGCGAATCGCGTATCAGAAATACTAGAAAATTCTGAAATTTATAATCGGCGTTGGTGTCCAACATCGGAAAATCCTGCTGACGTAGCAACTAGAGCGAAATTTCCTATTAATTACAACCCTGAAGGACGTTGGAAAAAAGGACCTGACTTTATGCTGGTCGGGGAGGATAAGTGGCCAGACGAAAATGTTATGGGAAATAAGGAAGATAAAAGTGATGAATTTTTGAAATCAAGGCACATCGTATTGTTAACACAAGATTTAAATGTCATTGAAGCAACTATAAACCGTTTTTCGAAATTTTTGAAAGTGCTTCGAGTTATGTCCTGGATTATAAGATTCTACAAATATATTATTCTTAAATTAAATTTTGGAAGAAAAATTGATGGAGGGCTGACTATGGATGAATTGACTGAAGCTGAAAATAATATTGTACGATGCATTCAAAAAAAACATTTTCCTAATGAATACAACAAGCTTACATCAAAACAGAATATTGATATATCAAGTGATCTCAAAACATTAAATCCTTACGTCGATGAAATTGGATTACTACGAGTTGGTGGTCGTTTAGATAATGTTTCCATACTTTCAAGCTATGCCAAACGACCTTTAATACTTCCGAAAAATGACAGGTTCTCCTGTCTATTAGTAGAATTTTATCACACAAAAAATTCAACACCCTTAGGAATAAAATGGATTTTTAACACACCTTATGATCCAAGCTCTGGTGGTGTTTGGGAGCGGTTGATACAATCAGTAAAGAAAACGCTTTAAATACTATTAGGAAATATTGTTCCTAGGTTAGATGTATTTATGTCTTTTAATCGAATGTGAAAATATTGTAAACTCAAGGCCTTTAACACATATTCCTGTATCACCGTTTGAACCTGAACCCATATCACCAAATCATTTTTTGCTAGGAGGGATAAATTCCACGCAAGCTCCCAATAATTTTGACCCCAAACTTATTTGTTGAAAGAAACAATGGCGAATTTTACAAAATTTAAAGAATGGATTTTGGAAACGCTGGATTAAAGAATATCTTCCAGAACTAACGAGAAGAATTAAATGGTGCCTACCAAGTGCTTCTTTACAAGTAGGCGCCTTAGTTCTTATTTGTGATGAAAGTGTATCAAGGTCTAAGTGGAGACGGGGACGTGTTGTACGAATTTATGCTGATAAGTTTGGTACGACAAGATCTGCTGACGTTAAAACGTGTGATGGAATTTTAAAGAAGGCAGTATCAAAACTTGCTGTGTTAGATATTATAAATGAGTGAATTTCCGTGATCAATTCACGGGGGGCAGAATTTGTTATTTATATGATGTTGTTAAAATGTTCTTTGGTATATTATTTCACTTTGTATTTTAATTTAATTTTTGAAATCGATTTAAATTTTATTGAGAGCTTTTGAAAACATTGTTTGAAAATTTTCATTAGTTGAAAACTTCTTGATAAAGGCACATAAAATTGTAAGTTATTGTATAATTCTAAATGTATAATAATATGGTTACATTGTAATACTTCCAGTGAATAAACATTTGTTAACCAATAGGAAAGAGTGTATTCAATAACCGTCTTGTTTTCAACAAGTCGTTACCAAAGACGAGATTGGCTTTGTCATTTTCATTATAGATTTGGCAGCAAAGCGAGGAAATGTATTCAGCCGTGTTCATACACAACACGAAATCAGGAAAACTATATAATCTTATTATTTCGGCGCCTGATAATAAGATAAACTCTACACGTCGTCTTTTTGTATTTGATACTGAGAACCATTTACAGTTTTTGATTGATAGTGGGGCGGAAATTTCAGTGATACCATCATTAAAATTTAAGGAATATATGCGTAAATCAGATATTATTTTGACTGCAGCGAATGGAAGTTCCATCAAAACATTTGGTACAAAAGTTTTAAACATAAATTTGGGTCTAAGAAGAGATTTTACATTCGCTTTTACTATAGCTAACATTGCCAGACCAATTATAGGTGCAGATTTTTTGACAAAGTTTGGGCTTTTAATTGATCTTAAAAATAAGAAATTAATTGATCCACTTACAAATTTATCAGTTGACGCAATTGAAATTTTCAGTAAGATATCTCTTCCTAAATTATTTCTGGTAGATAATAAATATATTAATATATTAAGGAAATATCCGTCCACTACGGCAGCTCCTGATTATGACAAGGTGGTTAAGCATACTACTACGCACAAAATTGACACATGCGGCCCACTTCCTTTTTCAAAGCCAAGCTTGATTCTGTTAAATATAATATTGCGAGAAATGAGTTTCAAATATTAGTTAAATCTGGAATTTGTCGACCATCTAGTTCACACGTAGCTTCGCCACTACATCTCGTACCCAAAAAGGAGCGAAATGACCCTGTGGAGATTATAGAAGATTGAATGTTGTAACTATACCTGATAGATACCCGCTACCACACATTCATGATATGCATATCGATTTCCGAGATAGACATATTTTTTCAAAACTTGATTTGGTTCGTGCATACTACCAGATTCCAGTTGCAGAATCTGATATACCGAAGACTGCGATCATTACTCCTTTTGGACTATTTAAATTTGTAAGAATGCCATTCCGTCTAAGAAATTCTGCACAAACGTTTCAATGTTTTATAAACGAAGTTTTATCTGGTCTAGACTTTGTATTTGTACATTTAGATGATGTGCTTATAGCAAGTAAGGATGAGGATCAGCACTGTGAACATTTAGAATTAGTTTTTGATAAGTTGTCCAAATATGGTTTAAATATTAAAAGTTCGAAATGTGTATTTGGTTCAACATACATCGATTTTTTGGGTTACAATATTTCAGTTGAGGGAATAAAACCTTCAAGTGTGAAAGTCAAGGTGATTCAGGATTATGAAAAACCAAAGTCAGTTAAGCAATTACAGAAATTTATAGGAATGGTAAACTATTATCATAGGTATATACCCAAAATAGCTGAAATGTTGAGCCCAATTCATAAAATGCTAAATGATTCTATTAAGAATAAAAGTAAAACGTTGAATTGGCTTGAAGATTCAGAAATAACATTTAGAAAAATAAAGGGTAGCTTTGCTTCAAAAGTATTGCTTAATCATTTTGTTATCCGTAATGGTGGATGCTTCGAATGTAGCAATAGGGGGAGTTTTACAACAAAAAGTTGGCGATATAGTTGAACCGTTAGCATTCTTTTCAAAAAAGCTTTCACCAAGTGAGATAAAATACAGTTCGTTTGATAGGGAATTGTTGGCAATTTATTTAAATATAAAACACTTTAGACATATGTTGGAAGGAAGATTATTTGCTGTATACACGGATCACAAGCCATTGACGCAAGTGATTAATTCCAGAGTTAAGCGTAGCCCACGACAAACGCGCCACTTAGAATATATTGCGCAGTTTACGACCGATATACGTTATGTAAAAGGATGTGATAATATTATCGCAGATGCTCTTTCGAGAATCCCTGAAATTGATTCCGTTGAAAGGAATATAATAGGTATCGTTCGGTTGGCAGAAGAGCAAGACAAAGATTTATCTTTGCAAAAGCTTACAGGAGGCGAAGATAACTTATATAAGTTTAAAAAAATTTTCATACCAGCGCAAAATGTTTTTATTTGGTGTGAGAATTCAAATGGGAAAATGCGTCCATTCATTCCACATAGTTTAAGAAAGGTTGTTTTTGATAAATTACACAACATTTCGCATCCCGCGTCTAGGGCTACAAGAAAGCTTATTACATTTCGGTATTTCTGGCCATCTATGAATGCGAGTATAAATCAATGGGTTTTGGAATGCTTACATTGCCAAAAAGCTAAAGTACATAGACATATTAAAACTAGAACTGAAAAGATCAAAATCCCTGAAGGAAGGTTTACACATGTACACATAGATATTGTTGGCCCGCTACCAATATCAAATAGTTTTAGATATATATTAACCATAATCGACAGAACCACTCGGTGGCCAGAGGCCTACCCTCTAAAAGATATTTCAGCTAAAACTGTTGCATATAAGTTTTTGAATGAGTATGTTTCTAGGTTTGGGGTTCCAGAACTGATTAAAAGTGACCAAGGTGCGCAATTTACTTCTTCTATTTTCAATGAGGTTACGAGTATATTAGGTATTGGCAAAATTGTTACCACAGCTTATCATCCCCAATCTAACGGTATGGTGGAACGGTTCCATCGTCAACTAAAATCATCAATTTTAGCACATGGAGATCCGGTTAATTGGTCACAGGAGTTACCTATAATATTGTTGGACTTACGGTCCGTAGTCAAAGAAGATATTGGGTCATCTGCAGCTGAAATGGTTTATGGGCAATCCTTACGTTTGCCTGGCGAATTAGTGGTGGATTCTGATGGATTCAGAGTTTTTAAACAAAATTAAAAAATATATTTCTAATATTCGTTGCGATATATCTCATCACAAAAATACAATGAAGACTTATATTCCAAAACATCTCGAAGCTGGTAAATACGTTTTTGTGAGAATTGATTCTAAGAAATTTGGATTTTCTTATCTATATGAAGGTCCGTTTCAAGTACTTGAAAAAAGTTCAAAAATTTTCAAACTAAAGCTTAATTCAATGTCCAAAAATGTTTCAATAGATAGATTGAAACCTGCATTTATTGAAGAAAAGCTTATACCTTCAGACAAAAAAAGAAAAACTGTATCTTTTGCTTTAAATGAAATTCTTCCGAAAGGGGGGGATGTAGTGACGTAGTTATTTTAAAAATACTTGTTGTTTTAGTTTTTAAGTTATTTTATAATTCGAATCAAGAAAGCCTGTTTTTGTAAATCATATTTTTGTACTCATGAAAATTTATTCGTTTCGTTTATTAAATTGTAAACTTTTGCCTGCACAACATTAAAAGACTTCTTTGTGAGTTTATAAGAAAACTACAGTGTTAGCTGTAGAATAGTATAACTTTTTAACTGATTTGCATATGAAAGTCAGATTAACTAAGTGCTTTTAGTTGATCTAATCTTTTTTCAATGCAATATTATCGTAGCGAAAAATGCCATCAAGTAATTTAAATATCGCAGCTATGTCGCCAATCGCCATCCTGAACATTTCTTCGCAACTTTTAGCAAGAAGTTGCCATAACTGTCAACACTGACCATATGAACTTTTAAAAGTAGCGAAATTTTTGAGAGTGTTTTTTGGGTTTACGGACTAAATAATAATGGTCTCGAACGAGGTTGATATCTAATTAAATTTGATAGAAAACACGTTTCAAAGCGTGAAACTTTTAAAGTAAATATTTGTGCAACAATTCTGTTTATTGGGGAAGTTGCTTGCAATACAATCCCAGTAACTATAAAAAAACTCATGACAGAGAACGAGATTTCATATACTTCTTGCAAAAAGAAACAATATAAACGTAAACTTCAGAGCTGTAGGGATCCAAATTACATTATCCACTTTGGTTTTATCCAAAGGCAGCTAAAAAGGCATGACAAGCCATGAAACTCGTGTAATAGAGTAAATTTTGTGTTTGTCATCGGCGCTGGATCAAAAATTTTTGATATTTTGTGTTATATATTGACAAATTATTAGAAGTAATAGGTAAATTATATTACATTAATAATCTTATTAATTGCTAGATTAATTAAGGTTAAAAGTAAAATAAAAAGTTAACAATTTAAAACTTGCTTAATTTTAAATAAATGTTATTACACTCATATTTTTATAATGCAATACAATAATTTAAGGAATTTTTTTTTATAATGCAAGTTTGAGCATAAATAAACATAATTTAATTTGTAAGTTAAGCTTTAGGTTTTATCTTCTTCTGTTAATATCAAAATAAAATTAAAAAAAATAAAACATAAAAACAATAAAATAGTGAAAAAAGTTATTTAATTCGCGTTTTAAAAGAATTTATTAAAGTATATAAAAGTTTGTCGGAATTAAGGCAAATAAAAAGTGAAGTTTTTAATAATACAAAATTAAAACAAAAGTCTAAAAAAACCTTAAAAAAATTGAAAAAAAAGTACAACTAAATGCAACAATTAAATGGATAGTCGAAATACACGGCTAATAGAGGTTTTACTAAAATATACAGAAACAGCAACTTTACAGATATGTTTTTGTCCTAGTGATGAATCAAATTAATATTGTCTTTAATTGAAAGATAATAAGGGACATTAACGGTAAAGCACGGATATTAAGGGAAAAAATAATGATATAGCCGATTTACAGAGGCCCGGTTAACAAAGGTTTAACTGTAATTTTAATGGCGAACAATAGTACTTCTTCTCACTGTATGGATCTTGTATGTCTCTTTCGTGAAAAAGGGAATAAAACTCCAAGTGTAAAAATATGTACTCGATTATAGCCTTTTTACCTTGCTCACATCTTTCATCAATTTGCCAAGATGTAACATCTTTACCATAAAAAATTCATATGGCTAAAAGCCAGGAATCCCCATCATACTCAGTCGCACAATTTGTCAAAAAAAAGTATAATAGTGCGGATTAAAAGAGTATGTGTGTGACAAACTCTTTGACAGATCTGTACAATTTTAAATTCTTTTGAAATAATTCATAAAATAGTTTTCTCTATGCGATCAGAGTTATTTTTTTCATATTTTTTGTATAATAGTGTCGCACTTTCGACGTCATTCTGGGACGATTTTTATAGTCGGACAGAATTCTGTCTGATTTTTGTGTGATTAAATCGTACGATTGTGTATGATAGTGAATCCTGGCCTTAAAGATCAACATCTTTACAAGATGTTTCTATATCATTTTGTTCCACTTAACGTCCTTCGATAATTTTAGTGTCATTACTAGAGAAGGAACTTTAAAATAGAAAAATAAACACTTATCAAAAAATGCAATAAATAATACCATGTTCACATTACAATTCGAATGACGTTATTCGCTATTCTGAGTGTTCACATTGCATCTAACGAATTGGGTTTGGCAGTTGTTTGTTTATTTCGTAGAAAACACGTTGGACTATAAAAAAGTTTTGCCATTTTATTTTAAACAACAACAACAACCATTTTATTTTAAAACAACTATTTTGTTTACTTTTTTTTCGTCTCTTCCAGTACTCTAGCCGTAGCTAGTAGGGGCCTTGACATTACAATTTTTTTATGATATTTTTCTTTTCCATATTTATTTAAATTTAAAATGTCCTTTGTTAACTTTTTAATATTTTGACAGTTGTTCAGGTAAAACTTCAATAAAAATTAGATATGACACTATTTTTATTATAATCGGCCTACAAAATTGGTGATTCGCTCTCAAAAATTTGTATGGGAAATTACGTTATTCTGCTTGTAATTAGAGGCTGAATTACGAATGGGGAGCGAATTACGAAAAAACGCTGTAATGTGAACATGGTGTAAGTTAGAATGAGCGTATGGTTGTTAAATTAGAATTTAAATTATTTGAAAAATATGTATGTAAATAGCTTTTCTTTCTAATACAGGATCCTATTATTGTAGAATTTTCTAGCTTCATTTTGTTGAATTGCTTGATATCTTGGTATACGAGTAACAAAATTTTTGCAAATGATTAAAGATGTAGCGAATATAAAAGACTTTTTTTCATTTTCAATATCTTTCACGGATTCCTCATAGATGTATGAAGTATAAAAAGCCTATAAAATAAGGAATGTAATAGTTATGTAAATAATTAAATTTTTTAAGAGGCGAAATGAGAAAAAATAAGTTACTTATCAAAAAGTATTGCAATCTAAAAGCGGAACCAAAGTAAAATTAGGTAATTAAAACTAAGATGGAGATCCAAAGCTAGAACGTAAATTTATATATTGAAAATAAAAAACGCTAAAATCGGTATTAAAGATTTTTTACGCAACATATAAATTATATAAATTTTGTTGCAATGAAAATACATAGCATTTTAACGACGTAGATTTATTTATATGAAATCACTCTCACCGAATAAAAAACAACAAAAATATTTAAAATTCTACTCATTATCGAACCATTCGTAAGCATGAGTACGTACAATATGATTTTTGAGTTACTTAAGCCACTTTACGCTTGATAAAAGCACTTTTGTTTGTTTAACGATGAATAGGTTTGTAGACAATCAAAACTTTGAAAATGGTGAGTGATGAGGAGCATCTATACGTATATAAACAAAGCAACGAATGGTGAAAACAAAACAAAAACTAAATATTCGTATTGCAGAAATTAAAAGTTAATTTACGGTCGGAGTCAAAATATTTAAATTCACTCGAATGAACTTCGCACTTGTATATTAAATATTCGAATAGTAAGCTAAAATGATAAATGCCGTCCAGACACCCACTGCTACAAATTGAATGGGTACATATGCATTAAACATTTTTATTTCGTTTATAACCCTTCACCACAAAAACTGGAAAAAGGGGATATATAAGTTTATCATTCCTGATAAGCAATAATTTTACTGACTTCAATGTCTTTAATTTTTATGGTAGTTTCTATAACACGTCTGATGCAAATTTTCTTGATATATCTCTAATTCTTCAGCTGTTTTTTGTTTTAGGTAGCATTATTTAAAATCTGCATTTTTTCATCGTCTTGTGAAACTAATTATTTTTCAGAAAATTACTTGAACTTAAATTCTTTTTTAACAAAAAATTAAACTAAAAACACTAATAAAATTTTGAATAACAACTTTTTGTGTTTTTGTATACGATATGTTTATAATAGTGAGTAGATAACGACCGGCTTTTTGTTTTGTGTTGTTTTTTTCTTAATACAATCACTGATAAAGCAGCAAAACAAAGCTGAGTAAATAAGTAAAACAGAATGCCACAAAAACAAATCCAAATTGTTATTATATTTTAACATTGTACAAAGCAAATGTTATGTTTGCACACATACTCGTATACATACATATATACAAATGTATATTTGTAGGTAAATATTTACTTAACTTGTTTGTAAGATTATATGTTACAATCCGTAACTAAAAGAGAAGTAAAAATATAAAAGAAACTGCATTTGCCACTATGCCTGTACATACATACATATGTATGTATGTATGTAAGTTAATATTTATAAATATTACTCAAAAGTCGAAATCGTACTGTAAAATGAAGGTGATGGGGACAACTGAAAATATACTCAAACCACATACTGTCAAAGCAACAGACAGAAATATTAGCTGATCTTCACCAACGAATTAAGTTTAGTTCATTGTTAACTGTATACCAGTGAAGTGCCGGGAAATATATTATAAATCTTAAACAACTTGTATTTTTCCACATATAAATATTAATAAAATTAATATTAAAAAATCAAGATGCCATTGCAACCAATTAAATTTTATTATGATTTTATTAATCAATCTAGTCGAGCCTTATACATACTTTTAAAGGCCTCCAAGGTTCCATATGAAGCAGTTCCAATTTCAGTTTTAAAAGGTATGTCAATTCTTTTATATAAATGGTAGGAAAATTTGATTTAACGGTAATGGTTACCTTAATTAATAAGTTTCCATTTCTTCACATTAGTAGAAACAATACTTAGACTTAATTTGACTAAGAATTTAAGTTAGCATCACCTTACGCAGTTATCGAAATTTCGCTGAAAACTTTCAGCGTATGTATATACATATGTATATGTATGTTATGTTTAAAAGCATTTTTAATAATGTTTAAAATAAAATTAAGTTTTTTTTGACGTTTTAAAAGTAACTATTGTTTCAAATGACATGAAAACGTTGAAGGTAGGCGTGGTGTTTTGCCTGCTGCCTCGAAAGCCAGCAGGCAAAATATCAATGAATACTAAAATTAATTAAAAATGATTAACCCATTAAAAGCTGATGACATTTTTATGTAAAATGTGTAGTACTTAATTTTTTACTTATTTTTTAATTCGTTGTCATCCCAATTTTTATTTTTTTTTTGATTAGAGTTAATGCACTAAACTAGATTTACATAGATGGTAAAGGATATATAAGATTCAGCATAGCCGAATATAGCACTGTACTTGTTTTTATGTAACAGCAAATAAAATAAAAGTTTACAATTAAAGAAATGGTTCAGGGTTCTCCAAATTCTATTAACTATTTTATGTTTTAATAATCTAATTAATAGAATAAAAAAATCCCGTTGTTTAATTTAATATTTTTTATATTGTTTAGTAATGCCATTATAATTTGGCCATATTTGTAAAAGTGACGTCCTTATAGGGACACCTTTCTAATATTAATTTTGTTTTCATATCGTCTTCAATGTAGAAATAGTACTTTATACTTTGTAAAAATGTTCCCAAGTATAAAATATCATTATGGGACCCCATATAATTAAAATATTTAATATTTTTATGCATCGTTTCAAGTGCTCGGCTGTTAGGGTTCCAATGACAGAGAAAGTAAATTTGAGTTACAGAGGTTAAATTGGTTATATTCCACCACTGCTTTACTGTAAACACCCTTCAATTTTTCATTTAAGTTTTAACCCTGCTCTTAAAGTAGACATAAAAGTAGTAGTACTGCATGCTCTACGCAGTTCTAGAGATATACGCCTTACTTAAAAAATATTATACAAATTTTCCCTTCTATATCAAATCAGAACTTTTTTTGATTCTACTGAAAAATATTAAATTTTGACAAATACAATCACTAGTGATAGGTACATTAAATAAATATACGCATTCAAAAAATATATATTCAAGCCTCTAAAACATACGACAGATAAAATTTACATTTGGAAAAAACGCATCGCGAAGTCAACTGGTTGACAAGATCAGCAGATTAAACCGTTCCATACGTATTTCTGAAGACTTTTTTGAAGTTAAGGTGAACATCAAGAAATTCGGATTTTATGGCCAGAAGCGTTCAAAAATTATGGAAATTTTTTAATTAAAATAAGTAGGATTGTGATATTCGTCTATGCTGAATCTTATATACCCTTCACTATCTCTGTAAAACTAGTTTAGTGAAGTTACTCCATTAAAAAAAGCAAATATTGGGGTGACAGAGAATTAAAAAATAAAAAAAATTGATACTGCATATGTATGATTTTGCATAAAAATAACATCAGCTGTTAATGGGTTGAGAATCTTTAGAGATCTCTTCAAAAGCTTAAAAATGATAAACATATTGATATTTTAAAAAATTTGAAAATTTCAGAGCCCTGTAAATCAAAAAATAATTTAAATACATTTTTTGCTTTTTATACCCTTCACCACAAAAAGTGGAAAAATTTATATATATTATATAGTATAGTTTGTCATTTCATTTGTGTGTAATTTCTACAATATTCATTTTCGACCGCATAAAGTGTATATATTCTGACTTCTTATGCAAAGCGATTGAGCGATGTCCGTCTGTCCGTCCGTGTTAGTGTTGAAATCAAGTCTAGCAATATTATGAGATCACCAGATGCTTAATAATGCATTGGAAATTTTAACACTAATGCGAGTTGTTTTCTTTGTTTTACAATTCTTAAATATTTTCATATCGTAATAATGTAAATATTCGAAGTTAATCAACACAAACAATTTTTTTCGCGCATTAAGTTTTTCAATTCGGACTTTAATGATATGAAAGAAGCTAGAAGGAGTAAAAGAGTGTTCGGTATTTATTTATTTGTTAAAAATTTTTATTTTCTGAAACTTGTACATAAAAACAACAAAACGGCACCGCTGGAAAATGATCTTAATCTTATTTATATCTTAAAAACAATTTTTTTTGTTTTTAAGTTTTTCGCATTTTTTATATTCAAATACTCGTATCTCTTTATCAAATGTTTAAAATTAAATTTATAAACTAACAAATATATATTTGCTGGGAATTTATTAACATAATAAGCAAAAACTAACATAAAAAGCAATTGTTTGTTAACAAATATAATGGAATTTATTTTTACTAAAAAAAAATTAAACATTAAATTTTCATTTGCATTTATAAAACTTAGCATATTTACGTTAATTAATATAAACCTTCAGACACATTTAAATCGCATAAGGGTGTTTAAAAATTAACAGAATATTTGAGTTACATAGAAAACAATTCTTTGTAACATCATAATTATTTTATTGAATACTAACTGTTCCAGGGGCGGCCACTCTTCTAATATAATTTTTTACTTGATTAATATTGAAGTTATAACAGATTTCCTTCTGCGTATTGCACCTTATGAATCAGGACTTATTTATCTTTTAAATATCCTTAACATTGCTTTTTGTTCAAACCATTTTTTTTTTTAATCGGTGCAGCCCGTTTTAGTCATAACGAACGCGTCGACCTAATTCGTGCAAACTTTGGTTAAACTACCTATTAAATTAAATTTGGTTTGACCGTTCGCGAGTTATAAAGTCACAACACAATTGCAACAGTTTTTTGTATATATAGAAATACGTATAAAAAATCGTATGCACATATAGTTAAAGTAAAAAATTATTGACCACAAAAAGTGGAAAATGGGTGTATATAAGTTTGTCATTCCGTGTGTAATTTCTACAATATCCATATTCGACCCCATAAAGTATAAATATGTTCTGACTTCTATACATAGCGAAGGCGATTGAGCGACATCCGTCAACATCCGACATGTTTTTTTGCCGAGGCAAACTTGATTTCACAAAAAAAAATATGTCAATCAATCAGATATAGTTTCGAAAGAGGTGCTATTGGAAATCATGCCGGTCCTTGTCCTTCGAGGCAGCAGGCAAGACACTACGCCTACCTCTAATTTTTTCATGTCATTTGGAACAATAAAGTAACTCCAATCAAAAAAATAAATATATGGGTCGATAGAGAATTAATAAACACCAAGCGAAAAAATTGGTGCTCGCCCATATATTCTGAGTTACGGCGCTGTGAAATTTTCAAATCTTTTAAAATATTAATATGGGTATCATTTTAAAGCTTATGAAGAGATCTTTAAGGAAATACAAAAATTTTTTAAAAATGCTTAACCCATTAAGAGCCGATGTCATTTTTATGTAAAATAACATAATTGTACGCTGAACCAAAATTTGCTTTTATTTTTTAATTTTTTGTCACCCCAATATTTGCTTTTTTGATTCATTTACTTCACTAAACTAAATTTATATAGATTGTGAACATTCGGCATAGCAAAATACAGCATTCGTACCTGTTTTTTATTTAATTTTTAAAAAGTCAGTTTGTTTTATAAAGTAAAATGAGTAAACAGTACTGTCCAAGACACTTATGACATTTTCGCTCAAAAGCTATGGGCCGGATTGCGTTTCGGATTACGCGCTAATTTAGGTTTAACTGTTAGTGTACAAATAGCTGCAACTTCAAATATTGCGTGAATTCCGCAACACCCTTTATATATAAATAGCACAGTTAAGAAGATAGTTATAATAGACAAATTTTAGTTAAAAACAACATATTTTTTAAGGTGCAAAATATTAAATATGAAATGGTATATTAAGTTTTAAGAGGGAAAATATATATATATATATATATATATATATATATATATATACATATAACTTTTTGAAACTTTGTTTTTTGTTTATTTACATGTTTATGCATTCTTTAACCACGGCTAAACGACTGGTAAAATATGGTGTTTATATTTTTAAACACCGGATTAGAACAATTTACAATAACCATTTGATTATGATTAAGTTCAAATTTGTTGTAGCTTTTAATTTCTTTTAAGTTTGGATTATAGACCTTAATAATTTGATGGTTAATCGTTTTAAATACTGAGGTTTAACCAAAAATGGTGAACTGGTAATACTGGCATGAAAGTATTAAAGTCTATAGTAAGAACAATTTAAGTAAAAAAATTAGCCATGTTGCAAAATTTTTCGTCATAAAAATCAAAATGGTGGTTTGGTATTTAAATCAAGAGCTTTATTTAATATTATATGTTTATACATTACACGACATTTCTTTAAGTTATTTAAAAGCAACAGGCATTTAAAGGTCTGCTTTTTGATATTTTTAGAGGAAAGGTAACTGTAATGCCCCTAGAAGAAAAAAAAATAGAAATCCTATACCGATGCGATATACCGGTATCGGCTATTTTTTTTTTGTTATCGATGCAACGGTACTTTACGAAATTTGGAAAAAATAACGAACAAAAATGTAAAATATTATTTAAGTAAACTTTAACAATGCAGTTTATATACCGTTTCAATATTTCAAAGCCCTTTTTCTGCTTAAGTACAACCGATAAAGTAATAACAGAATTATGTATGTATGTGCGTACATAAATTGCTTTTTCTGTAATAAACGTTACCAGCAGTTAAGTTAAAAAAAGGTTTTGTATTTTCAAGGCTCTTTTTTAGTTAAACAAAACAAAAAAGAAAAATATACAAAAAAAATTATCTTTCTTAAGCTCTGTCTTTACATGAAAACAATTGTTAATAATAGCCCCAACGCTGGGTCTTGAACAGTAATGTTAAGTTTTCCTTTTTTTATAAACCCCACTTAATTAAAATAAAAAAATTTTAAAACGCTATATTGACTTGTTAATATCAAAATACATTTAATTCTGCTTTTACTCGGTTTGAATATAACACGGTTAAGAAAATGACAATATTACATTTTTACACGGTTTTTTCCTTTAAGCACGATTCAAAAATTTGTGCTTTATTTTTTTTTTTTTTTTTTTTGCCAAATTTAATTTTTGCGAAATAGTTATGCTCATATCACAAATTTTAGGAAATTCCCTTTTGGAACAAGCAAATTTACTGCTTTGATCAATTGTAAATAACACGAATTCAAGGGAAATTTATGGTCCGGTCAACTGTAATGTGTTAACATTCTGTAAGCTATCAAGACGTGTTTAGCAACGAAATTTTTTAAAATTTTCTTCTGGAAAGTTGAATAATCTATTATTTATTTTTATTATTTTTTTGTTCTGTCAACATAAGTATTTAATACAATTAATTGTTTTGCAGTTTCTGAACATGTCATGCATTTAATTTGATTTACTTTAAAGCTTAGAGTACTTATTTTTTTCGTTCTTTCACAACTATGCTAGTGTAAATAAACTTAATATATGTGAAAGTAAAATAAAAATTAATTTTTGTTCTTTTAAAATTCTTGGTTTTAGTGACAAGGAACCAATCACCTATTTTTGGCACACTTTTTTACAAGGTTTTTTCAGGAACCAATCTACTGTGTAAAAACAGAATTGGATGTAGTTATAAATTTTCAACGATAACAAAAGCAATTACTAAATAATTCTTGCGAAAAAAACCGACTTTAAAACAGATTTGATCTGTACATAACTGTATGGCACACTTATATCTCCAAACTTTATATTTTTTCAACTTTTCAACTATAAGGTCACCCTTTTATTTCCAAATTCAAATTATATACGTGCTGTTGTAGTAGATATAGCATTCAGGTTCTGTGTAAATTTCAACCGTCTGTCTGTAACTGTTCAACAGTTTGCCTATATGCATCAGGTAATATCAACTATTTAATTTATAATATTACATTTTTATACTTCTTATTATACCAAATAAAATAGTGGACATTCTGTCTAAAATTAAGGTGTTTGTATACAACGTTTCAAAAAATACGGTCATATAGAACAAATTACATTAATTTTGGGAACACCCTTTACTTTCTAAATTCTATTTATAAGCTTCTTGTTATAGCGGACTTAGCAAAACATGTCCCTTGTGAATATTAGCATTCTGTCTATAACGGTTCAAAAGTTCGGCCAATTACACCATATTATATCCACTATTGGGACACCCGTGTATTTCCAAATCCAAATTTTATACTTGTTGTTATAGAGGAGTTAGTAATACAGGTTCTTTGTAAATTTCAATCGTCTGTCTACAAATGTTTAAAAGTATGGCCATATACCAAATTAAATGAAATATTGGTGCACCCTTTAATTTATAATTTTAAATATTATGAGCTGTTACTATAACGGCCATAGCAATCGACATTGCGTCAAATTTACAGGCGTTTGTCTATAACGGTTTCAAAATTTAGGCCTGTATAAGTAAATCAACAGTAATTAAGGGACACCCTTTAATTTCTAAATTCAAATTATAAACTCGTTGATATAGCGGACTTAGAAATACAGGTCCCTTTTAAGTTTCAGCGTTCTGTCTATAACGGTTCAAAAGTTTAGTCACATACGTAAAATTACATTAACTATTGGAACACCCTTTAACTTTCAAATCCAAATTTTATACTTGTTATTGTAGCGGACTTAGCAATACAGGTTGATTGTAAATTTCAAGCGTCTGTCTAAACTGTTCATAAGGATGGCCATATACATCAAATTAAATGAACTATTGGCGCACCCTTTAATTTATAATTTGTAATATTAATACTTGTTAATATAACGGCCATAGCAATCCACATTCTGGCTAATTTGCAAGCGTTTGTCTATAACGGTTCAAAAGATAGGCCCATATAAGTAAATTTACATCAATTATGGGGGCACCCTTTAATTTTTAGATTTTTTTTTATAATTTTTTGTTTTTTGGAGCCATAGTAATACGCAGTCACCAATCTGTAAGCATAATCTATCATATCACCAAAAATTTTCAAAACCGGATTAGAAATGACTGAGTTCTGGAGGCACAAATATAAAAAAGCAACATTAAGCCGAATTGTATAACCTCCTTCTTTTTTTGAAGTCGGTTAAAAAATAAGTAGCCAACTTCAATATTTAATGCGCTGTCGAAATCGTATTTTACATTTGCAAAGCGTTGACGGCGCGCTGTTTTGATTTAGTTCATACATTTTTTTGTATAAACCTAAGAGAATTTGATAAACGCGACGATTAACTGCTAATTTAGGTCTGTCTGTTAGTTTTCGACTTATATTTTTATTAGTATAATTTTTTGTTCAATTCACAAGACCCTGTATAGGTTTATCATATTATAGGTTTATTGTACTCCTATTTTAAAATAGCTTATGTTTGTTAGTGGTAATTTATATTACAATTTGTTATAAATATAAAATTTTGTTTCATAAGTTTTGAAAGTTTTAAGATGTAAAACGAGTTGATTGACTTCCCATAAGAATTTAACTTTATGTACAATAATGTAAAATTTCTGTGCGATTAAATTTAGAATTTACCTTGTTGTTTGAAAAGTATTTTTACATTGTTATGTTTCAATGCCTGATTTAATTTTTTGACAAATGAGGCGTGACATACCATAACGCCATAGCCGTAACCATGGCCATTACCGTTTTCATATTTACTGCCACCCATAAGCAAATCTTTTTGTTTGTTAAAAAGCAACGCAACGAAAAATATAAAATAAAACACCAATATAATGCAGCAAAGTTCCTGTTTAGACGAGCAAACATTTGGAAGAGAAATATTTGATAGCAAATTACGGGTGGGGAAGAGAGAAACGTTTTGTGGTCGGTGTTCGGCGATACGCTTTGTTGACATTTTCTTTGCATTCCTTTTAAAGCGAACAATGACAGTACTAATGAAATGCTGCGAAAACATGTTCGCCTGTGGGAACGCGAATGAAAAAAAAGAGAATTAAAAATGTTTTTCTTCCAAATGTTCGTCGGTCTAAACTCGAACAAACGTGGAAAATAAAAATTTAATTTATATCTATGGTTACGGTTATGTCATGTTACCAATAACCAAATACGGGATTTCCCATTAGGTCGGTACGAACAGCTGTTTTATATAGTTATGGTCATGGCACGTCTAATCGAACCTTAATTTGATTTAAAATTTTTTGTTTTATTTCTTTTTGACAAGAATATGAAGGAACATTTTTAGTAGAGCTGTGTCGTTCGCGAACGAACGGGTTAAATTGACCGAATCAATCAAGTGAACGAAATGATCCAGTCATTTAAATCAGGTCTTTTCATTCAATAGTGTACGGGTTAAAATGAACGGATGACTTAATTGAACGAAATAAGCCAGATATTTAACCGGCTCCTTTCGTTCAAATTGACCGAATTGAACGAACGAATCAGTCTTTGATAATTGAACGAAAAAGACCGGTCACTGAAACGAACGACCGGGCACATGTCTAATTTTTAGCAGTTAATATAACTATTTTTTAAAGGGTTACTGCCTCTTAAAATCCAAATAAAATCTTTTGAAAGAACAACGAGAAGATTTTTGTGCTAAAAATATGGAATCGAGTAAAACACAAACAAGGTGTACATAGAGTTTTTTTCAAAATTTACGCTATAGTATTATTTATTATTTCTACCACCTTTTTCAAAATTTCATAAATTTATACTAAAGTTATTAAATTCAAAAATATTAGATGTTACGTAAACTAAGTTTTGCCATAATTTCTTTTTGTATTTTATTGCGGCTTATTGCAATAATATTTTTATACAAATACGTTTTCATTATACGATAAAATATAACGAGTATACGGCCAGTTTGCGAAATATCAATTCAGACTTTTTACAATTTTTTGACGTGTTTATTTTATTATTGGAATCAACAAGGCGGCAGTTTATAGTTTTTACAAAATATATTATTTTATTAACATACTTTAAACGCCTTATTAAATATATACAATTTTATTTTAATTTTTCTGTTTTTAAGACTTCAATTTAATATTAGTTGTCAAGCTTCTTAATTATATTATTTTTGTTGCGTAATTAGTATTCAAAACATTGTAAACAAAACCTCTTCCATATATTTATAATACACGGTTTGCATTATAAGGGTTTACTGCACAATTAATGTTTTGGCACAATTTTTAAGCTGTTCGACAGTATTTATTTTCTTTTAACGCCTTAAAAAGCCTCTTGAGTTCTTTATCGATAAAACAGCCTTAAATTTATGGTTTCTATTTTGCCGGAAGAAAAAAGTCGCACAATGATTCGTTGGTTGCCAATAATAATTCTGGCCACGGTAACGAAGCTCTATTAGAAAAAATTCGATGTCGAGGGTTAAGTTGAGTTATATGCAATTCAGAAGAGTAACCAAAACTTTACATGCTATTAACAGAAGTTTTGAGTTTGACGCTTTAAACACATACGAGACAGCAGCTACCGACTGGAAAATGTCAACAATAGAATACATGTGTTTATATGAGAATGATTTTTTAACGACAACAAGGCAACTAGGCGGTAGGTTGTTGTCTATGCTGAGTTTACCGTAGCAGTCGAATTAACTAATTTCTATTATTGTTGGCAACAATAAACAGTAAAGTGATGTCAATACTATAAGACATGTAAAATAATAAGTGCTTAAAATCTCTTATTATGAAAAAAGAAAAGAATAATACAATTTTTAAATAAAAATGATTTATTTAAAGATTTAAGTGCACATCTATTATAAAACTGCAACAGGATCATTTGAAATATTGTTGTTGGTGAAGATAAATTGTAATTGATTTGAAATACAAAATACTTTTGGAGTTTTTGTCTGTCTGGGTTTACATCACATAAAAGCTGCTGAGTTGAGTTAAATTTCGGGAGGAGATCCTTAGAACCTTGGTTCAAATATAGAATATTTTAGTAAAATAGAGATACAAATGTAAAATCACTCAAATTTACTTTATAATTGTAATTAAACAGTTGTCAGGACATTTTATTTTTTGTATATAGAGAATTTTTAACACTTTTAACACACTTTGCATTTAATATTTAAAACATATTTCTCCAAACTTTAATTTTAAAAAAAATTAGAAACGCAACATCGACGAAGTAATGGGCACTGCTATTATTTTACATACGTCATTTTTCGAATTAAAAATACTACAATTGTCATGGTGAATGTATACGAAGGATAATTGTAAAAATTTCAGAGCAAAGTGTTAAGATGTATACAAACCAACAATTCCTTTTTGCGGGGACAACATTTAGTTAAAAATTTACTTCTGTTATGAGTACTTGCTGGTTGAAGTACTTATAATAATTTAAATTGTCGTTTATAAGTAAAAAGTTTTTTGTATGGGACAACTGTAAATATTTAACACAATTTGTTTTAATAGATATCATAGAACTGTAAATATGTAATATTTTATTGTGTTTAGTATTTTTTATTTTTGGGTGACAAGCACCTATATGTTATTTATAGTGAAACACATTACTGTACTTACTATTGCTTCTAAAGGCCAGGATTCACTATCATACTCAGTCGTACGATCTGTCAAAAATTTCATTTGTGCTCAAAAAGTATGATAGTGTGGATTAAAATTGTATGTGTGTGACAGAGTTTTTGACAGATCTGTACGATTTTATAATCTTTTGAAATAATTCATAAAATATTTTTCTCTATGCGATCAGGGTTGATTTTTTAAAGATGATGAGGAGAAAAAACAACAAAATATTAA
This sequence comes from Gymnosoma rotundatum, assembly GCA_916610165.2. NCBI lineage: Eukaryota > Metazoa > Arthropoda > Insecta > Diptera > Tachinidae > Gymnosoma > Gymnosoma rotundatum. The sequence continues at coordinate 32,579,948 of OU744340.1, forward strand.
AACCATATGTTTTTGCATCTTTTTTGTATAATAGTGTGGCACATACGACGCCATTTTGGAACGATTTTTAAAGTAGGACAGAATTCTATCAGATTTTTGTGTGATTAAATCGTACGATTGTGTATGATAGTGAATCCTGGCCTTAAGAAATACTTCAATATATTTTCAATTTTAAAGACAATCCAAAAGAAAAATCCACGTGACGTTTAAAAAAGTATTATGTTTTTCGTCTAATAGCCTCCTACATGATAGTCAGAGCTGCTTCTTTAAAAATCGCTAAAGTGACATCACTGAAATACAATAAAATCATAATTTTATTATGTAGCTGCGTACAAGGCGACAAATTTTGCTAGCGTCAATTACTGTCGTGTGTTCGTGTAACTTGCTGCGGCGAATGTGTTTTTAATGCTTTAGTCTGCTGGAGGCTGTAGAAGCTACTTAGTAGAGCACCTTGTTGAACGTAATTCTTTAAACACCGTTTATAAACAAATTTCAATATTATTGCAAACTCCTCAATAATTGCAAGGCTTTTAAATAGTGATATTGCAAAATTAATGGTTACACCTCAATAATTTTGTTTTTGCTACAAAACTATAATTAATTTTAACATTTTAAATATTGTGTTGGTTACGCCCTTTGCATATTGAGGTTAAAATGACCGTTAATAAAATCCGTAACTTTTATAAAGATACATCTTTGGACAATAAAAGACCTAAAAATTAATAGATTAAGGGTTTATAAAATTAAAGATTATACGATGGTCCTATTAAATCCAGCTGAACTGATGTTACAAAAGTAACATTTAAGCTTCCATACATTGTCGGATCCCATTGTGTCGATTCATGCAATAACATGAGCTTGTGTTATTTGATATCTTTACTCCTATTCACATTCAGGAAATCGTCTATTATTTGAGTTTTGTAACCATTAATGGAAATGGCGATATGTAATTTTGACCGCCGTTTCGTAGTTCTTCTTCATGGTTTTACAGCTTTCGCTGGCGTTTGCTGTTCTGACTATACATCGCATAATTTCAATATTCTTATCAAAATCTGGTCACAAAAAATAACTGGTGCAGGTCTTTTAGCATTTTTAATATCCTGAGTCGTAGGTTTTCTGGGGTGACGACAACCCAAAATAAACATTGGCTGTATACGTAAGCTAATGAAAGCCGTCCCGGCGGTATGATCTGTCAAAATTGCGAAATCCTTGCTATACAAAACTTTACTTCACATCCTTAATTTTACCGTCTAATGAGTATTTTTTTTATTCAAAATTGTACAATTGTTGGTCTGCTCTACTTTCACAAAGATATCAAGGATTTACAAATAATAATAAAATTATATTTGTTTGTGTTGTGTGACAAAAACAAAAAAAAAAAATCAAAAAACGAAAACTTCTTTATGCTTCTAATGCATTTTTGCTAATTAGGTCGTATCTTATCAAAAATCGTACTTTAATTCACTTTATGCAGCAAAAAGCACCAATTGTAAAAAGTGTATAATAAACTTGATAAAAACTTTTAAATAAGTTTATGAAATTTCTTAAAATTTATATTTTCGCTTAAAAACATGTCTTAATAAGTTATAACAACTTCTATGTCGGTTTTTTTTCATTACGACTTTTTAGTTTGCAATGGATGATTTGTGTCCGCTCGCTCCTATGTCTCCTGTTTGTTAAACCGAACAATATACACCGGGCCATTATTTTTCATTGTTTCAGAGGCCTGTAACTCGAAAAATATGGGCGAGCGCCAAATTTTTCACTTGCTGTTTTTTATTATTTTTTAATTCTCAATATATTTGTTTTTGTGATTGGAGTTATTCATTGTTCCAAGTAATATGGAAAACTTAGAGGTAGGCGTCGTGTTTTTCCCGCTGTGTCAAGGGACATGGACTGATCTTGCTGATTTCCAATAGCACCTGTTTCGATAATATCAGAATATATATATATATATATATATATATATATATATATATATATATATACTTTATGGGGTTGGAAATGGATATTGTAGAAATTACAAACGGAACGACAAACTTAATGTACCCTTTTTCCGCTATTTGTGGGTATAATAAAAATTTTTGTTTACACCTTGTACTATAAGATATTGATAATGGCATTACTGTTTGTATTAAACGATTACTTTTTAACGTTTAAACATTATTTATTGATAATTTTAAAATAATAATTACTGAAAGCACTTGAACTTTATAACGAGATATCACAATGCAAATAAAACAAATATCTTATCCTATAACCAGTATAATTTTTCGATTTCTTTCAGTTCTCTAATTATTGTTATTTTAAAATTTCTGTTTTAAAACTCTTTAACAACTTATATAATATGAAAATATTTTGTCTGTAAATTGTAAGAACAGAAATGAATTCAAAGGAGTAAGAGTGTTATATTCGGCTATGCCGAATCTTATATACCCTTTACTATGTATGTAAAACTAGTTTCGTGAAGTAACTCCAATCAAAGAAACAAATATTGGGGTGGCAAAAAATTAAAAAATAAGAAAAAATTAAATGCTATACATAATTTTACATAGAAATGTCAGGGGCTCTTAAAGGGTTCAGCATTTTTATATCTTAAAAATATGCTGCAGAATAGCACTTTTCTATAAAAAGTTCATAACTTGAAAAATATGGGCGAGCGCCAATTTATTCTCTTGGTGTTTTTATTGTAGTTACTTTACTAAACTAGATTTGTCCCTATTATGAAGGGTATAAAAATTTAGTCCGAACGACTATTATTTAATTTGAACAAAATAGAACCCACAAAGGGATTTCAAAATTTTATAAGCGTTCGACAGACAATGCATTATGTAGAAACTACGCTCAGACTATATTGGCAATTTATAAGGCTATTTACTTTACTCTCTATGTAAAAAATATCTACAAATGTCATCTTTCAGCACAACAACAGCTGTCTACAATCATTATGAAAGAAATGTAACAGAAGAGCTTATTTTACAGCTGTACTTAGGCCATGATAAATATGTGTTTAGAGTTGTTTTGCTATCAATGCAAAATACCTAAAAATATGTAGATATTTAAATACATCTGCACCTCTATTTAAGAATACTTGCAGTTGGTAACTAAAAAAAACCGTTAATACCCAAGGCATACGCGAGGCCAGTAATACAAATTTTGTGTAAAAACTTATAGTCAAGAGGGATACCGCTTTTTGTTTGCTATCGAAAAGAATCGCATAACTAATTTAGAACCTATACATTTTACAAATACCTTGTAAAAATCCGCACTAAAAATCAAAATGTGCTTAGAACTATTTGAAGTAACTTAAAATAAGTTACATATTAAACTTTTTCTTTATTCTTGTACAAATTAATAAAAGAAGAGAAGCAGTCATTTAAAAAGGAAAACTGTTTTCTTCCTTAAGATATTAATATTCAGGAGAACACCGATGCAATTTGATTGGCAAAAATATATTTTGCTACGAAATGTTTTTACCTTTTCTAAATTCAAAGGTATTACTTGCTGAGAATAGAATTAAGTGGAATGAGGAGTTCATATTTGCAGACTGCTGCAGAAGCCTGGATGAGCATTCAGAAAAAAAAAGTTAAAATAAAAAAATTCAATTTATTTGTGTTTTCTATGGTTTTCTCAAAACTTATCCAATATTCCCCATTATTTAAATCCAAGTTTTGAAAACTTCGTAAGGAAACTAATGAATTTTTATTCAACAGAAAAATATGTTAGAGCTTTTAAATAAATCTCGCATACATACACATGTATATCTGTGTGATGCATTATCAGAATATTATGTGCTCATAATTAAATATCTACAATTTTCAATATATACATAAACTTGTGAATAAAAGCGTACCAAGTTTATTCAAGTTTTTGAAACCGGAATATTAAAATAACTTTAATATATTTCATATTAGATAAAATTAATTTAAACGGCGGCAGTACACACCTCAATAAAAACACATATGCCGAATCTTACATACCCTTCACCATGTTTGTAAATATAGTTTAGTAAAGTAACTCAAATAAAAAAAAATTGTTTGGGTGACAGAGAATTAACAAATAAAAAAGTACTACATATAATTTTACATAAAATGTCACAGAATCTTAATGGGTTAAGCATTATTAAAAAGTTTCCTAAAAGATCTTTTAAAAGCTTTTAAATAATACCAAAATTGATATCTTAAAAAATAAGGTGCGCAATCGTACTTTTCTCTGAAAAGTTCAGAGGCCCGTAACTCAGAAAATATGGGCGAGCCGCAATTTTTGTTTTTTATTTTTTAATTTTTTATTGTCCCATATATATTTTTTTTATTTGAGCTACTTTACTTAACTAAATTTGTTACAAATGATATGGAAATGTGAGAATCAGGCGTAGTGTTTTGCCCACTGCCTCAAAGGACATGAATTGATCTTGCATATTTTTAATAGCACAACGCTTTGTCTGATCGTTTGACGTATTTAAATTTTCTCTAGCTCATCTAGTAGAATTGTGCCATTTAGTTAATTTTAGTGATCGCTAATTTAAGGACAAAGTTAAAAAATGAACTGGTTCAATTTTTGGTACAATATGTCTTTTTACTTCAAAGGTCGTTTAGTTTTAATTTTCTTTCGCAGTTTTGTTCAAATCTAAAAAAAAATTAATTACTATTTTTATATTGTAGCTTCTGTACTGGTAACATTCTATTTGACTTACAAATGCTTCAGCGAAATCCATTGTAGTTCATTCAGTTCAATCAATGGAATAGTTTAATTGAACAGCTCGTTTATAACCTACTCAAGTTTTCAGCAAATAAAAGAACTAAATGTCTCAGCATTTACAAAATATTTTATTATAAACGAAGCAACAGAAAAAGCAAATGCAAAAAAAATAGAAAGAAACGCATATGCTTAAGCAATCATAGTCAGCCACAACTTCATAGTAAATAGTTAAGCATAGCAAAAATAAAAATTAAGAACAGCAAACGTTTTTAAAGTAATTGCTCTGCTGATTGCTTTGCTGCAGAAAGAAACACATAGTCAGCTAAAGCAAATGCGTTTCTTTCTTTTTTTTGCATTTGCTTTTGCTGCACATTTTTCCACAGAAAAAGTTAAGCAACTACCTATGAATTGAAAATAGTCAAGCATTTTTAATCATTGATTTATACTTTATGGGGTCAGAAATGGTATTGTAGAAATTACACAGGGAATGACAAACTTAGATGAACTCCTTTTCCATCTGCGGTGAAGGGTATAAAAACCACAAAAAATTATTATAAATTCACAACAACACAAGCAAACATACGTATGTACATTAATATGTTTTTGTTATTGTTTCGAAATAATTGTGCAATGATTGACACATTTTATCTTTTCGGCTTGTATACAGTGTGTAACTTAAGTCAAGGTACCACAGTTACGGTGGTACATTTAGTAACTTTTATCAAATATTTAGTAATGTTGCGAAATAGATATTTATTTTAATTTTTTCACTCACAAGTACTATCAACATGTTGGTCTTGTAAGTCAAACCTACTAAAATGCCTGAAAACGTCAATGAAAAGCATAGAGCAATTCTTTTCTGCCGTTAATATTTATGTTTTTTGGAAAAGGGTAACAAGTCTAAATCATTGAGAAACCAAAATTAAAAAGAAAATCTTGAGAATAATCACAAAACAATTAAGCTGGATGTGGCGGAGCTAGAGTCTGCAATTGTGCAATATGTCAGCAACGGGTGTTAGTGATTTCTTAGTGAAAAACAACCGTGTTGTTGTAGTCGGTGTGTGCGTGGTAAAAAACAGCGGTGAATAAGGCACTTCCAGCAAAGTGGTATGTGTAAAGAATAATTTGGCATTTAGCTAACACAAGTTGAGCAATGGCTGACGTTGTTAGTGGAGTGTGCTCGCTGTAAAACAAAAAATCACCAAGTTCATGACATCAAGCCCACTATCAGACATGCGTGCGTGCAAAGAAAATATAATAATTGGTAGTGTTACAGAGAAGGCAATTAAAGAAAAGAAACTATGGCAGATAACTTAGTGACGACGTCTATTTAATATTAGAGCAGCAGATTGTTGTCAAGGCGGCCGTTTATAATAAAGAAAAACAGCTCTAGCTGTCAGAGTACGACGACTGGATTGGATATAAAGCGTAGTGGTATGTGGATAGTTTGGTTTACTAAACAAGGCATCGAAAAGTTCGTGCTTCGCTGCACCTACACAGTAGTATAGCATGGATGGCGTTTAAAATAACGCATGTTTAGTAAGTAAGAGAGCGTAGGATCAAGTAAATCCAAAGTAAGAAAAAGAGAATTTATGATGTGCCACAGTGATATTTGAAAAAAAAAAAATAAATCGAATGTTTGCGTAAAAGGAAAAAACGTAACACTATTTAAATATACTTAAAACAACTTGAATAGAAGTGCTAAACACAAAGTTGCTTATGTAAAGTTTTGGCTTGCACTAGACATTTCATAATACACGAACATAAATCAAGGATAGTAATGTATCATAATTTTCAAATATTGTATTTTGTTGTGTGCTTAATAGTTTGTATAAGAGAATAAAATTAATGAAAATTAATAATTATGTTATATATCCCTATAGAGTTTGTTGCATTTTTAGTGCCATGACTTATGCCACAGACTATATATACTTGTGTATTTATATGTACTAGCTTATTGTACCCGGCGTTGCTTAGGTCTTATTTTAGGGCTTTTCTAGACACCGTGTAATATGTTTGTAGTCTTGTTTGCTATGAGAATTCGAACACGTGGGATATGCATCAAATCGGCTTGGATCTTATAAATCAGGGGTTATGCATATTTCAAATATCTTTTAAACCTGATTTTATTCAGATCGGTTAGTTTTTATGAAATTGCGCGTTTGTTCACTCCCCACTCCCCCTCCTATAATTTTTTTTTGAAAATAAGCGTTAAATATTCTACCATTTACAAAAATATCTAACTATGTTTAACATTTGATTGTAATCAATACAGACAAAAATGTCCGGTTTTTCCCTGTGTCTCTCATCTAGGTTCTAGCTCTGGAATATAGATGAGGACTCATCAATATTTCGAATTTAATTAGATTGATTAGCCGAGACTTTATTGAAATTGATGCAGACGCATAAACATTACCGCTCTCCCCTCTTTTCCTCTCCTGGTCCGATATCTGAAAATTTAAATATTCTATTTTACATTGACGACAAATACTTACCCGTGTTTCAAATTTTATTACAATCGGTTTGTGTGAATGCAATTCAAATGTTAGTACAATTAAATAATTTTAATATATTTATAACATTCTGCTGAGCTGCGAACAGAGCTTTAAATTACGAACAACTCATTGTGCTGTCGCTATAAGTAAATATCAGTATGGTCATCAATAATAAAAGTTAATTTATTTCTAAACACTTAATGTTCCTCTTTTTTATGTTGTACTGAAAGATCTTTTCTTCAGACTGGTAAAGTCTGGTTTTGTCGTAAGAAAAGAAACCACTTAAATGTTTTCTAATTTAAAAATTTTTTTATTTTTTTGACATACATACCATATGTATGTTGACAATGTTATTCAAAGCTGTACAGTTCCCTGATAATGATAGAGAAATGTTGCAAATAAAATATATTCGAAATAACATGCTTTAACAAGAAAAGCGAAAATTAGCTGAGCCCACTATGTATTGCAAGATATTTAAATTTTCTTAGAATTTAAAATAATAAAAATTAGGATAAAATCCTTTTTTGGAAATTTTAGGTTTATTTTTTGTTCTTTCTGTTATTTTGTAAGATTAAAATATGGTTTTTTCGTAGCATATGCAAATAAAGTTTGCCTGCTTCACGTCCTTGAAGTTAAAAATAAGAGATCAATGCACATTTGCATGACAGATCCTACATATTGACAATCATATGTACATAACGAACATTTCGATAAGAACATCAATTTTATATTAAACATTAAAATAATTTCAGTTTTCAAAAAAATACGAACCATTGTTTTTGTCGGTTCTTAAAACGTACAAAACAATAGTTTCCAATGGATGAAACGGTATTTATGGTTCTTGGGTTATATACACTCCAAATGGACAATAATTTTTATTACCTTACTTATTTAATCAAAAGTACGACATCAATTCCAATATTAAATTTCAACAATTTATATGCGTTTCTCTTGCAGGAGGCTATTCAAAATATAGATTTTATTTTGGAAATAATTTTTAATTTTCTAGCTGTGTTTACTGGCCGCTCAGCAATTCTAGCTTTGATGAAATTTATACAATGCTTTCGTACTTTAAAAGGAAAGAGCATGAGGGCTTGTTAACAGCTTCCGTTCCCGCTTGAAAACTATGCGCTTGTTAATAATTAATTAAGATTTAATGAGTTAAGTATTTGTTTAATTCAGAAATTGGGGTGCCGAATAAATACGCTGAACCTAAAATAAAACCTACACGTGCTTAAATTTTTTCAAAAAATGGGCAAAAGTCAATTGTATTCATATTTATATTTACACAAATGTTACTTTATTAATATAATATTTTTTTAATACGTTGATATTAAAAAATACGTAATGCACACGCGTGACACAATAGCATTTTTTAATATATTTTTGATTTTATAAACGATTTCACTAAAAAACAAAACACTCCACAACCAGTTAAAATGCTCGTGGTAAAAAAAGCTTTAAAATAAAATGCAACTTAACGACAGTCCATATATTTGCATTATTTTTGGACAATTATCTTACGGTGTCTTTTTACTTACGGTGTCGTTCCAAGAATATAAAATTTGCAGGCTTAATAAACAAACCTTAAAATATTATTTATTTAAATATTTCTATTACCAAAAATATTACATCTGAATTTAATTTACGTGTTCAGTGCTAGCCTGCTGACAGGAAGGGAAGAGAATTTCTCAGCAATTGCTGCATGTGCCTGCCATTTTGTAATTAGATAGTGGTTATTGCAGGTAGGTAGTTATTAGTAACTATTAGTGACAGGGTGCCGCATTACCCTCCTCCCTGGAAAAAGTTTATCGAAACCTAACTGGAAGATAGGTAATAAGTCTTCCTCTGATTGTAGTTTTGGTGATAGTTGCGGGTACCTCGATTTCGCTGATTTCATTTAGTATTCCACTATTCGCAGTACTGTCTGGAGCAGTTGCCACGACACCCTCTGATGAATGGTGTACTGTTTTGGGTTCAGCGTTACTCAAACTCTCAGACTTTGGAATAAAACAAGGCTTTAGACGATCGATACTAATTTTTGTGTCTTTTTCGCGCATTACTGCAGTAAAATATTTATTGAAGCATCTTAAGACAATAAATGGGCCCTCGTATGGATGCGTAAGAGAAGGAAGAATTGAGTCGTTTCGCACAAACACATGCATTGACAACTGTAGGTCTTTTGAAATAAATGTCGACTTTGTAGAATGACGCAAAGTTTTTGTGGGTTGATGTTTCTTTGAAGAAAAACTCTCCTGGGATCCTTAAAGTGATGCCATAAACGAACTCTGAAGGAGACGCACCTATATCAGGCTTAAATATCACACGAAAGGCAAGCAGAATTGTTGGAAGGTGGTTAACCCATGTTGATGAGTCGTGACACAGAATGGCTGATTTTAACGTTCTGTGCCACTTTTCTATCAGGTCATTCGCTTGGAGATGATACGCCGTTGTTCGCAAGTAAGTTGTTCCAATCGTTTGCATTAGCTCAGCGAAAACTGAGCTCTCAAACTGTCTGCCTCTATCGGACGTGATTCGCTCTGGGACTCCAAACCTTGAAATCCAATGTGTCACTAAAGTTCTTGCAATCGTTTCGGCAGATATGTCGGGTATCGGGATGAGCTCAGGCCATCGTGTAAATCTGTTGATAATATTAAGGCAAACCCTTGACCTTCACATAAAGGAAATGGTCCAATAATATCGATATTGATGTGTGAAAACCGTTCGTGAGGAGGCTTGTACATACTAGGCGATGATTGTATGTTTTGACAAAATTGGCGATGTCTTTTTTCATGCCAGGAGCGCAAAATCTTAAAGTGACCAGTAAAGTTGTACTACGTATACCAGGGCGAGCAAAGTTCTGTAGCATATTAATGATCTTCTGTCGAAAGTTATTGGAAATGAAAGGTTGAATTCGCGAAGTGGACGTATCACATACAATTTCCTTTTTACATCCTAAAACATGCAAACGTTTTAATACAAGTGAATTGGTTGGCGTACCTTGATTATGTAGAAGATCTTGTAGCTCCTCGTCATTATCTTGTGCTTTTGCTAGCTCGCTAAAATTCATTCGACTTATTAGTGCGATGGCTTAGTACCTTCGGAAAAAACGAGGTGTCTCAGAAAGTTTACTTCGGACTTGCCAAACTAGCTAAATGGTTTTCGAGAAGACGCCGAAACACCAAGCGGAGATCTTGACGGTGTTGTTCATACGTTGAGGAGGCGACAAAAATGTCGTCAATGTACGGAAATACAAAGTCAACGCCTTTTGAAGGCATTATCCATGAGTCGCTGGAACGTCTGCGCAGTATTTCATGGTCATATAGTTGAACTCGTATAACCCAAAAGGAGTACTGATGGCCGTTTTTGGAACATCGTCCGCATGAATCGGAAGCTGGTGAAATGCTTTTTGTAGGTTAATTTTTGAAAAGATCTTCCTACCTTCTAAGTTATTCGTTAAATCCGTTAAATACGCAAAGGATACCTGCCTGGAATAGTTTGCGCGTTTAGCGCTCGGTAGTCCCCGCAAGTACGCAAAGTCCATCGCACTTTTTTATCATGTGCAATGGACTACACCAATTGCTTTTCGAAGGCAAAAGTAAACTCTTTTTTAGCTGCTTCGAGCTTTTCAGGTGGCAGTCGTCGAAGTCGGCAGAATACAGGTTGCAGAAACTATTATCTATCTATCTACTAAAAATTCTTTTTGTGTCAATATGTCGGTTACTTGAAGGCAAAAATTTTGGCATTTAGCGGAGCTTTTTCCGCTGGCATGCTCCACCGCCCTAAAAAGTCAATTTAAGGACTGGGCTGCAACGGTATACAAATTGCATTGCTTGTGGCTATGCGGTCCGCGACACTTTCGTGCGTAGCGTCCATACTTTTTGTGAAGCAAAAGAGCTTGAACAGGCATTCAATAGATTAAACTGGATCACTTTATTATGTTGTGTGTTCCATTCAATTGAACACTTTTATTCATGAACGACAAAGCTCTACCTCTGACTGTAAAAACAATATGAATAAGTTCTTATCCCTTAAAATAAAACAAATGGTGTGACTATTAAATACAAAGACGAGGCACCCAAAGAAATCAAAAGTTAGTCAGACGAAATTCATAATTACGGCAGTACATCCACCATTTATGAACCTTTAATTTAATCTCAATTATATAATTATGAGTGTGTAGTTTCCATGGTCCAGGAATTTTGATTTAACATAAATAGGTGGGGAGTCAAAATAGGGATATTCCTACCTTCGCAATAGTTTTATTGTATCTTACGATTCCCAAATAAATAAAATTTATTCACGAAATATAGTTAAGTAAACATAAATTATATATTCGAAGTCGTAAAAACGGAAAATTTTTATTAAAATGCAGCAGTGTAATTATTTAATAATGAAACAAAAAAATTTTTGCAAAAAAAAAAAATAAAATGTTTGAATAATTAAAAATTGTTTTTGTCACACAAGGATATTTTATTTTCAATATCTCAAAAATAGTTCTGTCTACTTCGTTTTCCGTTTAAAATATATACATATATATTTATACTCACCGTACGGATTGTGCGATCAGTTTCGAAGCATGACTAGAAGTTTTGTTAAGTATATTATAGCTCGGCACGTATGTAATTTAGCTTAAGCCAGCTTATGCCTATACACTTCAGGAGGCTCATTCTGAATTACGATGCGAAAATCAATGCGATTCGAAAATACATAAATGCGAACAATCGCTATTCTGTATTGCGGTATTCGCAAATTTCTTTTTTAATCGCATTTTAAATGCGAAAAGTTGATAAGTCGGTATTCTAAATTGCGAAAACAAATGTCAAATTCCCAAAAGTTATTCGACAACAAAGTCACATTCGCAAAATACAAACATGTAAGTGAAAGATAATATTTTATTTATTTATTCATTATATATTTATTATTTAATTCAGGGAAGCAAGCAATAAGACCATCAAAAGGCGTCAATTTTATATAAAATTAAAAATTATGAATAAGCACAGCCAATTGGCAAGAGGCCTTTTAAAAACACCAAATGCTCGGCAGTCGGCAAATACTCTGCAACAAACGTTAACTGAAGATTTAAATCTTAATGGACCACCTATTAGAAAAACTGCAGGATGGAAAAAAGTTTTAAATATATAAACCAGTTCAAAAATATTTGACTTCAACTTTAATAAGTTTGGGCGAATCAAAACCGACATTGCCGATGGCCCATCAAGATATAATCTACTGTCTCCCTTAGAAGGGCAAATTGTGAAATTGTTAAACTTGACGGATTCTGTAAATGGATTACCGGAAGCACTTTCCTTCGGGGCAACAATTGCTTCTAGGAAATCTTATCTGTATCCTTTCATTTTGCTCACAGCCTTCTTCATCTTCAAACCACAGTAACACAGAATCCATTTTTATTATTTTTTTCTTACAGAATATCCTAAATAAATTTTATAAACAATTTATAGCCAAACACAAACAATTTATTTATTTTTAATTTGACTTTTGTTGACACTGACGTTTACTAGAGCAGCGTTGCCACGATTTGAAATAAATTGCGAATGCTATTGTGAAATTCTATCAGAACACCAATTTTCTTTCACTCGCATTTCATTTGCACATCGCATTAATTTTCGCATCGAAATTCAGAATGAGAATCCAGACTTGATAGATAATTTATGTCTTATCTGGCAGCCAGACCTAGCAAGCTATGAAGTAACATCTAGTGATAACGTTCTGACAAGTAGATATTATAGATAGTAATCTGTTAACTATTCACGTTAATGGATTGCTTACATGAAACTCGGCTACATCTGATTTTTGTTATTGTCGCTTTATGACAAAAAAGTGATTTTTGTGGGTTTCTTCGCGAATGTAAAATATTGACAGACCCCTTATTTATTTTGTCAAAAGTTTTTTTTTTAAATAAATAAATAAATCTCCTCTGTTCTGTTTTCTTAAAAAATTAATACTAGAAGTAAATGTAAATGTGCAAAAACTATTAAAATTAAGGACCTCAAATTGGTTTGATCTAAGTTTAGCCGTCGTATCTGTATTATTTTTAATTCATAACTCAATTATGAAATAATCCCCTAAAATTCAATTAAAGTTATTGTAGGTAAACAAAATAGGATCAAGTATATTTTGCATATTTAATTTAACTTGATTTCGTCTTTTAGTCAACATTTTACCGAATTTATTATTAAAACCTTTTTAATATATTTAACTTATACAAATGAATGAGAACAAAGATGCCTAGGTTTTGTTTTTGTCTAATTATATATAATTTCCAAGAAAATATAAGTTGAAAATTTGACCTAAAAATGTTATAATATCACATTATATCACTTTTATTTTTATTTTTATAATTTTAATCACAAAAATATTTTTAATTTATACATATTTATACATATATTCTTTAAAAATTTTAGGCGAACATTTAACTGGAGAATTTCGGGATAAAGTTAATCGGTTTAAAAAAGTTCCTGCTATTATCGATCATGGATTTCAATTATCCGAAAGTGTTGCAATATTTCGTCATTTATCACGGGAAAAGATCCTTCCGGAACATTGGTATCCACGCAGGAATTTAGGACGGAGTCGAATCGACGAGTTTCTCGAATGGCGGCAACGAGACATGCGTTTGGCGACCACCGATTATTTTCAACACAAATGGTTGGTGCCATATTTACAAAAAACAAGACCAAATGAAAATTCAGTAAGTCTTAACGAAAAACAAAATATAAATAAATCGAAGTTTTAACCCGTATTGCATAAAGGCATACTTGAAAATTCCATCGTTTATCCTTCACCACAGGTAGCAAAATGGTATATCTAAGTTTGCCATTCCGTTTATCATTTCTACAATATCGATTTCCGACCTCATTCTGAGTTCTTATGCGTAGCGAAGTCGATTGAGCGATGTCCGTCGGTGTTGAAATCAATTTTGCTAATGCACTAGATGAGCTGAAGAAAATTCAAATAGGCCAATCGATCGATCGAAAATTCAAATAGGCCAAAAATCGTATCACTATAAATCCTATTAATACAGAAATAAGTCTAAAACTTAAAGGGTGTCCCAAAAGGGCCTATCATTTGAATCGTTATAGAAAAACGCTTGAATATTGAACAGAATGTCGATTCCTCTAACCGTTATAACAAGTAGCATAAATATTTAATAGATTGAAGGATGCCCTTTAACCGCATTGTTAAGTTTGCTATAAAAACAAGTATAAAATTTGATTTTAGAAATGAAAAGATGTTTCTATAATTGGCGTGATTTGACCTATACTGGCCTTCTTTTTTAACCGTTACATACAAAAACTTGAAAATTAGACGGAATGCTGTGTTAAGAGGGCGTGTACAAGTCATATGGAATATTAAAATTGCTATCCATATGTTATTTGTTGTGTATGTCAAAATCTGTGTTTAACATACGGTTTATAATTATCATGTTTAAACTTGCTTATGTTACGTACATATGACATAACCTCTAGTGGTTGAAAAGAAAACTAAAATGCTTAAAGCAGTGATGTCAACTATTCACACACAATACTGCCATTCCTTATTATTATTTTTATCACAATTGCTATACTTATATTAAATTTGCCATAATAGAAAATGTCGATGAAGGACGTAGCGGTCCAGAAAGTGCAGCATTTCATTCTGCTAGCGTCTAATTTTTCTTGTTTTCTTTGAAAAACGTCCGCATACATTTATAAAATAAATTTTCTTTCTAAAAAAGATTTTTAGATATTAAAAATAAATGAACTTAAGCAAAAATAATTTCAATTCATTTATAATATTCACAGTTCAAATAATAATTTAATAAAAATTAAATTATAAGCACGCACGGCACAGTGCCGCCTCATGCTTACCTCATAAAAATCAATATGATACTGAAACAGCATCTATTATGTTGTCAGTAAACAAGTAACAATGACTAAAAACTAAATTTGCATTCGTGTTCAATGGATGATTGGAACAATAGCAAAAACAAATGTACAAGACGAAAACACAGAGAGAACAGTAAAGAAATACGTCTAACCAAATTAATGTTGATATGAATATTCTCGTATTCTTATTTACAAAGTTAGTTGGTTAAATAGATGATGTTTATAAATTACACAACTAAAGTAGATAGATGCGAAGAATGCTGATGAAGGGACTTAGCGGTCCAGAAAGTGCAGCATTTCATTCTGCTAGCGTCTAATTTTTCTTGTTTTCTTTGAAAAACGTCCGCATGTATTTGTAAAATAATTTTTTTTAAGATTTTTAGAAATTAAAAATAAATAAACTTAAGCCAAAATAATTTCAATCCATTTATAAAGACAAACATTTTAAAAATATAGGTATATTGAATAAAATATTGTTGTAAGCAAATTCCTTAATGTCGTATTTTTCAACTTTTCGCTACCTGTAAAGGCCAGGATTCACTATCATACTCAGTCGTACGATCTGTCAAAAATTTCATGTGTGCTCAAAAAGTATAATAGTGCGGATTAAAAGAGTATGTGTGTGACAGAGTTTTTGACAGATCTGTACGATTTTATAATCTTTTGAAATAATTCATAAAATATTTTTCTCTATGCGATCAGGGTTGATTTTTTTTAAGATGATGATATTAAAACCATATGTTTTTGCATCTTTTTTGTATAATACGACGCCATTTTGGAACGATTTTTAAAGTAGGATCGAATTCTGTCAGATTTTTGTGTGATTAACTCGTACGATTGTGTATGATAGTGAATCCTGGTCTTAAGCGGCACACATTTTATTTAAAAAAAAACCCTCGAAAACTGGAAAAATTTAAACTCATATTTATTACAAACTCATAAAAACGAATTATTTCTTCTTTCTGCTATTTGTTTAGAATTCTCATTATTTCTTTTACGTACATATATACATACGAAATACTCGTCGTCAAAAAAAGTGGACATGATGGTAATAAGGGCAATAAGTCAAATTTCTATTATTTTTTTACCATAAAATAATTGGTGCTGAATTTAATTGTAAAAATGCAATAAGCGGTAATAATCTCCAGATACTCAATTTTAATATTTCTTTTGTATTATTTTCTTTTCTCATATTTAAAGCACTAGGTCAGTATTTACAATAAAAATATTGTTAATTATTTTTCATATTTTCACTATTTCGCCATACCGTTGGGTGGCATCTTCAGGAAACAGGAAACAAAAATATTAATAATAATAAGTTTTTACAAACATATTAAAAAAAGGTTTAAGGCTTTCTGTTTTTTCCGTCGTGGTTAACTTGTTTATGGATATGCCCTAATATTATTTTTAGCCTACGATCAATTTATATACAAAAGTTCAATAAATGTTTTATTTTATTTTCAGAAGTCTAACTTTTGTCGCAAGGCGGAAATTTTAAAAGTGCAACTTAGCATCACTGAAAACATCTTCTCTTGTCATATAGTTTTACATATTAAAATAGAGCGTGCTCTAAATAAAAAACTAAAGGTCGGGGCACATAGAATCCGTCATACGTTGAACTTTGACATATTCGTCTGAAGTCAAAGTAACGACGGATGAGATTGGCACAATGAGTACTTTGCCGACGGATTTTAAATCAGCTGTTAATCTTTTCATTAGTGTTGCCAGGGAAAGGCAGGAAAAAAGATGAATTTCTTCAATAAAAGTTCCGTTTTGAAATTTTCCTTTAAAAAAATAGTAATTTAATGTAATTTGCGTAAAATCAAGGCGAATTAAATATGAGGTGGCCGCACGGCTACAAAAACAAAAACCCAATGTAATTTTGTTGTTGCACAGCACCATGTTGATGTCAAAAGTAGCTGGCTGAACAGAAGGAAGCCGAATTTAATTTATCCTTTTATCATCAATTGATACTTTAAATAAAGTTGTACCAGTTGTTTTCTTTCTCCTGCATATGCAGCAATATTTCATTTTATATTTAACTTTTGATTTTGAAATTTAGTTTTATAAAATTTTTAAAATTATTTGAAAAATTTTAAATTCTAAAACCGTCGAACATAAACAAAAATTACTTGGGCTATTAAGACCACCTGTAAATTAATGCGCCTTGGTAGAAAATATAGTAGTATGGAATAACCATATGTCAGGGAAAATAACAAGGAAACAAATTCATTTACTAAACAAAAACAAAAAAAGAATAACGCATGAAATAAAATTTCATACCGATGCTAGACATGAAAATTTAAATTAGGACCCAATACTAATACTTCGGTAGTGAAAAGTGCATGCTCTCACCGTTTAATAAAATTATTTAAAGTATATTTTTCTTTAAAAGATTGAGCTTCCATGAAATTTACTACACTAAGTATGTTAAAAATGCCGTTAATTAAAATAAATTTGAGACTTATTTTCTTAAAATTTCAACACAAAATTACTGACAATTTTCTGTAATATAATCCGCCACTTCCTGAAGGAATCTAAAGGGCAATTTTTTTTCTAAATCGAGATATTGCTATGATTGTCAAATCTTTCAAGCAGAATAACTGAAGTTGCTACCAATTTTCGCAAGTTTGAACAGAACGCACGAAATGCAGCTCATATTATTTCCAAGTTGGGAAAAAATTGTGGTTTCTAAACTTGAAACAGGAAACATTTCGTGATTTTTCACTAACAGAAGAGAGTTAAACTTAAGCAATGTTATTTTTTGTTTATTTGAAACTAATGTTTAATATGGGATTTTGATTGCATTTGCAGGTAACCTTGGTAATTAAAACCGAATTGAAATGTTAAGAAAGGTAGATATGTTAAGAGGTATTTTTACATCAAATAATGAAACAAGTAATCTTTCAGTGATATTACTTTATTTCGTGTTTGTATCAAAAGTTAGAAAAATTTTACTTAATATAAAAAAATTTTACAATGTTCAAAAGTTACAAGAATGTTAAAATTGTAAACAAATGGCAATACTGCGTTTAATGTATGTGCAAAAAAAAAATATGTGCAAAGAGAGAGTAAAGAGCACAGCAAGACAACAAAGAAGAAGAAGAAGCAATTGATAGCTGTCAAAGTATTCAATATACGTGAAAAGTTAAAAGTTGCTCAACTTTCATACTTTGGGTTGACGGAGACGTACTGACTGTGACAACACTAAAAAGAAAACATGTATTTTAACTGAGTTGTCAGTTGAATAAATTGAAGTTTAACGTATGACGGATTCTATGTGTCCCGGCCTTAACACTTTTGATGGCGTTTTGTTCCTTTGGACCAGCCAAATAATTCTTCTCTCCTTCAAGATTATAGAAGAACAGAGGAGTAATTTCAAATTTATAAAAAAACTTACACGTTATAACATATAGAAAAATAACATATGTTATATTTCATAAGGTTTACACGGTGTGTATTGATTTACATATGGAAAATCTGACACTTCATATGACTTTGACACGCCGTCTAAACACAGCTTTAAGAAGTATAAATATTTAAAATTAAAGGGTGTTTCCATAGTTGATGTAACTTAAAGTACAAACTGTTGAACCGTTATAGAAAGACGGTTGAAATTTACAAAGAATCTGTATTGCTTAGTCGGTTACAACAGCAAATTTAATATTTGAATTTAAAACTTAAGGCAGTTGCTATAATTGATGTATTTTAGCTATAAGTCGCTATTTTTGGACCGTTATATATAAACATTTGAAAATTAGGAGGTCATTCTACCTTTACTTTGTCTGGTATAAGAAGTATAAAAATAGAAAATTATAAATTATAGGGTGTTACAATAGTTGATGTAATTTAATATATATTATACATACATGATGGTTTGATGGTTGCTACAATATAACATTTGAATTTGGAAGTTAAAGGCTTTCCCAAGAGTTTATGTAATTAAATGTCTATGGCCAAACTGTTAAACAGTTGTAGACAGAAGGTTGAAAGCGACAAAGAAACTGTATTGCTAAGTCCACTATAACAACAACAAGTATAAAATTAAGTTTTGGAAATTAAGAGGGTATCCCAACCCTTATGTTTTTTATGTCGATTTATATGCATGTACATGTGGTTGTACATATAAGGTGAAGGGTATATAAGATTCGGCATAGCCGTATATAGCACTCTTACTTGTTTTCATATGATAATAATGTTTATTAACAATTGCCGTATTCACAAGCTCTGCTAAGGTGTAGGTAGTATTGCATACTAACTTTTGTTTAATTCTTTGTGAACAACCATTGTATCAATGTGCCATTGTACATTGTACTTCATACGTCAAAAAGTAAATAAGAAGAAGAAAAGTGCTATTCATCATTTGTTATTTATAAGCCAAATGGGGAAGAAAACAGAAAAAAGTAAATTAATAAATTTTTTGTGTGAGGATGAAATTCAAGACATTTTTAGGATGAACCTAATGTACTTGCTCTCCAGTCGCAGAATTATACATTTAGGGCTACCAAAATCATCATTATGGCATAATCGGGTTTTAAGATATTTTGATGAAAACAGATTTCTTCATATGATACGACTACGGCCAGAGGAATTTGCCTATATATTCAACCTTATAAAAACTGACGATGTTTTTTCACAATTGGCGAAAGGCTACAACTACGCAGTGACTTGCAGCTTAAAATTGTACTTTACTTCTTGGGATCTTCAGGAAATGGTGCTTGTGTTCGTAAGGTAGCATCTCTTTTTGGTATAGGTGATGGCGGTACCATACAAAATATTAGAAATAGAGTCATTAAAGCAATATTTAATCTTAAAGAACAGTTTTTATATTGGCAACTTTCAATTTTCAACTTTCTAATAAATCAGTCAAATCAATAAATTAAATAAATAAAACTAATAAAAATATCTTTTAATTCAATTTAATTTAATATAATTCACACATGAACACAAAAATAATAATTCATTTAAACATAAAACATTTAAACAAATACAACGTTTGAAAAACATATGAAAAAAAGTACTAAGTGTTGTATCGCATGTTTGCATGAATATTATCAACAACACAGCTAGCACCGTTGTATTTTCTTAGCACTTAGCACGTACTAGGGGGCTTGTGAATAGGGCAAATATCTTATGTCAGGGATGAGCAACCTTTTTGTAATGCGGGCCAAAATTGAAAATAACCAAACTTAAGCGGGCCATAACATTGGTTTTGGAGGTCATTGAAAATTATGTTTTCAGAAAATGGTAAAGAAAATTTTTAGAAGTTGAACTAAAATACAATATTTCTGTAAATATTTGATAATAATTCTTATTAATGCACTATAACATTACAAAAAATTAATAATAAGTTATACAATTATGTTAATGAGACCCTTTCCGCTATTTATTTGTGGAGAAGGTAGTTATATCTGGTTCAATTTTAATAGTAGCTACGACTAAGCTGCTTTCTAAATCCTCGTCTGAAATTTTCCATCTTTTTTCTGTTTTCTTGTGTATTTTTCTTTCTTTCATAGATTCATCAAAGGTTTTTTAACATTTTTCGTTATGATTTTTAGAGACTTTTTTTGTTGTTGTCTTATATCTTTGTTCGAATACAAGACAAAAGAATATAATTTTTTTCTTAGTTTTGTTGCCTGTCACTTCTTAAGGGTCGGCCACCATATAAATTTTAAATATGTTCGCGGACCCCAGTTTATGTACACGTGGGCAGCAGGTTGCCCTCCCCTATCTTATAAAATGGTTATAAAAGTTTGGTTGTGGTCTGAATTTTATCAAAACTTGTTTAGTGATGTGTTTAGTAAAGTGAGTTATATTTAATTAACAAAAATTTAATAAAAACAGAAGATAAAATGATTCTTGTTAAAATCTTCTGAACACGTAATTTGTGTTCAGAAGATAAAATAAAAATGAGCAGAAATCTTGGCACACATAATTTTTGCATACAAATCTAAAATATCTGATCATTTGTTTACAGAAATATAAGGTGTGTTTTACGAGCACCATAATAAAAGTAAGGACTTTTCTATACAAAAAGCAAAAACTTAATTTCGTTTTTTTGAGATTTAAGAAAATTAAAAACTCTTAATTTTTAAATAAGTATTTGTAATCGTTTTTTGTTCTTTTTTCTAACGCTAATTATCTAATTTATTACATTGAACGTTGGCGACCGCCGCATAGTGGTCAATTTTGCGAGATAGCGGTCAAAACTCTATAACTTTTGACCGGATTCGTATTTTTTTACGCAATTTGTTTTGTTCAATAGGAGGGACTTTAAGCTTCAATTTGCGTGTTCAAACGTAAAAATTGACTGATAGGAACGTAAGTAATGTGGAGTTAAAAATGCATTTTAATTTTTTGTTGAGTTTCCATGTAAAAGTTGAATATTTTGACATTTTAAATAGGCATTTTTTATAATTTCTTATTTTCTTCAATCGTATTTTACAACCAATACTTATTTATTATTCCTTAACTTAATTTTGGTCAGAAAATGCCAACATATGGCCACTGACATTTATTTAGTCTCAATATTCACAAGGGCCAAGGGTTGGTTTTTTTTTTTGGAAGAAAGCTAATTTTTGTGAGGATTAAACTGAAAAGTAACACTGAAATTCCCAATAATATCAATACCATTTGGATATATTATATACAGACAACGTCTATAAAATTTTAAGCAAACTTTTACTATTGATTTAAAGTGCACATATATTTTATTTAAATGTATTAATAAAAATTTATACTAAAATTAGAAACAAATTATAATCTTAAAACTAGTATTAAATAAACAATATCAGTAAAAATTTCTTCCACATTTTTTCATTGGTTCGCTTCCGCAATTTTGTATATGAAGAATGGATTATTCATTATATGTAAAATAATGTCGTTTTCATCTTTCTGTTCAAAATATATATCAGATAGAACACTATAACTGAATTTAGCCATTGTTTAAACAATAATGAAGAAAAAAAATAAATGCATGGATTAATATACTATTGCTCGAAGTTTCAACATGATCTTTTTTTCCTCTTTGAAGCATAAAATAACAGGTACTTGGTTTTACCAGTTATTTCCATTGGTTTTAAATTTATTTGCAATTTTCAGTTATTTAAGTTATGGTATATTAGATGGCAATAAAATCATTTCTTACCTTTTCCAAATGAATTGCCAGATACCACATAATAACTTCTCAAAAAATATGACGTGCATTTGTACCGAATATCTTACCTTGGGTCAGAAAAATTGCTGTAGCTCAAAAACTGCAGTCCCGATGCATGGACATGTATATATAGGAATGTAGGGGAGAATTAGGACTACAAAATAGTAAATTTGTCTTTTGACTCAGTTTGACTCAAAGGAGTTGTGCTCTATGAAGTAGGAAATTTAAAAAAAAATATTTAAATTGTTCTAACAACAGTAGAGCTTCCATTTTTTTACCAGTAATAGGAAATAAGTTAAGTTAAACACAAAATTTATTTCATCAAAAAATCTTGAAAAACAAAAAAGTTATAATCATTTAAACTTTAAAAAATTAACTAAAAATATCATAAAGTTACTAAATTCTGAAAAAGCCCATTTTGGACCACCCTGTTCTAATTTTTTGGCTCCCGAGGTTTACTACTGTCTACTTTCATATGAGTCTAATAACTTTAAAATCGAAGAACAAAAACCAAAAGGAGTTTTGGCCGCTATCTCAAAATATTGACCACAGTGCGCCGATCTATTTCACTTGTTTCTGTTCAGAGCAAACTAAAACTAGTTTATTTTTTATTAATTTTCTGTTTTACTTTTAGGTCAATACTGCAGCAAAACAACTAGAACACACACTAAATGACTTTGAGAATCTTTTTTTGAATTCGAAAAAGTTTATGATTGGAGATAATGTATCTTTTGCCGACTTAATTGCCATTTGCGAAATTGACCAACCAAGTAAGTCTTGAAGAATCGCGAAGTTCATATATTTACAATTTACTTAATTATTTTACTTTTACCTATTTAGAGTACATTGGTTTTAATCCATTTGGTAATCGTAGTAAACTATCCAGATGGTATAAAACAGTAAGTGAAGAACTCGGGCCATATTATAAGGAAGTAACTGATGAGTTTGAAAATAAATTAAAATCTGTTGAAAAGAGTCATAAAGAAGCAATCACGATGAAGCAATGAAAAACTGTTCATACTTACATATATATAAATGAAGAAGAAAAATATGTTATTTTCTCTTATTAAGTTGTAAATAAGTTCTTAGTCTTACCGTTACTATTATTATGTTTATAGTTATTATATGGATTTTTATTCTGGTTTTGTTAGTATATATTAATGTATGTACTTATGTATGTAACAATAATCAATAAATACAAACTACCTATTTTGTTATTAAAGAAAACGAAAAATGACTCAAAATCAATAAAATGAAATAAGATGTTACCTATTTTATGTCAGTGTATGTGGTGTTCCGGTATAGCTCAGCTAATCAGCATGGGGGTGGTTTATTAACCCGCACCACATATTCAGTACAAACAATATTTTTTTTTTATCAGAAATTGAAATTTTAGTGAATTTAATAAAACAAAAAAATGAAATAACAAGACAAGAGGATCGTAAATTAGTGCAACTTTTAAAGTACAAGAAGAGACAACATACTCGAACCTGAGACTGATGTTAACCTCAGTTACGTCCTTCCCCATGCCCACCCTATGCCATTTTATTTTTATTTTAAATAGCCGTTTTTTTAAAGTAAGTCACTTTACCAACAACTTATTTACTTATCCAATTTAAAGCACATTTTTTCTAATCACATTTATTAAAATAGAATTAAATAATTTGTAGTAAACAACAAAAAATGCGCAAACAATGTGTATTTTTTATTTGTTTGTTCATTGCGGAAGACCAAACCTCTATTTAACTAGAGCTCTCGAATGAATTTTTTTAGGCTACTTTTTTCAGCCACGCCCACTTTTTTATGTTGGCTCTTAAAACTGCATTGATCACTTCTCCAGATTTTGAAGAATATTGTAGTCGTTTTAAGGTTATAATGTAAATGAGCATAACTTCGCCATTTGTGGACTAAATTTCATCTCGATGGTACTCATGAGTATTTATATCAGAACTCAAAACTAATAATCCGGGATGAAAAAGTGTATGCACTCGCCATTCAATAAAATTAGAGTCACAACGTAAGAAATAGGGCCAATCGGTGTACACAAAAAATTGTTGCAAGTGTGTTGTGGCTTTATAACTTACGACCAGTCAAACGGAATTCGAATAAATTTTTAGGGTTTGTTCGTATGGTCGTGTAGAAAGTTTATCTAAAGTTTGCACGAAATCGGTCTACGCGTTGTAAGTTTGAGTTTGCATGACAACAGTTGATTTTGTCCATATAAAAAACAACAACAAATACGCAGGCGCCTATGAGCGTGTGCTGTATGTATATTGTGAGCTGACTTCATACACACCAGAGAACTGCAAGAGTGTCTGTTTTTAATACTCTAAAGGCTGGTTCACCCACAAGTTTCTGAAACATTTTGTTCGGAAAAATTAATTGTTTACTGAGAGCTTTCTACACCATGGTTCACCCATTTCAGAAACTTGGTTCGTAAAACAGTATAATTGAAAATGACGTAAATACGTATGTGCATAAATTTAAGAAAACTAATTATATTTGTGTCATCTTAAATGCGGTTGCGGTGTGATCGCCACCGCATTTTTTTTTTTGTGCGAGTATTTACTATACCCATTCCATTTGAGTATTGATGAGTTTAAGTGTCTAGCATACTCAAGTAAAATGTTTGCGATGCTGGCTTTACTTTATTCGTACTCATACTCACAGCAAACACCAAGAGAGAGATTTTAACGTGTGTAAATTAGCTAACATACATACTTCTTTGAAATTATGAAAGTTTACTTAATATATAACAGAAAATAAATTAAATAGAACCCTTAAAATTCGCCATATTTTCATTTATTAAAAACACAACAAGAGTTTACTAATAACTCAGGAATAGTTCATTGTTTATTATATTACGTTTTGTTAGGGTTTTTTTTTAAGTCACACAGGATAAAAATCTAAAAATTATATTCTTTAAGCAAATAGATTTTTAAAATTAATAAATAGGTACGAGTATAAAAGCAATAATTATATGTAACAAAATAAAATATGTAAACTAAAAACTTTATTGCAATTTATTATTTATGAGGTCTTATGAGATTCAGTCAATGCTTTGTTGATTTGAGTTACTTTACTAAACTAGATTTGCAAAGATTGTATATAAGATTCGGCATAGTAGAATATAGCACTCTTACTTGTTATACCTGTCACCACAGAAAGTGGATAAAGGATATATGGGCATTTCTCCAATGTCGAATGCGACATTTGTAGGCATTAAGAGTAAAAAAAAAACAATATGTCAAAATATTATATTATTTTGAGAAAGGGCGATTAACAATATAATTGGTGGTAAGGTTAATTTTAGATAACTGTTCCTTTTCAAGATAATTACAAGAAACTAAGGCATTCGCATGGGACAAAAGCAGAAGTCACTTTAAAGGCGAACAGTTTAAACACTTAATTTAGAGAAACCTGATAGAATATTTGTATGCGACTTATTTTAAAATGTGATGCATTGATGAATCTGAATAATAGTTTTTATTTGATGCAAAAATATTATGTACTTTATTTTTTGTTGTTATAATTTTCGGTAATAACCGTCGTCTCTGGATGTGTACTTCGAACGTTTGGCGAGCGCTTTCGATGTGATAACATCATTTTCAAGCCACGTGTTTATTAAAAAAAAAGAGTTCAAGAACGGCTTAAAATAGGGTATATAAAAGCAACGCCAATACGTGTTGATTCATTCGTATTGTGAGCGTCATCTACTTAGTTAAGATCTTGTGGTACAACAATTAAAGTTGCCAGCGTGTATTATTAATCGCGAATAGTTAAATCGTCAAATAATTGATTAACTCGGCAATTCCCAATGTCACCTACAGGTTACAAAGAAAGTTTTAAACATAAATACAGACATCACTGTATAATAAAAATACTAAAAATAAACACGCAACACCCTGTTTTACACCTGATTTTATTTTGGCAACGCTGATGTTATCTAAAATAGGGGATTCCTGGAAATTTATAAAGAGTGTTTTTGATTTTTTATTTTTTTTTTGTATCTTGTGAAAAAGAAATTATTATAAAAATGTCAAAAGGGTAAGAATTAAAAAATTTTTTATTCTATGTTATTGTGAAATATTCACATTAATTATGTTTTACGAAATTATTAAAAAAATAAATTGGTTCTCCTAAAAAATAGCAATCAATACCAAGTGTCACTTGCAGGTGACACTGGGCATTATTAGTACATACTTAGTTTATTTACACAATAACTATATTTTATAAATAGGTTGACATTAGATGAGATTGCGGATATATTGAATGCCGGTGAAGACGTAGGTGATATTATTTTATTTCCACCTGATGATGGCGTAGTAACAGATGAAGAATGTGGTGATGAAAATGAAGCTAATATTAATCATCTTCCTGGTCGTATGCTTCGGTCTAAAGTAAACTGCAAAGTGCGAAAGTATGCGTAGAAAAAGTTACAGAAATTGTAGAAGAAGAAGATAAAATTGGCGAAGCAGAAAAAGAAGAATAACAGCACTATCAAAAAATGGGAAAACACTCTCAACAATACATCATTTGCTTCTTGTGGCAAAGGAGACTGTGACGAAGAAAGCTTTGCTAACTTACAGGGAGAAGTGACTGCCGTGGAATGCTTTGAATTACTTTATAGCGAAAATCATGTTACGTTCATAGCTGATATGAGTAATTTGTACGCTTTGCAAAGAAATCATACACTGAACGTGACTGTTGATGAAATAAGAGTTTACATCGCAATACTGTTGCTTACGGGATATTTGACTCCAAAGTATATGAGAATGTTTTGGGAAGTAAAGAGTGACACGCACAATGAGCTAGTTGCATCTAGTATAAGGCGGAACAGGTTTATCGAAATTCAGCAATATCTACATCTTCCGGACGTCCTTGCCCTCCAACAACAAATTTGCCAAAGTTCGGGAATATTTCACGAAACTAAATGTAAATTTCACTGAAAATTTCAAAAAAGCTGGTTCTGCTCATATCTCCATAGATGAGACTATAGTACCATACTTTGGAAGACATGGTATCAAACAGCATATACACGGAAAACCAATAAGATTCAGTTACAAGCTCTGGTCTGCAGCTACTCGCCATGGCTACTAAGTGAATTGCGAACTATATCAGGGTGCGTCGGGACCAGGTCTAAAGATGCAGTCCGAATTTGGCTTAGGAGCTGCTGTCATTTCAGAGCTCCACTCAAGATTGCCCCAAGATATGGGACCTTACAATTTATACTTCGATAATTTTTTTAATCGGTTTACCATTACGAAAATATTTACACGAGCAGAATGTTGAAGCAACTGGTACCATAAGGGAAACCCATATGGAGAATTGCAATATGCCAAGCTCAAAAGAAATGAAAAAAGAACCAAGGGGTAAGCTTTGTTATAAATTTTCCAAAGAGATTTTTGGAACTAAGTGGCATGATAATAGTATTGTCAACATTTTGTCAAACTGTCATGCATTGGAACCTATAACAAAAGTAGACCGGATTGGGTTTGTAAATAAAAAACAGGCAAAAATTTAAGTTGACTGTCCAGCTCTCATACGGATGTACAACAAGTACATGGGTGGAGTAGATCGTTTTAATGAAAACGTTGACTCTATGAGGGTAGCTATCCGCGGAAAAAAATGGTGGTTTTCTCTGGTTGCTTTCGGATTAGATGCAGCTTGCCAAAATGCATGGCTTATCAAAAGGCAGATGGAAAATAATTGGACTTACTGCGATTTCCGCAGAAATGTAGCAACAACATACCTGCAAAAATATGGTAAGCTACCAAACCGAAATTCTGCTTGTGGCGTTCCTATAGAAAAAAGAGTGCCTATTGAGGTAAGAAGCGGAGGAACTGTGGAAGATCACTTGCAGGTCGACTGCTTTCAACGAAGATGTGGATATTGCCATCAACTTACTATAATGAATGTGTGCTAAATGTAATATAGGTTTACATATAAAATGTTGGTACTGCTTCCACAATAAATAAATTTTAATGTTTTCTTCTTAATAAATATGTAGCATTAAAAAATTAATTTTTTATTTTTACGAAAAGATTGAAAAATAGACGAGTATTTTAAACAATCAACTTTACTTAGTGCCCAGTGGCACCTGTAGGTGACCGCCGTTAAAAAAGAAATTGGGCGGGTTTATTTAGCAATTTTATTTTTCTTCTCTTTTATAAAACATATCTAAGCTATTTCATCCAAAAAGAAATAAATTTTTTTTATTAACTTCGCTATGGGAATTGAAGAGTTAAATAAAGTGTAATTTAATTAAAACTCTAAAAGTTGTGTGTGTATTTATTTTGCAAATAAAGAACTCATTAATAAAACGTTTAAAAATTTAAATAAACGTTTTTTTTAATAAACACTTGGCTTGAAAATTATGTTATCACATCGAAAGCGCTCGCCAAACGTTCGAAGTACACAGCCAGAGACGACGGTTATTACCGAAAATTATAACAACAGTTTAATATATACTGGCGGACTTAACCCAATAAATTTAATACTTTATTTTTTATTTAATTTTAATTACTGTCGCACGTTACATGTCGCATGCAACATTTTATTCCATCAAACTTTTTCTTGTCATTTTTTACTTTTTTTAATTAAACATGCATAAGATGATTATAAATCATTTTTAATATCTTCAATATGTGTCCCCGACAAAATTATTTGCTTCATATGGATTCAATAAATTTAATAAAACTTGGTACCATAAGGTCTTTAGGGTCTTTATTACAAATCTATTGTCAGTGGACAATTTTTAAAAAAATCGAATTCACTTAAAGCATATTATTAAAGTGTGTCTTCATAAAACATACATGTTTTCTAAGTGTATTGTGAACTGTAAAGGCATTACAATTTGGAAAAAGCTAAGTAATACTATAGCTCACAATAGAAAAAATATACATCTAAAAGTTAAAGGGTGTCCCCATAGGTGACGCAAATTGAGCTATATGGGTCTATCTTTTGAACCGTTAAAGACAAACGCTTGAAAATTGAAAAAAATGCCGATCACTATGACCGTTATATTAACAAGTATAAGCTTTAAAAATTATAAATTAAAGAGTGCCCCAATCATTTTATTTAATGTATATGGCCATGTTATTTAACAGTTGTAGACTGACAGTTGAAAGTGACAAGGCACCAGTATTGCTTTGTCTGTTATAACTATAAGTATACAATATATATTTGTAATTTGACCTATATGGCCCTATCTTTTAAACCGTTTTATACAAACACTTGAGAATTTGACAGAATGTCTAATACAGACAGATGGATGTTATTAACAAAGAACCTGTTTTACTAAGTCCACTATAACAGCAAGTATAAAATTTGAAATTGGAAATTAAAGAGTGTCCTAATAGGTGATCTAATTAACAGTTATAGACCGGCAGCTGAAATTTACAAGGAATCTTTTTTGCAATAAGAACAAGTATACAATTTGAATGTAGAAATAATTGATCGATTTGACCTTTATAAACCTATCCTTTGAAGCTTTATAAGCAATTACTTTGAAATTAGAAAATATATCCACTACTTCGTCTGGTAAGTGTAGGAACACAACAGACGACGGTAACAGAACGATTTAGCATTACTGAGAGTTATTGAATAAAATAACGACAGTTCTCTACCCGTATTAAGAATATTTATTTTCAATTCTGTTTTGTGTTTGCTTTCAAAAGTATTTTTTGTTTAAATATTTTATTACCTTTAAAGCTATAAAACAAATTAGAGACAGCAGCTACCGACTGCAAAATGTCAGAAATAGAATAGATGTGTTTATATGAGAATGATTATTTTGACGACTGCAACGCAACAATGCGGCAGGTTGTTGTCTAGGCTGATTTTGCCGCTTCAGGCGAATTAAACTAAGTTATATTTTTGTAGGCGACAATTAACAGCTAAGTGATGTCAGTACTAAAAGAAATGTAAAAAATTAGTGCCTTAAATCTCTTATTATGAAAAAAGGAAACAACAATAAAAATTTAAAATCAAAATTATTTATTTAAAGATTTAATAAAACTGTAACAGGATCATTTCTGTACATTAAATTTTAAGAGAAATATGGTTGTAGGTGAGGGTAGAAATACAACCTCACGGTTGCGGCGACGGATTCCGCATGTCAGAGAAAAAACAAATAAAATGAGTTGCGGCGACGGATGCGGTTTTTATTGTCATTTTTTTATTTGTTTACTAAATTTTTTATTCTTCTTTATTGAAATATCTTTAAAAAATTTTTTTTAAATGTAAATAAGCAATAAATTGAAAAATTTTAAAATTATTGTTGATTTTCAATGACTTTTTACATTTTCTTTCTCTTCTTTTTTCGTAGTCATTCACAAAAAATATTAACAAATAGAATTATTTGGTAGAAAAACAATAAAACTGTGGCAACATGCTAAAAGAGAAAAAATTCAAAATTGAGAGCTTGAAAGAAAACGCACTCAAATTAAAATAGATTCTAATTTAATGCGGATTCGTTGAACGTTTTTTATTGTCAAAACTCCATATAAAAAAAACAACCGCATCCGCAACCGTGAGGTTGTATTTCTACTCTGAAGATAGAATTTGATTTGGAATAAAAAAATACATATTTTTTAATTTTTGCTTGTCTGGGTTCACATCACGTAAAAGCTGCTGGATAGATTTGAGTAAAATGTTGTGAAGGTTCAAATATAGAATATTTTTTTTTTCGTAGAAAAATAGAGATACA
The DNA here is from genome assembly GCA_916610165.2 of Gymnosoma rotundatum. NCBI lineage: Eukaryota > Metazoa > Arthropoda > Insecta > Diptera > Tachinidae > Gymnosoma > Gymnosoma rotundatum. The sequence continues at coordinate 32,610,896 of OU744340.1, forward strand.
AATGTAAAATCACTCAATTTTACCGGTATAATGGTACTTAAACAGTTGTCAGCACATTTTATTTTTGCAGATAGGAAATTTTTAAACTTCTTATGTATTTGCAATAAATATTTAAAACATATTTTTTCAAATTTGAATTAGTAATGCCACACCGACGAAGAAGTGGGCACTGTTGGCTGTTATTTTATATAAGTCATTTTTTCGAATTAAAAATACTACAATTGTAATGGCAAAAGTATACATAGAATAATTCTAAAAGTTTCGTATTAAGATATATGTATATAAAACTACAATTCCTTTTTGCGTGGACATCATATAGTTAAAAATTTAATTCTGCTCTTAGTGGTTGAAGTACTTATAATAATATTCGTAGAAGTATTATTTAACTCTATTCTCTATTTAAAAAAATTCTTTTCTATTAAAAAAAAAAACGATGAAATGTAAAAAATATTAAGTACATTTAACATGTACAGAGCATTAGTGTCTCTTATGGCCAGTTTTTAAATTTAAGTAGTATTTAAATACAGTTTCAGTTTTTCAGTCATTTATGGTCGTTCTTATTTAACTATGATAAAAATATGGCAGCATTACGAAATATCAACATAAATCTCCATTGTTTATGAAAAACAGCTGCTAACAAACACAATGAATTGCAAATTTTGTGAAAAATATTTTACATATATTAAAAAACGTCAGTGATACTCATGTATTCACCACCTAAACTTATTTTATTTATTAATTTAACTTTTTAATTAGTATTTTCTTTAAGAAATGTGTGCGAAACATAAATTATTGTTCTATCAATAGCTAAAATGTTTATTTACTTTTGCGAAACAACAACAAAAAATGCCATAACCATTACCATATCTATTACCAACAGTATTATTAAAGGGCGGTTTACATGATCACAGAAGTCTAACGACATGTCAAACTTTTGTGCAGAATAGTACCAGTGGGATCGTCTAAACTAAATAAGTAATGAATCTGCACAAATTGAGAGAAAATACGGATGAAAATTTGACAGTCGTATGGCTCTCTTTGTTTTTTGGAAATTTTCAAAAGACAAGTACGAATCATTAGATCAGGGATGTATTTTCTGCAAACAGCTATTTTAGTTTTGGTGTGTTTTACCCATACCAATTGTGTAAACTCAAATATAATCTGTCGTAAGATTTTTACTCTCAGTTTTAAAATACGGATGGAATTTGATAATATTTTCTCTTGGATTTTACGTACGTAAAGTCGTACCGTTCAAACCCCCCTTTAAATGGACTTTAAATGCACAAGATTGATCATTTAAGTTTCGTTTGAGTGTGCATTGAAAAACTGAATTTTGTACTTAAATATAACTTAAATATAAATGAAATTTAAATTCGAAGTCAAAAACTGGCACTTAGACTGGTTAATCTTCACAGAAATTTCACAGGATTTTCAAAACATATTGAAGAAAGCGTCGAAGAATAAATGATGACTGATTTAAGATGATACATGAGCTCATATTTTTCGCCTTTTAAGATATTATACCCTTCACCACAAAAAGTTGAAAAAGGTATTTATAAGTTTTTCATTCCGTGTGTAATTTCTACAATATCCATTTTCAACCTATAAAACATATATGTATGTATATTCTGAATTCTTATGCATAGCGAAGTCGATTGAGCAATGTCCGTCTGTCCGTCCGTGTTAGTGTTGAAATCAAGTTTGCCTCGACAATTATTAAAGCTTTAAAGCTTTAACAAAAGCTTTAAAATGAGACCCATATTGATATATTAAAAAAAATTTAAAATTTCAGAGCCCCGTAACTGGGGAAATATGGTTGAGCGCAATTTTTTTCTCTTGATGTTTTTTTATTTATTTATCGCCCCATATATTTATTTTTTAGATTGGAGTTACTTTATCGTTCGAAATAATATGAAAAAATTAGAGTTAGGCGTAGTGTTTTGCCCGCTGCCTCGAATGACATGCACCGATCCTGCTGATTTCCAATAACACCTCTTTCGAAACTATGGAATTAAAAATGGAATGACAAACTTTGTTATACCCTTTTTCCACTTTTTGTGATGAAGGGTTCTTAATGGGTTAAGCGTTTTTAAAAAATGTTAGTATTTCCTTAAAGATCTCTTTCAAAGCTTTTAAATGACACCCATATTGATATTTTAAAAAAATTTGAAAATTTCAGAGCACATACGACTCATACTCCGATTACGACTCATGGTAGCAATATAGCAGTAATTTTTCTAGATGCTGGACCGACAGACTGCACAACCGATTTAATTACGAAAAGATAAGCACGTTAGCCAATGGTTGGACGCTGTCATTTGATGAAAAATGCAGATTGTTCAAATTTTAAACAGCAAAAGATTTAGTAACCATTTATGACAAATAATATTGGTTTTGTTTTTTAATACCCTTCACGCCATGTGAAGAAGGGTAAATCTAAGTCTGTCAAACAATATCGTTTTCCGACCCTATAAACTATATATAGATATATTTTGGGTTCTTCAGCATAGCAAAGCCGATTCAGCAATGTTCGTCTTTCCGTTTGTCCGTCCGTGTTCGTGTTGAAATTAACTTTGCCAAGGCACTAGATGAGCTATAGAAAATTTACCGCCAATACGTATTACGCCAATCGATCAGACATAGTTTCGAAAAAAATCCAATATCAATATCTCCACTACTTTTTTAGCATTTTGTTTTTGTTTCGCTTTTCTGATTTGTGTGATTTTAATTAGAGTGATTATTTGTTTCACTACATTTATCCATTTGAATGACGTATGCATGTGTTTCTTTTCGACACCGTGCTGTTCTTCTTTCTTCGGCTCAAAGGTGTCCTAAAAATTAATTTACCAACAGACCTGTGTTTGTGAACAAAAAAATTTTATTTCTTTTATACTACTTTGGCAACTTATTCATAAACTAGTAGAATATGTATTAGATATTGTTATTCAAGTAAACTAAGCAGCCTATTAGATATTAATACTATCTATTGAACGAAAACTGTAAATAAGTAAACATTTTTTGAGCGTTTTTAAAGTTCTAAATGTGTTTTAATATAAATTTACTTGTACATAAATATCTGGAAAGAATGGAAGAATTCTGATCCTATTTCTTAAAACAAAATAAATCAATTTAAACGAATATTGTAAAAATTAAGCAGATTTGTTAGTTGTGACCATATCTATGTTTGTATTTTTGCACTTTGACCGCTTTTTTAGTTTTGTGCGTATTTGTATTCGAATGAAAGAGTGCAGGTCGTTAAAAATTTAATTATCCATTTCAGCATTTTGTTCATCCTCTTGATCTTCATCGTGCTCGTTTAAAAGTGGGCTGTCATCTCCTAAATAGCTGGGTGGTAATGGTGTAGCTGGGGTTGTAGGGGCTGATCTTGAGATCCAACCTTTTCGTGGTCGGCTGCCACGATTAATAAAGAAATTTGAACTTACAACGCTAGTGACCGGACTTTTAAGGATAGTGCAGCGACTACCGGATGAGAGTTGGTTGGAGGCCGTCATAGGAATGTAAAGCGCTTTATTAGGTTTGGATGTATAAAAACGTTTTTTGTTCTGTTGTAGGGTAGATGGACGTTTTGAAGAAGATGTAAACGTAAAACCGGTACTAGAGCCAGCATTATTGCTGTGAAGAAAAGACTTACTCTTCGTTATTCTGGCTGATTGCAGAGCTGTAACAGCTGGTGAGAATGTTGACGGAATTGATTGTACTGATTTTGCGAGAGAGTTGTCAGCCATTCGATTAGAACTTGTAGCGTCGACAAACATTTGTTGTTCGGGCATGGTTGACATACGTTGAAGATTGGCTTCTGTTTCAACGCCTGGGGATGTACATTTGTTAGCTGCTGGAGAAGGTGAAGACATTGTATGCTGGAGTAACGGTTTGGTCGATGTCCGAAAAACTAAATCCTCTTCGTATTTGGTAACACCTTCATGCAGCTGACGAATCTGGTCCAATATTTCTTTAACTTCTCCAGTAGGACTAGTGGCTTGCGGCGGTGAACTTGGTGTCCCCACATTAGCTAAGCTGCTAACACCGGAACAGGTTCCCGATGTGACATAACTACGCAGTAGTCCATCGTCTATATATTTTTTTGCAATCTCATTCATTTGTAATGAAGAGTCCCCTACAGCAAAGTTTCCTGAGGGCATTTTTTGCTGTTGCTGCAGTAGCTGACAGCAAGTTTCAAGACTGCGACGAAGAAATTGCAAGTCTCGAACTTCGTTGTCGTTGCGAATCGCTGTCGAATCATATTCGATACCACTAGGAACTTTAACATAAATACCCCCTAAAGATTTATTTGAATGATAGAAAATTGGATCCCTGAGAGAGGGGTCTACAGGAAAGTGTGTGGGATTAGTACTAACGCGATGCAAAGGATTAGGTTTGATACAACCGTTACTAAAAATGACTGGGGTACCACCAACTTGTGGATGAATAACGCTGTCGGTACCAGAAATAGACCCGGCTAAGGAAGTGTCTTCAGATCTTTGTTGTTGCCTATTTATTGCATTTCCTCCAATTCCAGCTGAGCAACTATTGTTTACAAAAATATCACTAATGCTACTGTTACTGTTCGTTATATATTGAAACTGCTGATCACTTTGGGACTGTACGAAGCCACATCTATTAGGTAACGTACGTAAATCAGTGCTACAATTATTGTTATTATTATTTATCACATTTGCATTAACATGTTCATCGCTTGTGCGCTCCTCTCTATCATCAATACTACCACCGCTGCTATCATTTTCAAAAGGTATTTCGTTTTCGAATTTCCTAAGATTACTATTAGTATGGGTAGTTTTGTCATTTCCTCTATTTCCGGCACAAATCAACTGACTCATAGTGGATGGATTGTTCTGACTACCAGTTGGGCCATAGTTAATACTTCGGCCGTTATTGAAGTTGTGTTGCCCGTTTCCATTAGCACTTCCATTTGGATCAAATTGGCCGTTAGCATTTCCGCTTGCCAGTAAAATACCACCATTAATATTTTGACACACCAACTGCGATGCAGAACGTGGCATCATGTATTGTTGCTGGAAATGCGGACTGAAACCTATTTCAGGGCTCGCCGCCCTTGAATACGGCGGTGGCACCAGAGTGTTTGCTTCGTTTATGTTGCATATAAAACTAGAGCTAAGAGAGTCTACCGTACTTGCTGCTGACAAAGATCCAGCAGGACGCACTATAAAATTACGAAAATATTGCACCATTAGGTAACTAGAACCGTTTTTCCCATTATCGCTATTGCACGTGAACACCAATGGATATAGGTCCGGCTTCGATGTAACCTGAAAATTTATTTGTTAGATCATTACTCAGAAACCATCTCCAAATCTCTTCAAGAACTTACCTCCGTATATGGAGGCGGTGGATGATGAAATGAATTGCATCGACTGTATTGCGGCGGGGCATAACATGAACCAGCAGAATCACCTTCCGACTGTACGTGATGTTCATTGAATCCCCAACCACAAAGTGTTCGTCTTCTTTTCCACAGCGAATAGGCACATAGGATTGCTAAAATTATTGCTACAACAACACACCTAAAATGAAAAAAAAATATAATAAACTTATGTAATATTAACAAAATAGAAACTGTGAATAACGTGTCTTTGTTTATAAACAAAAAACTTAAAAATATCTTCTTGACACTGAGTTCTCTTGTAAAATTAAAATAAAATAACGCCACGAAGTTTGAAATGTAACTAAAAGGTGTTTTGTAAAAGGTTTACAACTTTAATTAAAAGAAAGCAAAGAAAATAAAACTGATATAAATGAAACTGACTTGACTGACCTCGGCAAGTTGCCGCTACGTAGATGGAACAACCAAGACGTTGCGAATATTGTGTTTCCAACTTTTAATTGACTGTAGCTTATCGATGTATAACAGTGACTAGAAATATCCCCAAAGCACAGAATCTAATGGGGTTCTTAACCGACTTCAAAAAAAGAAGGAGGTTATACAATTCGGCTGAATGTTGCTTTTTTTATATTTGTGCTTCCAGACTTCAGTCATTTGTGATCCGATTTTGAAAATTTTTAATAATATGATAGATTATGCTTACAGATTGGTCCCGTTTTTAAAACAGTTCATAATCTTAAAAATTAAAGGGTGTCCCCATACAACATACATATTTTTTACGTGTATTATGAATTGTAAAGGGCGCTTTTGTCAAATTTAAAATGACTGCGTATTACTATAGCCCCCAAAAACAAAAAAAGTATACAAAAACAAATCTAGAGGGTGCCCCATAAACTGATGTAAATTTACTTATATGGGCTTATCTTTTGACCCGTTATAGACAAACACTTGCAAATTGGACAGAATGCCGATTGCTATGGCCGTTATTGTAACAAGTATTAATATCGTTACAAAGATTATTAAAATCATAAAAAGGTATAAAAATAATTGAGGCCAAGAAAGTGAAACGAAATGGCCTATTGTATTTGTTTTCAAAGCTAAAAGTTTCTACGAAACATCTTTATTGCAAAACAAAAACAACTAACACAAAGCGATAAGTAAACAAACACAATACACAAACTTACACACACCTGCATTGTATAACAACTAAATAAAAATACACAACATGTATTTTTAAATAATGATTGAAGGTTCTGGAAGTAAATAACAATGCTCACTAATGTGTGTGAGATAAAAGTGGCAACGCAGCATTTTCAACTACGCAGCAGAGGGCGGCAGAAATTTCGCGAATATTCAAGAACGCCTAAAAATAGGGTATATAAAAGCAACGCCAATACATGCTGTTTCATTCTTATTGTGAGCGTCATCTAGTTAAGATCTTGTGGTATAACAAGTAATGTTGCCAACGTGTATTATTAATCGCGAATAGTTAAATCGTCAAATAATTGATTAAATAAAGTGTAATTCAATTAAAACTCTAAAAGTTGTGTGTGTAATTATTTTGCAAATAAAGAACTCAGAAATAAAACGTTTATAATTTAAATAAACGTAACAACTGGTGTCAGAAGTGAAATTGCAAAATTAGAAATAAATAATTACAATGAAATTTGACGAGCTAAAAGTTGAGCAGCTAAAAATGGAGCTGAGTAAGTTAAATCTACCGACAGCAGGCAATAAAGCGGATTTGCAAAAGCGGTTAATAGATGAATTTAACCAGCGTGGTATCGATATTGGGACATACGAATTTGGAGAAAAAGACGAAAAGGAAGAGATTGAAGTATGTACCCAGCAACAAACAGCGTTATAGACTTAAATTCAATGTTTGCCGCTATAGTGAAGAAAATGGAAGAAACCAACCAGAACCAGAGGAAGTTAGAAGAAAACAACCTGAAGCTTCAAGAAAAATTTTAAGACAGCTTTAAAGCAATGCAAGAAAGCTATAGCGTCAACGGAGAAAAGAAAGGCTTTTAGCGAAGGTACATGAGAAATTCGAAGAAATATCAGAAGTCTTCGACAAACGAGTAAACATCGTAGAACAAAGGGTCAGCGAGTTTGATGAAAAATTGTGCGGCTGGAGAGGAAAGTCAGCGAAGAGTTACATGAATTAAAAGTGCAAATGGCGATCTTCAAATTCGAAAGGGACCGGTGAGAGATACCTCTGAGCACGTCAGCAAGATTAACACCCCGAGCTTTGATGGCAGCGTACCTTTTAATGTTTTTAAGTTCCAGTTCGAAACAGTGGCCAGCGAAAATAGATGGTACAATGAAGAAAAAGCTATAGAGCTAATTCTGGCATTAAAGGGTGCAGCATCACAGATACTTGAAAGCTTACCAGCCGGCTGCAGAAATAATTATGAGGACATAATGGTAGCGTTACAACGCAAGTACGGTGGCGAGCACAAAAGAGAACTCTACAGAATGGAGTTAAGAGGGAGGGTGCAGAAGGCAAATGAGACGCTGAAAGATTTAACTACGGAAATTGAACGTTTGGTGCAGCTGACTTATCCAGACGAAGATCACCCGTTTCTGGATCAGTTTAAGATCGAAGCATTTTTAAATGTTAGTCAAACAGATAATGGAGAAGAAAAAAGATATTTCGCGCTAAATGCTTTAAATGCGGTAAGGCTGGCCATTTTCCGCGCAACTGTAGATCCGCAAAGAGAAGATCAAGATCTGCTTCGCCAGCAAGGGACGATAAGCGGGCCAACAACACCAAATCGAATGAGTCACCGTTAAACTAAATCGAGCTAGCACTAAGAGGCAAATGCTGGCTCCCTCAACCGATGGCCCCACAATCTCCATTTCTATTGTACAACAGTAAACTAGCAACCTAACTGTTTGCGGTCTTATAAACGGAAGCAAGCAAGTCCTCACCATAGACACAGGAGCATCTCAGTCAATTATAAGACCCGATTTAGTAAAAGGGGCAGTGGAACCGTTAAATAATGTACGACTGCGCACTGCTACTGGCGACTTAGCCACTGTTGTTGCTGATATAGTGGATGAAGTTATAATTGTTGCAGACTTTATGATACCCCACGGTATTAGTCTGCACATGGGTGAGCAATTAATGATCTGGCGCAATGTGGAGATGCCCCTGGATGTTGGATATGAAAGCAGAACTACAGTAAGGAAGCTATTTGCCGTTTTGAGATGGGTCGATGTGAGCCAGCAGAAGCCATAATTAATTGTGTGTGGTGTTCACCATCAGTTTTAGTAAAGAAGAAGGACGGCAGTACCAGGTTTTGTGTTGACTACAGGAAGCTCAATGACGTCACCAAGAAAGACAGTTATTCGTTGCCTAGAATTGACGACACCTTAGACACGTTGGCCGGAACGTAATGGTTCTCTACCTTGGACTTGCAAAGCGGCTATTGGCAAGTAGAGATAGCCGATAAAGACAAGGAGAACACTGCCTCTTGCGCGGGTGGTGGTTTATGGCAGTTCAAGGTGATGCCATTGGGGCTCTGCAAAGCTCCAGCTACTTTTGATCGTTTAATGGAACGTGTGTTTAAGGGTCTTAATAGTGCTTAGTGTATCTGGATGACATAATCGTGATGGGAAAGACTTTTGACGAACACCGCAAAGAAATGTGCTTTGTTGCAAAAGGAGGTCAAATACCTGGGGCATCGTGTAACGGCAGAGGGCGTGTCAACTGATGAAGACAAAATACTGGCAGTAAAGATCTGGCCTCGCCCACAAAATCTTCATGAGCTGCGTAGTTTCCTGGGGCTTTGCACATACTACAGGAGATTTGTGCCAAACTTTGCTCAGGTGGCTGCCAGGAAGCCGCAACCATACCACTGGAATGAAGTAGCGGAAAAAGCGTTCCAGGAGCTCAAGAAACTTTTGTATAAGGCACCAGTTCTCGCCTATCTGGACAAGAATTAATATTGGACACGGATGCAAGTGGCTATGGAATAGGAGGAGTGCTTTCTCAGGAGATTAATGGAACAGAAAAGGTGATTGGCTATTACAGCAGGGTGCTCTCTAAGGCCGAAAGAAATTACTGCGTTACACGACGGGAGCTAAAAGCAGTGCTGGAGTGTGTAAAATATTATCACAAGTACTTGTATGGTCAACATTTCATCTTAAGGACGGACCACTCCGCATTACGTTGAATGATGCAATTTAAGAATCCTGAGGGGCAAATTGCACGCTGGATTGAACGTCTGCAGAGCTATGACTTTAGTATTGTGCATAGAAAAGGTGGAAAGCACAATAATGCTGACGCCCTGTCAAGACGGCCATGCAATGTAGAGTTCAAGCACTGCACAAAAGTAGAGAAAAGGGAGTGCGTCATTGATGTGCGGCTTACCCAAATTGGGAAGACTAGTCGAAGGCCCAGAATGACGACCCAATTTTCGCAAAAATTATATTGGCTAAGCAAAACAACAGGAGACCGAATCATAATGAAATATCAGCAGAAAGCCAACTAGCCAAGTCATACTGGGCTCATTGGAATAGCCTGAAGGTAGAAGATGGCTGCTTATATCGATCTTGGGAAAGTACAGATGGCAAAACTACAACGGACTTAATTGTCGTGCCAACTTCCAAAAGGAATGAGATACTTAAGCAGTTCCATAACGGTCCCAGCGGCAGCCATATGGGTATAACAAAAACTCTGGAAAAGATAAAGCATAGATTTTACTGGGTAGGCTGCCAACAATACGTAACCGATTGGATAGCTAATTGCGAAAAGTCGTGGCAAACTTCAACAGTACAACGCAGGTGCACCATTTGAACGGATTGCTATTGATATCACAGGTCCATTCCCTATCAGTGATGCTGGTAACCGATATGTACTAGTGGTAATGGATTATTTTAACAAATGGCCCGAAGTGTATGTCATTCCAAACCAAGAATCCAAAACAGTGGTAGACGCCATTGTGAACAAATGGGTGTGTCGATACGGTATTGCACTAGAACTATATTCAGACCAGGGACGAAATTTTGAATCGGCTATATTCAAAGAGATGTGTTATGTTTATGGTATCAAAAAGACAAAAACGACACCACTACATCCGCAGTCTGATGGATGGTAGAAAGATTTAATCGTACCCTGGAGGAATATCTCAGAAAAGTGGTCAGTATACACCAAAAGGATTGCGATAGGCATATACCCAAATTTCTACTGGCGTACCGGTCAGCTGTACACGATTCAACCTCACGTAGTCCAGCAAAAATCTTGTTCGGGACAGAACTAAAACTTCCAGCAGATTTAGAATTTGGTGTCAAACCTGGACCAGCGCACGAAGACAATGGAAACATTCTTCAGGCACAGGAAGACCTGCATGAGCTTCATGAGTTTGTCCGTAAGCGCATTAACATGACCAGCGATAAGATGATGGCCAGATATGATCAAGCAGCAAACTCGGAGGGTTTTACTGAAGGACAAATGGTTCTACTATTTAACCCGCAACGCAAGAAAGGATTATCCCCTAAATTGCAAACCCACTGGGAGGGACCGTACAAGGTGATAAAGAAATTGAATGACGTGGTTTACCGGATACAGAGATATCATAATCCGAGGTCCAAAATGAAAGTGGTTCACCTGGAGCGGCTGGCTAAATATGGCAGAGGTAATGTTGAGCCTATTCGGGACGAAAAGGCTTAAGTGGGCGGCAGTGTTACAAAGATGCTTTATTAAATCATAAAAAGTGTAAAAATAAATTGAGGCCAAGAAAGTGAAACGAAATGGCCTGTTGTGTTTGTTTTCAAAGCTAGAAGTTTCTACAAAACATCTTTATTACAAAACAAAAACAACTAACACAAAGCGATGACTAAGATCTTGTGGTATAACAAGTAAAGTTGCCAACGTGTATTATTATTCGCGAATAGTTAAATCGTCAAATAATTGATTAAATCAAGTGTAATTTAATTAAAACTCTAAAAGTTGTAAGTGTAATTATTTTGCAAATAAAGAACTTATAAATAAAACGTTTATAATTTAAATAAACGTAACAAATATTACAAATTATAAATTAAAGGGTGCGCCAATAGTTCATTAAATTTGATGTATATGACCAAACATTTGAACAGTTGTAGACAGACGCTTGACATTTACAACGAACCTGTATTGGATTTGGAAGTTAAAGGGTGTTCCAATAGTTAATGTAATTTTGTGTATGTGACCAAACTTTTGAACCATTATAGACAGAACGCTAAAACTTAAAAGGGACCCGTATTGCTAAGTCCGCTATATTAACGAGTTTATAATTTAAATTTAGAAATTAAAGGATGTTTCATAATTAATGAAGATTTACTTATATGAGCCTATCTTTTGAACTGTTATAGACAAACGCTTGCAAATTGGACAGAATGTCGATTGCTATGGCCATAATAGTAACAAGTATTAATATTAAGAATTATAAATTAAAGGGTGCGCCAATAGTTCACTTAATTTGATGTATGTTGCCATACTTTTTAACAGTTATAGACAGACGCTTGGAATTTACAACGAACCTGTATAGACAAGTCCGCTAAAACAAGTATAAAATATGGATTTGGAAGTTAAAGGGTGTTGCAATAGTTGATGTTATTTCAAGTGTGTGCCGTACTTTTGAACCGTTATAGACAGAACGCTGAAACTTAAAAGGGACCTGTATTTCTGAGTCCGCTATATCAACGAGTTTATAACTTGAATTTAGAAATTAAAGGGTGTCCCATAATTGCTGTAGATTTACTTATATAGGCCTATCTTTTGAACCGTTATAGACAAAGGCTTGTAAATTTGACGCAAAGTCGATTGCTATAGCCGTTATAGTAACAGCTGTTAATATTTAAAATTAAAAATTAAAGGGTGCACCAATAGTTCATTTAACTTGGTATATGGCCCTACTTTTGAACAGTTGCAGACAGACAATTGAAATTTACAAAGAACCTATATTACTAACTCTCTATAACACCAAATACAAAATTTGGATTTGGAAATAAAAGGTTGATTTAATATGGTGTATGTGGCCGGACTTTTGAACCGTTATAGACAAACAGCTGAAATTTACAAGGGACATGTTTAGCTAAGTCCGCTATAACAAGAAGCTTATAATTTGAATTTAGAAAATAAAAGGTGTTCCCAAAATTTATGTAATTTGTTCTATATGGCCTTATTTTTTGAACCGTTGTATACAAACACCTTAATTTTAGACAGAATGTCCACTACTTTATTTGGTATAATAAAAAGTATGAAAATGTTATATTATAAATTAAATAGTTGATATAATCCGATGTATATAGGCAAACGATTGAACCGTTACAGGCAGACAGCAAGTATATAATTTGAATTTGGAAAATAAAGAGTCCTCCTATAGTTGCTGCAATTTGATGTATATTGCCAAACTATTGAACAGTTGAAAAAGTATAAAGTTTGGAAAAATAAGTGTGCCCCAAAGTTAATGTAACCTAATTTATGTGGCCATACACTTGAGCTGTTATAGGCAGACAGATGAAATCTGTTTTGAAGTCAGTTTTTTCGCAAGAATTATTTTCAAATATATGATAAATTTTCAAAATAGCATTATAAATAATAAGTTAAGTTTTCGTGATTCGCTAAATCGGTCATCACAACATCTATTTAATCAACTAATTTGATAAATAATTAAAGAGTACACACACAGTCCAAAAATTATTCTCGTTGATCTCTTTATTAATCGATATATTGTTCTTGCATTCTGCTAACCATCCTACAGTATTTCACGATAAAGCTATTAAAAATCCATAACTTTGGATTCGAATTTTAGTACACGGTTACGGGGCTCTAAAATTTTAAAATTTTTTTAAAATTTCAATATGGGTATAATTTTAAAGCTTTTGAAGAGATCTTTAGGGAAATACTAAGATTTTTTAAAAGTGGTTAACCCATTTAGAGTTGATGTCATTTTTATGTAAAATTATATATATGCAGTACCAAATTTTTTTTATTTTTTGATTCTCTGTCACCACAATACGAGGGCTACTCTATATATTTCTGGCCTAATAGTGAAAATGCGAATATTTATAATCAAAAATGGTTTTATTGTTTTTCAAGGTATTCTCCAGCATGATTTATACACTTTTGCATGCGCTCAAACCAGTTGTCGAAGCACGTTTTCCACTCCGATTGAGACACCTCTAAGACATGGTTTTTGAACAATTCAACAGCTTATTCTGGCGACGAAAATCGTTGACCACGCATTTTTTTTCTTGATGTGCGGAAACAAGAAGAAGTCATTAGGTGCCAAGTCAGGACTGTACGGCGGATGATCCATTAATTCGACGTTTTGGCCGGTCAAAAACGCTCTGGTGTGAGCCGATGTGTGAGAGCTCGCATTGTCAAGGTGAACAATGATTCGTCTTCTCTTGTTGGTTTTTCAAATTTCTCCGATGACTTCAGGCAAACAAATTGTAGTGTACCACTCAGAAGTGACCGTCCTACGTTGCTCAAGCGGAACAGTCGCCACATGATCAGTTTTGCCGAAGAAACAGGCGACCATTTGCTTCGAAGTGCTTCTTCTACGAACAACTTTCGTTGGATTTTGCTTGTCTTTGAAGACCCACACGGTCGATTGTTGTTTCGTTTCCATCCAACGAGAACAAACCTTTTTTACGGCCAGGTGTTCATGCAGTATCGAATGTATGCTAGTGGAAGAAATGTCCAAGGATGTCTCTATCTCTCGGTATGTCGCATGTCGATCTTGCATTATGAGTTCACGCACGGCATCAATGTTCCCTGGCACAACAGCCGTTTTTGGACGACCTTCACGGAATTCTTCTTTGAGCGAGCTTCGGCCACGATTACATTCATTATACCAATTTTTCACAGTGCTTTAGGATGGTGCTTCATCGCTATACAAAGATTTAAGTTCATCAATGCGCTCTTGTCGTAATAATCCACGTCGAAAGTTGTGAAAATTGATGGCACGAAAATGTTCACGAGTTAATTCCATTTTTTTCTATATTAATTTTTTCAAGTCACTGTAAACAACACAAATATTGGTCGTATTTCAAAACGTTTTGAGTACGATAATGCTTAAAAATGACAAACTTTCCAATGGAAATGTCAGATTGCACTTGGCAGCACTCAGTGTTGCCAGGCCAGAAATATATATAGCAGCCCTCGTATTCGCTTTTTTGATTGGAGTTACTTCACTAAACTAGATTTATATAGATGGTGAACGAAAGATACTATAAATAAACAAGTATCTGAAAAATTTTCGTCATCTATCACATCCCCATTTTTAAATTAAAGTTTTTTTTAATTATCAGCATCAAACGTATTAAAAAATCGTTCAGCCTTAAATTTATTTCTGCTGTAGTTGAAGTGACACTAATAGGAGTTTGTAAAGGTAAAAATCAGGGTTAAATTTTCAGCACCAACAAATTTTTTTTGACTGGCGACTGAACGAAAAATAGTTTGAGTATTTATTTTCAACTATTTGACTGCTTAAAATAGTTTAACTGAGCACCAGAGAACTTCAAAATCACGATTTTTCTTGATTTTATTCAGCACAAAAATTTTTTTTCATTTTAAAGAATAAAGAAAAATTCAATGATCATTAAAAATCATATTCATCATTCTGCTGTACACATCAAATTCTGATTATGAGTAGAAATAACAAAAGCATTTTATGAACAAGTTCGCACAGGAAAGAGAAAAATTGCAGTCAATTTATTGTGTCCAAACGTTCTTATTCTCATTAATTCATGCAACATGTTTGAACCGACCGTCTATGTGGCTTAAGCAATATGATATACCAACAATGCAAACAACATAACCAATTCAACATTGATAAATATTTGCTTTTTTGTTTGCTTGTCTTTTGGTTCAAATTTAGTTAAATTGCATACGTCGAAATACACATGTAAATATGGCAGACGGTAAAAATGTTGTCTTAAGTCAAATATCCAACAACATTTACACATTGTCGGCGCGCCGTAATGGTTTGTTTCGCCGAAACCATTATATTTGAATTAATAATTAAAAAATATGAATTTGATAAATTGTTGAGTTTTTACTTAAATCAAATGTTCCGTTTTTTATTTATTGTACTCTTTTTGTATCATGATGTATGTACATCAAAAACAACTGTAAATTAATACACAAGGATTTCTTGCTTTTCGTACTTCAATGTTAATCAAAATTTTGTATGTTGAGCGGAAAAGGCAAGAACACGAGTTGACAAGTTTGATTCGACCTATGATAAAAATAATCAGCGTTCAACCTGCAAGTGGTTCGATTGCCTTAAAATGAACAACGTATATAAAAGTTTGAACAAGTTTGATTAATTAATTCATTCCCAGTTTTAAGAAGATTATTATTATGAGTCAACCGATGTGCAAACCATCTGAACAAACAGACAGACTGAATTCAGTCTACTATTTTCAGGAGCAAAACGAACACACAGCGACTGAGTTTTTAGTTTGTAAGTTAACAGTACGCAACTGAGAAGCCAGTTAGTGTGCGTTAAGCGGACGTAGTTACGTTTTTCAAGTAACGCAACACAACTGAAAATGTGTGTGGATAGTCTGACTGAATAGTTTGATTGTGTGTTTGTACACAGTTTTTTAACAAATAGATATGTGTATTATCATTGTTGGTATAAATAGAAAATAATTTTATTTCATACTGTTTGTATGAAAGTTTGATTGCAAATGTCTTGTTACATGCACGTGTAAATAATTTTGAAGGAATAGATTTTCTGCTTATTTCTTTTTTAATTGTTTAAATAATAACATGGTTCTACACGATTAGAATAATTTTACTTAAAACTAGTTTTTGGTTTACATGATTTTGTTTTCAACTTGGAACTTTATTAATAAATTAACCTTAAACTTAGTTAATTACTATATAACTTAAAATGTATTAATAAAACATAGCTATTCATAGTACATCGTCAATAATTTCATCGAGAAGTATAGAATTAAGTTAAGCCAATAAAATATTTTCAAGATTTTCTACGTCTAACCGACGCTCATCCGCAATTTTACTACCTAGCTTAATGGTCAAGCAAATAAATATTCTTTGCCGTTTTTTCCTGATTAATTTTTTAGTTTAGTTACATACATACAGATAAAAGCAGAAGAGAATAACTGCCATATTCATTAAAAATAAAATAACTTTAAAATGTTTTTTATGACAAATTTTCCATATAAATTTGTCCTAAGATATATTTCAAATCTATTTTAATATTTCATGAATACGGCAGTTTGAATTTAAAATGACTTTATTACTGAAAAAACTTTTGTGCAGATTTAAAATGAATTAATTAAGATAATTATAAAGAAAAAATTGTATGTCTTCTAATAAATAAATGAGATTATTACCAACAGGCGTTTTCCAGGAAACTTATTATTCATTTAATGCAAAAGCAGTAAAATGTTTTCGCTTTAAGTAAAATTAATAACATACAATGTGAGCTCTTGGTCCTTTTAAGTAAATCAATTTTATGAAAGAAAAAGAAAGAACACTCCAAAAGAAGAGGAACGTACACTACCTTATGTAAAAAGACCCATATGTAATAAATGTACAAAAGGTAGTAGAGAACGTTTGTGACTGTCGTGCAGTAAAGTACGTGTTTAAGGATAGTAAAAAATAAAGTGATAAAAAAAAAACAAAAAACAGAAGAAAAAAAATTGTGTGCTTGCATTTATACCTGTCAAACAGGCAAAGTGTTGGTACCTGCGTAGCAGAAACTGGATCACTACTACGCGCTTAATAAAATGGAGGATGATGAGAGCCTTAACCCACACAAGAGGGCGAGGACTGCAATTGCAATTGCCGAATTGCAAAAAGAACTTATTGCAATAAAGGAGGAAAATAAACTTCTTAATATGAATATTATAAAAATGGCCGAAGAAAATAAGGCGCTACAGAAAAAACTTGACGAAGTTTCACCGACCGACGATGAAACCGATGATAGCGAGACATCCAGTGAAGAGGAGATGTCAGTGGAGGAAGAAGAAATTGTACCATCCGCGGGTACAGTAAGCGAAATGGAATGTCGAACCGAACCGGCAGCAGAAAAAAAAGAAGTTCAGCCTAAAGCAGCGGAAACTTGTGGCTCAAACAAGAAGGACGAAGCTATCACCAGCCGAATAATTAAAAAAAATAAGTCTGTACCGATAGTTACTACTTATAATATTGATGTGAAAATTATTAGTAATAAGTTAGGTAAAGTGTTAGGTCACAAGGATTATAATATGAAAATGTTAGGTAAAAATGTGACAAACATAGGGGTCTGCACCTTGGAGGACTTTTCTAAATTGAAGAACTTCTTAAAGCAAGAGGGGGTTAATTATTATACCCATACACCAAAAGCTGAAAGACCTTTTTCTGTTGTAATTAAGGGTCTATCTAATACTTTTGATTCAAGTGATGTACTTGAGTATATGCAGGGCATAAAGATTAACGTGAAGATTATGGGGCTTCACAAGATAGGAGGAAATAGATGGCTTTTCCAATTATCTAAAGAATCTGATTTGAGAAGTTTTAGGAATATAAACTACATTCTTCACTGTAGGGTGCACATAGAAAAGCACAATCGAAGAGATTTAGTACAATGCTACAATTGCCAACGCTTTGGACATGTCGCTATTAATTGCAACATGCCCTTCAGATGCGTTAAGTGTGGGGCTTCTCATGGCCCAAAAAATTGTCAGGTTCCTTCAAAAGGAGAAAACAATATCGAGACACGTATGACTGATCCAGTCACAGGTCAAGCAGTAGTAAAGGTCGGCTTACCCGTAAAATGCGTAAATTGTGGAACAGAGGGACATGTTGCCAGTTCAAAGGAGTGTCCAAAACGTTTACAAATTCTTCAAAGAAAGACTGCGGAAAAGGGTGTAAGGGCTCCGGTGAGACGTCCCACCCCAATAGTCCCTTCTACAACAATAAGTGGTGTCTCATATGCCGCTGCTGCTAAAACAGCAGTGACAAAGAACACCCAACCAAAAGTCGCCAGCACTCAGAGAGCTGGCATATCTGTCAAGTCTGCAATGGCTGGTTTTGATGTTCTTGATAAAGATTGCAAGCGATTTTTCGGCGGTGATCTACTAAGCTGTCTAGAAAAGATGAAAGGTTTTGCTCGTGAATACAGGGCGCTTAATAATGATGGTGAAAAATCTCGGGCACTACTATGGATGTTAATATCTTTACAGCACGATTACTAATTCGATAAAGTGCATATTTATTAATGTAAATTCTATTGTCTCTGGGCACAAGAGGCATTACTTGAATTTATTTCTTAGCGAACATCGGCCGGATGTTCTTTTAGTAGTAGAGCATAAACTTTCACCAAGACATGTTTTGGATTTTAGGGGTTATAAGATCTTTAGGCAGGGTCGGCTAAATGGACGTGGCGGCGGAACTGCCATTTTTGTAAAGGATAGTATGTGTTGTAACAGGGTTACTGTCGACTTAGGCCCTATTGAGAATACAGCTGTCAGGATAAACAAGACTGATGGCAGTAGGATGATTGTGGTTTCGATGTACTCACCCCCACAGACTACATTCACACTTGCAAATTTAGATCCATTAATGGATTTATCTAATGGGGAGGAGCTTTTAATAGGCGCTGATTTAAATGCTAAGCATTCATACTGGGGGGGAAACGTATGTAACCCTAAAGGTAACACCCTTCGTGAGTTTCTGCTGACGTGCCCTGATATAACTATACACCCCACCAGTGGTCCGACACGAGTTTCTGGAACTACATCTTCATACATAGACATAGTTATGTCATCAACTGATATCCTACCGGTAGCAGTTGCAGGACTAAAAACACTGGATTTCCAATCTGATCATCTTGCAGTAGAAATTGTTGTTGAGATAGGAAACGTGCGAAGAACAATACTGCCTGAATCTTTTGACTTTAGTCGTTTGAATATTAATAGCTTTAACAGACTATTGGCCCGGGACCTTTCGCATAGTCAACTTCCAGTTGACCGCAATGTATCATCCCATGAAATAGATGACTGTATAGAATCTATGAGCATAGCATTTTCAAATGCTATGAATGGAGCGATACCAAAAATCCCTGCGAGTAATAGGGGACTACTAAGACTTCCGGATAATATCCTACATTTTATCTCTGAGAAAAAGAGACTGAGAAGGATTCTGTGGCGTACTGTTGATCCTAGCAGGTACTCAATTTTAAAAGCCGATATTAGAAACTTAGATAGAATTATTCAAGGGGCATCCGCAAAATTTGAGGAACTTTATTGGACCGATTTTCTGCAAAATATTCGCCTTAATAGTAGGATATTCCAGAAAGTAAAAAGTGGTGCCGGTCTTAAGAGACGGATGCCTATTTCTAGTTTGAGGGCTGCTGGGGACTCTTTTATTACAGAAGATTGTGATAAAGCCAATATCTTGGCTAATCACTTCTGTGAAGTTCACAGAGGAGGCGATAACTTACGATCGCCTTCTTTTGAGAGTATGGTTTCAGAGGAAGTATCCGCATTAACAGATTACTTGCCATCCCTGACTTTCGGGCAGGAAATCATGGCTGATGGCAGGTTAATGGATGGCGGTTTTCAAACAAGGCCTAATTTAATTACATCTTACGATGTAGGATGTGCTTTAAAATTAAGATCAAATAAGAAGTCTAGCAGTGGTGATGGAGTTCCTGACTTTATCCTGAGAAAGACGGATGTTACTACATGGCGTTACTTGGCAATAATCTTCAACCATTGCCTCAACATTGGTTATTTTCCTAGAAAATGGAAAGAGGCAGTAGTAGTTCCCATTCCAAAGTCCGGCTTGGACCCTAGGGAAGCTAGCAGTTATAGACCTATCTCTCTACTATCCTCTTTTGGGAAACTGATGGAATGGTTTTTGTTATCTAGGATACGAAATGAAATTACAGATGGTGGTGTACTTAATGACTGTCAGTTTGGCTTTAAGGGAGGCCATTCAACATCACACGCCCTAATGGTCTTCACAGACTTCGTGACCAGGGGCTTGAACAAAAGGTACCCAACTCTTGCGGTAAGTCTTGATTTCTCAAAGGCTTTTGACACCGCTTGGCAACAGGGGATTGTTTTCAAAATGATGGGCTTAGGCTTTGAACGCTCTACATGTAGGATGGTAGCTGATTTTCTTAAGGATCGCTCTTTTAAAGTAAAAGTAGGAACTGAATTATCAGATATCAGGACAGTGGTGGCAGGTGTTCCTCAAGGCTCCTTATTGGGGCCGATTTTGTACAATATTTTTGTTTCTGATATCCCGCAGCCACCTGCGGGGGATCTTTTGCTCATGTATGCTGATGATATATTGATTGCTGCTAATGGTCCTAGGGCGAAAAATTTGAATAACAGGGTCAACAATTACCTGAACATTCTTCATGAATACTTCATGAAATGGGGCCTGAAATTAAATATTCAAAAGACCGATGGGGTAATGATTAAGGGTAGGCGTGGTAATCTCTACCCAAATGCAAGAAGTTTTGTGCCAAGCCTAATTATTGCTGGCGAACGTATCAGTACCTCTAATAGGATGAAGTATTTAGGGGTAGTATTCCATGAGAACTTTGAATTCTATAGACATCTAGATTTCATAATAGAACGTGCTAAAAAGGTTTATTTCTTATACCATAGGATTTTACGCCGCAGGGGTGGTCTAAGTACCAAAGTAAGGCTTCTTATTTACCGTCAGATTATAAGACCTATTATTTCTTACGCTTTTCCAGTCTGGTTTGGAATATCTTCCCACCAGATGGAAAGGCTTAGGATATGGGAGAGACGTGTTCTCTGCTCCTGCCTACGGCTACACCCCAGGGTAGGCCCTGATGGCATTTTTCGAAAACCGTCCTGTAGAAAAATCTATAGTAGTATAAATTTTGAGAGGATTGATGTTTTTCTCATGAGATATGCACTCAGGTTTCTTGACAAATCATCCTCATTAAATAATAGTTTAGTAGGGGGATGCTTTCACCGGGCCCCTGATCTGGAGAATTTGCTTAGAAATAAGTACCATTCCCCAGTTAGCCTTTTGGCTTTGAATACTGGAGGTCTTCTCTTTGGGGATGCAGGCCTCTTGTTTTATCACAGAAGGGTGAAAACCCTTGACATAACTGACTTGGTGTACAACACCGCACAGTAGTTTTTAGAAGGACTTTGTGATAGATATTATATATCGCTTATTTTATTTGTTTTAAATATAAAGTGTTATTTAGTTTGTAGGATAGTTTAAGTTATTAGTTTTAAGTAAAATTTTAAAAACAAACGAGTGTGTTCCTTTTTATCCTTTTTTTTTTTTGGAAATGTAAACAAATGTAATAATTAATAAATGACTGTATACAGCATATCTGTAATGTAATTAATTAAGTGCAAATTAGTCTTAGAAAAGTTGTAATACGTTAAGAAATTTATATAAGAAATGTAGTTTAAGAAACATATGTATAATGAATTTTTGGAATAATAAAGTAATATAGGTAAATGTACAAAACACTAACGGGAACCTTTTAACTGTGGGATTTTGTTAACACCAGGTAGATTAATTTTGTATTGTTGTTGTTATATATTAATAATGTTTAAAACGCTGCAATTCTTTAAAAAGGGCACAGGACAATTTATACATACAACAGCAAGAACGGTATTTATTCACATAGCAAAAGGCCTCTAAAAATAATGAAGCATTCACATTTTAATTCCACTCATAATTTCTACAAATTAATTAATAGTTAATTAAAACCAAATGTGAATATTTCTTCTAAAGCACTGCTCTACAATACTATTCAAAAACTATTAATATTATTATTGTTGTTATTTTTGGCCACCAAATTTCTATTTGTGTATAATCTTATATTTTAAGCTAATCAGGCCTGAATTAATCCATGTAAATAAAAAACAATTTTTATTACATTTTTCCCCAACGTTTCGTGAATTTTTTGTTCACTTTCTCAAGGGGTCGTCTATTTAATTAAAAAGAAGAAAATTTAACACAGTTACAATTAAAAACAATTACCGCGAAAATGTACAAAATATGTTTACTTACACTATGACAGTAGAGTTTACATTAATAAATTAAGGAATTTTGATAAAATTAACAATAAAAAACAATATTAAACATGAATTAACAAACACAAAATTTAATTTAAACTGTTCCTTAAACTAATGCGAGTTTATAACTGGCGCTTAAATTGTCTGTGTCCTCTTTAATGTTCATTGTTTTGTTTATTTTTTGTTGTATTCTTAAACTTTCTAAGGTGTATCTCTTTTTCTCGTTGTTTACTTTGTCTAGTATTTTTATATTGTCAAAATCAGGCTTATGTTTTGTTTGTGTTATATGCTGAGACAGTGCTGTGTTTTCTCTGTTTTTGTTGACATCAGCTTTGTGCTCATTTACTCTTGTCTCTAAACTTCTCTTAGTTGTTCCAATGTAAATAAGATTGCAGTTATTATTTTCATCCCCTTTACATTGAATTTCGTAAACTACATTGTTTTGCTGTAGTTTTGCTATTGGTGTTTTTGTTTTTGTAAAAATTGCATTTAGTGTTTTGTTTGGCTTGTATGCAAAGCTTATGTCAATTTTATTTTTATTTATTGTTGTTTTTATACTGTTGTTGTCGGTTATGCCAGGTATGTATTTTACACTGTAAAATTGTTTTTCTATGTTGGTGTTACCATTGTTGCTGTTTTGTATTGGTTTGTATGCTGTTAATAGAGACTTTATTAATTTTATGGGGAAGCTGTTGTTCATCAATATGTCGGTAATATTTTGAATATTTTGTGGATGGTATATATTGTCGCTGATGTCCAGTACTCGTTGTATAAGGTTTTTGGCCGTGTTTATTATTTGGGATTTTGGTTGCGTTGCATTAAAATTGATTATCCTGCCTGATGAAATTTCTTTTTGATACCAGTCCAATGTTATTTTGTTTTTATTTTTAATCAGCATCATATCAAGGTATGTTATCCTATTGTCCGTCTCTACTTCTATAGTAAACTGAATTTTGGGGTGGTATTTATTTAATGTGTCAAGTATTTCTTCTTTGTCGTCAATGTCGATTATAGCTAAAATATCTTCTACGTATTTTGCTACGTACTTTATTTGAATATTTTTGCTCTTCAATTCGGCTAACGCTACGTACAGTAAATTGTCTAATACGATGTCGGCAACTGTAGGTGAGAGCGGGTTTCCCATTGGCATACCAAATATTTGATTATATACTTTGTTGTCGTATACAAAATAATTGTTGTCATACAGGCAAAACTTTAAAACTTCTAAAAATTTTTGAACGTGGTATTTTTGTTTTTGTTTTTATTAAGTTCCACTTATCCATTATATTGTTGATAGCAGTGTTAATTGGTATATTCGTGAAGAGTGAAATAACATCAAAAGAAACTATAGTGTCATTGGCGTTCAGTTTTATATTTTTCAGTTGTTGTTTTACTTTTAAAGAATTTTTAACGTTATATTTATCAGAAATTATGTTTTTGAGTATTGATCCTACGTATTTGCTGAGCTTATAACAAGGTACTTGAACTGATGACACTATGGGTCTGAGAGGCATATTGGTTTTATGTATTTTCGGTAGTCCATAAATTCTCGGAGCTGTTGCGGCGGAACAAGTAAGCATGTGTTTTTTTTTCAGTTGTCTATATATTCTTTTTTATGTAATTCATTTATTATTTGGTTATTTGTTTTTATTAATTTTGAAGTAGGGTATATTCTTATAATTTGATATGTGTTCTTGTCCTCTATTAATTTTTCAATTTTTTTTATCATAATCTTGTTTATATATTGTCTGCTTGTGTTAGAATTATGTCTTTATGTTTGCGTAAAATTTTTTTTGTTTTTTCAAAAACAGCTAAAATAAACTTTTCTTTTTGATTGTTGTTTATGTTGAAAACAAGACGGTTATTGAATAAACTCTTTCCAATTGGTTAACAAATGTTTATTCACTGGAAGTATTACAATGTAAACATATTATTATACATTTAGAATTATACAATAACTTACAATTTTATGTGCCTTTATCAAGAAGTTTTCAACTAATGAAAATTTTCAAACAATGTTTTCAAAAGCTCTCAATAAAATTTAAATCGATTTCAAAAATTAAAAATACAAAGTGAAATAATATACCAAAGAACATTTTAACAACATCATATAAAAAACAAATAACAAATTCTGCCCCCCGTGAATTGATCACGGAAATTCACTCATTTATAATATCTAACACAGCAAGTTTTGATACTGGCCTCTTTAAAATTCCATCACACGTTTTAACGTCAGCATATCTTGTCGTACCAAACTTATCAGCATAAATTCGTACAACACGTCCCCGTCTCCACTTAGACCTTGATACACTTTCATCACAAATAAGAACTAAGGCGCCTACTTGTAAAGAAGCACTTGGTAGGCACCATTTAACTCTTCTCGTTAGTTCTGGAAGATATTCTTTAATCCAGCGTTTCCAAAATCCATTTTTTAAATTTTGTAAAATTCGCCATTGCTTCTTTAAACAAATAAGTTTGGGGTCAAAATTATTAGGAGCTTGCGTGGAATTTATCCCTCCTAACAAAAAATGATTTGGTGATATGGGTTCAGGTTCATACGGTGATACAGGAATATGTGTTAAAGGCCTTGAGTTTACAATATTTTCACATTCGATTAAAAGACTTATAAATACATCTAACCTAGGAATAATATTTCCTAATAGTATTGAAAGCGTTTTCTTTACTGATTGTATCAACCGCTCCCAAACACCACCAGAGCTTGGATCATAAGGTGTGTTAAAAATCCATTTTATTCCTAAGGGTGTTGAATTGCGCACTACTTCATTATAATCCATATAGTAAAGCTCATTTTTTAGTTCCTTTTTTATCCCTAGCTTGAAAGTATGGAAGCATTATCTAAACGACCACCAACTCGTAGTAATCCAATTTCATCGACGTAAGGATTTAATGTTTTTAGATCACTTGATATATCAATATTCTGTTTTGATGTAAGCTTGTTGTATTCGTTAGGAAAATGTTTTTTTTGAATGCATCGTACAATTTTATTTTCAGCTTCAGTCAATTCATCCATAGTCAGTTCTCCATCAATTTTTCTTCCAAAATTTAATTTAAGAATAATATTTTTGTAGAATCTTATAATCCAGGACATAACTCGAAGCACTTTCAAAAATTTCGAAAAACGGTTTATAGTTGCTTCAATGACATTTAACTCTTGTGTTAACAATACGACGTGCCTTGATTTCAAAAATTCATCACTTTTATCTTCCTTATTTCCCATAACATTTTCGTCTGGCCACTTATCCTCCCCGACCAGCAGAAAGTCAGGTCGTTTTTTCCAACGTCCTTCAGGGTTGTAATTAATAGGAAATTTCGCTCTAGTTGCTACGTCAGCAGGATTTTCCGATGTTGGACACCAACGCCAATTATAAATTTCAGAATTTTCTAGTATTTCTGATACGCGATTCGCGACATATTGCTTATATTTTCGATGATCCGATCTAATCCAACGTATAACAGTATGAGAATCAGTCCAGAAAACTATTTTTTTTGGTTTAAGCTGATCATGGCATTTTAATATAGCTTCTTTCAGACGTGCTGCCATAACAGCTGCTTGCAGTTCTAATTTTGGAATTGAATGGAAGCGTATCGGAGCACAAGCTGTTTTGCCTGTTATAAAAACGAGTTTTGAACTTGAATTTATAATAACACGCCAGTATCCAACAACTGCTAATGCTTCCTCACTGGCATCACAAAACACATGAAGTTCAATAATTTTCAAGTTGCCAAAATCTTCAAGTTCCCGAAAATAAAATCTAGGAATTTTGTATTGACCAATTTTTGGTATTTCTTGTAGCCACAGCTTAAATTTTTCGTAAATACTATTTGGCACTTTTGAATCCCAATCAATCGAACTTCTCCAAACTTCTTGCATTAAAATTTTAACGACTATCACAAAATCCGCCACAAAACCAAATGGATCGAAAATAGACATTGCAATACTTAAGAACTGTCTTTTAGATGGTATTGTTTTTAATTCAAGGATATTTTTTGGAACCTTATGAAATTTTAATACAAAAATGAAGCAATCAGAATGGGATGTCCAATGCATCCCTAAAATTCGTTCTATTTTATCGGAACTTAATTTGACTTCATCATTATGTGAAATTTCTAACGCTTTAGCAACTACTTCTGAATTTGTAATAAGATTATGCATTTGGAAACCCCCAGCTTCATGAAATAACTTGACAGCTTTTACAACATTAACGGCTTCCTGTTCAGAATCAAAACAATCAACGTAATCATCAACGTAGTGCTTTTCTATAATACTTGCAGCAGCTTGAGGATATTTTTCAATATAATCTTCTGCATTTTTATTTTTAACGTATTGAGCTGTAGTTGGAGAGCAAGCTGCTCCAAAAATCATTCTTTGCATGACATAAATATTAGGTTTTTTACAAGTATCACCTTTTCTCCATAGAAATCTTAATGCATCTTGATCTTTGGGTATAATACCTACTTGATGAAACATCTCTTTAAGATCACCACATACGGCTATAGGTGCTTGCCTAAATTTAAAAAGCACCGTTTGAAGAGGTTGATTAAGGTCTGGACCTGCAAGAAGTGCCTTATTGAGAGACATATTTTCGACTTCAGCTGCAGCATCAAAAACAAAACGAAGTTTTTTCTTATTGGGATTCTTAACACCAAAATGCGGTAAATAAAATGTTTTGTTAGAATGCCTTGATGCTTCTTCTTCAGAAAGAATTCGCGCATAACCTTTTTCTAGGTACTCTTCAATCTTTTCACAATATTCCTTAGCATATATTGGGTCCAATAACATTTTTCTTTCAACCGTATTTAATCTTTTTAGAGCCATATTATAGGAATTAGGGAAAAACTTAAAATCTTTGCGCCAAATTTATCTAGATTCAAACCTACTTCCGGTTCGTTTTGTAGTATTCTTTAATACTTCCAAAGCTCTTTCATCATTTTCAGATAGCAAAGGTTCAAAATGACGAATTCCAAAAGTTTCTATTCCAAAATAACTCTTCATTAAGACATCTAACTCATTTTCGCTATCAAATTCTTCTCTATCTTTTTTTTCTAAATGACATGAAAATTACTTCTGTGAGTAGTCGCTATTGTTTAAGTTTCCATAAACTATCCAACCCAACCTTGTTTTTGTAGCTATTAGTCCACTTGGAGATAGAATTTTCGGTGTTTCAATCGGTACAGTTAAAAAAGCATGGGCCAGGCTTATAATCATTTTAGGTTTTATCTGATTATAACAACAATGTGATATATCTGCTGATAAATTATATCTTTTAAAATCATAGTTCGATGTATTTAGACTTTGTGAAGGAAGATCCAAATGAGTTGATACATAGACATTTTTCATATTGTATCTTAGACTTTTTTCTTTTATGCCAGTTAACTCAACATCAATTATTTGCGTTTGCTCTCGAGAAGTTTGATGATTTATCCACTGTAACTCTAAAGTGTCCCTTCGCCCAGGTATTCCCAACTTTTGAACAATTTCAGAATCTATAATAGATACGTTAGCTCCATCATCAACAAAGGCGTAAATTTTTTCAGAACCATTCGGACCATATAAATAAACAGGAATAATTTGGAAAAGCACAACTGAAGAATCAACATCAACGAGACAACTACGAGCTTGCCGATGAGTTATGTTTAAAATATCTTTGGGTGAATTGAAATTTTCTTCTAACAAAATATTTTTATGAAGAAGGCTGTGATGGATTTTTTCACAATCTTTAACTTCACATTTCTTTCTTGAATAGCAACTTTTTGCATGGTGACCAAATTTAAGACAACAAAAACATGCTTTTAATGATAAAACTGTTTGCCACTTTTTATCAATGGAAAAATCTAAAAATGTTTTACAAAATACTAGTGACTTGCATTCGCCATCGCATAACTTACATTTTTTATTTAAAACTATACAGGCATACTTTCTATTTTCTTTTAATATGTCCGGTAATGGAGAGGCATCGGTAACCATATTAGATATCCTTCTCAAATTAGAAAGCCAAACCGAAAAATCTGATATTGTGGCAATGCGATCAAGACTTAAACATTTTTCTGCCCATTGAAGGCGTTTAGATATAGGAAGTTTGTTTAATAGCTCACTTAACAATAACGGATTAGACAAATGGTAGCTTCCTCCAACGGATTCTAAGAAAGTAGTCATATTGCCGACTTTGTTTGCAAAGTGAATAAGAGAAGTTAAATCTGATTCGCTTACGGATGGCAATGATCTTACTTTTTGAATTTGCGATTTAATCAATTGTTCTGGGCGGCCAAACATCTCTGACAAAGTTTTAATAATTGCATTAACATTTTTTGAGCTGACTAACAATGATTCAACTGATTCTCGCGCATCTCCCTCAAGACTTTCTCTAAAACGCATTATATTATGAAGTTCCGAATATTCGAATTCTTGCGTTGAAGTTATAAACGATCCATAAAAAGTTTGCCAATCTTCTGGTAAATTTTTTTTTGTCGATGATTGCTTAACGATTGCGATGAATTTGTTTGTGTTGAGTGCAAACCAAATGGTGAAGCATGCACTATAGGCTGAGAGTTTACAAAAGAGGAACCGGAAGGAATTGAATTGAAAGTATGAACATTTGATGCGTGTGATGCGCTTAATGGGATTGAATCAGAAGCTATAACATTACTTGAAGCTGTCGAATTTGTGATGGTTGCTACATTATTGGTCGACACATTTGAATTAATTAAAGATATTTCTGACAAACTTGAATAATTTCGAACAACATTTGACTCTACAATTCGTAAATTTTCTTTTAGGGCCGTAATTGAATTCTGCGTATTTAAATTATTTGTCTCCATTAATGTCTGCATACCACTGTTCATTAAAAATTAGTCCATGTTTTTTAAATTGTTTTTCTTTAAGTGTATTTAACTTTTTAATTTGTTTTTCTTTGGTATTTGTCATTATGTGTCTTGCTCTCTCTGTTTGTTTTTTTATAAATGTTTCAAAGTCCTCTGTTGTCACAAAATTTTGAATACCTGTTTTAAGGTTGTAAAGTTTTCTTCTAATCTGTTTCAATTCAGTGTTTGTTTGTGATATTTCTAGATTAAGAATTTTCTTGTGAAAATTGTATTCAATTTTTGTCAGTTTACCTTTGACAGTCCCACATGTGAACAATTTTGTGACTTGTGTTGTTGTGTTTTTTGTGTGATTAGGTACTAAACCATACGTCCTACAGGATAGTAAGAATCGAAGTCTTTGTTGTTTTTGTGCCAGTTTAAATTAAATTTTGTGTTTGTTAATTCATGTTTAATATTGTTTTTTATTGTTAATTTTATCAAAATTCCTTAATTTATTAATGTAAACTCAACTGTCATAGTGTAAGTAAACATATTTTGTACATTTTCGCGGTAATTGTTTTTAATTGTAACTGTGTTAAATTTTCTTCTTTTTAATTAAATAGACGACCCCTTGAGAAAGTGAACAAAAAATTCACGAAACGTTGGGGAAAAATGTAATAAAAATTGTTTTTTATTTACATGGATAATTCAGGCCTGATTAGCTTAAAATATAAGATTATACATAAATAGAAATTTGGTGGCCAAAAATAACAACAATAATAACCAATTATCGAATAGCTTGCCGAAAAAAACGACTTTATTTAATTAGAATCTGGTTTTTAGCACTATTACTATTATAAACAGAACATGAATAACTTCTTCCGAAACATAATTTTCAAATATGATGGTGAGACCTGCAGAACTATGAAGGAATA
The DNA here is from genome assembly GCA_916610165.2 of Gymnosoma rotundatum. Classification (NCBI taxonomy): domain Eukaryota; kingdom Metazoa; phylum Arthropoda; class Insecta; order Diptera; family Tachinidae; genus Gymnosoma; species Gymnosoma rotundatum. Next base: position 32,641,067 of record OU744340.1, read on the forward strand.
CTGCAACTAGATAAAAAGACTGGCACAAAAACAACAAAGACTTCGATTCTTACTATCCTGTAGGACGTATGGTTTAGTACCTAATCACACAAAAAACACAACAACACAAGTCACAAAATTGTTCACATGTGGGACTGTCAAAGGTAAACTGACAAAAATTGAATACAATTTTCACAAGAAAATTCTTAATCTAGAAATATCACAAACAAACACTGAATTGAAACAGATTAGAAGAAAACTTTACAACCTTAAAACAGGTATTCAAAATTTTGTGACAACAGAGGACTTTGAAACATTTATAAAAAAACAAACAGAGAGAGCAAGACACATAATGACAAATACCGAAGAAAAACAAATTAAAAAGTTAAATACACTTAAAGAAAAACAATTTAAAAAACATGGACTAATTTTTAATGAACATTGGTTTGAAAATAGAACTAAAATAGAAATACCGTGGGAATGCAAGTGGATATTGTCTCTTGGGAAAAAATTTGCTATACCCGTAAATAAACAAAGTTTTTCACCACTACATGTGATAGCAGATATTGAGCAGTGCATCCAACAAATTAAAGATAGCAGAGTTGGGGAAAAAGAACTAACAAGAACAAAATTAGCAAACAGGGTCACACAATTTAAAAGAAATATAAACAACAATAAAAAAGAAAAGTTTATTTTAGCTGTTTTTGAAAAAACAAAAAAATTTTTACGCAAACATAAAGACATAATTCTAACACAAGCAGACAAAGGTAACAAAACGGTGACAATATATAAACAAGATTATGATAAAAAAAATGGAAAAATTAATAGAGGACAAGAACACATATCGAATTATAAGAATATACCCTACTTCAAAATTAATAAAAACAAATAACCAGATAATAAATGAATTACATAAAAAAGAATATATAGACAACTGAAAAAAAACACATGCTTACTTGTTCCGCCGCAACAGCTCCGAGAATTTATGGACTACCGAAAATACATAAAACCAATATGCCTCTCAGACCCATAGTGTCATCAGTTCAAGTACCTTGTTATAAGCTCAGCAAATACGTAGGATCAATACTCAAAAACATAATTTCTGATAAATATAACGTTAAAAATTCTTTAAAAGTAAAACAACAACTGAAAAATATAAAACTGGACGCCAATGACACTATAGTTTCTTTTGATGTTATTTCACTCTTCACGAATATACCAATTAACACTGCTATCAACAATATAATGGATAAGTGGAACTTAATAAAAACAAAAACAAAAATACCACGTTCAAAAATTTTTAGAAGTTTTAAAGTTTTGCCTGTATGACAACAATTATTTTGTATACGACAACAAAGTATATAATCAAATATTTGGTATGCCAATGGGAAACCCGCTCTCACCTACAGTTGCCGACATCGTATTAGACAATTTACTGGACGTAGCGTTAGCCGAATTGAAGAGCAAAAATATTCAAATAAAGTACGTAGCAAAATACGTAGAAGATATTTTAGCTATAATCGACATTGACGACAAAGAAGAAATACTTGACACATTAAATAAATACCACCCCAAAATTCAGTTTACTATGGAAGTAGAGACGGACAATAGGATAACATACCTTGATATGATGCTGATTAAAAATAAAAACAAAATAACATTGGACTGGTATCAAAAAGAAATTTCATCAGGCAGGATAATCAATTTCAATGCAACGCAACCAAAATCCCAAATAATAAACACGGCCAAAAACCTTATACAACGAGTACTGGACATCAGCGACAATATATACCATCCACAAAATATTACCGACATATTGATGAACAACAGCTTCCCCATAAAATTAATAAAGTCTCTATTAACAGCATACAAACCAATACAAAACAGCAACAATGGTAACACCAACATAGAAAAACAATTTTACAGTGTAAAATATATACCTGGCATAACCGACAACAACAGTATAAAAACAACAATAAATAAAAATAAAATTGACATAAGCTTTGCATACAAGCCAAACAAAACACTAAATGCAATTTTTACAAAAACAAAAACACCAATAGCAAAACTACAGCAAAACAATGTAGTTTACGAAATTCATTGTAAAGTGGATGAAAATAATAACTGCAATCTTATTTACATTGGAACAACTAAGAGAAGTTTAGAGACAAGAGTAAATGAGCACAAAGCTGATGTCAACAAAAACAGAGAAAACACAGCACTGTCTCAGCATATAACACAAACAAAACATAAGCCTGATTTTGACAATATAAAAATACTAGACAAAGTAAACAACGAGAAAAAGAGATACACCTTAGAAAGTTTAAGAATACAACAAAAAATAAACAAAACAATGAACATTAAAGAGGACACAGACAATTTAAGCGCCAGTTATAAACACGCATTAGTTTAAGGAACAGTTTAAATTAAATTTTGTGTTTGTTAATTCATGTTTAATATTGTTTTTTATTGTTAATTTTATCAAAATTCCTTAATTTATTAATGTAAACTCTACTGTCATAGTGTAAGTAAACATATTTTGTACATTTTCGCGGTAATTGTTTTTAATTGTAACTGTGTTAAATTTTCTTCTTTTTAATTAAATAGACGACCCCTTGAGAAAGTGAACAAAAAATTCACGAAACGTTGGGGAAAAATGTAATAAAAATTGTTTTTTATTTACATGGATTAATTCAGGCCTGATTAGCTTAAAATATAAGATTATAACTATTAATATTGTTAGTTAAAAAATTTATAATTTTCCTACAAATTTTTTTAATCAAAATAAATTTACATTTTATAACTCAAATATTCCAAAAATATAAATTAAAGCATTTTCGAGTAACAGCACAAAGTAATAATGCATGTATATATTTTTCTTTAATTTGTTGAACAAAAAAATGTATACGAACGCTCACTTTTCTACTTTGTTTAACCACCCCATTCACATTATCCAGTCATACTTCTAGTTTTGTTACGATACTAAAAAAATATAACTACGTCTGCTAACCGCACACGAACTGGCTTCTAAGTTGCGTACTGTTATCTTTCAAACTCAAAACTCAGTCGCTGTGTGTTCGTTTTGCTCCTGAAAATAGTAGACTGAATTCAGTTGGTTTTTAGTTGTGTGTGTGCTCAGTTCAACTATTTTCAGTTGGCGTAAAATAGAAAACTGATTTCAGTTGTTTATTTTCAGTATGTAACTGAAAAAAGATGAACTGGTTAGTAAAATGTGACTGCTAATAGCAGTTTTTCGAAACCCTGGTAAAAAGTCTTTTTCGAAAAAAAACTAAATCCCACAACTCTCTAAAAAAGCCATAAACCTTTTCATTCCTGTGCTTTCGCAATTTCTGATTGTTTTAGTTAATTTTAAATCTAAAATAGTGCAAACATTCTTTTTGGGTAAATTTCTTATCTTTAATTAGTGTAGGAGAAATTACTTAATGATTCGTTAAGAAATTTCTTTTTGATATTCTCCAGCTTGCGTCTTGAAGATATTTCGCTAACATTCGTCAATTGGATTTACTGATCGACCCCTTTTTCTACTTTCATTAAGGGTTGTAGATGGACTCTCAGAAGTAAGCCCTTTGACAACCATTCGTGGTAACGTTTTTACATCTTTTCCTTGCTTCAAAAGCATTAATTGTACGATTTTTCAGGCTTACTACGCAATTATAATAAATAGCAGCAAGACTACATAAAAAAAAAAATTCATAATTATTGGTACATTACCATTTTCGAAACATAAAAAGCGCTTAACGCCACATCACATTACATTAGACGCTGTTCCAGCTTCTTCCGTTTTTTCACAAAATTTACATTTTTTATAGATAAATAGAACCTTAAGTTGGCAGCACTGGTGTCAACATAATCGTGCATCAGAGCAATTAGTTCGATTGTCAGTCTGTTCGCCATTTTACCCAGGAATTGGATATGTCTCCATCCTCTTTATTAATGAATTTGCGCGCTTACAAATTCAAGCTCGCGCTACAATTGAAGCTACACGCTCCCCTCGCAAGGAGTAGTTTCGTTAAATGGCCCCAAACAAGATTACGTTAATCGAGATTTTTGTAGGCGATGAAGCTTACTTTTGGTTGAGTGGATACTTCAGCAAACAAAACTGCCGTATTTGGAGCGATCCTCCTCAAGTGTTTTTTGTATGAAAAACTGACTGTTTCGTGTTCTTAATGAGCTGGTGGAACCATTGGTCCGTACTTATTAAAAAACAATGCTGGTCAGAACGTTACAGACAATGGTAAAGGTTATAGAGCCATGATTACTGATTTTTTTGTCCATTAATTGAACAACCATGATGTGCAGGAGCTGTGATTTCAACAAGACGGCGAAATATGACACTCAGGGCGTGCAACAATTTAGTTAATCATTAAAATGCTTGGTTACCGCATAGTTTCACATTTTAGATCCGTAAACTGAGGTCAAGTCGCTAGTTTACGTCGATAAGCCCGAAACGATTAACCACTTCGAGGACAACATTACCTGCGTTGTTGCCACCACTAATGTTGGAAAAATTCATCGAAAGTTGGACTCCAATATTTGACTACCTCCGTACCGCCAGTCATTATCTTTCGAATAAAGTAAATTTCATGTCAGTTAAAAAAATTCATCTTTGTTTTAATCCATATAAAAGTTTTAATTTAGGAATTTTTATTATCCATTTGATATGAAAAAACGACGAATTTGACCATATTTTACCACTTGAAGAGCTTTACGTATCAAAAACTATTTAATCTGTATCTTCTAGTATAAACGATGCTAAAAAAATTGAATAAAACAGCTTCCTTAAATTTCTATTTTGCTCTCATTTTTTAATAATATATGTTATATCTCGAGCATTCTTTTGTATGGTGACTTATAGTTAGTACGTATAACTTTTTTTGGGATAATTAATAAAGTATGAAAATATTTCTAATTTTCTTTAACAAAAATAAGTAAGAGTGTTTTATTCGGCTATGCCGAATCATATTTACCCTTCACCACCTATGTAAATCTAGTTTACGGAAGTAGCTCCAATCAAGAAAGCAAATATTGCGGAGAAAGCAAATGTTTAGAAATTAATTTAAAAAAAACCAAAAAGCCGAAAATAAAGTCAAATATCATTAATTTATAAAATCGATGGTTCAAATCCTGGTTAGGAAAAAATTAAAAATTTGGTACTGCATATACATATATGGGGTTAAGAATTTGTTTAAAATTTTAGTATTTCATTAAAGACCTCTTCAAAAGTTTTTAAATGATACCAATATTGATTTTTAAACAATTTGAAAATTTCAGGGCCACGTAACTAGGAAAATATAGGCAAGCTCCAATTTGTTCATTTATTATTTATTTTTTGATTAGTGTTACTTTATTGTTCCAAATAAAATGAAAAAATTTGCGGTAGGCGTGGTGTTTTGCTTTCTCCCTCGAAGGACATGGATTGATCATGCTGATTTATAATAGCACCTCTTTCGACACTATATCTTATCGATTGCCGAGGCAAACTTGATTTCACAATAACACGGGCGGGCAAATGGACATCGCTCAATCGACTTCGCTATGTATAAGAAGTTGGAATATATATACTTTATGGGGTCATAAATGAATATTGTAGAAATTTGGATGTCCCCAGATTATACGTGTAAAAGACTGTCAGAACTGTGAAGGTGTTGACTTAGTGGATAATATAGAGACTTACAGCAGAAAAAACTTGTGGCCTCCTATTCAGAAAAATGTCTGATTGGAAGCCCATTTTTAAAAATTTATAAATCTATTATTGAAATTCTACAGTCAGTATAAAAGCCAAACATCCTACGGAAGATGTTCGCTCTGCTGGAAAGGCAATGTTTCACATTTGGCTCAGTAAAGAAGGTGGTAAGTAAAATCGCAAATAGTGGTAGACACCTCAAATGCAAAAAATAAATGTCTTAAAATGTAGCATTTTCTTTTTGTTATCATAATAAAAAAAAAAAAAATTATGTTTCACACGAATTTTTGTTTATTTGTGTGTTTATAATAAACTTGATAAAAAAAAAAGAAATAAGCGTGATATATTCGGCTAAGCCAAATCTTATATACAATTCACCATCTAAGTAAATCTACTTTGGTGAAGTAACTCCAATCAAAAAATCAAATATTGGGATGACAGCAAATTAAAAAATTAGAAAAAATTAAATACTACATATTCATAATTTAACATCAAAATGTCATCGGCTCTTAATAGGTTAAGCATTTTTAAAAATTCTTAGTATTTCCTTAAAGATCTAATCAAAAGCTTTTAAATGATGCCCATATTGATATTTTGAAAAAATATAAAATTTCAGATTTGATTTCAACACTAAGACAGACAGACAAACATCGCCCAGTCGACTTCGCAAGGCATAAGAAGTCAGAATATATTTACTTTATAGGGTGGGAAATGGATATTGTAGAAATTGCAAACGGAATGACAAACTTAGTTATACCCTTTTTCCAATTTTTATGGTGAAAGGTATAAAGAATGATTTATTGTTTTTATTTCCATAAATGGTACAGAGACCGCCTTTCGTCTTTCTTACCTAGTAACTAAAATTTTTTTATAAATAAAAGTTTAAATATATTATAATTATTTAATAGATTTTGGCAAAAGCAAAAACAGTTGTATGTGATGAAGGATAAAAAAATATTAAAATATATCGAATTATAATAATAGAGGCAAAATATTTCTGTTAAGTTTCTTTTGCAAATTCTTTTTAAAAACTTAGTAATCAAACTAAGATAAGACTTACCAAAAAAACCAATGACTTATAAAAAATAGGTTTAGCACATGCTCAGAAGGAGGTGGCAACTGTCGTGGTCCACTTTGATAAGGGGGGCAGCATCCTTGTGTGCAACATTCTCTGGGTAAGGAACATATATGACCACCTTCACAAAATCGAGCTGCTACCTTAAAAAAAATTAATAAAATAAATTCTGTGAAGAATTTATGAAAATATTCTCCAAAAATATAAATTTAATTTCCAATAAAAATATTATTTGCTCCATGCATTAATAATAATGTTATTAGTAATTCTTATTTTCTACAATCAAAGGGTTGTTTCTTATGGCAGCCTGTTTTCTACAGCACTTCGCTGGACATCCAATGAAAACTTCAAATTTTGTAATTTTAAGATGGTTTATTTTTGATTGTACATGCAAATACATAAATTCGTGGATATAGAGAGTCCTCTTTAAAGGAAAATATTAGAACTCACTAAAGTTTATACAAACCAGTGATTCAAAATGCTCGACTATTTTCAATGCATATGTTGTTGCTTAACTGTTGCTGTGCAAAAAGCAAATGCAAAAAAAAACGCATTTGCTTTAGCTGACTGTGACGTTTGCTGTTGCTTAACTCTTTACTATGAAGTTGTGGCTGACTACGATTGCTTTTTTTTGCTGTTTCTTGCTGTTGTAACCCGCTCACATTCATTTATTTTAATATTGTAAACGTTTTTATGTATGTATTTATTACATACAATACTTAAGAAAATACATTTTAAAAACGTTGTTTTTACTACACCATTAAGTGATTTTGTTTTTCTTAAAAAGCAACAACAAACAAAGAAACAAACATCAACTTATTGCTTAAGCAACAGCAAACGTTTTTAAAATAAACGCTTTGCTGCAGAAAGAAACACATAGTCAGCTAAAGCATATGCATTTCTTTTTCTTTTTAACCGACTTCAAAAAAAGAAGGAGGTTATACAATTCGCCTGAATGTTGCTTTTTTATGTTAGTGCCTGCAGAACTGAGTCATTTCTGAACCGATTTTGAAAATTTTTGGTCATATGATAGATTATGCTTACGTTTTAAAAACAGTTCTTAATCTTAAAAATTGGAGGGTGTCTTACTATAACTACTAATAAGAAAAAGTTATACCAAAATAATTCTAAAAACTAAAGGGTGCCCCCATAGTTGATGTGAATTTACTTATATGGGCCTATCTTTTGAACCGTTACAGACAAACGTTTGCAAATTGCACAGAATGTCGATTGCTATCGCCGTTATAGTAATAAGCATTAATATTAAAAATTATAAATTAAAGGGTGCTCTTGAATGGTTGTAGACAGACGCTTGAAATTTACAACGAATCTGTATCCCAATAGTTAATGTAATTTTAAGTATGTGACCAAACTTTTAAGCCGTTGTAGACAGAATGCTGAAACTTAAAAGGGACCTGTATCGCTAAGCCCGCTATCTCAAAGAGTTTATAATTTAAACTTAGAAATTAAATGGTGTCCCATAATTGATGTAAATTTACTTATATGGGCCTATCTTTGAAACCGTTATAGACAAACGCTTGCAAATTTGACATAATATTGCTTGATATGGTCGTTATAGTAACAAGTATTAATATTTAAAATTATAAATTAGAGGGTGCCCCAATAGTTCATTTAATTATGTATATGGCCATACTTTTAAACACTTGTAGACAGACGATTGAAAATTACAGAGAATCTGTATTACTAACTTCGCTATAACAACAAGTACAATAATTGGATTTGGAAATAAACGGGTGTCCCAATTGTTGATGCAATTTTATGTATGTGGCCGAACTTTTGAACCGTTATAGATAGACAGCTGAATTTTACAAGAGACCTGTTTTGCTAAGTCCGCTATAACAAGAAGCTTAGAATTTGAATTTAGAAATAATAGGGCGTTCCCAAAATTAATGTAATTTGTTCTATATGGCCGTATTTTTTTAACCCGTTTTTTTTACTAAATCCTGAATTTTAGACAGAATGTCCACTACTTTGTTTGGTATAATAAGATTATAATTTAAAGGGTTTTACAATAGCTGATATAATCTGACTTATATGGCTAAGCCGTTGAACAGTTATAGACAGACGGTTTAAATTTACACAGAACCTAATTGCTAAATCTACTACAACAGCAAGTAAATAATTTGAATTTGGAAAATAAATGGTGACCCTAATTCATGTATATTGCCAAACTATTGAAAAGTTGAACAAGTATAAAGTTTGGAGATATAGGGGTGTCCCAATAGTTAAGGTAATCTAATTTATGATGCCAAACCCTTCAACCGTTATAGGAAGACAGATGAAATCTGTTTTGAAGTCGGCTTTCTTTTGCAAGAATTATTTTGAATTTGCTTCGTTTATAATGCTGAAACCTGTAAGCAAAGCAAAGATTTTATTGCTGTTTCTATTTCTAAGCAAAACAAATTTATTAAATTCGCTTAAAACTTATTATACGGGATTGTTTGTGGTCGCCGACTGCGAATCTTATGTTAGTTTTTAAAAATTCAACAGTTTTTAAAGAAATTCATAAAAAGATATCTTAGAAAAATATTTATTTTGAATTTATATATTTTACACTTACGATGTTCACGTGATAAACTTTAAAAAAGTACCAAGAGCAAAGCGCTGATTATTTTCATCAATTTGTATACCCTCAATCACTGGTGGAAAAAAGGTATATCTAAGTTTGTCTTTCCGTATGTTATTTCTACAATATCTATTTCCGACCGCGTAAAGTATACTAATACGAGGGCTGCTATATATATTTCTGGCCTGGCAACACTGAGTGCTGCCAAGTGCAATCTGACATTTCCATTGGAAAATTTGTCATTTTTAAGCATAATCGTACTCAAAACGTTTTGACGTACGACCATTATTTGTGTTGTTTACAGTGACTTGAAAAAATTAATATAGAAAAAAATGGAATTAACTCGTGAACATTTTCGTGCCATCATTTTTCACAACTTTCGACGTGGATTATCATGACAAGAGTGCATTGATGAACTTAAATCTTTGTATGGCGATGAAGCACCATCCTATAGCACTGTGAAAAATTGGTATAGTGAATTTAATCGTGGCCGAAGCTCGCTCAAAGACGAATTCCGTGAAGGTCGTCCAAAAACGGCTGTTGTGCCAGAGAACATTAATGCCGTGCGTGAACTCATAATGTCGCTCAAAAAAAGGCTCGTGTCGATTGGTGCAAAGAAATGTTGCAAAAATACGATTGCGGTGCTTCAAAAGACGTTTATAAGATCGTCACAGGTGACGAATCATGGATCTATGCGTATGAGCCCGAAACGAAACAACAGTCGACCGTGTTGGTCTTCAAAGACGAGCAAAATCCAACGAAAGTTGTTCGTGGAAGAAGCACTTCGAAGCAAATGGTCGCCTGTTTCTTCGGAAAACTGGTCATGTGGCGACTGTTCCGCTTGAGCAACGTAGGACGGTCACTTCTGAGTGGTACACTACAATTTGTTTGCCTGAAGTCATCGGAGAAATTCGAAAAACCAACAAGAGAAGACGAATCATTGTTCACCATGACAATGCGAGCTCTCACACATCGGCTCAAACCAGAACGTTTTTGACCGGCCAAAACGTCGAATTAATGGGTCATCCGCCGTACAGCCCTGACCTGGCACCCAATGACTTCTTCTTGTTTCCGCACATCATGAAAAAAATGCGTGGTCAACGATTTTCGTCGCCAGAAGAAGCTGTTGAAGTGTTCAAAAACCATGTTTTAGAGGTCTCTCAATCGGAGTGGAAAAAGTGCTTCGACAACTGGTTTGAGCGCATACAAAAATGTATAAATCATGCTGGAGAATACTTTGAAAAACAATAAAACCATTTTTGATTATAAATATTCGCATTTTCACTATTAAGCCAGAAATATGTAGAGCAGCCGTCGTATATCAAAAAGGCCGTTATCATTTGAAAATTTATTCTTCTTAACTTTTGGTTCCAATATGTCACCTAAATTACACTTCTTATCAGCGTTTAAAAAGCTACTCTAAAAGTAGCCGTAGCGACAAAAAAAGCCTACTTTTAAAGACACAAATTTGTTACAAAATAGTAGCCAATATCCAGCTACTTCTACTGCTGAATTCACATTTAAAGAGCAAACTATAACATACAGCTACAGCTCCAACTTTTTCAAGTAGAAGTAGCGGTAGACGCTGCATTATTCCGAAGCATTAAAATTTTTGAGCTAAAGCTACTTTTCCAAAAAATAAAGCGACCTGTAGAAGTAGCGGTAGACGCTGTTTTTTTTTCGAAGCATTAAAATTTTTGAGCTACAGCTACTTTTCAAAAAAATAAAGCGGTAAGTAGAAGTAGCCTCTTTGCTACTTCAGTTAAAGTATTAGTAGGGGTACAAAAAGCAAAAATATTCTACTCAATTTATTGCTGCAATTTGAAAAGTAGCCAAAAACGAAAACATTGTTTCTGGCTACTTTGTGTTGATAATAAACATACTTTTTGGCTACTTTATATGAATACTTTATGCTTGGAGCTACGCAATACAAATATATGCTTCTGGCTACTTACCGACAATAAGAAGAACGAAGAAAGAACGTGTGTTATTTTGTTTCGTTTTTTCTTTTGGAATTTAGAACAGAATAAAGTAAATTCGTAAACAATTAAAATAACATGTAATACTATTACAGTTTCTTTTAATTTAAAATAATTCTTGCGAAAAAAAACCGACTTCAAAACAGATTTCATCTGTCTGCCTACAACAGTTCAAGTGTATGGCCACATAAATTAGATTACATTAACTATTGGGACACCCTTATATCTCCAAACTTTATACTAGTTCAACTGTTCAATAGATTGGCAATATACATCAAATTACAGCAACTATGGGGTCACCCTCAAATTTCCAAATTCAAATTATATACGAGGGCTGCTATATATATTTCTGGCCTGGCAACACTGAGTGCTGCCAAGTGCAATCTGACATTTCCATTGGAAAGTTTGTCATTTTTAAGCATAATCGTACTCAAAACGTTTTGACGTACGACCATTATTTGTGTTGTTTACAATGACTTGAAAAAATTAATATAGAAAAAAATGGAATTAACTCGCGAACATTTTCGTGCCATCATTTTTCACAACTTTCGACGTGGATTATCACGACAAGATTGCATTGATGAACTTAAATCTTTGTATGGCGATGAAGCACCATCCTATAGCACTGTGACAAATTGGTATAATGAATTTAATCGTGGCCGAAGCTCGCTCAAAGACGAATTCCGTTAAGGTCGTCCAAAAACGGCTGTTGTGCCAGAGAACATTGATGCCGTGCGTGAACTCATAATGCAAGATCGACAGGCGACATACCGAGAGATAGAGACATCCTTGGACATTTCTTCCACCAGCATACATTCGATACTGCATGAATATCTGGCCGTAAAAAAGGTTTGTTCTCCTTGGATCCCGCACAATTTGAAAGTCGCTCAAAAAAAGGCTCGTGTCGATTGGTGCAAAGAAATGTTGCAAAAATACGATTGCGGTGCTTCAAAAGACGTATATAAGATCGTCACAGGTGACGAATCATGGATCTATGCGTATGAGCCCGAAACGAAACAACAATCGACCGTGTGGGTCTTCAAAGACAAGCAAAATCCAACGAAAGTTGTTCGTTGAAGAAGCACTTCGAAGCAAATGGTCGCCTGTTTCTTCGGCAAAACTGGTCATGTGGCGACTGTTCCGCTTGAGCAACGTAGGACGGTCACTTTTGAGTGGTACACTACAATTTGTTTGCCTGAAGTCATCGGTGAAATTCGTAAAACCAATAAGAGAAGACGAATCATTGTTCACCATGACAATGCGAGCTCTCACACACCGGCTCAAATCAGAGCGTTCTTGACCGGCCAAAACGTCGAATTAATGGGTCATCCGCCGTACAGCCCTGACTTGGCACCTAATGACTTCTTCTTGTTTCCGCACATCAAGAAAAAAATGCGTGGTCAACGATTTTCGTCGCCAGAAGAAGCTGTTGAAGTGTTCAAAAACCATGTCTCAATCGGAGTGGAAAAAGTGCTTCGATAACTTGTTTGAGCGCATGCAAAAGTTTATAAATCATGCTGGAGAATACTTTGAAAAATAATAAAACCATTTTTGATTATAAATATTCGCATTTTCACTATTAGGCCAGAAATATATTTGAAAAATAATAAAACCATTTTTGATTATAAATATTCGCATTTTCACTATTAGGCCAGAAATATATAGAGCAGCCGTACTTGTTGTTGTAGTAGATTTAGCAATCAGGTTCTGTGTAAATTTCAACCGTCTGTCTGTAACGGTTCAACATTTTTCCCATATACATCAGATTATATCAATTATTTACATATTTTTTACGTGTATTATGAATTTTAAAGGGCACTTCTGTAAATTTAATATGATTGCGTATTAATATAGCTCCCAATAACAAAAAATTCTACAAAAATAAATCTAAAAGTTTAAGGGTGCCCCCATAATTGATGTAAATTTATTTATATAGGCCTATTTTTTGAACCGTTATAGACAAACGCTTGCAAATTGGACAGAATGTCGATTGCAATAAAGCAAAGACAAAAATCAAAGTTTAAGCAAAAACAACAATAACCAACAGAAATTATATTTTTCTTTCTCTACTGTATACGGTCGACTTTTTTTCGGCTCTTTTATACAGAAAGAAAAATAGAATTACTGTTGGTTATTGTTGTTTTTGCTTAAACTTTGATTTTTGTCTTTGCTTTATTTCTTAGACAAAAATCTTTAGTTTATTTAAAATGTTTGTCAGAAGTTTCCTGAAGAGTTAAGTAAGCGATAACGAAATGGCCATCGACACGTGCTTTGACCCTTAATAATCAATATCGGTAATTAATTTAATCGGGATAATTAAATAAAAAACAGCACGGAGTTTTTGTGAAAATTAAATTTTAAAAAAATATTTCCGTGTCTTTAATTAAATAATTTGCAAAGTGTCTGTGCATATAAATAAATTATCGTAGTGTTTTTGATATTTTATTTTTCATCCTCTTTCAACTGTATAAAAGAGCCGAAAAAAAATCGACCGTATACAGTAGAGAAAGAAAAATATAATTTCTCTTGGTTATTGTTGTTTTTGCTTAAACTTTGATTTTTGTCTTTGCTTTATTTCTTAGACAAAAATCTTTAGTTTATTTAAAATGTATGTCAGAAGTTTCCTGAAGAGTTAAGTAAGCGATAACGAAATGGCCATCGAGACGTGCTTTGACCCTCAATAATCAATATCGGTAATTAATTTAATCGGGAGAACTAAATAAAAAATAGCACGAAGTTTTTGTGAAAAAAGCATATTTTTTATGTTAAGCTGCGGGCGTATATACACGTATGTTACAAATTGTTATTTGTTTATTTTGGAGTATATGCAGATGTAAAATTTGTAATTTTGAGCTATTATGGCTTACTATATTCATCAGTGACTTTTAAACATTGCTAAAGCTTATTTATTTCTAATGTATCCGTTGAAGTCAGTATTTCGTATTAGGAATAGCAGCTTAAAGAATTGTAATTGCTTTGAATCATTTTTCAATTTTTTTAAAATTTCATATTCCTTAAGCAAATTATCCTAAAAAAATATTTATACATATTAAATATATTTACACACATATTACTGTTTCAACTAAATAACAGAATTAAAAATACGTATGTATATTAATGTACTAATAAAATTGCATTTATATAGCTTTTAAACAATTTTGTTTTCTGTATCAATGCTAATACATTCATACATACATTCATGTAGGATCGCAGACAGCCAATTTTTTGTTGTTCGTTGAAGACCGTGAAAAATAATACAATTTTTTCCGCATTTATGAAAAAACTTCATTTTTCTTATCTTTGAATGCTCATAAATGAAAAGTTTTAACGCTGAAAAATTCTTCGCGTTCGTTAATGAAAAGCAGCATTAATGAGACTGATCTTATTTATATACATAAATGCTTAAAAACGAAAGAGATGCACTTATTCATGTGTGATCGTAGTAAGAAAATTTTTTGATGGTTGTTTATGAACGTAAAAAATAAAAATAAAAAATCGTAGAAATTTCGTGTTAACCCTTTGACACGGGAATTAATTTCGGCCGTTGAAAAAACCTACATATGGTTTGTATAGCTTAAAAAGGCTTCAAAGAAGATGTTTAAAAAATTATGGGGACAAATTTTTATTGTAAGGTGGGTTTTGAAGCTGTACATTTTAATATAAAATATGCTTCAATCTAAAAACTTTTTCAATTTATTTTATTTTTTTTTTAATAGTTTTAAATTTCTTTAACCCATATGTACATAAATTTAAAAATACATTTAAAAATTCATAAAAAAAATAAGCGAGAAAATCAATTTTTTCTTTTTTAATTTGAAAATACACTTTGACATATTAGTGGCTGCGTCAATGATGAGTAGTCAAAATATATAAAAGTGATCTCAAGTTGTCTTGAAATCTTATAGTCTCCTTAGAATTTAAAAAACAACATCACAACGAAACTGTAACTGCAAATTAATTGCATGTATGCTAAAATTTGAACAAGTGACGGGTTGATTAAATGATGTACATTATAATGTACGCCACGCATCAAAGGGTTAAAGAATATCATAAATGTTTATATTTATATGCTCATAAGTGAAATCTTTTGAACTCTGATAATTACTTTCTAGAAACTTGTATAATCGAGTACATGCTCTTAGATATCTTTTAAATATTCTGATTTTTTTCATGTTAGAAGGCGATATGTTGAATCATATAGGACAGCCATTAGTCTGATTAGAGACTGAAACATTGTAAAACAGTGAACGATATAAAAAATGCTTTTCGGGATTTTGAAAGGCTTTCATTAATATGGTGATTAAAAAGTAAGAATATGTCGAGAACTATAACTTAATACCTAACTATTGACTATTTGTTATCTGGAGGATTTGTTTTTTTAAATTTCCAATTTTTCCTAATATCAGAATTACATTTGTTAACAAGCTGTCTAAAAAGTATTATTTGACACTTGAATACATTTGTATTCATATTTCATTCCTTTTAGTAATTTTCCAGTTTATTATCAGGGACCAGAAAAAGTTTTTTATTTCGTTTGTAACAAAAATATTTATGATTGGATTTGAGTTAGCTGCCGAGCATAGATGTGTTTTTAATAAATTGAAAAAATATTAGGGCTTAGACAAAAAAATGTATAACAAATAAAATATTTTTTTTTTTCAAATTCCATTTTACTTAAAATTACATTAAATTAAAATAAATCTACGTTCTGCAATCTTTTAATTTGGAAAAAAAAACACTCAAGAATAATTTTTAAGAGGAAGATGGATAATCCCGGGGGCAGCTGCCCACCGGCGAAAAAATTTGAGATCGTTCTTGAGAAAAGAAAGGAATGAAGCAGGTAAGTCGAATTTCTCGCATTAGTTTTCAGTGCGATTTAGTGATCGCGGCAACTAACGTGGTATCTGGTCGTATTTGCACAAATTTCTAAGCGGTATAGCAGTAATGTCACGTTTAATGCTTAAATTAGACGTGCCGAACCATAACGCCATAGCCGTAACCATGGCCATAACCATAATCATATTTTCTGCCAGCGAATAGTGGTGGCATAGCCATAAGCAATTCTAATTTGTTTTGCCGTTTGTTAAGAAAACAGAGCAATGAAAAATATAAATTAAAACTCGCCAATACAATGTAGAGAAAGTGAAAAACAAGAACAAATAAAAAAACAAAAAGTTAATACCTAAACTCAATAGCAAGTTGAATGTGGTTATGGTAAAAATCAAAATTTAAATAATATCTACGGCTATGGCATTATGGTATGTTACTAATAACCAAATACAGTATTTTCCATAAGGTTGGTTTGAACAGCTGTTTTATATGGTTATGGTTATGGCACGTCTAATTGAACCTTAAGAACCACCATGCAGCAAATAATTTTTCTTGTGACACTAGACTCATTAAATATGAGCTGATTCCAAACATTTTTGAACATTTTATTTCCAAAAATGATTTTTTTTTTTATATGCCAACCGATATCAGTGAAGGGGAATTGCCATCTTAATATGAAGACTGTGTTTAAAGGTAACGACATTCCTAATGAAATAATTTTTGGATATGTAAAATTACTAGTTAAAAATTTTATTTCCTTTGCCCAATGCTACATATGTTTTCGGTATAACTATTTTGCACAACATTGTAAACAGAATTTTGTTTATGACGCTTCTGTTATAGTCAGCATAATGCTGAGGAAAATTGCGCCGAATTAGCTTGTTTAATCTATAGGGGTAATCAAAACCCAATGTACAAAAAATGTCTAGCACAACCTAAAACCTTTGCAGTTAAAAAATGATGACTCTCGAAAACCTTTCCCTAAAAGATGATGATTGTTCGGCCTTTCCTCCTCTTGGACAGATGGGAACAAAGGACAATGCCCAGAAAAATCACCGAACGGCAGCAAAAGCTATTTATGACATTATGCCATTTTCTTAATAACTTAGAAATAATGCTAATAAAATAACAGAAGAAACTATTGCTAGAAATACAATGAATATACTCAGAAAAGTGGCTTTTCCACCACAACCTCAAAACCTGAATACATTTTAAAAACCTGATTCGCACAGTAAGATGGCCTTGAACTTCTTAATAAAAACTTCTAATGATACTGAATCCTTTTTAAAAAATATTGATAATAGTAAATATGATAGAGAAACGTTATCTAAATTGAATTATTTAGATCTAGGTTTAATAAATTAACCAATGACCCAAGATGACAATATATAAATAATGGCTAACGAAATAAAATTACTACAAAATAATATTCAAATCCCAAAAAAGCCTGGTAATAGAGAAATATTAGAAGAATTTCTTCACAAGTACGACATTGACATCGCTCTTTTAACTGAGACTTGACTGACAGATAATGCCTATTCAAATCTCAAGAACTACAAATTCGTTTGTAAAAATAGAAATGATGGCTTTGGTGGTATAGGCATATATGTATGAAACAAAGATATAAAATTCGCTATTGTTAATACCAGATAAACACATGATACCAAAGAAACCTCCACCCTGAATTTGAGCAGAAATATTAATGTAATTATCAACTACAGTCCACCAAACTTAAGTTTGATAGACTTTGAGCATGAATTAAAACGCATTTTGTACTAGACAATCAACTAAAAGGCACAACGCTAATATGCAGTGACTTTAATGCCAAATCTTCACTTTGGGGAGCAAGGCACTCTGACAACCTTTGTAGAAAGCCTAGCAAATAGTTTAATTTTTGTATGTATGAATGATAGTAAGCCAACCTTTTCAACAACCTCTACATCACCATCGGTTCATGATGTATCCTTCGTGGGTAAACTTTTAGTAAAAAAATTAAAAATAAAAACTGTAAAAAATGCACGCTAATTTGTATTCTTTTCAAAACCAACCTATCTATAACGATTGGTTTTCAGTAATTGGCCAAATATTGTAGAATGGGGCCTGGGGAGGCGATTGAAGAAAAAATTAAAAGTTTTGGGAAGAATATTTTATATCTCAACAAAAAATGAATTTAGTAACGAACATACTGGTGTTTAAAGCAATTAAAACCTGGTTTAATATCTTTAATATGTTTGAAGATATTGAATTCATTCGCAAAATTTTAATTTTGATCTTTTTTGTTTTTAGCAATATTTTTTACATTTTTTTGTTTGAAAAACTAATGCAAAAATTATGTACAGCTAAATAGCAGAGATTTTTACCTATCCACTGTATTTTAAATGTAAAAGTCCAATTTCTCTAAAAGTATAAAAGATACCATGCAAACTTCAGGTACATTTTTCCTTTATATATATGTAGATTATTAGAAAAAAATTTTGTAATCGGTTCACTTTTAATAAAGTTATAAGCATTTTTCAAAAGCGAAAGTGCCTATTTTGACGCGTTGTGGTACTACCATGTACATGTACGCTGTATTCAAATGTAGCAGGCGAAAAGCTTATGTCCTCCTCTATAAATCGCGGTTTGCTTTATGAAAACATGTTAAAAAGCTTTGAAGTTCCAGACCTTTTTTCCCATTTTTTGGTATTTCACGCCACTGCATACGGCATCTTTTCTATCTTTTCTAATTAAATTGTAGTTTTAAAATTGGAGCATAATTCTAGAGTTAAGTTTTGTCTCATTTAAGAGTACGATATCTGGGTTATGTATTTTGATAAACCGTTGAACTTCATATCTTCGACTTATCAAGATTATGAAGTTTATGTTAATTTGGATTATTTTAAGGCTTTCTAAAGTTGTAATTAAATGGTTGCTTGAGGCCATTACGTTTCTAACATAGAAAATATTGGCTCAATTCTAGATTCTTGAAGATTTAATTGGTTTTGTAAATTTGTTATTTGTTTATTGATATTCATTATAAAGTTTTTAATTTCCTGAATAAACAATAAACGAGCTATTTATGTTAGGATTTTCTTCACGATAAGTGTTATCGCCCCTAATGTTTGCAAAGGATGCCTGTGTGTTAGTAAATGTAATTTTATTATAATTTATATTTTCTAATAAAGTTTGTTTCTTAATATTTAGTTTTTGTTTTAGTTGTTTGTACTTCTCGCGGTCTTTGTATGATACGGGTTGCCCATATTTGTTACATATCACGCAGAATAGTTTTTCTTTTTCTCTTGTGGGACCTTTTCTACGGTATATTTTTCTCTTTTGCATTTAACACATTTTCGTGGCAGGAAGAAATTGGTCGAACTTTGGAAGAAACCTTGGCAGTTGCAACATTGTGTAATGGCAGGTTTCCTAGTGTTTCCCTTTTTATGCATCGATGTAGCAAAGTTCTGATATTTTTAATTTATTAATACTTTTTTTAGGTGACACTTGCACCAGAAACACAGGAAGTTTTATACCTTTTTCTTTTGATAGTTTTGTAGAAAATTGTATCACTATCTGATATTTCGTCTGTGTGTGTATGAATTGCGTATTTTTTTTTTTTGTGCTTCAAACCATTGCAAATAATGGAATTATGTAATTATAATTAATAATAATAAAATATACAGCTTTTTTTCTACAAAATGTGAAAAAACACTACACTACACAAGCACTGATAATGTATGAGAACATATTGAGCCCTAGCTGTTTCGAATAAATTTTGGTAAAATGTTGCATGCCTTAGCGCGTACACACAAATTAAATCTTTTCTAAAAGTATTGAAGAATTATGTTAAACTACTGGATCCTGGCGTGCTTCGCTACGCAAGAATATTCACATTGAATATTGAATTAGACCTCGAAAGATAATTAGTGGTCGGGGAATGTGTTTAATATCTAACGAATTTGAACTGTTCTTGAGGGAAAAACTTTGTGGATATCAGGACATCTGTAGCTTTCCCTATTCTATTCTTCGAGAAAGGTGCTATTCGGACTAGAGCAATGGGTATTGACCCACAAAGGAGAAAAATAATGTGAGCCTAATCAGAAAAATCTCAGGAAAGAAGTCATTGATTTCGTCCTGACGTCAGAAAACTCAAAGCCAATAACTCAAAGTATTTTAATGATCATCACGTACCAGCAGAGATGTATGCCGTAGACCTGGTAGTATTAGAAAAACAAAAAGAAACCAAAAGATTGCAACACCATTGAGAACCATGAAGGCAACAAAACGAGTATATAAATTATGAGTTGTTAATCATCTAAAGCATTTTTGGTTCAGATGGTCGACAAAAAAATTGACGGAAAGGCTTAGGCTTGTTAGGACTGTAAAACCCTTTAATTTCTAATTTCAAATTATAAACTCGTTAATATAGCGGACTTAGAAATACAGGTCCCTTTTAAGTTTCAGCGTTCTGTCTATAACGGTTCAAAAGTACGGCCACACACTTGAAATTACATCAACTTTTGGAACACCTTTTAACTTCTAAATCCATATATTATACTTGTTGTTACAGCGGACTTACCAATGCAGGTTCATTGTAAATTCCAAGCGTCTGTCTATAACTGTTAAAAAGTATGTATATATGTATGTATGTATATACATCAAATTTAATGAACTATTGGCGCACACTTTAATTTATAATTTGTAATATTAATACTTGTTACTATAACGGCCATGGCAATCGACATTCTGTCCAATTTGCAAGCGTTTGTCTAAAACGGTTCAAAAAATAGGCTCATATAAGTAAATCTTCATCAATTATGGGACACCCTTTAATTTCCAAATTCAAATTACAAACTCGTTGATATAGCGGATTTAGCATTACAGGTCCCTTTTAAGTTTCAGCGTTCTGTCTATAACGGTTCAAAAGTTTGGTCACATACACAAAATTACATTAACTATTGGAACACCCTCTAACTTTCAAATCCAAATTTTATATTTGTTGTTACAGCGGACTTAGCAATACAGGTTCGTTGTAAATTTCAAGCGTCTGTTTAGAACTGTTCAAAAGTAAGGCCATATACATCAAATTTAATGAACTATTGGCGCATCCTAATCTGTAAGAGTTTTTTCGTTCTTCAACTTTAGTTTAACATAAGGTTCTAAGGTTTTGCGGTTTACAAAAAAAATTAGCGGGAATAATGCCAGATTCGCCAATTTCGCCCGGATAAAATTTTTGTTCGTACAAAATAATTTTGTATGTACGTATATAAACACAGTCTTCCTATTTTGGTATGTAAATTTGAAAACCGCAAGTAACGAAATTTTAAAGAATCTAAATTCCACTTTGAAATTTAAAAGTGGTTCCATTCCGAAGAAAACTATCGTTTTTTTTGTTTTCTGAATAATTAATTTGCGGAATTAACACCACTTTCGATCGGAATTGAGTTCTGTGACATGCCTAATAATGTGAAGTTTCACCACAAAAAGTGGAAAGAAGTTATAACTAAAATTTAAATACGCCAATCGATCTGGTATAGTATAGAGGTGTTTTTGGAAATCAGCAAGATCGGTCCATGTCCTCAGACGCAACGCGCAAAACACTACGACTAGATCTAATTTTCTGCTTATTATTTGGAACAATGAAGCAACTTTAATAAAAAAAAAACAAATATATGGGGGCGATAGAGAATTAACAAATAAGAAAAAAGAATCAAGGCAAAAAATTTGCGCTCGCCTATATTTTCCGAGTTCCGGGCCTCTAAAATTTTTAAAAAGTCAATATGGGTACCATTTAAAAGCTTTTGATCAGATCTTTAAGGAAATACTAAAAATTTTTAAAACTGCCTAACCCATTAAGAGCCGATTTTTCTTCTTTTCTTGTTTTTTTATTCTCTGTAGCCCATTTATTTGCTTTTTTGATTGGAGTTACTTCACTTAACTAGATTTACATATATGGTGAAGGGTATGTAAGATTCGGCATAGCCGAATATAGCGAGATTTAAGAGTGGTTTAATCTTCTAGCTAGAAAGCATTTAGCCGATGGCTTATAATTATATTAAAAAAAAAATTTTGGGATCTAGATGGAAAGTGTCTAATTTGGCAACCTTGGTTTAGATTTTTATGAGATGTGTATGAAGCGTCACAACGAAGAGAAGCATTCAATTTTTTTATTATCTGAGGCTATGGAAAAAAATCCTTACAAACTGATATACGTACATGTGGCTTTTTTTCAATTTAAAACATTATATTAAATTACCAAAAATTACATTTAAATTAAGTATTTAAAGAAAAATCAATTAAACTATAAAGATTGGTAAAAACGCAACAAATTCTTCTAAAGGGGTCAGCGTTGGCATAATTTTGGCGAACAAATTGAATGTTATTTGGTTTAAAATTTCTGGTTGGACGTTTAGGAATGTTGAAGTATAAGTTTTCCATAAGAAAGTCCGAACAAATATCTCCAGTAATCAATTTAAATAAAAACGTAACATTAAGCATAGTTATTCGGATTTGTAGAGACGGTAGCCCAATTTCAGCAAATCTGGTTTTATATGATGGTAATTTGGAAAAATTATTTCGGTACATATTTCGTAAACAAAATAAAAGAAATGTTTTTAAACAGACTCAATTTTATTACTATGCACGATATACTGTGGGCTCCAAGCAACAGACCCATATTCTAAAATTGGCCTTACTACAGATGTATAAAGCTGCTTGGTGATGTGAATATCAGGAATTCCTTGGCCCATCGTTTGATGAAAGCAAGTTCCCTACAGGCTTTATTTGATATCATAGCATTATGTTGAATAAAGTTTAATTTAGCCTCTTATAAAATACCCAATTCTAGGATCGAATCAACAATTTCCAACTGATAACCCTCAAAAAAGAACGGATTGTATGTATCATTGGATTGGAAAAGTGCATATGTTTGCACTTGTTTAAATTTAACTCCATTAAGTTCATCGTGCACCAACCAAAAAAGATCCTGTTGAAGGGAATTGTGGTTGTAAAAATTTTTGTAATTATGAAAAAATTTTACATTATCAGCGTATATTAAAACATTTGAAAATTTGATAGCAGTAGGTAGGTATGGCTACCTTGAGGAACACCCGATTTCACAATAATATATTTAGGTATTGAAGTTTTGAAGCACATTCGCTGGTATCTATCAGTTAGTTAGTTAGTTATCCAGTTCATACAGTTTTTGGTGAAACCCAATAAATGAAGTTTTTTTTTAATAATAAAACGTGGTTAACTTTGTCGAACGCTTTACTAAAATCAGTGTAAATGACATCTATGTATGTGTTGACCAATAGTGAATCCTCGGTTAACTTTGTTTAAAAGTTGTAGCAGATTTGTTGTTGTTGTGCATCCTTTACGAAAGCCATGTTGACAAGGAGTCAAATTGATGACGCAAGACATTGGGTAAGACATTTTTCGAATAGGTTGGGAATCGCACTTAATTTTACAATTTTTCTGTAGTTCACTTATTTCCTAATTTTTATAACGGAATAATGTTAAACTCTTTCCATAAATTGGAAAAAAAACATATTTAAGTGAAATGTTAAACATAATAGCTAACGGCCCACAGGGGTCCAAATGCTCAATCTAGCCAGAAGAAAGTAATTTTTTTTATTATTTCGAAATTAAATATTTAGTTTGATAATAGGTTAACAAGTGTCCACAGTGCATAACAGTACATTTTTTATTTTTTTTACTTTTGTTTCAGGTTTGCTTTCTTCTTTTAAACACAAGTAATTGCTGTAGTGTTTTTCTGGGAGTATCAATTGCTCAGTGGATGTTTAGTGCCACAATTAAAGTCGTCGTGAAAAAATCAGAACAAAGTTTTTAAAATATATTTTTGCTGAAATTAATTTAACAAAGGTAGGAAGAAATTTTGTTATTTTTATATATAAAATAAAATGTTGTGTTTAGAAAAGAAATGCACTTTTCTACGTGCGTGTCTTATATGTGAACATTTTATTCAATGTCCAAATTTAATTAGAGTTTTGAATGGGAATCTATAAAACTCTAATTCTGTTATTTCTGTTTTTGTAATCTGTACTCGTACGATGGTAGCTTGTCAATATTTTGAAAATTAGTTGCCAGTTTTTGCCTAAATGCTTTTTATTTCATTTACAATCTAAAATTATGCTTTTTGTAGTGAAAAACAACAAAATAAAAAAGTTAATGTTGTTGTATCATATGTTTTTGCTACAATCGGGCTTGAGAATAATGAAACAAATAGTTATTGCAAACAAGTGAAGCAATCTGTTCGAACGTTTGTATGGTTTCTGGCTAAGAAGTGGGCTCAAGCCAATCGAACAAAGAGGGTTTTTGAGACTACAAATAAATATTGGCTAGATGGAAGTTTTGTAATTCCAACTAAGCCTTCTTCTACATCTCGGATTACTGGATGGGCTGTCATCATCAAGCTATGGCAGACCTTCTAAAGAATTTTTAGAAAAAAGTAAGAGAGCAAAGCGATCAAAAGTTACA
Organism: Gymnosoma rotundatum; assembly: GCA_916610165.2. Classification (NCBI taxonomy): domain Eukaryota; kingdom Metazoa; phylum Arthropoda; class Insecta; order Diptera; family Tachinidae; genus Gymnosoma; species Gymnosoma rotundatum. The sequence goes on from OU744340.1 coordinate 32,665,696, forward strand.
CCTTTATTGGAGACTTGGTCAATTGATCAATTTCAGATGTATATTTCGAATTCAGAAGACATTTTAGCTAGTTTTCTCACTTTTTTCCTAAATTTTGGACTTTTATCCTTTTATTATATATTTTTATATATTTTTCCAACAACAAAATATATTGAAAAATATTTTTGTCACTATATATTTTGTTGTTGAAAATATAATTTTTTAAACATATAACTTGATATCTAACGAACATTGAACAACCCAGTTATTTCATTCATTAATGTTAATAAATTTTTGTGATAAAAATTCAAAATTTTAGATAAATAAATAAATATTGTTTTACATAAATATAGGAATATTATTTGTTTTTATTTATTTAACAAAAAATCTGCCACGCCCATTACAGATTGCGCCCATTTTTTGGTAAGTATTTTTAGTGATAATATATATGTACATGCAAAGATTCATGTCACTGCGGCTTTTTAAAAGCGACTTATGACTTTCTTCTAGCTAAATTGAGCATTTGGACCACTGTGCGGCGTCGTCAAAGAATTAATTAATAGGCTGCTAGGAGTACAATCAGAACCAGAGCTGAATGAAAACATGTAATTTTTTAATTGTTCATGATGTCAGCTGTGTTTATAGGTGAAAGTGATATTAGTTGGATTTTAGTTATGGGAAAAGGATAATCACTTGAGTTATCGTATTGAACGTTAGAGTAAGTAGTGCTAATGAAATCGTCAACAGAATCATTATTTAAGTATTTCATAACAGTTGGGTATTCACTTTCTAAACGTTTTGAGTTAACGAACTTATAAATATATTTTGGTTCTATTTGAAAATTGAGTTTCATGTTGTTTAAGTATATCTTATATAATTTAGTATTTAATAAGTTGTATTCAGCAGGAGCTCTTGAATATTTTCCATAATCTGTTACTAAACCAGTTGTTTTGTAAATTCTGTATAATTTATTTTTCTTGTTTTTGATTCGAGCCAACAGTTAAAAACTCAATGAAGGTTCAGAATATTTTTTGGCCAAGACCACAGGCACGCAGTTCTTAAAATATCCAAACATGGTTTTATTAAATAAGCCCACCATTGCATTAAGAGAATCGAAAGAACCATTAGGTATAGATAGTAAGTCCAACCAGTTCGTATTGTATTAGTACTGGCTTAAAGTATCATAATCGGTACGTTTAAAGCAAAACGTTCTAATCATAGTTTTTCTTACTTAACTTGATATTAAATTAATTGGGTTAATTCCGCCAATATTTTTACCAGTGTTTTTACCGAAAATTTTAACAACAGTTTAACTTTGATAGCTAGATGGTATACAAAAATTAAGTTCTATTGTTGGATGATAAGGGTCATCGGGTAATGTTATAGGATCAACACGTTTTATAAAATAACCAGCCACTTTATTTACAAATGCTAAATTAAGCAGCTTATCATGAGAATTGTGAATTCCATTTATCTTCTATATATATAAAAATGAATGTCTGTCTGTATGTTTGTGCTTTATAGGAGGCCAAACCCTTGGACCGATCTTCCTGAAATTTTCGCAGCATGTTACTGTGACTCTGGAAGGAATAATAGGCTATATGAAGTTTTAATTGGACAACGGGGCGTGGCACCGCCCATATAACCCAAAAATTTAAATCGCCATATTTTGGCCATTTTTTGACCTACGTCGACGATATTTGGTACATATGGTATTGGCATAATTAGGAATACGTACCAGGAGAAAAGTGGGTGGAACCCCCTTTTTAGAAAAATTAAAAATCGTAATATAGTCTTAACTACTGGACCAATCGTCATTAAATTTTCGCAATAGGATATTCTTGACTATATAAAGTTGGGAGTGTACAAAGGGGCGTGGCCTCGCCCATATAACACAAAATTTAATATCGTCATATCTTGGGCATTTTTTGACCTACGTCGACGATATTTCGTACACATGGTATTGGCATAATTAGAAAAATTAAAAATCGTAGTATAGTCTTAACGACTGGACCAATCGTCGTTAAATTTTCGCAATACTTTTAATTTTATTTAATAACGAGGGGGTAGCGAAGCACACCGGGTTCATCTAGTTTGATAAAAACATAAGTCAGATAAATTATTTACAAAGTCATCAATCCAATCACTTGCTTTAGTTTGTATAAAATAAAAATTATCAGTTAAGTATGTCCACTCTATTGATGGTATGTTAAAATCACCAAACACAAGAAAGTGGTCATCTGGGGTCGCCTCAGAAATAACTTTTTCAATTGATTTTGTATGTTCAATATAGATCAATTGCTCAGAATATGGAGGGATGTAGAATTATGTTATATAAATATTTTCAAGACCAACCTTCATCAATACGCAAACACATTCAATTCCATGTTGATTTTCAAATTTAATTTCTTCCGGTGAAAATAGCGAAGAGATAGCTATGAGAACACCTCCACCAATCGTTTCAGTATTTCTATCGAGTCTAAAGATTTTATAATCATTACATAATAATTCAGCATTAAAAACTTTTTTGCTCAACCAGGTTTAAGTTAAAAGGATTGCATGTTGTATAAAACCAAAACTTTCTACATACAGTTTGTATAATTTAGAGTTTAATCCTTAAACATTTTGATATAAAACAGATATTTGTAAATCGGAAATAAGGTCCAGTTTTTTTAATTGTTGTTTTAATTTGTCGAAATATTATCTATTCTCCGGTTTTCTCTGCATACGTATTCTCGAACTAGAGTATTTGCCGGCCAAAAATAAAGGTTGACGGAACTGTAATTTTAAATGACGTAATACTTCTAGGATGAGAGTAAGTAAACTTTCTAGTTAAAATATCGGCTTCAAAGTTAAGTTTAGATTCGATGTAATATTCAATATCAGATAAAAAAGATAGAGATACAAAAATAGACTTTTTATTTGATGGTATTACCACAAGTGGTTTGATGGCATTTGAACTATCACTGTTAGAAATATTGTTTATATTGTTTACAACGGACAAAGATGGCACAACTAAGGGAGGAGGCATTGTGTTACGTTAACGGAAGATAAAGCATTCTGTTCAGATCTATTGTTTTTGGAACCAGTCGGTATCGGGTTTTTGATGTTGGCCTAACTTAATAACATTTCTGGCGGAGTTCCTACGTTTTGGTGATGATTGAGTCGGGAAATTGTCAGAACACAACTTGTCGATCAACTTAAAGTCTTCAAACATCTCTTCATATTTTGACACAGATATTTTTTTAAAGGACACAAATATTTTCTTTAACGGACTACTAAAACATGCATATTACTTCTATAATTTTAGCCGTACCAATCATTTAGATTTATTAAAAAACAGAAAATTTTGAGAAGTTTACCTATTTTATGTCCATACCTTATTGTCGTTATAAACGTTTTAGAGTATGTTAGCCTTGTAAAGACCTGATCAGTAAGACATAAAGGACCACGGCCTTACTTAGGTAAATTATTTTTAAAATCGTGTAAATGGTAAGTTAATTTTTAATTTGCAAGTAAGTTGCTAAGAAAATCAATACGTGATTTACGATACTACTTTACATACTTATGTTTGCATATATTGACTTCAGCAATTATTAATTTGCTATCCGGTACAACTAAAAATGAAAAATATTCTTATTTGCAATTTGCCGTACCGTTTATACGTGAGTAAGTTAACTACAAGTTACGTGCGTATAACATAACATCTGTTAAGATACATTTAATGCCTATCATTGTAGCTGTTTGGAAATAACTGACTTATTTTCAAAATGTTATTATTATTTTTTTTTTAATTTTGCGCTCAAATAAAGTATATTATTTTTTTATACCCTTAACTACAAAAAGTGGAAAAATTCCGTGTGTAATTTCAACAATATCCATTTCCGACCCCATAATTTATATATATTCTGACTTCTTATGCATAGCAAAGTCGATTGAGCGATGTCCGCCTGTCCGTCCGTGTTAGTGTTGATGAAAATAAATATGTCAATCGATCAGATATAGTGTCGATATAGGTGCTATTGAACATTAGCATGATCGGTCCATGTCCTTCGAGGCAGCAGGCAAAACTCCGCGCCTACCTCTAATTTTTTCATGTCATTTGAAACAATAAAGTAACTCCAATCAAAAAAAAAAAATACATATAGGGCGATAGAAAATTAAAAAATAAGAAAAAAAAAGATTAAGTGAAAAAATTGGCGCTCACCCATATTTTTCGAGTTACAGGACTTTGAAATTTTCAAATTTTTGGAAATATAGGTATCTTTTTAAAACTTTTGAAGAGATCTTTAAGGAAATACTGAAATTATTTTAAAAATGCTTAACCCATTTCGAGCCGATGGCATTTTTATGTAAAATTATTAATAAAAATTGTTTTCAATTTTTATTTTTTCATTAAATCTTTTAAATACGTATGAATGGCTTCCGGTGGGATCTCTTATGTAGAAAAATGAAAGAAAGAAGAAAAATAGTTACGGAATGTTTGCTGTGTCTTTTGTATAACATATTTATGAGTTGTTATTGTCTTATTGATTCAATGGTGTTCTCATTTAATCAATTTGGCTTTTGATATAAGACTTTAAAGTTTTTTATACAAAATTTGGGTAAAATCCACTGATAAGCTATATGAGCACTAGTGAAATGGCCATATGGATATACTTTCCCCGCAGTAATACATTTCAATTTGTAGTTTTAAATAAAAAATATTTCGTGTAACTTCGTTATATTCCTATAATTGAAAACAACATTCTTCAACAATTCACACAAACTTTGAGCCAATTAGTCAACTAGGAAAAATAATAAAAAAATACTCACATGTATGTGCAGTTTTGGGAATTTCGTAATACTTTGTAGTTGTGCATTTATATTAAAAAAATGTACGCATGCAACAAAAACATCTTCGACGTTTAAACAATTGTTACCAAATACAAGTAAATAATAAAAATTTATTTCAAAATTGAGATTTCTGTGTATGATCTTTCAAATATGTATTCATTTACGTACATTTGTGAAAAAAAATTATAAATGTATGTACATATACATATTTGTAAAAAATACTTACAATTTCGAACATTTGCACTAATATTACAAATATAATGTTTAATAATAAAAACATTTTGTTATTTTATATTTGTGTTAACTGTATAATTTATGTAGTTTTCGCTTTTTTCTTCGTACTAAAGTGTGCGTTATAGCATTTAGTTTTATTCTGCTTGCTATTCTGTTGATAGTATGGTCGCCGTTGTTGCCATTGTCAGTGCTCTTCTTGTAACTAAAGATGATGCTAGTGACGACACTGACATGCAGCAATAATATTTATTTAACAACAAAAACAAAAGCACATGTCCTTGGAATAATAACACAATACAATTATTTGTTTGTACATATACAAGTTTTTATTTTTACGTTGTTTGCCTCGTTTTACACATATATCTACAAACTCTCTCACTTACATAAGTCTTCATTCGTATTTACAGATGTATGTTTTTATATGCATATATACATAAGTGCTTAAAATATACAAGTGTATATATGTACTTTTCATTTAGGTTTTCACTTTTATTCTTTAAGTTATTGTTATAGTTTTTTTTTTTTTTTTGTGTTAAAATTTTCTCATTTTTATTTCATTAAAATAGAAAGGATATACATATATATACCTACATATTTTTTCTTAATATACACACATGCTTGCATAGTCATATTTCTTGTGTTTTTATAATTGTATATATACATATGTACAATTAGTTTAAAATGTTTACTTTTTTATTTAATGAGGTTCATATGATTTTCATTTAATTGATAAATTCCCCATACTTTACATACAGAGAGATTATATTATGACGCCCAAAATTATGCAAGTATTATTTGATTAATTTTCAAAACTATTCGAACAATTAAATTTTCCTTTTTATAACAGTTTTGTTTGCATTTAAGAACAATGCACTTTTTAATTAATTTGCTGGTTAAATTAACTTCACTTTTTAATTATCCAAAATAAATAAAAATATATTATCGACAGTCCACAACATGTCATCATCTCTATCATTAAAATATAATATTTAATTTTAAAAAAAACATTGTTTTAATTGTCTATTTTTGTAAACAGATATTTTATCTCAATTTTTTAAGATTTTCTTTCGTCTATAAAGGTAAAATGACTAAAGAACTCTGCTTCTTTATTGCTATTTTGCACTGTATGTAATCATCAACCCTTAAATGAAAGTTTCGGCGTTACCATATTTTTTTCAAAAGCACTTTGAAAATGTAATTCAGCTACTCTGTCTTATACAATCAAGCCGTTATTTTTATATTTCCCCTGGCAACCGCATTTGATAAATATCAGATTGATTACAATATTACATATGTGTTAGGAATAAGGAAACACGAAGAAAAAGCACAAAATATAGCAATATTAATTAAGTTATTAAATTTCGTTATTTATCTTAAGTCTTTGCTTTATTATTCCTGTTTAAAAATATCAGCTATAATAAATATTTTTTTGTATGTTTAAACTATAAACTGTGTGTAAATGTGAATTTTATGTGTATGTTTTTCTCGGACCTACCCATTTTACAAATAGTAATAGCACCCTACTTAACATATTTTTCGTCAGCAATAAAAGCAAAGCCTTACACTACAAACGAATAACGGCGCTAGCCTTTTTAAAACATGATCTAATTTCTGCAGTTCTTGCTAACCGTGATTTAAGAAGTCTTACTGCCAGTCCCACGATATCGCAAGCTATCGTTCGTTCGCGTAATTACATGTAAAACACAAACAATTTTTTAGAATTTGTTTTTGTTTTGTATATTATTGCGCGAACGAACGATAACTTGCGATATCGTGGGACTGGCAGTTAATATCTTAGGCTTTAAATCAGATCTTAACAATACACTATAGTATCAAATGTATTGCCTGCCGGTAGTTCATGGTCTTTTATAAATTGCATTATTTTACAACTTTATAACAAACATGTTGCATTTGAAAACCAAAACAATAAGAAATTGTTAACGCCCATGGTTTAGCAATATTACAAAATTGTTAATACAGCTCCGAGATAATAGCAGTTAAGTTTTTGACTTGTTCTCACCATCGATAAAAATATCAGACTACTTAAGTCCCACCCCAATTAGTAAAATGATTCATAATTAAAAAACCAGTTAAGAAAACTTTCATCAATTATGTATTAAAGGGAAGGTCTTGGACAAACTATGAGAGATGTTTGAATTATGATATTATCGCTGTAAAAATATATCGGATACTGTGTCTTAAACTAAAATATGTCGTTATTTATGAAAAGAAAAACGGAGTTTCACTTAATATTTTTCATCAACACATCCATAATTAAAAATAATACATTATATGCGAAAAGTCGATACATTTAAAAATATCTTTTTTTCATATACATATACAGTCACAAAACGAAATGTGAGAATGTTTTAGAAAGCGATTTAATCTTTACGTTATGAAGTTAACTCCCCAACTCAAAATGTGTCGTTCTTATTGACAAACAAAGACTCCAAACATGAAATAAAATAACGACTTATTCTCTTAAAACTTGGAAAGTATAAAAGACATAAAGATGAAACTTTTACACAATATAAAGCATATTTCTGTATAATTAACTCCGAAATTTGAAATTTAGAGTTATGACGTTATTGAAGTAAATGAGCGATATGTTCCATATATGGAAACGATACAGGACACAGAGTATCGTAAGCAGTATTGTATAGCAGGAAAGCTGTTGTCTCTAAAATTAAACACCATAAATATGCATATTATTCAAATAAATTTAACAGCGCTCTTGACACAAGAAAGATGAGAAAAAGAATACGCGATATAAGGATAAGTTAAGCAACTTATCGTGAATATGAATTTTTTGGACATAATTGGGTATATCATGAACCACTTTTCAATGAAATTTCACAGAGGCAAAGAAGAGGTGTTTTTATTTTTTTCCACAAATTTTGTTAAATTTTTACAAATCGCATCGAGATATTTTTACAAAATTTTGAGGATTTAAAAATTAGTTTACGTTTTTTAATCGATGCTTTGCACTTCGAAGAATTTTGATTATTATCAGGACCATTTCTGTATTCAATTTATGATAATTATATACCAGAAAAGCTAAAATATTCCAGAATTTAAATGTATGCTGATGACATTCAGCTCTACCTTGATAGCTCCAAGACTTTCATCACTACTTGAGTTAAAGATCTTAACCCTGGAGGCTTATTCTGAATTGAGATGCAAAAGTCAATGCGATGCGAAAATACATAAATGCGAACAATTGCTATTCTGTATTGCGATATTCGCAAGTTTTATTTTAATCGCATTTCAAATGCGAAAAGGTGGTAAATCAGTATTCTAAATTGCGAAAACACATGTCAAATTCGCAAAATTTATTCGACAACAAAGTAGCATTCGCAAAGTACAAACATGTAAGTAAAAAACAATATTTTATTTATGTATTCATCATATATTTATTATTTAATTCAGGGAAGTGAGCAATAAGACCAACAAACTGCGTCAACTTTAAATAAAAATAGAATTTATGAATAAGCACAGCCATTTGGCAAGAGGCCATTTAAAAACATCAAATGCACGTTAGTCTGCAAATACTTTGTGGCAAACGTTAACTGAAGAACTAAATATTAAATGACCACCTATTAGAGAAGTTCAAAAATATTTGACTTAAATTTTAATAGGTTTGGACCTATTAAATAAATTTTAGAAATAATTTTCACAGCGAAGCACAAAAAATTTATTTATTTTTAATTTGACGTTTGTTGATACTGATGTTTATTTGAGCAGCGTTGCCACGATTTGAAATAAATTGCGAATGCAATTGCGAAAGTCTAACAGAATACCAATTTTCTTTCGCATCGCATTTCATTTGCGCATCGCATTGATTTTCGCATCGCAATTCAGAATAAGCCCCCTGGTCTGAATATAATTTTTCTATGGACATCTGCAAACGGTTGACGTGGTAATAAGTTGAAGTGTATTGTAGTTTGCAAGAATTCTGTCAAAATTGAAACTAGAATTGATGTTTTCCATGTGAAAGAGCGTACAGTATGCAACGATGCTTATGGCATACACATAACTAAAAATAAAACTATTCCTAGCGAAAACCTATTTACTCCCAGTGAAGTATTCTCTGGCTGAACACAACTTTAATATCATTGTATGTTATATATTATGCTTGAGATTTAATCGTGTATCGTGTTGTTTTTTTATTTTACTGATTTATATACATAGTAGTATTATTCTTCAATTCTATATATTTATGTACTCGTATGTATGTCAAACTTATAACTTTTTATTGATACAACGTTTCTCATTCTGTTAACTTAAATTACAATATAGTATATCTTCTTGGGTCAGAAAATCAAAATCTGAGCAAATGCTGCTTTAAACTCTAAATGCTTCCTTAAAAAGCACCTAGCTTTCCCTAGCTTTCTAAAATAATTCTTGCAAAAAAAAACTGTTTCTAAACAGATTTCAGCTGTCTGTCCATAACGGTTCAAAAGTTTAGCAACAAACATTATAGGTGCTATTGTAGCGGACTTATCAATATAGTTTCTTTGTCCATTTTAACCGTCTGTCTACAATTATTCAACAGTTTTGCCGTATATGTATATAAAATTACATCAATTTTAGGGGCTCCCTTTAACTTCCAAATTCAAAATTTATGTTGACTAGCCATTCTTTTGTTACGTACGTGACACTTACACAACATTGTATAATAATATGAACAAAATTTAATCTTATGAATGAATACATATAATTCTATCAGATATAAATTGCTCTTTTTTTAAGATAATAAGCCTTGGTTGACCAACACAGTTGTAACAAATGAAATTACCCTGGCAAATTTATTAAATCTATTATTGAAAAATTAAAATAAAATAAAAATTACTGCAGACCTTTTTTATTAAAAATATTTTGTTTTTACGTGCATGCCAGGCTGGATGTTACCTACATGACAAGTAAAACAAACGTGAAAGTTAACACACTTTATTACACCTCAGCGTGACAACCTTATAACAAAACCTATAAAATGTGACACTAGGTAAACATAAAAATAGCTATAAATTAAAAGTTTATTTACTAACCTATTTTATTTGTAGCTAGATGAAGTTGTAGTAAAATGTACAAGTTTGCTCTTCTTAAAATCCGAATAACGGTGATGCAGAAATACTATTTAAACTTTTCCAAAATCTCTTTTCGTAGTCACAAGGCCAGTTGATCAACAATCAACTTCAATTTAAAAAACGTTGGCCTATATTCATAGTTAAAAAACAAGTTTACTAAGGGAACTAAAGTCGGTTTTACTTTAGAGTCGACTCTTACTCATTCATAAACAATTTAAAGTATACTTTTGGCGTTAAAGTCGACTTTAAATTTAAAACTAGCTAAAGCTGTTTTTAACTCTTTTAACAACACCTTCTGTTTCTTGTAAAATTAAAAAGCTACTGAAAGTTTGTTTTTAAAGAGCTTTTCTGCCATTAGCTTTCATACGAACCCATTACTTTCTGTATTGCTTTTCACGACTTTTCATTTTGTCTGCCATTGTCACGTCGTTACCTCTGTTTCCACTGTATCCAAATACAGGCATTCACGAAGGCAGGTATTCACGAATGCATTCATAATTAGCGGCACTCCAGTTGGCTTCTCTGTCTCTTACTTTTTTTAGAATTTGTAAACAAATCTGTAATTAATTATCACCAAAATAATATTTAGATGTATATATGAACAACGCTAAGAACACAATACTCTATGTTTAAGTTTTATACCAAAGTGAACAAAATAAAAACACGGTTACTTTTTTCTAATATTTGTTTAGAAATTGTATAAAAACATTTATCAAATTACAGTTGAAACCCAGTTTAAGTCGGTTCAAGTTAAAGTATATTTTATTTTTGATTATGAAAGCAAAAATAATAAAAATAAATTTTTAGTTAAGAGTACATGCAAAGAAAACATGGTTGTGATATGGTAACAATAACCATAATATATTTTTTGTAACATTGTAAAGTTGCAGACAACAAATCGTAGTTGTTTTCAGCAATACTTCAGTCACTATAAACACATTTTTGTTGATATTTAACCATTCTATGGTTACTACTCACAAAAAATACAACATGGTTGGTTTAACGTAAAAAAATTTGAACTACGACTAAAGTATTATAACTTATTAAAAATAATATAATATAGGTTTATTAATCAGAGTATGATTAAAAGCAAACAAAATAATGTTTGCGCCTAAAATATTTCGTTCTAGAGCTTTTCTATCAGTTTAGTAATTTTTTGTTAGCTTAAAGTTAAATTGTTCTTATTGTTAGAGAAAATGAAAAAAAAATAAAAATTTATGTACAAAATAAACAATTAAAAATAATATACAAAACATGAAAACAAAACAAATTATTATATATAATAAGCAAATAATTGTTTTTTTTTTTGTGAATTTATACAACAAATCAATAATCATAATAATTTACTTATATAACATGACATTTCAACCATATTATGATGTTTTAATTTAACTATTTAATGTTTATATTTTAACATAATTATTTTTAAATTTTACCATGTTACTATTATGCTAGACAACAATATAGTTGCAAGACCAGCTTTGTTATTATTAAATGTAGCAATACCATGTTTTGTTTTGTTAACAACCACATAATACAACCATAATATGATGCTTTTAGATTATGGTTACCTAAACCATGTTTTTTCTTTGCATGTATACTTTAGCCAGAGTCGGCTTTGTTCTATAATTATGAATATGTGCCAATGTATTTATAACTAGTTTTATGCGACTGAACTCATTAATATTGGCAAATTGAAGTGTTTTACAAACTAAATGATACTCATATTAACCTTAAAAATATTTCTTTTTTTCTATTGAGGTGACTGTTCAAAAAGAATGGCTGTTGCATCAACTATAGGAACACTCCTTAATTTAAATAATAAATATTTATACTTTCTACTATACCAGACAAAGTAGTGGTAACTCTGTCTCTAACGGTTTAAAAGTTCTGCCACATACATCAAATTACTTTAATTATTAGAACACCATTTAATGTCCAAAACCAAATTTTATACTGGTTGTTTTTGTAGGCTTAGGAAACAGTTTCTTTGTAAATTTCAACCATCTGTCTACAACTGTTCAACAGTTTGGCCATACACGTAAACTATAGGGGCACCCTTGCTCTTAAAGCGGACAGCTTCTTTGTAAATTTCAACCGTCTGTCTATATCGGTTCAAAAGTTTGGCCATATATACAAAATCACATTATTTATTGGACACCCAATGATTTATAATTTAAAATATTTATAAATGAATAGAAGTTATTTTGGCTTAAGTTCATTTATTTTTTAATTTCTAAAAATCTTTTTTAGAAAGAAAATTTATTTTACAAATGTAATAATAAGCACGCAAAGCACAGCGAGCATTCATGCTTACATCATAACAATCAAAATGATACTGGAACAGCATCTATAATGTTATGAGTAAACAAGTAAGAATGATTAAAAACAAATTTGCATTCGTGTTCAATCGATGATTGAAACAAAGCAAAAACAAATGTGCAAGACGAAATACAGAGAGAACAGTAAAGAAAAATACGTTGGCTTGTGTGTAAATTTCGTCTAACCAAATTAATGTTGATATGAGTTATGAGTTTTCTCGTATTCTTATTTACAAAGTTAGTTGGTTAAATAGATGATGTTTATAAAATACACAACTAAGGTAGATCGATGCGAAGAATGCTGATGAAGGTCGTAGCGGTCCAGAAAATGCTAGCGTCTAATTTTTCTTGTTTTCTTTGGAAAACGTCCGCATACATTTGTAAAATAAATTTTCTTTCTAAAAAAGATTTTTAGAAATTAAAAAATAAATGAACTTAAGCCAAAATAACTTCTATTCATTTATAATATTCACAGTTCAAATAATAATTCAATAAAAATTAAATTAAAATGTTTATACTTCTTAAAAATTAAAAACGCGGGAATATTAAATTAAATAAAACTTTAAATTTATGGTCCTACTTTCCGGGTTTAATTATTGAAGGTGAAAGCACGTCTCATTGACCATTTGGTTACCGCTTATTTAGCTCGCCAGGAAACTTTTCTCAAATATTTTAAATGAACTAAAGGTTTTTGTCTAAACAATAAAGACAAAAATCAAAGTTCAAGCGAAAACAACAATTATCAACATTGTAATAATTAACTCTGTAAGCATAAGCACAAATAAAATATAAAAAATCAACATTCAGATGAATTGATAACCTCTTTTTTTTCAAGTCGGTAAAATATGTAGTGTAGGCGTCCAGACAATAATTATGACAATTCATTATGAGAAAAAAACCTCACGTTCTCGTAAAAGTTTAAATAGTTTTAGCGTTTGTTACCGCTTTTTTCCATTTCTATTTTTATATGCAAAGAAAATTTTTGTAATAAAATGATCATATAATTTAAATATTATTTACTTAAAGCGATTATAATAAAATTGTTGGCATACTTGACGTATCACTGTATTTTTACTGTCTTCAAAATATTCAAGACAGTAATTCAGACAATTGAAATGTGTACATGTATTAGTGAAAAACTGTGCATGTATTGTTATCGTCATGACAACATTGTCTAATGTAAACAGGGGGTTAAAGGACAGTTGAAAGCTTCTCTAATAGTTTGTTTACAAGGCAAAATGAATCACTTGCTTCGCCCTCCAAATTATGATTGCAAAGCTTACTGTTTACATGATACATGCTACATGAATATGCAAATAATAAGTTCAATTTATTTTTCGTTTCAATATTTTTGTTTGTAATTCATTAAATTGTAATAAAATTATTTGTTTATTTATGTATTTACACATATGTAAGTTTTAACATTATTTTACTTTACATTTATATACAGCTACTTCAGATAAACTTACGATAAAAATTAGAGAAGACAGAAATTTTTCATTTTTTTATGCTCAGCACGAAGCTAGAATATTGGGCTCCGTAGAAATATAGTATAAGGTATAATAAACCCCTTCGCCACTTGCTGAAAATAGAGTTTAAAATTTCGGATTCTAGCCTCCTAAAATCGTCCCGTATGGGGAGCTCCAGCGGCAGCGTTGCCAAAACTGTATAACCATTTCCCGCTAGATATTACTTAAAAAAACGCTAGAACTAGTCGAAAAAAACGCTGACCGATATCTTTTTTATGTAAAAAAAATCTCTGGCACCCCAATATTTAATTTTTTTATTGGAGTTACTTCACTAAGTTAAATTTCAGCATAGCCGAAAATGGCAGTCTTACTTGTTTAACACTGTTTTTAAATACTAACTGCCGTATTCATAAAATTAACATATTATTTTTTATGAATATGGCAATAATTGCTCATCTCTAATTAAGATTTTTATTATATATACATATTACTTTCGTTTTGAGAACTGGAATAAATATTTGAGGTTCCGATTAAGTTTAGAACCTTGTAATCGTAGCAGTATTTGTTATGCCGACCGAGACCATATCTAAAGCAACAAAGTAATTATAAAGAAGCAAAAAAAAAAATAATTGAGGTATTGACATACATAAGGGTTAAAATAGCATTAACCATATTGGTTTGAAATCGATTTCTGAGCTTTGATTTAGATATATTAAGTTGACTAAAAATTAGCCTTTGGATTATTTGTTTTAACAGTTTAAAAAAAACAAGGCAGAGATGGAAAATCTATACATTTATATAAAAGGTTACAAATACATAGTTGAGCTTACTTTGTAACAAACAAAACATGTTGTAGCTTAAAAAACGCTAAAAACCCGCCAACTAAAATTTTCCCAGCTAAAAAACCCACTTAATGGATTTTTTCTAGCTTCCCGCTGTTAATAACAAGAAAACCGCCGTTTTGGCAACACTATCCAGCGGGAATAAATTGCCGAGGGCTAACAAAATTTGTTGATTTCATATCTAAATTTGGCCAGTATAATTTGGCAAGTAAATGTTCTCATTTGACCTTCATGCAAAAATTCTTAAACATTGTCTGGACTAGGAGTTTTTGCAACATAGAATACTCGTTTCTAATGAGCTGCAACAACATATGACCCTAAGGGAATTTTATCGGGAAATTCAGCTTTGAATGGAAGTTTTACTATATAACCTCATACTCGTACTTAAAATTTTTCCAGAAATCACATAGCCTTATGACATTATTTTACCCTTTTACGTTTCTTCTAATTCCTAAAACCTAAGTAAATTCCGGTTCGTCGTACAGAGTAAAATAATTCAATAATTATTTTCTTAAAATATTTAAATATATTCTATTTTTTATTTATTTAAAATATATATACAAAATATGTGTTTCTAGTTTTCTAAAATTTTTCTAACAACCAAAAAAAAAATGAAAATTAAAAAACAATATAAAATATGATATGATTTCAGGAAAAATATAATAGTCTATTTACATTATACCAAAATCTAGTACATTTGATTTGAAATCTTTTTCAAAATCTGTGTCGTTTACACTGAGTTGTTTTTGACATTAGCAAGATTTCATTTTTATAACATAAACAGTGAAATAATATAAAGACATAATAAGGAATGGAAAATAAAAAACACCTTTTTTTATTTTGTGCATCGAGAGCATAAGAAATCCAATTAGATATAACGCTGTTGCGTAAAAAAAGCGTAAGCATTGGTTGAACATAAAATTTCAAAAATTAATTCAAATGCATTACTACACCCAATTGCTAAATAGCAGGATGGAATAGACACATGTAAGTTAAAATAAATAATAATAACTTTTCTTTCGACATATTGCTACACATGTTGAACCACAAGTTCGTTATGGATCCTTTTGGGAGGAAGATGTTCCTAATTTGTCGGATGAAATGTTTGTCGAAAATGTTTGTGCCGCCAAAGTTTTCAGTTGTTATCCTTAAAACTTATACACTTAAACAAAAAAACTTTCAGAAAAAATATTCCTCTTCAAAAACGAATTGCTATAGGTCTTTATTGCCTCAAGTCTTCTTCTGAATACGCATCAATTGCACACATGTTTGGAGTATCAAAAGCAACTGTATGCATTTTATTGCAAAAATTTATTAATGAGGTTTGGAGGACTCTCTCAGAAAAATATTTGCCATCGGATTTTATAAATGAAACAAAAATTAAGGAATGTGTACAAGGATTTTACAAAATGGGTTTTCCACAATGTTTTGGAGCGATAGGTATGATTATTATATATTCTTTGTATCAGAAAATGGTTTATGTTTAAATTTTGCACCCTTTTCATTTTTTCTAAATAGATGGATGCCATTTCGAAGTTCATCCCCCTTATTCGGAAGCTTGTGATTATTATAATTACAAGGGATGGTACTCAGTTATTTTGCTCGCCGTAGTTGACTACAGATATAGATTTTTATATATTAATGTTGGATGTCCAGGTCGATGCAATGATTCAACTATATTTGAAAGATCCTTGCTTAGAAAAAAAAATTCATAATCCAATATTTCAACAAGAAGCAATTTTTTACGACAGGGTAAAAATTCCTGTTTTGTTAATAGGTGATTCTGCTTTTCGGCTATCTGAATGCATGATGAAACCTTATCCATTTTACGTAAATGCATCAGAAAAGCAAAAAAACATTTAATTACGCTTTGTCAAAATGCCGTAGGGTTGTTGAAAATACATTTGGACAGTTAAAAGGACGATTTCAACGACTTGGAAAGGGCATAGACAACAAAATTAACAATGTAAACAATATAATAAAATGCTGCTGTGTCCTGCACAACTTTCTTAACAGCAACAACGAAATTTTCGATGAAAACTGGCAAGGCAATAGTGAATCACCCAGAAGTCAGCCGAATTGTGAAGACTTTGTATATGATTATAACCCTAAATGCAAATAAGTAAGGAATGCAATTGCAGTTTTTTTACTCAGTAAATAAAAACAAATAAAATATTAGTACAGATAAAGGTTTTTTTTATTTATTTAGCAAACTCTTTAAAATTTCATTTCTTTCTTTCTCTACTTTAATTAGACTCTTCCTCTGACTTCCATGGTTTCTTTTGCTTGTAAATTCGTTTTCTGTAAAAAGAGTTTATTATACATCTTTAATATACTGAGTAGTCATTAAAATAATAACATACCCTCTGTTAACAACTTGCAAATTATTTATATTTTTAACTTCATTTGCACCATCCATTTTATTTTCTTCTATTTTTTTTAATTAAAATTTTTATATTGTTCTATTTATTTTGATGGATTTTCAATTTAACGTCATTTTTTTTTAAACAGCGTAGTATTTTTTGGAAAAAAAACATAGTTGCACCACAAGGTACAGGTAGATTTTGAGTAGATTTTATTAAAATCTAGTGGCAAAGTAGATTTTGTTTTGTATGGGAAATCTAGTAAAATACAACTAGATTTGGCTTGAAATCTCGAAATGACTAGATATTGGTATAATGTAAATGGACTATAATATAAAAACAAAGTAAAAGTATTAAGATTAATAATAGCATTAATAATAACAATTATAATATTGTATAACATGTAACTCCCCCATCCTTTGTTTATACATTACTCCTGAAATGTATGTTATTAACTGTAATTGGATATATATACACATTTAAAAACTAAAAATATATTACATATTTCCATAAAAAATTAAAAAATAATTATTCGGATATTTAATAACATTTAACAATAACATTTTAGAGAATAGGAACAAAATAATAACAACAATAAAAATATATATATTTATGTAGTAAATAATTTATCAAAATTTTTATAAGTCTTTCTTTTTTTTAAGATAATCTCTTCCAGTTACTTTTCTTTCAAACTTTATATCAGGCAATTCTTTTTGATGTTTAAATACTCTTTTTATTAACTGTCTATCACGCTTACAACCATTTTCTTCAAGAAAATTAGTTTTATTTTTTTCTTTTACTTCTTTAATAATGTATTTCGGTTTTTGTTTTAAATTCTGAAAACCGAGATTTTTTACTAATTCCCTTTCCTTATATTCGTGACAATCTTCTCTGTGCTGATTAGTTTTATTAGTACGTTCTATTTTCTTATTATGAACAATGTCATGTAAAGTTTTCCATACTGATTTATCTACTTTATTATGCAATAGATCATTAGGCTTGTACCCCGTAGTACTATGTATGGTATCATTATAAATTTGAACAGATTTGAAAACCAAATTTGTATCATTAAAATCTTTATTTTCTTTTTTTAATTTAAATAATCGTATATGTTCATTTAAAGTCAGATGAAATCGTTCTATATCTGAATTTCCTGTATGAATATTAGGGGACGAAAAGTGAAAATCTATATTTTCTGAATTTAAAAAATCTTTTATATATGCTGTTTTAAATTCATTATCAGCAATAATTTTCTTTGGTTTTCCTAAAATTGCTAATCTTTCTCTAAGCATTTCTACTATAGTTATCGAATTCTTATCGGTCAAGTAATGAATTGATCATGTTTTGTTAGTTTGTCA
The DNA here is from genome assembly GCA_916610165.2 of Gymnosoma rotundatum. Lineage (NCBI taxonomy): Eukaryota > Metazoa > Arthropoda > Insecta > Diptera > Tachinidae > Gymnosoma > Gymnosoma rotundatum. The sequence continues at coordinate 32,684,185 of OU744340.1, forward strand.
ATGCATGTTAAAAAAGTTGTTGTTTTTTAAGAAACCAAATATCAACATGTAATATTTCATTTGAATTAAAAGGTGTTTCAGTAACACACAATTTGGTTTTAATTGGTCGCCTGTCATATTTACACATATTACATATTACACAATTGTTTATAAACTTATAAATCTCGTTTTTAAAATTTGGGTAATAAATTATTTTTTTTAATTCTAAGAACGGCTCCTCTATGATTCTTGTCATTATGGTATTTTTCTATGATTTCCAAAAGATTTTCTTTATTAAAAATATCTTTTACAAGCTTTGAACAATATATAAATTTCATTTCACTAGAATTTGAAAAGTAATGTACTAGAGTTTCCTGAAAATTTTTAAATATGTTAAAATCATCGCAAAGAATTGCTACCGTCCCTTTAATAAGAAAAATTTGATTTAAGAATTTGATTATTTGTTCCTCAAAATATTCTTTTATTGTTATACGAGTAGTATGTCTTGTTTTCCTTTCGTACAATGTTTGTTTTTTATATTTATAATTTTTTCCTAAAGTAATAAAAAATTGATGATTATAAATGTTCACTGGTGATTCCGATATAGAAATGTAATCATTTAAATTTTCTTCTGCACTGTGAATTGTGGCTAAATCAGATTGAATGTATTGATCTTCTTTCATTATTGCATTCACATTAAGCCGACTTAGGTAATCAGCAACTTTGTTCGTTTTGCCTTTAATGTATTCCAAATCAAAGTCATATTCATTTAACTGTATCTTCCATCTCTGCAGCTTCATATTTGGCTCTTTCATTGAATTAAGCCATACAAGTGGTCTGTAATCTGTCTGAATTTTAAATTTTCTTCCGAATAAATAGGGTCTCAAATATTTCACTGACCAAACTATTGCTAATAGCTCCTTCTCTATAGCACTATAGTTTAACTCATGCTTATTCAATATACGCGATGAAAAAGCTATTGGATGGCCATTTTGAGACAACACCGCACCTAATGCTTCGTTGCTGGCATCGGTTGTCAATACAAATAATCTATCAAATTTTGGATACGCCAAAACTGGAGCACTACATAAAATTATTTTCAGTTTATGAAAGGAATCAATGTATTTTTGATCATTTACATTAATTTTTGTACCTTTTTTAAGATTGAAAATCATGGGTAAAGCTATTTGGCTATAATCCTTAATGAATTTTCTGTAAAATCCAGTTAGTCGTAAAAACGATCTTATTTCTTTAATAGTTTGGGGAAGTGAAATTTTTTGAATGACAGCAATTTTATCCGGGTTTGGTTTTATTCCTTCAGGAGTTATCACATGTCCAAGATACTCTGATTCGCGACGGAAAAAATTACTTTTTTCTACCTGTACTTTAAGATTGTAGTCAGATAATCTTTGAAAAATTTGCCTTAACGATAAAACGTGCTCTTCAAGAGAAGTGGAAAATACTAAAATATCATCTAAATATATTACACATTTGTTATTAATATAGTCTTGAAGGCTGGAGCATTTTTTAGACCGAATGGCATTCTAGTAAATTCATAGTGACCAACAGAAGTAGAAAACGCAGTTTTATGTCTGTCCTCTGGTGAAACTAAAATTTGGTGAAATCCTTTTGCTAAATCTATTGTACTAAAATATTGAGAATTTCCTAATTTTTAAAATAAATCTTCTATATTTGGTATTGGAAATTTGTCCTCAATTGTTACATTGTTTAGTTTTCTATAATCAATAACTACTCTCCATTTCTGTTTACCAGAATTATCAATTTTTTTAGGGACGACCCAAACTGGAGCGTTATAAGGACTATTTAATTTTGTTATAATTCCCGATTTTAACATTTCATGAACTTGACTGTCTACTTCCCGCTTATGAATTTCAGGAAAACGATACAGTTTTGAATAAACCGGTACCTTATTAATAGTTGGGATTTTGTGCCTATATTTGCAAACAGAAGACAAGTTATCCCCTTCAATATAAAAAATATGTTTGAATTCCTTGATTATTTTAATCAAAACGTTAATCCATTCTTCGCTAGAATTTTGGTTCTTCAGCTTTTAAATTAGATAGTCTATTCTGGGTTCATTAAAATTTATTTCTATTATCGAATTTTCTTCCGGTTGATAACTTACATTTTCCTTTGAAGAGTTTTCAAATAAAATAGGAATTTTAGCATCATTAGTTATTAATGTGTTTTTCTTAAAATCGATTTTAGCTTCTAGAGGCCCTAATAAATTACAACCTATAATTCCATCAAATTCATTTAAACTTTCCGTCTCCAACATTTCTATTTTAGAGTTCGGGCGATTGAATTCTTTAAAAAGTGGTGTAGTTATACTTTGTTGAGTTCGATTAGAAACGTTACTTCCAGTAAAATGTCCTGAGTTATTTTGCCTAGTTTGGTTAAGACTAATATTAGACTCGTTAGCTAAATTTCGGTTTCTACTTGCATTTGAAAAAGTATTCTGAAACCCTTTTTGATTGTAATTTTTACTAGATTTATTGACTTGTTTGTACTTATTTCTCTGATAGTGCAAGTTATCATTTTGGTTACTATGTTTTGAAATCGATCTGTTTGCATCATAGAAAGGTTGAGAAAATGAATTACTAAAATTTGCACATTTATTATTTTGAAAATTGCTGTTACTATTAAAACAATTTGATGAAAACGATTGTGAGTTTTGATAAAAATATTCCGTTTTAACCAAAATTTCTTTTGCCCTCAATAACGAATGTGGATTTCTAGAATTAAGAACCAATTTTGGTTCTCTAGGTAATTTACTAATAAAGATTTTCAAAACCATTAACTCATTATTTTTACAACTGAACCATTGATTATCCTTATCAAGGCTAGTTTTTAAATTTAACTTTGTTAATAATTTTAAAACATAATCATAAAAATCACTTATGGAATACCTTAACTCCGCTATGTTGATTTTATTTATTAAGTTTTCTATACTATCCGATATATTGAAATTGATTCTTAAAACTATTTTTACCTTTTCCCAATTTGTAGGGTTCTCATTGTTAATAAGGGTGATGTTAGCCTTCCCAACAATTTTATTTCTGACCCTCAAATCAAATAAGGGTAATAAAGTTGCTGCTGCAACATGTTTTCGGACTTCATCAACATGTGAAACAAACATTTGAAGTTCCTCTGGCTCTCCATCATAATTTGGAACACCTTCCAAAAGTTGAAATGCATCTAACGACATCAATAAAATTATTTCAAGTCCCTTGTTGATAAACGCGTCTTCTTTCTTGATTAAAGATGTTTCCTTACCATGCACCTCTGTTTCAAGAATATTGCTATAGCTGCTGATGTATTGTTGTTTTTATTGTTGATGAAAATGATGACACGTTTTTTGTTCTCACTCACACCGTTCGCAACTGAATTTTCCGTTTATAAGTTTTCTCCAATTTATCACATTAGCACCAATATATTTCTTGTATAGTTTTCAGAATACGATTTAAACATACAACCGAATTCTAATTGTTCAATTTTTAGCAAAGAGTTTACTTCACGGATATAGGTATCTTCGAACAACACTACAAAAGTTATTTTTTCTCTTTTAGATTGTAAGTTTTTTCCTGCCTGCAGAGCAATGATCCTCAAAAATTGTTAAACGCACTTGCAATTGGATCTTTTTTATAAATTTGAATATTTAGTTCCATAAAATGATTAAAATCTTTTATTATTTTTTTTAAAATGGTTCGCAAAATCCGACTGCGCCAGTAAAATAATTCAATAATTCTTTTCTTAAAATATTTAAATATATTCTATTTTTTATTTATTTAAAATATATATACAAAATATGTGTTTCTAGTTTTCTAAAATTTTTCTAACAACCAAAAAAAAAATTAAAATTAAAAAACAATATAAAATATGATAATATGATTTCAGGAAAAATATAATATAAAAACAAAGTAAAAGTATTAAGATTAATAATAGCATTAATAATAACAATTATAATATTGTATAACATGTAACTACAGGGGCCGTAATAAGCCACCCAAATATAGTATTCGGACCTAAGAAGAACTCTAAAGGGATTCGTCAACAAAACTTCTTCAAAGGGTTAAGGATCAGCTAAATCTTAATTAATAATGAACAATAATAACCCCCCCCCCCCTCCTCCCCGGAAAAAAGCTGACGAATCGTTAGAAAACGATAAAATAGGATCTTCATTTGCATCAATAAAAAATCTGAAAATTTGGCATGTTACTTTGAAAGTCATCCATTAAAATAAAAGATGGGAAATTCGGTAAAGCCTATTTTTATAGAACAAAATTAGTTGGCAGTAGCAGAGACCGTTAAAATCGTTCAGAAATAAACGAATTTTTTAAGGCGGGATCAATCAGGACTCAAGCTGGGTACATATTACCCTAGTGATGTGTATTTGCCGTAGTAGTTCCCAATAACACAGTCCAATTTGAAACACATACCGAGAGGTCGGTTGAAGTAAGTACGCGAGAGGTAGATGACTAAGCTGGAGATACAGGTCCAATCTTAACTTGTGCTTAAAAGCGCTTGATCTCGCTACCGCAGAGTTCCATGAATTCCCAACAAAATTATCCGAAATAAATACGTTCCTATTGAACTAAGTAATGTATGGTGCCTCCTATTACAATAAAGACAATTATGAGCACTTTTACAATCCTTACTTCATTTGCACGTGATAAATAACGCAACAATTTTTCGACATTAAAAAATGTTTAAATTGTGTCCAGCTAGTTTAAATGGGCTTTGTTTTTTTTTTACAAAAAACACAGTTATTTGACTAACGAACTTGCATGATTTGCTTTCACCTTTAGTTCAATTTTCTTATTTACCCGATGGAAGCCCCTAATATTACGTAGCAATTCCAATGTTGGAATCCTTTCCGTCAGAAATTCATTAACATTTTTCCATTCTAACAAGACAAATTTACCCTTTGGTTTTTGTTTTCATACAGCTACGGTCAAATCTGGAAAACACTCAGTCAACAGATCATATATAGGAAAAGCAGATGGACAACTAAATATGCCCTTCTGTAACCACTTACAACCTGCGCAAATTTCTTATCTAACACGGGAAGAATAAAAAGTAGTTTAAGTTGATAGTTAACAGACATGCGAGAAGTCTTATAAGCCTTCCTTAGATTTTTATTTGCTATCCTTAAATCTACATTTGACACGATCTCCTAGCTGCGCAATATTACTCATATAGCGCAGTAAAAAAATGCCTAAATATAGTCCATGAAAGATTATTACCTTTAAATTTGTAAGAGCCGAAATGCAGTAACGGTAAAGTTTGATCTGAAAAATTAGCACTTCACCAAATTACATTTAATCTTAGATTCAAACTGACGGATTATTACATTTAAGGTTTCCTAAGCAAGTAAATTATGCTGTTGATTCAGCGCAATATTTAGCGCGATATTAAGCCGTTATAACATCGTAATTCTCCGGTTTAATGTCTTTGTTTTAATAAAATCTAAGCACTACCCCTGTCTTGATATATCCTTACCCTCGAAAATTTAATTTAATTTAAAGAAAGCCTAAAATTCTGTTAGAGCCTACGTAGATCTAATACATATTTTGTTTCTTTTAAAAAGCTTTTTTGCTTTTAACAAAATTAATACTTTAGAATTATATGACAATAAACTATTATTATTGATATTATAATGATGCAAGCAAAACAAATAGAATTAAAAAATAGGACTAATTTTTGTTTAGATTAATTTTAAATTCATACTCTGTTGAGAAAGGCAAAACTTTTACTATTATTTATTTGTGTTAAGGCAGAATTAGCCGACCGTTGAAATCGTAAATGTAATGTAAATGTATCTGTACAGTAAATGTAAATGTAAATGTAGTTGTGCTTATAGAATGTGTAAAAACGTGTCATGTGTTTTTGACATAAGCAAAAAATTAAATAAAACTGTGTTGTGTTTTGTCTTTATTTTGTGTATGCTTTTAAATTGTAATGGATACCGAAGATTTGTTTATTAGTTTAAACTTCTTGCGTTAATGTAAACTTTCGTCATTTTTTCTGGATTCTAATATCCTGGAGAATGTTTATTGTAAAGGCATATAATAAAACTTCATAATTTATTTAAAATTATATTGTTTGTAATAAAATTTAACAACTTAAAAGTTTTAGTAAATAAGCACAAATAAGTACTTGAAAAGGAAAATTGTACTTCACTTCAATTTATGAAAGTATTTACCATCACTGGCTACATCTGTCACGTAACCTTGTATTGAAATTCTATTTTCAGCAGGTTCAAACGTTACGGCTAAGTGACATTTCAGTCGGCTAAGCATTTGCATAGCTTTTCGTATATCAAAAATGATCAGCTGGCACATCTACATTTACATTTCTACATTTACGGTCGGCTAAATGTACCTTTATTGTTTGTTTTTCACTTTTGTTTTATTGGTTAATAACTTTTTTTCCTTTTAAAGACAAAAAATTAGAAGAAGAGATGTAGTTTTTAGTATGTCTTATAATCTAGCTAAAAGGCAAGGCGTATTTATTTTACTAGGTAGTAGCGGGTCTAAAACAAATACAACATTGGCAAAAACAACATGGCTTTTTGTTGTTGTTTTGTGCGATGGAAATGTCAAAATAAGAAAGAGAAATAGAACATAATCGGGTATGTGATGAAAATCGATTTCGATATAAAATCGAGTAGAATAAGGTAAGAGGTGTGATGTGGTTATTTTTTCGTTTTTATGTTCTCGATTTCAAATTCCATTTCGTTCTATTAAAAAAGTAATCGTTTTGCCATGTGATGAAAATCGTTATTATAACTTTGAACTCGTTTTTAATTCACATTAGCATTGCATTGTGAATTTTGTTTTTCATATTAAAAACGTAAAGAAAAATGTAAGTTAAGTTTTTGTAAACATAAAAATAAGAGGATGCCTTCAGAAGTTTTATGGAATGTCATTTTTATTTTTTTTATCAAAACAAATGTGAATTAAATTTTTTAATTTAAAATTTTAATAAAACATTTTAAATTATGTAAGTTTTCGCATTCATTTCGAAATGATATATTTATTAAATCGAATTTAAATTTCCAGCTATATCATTTCTTATAGCTACAGCATAATTTTAAAGGACAGATCCGATGGGGACTTCTTCATCTATTTTATAGCTTTGATTGCTGACGCCTTCAATAACAATTTCAGGTGTGTGAGTTGCATAGATTACGCAAAGCACAACAAATATTTATAACTTGGACTGCTTTCCACGGTAAATACCACAAGATTCTACACAAACACCCAAACCGACTTTTCAAAACCCCAATTGTCCTCTCTACAATATTTCTGGCTGACTGGGTGTATAGACGGTACACTAATTCTTATAACGCCAAGTAAACCATATTTTTCAAAAAGAAATTGTTTTGATTTTCTTAATTTTTTATTGCTGGATTTAATAAATACTGTGCAAATTTTTCTTTCCAGGCAGTTTTACATTTTTTTCAATTATTTTGATACTGATGTACGATGCATTGTTATATTGATATCGTTTCCAACAATTCGTTTAAAACTTCCTTCAGCTAAAAATCGTAGTGAAGCTGCCAATTGCAATACAATTGGAATCGACGTACATATCTTCCCAGACATTTTCGATCTTTTTAAGGACAATCATAAATCCTTCTTTATTGAGACGAAAACATTGTATAAATCTAAAAATAAATTAAATAAATCCAATAAAACCCATTCCATAGGCTTTTTTTAATTTTTTTTTTTATCTGCACAATGTTCACCTGTTCACTTCGTAGTATGTCACTTAAGTCAAAGTTGTGTTTGAAGGCATGGTTGCAATTTTTGTTAAAACAACATGGAATTAAAGCAAAAATGGAAAATGAAATCGATCGAAATTCATCACACTCTAATCGATTTGGAAACTCGATTTACTTTGTTTGCTTTGTTGTGCAAATGCTTCTTGTTAGTGTTTCTTGCTATTCGTAAACAGACGCAGTAAAATACAAACAACTTTTGATATTATCAACTACAAATCAGCTGGGCGGTTCTTAGTGTTGCCAACAAGACGAATTAAAAACCAAGTACATTAAAGCGCGATTTGGGGAAATAGCTTATAAAATACATAATATTGTACACATTACGCTGCATATCACCGAGTATCTGCATATTATAATTTTGGCGAGAAAGTAACCACAATCAAGAAAAAGTACACATATACACACAGAAAAAAATAGCCAATTTTGGTTTAAGTAACCAAAAATGGCAACGCTGTTAATTAGTGAAAATGTATGCAAACCCACCTAATAGTTAATCAGCTGTAGATTTTTTGTTGTTGTTACGTTCACGTTGTCAAATTTTAAATCCAAAAACTTTTTTTTTCGACAAATACTAAATTTTTCAATTAGTTAAAATGAAATTATTCTTTATATTTTTCATAGCCAGCAGTTGTTTCACTTCATTTGTGCTTGGATGGGATACAGAAGAACTAGAAATATTCGATTTGGTAGAAGAAATAAATAAAAACTTCTATGAATTCATGGGAATAACACATGTAAGCAAATAATTTATTTTATAAGACTCATCCTTAGATAAAAAAAGGCTTACTTACTATGAGATGGAACAAGAAATAATAAAATGTAAACTTTTTTAAAGAACAATCGCGTGCAAATTAATGCTTAACGTAAAAAAGTGAATTGTTATTCTCAAGGCATGAGTTCCTTGACATTTCTTAAAGTTTTGCTGTGGTAAACGCTTGAAGTTTCGAATAAAAAAAAAATATGGACAAAAGGATATGTGGTCGTAAATGCTAAATGCAAATAGATTTTGATACTTTCTAAACGTTATTGGAATTAGAATATGATTCGTTTGTAAGGATATATTATAAATCGCTAAGATGGGATCTTAATGTATTTATTTCCAGTTTTAAATCAGTTATGGATTGAAAAAACACGTAACTACAGAACAGAGCCAAGCACTCCTTGAGTTTGACCAATCTGCGCTGTAGTTGTTACGCTGAGATTTTTATCTGAAATTAACATTATTATGTGGTGGAAGTACCCTTTTTATCTTAATTTCTTATCCATTTGTTTCCATTAGTAAGAAGTGTACTCTTATTTAGGAATAGTGCTGAAAAGGTCCCCAACGTACATACAAACTTTTCCTAGGAGTTTTCAGCTCACATTACAAGAAATAATTTTTTGCAATCCAATGCACTTCTGAAATTAATGCTTTTTTTACTAAACAGTGTTCCAGAATCTATTATTTTCTGAATGTTTTTCGGTGTTCCAGAAACTATTATTTTCTGAAGGTTTTATTAGGCTCTGAAAGAGCTATTTATTTATTTCAGAAAGGGTTGTTTCTCAGTTATTTTGTTAATGACAGACAAATAAAAACAAACAAAAATTAATTTTTTTAAATCAAATAAAAAACACGGGATTCAATCATCAAAGTAATAAATTAAAAAAAATTGTTGTGCTATTTTTTTATATTATTCTGATTTAAATTATAAATCAGCGATATTATTAAGGGTGAAAGCACGTCTCGATGGCATTTCGCTACTGCTTACTTAGCTCGTCAGGAAACTTCTCACAAAAAATTAAATAAAGAAAATAATGTAAAGACAAAAATCAAGTTTAAGAAAAACAACAATAACCAACAAAGACTCTATTTTTCTTTCTCTACTGTATACGGCTGACTTTTTTCGGGTCTTTTATACTGTTACAAAATAATTAAATATAAAACATCACAACACACTTATATAATTCCTGCATGAAATGCATGATCAAACGCCTTTTCCACATATAATGAAACGGCAATAGTACAATATCACCGACGGAGATTGGAAATAACATCATTCTGATATTTAGTTAAGCGTCAACCAAAGAGAGTCCACTTTTAAATTCAAACTGCAGTTTTGGAATATATGACGAATAATTGTTTCAAATAATTTACATTTAAATTAGAAAGTAATTAGATGGGACGTAAATTGTTTACATCAATGGATAGGCACAATTTTTAAAGTTTTTCAAGGTATCAGAAAATATGAATTATTCAAGCAATTATTGAAAACAATTGCAAGATATTCATAAGCCGCAGTTGGTAACTTTTTAATGATGTAACTAGAAATATTATTAAATATTATCTAAGCCGCAAGATTTTTTATTGTTGATATCTTTAGTTTTATAATCTAAGTTTTTATTTAGAATAAAAAAAACGACAAATTCAAAATACATAAAATACAAAATATTACTAAGTTATAACACACAAAACAATTATAAGGTATCATAACATAACACCTTAATTCAACATTTAGAATGTGCCAAAACTCCATTTAAAGAAGTGAGACTTTCACAATTTTGTCTATTGATAGCTGAAAAATGTGGTGAAAATAAATATTTTTTTTGTTTTGCAAATTATTAAGAGTAAAATTTTTGGTTTCAAAAAGTACTGAAAAATCACGATCAACACTAGATTTATTATAAACATTTGCAAAATGTTCCTTCAATTTATTTGATTTTAATGAATCATCTTTAATAATTACACCATCGAAAGAATAATTTTTAAGATATTTATTTTTTTATATCCTAAAATTTTATAAACCTGTTGGTGAGTAGTATGTTCCGCCTTAATATTTTTATACCCTTCACCACAAAAAGTGGAAAAAGGGTATATATATAAGTTGGTCATTCCGTGTGTAATTTCTACAATATTCAATTCCGACCCCATAAAGTGCATATATTATGACTTCTTATGCATAAAGAAGTCGATTGAGCGATGTCCGTCCGTGTTAGCGTTAAAATCAAACTGAGGCAAACTTGATTTCACAAAAAATATTTCAATCGATCAGATATATTGTCGAAAGATGTTTTTTCATGTCATTTGGAACAATATAGTAACTATAATCAAAAAAATAAATAAGCTTTTGGGCGATAGAGAATTAAAAATAAGAAAAAAGTGAAAAAATTGCCGCTCACCCATATTTTCCAAATTACGGGGCTGTGAAATTTCATATCATCTTAAAGATTTTAAAGAGATCCTTAAGGAGACACTGAAATTTTTTAAGAATGCTTAACCCATTAAGAGCCGATGGTATTTTTATGTAAAATAACATATATGCATTACCATTTTTTTTTTTTTTTTTAACCGACTGTAAAAAAAGAAGGAGGTTATCAATTCAACAAAATGTTGCTGTTTTGTAATGTTTGTACCTGCAGTACTCAGTCATTTCTGAATCGATTTAGAAATTTTTTTGTAATTTGATAGATTATGCTTAGAGATTAGTCCCGTTTTAAAAACAATTCACAATCTTAAAAATACAACATACACGTTTTTAAGCGTATTATGAACCTTGAAAATTAAATTAAAAAAAGCTGTGTATCACTATGGCTCCCAATAGCAAAAACGAATTAAATTAAATTGACCTACATATAAGGGCCTATCTTCGAAAATGTTATAGACAAACGCTTGAAAATTGGAAAAAATGCTGATTACTATGACCGTTATAATCTGGTATGTGATGGAAATCGATCGATTTGAAAACGATTCGTTTTGAGACAAATTTTAAACAAAAGTAAAGAAGTTACTCCAAAGTAATTGTAGAAACTGAATGGATAGTTATTTGTCGTATTCACAAGCTCTGCTAAGGTGTAGGTAGTATTGCATACTACCTTTTGTTTACTTCTTTGTGAACAACCATTGTATCAATGTGCCATTCTACATTGTACTTCATACGTCAAAAACTAAATAAGAAGAAGAAAAGTGCTATTCATTATTTGTTATTTATAAGCCAAATGGGGGAGAAAACAGAAAAAAGTAAATTAATAAATTTTTTGTGTGAAAAATATAGTTTCGATATATTAATGGTTGACTCAAGTAAGTTATAACCGTTTTCCTTATTTTGTTTACACATTTTAAATAAAAAAAATTAATACAAGTGATGAAGAAGATGAGGATAAAATTCAAGACATTTTTAGGATGAACCTAATGTATCTGCTCTCCAGTCGCAGAATTATACATTTAGGGCTACCAAAATCATCATGGCATAATCGAGTTTTAAGATATTTTGATGAAAACAGATTTCTTTATATGATACGACTACGACCAGAGAAACTTGCCTATATATTCAACCTTATAAAAAATGACCATGTTTTTCACACAATTGGCGAAAGGCTCCAACTACGCAGTGACTTGCAGCTTAAAATTGTACTTTACTGATTCAGGAAATGGTGCTTGTGTTCGTAAGGTAGCATCTCTTTATGGTATTAAATCTTAAAGAACAGTTATTATATTGGCAGAGAACAAACCTTAACATATGTTTCCAATATACCCACTCCTACTAAATACAACAGAAATGACTTATTCCACTTTCTAATAAATCAGAAAAATCAATAAATTAAATAAATAAAACTAATAAAAATATCTTTTAATTCAATTTAATTTAATATAATTCACACATGAACACAAAAATAATAATTCATTTAAACATAAAACATTTAAACAAATACAACGTTTGAAAAACATATGAAAAAAAGTACTAAGTGTTGTATCGCATGTTTGCATGAAAATTACCAACAACACAGCTAGCACCGTTGCATTTTGTTAGCACTTAGCACGTACTATGGGGCTTGTGAATAGGACAATTGAAATATATATTGAAGGTATTAACAAAACGAAAATAGTAAGGATATCACAACCATTTACGGTTTTAAGTCGTCTCGATTTCGAAATCGATTTCCATCACATACCTGAGTAACAAAAACAAATTTTAAAATTATAAATTAAAGGGTGTCCCAATAGTTTATTTACTTTTATGTATATGGCCATACTTTTGAAAACTTGTAGACAGACGGTTAAAATTTAGAAAGTAAAGGGTGTGCCAATAGGGGATATAATTTGGTGCATGTTACAGAACTTATGTATTGCTATGTCCGCTATTACAACAAGTATACAAATTGAATTTAGTGATGTAATTTGATCTATATAGCCCTATCTTTCGAACCGTTATATACAAACACTTGAAAATTGAAAGGCTGTCTAATTTAGACAGACGGATGTTATTTAAAGATAACCTGTTTTACTAAGTCCGCTAACACTGCATGTATACAATTTTGAATTGGAAAGTAAAGGGTGTTCCAATAGTGAGTGTAACTTAATGTATGGGGACAAACTTTTGAACCTTATACCCAGGAAGCTGAAATTTATTAGGAAGCTGAAATTTATTTGACCTGTATTTCTAAGTCCGCTTTAAGAAAAAGTATACAATTTCAATTTAGAAATTACAGGGTGTTCCCATAGTTATGCTATTTAACCTATATGGACCTATCTTCTGAACTGTTATATACAATTACTTGGAAATTAGAAAAAATGTTCACTGCTTCGCCTAGTATAATAAAAATTATAAATTAATTTACTTTATTCGTGCTTGATTCCTTCAAATATAAATAACATTTATTATTTTAAACTAAACTACAAAATGAAATGTTTTACTGCGGGGAAAGCATATCCATATGGCCATTTCACTACTGCTCAAAAAGCTCATCAGTGGATTTTACCCAAATTTTGTATAGAAAAACAGAAAGTCTTATATCAAAACCCAAATTGATTAAATGAGAACTCCATTGAATCAATAAGACAAAAGACAATAACAACTCAAAAATGTTCTATACAAAAACACAGCAAACATTCAGTAACTGTTTTTATTTTTTCTTTCATTTTTCTACATAAGGGATCCCATTGGGAACCATTCATATGTGTTTGAAAGATTCAATGAAAAAATAAAAATTAAAAAACAATTTTTATTAATAAGCAATGTGCACTAAAGACGTGCACTAGTATATCTAACAGTATGGCAAAAACAGATATATCATATACATAACAAGTAAAACTGATACAAAAGAACGAATGAGTGTAGTTGATATTGTATGCTTTCGCTTGTGCGTACTCACACTATGGATATAAACACATACAGTTGTTTATGGTATTTCATAGAATAAGCAAATTATCAGTTTTTTACTCTTAAATATCTGTTGTACCATGAGTATTTGGATATATCTGTTTATGAAACAGATATTTTTGATACTTGTGTGCTGCTTATGATAGAGGCGAGAACTAGTAAGCTGTATTTTTAACTTCGTAGTAATAACCCGAATTGTAATTATTATTGTTCAGCTTTAGTAATTAGTTTATATGATTTTAAATGTAGAATTAGCAATATTTATAATAATAATGATAATTTTATTTTATAAAAACAAATGGAAAATTAATAAATTGTTGTCTAGTTGCGCGTTGAGTTACGAGTATAAGGATAGAATTAATTCAATTAAGAAATTTTATTGTATGTTTATTTAAAAATATTAATTCCTCTTTGATAAAAACTAGTAAATAGTTAAAATTAATATATAAAAAAAGGTTTATTACATACATCTGTACAAACATATGTACATAAAAATAGAAGTTCCGAAAAATTTCAATAAAAAAAATTAGGGAAAACATTTACATTTCTAGAATACACCCAGTAATAATATTGTCCCTTTTATATATATTTACATATTTTATAACGTAATTTTTATTTTTTATACACTTAGAAGGATATTATAGTTATGTTATTTGTGCATTAAAAATTTCTAAAATTTCTAACATTAAAGAAAAGTCCTACAGCTTAAATAAATAGAGAGTAAAAATTATTCGAAATTAAAAAATTATTGAGAAGTTTAAAAGAAAAAAAATAAAAGAGTAAAATGGACAAGCTCGTTGTAACTGCTCACCAAGGTATAGTCAGCTTAACAACGGTAAATATAAAATATAACAGTATAGTATATCTCTAACAAGTGTGCGTAAATAAGTGGCTGTCAACCACTAATTAGAATATATAATGAATTGATTGGAAAATAAATTGTTAAAAAATGCAAGTTTCTTACTATAAATGGGAGCAAATTATAAGACGGACTAACTCGTTGACAATTTCATAAATGCTTATGACGTTGTTAATATTTTCACTATTTTCACTAGCGGTAATTTTATGAAAAATTTTGATCGATAATTAGTTACATGGCTTTAAAACATACGTTTTACTACACTAAGTAAACGCCATAAAGCATATTAAAACAATATTTTAAAGTGGCATTTTTATCACAAAATTCTGGTGAAATATGTACGTTTTAACATTAGGCTCTATAAGAATATATTTAGTTTTTGAGTAAGTAATAAGATTTGCTAGCTGGGGTTTGAGTTAAATTTAGATATCAGACATCAAGTTTTATTCCTATCTCGTTTAAATTTAATAAGTTATTAAAATTTTCGAATGCATATCCATCAACGAAAGGGTTAAGGTTTATTTTTTATGCATAGATCTTTTTAAGGTTTTCCTATTATAATTTTATTTTTCATAAAAACACTTATTTTTTTCCAGTTGTAATTCCATTTCATTACCATTATTATTATTATAATTAAAATAAAATTATTAGCATGATGTCGTAGTTATTTTTTTCCTATATCATTATTTTAACTAATGCCAATGCAATTTTAATGGTAATAAAAATTTATTTTTATTTTTGCTAAAAATGTTTAAATATTCATACTTCATTTTAAAATTTAAAAAAAAATTTGGATTCAAAAGGTATTTTAAAGCCAACTTAATATAAAAATATTTTTTAATTGATTTTAAATTATCAGGCTTTTCGCCTCTCTAAATATAGAAACATGCATACATATATTTATTTAGTTATTGTATCCTTAGAACTGTTGTAATTGTTGGTAAAAGTTGTTAAAAAACATAATGGTAATTTTAATATAATTATACGCATTAGATTCATAAATTTTTGTTAAAGAATTCAGTTTTGTATATTCAACTTCAATAAAACAATTAAAGATATTGATCATGTTTAGAAACAATAATTTTATTTTTTAATTTTAATAAACCAATGCATATGTGCGTATGAATGGATATTAATTCGCAGCACACAATAAGTACTTATGGTACAACCATCAATATCTGTTTATACCCGTTTGTGCAAAACATAGGAGAACAGATATGTTACTCTCATTCTCTCTTTACTCATTCGTATCCATCCAAAGAGAAAAAGTAACAATATCAACTTATATCAGAAACACAAAAGTACTCATCTATACGCACTCATAAGAGTAGACACACAAAAACTGATATAAACAGATATATCTGTGCACGTCTTTAATGTGCACATGCAAATATATCAAAATGAATAATAAATTTTCATTTTGAAAAATTATAAATATTGAAAATTTAAATTAAAGGGTGTTACATTATAGACAAACAGCTGAAATTTACAAGGAACCTGTATTAGTAAATTCGCTATAACAAGTACAAAATTTGGTTTTGAAAGTTAAAGGGTGTCCTAATAGTTTGTGTAATGTCAAGTGTGTAACCGAATTTCCGATCCGTTATAGACAGTGCGCTGAAACTTAAAAGGGTTTTCCCATTATTGATGTAAAGTTACTTATTTGGCCTATCTTTTGAACCTTTATAGACAAACGCTTGCAAATTAGGCAGAATGTCGATTGCTATGGCCGTTAAAGTAACAAAAGTTCATTTAATTTGATGTTTATGTTCAAAGTGTTGAACCGTTATAGACAGATGGTTGAAATTTGCAAAGTATCTGACTGCTAAATCTACTACAACAGCAACTATTTAATCAGAATTTGGAAATTAAAGGGTGTTCCAATACTTAACGTAATTTGATGTATGTGACTATAATTTTGAACCATTATAGACAGACCGATGAAATCGGTTTTGAAGTCGTTTTTTTTTTTTTTGCAAGAAATATTTAATTCTATGTCAGCCCAATATTTGCTTTTTGATTGGAGTAACTTCACTAAACTAATAGATGGTGAAGGGTATATAAGACTCGGCATAGCCGAATATAGCTCTCTTACTTGTGAAGTTCTAATTTTAAAATGTTGGATCTCTCTTCCAGATTGATTCCAATCTGTGTTCCTAAAAGAAGTAAACGTTGAAGGTGGATTAATAATCGCATCACAATTTGAAATTTTAATTTAAAGGAAAGTGATCTGAAAATGTCGATAGACCAGAAATTTTTCATTTGTCGGATTTATTAAATATGCACTCAGTAAAAAATTATCATAAAAGAGAAGCCATTAGATACCTAAGAAACCTAAGATAGCTGTATTTATTTTAGATTGTTTAAATGATTTCTTTTCAATTATAGAAACACCTTGTGAATTTTGGTCTCTGATCATTAGAATTTTCTATAGCGACATTATATCTAGCATTAAGATCAAAATCATCATAAATTTTATACGCTCTAATAGTATTAAATTTATCTATTCTACAACTCTTCTCAATGAGAGATCCAGCATTAAGTGATAGAAAATTGAAAACATTATGGTTCATATGCTTTTTTATCTCAACACAACGGCACCATTTAGGAGCCTCTCTGTTTTATATTTAATATATAATAATTAATAATCAATAAAAGACGTCTTTCACATTTGAAATACTTATTAGAAGTCAGTTCTTTATTTACTCTCATTTATGATATTCTATAATCTATGTACATAGGCAGGGTGATTCGTATAGTCATTATTGATCTTTATATACACTGTAAAACATTATTTAGGAAATTTAAGTTTAATCATAATAACTATACAACATCTCCCTTTACAAATAATAAAGAATACAAAAATTATTAATAATAAATATAAAATAATAAAAAATTTAATAAAACTATAGCTTAAAATGTTACAAATCAAGTTTCCTTGGTTTTTTGATAATTCTACCTTTGCGTGTTACATACTGACCATCCTTACAATCAACTCCAATATTCTCCTGAACTACATCCTTTTCATTTTCATTATCCTGTTTTTGACACTCAATTTCAAGATTTTCACTATTACCCTTAGGTGTTGTATCACAACTTTGCAAATTATCCCCTGGTGACTTCCTAATATGTTCCAAATTTCTTCTAAAAAAGGAACCATTACCATCCAAAATCACATAAGACCTCGGTTCCCTACAAATTTCAACTATTTCACCATTCAGCCAACAGTAGGTGTCTTTTTAAATAAGATCTTATCGCCCTCATTAACCGATTCATATTTTCTCGATCTTCTATTATAATATTCAGTACATTTGGCTAATTTTGATTTAATTTTTTCTTTGTATTTCTTAGTGTTTACTAACTTTGGTTTTAAGTTATCTATCATCATAGTACGCAAAGTGCGTGACATCAACAATTCGGAAGGACTTGGAAGATCACCCTTGGGTGTTGTCCGATAGTGTAATAAGGCAATATAAGGATCCGAGTTGCTTTCCAAGGATTTAACAAGAACTCGTTTTACAGTTTGTACTGTTCTTTCAGCTAGACCATTTGATCTAGCGAAATACGGGCTCGAAGTCACATTAACCATTCCCCAGGCTTTACAAAAAAGTTCGAATTCTTTAGAATTAAAAGGCGGTCCATTATCGGACATAAAAATATATGGTATACCGTGTCTTGATAATATTGACTTTAATCTACATATTACATAAGATGCACTGTAACCACTACTCAGCAATTCAATTTCAACAAACTTTGAGTATTAATCAACTACCAGAAGGTAAATCTTTCCACGAAACTCAAAAAGATCGCACCCCACTTTATACCAGGGTATATCTACAACCTCATGTGGCATAAGTTCTGGTCTAGTGTTGGAGTTCTGGTGTCTCAAACAAACTTCACAATTCGATACAATATTATCAATGTCGTTGTATATATTCGGCCAATATACAGACTGCCTTGCCAAATTTTGACATCTTTGAACGCCCATGTGGCCCTCATGGATTTTATTTAAGACTATTTTACGGAGGCTCCTCGGAATGAGTATTTTCATTAACACCCCCTTTAAGACACTAATTTCGTCCCTTATTTTATAATACGGTGCGACATCCTGTTCAATACTCCTTCGATTCTTAGGCCACCCTTATAATAGAAATAGAAAAAAAAAACATATTCATGAAACCTAGCCTAGAGTTGGCTGGACAGACTCCCCTAAATGTACAATCGCTCCTCTTATTCGGAGGTGACAAACTGAAACAACAGAGAAGTTGGTTGATTAATTTACAAGAGAAAGAAAACTTAAATCCGGAAAAAAATTTGTTAATCAGCTCTGAATAATTTACGTCATCAAATGCCTTATTTAAGACAAGCGAAATTAGTAACGAAATATTCCTGTTCTTACAATTTTCTCTTATGCATTCTGTTAGGTTTAGCTACAAAAACATAGTATTACGACCGGTTCGAAACCCAACATGAGAATTACTAAGTAAATTATTTAAATGAACAAACGCTAATTCTTCAGATATTTTAAAAAAATTTAGATAAACAAAGTAGAATACTAACGGGTCTGCAGGTTTTTGCAAACATATTTTTTCTTTTTTGGATTTGAAACAATTCTAGCAGTCTTCCAAATATCACAAATAACGTACACATGGGATGCAAAATTGTCTGTGAAATCTTGTTTTCGCTTTATTTTTTTTAATTAATTAATTGTAGTTATTTTTGACTGCAAATCAAAAGCACTAATGTTATGACCGAAACAATGTTAATGCTCCTGTTTGGATGTCAGAGCAAGGAATTCACACGAATTCACTTTTCCATAACTTTATTAGAACTTCCAATCTATCTTTTTACAAAGGAATATCATACAAAGTTTCGCGTATTATCGCCATGCCAGATCATTTGTATAAATAATATTTAACCATTAAGATAATATATACACTCGGCCCTTCCTGACACTTCTGCTCGTCCCCGAGTGTCTTCGCTACGGCTCATCTTCATAGGCATCATCAATTTCGGGATATAACGTACACCACGGTTTAATCTTATCACTGCTTGAAAACCTTCTTTGATTTCTCTGAGCATAATATACATCTGCAACATATCGGTCATATCTTCTTTACCATGTTCGGGCCTTTATATTTTACTTCTAGTTTCCTGGACTCCTGTGCTAGGTATTAAGCTTTTAATTAGAACAAGGTCGCTTTCATTATATTTGGATGTTTATGTTTCGAGTCGAACTTAATTTTCCATGCCTTTCTGGCTTCTTCGATATTGCGAATTGCGTCGCTTCGTTTCTCATTATTACAACTCGGATTAAAGTCGTCTTTCGCTTCTTGAACGGCTACTAACATCTTGTTACCAGAAATATTACGAACTGAGAAATAAAAAACTAACAGCCCAATTATAAACAAAAATTCCTTACGAGTTCTTTTACTTTTTTATTTTCTCCAATTATAGATTATTTCCCCTTTTGATTGACTGCGTAAAGTGAAAAAAATTTGGGGAAAAAAGCTGTACCACGGTCTGTGACAAGTACTTTTGGCATCCCAAAATACTATATTAATTGATTCAGAGCCTCTACTACAGGTTTTGTTTTGGTAGATTTTACAAGAGTTAGGATCACATATCTTGTTAAAGCGTCAACATTACTAAGACATGCTCGTGGTCACGACTCCTTACAAATGGACCAAGGTGATCCAGATGCATTACTTAAAAGGGATTTTAGGTATATCCATACCATATAATTCGCATTCTCTTTTACTTGGTTCCTTACAGTAACAGCATTTAATGCATGACTAAATAATTTTTCACAAAGTATCGAGCTCGCTCACGATTTACACTGGATATAACAGAGCAATATATTACAGTTGTAAACTGTTTTCCCAGTAGATATGTTCGAAAATGCTCACAGCATTCTACTACAGCTAGGACTTCTAACTCATATGCATGAAAGTTTTGTTCTGATTGTTGCCATATCCGACAGGTTTCAACTCTTCTCCTGCGCTGTATTGCAGCAAAATAAAAGCCAAACGAATTGAAGATGCATCAGTGTGTATTTGATAGTACCTAGACATTAGGTCTAACACAGTGAAATATTTCTTACCCGCTAGATTTTTCAAAACGCCTTCTACTGTAGGCATTGGAAATGGCTGCTTGTAATTAATTGAATTTAGCTCGCGGTAATCAACACATAAGCGATCCTCTCCATTTTGTTTCTTTACGAAAACCATTGGCGACGCCTAAAACGATGTAGATGAACGGATTATATCGGTTTCCAGCAGTTCTTTGGTTTGGAATCGGAATATTGTACGGTTTTCTTGATACGCGTTTATTCGAATTAATTTTAATGTTCATTATCACATCACATTTACCGTTTTCACTCAACTTTTTTTCAATAACATTTTGCAAACGACGCTTTTCTTTTTACTAAGAAATTCGTTTATATCTATTTTACAGGTTTTCAAATAAATAAATGCATTGTATGTATTATTTGAATTTTCACTTGTTTAAATATTTCTTTTTCTTTAGCGCGACTATATTCGGTTTCTATTAAATTTACCGAACGCGACAACCACTTCACCACTTCAGAGTCATTGCTAATTAATTTTTCTACCGGTTAGTCTCTGCGTTCTTTTCTCATTATTTTCACTTTTATTTAACTTATTTGATTTTCTTCGAAATGTTTGTCGGTATTGTTAGTTGCGATAATTAGTTCTCATATTGGTTTCATCAGAAATATTGACCATCGTTTATATTCATAATGGTTAGATTTTTACGGACGTCCTCATTGTTTATCCTGTTTATAATATATTTAACATTATGTAGGAAATACTTTGCTTATTTTACTTTAGCTTCAATGTAAATTTTTAATCTTGTTCACATTGAAATATTTGTGTTATAATTTTGTATGTTGAAATGAAAAAGTTAGTTTGGTTTTGTTTTGAGTTTTTGACTTGTAACTTTTAATCATAAAAATAAAATTGTTTTATAAAAGGAGAAGGTGAAATAATTTTTACATTGGTTATGGACCCAGAACAACGTTAAGGATTTTGATGAATATTTAAATACAAATAGAAGATTATAGCGGGTAAACGCAAGATACAAAAATGGCGAGCTCAAAATACCAAATTGAGAAATTAAATCCTGACAATTATACGTCATGGTGCATACAGATGCGCAGTCTCTTGATTACTCAAGATTTATGGGATGTCCTAGAAACAACATTAAGTGAATCAGCAACTCAACAAGAAAAGGCTTTGTGGAAAATAAGGGACAATAAGGCCCTTGCAACAATTACGTTAGCGGTGAGAACTTCCGAGCTTATTCATATTAAGGATTGCAAGACCGCAAAGGATGCTTGGTGTAAATTAGAAAATATTTATAGAGCAAAAAATCCTTCAAGGAAAGTAAATTTATTTAAACAATTCGTAAGATTTAAATTTACATCTGACGAAAAATATGGACCACAAATTAATAAATTTTGTTCTTTAGCTGAAGATTTAAAAAATTTTGAAATAACCTTTCCAGATGAATTGTTTCAATATTTTTTTTATGCAGTTTACCTCAAGAAGTAGAAAATTTTGTAGTTGCGATGGAGAGCAGAGATAATATACCTAAATTACAACAGCTTAAAAATAAAATTTTAGAAGAAGAGCAACGTAGAAATGAAAACGTGTGTGCTGGTAAGGAGCAAGTGTTCGCCATTAAGAACAAAAACGTTAATAAATTTGTATCATACACAAATGATCAAAATAAATCAAAAAATTTGAAATGTTTTGTATGTGGGAAAAGGGGTCATGTCAGATTGCAGTGTTTCTCTAAAAATAAAGCTAATAATGTGAACAGTGCTATGCTCGTCATTAATTCTGTTACACGCCATTTGCGACACACTGAAACCCGTTACGAATTGTCACCGGAAGCAAAGCAAAATACGATCAAGCGGCATGTTTATAGATTTTCCCCGACTAGCTACGGTTACGGTACGGTTGGTTCTTGACCCTTAAGTTACGTGGCGCGTAGACAAATAAATACACTACACATGCCATATAAATTCTACCATTAGTGTGTAGATATGTTGCCTTGGCCAGTTGTTATGCCAGGCTGGGTACCTTTTTGTTCCCTCCCATTGACTCAAAGTCAAGCGCCATTACAGGCTGAGTACCCTAATTTTTAACCTGTCCCTAATATACATGTGTCCCCCTCTAACTCACCTCCATCCAGCAATCCTTCAAAAAAAAAGAAGCTTATAGTTTCATTTTTATACAATTTAATTCATTCCAGTTAAAAATATGTACATTTTAGGTATGTATTAAAAATGTTTAATAAATTTTTTAATATAGTGTACAATATATATGTGAAAAAAAATTTTTTTAATGCTACTGTAACATTAGGAAATCTAACGTAAACTACAAAATAATATAATATGATATAATATAATATAATAATATTCAAATGTAGAAAGTTACTTAACTAAGGATGATGTTGTCGTTGCTGGTGGTAAAGATGTCGTTGCTGGTGTTATAGTTGTCGTAGCTGGTGGTATAGTTGTCGTCATTTGTCATTTTATAAATCACATTAAAGTTTTTTAAACTTTTAAAAAAAATGCAAATCAAATTTAATATTTTTTTTTAATCTTTTTGGCACAACACTACGATTCCAAGGCTCAACACAGACTGACTAAAATCTTTCCTTTTTTATTATTTTGTCAACTAACTTTTTCTTGTGTGTTCTTCTTCTTCTCCCTTTTTTTTAAGCATTGTCAATTGCATGTGTCGTCTTATCATTGGTCAGTTTAAATAACGGTAAAGTCAGGTGATGGTACATATGCAGAAGAATACAAACGAAATAACTAAAATGTAAATTCCAATTGTCAGTGCCGTCACTGTCGATCGCAAATTTTGAGGGGGGTTGTTGTCAACTACGCTGAGTGTACAACAAAAAATAAATAAGAAGAACAAGTGCATATAATATGAGTAGCTATGTGTGTAACAAAATGTATGGCTTATGAATGTATGAAGTTTTAACGGGTACGTGTACACAAAAAAAAAATATATTTACTGATACAGGGTGAAATAGCGATTAAATCTTGGTTTATTGTGTAGAATTATGTTTGTTCTATAGGAAGCGAAGGCAAAGGAAAAAAATAATTCGTAACAATTCATGTATGAATGAAGAAAATTATGATGAGTGGATTCTGGATAGCGGTGCATCATCACATGTTTGTGGAGATAGAAATTTATTTTCAAGTATAAAGGAGTATGACAGAAGTGTAATTCTTGCGTCTGGTGATAAATTTAAAGTAAATGGAACTGGAGAAGTTAAGGTAAATTTTTGGAACAAGTGCTATACTTTAAAATATGTTTTGTATATACCGGATATGAAGTCTAATTTTCTTGCAATAAGCAAGATGTTTGAAAAAGGCTATTCACTAATATTTTCCAAAAATAAGGTAGATATTTTTAAAAAGGAGGAATGAAATTTTACTTTATTTTCGGCTTTTTGGTTCTTTTTAATAAATTTTCTAACCATTTTTAGAAAGAAAAATTATTTACAAATGTATGCGGACGTTTTCCAAAGAAAACAAGAAAAATTAGACGCTAGCAGAATGAAATGCAGCATTTTCTGGACCGCCACATCCTTCATCAGCATTCTTTGCATCTATCTACCTTTTGTTATGTACATCGTGAACATCATATATTTAACCAACTAAGCTTAATGTTAATTTGGTGAGACGAAGTTCACACACAACTTAAAGCTTTTTTCTTTGTCGTTCTCTTTGTAACTCGATATATCACAGTTTACGTTTTGAAAAATAAATCTGATGCGTTCGACGCATTTAAAGAGTACCTTGCAATGGCAGAGAAGCAAACTGGATGCAAATTAAAACGACTTAGAAGCGATAATGGTCGTAAATCGAAATTTTAATGGTTTCTTAAAGAAAAATGGTATAGTGCATGAAACTACAGTGAGTTATACACCACAACAGAATGGAGTTTCTGAAAGAGCAAATAGGACACTGGTTGAAATGACTCGTTGTATGCTTGAAATTCGAAATTACCTAAGTCGTTATGGGCTGAAGCCATAAACACGAGTGTTCATATCAAAAATCGATCACCACCAAAAATTTTGGACAAAGTTACACCTTATGAACGATGGACTGGAAGAAAGCCCTGTGTTTCATATTTTAAAGTATTTGGGAGTAAGGCAGTAGCTCTAATTAAGAAACGAGATCGTTCTAAATTAGATCCAAAAGGTAACATTTATTCATTTGTTGGTTACCAACCTAATACGAAAGGTTATCGTTTATATAACACCCAAACTAAAGCGTTAGTTATCGAAAGAAATGTAAAATTTTTTGAAAATGAATTTATTTATGAGAAAAATAATGAAGGTGATAGTGATTTTTGTGATATTTTCGAATGCTCAACAACGATCTATGATGAAAATAAAATACAAGATTCAAATAAAGATAATGGTGAAACTCGTTTAGAGAGTCCAAACTCAAAAAGTAAAGGTATGATAAATGTTAATCCTGATATTAAAAACAACGTAGAAATAGAAGAATCCGATTATATTAGTGATGAAGGGTCTGAATGTATTGGTTTCGATAGTTTATCCCATAGCGAATCCGAAAATAATCAAACTTACGAAGTAGTTCCAAATACTAATAGAAAACGTAAGAGAGGTAGGCCATCTACACAAAAAACAGGAAACCCTGGTAGACCACGCATAATGTATAGATTGAATAGCGAAGAATTAAACATCATAAAGGATTTTAATACTAATCGAAAAAACGTAAAAAAAGCAATAACCAGGGAAGAGTCCAAAAAATGGAAACAAGCTATGGAAAACAAATATGACTCATTGATTAGAATGGAACGTGGGAACTTGTTGAAAAACCTAGTTGCAAAAATGTGATCGGTTGCAAATGGATATTCAGAAGAAAACGTTTAGCTGACGGTACTACTGAGAAATACAAAGCTAGATTGCTTGCTCAAGGTTGTTTTCAGCAATTTAATCGAGATTATTGGGAAACTTATGCTCCTGTTATTCGTCACCCGACGATTAGACTTATTTTATCTTTGGCAGTAAAATATGAATTGCTAATTAAACATGTTGATGTTGTAGCTGCTTATCTAAATGGTGATTTGAAGGAAGAGGTATATATGAAGCAACCACAAATGTTTATAAGAAAAGGTAAAGAGAATCTGGTATGCAAATTAAGAAAATCTTTATACGGCCTTAAACAGTCTGGAAGGCAATGGAATCACTATATATCAATCACTAATTGGAAGTCTTACGTATTTAGCTACAATTAGTAGACCTGATATTGCTTACACGGTTTCAAATTTATCTCAGTTTAGTTCTCAACCCCATAAGGAACATTTTGTTGCAGCTAAGCATGTACTACGTTATTTAAAATTTAAAGAATTATCGTTGCATTATTCAAAGGATGGAAGTGATTAACGTGCTACTCTGATGCAGACTGGGGTTCAAATATAATTGACCGTAAGTCTTATAGTGGTTTTATTCTAATTTTCGCAGGGGGTCCAATGTCCTGGGAATCGAAAAAACAGAATATAGTGGCATTAAGTTCGATGGAAGCGGAATACATCGCAATGTGTCAAGCTGCTAAGGAAATAAGTTTTTATCGAAGTTTATTAAACGAAATGGGTTTTCAAGATTTTATAAGAACGCCAACCATTTTAAATTGTGACAACCAAGGAGCTCAACACTTGACCAAAATTCAAATGACTATGAAAAAAGTAAACACATTGATATTAGATATCACTATATAAGAGATAAATATAAAGCCAACGAATTACATCTAGAATATGTCCCAACGGAGAATAATGTAGCTGATATTTTAACTAAATGTTTGCCAAGCACTAAACATTGGAAATGTTGTAATTTATTAAATTTAAAGACAAAAATTTAATCTTTCTATTTTATAAATTAACACAAAATTTGATTTGTAAATTTGAATGTAAAATATTTATTTAGTTACTAATAAGAAATTTACATTGAGGGAGCGTTTGTAGGAAATACTTTGCTTATTTTACTTTAGCTTCAATGTAAATTTTTTAGGTTTTTTGAATCCCACAGGATAGAAATTTGTAAATACTATTCTTTAAGCAAATAGATTTTTAAAATTAATAAATAGGTATAAAAGCAATAATTATATTTAACAAAATAAAATATGTAAACTAAAAACTTGATTGCAATTTATTATTTATGAGGTCTAATTAGAATTAGCCAATGTAATATTACATCTACGTATAAACAGTTTTGTTTACAACTAAAAAAATTTAGTAATTTTCCTTTTATTCTAGATTCGAAATAAATTTATGACAACAAGGCACATAAACTGAAAATATTTGTACATAAAAACAGCAACAAAATAAGTATACCTGCTTTAAATAGTGTACAAAAGCTGTTCAAAACAATGGAATGAAAATCTACTTTGTTTGTGTATGTGGTGCATGTGGGTTTTTTATAAATGTTATTACCTTTAAGCGGTTTTTATTGCAATTTATTCATTAAATATGTGTTGTATTTCATACCTATGATTGTTGTCTATGGTTGTTGTCTGTTTTTTGCTTATAATGTTTAAGCAAAAGATTTGATAAAATGTTTTTTTTTTGTTTTCTGTTTATAAGTAGATCTGCATACAATGCAGAATTTCATAAAACGGCAGTAAACAATGTTATTAGGGTAAAAATGTGGCAACGCTGCTTACAAATAAAGAGAATTAAAAAATTCTCCCGTACGAGTATAGAAAATATTTAAAATTCTGATTGCGATATTTTTGATATTCGTTTTTACACTCTTTGTTTTAAATATACCCACAACAAAATACACTTACAAGTATGGGTAAAATAAACACCGCAACTTTTTACTGTGGTGTTTAAAACACGCGGGCATGAAAAATATAGAGTAAGTATGCGGTATACTCATGGTGTACTCGTGCCGTTCTCCGATTAGCACTATCATCAAATTCACCGTGACGCCCGATTGCTAACATTTGATAAAAATACTCAACGATCGATTCATTTTTATTTTTGTGTGAGTTCATCATTTCTATGTTTATATGTATCTGCTTAATTTGATACACGCGGAAAATCTGTCAGAAATGCGTCAACAAAATCAGACCAACGACGAAAGACCTGAGAATCAACCCATATCTTAGCTTCTCATATTAAGTTACTTTGAACACCGTATAACTCATTCCAACCATAACCACGCATCAGTTGTTCAACTCTTTCAATAAATTTAACTGAAGAAATATTTCTTGTGCAAGCATCGAACTCTGGTAACATTCGCATTATTTCGCTTACATTTTGTTCATTCCTTTCTATTTTTAACCGACTTCAAAAAAAGAAGAAGTTTATACAATTCGACTCAGTCATTTCTGATCCCATTTTGAAAATTTTTGGTAGTATGATAGATTATACCTACAGATTGATCCCGCTTAAAAAACAGTTCATAATCTTAAAAATTAAAGGGTGTCCCCATACAACATACATATTTTTTACGTGTATTATGAACTGTAAAGGGCGTTTTTGTAAAATTTAAATTAACTGCGTATTACTATGTCTCCCAAAAACAAAAAATTATACAAAAATAAATCTAAAAGTTTAAGGGCGCCCCCATAATTGATGTAAATTTACTTATATGGGCCTATCTTTTGAACCGTTTTAGACAAACGCTTGCAAATTGGACAGAATGTCGATTGCTATGTCCTTTATATAACAAGTATTAATATTACAAATTATAAATTAAAGGGCGCGCCAATAGTTCATTAAATTTGATGTATATGGCCATACTTTTGAACAGTTGTAGATAGACGCTTGAAATTTACAACGAACCTGTATTGCTAAGTCCGCTATAACAACAAGTATAAAATTTGGACTTGGAAGTTAAAGGGTGTTCCAATAGTTAATGTCATTTTGTGTATGTGACCAAACTTTTGAACCGTTATAGACAGAAGGATAAAACTTAAAAGTGACCTGTATTGCTAAATCCGCTTTATCAACGAGTTTAAAATTTGAATTTAGAAATTAAAGGGTGTCCAATAATTGATGAAGGTTTACTTATATGAGCCTATCTTTTGAACCGTTATAGACAAACGCTTGTAAATTTGACGCAATGTCGATTGCTATGGCCGTTATAGTAACAGCTGATAATATTTAAAATTATAAATTCAAGGATGCACCAATAGTTCATTTAAAAAGAAAAAAAGAAGCAACTCTGGCACAAGAAAATAAACAATAGAGAAGAATGACAAAATTAAATGTCAAAATTTGTAAACAAAAACATTTATTTTATTAAATAATACACAAAGCTTCGCGTCCAATGCAACATATTATTAATTACAAACATTTAATGTACGAGGGCTGCTATATATATTTCTGGCCTGGCAACACTGAGTGCTGCCAAGTGCAATCTGACATTTCTATTGGAAAGTTTGTCATTTCTAAGCATAATCGTACTCAAAACGTTTTGACGTACGACCATTATTTGTGTTGTTTACAGTGACTTGAAAAAATTAATATAGAAAAAAATGGAATTTACTCGTGAACATTTTCGTGCCATCATTTTTCACAACTTTCGACGTGGATTATCACGACAAGAGTGCATTGATGAACTTAAATCTTTGTATTGCGATGAAGCACCATCCTATAGCACTGTGAAAAATTGGTAAAATGAATTTAATCGTGGCCGAGGCTCGCTCAAAGACGAATTCCGTGAAGGCCGTCCAGAAACGGCTGTTGTGCCAGAGAACATTGATGACGTGCGTGAACTCATAATGCAAGATCGACATGCGACATACCGGGATATAGAGACATCCTTGGACATTTCTTCCACCTGCATACATTCGATACTGCATTAACACCTGGCCGTAAAAAAGGTTTGTTCTCGTTGGATCCCACACACGTTGGTGCAAAGAAATGTTGCAAAAATACGATTGCGGTGCTTCAAAAGACGTTTATAAGATCGTCACAGGTGGCGAATCATGGATCGACCGTGTGGGTCTTCAAAGACGAGCAAAATCCAACGAAAGTTGTTCGTGGAAGAAGCACTTCGAAGCAAATGGTCGCCTGTTTCTTCGGCAAAACTGGTCATTTGGCGACTGTTCCGCTTGAGCAACGTAGGACGGTCACTTCTGAGTGGTACACTACAGTTTGTTTGCCTGAAGTCATCGGAGAAATTCGAAAAACCAACAAGAGAAGACGAATCATTGTTCACCCTGACAATGCGAGCTCTCACACATCGGCTCAAACCAGAGCGTTTTTGGCCGGCCAAAACGTCGAATTAATGGGTCATCCGCCGTACAGCCCTGACTTGGCACCTAATGACTTCTTCTTGTTTCCGCACATCAAGAAAAAAATGCGTGGTCAACGATTTTCGTCGCCAAAAGAAGCTGTTGAAGTGTTAAAAAACCATGTTTTAAAGGTGTCTCAATCGGAGTGGAAAAAGTGCTTCGACAACTGGTTTGAGCGCATGCTGGAGAATACTTTGAAAAACAATAAAACCATTTTTGATTATAAATATTCGCATTTTCACTATTAGGCCACAAATATATAGATCAGCCCTCGTAGATTACAAAAAGATCTTTGACGAACAAAATGTTATAAATATAATTTTGTGTGTTTTTTATTAAAAAATAGTGATGGATTCAGTGGCATTATGGATGGAGACGGAAAATGAACATAACATTTAAAATGCAATTTCCACTTTGCGAATATAGCAAAACTTCTTCTGCAGGCTTTTTGTTTGCTGTAATATGTTGGGTAGCATTTATACTTGCGCCAAAGCATTTTGATGTTAGCGTTCCGTTGTTTTTTTTTTCATATGCAGAAGTTTGATTATCTACTCCTTCATCGTGCAATGCAATATTGTGAATCCAACCACCCTTACTAGAAATGCTCACCTTATTCTTCCGCATAAATAAATATTTATGCTGCGTTAGTTTCATATTTATCAAAATACATTACTTGTTTCCTACCCTCTTCATCTCTTATAGGAAGTCCATTATAATTATGGCCGTCCGTCAGTTTTTTTACCCGTTGTTTGGCATTCCCACACTGCAATTGAATGAAAACTTGATCGTCTGACACCCACGTTAATGGTTGGCTTGGTATAAAAATATTTGTATGTTTCATACCATACCATTTTGATAAGCAACTCTAGCATCATCGTTTTGTTTTTTTTTCGTAAAGAGTTAAAGTCTAACTGCCATCCCTAAATTAGCGCGTAAAGCGCAAGATATCTGTCAAAATTTCTCATGTACATACAAACAAAATGTATGAAGCATCCCTAAATAGCACGGAGTCAACGCTTAGCAATTGGAAAATCCAATTTTGACAGTGCGTTAGGAAGTGAAGTTGGCTGCTTGTTGGTTTGTTTTGTTATGGTTGAAAAGTAATGACAATTTAGTTATTTTCAATGCAATCTAGAAGTTTTATCTCTTCTTTATTTTTATACAGCGGGTTTTATAAAATAAAATGTGTTAACATTGCGGTTAAAGACACAAAGTTGACGCTCTTATTTAGGGACGACATTCCAGCGCAAAATCTATGAATTACATTGTGTTGCGTCTTACGCGCTAATTTAGGGATGGCAGTAATTCTTGCATTAGCCCTGATTAACTGTTGTTGGTTTTTGTTGACCACATGCATTCGTGTATCATTATTGTAACAGCTTTAGTTGCCGCAAGTTAAAATAATAAAATGTTCACAATTATTGTTATTAAGAGTCAACATGATTCTTGATTATGAAGCTTTTCCTAATCAATACTCATAGATTCGACTAGGGTAAGTATGCATTATAAAATAAATAATTACAACTGTAAACAATTATTTAAAAAGTTAGAAAAGGAAATTGGAGAGGTTAATATGATCCTTGCTTTAGATTACCATCCATTGGCAACCATTTATTTAAAAATTGATATTAAAGAAGATTATAAGATTCTTACACAACAAGCTGACGAAAAACCTGAATTCACCCATCCCAACCTCTTGCATCTGGAAAGAATATAAATTTTTAAAAAGAAATGACAGAATTTACAGGACTTTAAATTATTGCTTAATAATAATATTCCATTTGAACAATATGGTTGTTTTGCTTTCTGTATACTTACTTTATTGGACTTGAATTTTATACATTTTTGTTTATATTATTTAACTTATAAAATTATTACTTTTATTGTTAGTATTTATTCGAATCAAAAGATAATACATAATAAAAAAATAAATGCATTTGATTTTTTATTAAACTTAAAGCGTTAAAAAAGTCGTTTTGTTTTATAATACAATACAAAAGAACGTAGAAAATATGTCTTTAAAAATATTTAAAAAATATAGTTTTTTCTTTTGAATGAGTTTAGTTGTGTTTAATTTCCCTATTCCATTTGTGAAATATTTGTTATTTTATAACGTTTTTTGCTTCTCCTGTAAAATTAGAAAAAGTGATGTTACATACTGTGAATTTTTTTTTGGCAACTTCGATGAGCTGACAAAGACGGGGGCAATGCTTGATGAGGGTGCCATTAACATTTTCTGTCGCATACCCCTCTCTGCTTACGGACAGCGCATCGACGCTGCTATCTAAGAACTGACCCAAACAGGATGGTCTACGAGTCAACATGTCCGAACGCTACAATAATCTGGCCCTCTTTGGATCGGGGCAGGGCGGCTGCACTATTGCAGCTACCGAGGGTTCGACTGACTTGGTGGCTGCGGTCACTGGGCACTTTCTATTTGGGACCCATGCTAGGAGAATGGGTATCGCTTTTAACGACTTCTGCAGAAGTTGTCAGGACGAGGAGGAAGAGAGACGGTGGAACACCTCCACTGTCAATGCCCCGCGCTGGGGTATATACGGCTGACATATCTCGGTCAGCGGTACTATGAGGGCCTATCTGATATATCGTCAATGGGTCCAGGTAGGATTAGTTCCCGCTTAAGGTACAGTGGGTGCTTTACCGGCCCACAACCGAACATCGTGACTCATTCAGGGGGATGAGCACACACTTTGGTCGACTGGCCTCAGTTAGCGGATTCTTCTCTGCATTTTTCTCGAACCTTTTCCGTATTTTCATACCCGCTGTTCTTTCTGTCTTTCTCATCTCTTCATCCCCATCTCTTTTTCTAATTCCTGCCTTAATCTTTTCTCTCTGTTTCTTCTTCTCTCTCCCTTCTAACAGCAGGTAACACAATGGGACCAATCTATGGACCTAAGTGGGCTGTCTGCCTAACCTAACCTGCTCTGGATTTTCGACGACGATATATAGATTGATGTGCACACATTTTTATTATTTGTATGTGCAACTAAATTGTGCTGGTTTTCTATGGCTATTCAATCAAAATTTTAATGATTGTATATCTCTTTTTTATTACATTTTACACGTTGTCAGTGGATTATTTTAAATACTTCCTGTTTTTTCAAATAAATGGAAATTAGCTAGAGTTACACCTACTAAAAGCATGGAACATTGTACAATACAAATAATTTTCATCCTATTGAAATTTTAGCTAAAATAGATAAAGGCATAATTAATTAAGTTAGTGAATACTTGGATTTCAGTAGTATATTATATGATTGTCAACTTTTTTTAGACGTAGACATAAATATTAACTCTTTACCTAAGTAGAGATTATGATCCACCACCAAGTCAATTGAGAAAGTGGCAATTTTTTTTTTTTTTTTGTGTTAATATTCAACTAGTGCTTGTAGGCTAATATCGGCTTACTTACAACATTCTCACCAATATTATTAAATAATTAATAAATTTATCAGCGTTTAACCACTGTTAAGTGGCGTACTAAAAGGAACAAATTAAGTGACGGTCTGTTGTCAATATTATTATCAATTCACCTGAGCAGAGTTTTCGATACCATTTGCACTCTAATTGGTTACCTTTTAATTTTTCAGTTAGTGCTTGTAGACTGATATCGTCTTACTTACAACATCAAAGTCAATATCTTTCAGTAAATGGTAAACTTAGCAAAGTCTTACCATAGGTAGGTGCAGTACCATAAAGGTCAATTTCAGAGTTTCTTTTATTCTAAAGGACCTATTTTATATTTTTTATTGTATTGTTATTACACCGTATTACTTTGCCGATGATTTACAGCTCGTAAATTGGATGGTCAGCTATTCTTGGATATTTTGCCACCAAATATTAACTATTAGGTTGCACAGGCTGCCGATCTCTGGAAGAAGACATTTGATCCCATTGTGATGCTCGAAGGAGAGAGGTGGAAATAGGATCCTTAGGTTTTCCCAAAGCCACACTAGGCCCAGCGTCAAATCATCCGAAGCCGAAACAAAGGAATTTACCTCAGGGGAGAGAAAAACTGCCGTATTTGTGAATATGCTAAACAATGGCTGAGGAGTTGCTTCAAAATCTGCTCCAAATCATTCTGGGAATTTATAAAGAAGTAGTTATATGGAAGATTCAATATCCTAGCATGAGCACCAATGATAGCGTGGCGTTTCAGCACAGCCACCAGCGTATGAATTGAATTCTGCAGTCACACTGCGGCAATAAAAGTCCCGACACCGTTTATGTTCGACCATCAGGTCTGTACAGCAACTAGCAGTTCCAGCTGAATGTTCTCCATTTTAGCGATATACCAACTAGTCAACCTATTTCACTGTCTCTCAGGCGTAGTACCGATCTAGTAAGGTATTCAACAAATGAATCTAGAAGCCGTATACACTCATAAAGGGAATTGATCGCAGTTGCTGAAAGAGAATAACCCGATATCGTCTCTGTACATCCTGTCTGTGCTTCCTCTATTCTACTTTCCTCTCTCTTCTATAATCTTTCCCACTTTTATTTTCTTGACGAATACATCATTAAGTACAGCTAATTTTAAGCAATTTCTTGTATGTGTAACTTCAGCGTATGCTATGATTACCTTTATATCGTTAGTTTAAAAAAAGGACAAATATTTTCTAATATTTAGTAGCACATCAAAAACAAAATGCTTGAACGTTAAACTTCTATTGTTTTTCAAAAACCGATTTTTAGCAACTATTGAAATAAATATTTTTATGTAAAGAACAGAGATTTTTTCCTTTTTTAATACAACTCCAAAGTTAAAATTTTTTTACTAAATCTTTGCTGTGTTTTTGTGTAGAACATTTTTGAGTTGTTATTGTCTTTTGTCTTATTGATTCAATGGAGTTCTCATTTAATCAATTTGGCTTTTGATATAAGACTTTCTGTTTTTCTGTACAAAATTTGGGTAAAATCCACTGATGAGCTATTTGAGCAGTAGTGAAATGGCCATATGGATATGCTTTCCCCGCAGTAATACATTTCATTTCGTAGTTTAGTTTAAAATAGTAAATATTTCATGAGAATATCATGAAATATTTATATTTGAAGGAATCAAGCACGAATAAAGTAAATTAATTAAAATTTTTTTGTTTTGAAACCGAATCAAGGGACACTAATTTTTTACTATTTAGACTATTTTACCTTTTGTAATCTCTTTTTATAGAACGCTACTAACAATGAAATTAAAAGAGCATTTCGGGGGTTGTCGATACAATTACATCCTGATAAAAATCCTTCAGAAGACGCAAACATTCAATTTCGAAATTTGGTCTCCATATATGAAGTTCTAAAAGACACTTCAAAGCGTGAGAAATACGACAAAGTACTGCGAGATGGTTTGCCAAATTGGAAATCTGCCTTATATTACTATCGACGCATGCGAAAGATTGGATTGTATGAGGGAGCAGGTATTTTATTTTTGATTATAACTGTTGGGCAGTATTTGTTTGCTTGGGCGGCGTACATGGAAAAAAAATATACAGCTGAACAAGTGTTTGGTTCGAAATTAAAGAAATTGCAGAAAAAGAATAAAAATATTGATATGGAAACTATTTTAAATGAAATACCATCGCCTTCGATAAAGGTATACATATGTGTTTAGAACTGTTAGTGTATATAAAAATATTTT
Organism: Gymnosoma rotundatum; assembly: GCA_916610165.2. Lineage (NCBI taxonomy): Eukaryota > Metazoa > Arthropoda > Insecta > Diptera > Tachinidae > Gymnosoma > Gymnosoma rotundatum. The sequence continues at coordinate 32,719,948 of OU744340.1, forward strand.
ATAACCTTATTAAAATATAGAACACATTACCGATTCAAATACCGATTTTTATTTGGAGTCTGCCATCAACTTTAAAGGAAGGTTTCAATAAAGCTAACGAATTAAAGGAAATGGCCTTAGAGAAACGAAGACAGTAAACGAACATTGCTTTGTGTAATCTCTTTCAAATTAATATACTGTTTTGTTTTCTTTTTATAGAGAATTAAAAGAAGCCAAACGCCAAGAGGAATTAGAAAAGGAATACGAAGAGCAAGCAAGATTACGTAAAGAGAAAAAAGAAAATTTGCGAAAACGAAAAGAAAATGCAAAAGCGCCAGAAAAAACAGAAGAAGAATTAAAAGGCTATTCCCAAATACAAGGACGAGAAATAACCGAAGATGATGCTATAAGACCGGTGACGCAAAAGGTAAAATGCAATGATTAAAAAGGCTTAATTATTTAATGTGTAATTATTTTATAGGCTACGTTGAGTGGGAGCTTTTGGACAGATGAAGACTTAGCTGAGCTAATACGTTTAGTTAAAAAGTATCCAGCTGGTTTAGGAAATCGATGGGGGTTGATTGCGGAAAATATGAATCGTACTGTACAAGAAGTTACATTTATGGCAGCAAAAATGAAAGAAAATGCTTTTCGAATACCCGGGCAAACGGAAAGTGTCGCAGAAAATATCGTGCAGAAGACTCAAGAAATTGTAAAAAAAGAAAAAACAAAGATAGAAAAAAATATTCTTATACCAGAAACAAACTGGAGCCAAGGCCAACAAAAAGCTCTTGAAACAGCTATTGTTAAATATAAAAAAAATGCAGGTAGTGATAGGTGGGAGAAGATTGCGAACTGTGTTCCGGATAAATCAAAAGAAGAGTGTTTGATACGCTATAAGTATTTATGCGAGTTGGTTAAGTCACAGAAAAAAAATGAAGAGTCCGAAGCTAATTCGGAAAAAATTACAGGTACCGAATCTTCACTAGTCGAAAAACAAAACACGGAGAATATTCCTCAAGAAGAGAATAAAATTGTGACAGCCGAAGATTTAGATGATGATTTTTCAGAAAAGTGCGGAAAAAAACATAGTAAACGCAAAGAAAGAAGAAGGCGGGACTTTTCTTCTGATGAAGATTCTGACAACGCGTACACTTACGAAAATTAAAAATTGGACTAAATAATGTTCTGTTTTGATAAAACAAAAACGTTATTGCTATTTAGCAGTATATTTGCTTGTAAGAGCTAAGTGGCAGCAACGTTAGTTATTAATTTAAATCGTTCAAACTTATTTCGTTAATATTTCAATCCTTTAATATTTAAATTAACTTCTTTTGTAATTATTTTGAATCACTGAAATATAAAAATTTTGTACTACGAAACTGTAGATTCTTTGCTTATGTTTAGCATCGAGTTTTGAGACATTTCTGTTTCTTCATCATCGTCTTCAATTTCCATCTCGAAAACGATCATAGTCTTTCGTTTCTCAGCTAGTATAGAAGCTACCTGTAAAAGAGAACAAAATAAAGTGTGTTTTACAGAAATGTAAAGTAATCGCACCTTTCTACATCCAGATACAGCTAAATTTGTGCAAATACTTTCAATTGGTTTAATGATCGTAATATCTATGATGTCAAACAAAGCATGGCCAATAGCAGAATCACTTAAATTTATATTTTGTGGCAGAAAATGAAGGGAGCACTTTCCATTTATTTTATCTAAAGGCAATTGTATGAAATAACTTTGATCTTTGATTGTTTCGTTTTCTTTTTGTAGCAGTAGTGATAGTACGTCATCGTTATAAAATTGCAAATCAACAAATTTCAAATTTTTTAAGTTATTGCTAAGGTCCTTTGTAAAGGGCCCAGGTGTCGTATGCAATCGAAAGCATTTTAATTGTGTAAACTTCGCATCAAATTCCATAATTAAGCACTCCTGCCAACTTGTAGTAACTAGCATAAGATCACGATTTTTAGTTTCACTAACAAAATATGAAGTTCTTATGAAGTCGAAATTACATTCAGAGTTTTCGTTAAAGGAAAAACATGTTAAACTTGCGTCAAGCTCAAACCCCTCACTTATGCTTTCGTTTGGCTTCTGAAACACATTATCAATGGCCGCAAACATTTTATCTCGTTGTTGCATAAGTGATAAGCGTTTTTCATGGGGATAAAGAAGTGGTGAATTGCGTAAACAATCGTTTTCCTCTAATAATTTGTGCCACAAATGATGCATATCAGTTTTTACTATTTGCTGCAGTGGTTTGTCTTCTAAATACTGACCAACCTTTTCTAAATTAAATTTTCTTTTTATAACGGTGCCATCATCTAAAATATAATACATAAATGAACTTGCCGTTAAATTATTACAGCGTTATGTATAACTAAAAATTAGCATGAAGTTAGCATAGAGTTTAACTATAACTAGCAAACAATCTGCGAACAACTTACTGCTAAACACTTGTTAGTGAGTTGTCAAACACTTGCCATCTTCTGTGCAACAGCTGTTTAGTGTCAATTTGTGAATAAAGAATATGGTGAATAAAAAATATGGAGGGAAAATAAATGTATGTTCAAACGACAAAATCAGGGGTGATATAAGGAAAAAAAGTAATTTAGTAGGGACACAATCCATTTTCAGAGTTGATTTTCTTAAAGTTAGCAGTCAGTTACAAATCGTTTAAGAATAAACATTGTGCCAAGAAGCTGCTAAGGCAAATCGATTTGCTAGTTGGCAGCTATTTGACTACAGTTTATAAACAATCGCTAACTTTTGGTTATACATAACGCTGTTACTCTTTAACATCAATACCGTTTTCTATAACACTGTCTTCAAAATTATTTAAATATTCTGCTAAATATATAGTATCTTCCATAGATAATTGCGTCATGTCTTCAGTAATATCCTGCTGATGCAGTCTTACAATGACGACACAAAGCCAACAGAAAAACAATTTCATATCGTTAACGGACTGATCAATCACTTGCTGTAATTCCAAAATTTTCATTAAAAATGATCCGCATTCTCGTAATGCTGCTTCAGTAGCATCACACATTATAACCGGCTGTAATAAAAAACATATATTACATGACAAATTTATTTTATATTAGATTGCTTTATGTACTTCATAAAAATAACTGATTCTGGCCAGTCCCTTGATAGTGTTGAGAAAATAAAACATGTTTATCGATGCCATTTGCAATGGTTTTGATACCAAACTCTGAATTGTTGAATAGCTTAGATCAACCGAGTTTTGAAGCTTTTTAACTTCTTTCTCCGTAAGATCCCTTTAAATATAATGCAAAGAATTGTTAAATAATTGTTAATAGGAATTTTTATATAGGAAATATATAGATGACTAGCGGACCCGGCTAACTTCGCCTCGCCCCAATTTGAAGCCTTCAGACAATCTTTAGAGTAATAATACAACACAAATATTTAAATTTTCAATGTGATTCATATGATGGAATCAGTAGAGAGGGATTTTATGCACAAAATTTCATACAAAAAAATAATTTTCGATTTCTCTAATTTTCCGTAATTTTCAATGACTAACTTTCAACGACACATTTAAAATATTCCTTCGGCTTTTATAAGTTGGTAGTTTTATTAGAGCTAGGCGACTAGTGTAAGGTGGAAGACCTAATAGGTTCCACTGTAGACCACGAAGGCAGAATAAAGGCCCAACTATAATATGCATAAGCTAGCTTTAGCGTATGTCAAAAATTCAACGAAAAGCCTGTCAAATGCTTAGGTACTATATTAAAGAAATTTTGGTGACTAAAATGTACTTACATAAACTTAGAAACTTCTTTGCCACAGTTGCACATTTATGTTTAATTCGTACAAAATTTTAAAATGAAAAGGCTTTTAAAAAGATATTTTATTTATTTCATTCATTAAAAAATAGAATTTCTAAGTAAGCAGTATGTTTCGTTAGTGCAATGCATAAGAAAAAAACAAAAACAATTAACAAGACACCTAGTGCAACGTTAAATTATAATTATTATTCCCCTTTACAAACTGTTGATCACTCAGATGATTCTAAAATCATTGTGCAAAAACAAGTTAAAGTACACATTCCTACAATAACAATATTAAAATGTAAAATCGAAGAAGTGCATGAACTTTGTAAAGTTGCTAATTCAAAAGATTATGCTTTAAGAAAAAGTTTAATTGGTTTAAAATTATTCCTTAAAACTAAGAATGATTACGATACCATGTGTAACTTGCTTAAAGATAAATATAAGTTTTTCAGTTACTCTACCAAAGACGAGAAGCCCTATTAAGCTATTCTATTCGGTATGGATAAACAATGTCTAAACGTCAAACTCGTTGTCAAAAAGAATTCGTACAACGTCGAGTATACAATTTATGTTGTTTATTTAAAAAAACAATCAACTACTAAGAGAGAACTGAGACAAACATACTCAGTTAATAACTATTTTAAAGTTAGAAGGGAATTTCAACAGTCCAAAAAAGCATATTACGCAGTGCTATAATTGCCTAATGTATGGCCATGATTCCAGCCGTTGTAAAGTTAAAACATTTTGTTCAAACTGCGCTGGACAACATGAGATAGCCGATTGCAATGAATTGACCCTTAATGACCCTTAAATGTGCAAATTGTAGTGGTTCTCATAAATCCACATTTGATCATTGTCCGACTACACGACAAAATCGTTTTAGTTCTGCAGCTCCTAACAGCAGTAATTACAATAACAGCTTCCCTAATACACTTCGTCAAAGTGCTTCACCATCCACCGGCGTCTGGTAAGCTCATAGAGGTAGTATTAATGACAGTAACGGAAACAACACTTCAAATGATGGAGGTGCCGGTGACCTGTATTCCCTTCAAGAAATTAAAAACCTTACATTAGAGTTAATTACTAACATAAAAAGTTGCAAAAATAAAGCAGAACAATTCGAGGTAATTACTAACCTTGCATGCAAATTCTTATCGTAATGGCTTACAATGAAATTAACATTATTAAGTGGAATGCAAGAGGCATTCGTTTTAAATATTTAGAATTATTTCAATTTTTAACTAGTAATAGCATTCAAATATGCTTAGTATCAGAAACAGGGCTTAATTTAATTTGTCTATTAAAAACAGTGAATTTACAATTTATAGAAATGACAGAACTAATTCTATAGGTGGTGTAGCAGTTATGGTAAGTTCCAAAACGCCATTTGCAATGCAACTTAACAAAGTCATGGATTCCATGTAAACATTGACAATGTTACGCATCCCTAAATGTATAATAAAAGTTATTGATACGCAAACAAAAGCAAACTGTGTATCACTAATTTTGTTACTGCTTTGTTGATATTTTGTGCAAAATAAATTACAAACACATCAATCATGGCGGAAGAAAAGTAAGAAAATTTTCTTTTAAATTTAATTATTATTTAAACAGAATTTATTTATATCTTCAGGGACAAAAAGTGGACTTTTGAGTGCAAGCAGATGTTGTTAACAACACGTTTGCAAAATTTTATGGGAGAAGGTGCTCCGGGAAATTAAAACCATTGACTCGGACTTTTTTTGTATTTTTGTACAATTTTATAATTGCTTTGAGGTGTTTCGTCAATTAATCCCATCAAATTTTCAAAGATTATATTTTTTATTGTTGACATCGCCATCTTGAAAAAAAAAAACTGATTGCAAAGAAGTGTTTCTAAATGTAGAAAATTTGCAAAGTTTTTTTTTACAAAGTAAACAATCGAATCAGGAGTTCCGAAGGCTCTCTTGTAGCTCTATATACAGTGCATTCGATTTTAGCCAAATAGACTCGTTTATGGTCGAGTCTTGAGACCGTGCAAACAGCAAAGTACCTTTCTCATAAAAGACTAAATGCATTAAATATTTCTAACAGAGTGTATAACACTGCACAAATTTATTTATTTATTTGTTTGTTTTGTTTCGTTTTGTTTCATTAGTGTGTAAGTTTAAGTTTATTATCTTATTTTAAAAATTATTAATTGCTCCCCTTTTCTGCTTTTGGGATTTTCTTTTAATCTTTCTTTAAATTGTTAATAGTTGTATAAAAATGTACAGATTTTTTTAAAATTATTTTATAGTAACAGTCCTCCGAGGACTGTAGTATGTAGGAAATTTTTAAAATCTATTATTTGTTTAAGTTTCTTCTTTTTATAATGAACCTTTTGGAAAATAAATAAATCAATCTAATTATCAATGAAATCTTTTTATTAAAAAGCATTACCATTGTTAAAAATAATTGGTAATGAAATTTACAATTAATCTGATTCCTTTCATGTACAATAAGAACACAGTAACTATATTTAATTTTTCTTCTACAGTAAATATTTGATTAGAATATCATCATATTTTTAGGAATCACGCTCAATTTACGTAACGATTCTTATAAAATGATTTTAAATAATAAATTTCATATTGAAACTTATTTTTGTTAAAAAGTTTTCTTAATTAAATTTCCATTAGGAAATGAGCAGTAAAAAAAGACAAACAAAAATTAGAATTGACTTACTGCATTAAAAACTCTTCAATTTCCAGTGTGGCATAACCAAAAACCAATAATTCCATAAAATCAGCAGACAGTGATCCTTCTGTTTGCCTATTTGCGTAACTCGTTAGCTTATTGTCCATTTCGAGTAAAACCGTTTCCCAAGCCTCCAATATGCATTGTATTGTATTGTTAATATAACTAGAAAAGAGTACAATTTAAAAATTTTGTGCTTTAACAGTACGTTTTTAGGGTTTCCTACATAAGGCGTAAAAACATAACCCTATTGTTTTCGTTACAATGTCTGTCCTTCTGTCACAGACTTCTCTGAAACCATAAAAGGTATACTCTGGAAATTTTCACGGAAGATGTATTACTATAGCCGCTAATAACAACAAATACTTACATTCTCACGACAATTGGATCTACGCTCCGAAACGACCAGAGTCTACCTCGGCCAAAGATTGTCAACCCAGCAACAGCTGTACAAACCGAAAGCAGAACTGTTACAACAACAACAAACACTTAAAATTAAAGGGCTTTTTAAAAGTCACGTGATATTTATAAAAATATTGTTACTTTTTGAATTGTCATACAGACACGTAAAATTTGCAACGTCAGCAAAATTTTGTGTGCTATAGCAACACGTAGAACAAATATAACTCTAAATTAAAGGGTGTCAATATGGTCTAGCTAACCGGCGCCTTTACAGTATACTTTGTGAATTTAGTTTATAAAGTACGTATAAAATAAATAAATAAGTCGTCAGAAAAGTTTATCAAAGGCCTATTGAATTTAATAATGAGTTTAACTATGTTTATCGAAAAGAAAACCTTTTCCCAACATATCAGCCCTAATGCAAACCTCTTTTCAGTTGACCTTTCTAATAAGTGCGTAACATTAAAATTAGTAATTAACTGTAATTTGCAAAGATTTTGTTTGAATAACGTGAGCATATAAAAAGTAATTGAATATAATAAAATTAAACATGTAAAAATAAGCAGAAAACACAGCCTTTTCTTACTTTTTGGTTTCCAAAATATTAGCACAGTGCTGCGCCAAATGAATCATTGGAGAAATGTACTCTTTTAAAACAGAATTACGAAAATGAAGAATTTTTAATTGGTTTCCGTCACGCAGCAGAACGTACATTGCATTAAAATCTCCGCTTAGACGAACATCATAAATTTCTGATTCATCAGGATGAGCCACGTGTTGGGTCATGTCAATAGTTCCCGACTTTAGGGCTCCTAACAATAGCAAATCAACTTTACATTTAAATATAATTACCAAAAAACATGGGGAACCCTTTGCAAAGGCTCTATGCTCCTGTGCTTTGGATGAAACCCCTAAAGTATGTAGATGGGGTAATGGTGGCAAAAAGAAATCAAACGTTAACTAAAAAATAAAACAAATCAGTATAAAGGCTTTTTAATTATTACATCGTTTACCTCAGTTTTATTTCGATACAGCTGCCTATAATCTGGAGCTTTAACGACTTTGCTAAAGTAAACCTCCTTTAAGTCGTCCCCATAGAATAAGTTTGAAATAGATTCTTCACGTTCTACATCTAATAGAGACACCTGACCATTGCTGTAACCTTAACGTTGCAAAATTATAAGTGATAAAATGTTTTTAGTATAATTTCGTATACGAACCGACTGCAATTATGGTCTCATCATAATGCCAACTTAAGCCTCTCACTTTAATATCTTCTCCAGGTGACGGAAAACTAACAATCTTTTGCCAGTTTAATCTTTGAATCACTATTTCGCCTATAATGAGCAATTTTAATAATATTATTTTTTGTAATCAAATATACATTTTAATATCCGTTCATGTCTCCATACTTTCCTTTTTCAGTTCCATAAGCAACTAAGTCCATCTTGTTACTCCATTCCATTTTTTCTATGACGCAACTCATATGTCGTGCGCCAATTTGTTTCATCGCCATTGATTGAGCCATTTTAATTAATTTCTTTGATCTAAAAATATTAAATTAAAATTAATACACTATGCAGCAAGAAATAAGTGCGCGAAGCTTAGCTGCCTAACATCCCCAAATTTCCACCAACCCATTTGCAATAATTTTAGACTGAAACGGCGTTGCCGTTGTACTGCTTTTGGTATTAATTTAAAATTAATTATTTATTTTGTTAATTGAATCTAAGTTTAAGCTTAACAAAGTTCAAAATGCAGCTTAAAAAAAAGTTTTATAATTAAATTTTTTTCAAAGATCATAAAAAATTTGCATTACATACAATAATTTTTGTAAAAAAGTCACTGGCAACGTTGTTTGTTTGTCCTACAAACACAAATGTTTACATCACTTTTATAATATAATTATGTGATAGAAACTTTGTTCTATGGAGTGATGGATATTTCCACTAAGCATATTTCTATACGTAGGAGAAGATAACAAACTCTGAGAATCTTGAACTTTTTTTTACAGAGTTGTAAAAAAGGAATATAATTGTTGTTCATAACAAAATGCAAACAAAGTTTGACAAGAAATATGACCTCCTAGAAACGGTCACAATTCGTCAATTTTTAATAGATTTTAAAATAAAAATTAGAAATAAAAAGCTCTAAGCTTGAAGAATCAGATTTTCAGGTTGTCACTTTCGCCATTTTAAAAATGAAGGAGCTACACCTAAAACATATAGTCATTAATTGTGATGGTTTCTTAGTTATAAAAACAAAACTAAAAGCCATGCATCATAGCGACTAACTCCGATAGATAAATAATAATCGATAGATAAATCGATAAATAAATACAGAAAAAGTTATTAAGTGGCAAACTTTTCAAATTTGAAAAAATCGCTCAAAAATATAAATTTAGTTTTTTGCTTATATCTCGAAAGCTATTCCGCGTGCACATATACCGCTGTATACGATCGAAAGAAGATAAAAATACGAATCGATCGTGTAATATTTAACAAACTATTTGTATAATTTTAAGCCATTCGTCAAATTTTTTGAGTTATGACTTCTAAACGTAAGTATATCCGAAAATAATCTATACCAATTCAAGACGTGCACAGATATATCTGTTTATATCAGTTTTTGTGTGTCTACTCTTATCAGTGCGTATAGATGAGTACTTTTGTGTTTCTGATATAAGTTGATATTGTTGCTTTTTCTCTTTGGATGGATACGAATAAGTAAAGAGAGAATATGAGTAACATATCTGTTCTCCTATGTTTTGCACAAAAGGGTATAAACAGATATTGATGGTTGCACCATAAGTACTTATTGTGTGCTGCGAATTAATATCCAAATTAAAAAATAAAATTATTGTTTCTAAACATGGTCAATATTTTTAATTGTTTTATTGTGTTTTATTGAAGTTGAATATATAAAACTGAATTCTTTACAAAAATTTATGAATCTAATGCGTATAATAGTAATTTATTATGTTTTTTAACAACTTTTACCAACAACTACAACAGTTCTGAGGATACAATAACTAAATAAACATATTAAAAAAAAAAAAAAATTAAATAAACATATGTTTGCATGTTTCTATATTAAGAGAGACGAAAAGCCAGATAATTTAAAATCAATTAAAAAAATTTTTTATGTTAAGTTTGCTTTAAAATACCTTTTGAATCCAAATTAATTTTAAAATTTTAAAATGAAGTATGAATATATACATTTTTAGCAAAAATAAAAATTAATTTTTATTACCATTAAAATTGCATTGGCATTAGTTGAAATAATGAAATAGGAAAAAAATAACTACGATATCATGCTAATAATTTTATTTTAATTATAATTGTTTTAATGATGGTAAGGAAATAAAATTACAACTGGAAAAAAAAAATTGTTTTTTGAAAAATAAAATTATAATAGCAAAATCTTAAAAAGATATATGCATAAAAAATAAACCTTAACCCTTTCGTTGGTGGATATGCATTCCAAAATTTTAATAATTTATTAAATTTAAACGAGATAGGAATAAAAGTTAATGTCTGATATCTTAATTTAACTCAAACCCCAGGTAGCAAATCTTATTACTTACTCGAAAACTAAATATATTCTTATAGTGCCTAATGTTAAAACGTACATATATCACCAGATTTTTGTGATAAAAATGTCACTTTAAAATATTGTTTAAATATGCTTTATGGCGTTTACTTATAAGTCGATTACACTGTACAACAAAATAAAATTTTTTCAAAAATTACAAGGTCCGGGCTATAAATTCTGATAGAGGAGACAGAAAAAAGATATACGTGTATCGGCGTTTTGAAAGTTTACATCTGGATTTCATTTGAGAGGGGGTTAAAATTTCCCAGCTCTGGCACATTCTTATTGTTAAACGGCATAAGAAACCATGTGACCCTTACATTTGAGGTAAAAAATGTGTTCAGCAAATTTATGTAAAATGTTACGGAGAACATTTTTATAGAAGTGTTAACCCTCTAACTCCTCAAGATATGGGTCTTTTTTGTCCTTCTTTTAAAAAATAGCAAAAAACACCATTAAAACAGGGTTTTAGAGGGTTAAAATGTTCCACAAAAATGTTACCCGTTAAATTCTACTATAAGTCCCTAAATACACCAAAAAGGAAAATTCAACCATAAAGTCAGAAATAAGACGCAACAAAAGAGAGCTTAGGGTTAATTTCGCATTTATTAAGAATTTTGTTTTAAATCAAATTTGGATAGCATTAATTACATTTTTTTTAGCTCTAGGCAATTCCACTTCATTATCATACAATGTCCGGCATATTTCAGCGATAAGTGAATGAATGCTTTTACCTTTATAGAGTTCTTCAATGAGTGCGCATGTCTGATGAAATTTTTCACCATGCTCATCAGATTCTGTTGACAACTGGTTCTCAAAGTAATACATATGGGAATTTAAAAAATGAATTTTTGTTGACATATGAACGCAATAAAAGGTTCCTGTTTCAGCGATTGTTCCATCAACATAATGACTAGGACTTCGAAGTTGTAGCACAGGTACTGGGAGTTCGTCAGAATGCGGAAATGGCAGCATGGCACAGTTTTGTATACAAAACTCTTTCGCCTATATCTATTCAATTTTAATATGGCACACGTAGCACGTAGCGTCATTATGTTCACCTGGATCTAACCACCGCATAGGAATACCAAACTGCATTGAATTTCGTTGACCTTCAGCGAGAGTTCAAAAATAAAACTATAGTTTTAGAACAACAAAAAAAATTATTACCTTTGGACCACAAAATTAAGCCATTATAACAAATAAAAAAAAGAAAAAAAAACATCAAGAGAAAAAATTGGAGCTCGCCCATATCTTCCGAGGTACGGAGCTTAGAAATTTTCCATTTTTTTTAAATATCAATATGGATATCATTTTAAAGCTTTTGAAAAGATCTTTAAGGAAATAGCATTAAGAGCTGATGAAATTTTTATGTAAAATAATATATATATGCAGTAAAAAATTTTTTTTAATTCTCTGTCACCCCAATATTTGCTTTTTTATTGGAATTACTTTACTGAACTAGATTTACAAATACTATATGGTGAAGGGTATATAAGATTCGGCATAGCCGAATATAGCGCTCTTACTTGTTATTTACAATTTTTAAGAGGAGAAATAATTTTGCGAAGTAATTGAAAATGTATTTATGGCCTCAATAAGGTGTTGTTTAATCATTATTCTGAAAACAATTATTTTACGATTATAAAAAATACAGATTCAAGGGGAATACTCATATAATAAATTCCTAGGACCACTACTTCATAGAATTAAGTATTCTTTACATAATTTATATCCAAAACGGGAACTGAAAACAAATTTTTTTGGTTTTTGTTTTAAATGTAAATTGTATGAGAAATTATCGTTACTAATCTGTTAGTAAAATTAGCCATTGCTGAATATGGTTAACACCATCGTTAATCGTTCTAGTTGCCAATCATAGAAGGAATGGCCCCGTTGATGGAACACTAAAATAATTTATAGAAAATATTTTAAAGCTTTTTCAAGTATTTAAAATATGACTTGTAAAAATGGTTTAACAGTTTGTTATTCTAGTACCTGGTTTTATTTAGGGACATTCCCAAATTTGTGGAATTTTAACAACCACAATTACTAGTTACATTATTTTGTACATCCTAACTGACCTGATTTATCGTAAAATTTAATTGCTTTTTCAAATTTGTTATTCTAAATGAAACATTTTCCTTTTAATGTTCAACTGAAATTTTTTTTTTTATATTTACCTGTTTGTTTTTTTGGTCTATGGACATTCTCGAATTGGTTTTTTCTATAACAGATTTTTTAAAACCACAATTATTATCCCTTTTCACACGTAATAAAATGTGGTTTATAAAAGGGCAGTAAGTAATAACAATTTTCGTAAGATAAAGGTAAAAGCATTCATTCGCTTATCGCTGAAATATGCTGGACATTGTATGATAATGAATTGGAATTGCCTAGAGCTAAAAAAAATGTAATTAATGCTATCCAAATTTGATTTAAAACAAAATTCTTAATAAATGCGAAATTAACCCTAAGCTCTCTTTTGTTGCGTCTTATTTCTGACTTTATGGTTGAATTTTCCTTTTTGGTGTATTTAGGGACTTATAGTAAAATTTAACGGGTAACATTTTTGTGGAACATTTTAACCCTCTAAAACCCTGTTTAAATGGTGTTTTTTGCTCTTTTTTAAAAGAAGGACAGAAAAGACCCATATCTTGAGGAGTTAGAGGGTTAACATTTCCACAAAAATGTTCTCCGTAACATTTTACATACATTTGCTGAACACATTTTATACCTAAAATGTAAGGGTCACATGGTTTCTTATGCCGTTTAACAATAAGAATGTGCCAGAGCTGGGAAATTTTAACCCCCTCTCAAATGAAATCCAGATGTAAACTTGCAAAACGACGATACACGTATATCTTTTTTTTGTCTCCTCTATCAGAATTTATAGCCCGGACCTTGTAATTTTTTGGTGTGTTGTACAGTGTTATGGATAGCAACCGAACTTTAGTTGCGTTGTCAATGGGCAACGCAACTGACAAAAAAATTCATATTATGGATGGCAACTTTTTTCAGTTGCCAAGAAGTTATCGAAATCGTTATTTTGACATATCGGCAACTGAAAATAAATGTAAACAAGCATACAATGCAATAAATAGAAAAGTGGTAGAAAGTTTTAAAATACAGAAAAGAGTTAAAATATAAAATAAATACAAATAAGAAAACAAAAATAAGTGAAAAAAATAGTTTACAAAGTGGTAAAAAGTAAATAAATTTTTTTAAAATGCTAAGTTCCGTGGACTTATTTTTCGACGACTAAGAGAACCAAGAAGTCGTGAACGTGGCATCAATTAGACGGCGCTTGAGGGACAATTCGAATTCCCTTGAATTACCACCTGTTCTGTGAGTATATGTTTATATACATAAATGCATTTAAAATTACTTTCAATAAACATTTCTTGTTTAGCTTTAAGGCATATTTTCGTCTGCCAAAAGATGCAGTGACGTACATAGTGGAAACTTTGTATAAGGACTAAAAACAAATTCATAGATCTACAGTAATACCTCCACTGTTAAAAGTTGGCGCTGCTCTAAGTTTTTTTGCGGCAGGCAGCTTTCAAAAATCACACGGTAATGATTTCAATAGAGGAATGGTGCAACCAACGTCGTCCACAGTTTTAAAAGAGGTTATTCTGTTAATAGAAAAAAAAATGTGTCTGGTGGTGATTTTGACCATTTTGTAATCTATAGGCATAAAATATATTTAAATTTTCATTAAACAAATAAAATAATAAATGAAAACATTCTTACTTTTCCGTTTAACAGCTTTTTTCAATTGAAAACTCTTCAAAGCAACCAGAAAAATACGGTTGCCAATAATAATATTATTTGGCAACTGAGGTTGCCAGCCTTCAGTTGCCAGTTGTTGTCCGTAATATAGTTTTGGCAACTGGCAACGCAACTGTTAATTGAATCTAAGTTTAAGCTTAACAAAGTTCAAAATGCAGCTTAAAAAAAAGTTTTATAATTAAATTTTTTTCAAAGATCATAAAAAATTTGCATTACATACAATAATTTTTGTAAAAAAGTCACTGGCAACGTTGTTTGTTTGTCCCACAAACACAAATGTTTACATCACTTTTATAATATAATTATGTGATAGAAACTTTGTTCTATGGAGTGATGGATATTTCCACTAAGCATATTTCTATACGTAGGAGAAGATAACAAACTCTGAGAATCTTGAACTTTTTTTTACAGAGTTGTAAAAAAGGAATATAATTGTTGTTCATAACAAAATGCAAACAAAGTTTGACAAGAAATATGACCTCCTAGAAACGGTCACAATTCGTCAATTTTTAATAGATTTTAAAATAAAAATTAGAAATAAAAAGCTCTAAGCTTGAAGAATCAGATTTTCAGGTTGTCACTTTCGCCATTTTAAAAATGAAGGAGCTACACCTAAAACATATAGTCATTAATTGTGATGGTTTCTTAGTTATAAAAACAAAACTAAAAGCCATGCATCATAGCGACTAACTCCGATAGATAAATAATAATCGATAGATAAATCGATAAATAAATACAGAAAAAGTTATTAAGTGGCAAACTTTTCAAATTTGAAAAAATCGCTCAAAAATATAAATTTAGTTTTTTGCTTATATCTCGAAAGCTATTCCGCGTGCACATATACCGCTGTATACGATCGAAAGAAGATAAAAATACGAATCGATCGTGTAATATTTAACAAACTATTTGTATAATTTTAAGCCATTCGTCAAATTTTTTGAGTTATGACTTCTAAACGTAAGTATATCCGCAAATAATCTATACCAATTCAAGACGTGCACAGATATATCTGTTTATATCAGTTTTTGTGTGTCTACTCTTATCAGTGCGTATAGATGAGTACTTTTGTGTTTCTGATATAAGTTGATATTGTTGCTTTTTCTCTTTGGATGGATACGAATAAGTAAAGAGAGAATATGAGTAACATATCTGTTCTCCTATGTTTTGCACAAAAGGGTATAAACAGATATTGATGGTTGCACCATAAGTACTTATTGTGTGCTGCGAATTAATATCCAAATTAAAAAATAAAATTATTGTTTCTAAACATGGTCAATATTTTTAATTGTTTTATTGTGTTTTATTGAAGTTGAATATATAAAACTGAATTCTTTACAAAAATTTATGAATCTAATGCGTATAATAGTAATTTATTATGTTTTTTAACAACTTTTACCAACAACTACAACAGTTCTGAGGATACAATAACTAAATAAACATATTAAAAAAAAAAAAAAATTAAATAAACATATGTTTGCATGTTTCTATATTAAGAGAGACGAAAAGCCAGATAATTTAAAATCAATTAAAAAAATTTTTTATGTTAAGTTTGCTTTAAAATACCTTTTGAATCCAAATTAATTTTAAAATTTTAAAATGAAGTATGAATATATACATTTTTAGCAAAAATAAAAATTAATTTTTATTACCATTAAAATTGCATTGGCATTAGTTGAAATAATGAAATAGGAAAAAAATAACTACGATATCATGCTAATAATTTCATTTTAATTATAATTGTTTTAATGATGGTAAGGAAATAAAATTACAACTGGAAAAAAAAATTGTTTTTTGAAAAATAAAATTATAATAGCAAAATCTTAAAAAGATATATGCATAAAAAATAAACCTTAACCCTTTCGTTGGTGGATATGCATTCCAAAATTTTAATAATTTATTAAATTTAAACGAGATAGGAATAAAAGTTAATGTCTGATATCTTAATTTAACTCAAACCCCAGGTAGCAAATCTTATTACTTACTCGAAAACTAAATATATTCTTATAGTGCCTAATGTTAAAACGTACATATATCACCAGATTTTTGTGATAAAAATGTCACTTTAAAATATTGTTTAAATATGCTTTATGGCGTTTACTTATAAGTCGATTATGGATAGCAATTGAACTTTAGTTGCGTTGTCAATGGGCAACGCAACTGACAAAAAAATTCATATTATGGATGGCAACTTTTTTCAGTTGCCAAGAAGTTATCGAAATCGTTATTTTGACATATCGGCAACTGAAAATAAATGTAAACAAGCATACAATGCAATAAATAGAAAAGTGGTAGAAAGTTTTAAAATACAGAAAAGAGTTAAAATATAAAATAAATACAAATAAGAAAACAAAAATAAGTGAAAAAAATAGTTTACAAAGTGGTAAAAAGTAAATAAATTTTTTTAAAATGCTAAGTTCCGTGGACTTATTTTTCGACGACTAAGAGAACCAAGAAGTCGTGAACGTGGCATCAATTAGACGGCGCTTGAGGGACAATTCGAATTCCCTTGAATTACCACCTGTTCTGTGAGTATATGTTTATATACATAAATGCATTTAAAATTACTTTCAATAAACATTTCTTGTTTAGCTTTAAGGCATATTTTCGTCTGCCAAAAGATGCAGTGACGTACATAGTGGAAACTTTGTATAAGGACTAAAAACAAATTCATAGATCTACAGTAATACCTCCACTGTTAAAAGTTGGCGCTGCTCTAAGTTTTTTTGCGGCAGGCAGCTTTCAAAAATCACACGGTAATGATTTCAATAGAGGAATGGTGCAACCAACGTCGTCCACAGTTTTAAAAGAGGTTATTCTGTTAATAGAAAAAAAAATGTGTCTGGTGGTGATTTTGACCATTTTGTAATCTATAGGCATAAAATATATTTAAATTTTCATTAAACAAATAAAATAATAAATGAAAACATTCTTACTTTTCCGTTTAACAGCTTTTTTCAATTGAAAACTCTTCAAAGCAACCAGAAAAATACGGTTGCCAATAATAATATTATTTGGCAACTGAGGTTGCCAGCCTTCAGTTGCCAGTTGTTGTCCGTAATATAGTTTTGGCAACTGGCAACGCAACTGTTAATTGAATCTAAGTTTAAGCTTAACAAAGTTCAAAATGCAGCTTAAAAAAAAGTTTTATAATTAAATTTTTTTCAAAGATCATAAAAAATTTGCATTACATACAATAATTTTTGTAAAAAAGTCACTGGCAACGTTGTTTGTTTGTCCCACAAACACAAATGTTTACATCACTTTTATAATATAATTATGTGATAGAAACTTTGTTCTATGGAGTGATGGATATTTCCACTAAGCATATTTCTATACGTAGGAGAAGATAACAAACTCTGAGAATCTTGAACTTTTTTTTACAGAGTTGTAAAAAAGGAATATAATTGTTGTTCATAACAAAATGCAAACAAAGTTTGACAAGAAATATGACCTCCTAGAAACGGTCACAATTCGTCAATTTTTAATAGATTTTAAAATAAAAATTAGAAATAAAAAGCTCCAAGCTTGAAGAATCAGATTTTCAGGTTGTCACTTTCGCCATTTTAAAAATGAAGGAGCTACACCTAAAACATATAGTCATTAATTGTGATGGTTTCTTAGTTATAAAAACAAAACTAAAAGCCATGCATCATAGCGACTAACTCCGATAGATAAATAATAATCGATAGATAAATCGATAAATAAATACAGAAAAAGTTATTAAGTGGCAAACTTTTCAAATTTGAAAAAATCGCTCAAAAATATAAATTTAGTTTTTTGCTTATATCTCGAAAGCTATTCCGCGTGCACATATACCGCTGTATACGATCGAAAGAAGATAAAAATACGAATCGATCGTGTAATATTTAACAAACTATTTGTATAATTTTAAGCCATTCGTCAAATTTTTTGAGTTATGACTTCTAAACGTAAGTATATCCGAAAATAATCTATACCAATTCAAGACGTGCACAGATATATCTGTTTATATCAGTTTTTGTGTGTCTACTCTTATCAGTGCGTATAGATGAGTACTTTTGTGTTTCTGATATAAGTTGATATTGTTGCTTTTTCTCTTTGGATGGATACGAATAAGTAAAGAGAGAATATGAGTAACATATCTGTTCTCCTATGTTTTGCACAAAAGGGTATAAACAGATATTGATGGTTGCACCATAAGTACTTATTGTGTGCTGCGAATTAATATCCAAATTAAAAAATAAAATTATTGTTTCTAAACATGGTCAATATTTTTAATTGTTTTATTGTGTTTTATTGAAGTTGAATATATAAAACTGAATTCTTTACAAAAATTTATGAATCTAATGCGTATAATAGTAATTTATTATGTTTTTTAACAACTTTTACCAACAACTACAACAGTTCTGAGGATACAATAACTAAATAAACATATTAAAAAAAAAAAAAAAATTAAATAAACATATGTTTGCATGTTTCTATATTAAGAGAGACGAAAAGCCAGATAATTTAAAATCAATTAAAAAAATTTTTTATGTTAAGTTTGCTTTAAAATACCTTTTGAATCCAAATTAATTTTAAAATTTTAAAATGAAGTATGAATATATACATTTTTAGCAAAAATAAAAATTAATTTTTATTACCATTAAAATTGCATTGGCATTAGTTGAAATAATGAAATAGGAAAAAAATAACTACGATATCATGCTAATAATTTTATTTTAATTATAATTGTTTTAATGATGGTAAGGAAATAAAATTACAACTGGAAAAAAAAAATTGTTTTTTGAAAAATAAAATTATAATAGCAAAATCTTAAAAAGATATATGCATAAAAAATAAACCTTAACCCTTTCGTTGGTGGATATGCATTCCAAAATTTTAATAATTTATTAAATTTAAACGAGATAGGAATAAAAGTTAATGTCTGATATCTTAATTTAACTCAAACCCCAGGTAGCAAATCTTATTACTTACTCGAAAACTAAATATATTCTTATAGTGCCTAATGTTAAAACGTACATATATCACCAGATTTTTGTGATAAAAATGTCACTTTAAAATATTGTTTAAATATGCTTTATGGCGTTTACTTATAAGTCGATTATGGATAGCAACCGAACTTTAGTTGCGTTGTCAATGGGCAACGCAACTGACAAAAAAATTCATATTATGGATGGCAACTTTTTTCAGTTGCCAAGAAGTTATCGAAATCGTTATTTTGACATATCGGCAACTGAAAATAAATGTAAACAAGCATACAATGCAATAAATAGAAAAGTGGTAGAAAGTTTTAAAATACAGAAAAGAGTTAAAATATAAAATAAATACAAATAAGAAAACAAAAATAAGTGAAAAAAATAGTTTACAAAGTGGTAAAAAGTAAATAAATTTTTTTAAAATGCTAAGTTCCGTGGACTTATTTTTCGACGACTAAGAGAACCAAGAAGTCGTGAACGTGGCATCAATTAGACGGCGCTTGAGGGACAATTCGAATTCCCTTGAATTACCACCTGTTCTGTGAGTATATGTTTATATACATAAATGCATTTAAAATTACTTTCAATAAACATTTCTTGTTTAGCTTTAAGGCATATTTTCGTCTGCCAAAAGATGCAGTGACGTACATAGTGGAAACTTTGTATAAGGACTAAAAACAAATTCATAGATCTACAGTAATACCTCCACTGTTAAAAGTTGGCGCTGCTCTAAGTTTTTTTGCGGCAGGCAGCTTTCAAAAATCACACGGTAATGATTTCAATAGAGGAATGGTGCAACCAACGTCGTCCACAGTTTTAAAAGAGGTTATTCTGTTAATAGAAAAAAAAATGTGTCTGGTGGTGATTTTGACCATTTTGTAATCTATAGGCATAAAATATATTTAAATTTTCATTAAACAAATAAAATAATAAATGAAAACATTCTTACTTTTCCGTTTAACAGCTTTTTTCAATTGAAAATTCTTCAAAGCAACCAGAAAAATACGGTTGCCAATAATAATATTATTTGGCAACTGAGGTTGCCAGCCTTCAGTTGCCAGTTGTTGTCCGTAATATAGTTTTGGCAACTGGCAACGCAACTGAAGTTCGGTTGCCATCCATAATCGACATATTAGTGTACAAAGAAAAGAAAACGTATGTTTTAATGCCATTTAACTAATTACCGATCAAACTTTTTCATAAAATTACCGCTAGTGAAAATAGTGAAAATATTAATAACATCATAAGCATTTATGAAATTGTCAACGAGTTAGTCCGCCTAATTAATTGCTCCCATTTAAAGTAAGAAACTTGCAATTTTTAACAAATTATTTTTCAATCATTTTTCAATTATATTATTATATTATTTGCTATCAAACAAGTATGAGTATACTCAATACCCATAGCACACATTATTTATACACATCGAACTTAAAAATATAAATGAAATGAAAGTATGAATACAACTAGTTATGAGTGTATAATGGTTTGGGTATCTGCCATACCCATACTTATAACTACATAATACTCATAAGTATGGCAAAGTACTTATAATACTCATAAAGTAGTTGAAATACTTATAAGTAAAATAAGTACTTATAGGAACTATGTATATAAAAATGTGTAGAATGTTCAACATTTTGATTATAACTGAACATTAGCAAAAGATGGATAAAAAAGGTAGAAGAAATTAAATAGAAAATCTAAATTAGTTTTTTTTATTAGGATGAAACGATTAAATTTAAATTAAATGTTATATATTTATTTAATTGTCAGTTAAATATTCATATATTTTCCATCATTACTATCTGTTTTTTATTTTAATTTTACTAAAAAGTTTTATAATTCTCGTTTAAACGACATAAATTCTAAGAAATACTTAATGAATAATTAATTATTAAAACTATCTATAAGTACGAAAAGTACCTTTGTTGATTTGGTGTTTTTTATTTGTTATGGCATTTACTTAAGATGTTTACAGCAAATAAAAAAATTTATTAACCCTTTTTTTATTTTAAAAAAATTGCAATACTTTAAAAGTTGTAAATGAACAAATTTTGCTCATATTTTTTCTAAATATTAATGAACAGGTAGTGAGTTTTTTTTCTTAGAAGTGCAAATTATATTTCCAAAATGTACTAAATAATTGACAAATTTTTTATTACCGTGCTTAGCTTTACCTGAATTTGGCAATCTCATATATGCATATATGCCGAGTTGCTTACTAGATTCGTGAAAGAAAACTTTATAAAATAAAAAATTAAATAATAAAATTCATTCGAGTTTTCACTGCCAAGTGTGTCGGTCGTAATTTTTTTTGCTGTGAAAAATAATTCAAAAAATATTTTTTGAATATTAAAAAAAAAAAACATAAAATACATAAAAATTAATAAAAAGCAAAAGTTTCATTTGAGTTTACAAACATTTACTAGATTTCTAGAAAGATTGTTGTTAATTGATTACATTTAATAAAATCAATTTAATTGGATTTAATTTTACAACCCCATTCACACCCCATTCTTGCAGGATGGAGGAGGATTCTGATGGCAAATATGATAAAAAACGGTTAAAATTTGATAAGAGAAGGAACATAGGAGTTACTGATGATTGCCCGTCTACGTCCAGTCTTAATAGTCTTAAAGTACCTACTATTTTATTTTCCAATGAAAACGATAAAAATGAAGATGATTTGATTTTTTCATGTGGTGATATGCCAAAGAAGTATGATGCTGCTCATCGTATATAGATACGAAAACTAAACCAAATACCTCAGATAATCAAAAGATAGTTGAATCAAGAGTTCCTATAAACCAATTCAGGCTAACACGTAAGTTAATGGAATTAAAAAGTCCGGGAATTTTGGATGTCATAAAAATTGGATACTCGCGATGCAAAATTATTGTTAATACACCTATTAACGCCAACAACTTAATCAATGAAACCAGACTGTCCAATTTTGGTTATGAAATAAAAGTTTTCGATCATTTATTTACAAAAGCGGGATTAATTTTTAACATACCAGAAGAAATACCTATGCGTGAGTTATTTGAGCTTCTTTCTTCTCCTATTCCAATTACAAAGTTAATTAGGATGACTAGAAGTGACGGAACAAAACAAAGAGTTAAAACCATGAAGGTCAAGGTCATATTTAAGGGGCTTGAAATACCCAGAGAAATGAATTTCACATATACGAAAGTGTTTACGAAACCATTTATTCCTTTCGGCCAATGCTAGAATTGCTACAGGTTTAACCATAAAGCCGAGCAATGTAAACAAAAAGAAGCGGTTTGTAGATCTTGTTTTAAAAAACACAGTGATGATGACATATGTGACAATACGAATATAATTTGCACTAACTGTAAGGGCCCACACTCTCCTACGGACAAAACTTGTTTAGCAAGGGAGAAAGCTTTAAATCTCAAAAGATTGATGGTTTTAGAAAATTTAAGTTTAAGAGAAGCCAGAGGAAGATATGCCAATATGATGGGAGCTAACAGATTTGAGCTGCTAGGAGAGGAAAGTGTTGATAAAGCATTCCCGCCAATGAAGCGTAAGCAACAAGCACCGATAATAAATAACACTGTGGAGGCTGCAAGACACATCCACAGGAACATATCTTACTCTAAAGCAGCAAAGATGAGTATGAACAGGAAAAGAGAAGATGAGAGGGCCAAGGAAGACATGGCAGAATGGAGGAAAATTACTATGGATTTCAATGAGGAATCCAACGTTAAAAGAAATATAGAAAATCCACACAAATCTTCAGAATTTGATAGACTTATCGCGCGATTGAGTAGTATTATAAGTGTGTTAATGGACAATGATAGTAGTGAATGGAAGTCAGTGGAAAAAACGAATCTGCTAAAGGATATCAAGGCAGTTATAGACGAAGCTTCGCTAGAAAAAGGCAGACTGGAATCTACTAGATTCGGTCAAAATTAACATTGCAACAATGGATTTCTTACAATACAACATACACAGTTTAAACAAAGTATCCAATAGACATGCACTTGAGTTTTACCTTAACGAGAATAATATACATTTTGCACTGCTCTCTGAAACTTGGATCAAGGATAATCGAAATACGAGTATATTAAACTACAATTTTATTGGCAAATATCGAGATGATGGTTATGGTGGTGTTGGTATTTATTTAAGAAACAAAATAAAATTTTCGATTAACAGAATTGGCTCAAACTGTGAAGCAATTTCGATAACTACTTTAAATCTTACAAAAAATTTTAATGTGGTTAGCATATATTTCCCACCAAGTTGCTATGATGATTTTATGGCCACTGAAATGAATAAAATAATGTCCTTTTTTGCCAACTCTGGCAAAGTGACAATAATTGGTGGAGATTTTAATGCCAAGTCACCGACATGGGGAAACAGTTCCTTAGACAGAAGAGGTATGCTTTTAGAAGGTTTAGTCCAAAACTTTGGCTACAGCATTTTGAATGACGGTTCTATGACTTTTCGCAGTCCACAAGGTGAATCAGCAATAGACTTAACGATAGTTAGTAAGGATAGTCAAGATTTTTTATGGAAAGCACTAGACATAAAAATATCCAGGAGTAGCCATAAACCAATTCGGTTTTCTTTAAATTCGGCAAATTCAACAAATATTAAGGTTGAAAAGATAATATTTAAAAAGGTTTACAAGGATTTAAAGAAAATGGTGGTGGCAGAAAATATAAAAGAGATAAATCAAAAGTTCAATGAAATTGTACGACGAAACACAGTAGTTTTAAAGGCAGACAAGCAATACAAACCTAAGGGATGGTGGGACGCAACATCATCTAAACTATTTAGAATTAGAAATGCAACTCGGTTACACTTTCATCATACAAGGTCTTATGAAGATGGCAGGGCAGCAGTCAATGCTGAAAAGGAATTCCAAGAACACATAAAGAAGCGGAAAAGGGAAGACTTCTCCAAGTTACAGGATAGTCTTTCAAAGCCAGAATCACCTGACGTAATATGGAGAAAACTAAATAATTTAAAAAAATATAATCGATTAAAAAAGGTTAACAGTTCATGGAGCGAGGAAGAAAATAATCAGTTTTTGAATATGCTTTCTATTCCTGGAAGTCCTAGTAGAAGACTGGAAATTCCTGATTACAGAAACCTAGAAAGAGCACCGCCGCTTAGTTACAATAACTTCTGGGATTTTATTCGAACTCGTAATCCGGAATCGGCAAAGGGAACTGATGGTATATCGTATCGTATGATACTTAATTTATCGGAAGATGCTATTAGAAAACTGTTTGACGTACTGAATTTAACTTGGTTGTCGGGACTTATTCCTGATTCTTGGAGAGAAATTCGGATTTATCCTATACCCAAAAAGGGAGGGTCTATGGAGATCACCAATTTTAGACCAATCTGTCTCTTGTCCGTGCTGTATAAATGTGTCGAAGGTATGCTGAAACCAATTATGGAAGAACATGTCAAAAAATACAATCTATTTCCATTTAAATCATTCGGTTTTAGAAGGAACATGAGCACTGCTTTATGCATTAATGACTTATTGAACTCGGTTCAAATATTACAGAAGAATAAAAAGAAGGTGGTTGCAGCATGTATTGTCTTAGAAAAAGCCTACGACTATGTAAATATAAAAACTCTGCAAGTCAAACTTATCAACATGCAATTTAATAAACATGTAATTGAATGGATCATTTCCTTTTTAAAACAGAGAATCTTAATAATCGGGCAAATACGAAGAACTATAAATCGGGGTCTTGCTCAAGGAAGTGGACTTAGTCCACTCTTGTTTAATCTGTATACGGCTTCCTTGCACTTGTTGGAAGATGATTACAGTCTTTTATATCAGTTCGCTGATGATTTCTCTATAGTAGCTTTTGGTGACAATTATGACGAAGCAAAGCTGCATTTGATTCATAAGATCAAGGAGTTTTCTAGTGCATGCAACCGTTTAGATTTAAAGATTAATCTGCAGAAGTCGAGAGTAATGGCTTTTGGGAGCAGAACTCCGAATCTGAATGTTATTGTTAATAATATAACTTTGAAGCAAGAAAAAGAAATTGTGTATCTTGGAAGAACCATAACAGCCAATAATTCGATGTTATCTCATGTTAAGCATGCTGTTGATAAAGTTACCCAGACATGCAATTTTTTACATACTCTTAATGGATGCCGGTATGGAGTGGACCCATGAAGAGCCATCCAATTTCATAAAGTTTTTACTCGTGCTAAGTTAGAGAATGCAGC
Source organism: Gymnosoma rotundatum (assembly GCA_916610165.2). Classification (NCBI taxonomy): domain Eukaryota; kingdom Metazoa; phylum Arthropoda; class Insecta; order Diptera; family Tachinidae; genus Gymnosoma; species Gymnosoma rotundatum. The sequence continues at coordinate 32,745,434 of OU744340.1, forward strand.
GTCTACATTTTCTAATTTGACGAAGACCGCTATGCAGAAGTTTGCTGTTTGCTTCAACTTTCACTTAAGAAAATCCTTAGGACTAATTAAGTCTACGCCTTTGAATGTGATTTATCATATGGCTTCTGAGCTTCCACCTGATCTTCGCTTAGAGTTAAGGACAGTGAAAGACTTAATAAACATATTCTACAGCGGCTTGCCCTTGTCTGAACTTTTACCTAATCTTGATAAGCCGATTAATACGAGTTTGTACAAAGTATAAACAAAATATCGCCAAACTATAGATAATGTCGAAAAGAAGCATATATTAGAAAGGAATTGTCCCAAAATCAAGGTTTATAAATCGTTCTACAGTCCTTTAAATCTGGAAAGAAATAAACAAAATACAAACTCTGAAGTAATAAAACAACTGTTTTTAGAGAAAAAGAACAGACTTTCATCAAGCAATTTCGAGCTGTTTTACACAGATGCGTCTATTAAGGATTGTAAAGTTGGAGTTGCGATATATCATCCGAGCTCGAACACTATTCAAATGTTTAAACTGCCTTTCTTGGTATCTTCAATGACAGCGGAGTTAATTGCTATGATGAAGGCGATTGAAATAGCAATTTCACAAGGCTATAAGCGAGTAGCAATAATGACGGACAGCAAGAGTGGTTGCTTTAACTTGGAGAAACTTAATAGCAACGGCATATGTGTCAAGATCCACAAAATGGTTGATGAATGCACTAGATTGGAGAATGTTAATTTCCACTATATTCCCTCCCACAGAGGCATAACAGAAAACGAAATTGCAGATGAAGTAGCAAAGAGAGCTTGTAACGAAGGTGAGGAGCTAAAAATAGAAATTCCACGAGCAGATGCAAAAAGAAATAGAAAGAAGAATTCGTGATGAATGGGACAGAAGGTATCGAAATTCAATACTTAGTAAAGGAATCTCATATGGGAAAATATTTCCATCGTTAATTATGAAACCGTGGTTCGCAACTCATAATTCTGCATTAAATGGCGCTCAAATAAGGCAAATTAATAGAATTATGACTGGTCATACTTTTAGCCGTTACTCCTTATCTCGCATGAAGATTAATGAGGCGGGTGATGGCCGTTGTGATACTTGTAATGAAAAAGATGATGAATCACATATTCTATTTGCATGCAAAAAATATGAATTGCATCGTACAAATTATCCACTTTTAACGAAAAATAAGGATATACTAGAGTTATTTACAAATGCGAAAATATCAGAATATATTCAGATCATTAAATTTTTGGAGAAAGCTGCAATAATGCTGTGATTTTACTTGGATGTAATTTTTGATGGCGTTTTGTTCCTTTGGACCAGCCAAATCATTCTTCTCTCCTTCAAGATTCTAGAAGCAGAGGAGTAATTTCAAATATATATAAAAAAAAAAAATAATAAAATTTAAAAAATAATATATTTTAGAACGGAACTATAGTAAAGTAATTTTTAATACTTTAACCATTTAACATTCATTAAGTTATTTAAATTCACAGTAAGGAGAACAACGACGAAATTTAAAGAAAAATTAATTGTGGAGAATACCACTTATTGAAAGTGGCGCAGCATCCGAACGAGTTTTTTCCTTAGCTGGAAATATAATAACCGAAAAAAGAAGCCGGCTGGAATCTAAAACAATTGACAATATTATATTTTTGAATTCTTTGTAAAAAAGAAATTTTTGGCAAAATTTTTGTAATGTTACAAGACATATGCATATAAGTATGTACTTGATTTTATACACACCTTTTTTATATATTATTATAATCATAGTTTAATTTTTTCTACTGTTGTTATTAATTAATTAATTTAAATTATTAATAAATAAATTTAAAGCTGATTTTTTCTTGTCTTTAGTTTTAGAAAAAAAAGTTATTTCAACTTATACATACATAATTTTTATTTTATCATTTAATGATATTAAATATATATGTACATATATGTGTATATTTCAAAGTCAACTTATGACTTGTTTACTTATTGATACAGTTTAGGGGCCAAAATTAACAGTTATTTATAAATATTTTAAGAAACTACGCATATATGAGAAATTGAGGTTTCTTGACAATAAAATTTTGTAAATATAACTTTCTTTGATACTATTTGGAAAAAAATCAATAATATATTTATTCTTCAAAAATGAAAGTTATATAAGAAAATTACTCAGGCACCCTGGGATATGGGATGAGAAGAATAAAATTTGCATTCAATGGAGTTATTAGGTAGCTATACTCGCTCAGAATATCAGCTCGTGTTTCTCCATAGGATTTTATTTTACCGAATTTATAAAGTTTAGAAATCTACAAGACATTTAAACTTCAAATACCAAATTACTTAGTTTCTTTAAATTTAGTAGATCCAATAGAAATAAAAAACTGTTATTATTAAGGTTGACTTAAATATTTGTGTTAGAGTATCTCGTACATACAATATTTTGCGTAACTCTTTTAAGTCATTTAATGTTTTTCCTGATTCTTTTGTAAGATTAAATTAAGTAAAGAGTTTTTATATATAATCTTTTTGTTACCATGATTTACTTTTTTTAATCTTTTTTGTTACCATGATTTACTTTTTCTTGATACGATGGTGAAAACTTAATAATTTTCACTTTTTTAGTTGCTTAGACTAATTAGACTGATTTTACGGTGCAAAATATAAATAAACAAAAGAAAACTACAACAATATGCCTGCAATCCCATGTATATTTATTAATTTAAAAAAATAACGCAAGCCAAGAAATATTTTGGCGACAAATGGATTTTCTATTAGTAATATTGCATTAAGCATCTTTGATGTAAAAGGTTAATCACGTTGTAAGTAATCAGTACTTATAAAATATTTTTGTTTATTTTGTTAATTATAACATGCACGTTCGGAACTCATATCGTCCAAAAAGTAATTAAAATAAATTTTTTTAAGGTCCCTTAACACTTAAATCGCACATTTAATAAGCACTGAATATTTTATAAGAATTGAAAATTAAAACAACCACATATTTTTTGACTACCGACTATACGTTTAAGTAAAATTCGTAACTTCACTTCAGTATGTGCTTGCGATTTGAAGTCGCCAAATTTCTTGCGATTGTGAACTACAGAACACCTTACATGCGATTTCAACTCGTATCGCTAGTTTTAAGCGATTTGCGATTGTCAGAACATGCCTGATTATTTTTATTATATACATATATTTTATTTAAAATTTTATTATATTTTTTTATACTTGTAAGAAAAGAATGGTAATAGAAAATGTAGAAATTCGTGACCTACTACTTAATAAATGTTTATTTATTATTTAAAACATAAATGTATAAGAAACTGATTTTCAAATAGATTACGTTGCAATTAACTTCTTAGCCAATGTATTAATTAGGTTGAATTAAAAGTAAATTTTACTCGCTTTTATATTACAAATCTGTCGTAAATAGATTAAAGTACTCTTTTAAATTAATATTTATAACATTAACAGTTAATATGTAATCGCCACGAAAATATCATATTAACTTAAAAAAATTATGTCTTTATTGAAAATAAAATTGGTTCACACCATTATAAAACAATATATGCCATATTCCTATGAAGAAATACTTATAAGTATACTTAGAGTATTTATATACTTATTCCTACTCAATACTTATAAGTATGAGTATAGAAAATATCCAATCCAACTTATACTTACTGCCAGTCCCACGATGTCGCAATCGATCGTTCGTTCGCATATCTGTTTTTGCCATACTGTTGGATATACTAGTGCACGTCTTTAATACTAATATGGATGCTGTTCCAGTAGAAATTAAAAATAAATGAACTTAAGCCAAAAATTATTTCTATTCATTTATAATATTTACAGTTCAAATAATAATTTAATAAAAATTAAATTATAGGCACGCAAGGCACAGCGAGCATTCATACTTACTTCATACCAATCAAAATTATATTGGAACAGCATCTATAATGTTGTGAGTAAACAAGTAAGAATGACTAAGCAAAAACAAATGTACAAGGCGAAATATTCTCGTATTCTTATTTACAAAGTTAGTTGGTTAAATAGATGATGTTTATAAAATACACAACTAAGGTAGATAGATGCGAAGAATGCTGATGAAGGTCGTAGCGGTCCAGAAAGTGCAGCATTTCATTCTGCTAGCGTCTGATTTTTCTTGTTTTCTTTGGAAAGCGTCCGCATACATTTGTAAAAATAAATTTTCTTTCTAAAAAAAGGTTTTTAGAAATTAAAAATAAATAAACTTAAGCCAAAAATAATTTCTATTCATTTATAATATTCACAGTTCAAATAATAACACTGTCCAACAGCATTTTTGGAACAGAATAGCGACCCTGTAATTCTGAAAGGGTTTGTTGAGTAGATAATTTTTGTAGAACAGACTTATGGTCCAGCACGTCTGATTTTTTTTTTAAAGTGGGTCAAAGTTTTCATTTTTTGGTCGAAGCGAGCATTATACTGTATGAAAAAAATGCTGTAAGTTAATGTCTGAGAGAATTCTTATGGTCTGAGTTATATTGTGGAACTGTATGAGGATTATTTTTGTGGAAGATCTTAACCCTCTAACTGGTCCCTTTATGGGTCAATTTGACCCTTTTTTCGAGAAAATCAAAAAATATCCTATAAAAAAGGACATTTAAGGATTAAAATATTGTACGAAAATGTTTGCCGGAAAATATCAGTGGGGGTCACCAAAGACACCATTGTTGTAAAAAAAGCTCTCAATTAGTAAAATTTTACACCAACATATACAAAACAGGTAAAAACAGCATCAAGTTCGGCCGGGCCAAACACTGAGTTCTCGCGTCTAGTTAGCTGTGACTTACAAATCGGGTGTGATATTAATTAAAATTAATAATAAAAAAAAAATCAAGCATAATTGAGCTACTCGGCAGTACGTATCGGGTGTGACTTTTACTAAAATTAATATAAAAAAAGAAAAATTGAAGCTTAAATAAGCATGGCGGATTCTGTTTGCAAATTAAGAGATTGGTTTTGTTTTATTTGTGGACATTTTACGCACCATCAAAACAGAAGAAAGATATTCCCTATCATTGAAGAACCATATTTTCTTTTATTTGGAATACGATTTTTATCTGAAGCTTGGATACTAAAAACTTTATGTACTACTTGCGAAAGTGGTCTTTTGACCTGGTACAAAGGCGGTACTAAGGCGCTGTCATTTTCTGCGCCTATGACATGGATTGAACCTGAAGATCACAAATCAGAAACATGCTATTTCTGCGTAAATTACAAATTTGTTAGAAGCCAAAGGCACTACGCGATAATGACATACGAAGCAACAAATAATGTTATTTTACCAGAAGTGCGCTGTGTAGGTGTTCCGGTGCCTCAACCGCCTACACATACACAATACAGAAATAACAGCGGCGACAGATATAAGTTACTTGCCTCTTGATGGTTTAAGCATATGTCCTAATTTGATAGACCAAGCTTATTTTGAAGATCTTGTAAGAGATTTAGGACTAACAAAAGAGAAAGCTGAAATATTATGTTCCAGATTGAAAAACAGGAATTTGATAAATGCTGATGTAAAAGTTACATTTCCAAGAAAAAGACACGCAGATCTGGAAAGTTATTTTAAAAAATCAGACGAACTCGTATTTTGTTGCAGTATTGAAGAGGTTCTAAAATATCTAAAACTTCCACTGGGCTCTTCCGCTTGGCGACTATTTATAGATAGTTCAAAACACAGTTTAAAAGCAGTTTTACTGCACAATGGAAATCAGCATCCATCAATACCGGTTGCGTATCCCACAAAAAAACGAGGAAACATACGCAAATATTTCAAATCTCTTAAATAAAATTGAATACTATAAATATAAATGGGAAGTATGCGCAGACTTCAAAATGATTGCAATATTGACTGGAATGCAAACAGGAAACACAAAATATATGTGCTTTCTTTGTAAATGGGATTCACGTGCTACCAGCAGCCATTATCATATTAAATATTTCGAAGAACGTAAAGAAAATATTATTGGTGACTTAAATGTAATCCATGAATCCCTTGTCCCAAAAGATAAGGTCATACTTCCACCGCTGCATATTAAATTGGGCGTGGTGAAAATTTTTATTAAAAGCTTAAAAACACAAGGAAATGCTTTCAAACGCATTCAAACAATTTTCCCCAGATTATCTGCAGCAAAATTAAAAGAAGGTAAAATACGGTTTTAAGAAATAATTTATTTCATTTCATGTAAATTACCTTTTCTAGGAATGCTCGTTGGACCCGATATAAGAAAATTATTACAAGATGAAGAATTTTATGGTCATCTGTCAGATATGCAAAAGACAGAATTTTACTTTATGCAGTTGATTATATCAGAATTCCTTGGAAACTTAAAAGCACAAAACTATGCAGAAAATATTGAATGCATGCTAATCGGTTTTAAGAATATTGGCGTAAAGATGTAACTAAAGCTGTATTTTCTGCACTCCCATCTCAATTTTTTTAAAGAAAACCTTGGAGCGGTTTCAGATGAACACGGTGAAAGGTTTCATCACGATATAAAGGTATTGGAAGAAAGATTCAAAGGAAAATCCCAAAGTGTAATGCTTGCTGAATATGTATGGGGCTTGCACAGAAACCTTGACCCATCGGAACATTCACGTCGAGCTAAATACAGGAAAACATATTAAGTTTAATCTTTAATCCATTGTCATTGAAGAAAAAAAATAAATATTTACATACTAAATAAACCACTATTAAAACAAAATTATAATTTTTTTATAGAAGTTGCCATGTAATTTTGCCAATTAATCGTAAAAAGCTTTTTTTACAACAATGGTGTCTTTGGTGACCCCCACTGAAATTTTCCGGCAAACATTTTCGTACAATATTTTAATCCTTAAATGTCCTTTTTTAAAGGATATTTTGTGATTTTCTCGAAAAAAGGGCAAATTGACCCATAAAGGGACCAGTTAGAGGGTTAAGATTCCATAAAAATAATCCTCATACAATTCCACAATATAACTCAGACCACAAGAATTCTCTCAGACATTAACTTACAGCATTTTTTGCATACAGTATAATGCTCCCTTCAACCAAAAAATGAAAACTTTGACCCACTGTAAAAAAAAAACTCAGACGTGCTGGACCATAAGTTTGTTCTACAAAAATGATCTACTCAACATACCCTTTCAGAATTATGGGGTTGCTATTCTGTTCCATTCATAAAGTCTTAATTTGTTGGACAGTGTAATTTAATAAAAAAAAATTATAACAACAGTACTTCCTATTATTTTATTTAAATTTTTTTAAACCAGAATTCGAAAAGTTTTTAGAGCTTGTCTGCAGATTAACGCTTACAATTTATATATATTTAAGCTTAAAAAATGTGATATGCACCTAAATTGCTGTTTTATATAGTTTGTGTATATATATGTATGTATGTGTATATATTCAGCCTTATTACGGTTGTCGTTCTCGTGTTTTTTAAATGGTACTACGCACGTCGTTATTGTTAAAAATGTTGCTCGAAAAAAAAATCTATTACAAAAATCGGTACTACGTTTGTCGCATTCGAATGATAATTTGTTCAAATATTGTCGTTGAAATTTATGTCCGTCCGTGTTGATGTTGGAATCAACTTTCCAAAAAAAAAAAAAAAAATATGTCACTCGATCAGATATAGAGTCGAAAGAGCTACTATTAGAAATCAGCATGATGGGTCCACGTCCTTCAAGGCAGCAGGCAAAACACCACGCCTACATCTAATTTTTTCATGTCATTTTGAATAATAAAGTAATTCCAACCAATAAAATATATAATGAGATAGCGAATTAAAAAATAAGAAAAAAACATCAATTAAAAAATTGGCGCTCGCCCATATTTTCTGAGCTACGGGACTCTAAAATTTAAAATGTTTTTTTAAATATCAATATGGGCATCATTTAAAAGCTTTTGAAGCGGACTTTACAAAAGTTTTCAAATTGAATTAAGAGCTAGTCGTTTTGTTTTTTTTTTTTTTTTGTTTTGATCTATTACAAAATATTTTATTGTCGAAAATTTTACATAGTACCAAAAAAACTAACTATCGACAGCGACTACGACTATTCTCGAATGTCGTTTTCGACAACCGTAATAAGGCCGATTAACTTAAAAAACTTGCTGAGAATTTGCTTTCAAATTTTCGTTCAATTGAATCTTTCAAATTACATTCAAGAAACAACAGTTTTTTCCTCCAAATAAAATTTATTTGTTTTCTTGACGACATCTTGCTTAAAAACTTACTTTGAAATTGCGTGCAGCCTACGTCACAGCTTTCAATTTTTGTGAATTTTGAAAAGCAGTATGTGTAAATTTCTTGAATAATAATCGTACAAAAACTTGACCGTGTGACTGCACTGTTAGTTCTATTTAAGTACAAAATTCAGTTTTTCAATGCACACTTAAATGAAATTTGCGCATTTAAAGACCATTCAAATAATACATATGGTTATGGCATTTTTTGTTGTTCTTTCGCAAAACTAAATAAAAGTAATCAAACATTTTAGCTATTGATAGAACAATATTTTCTGTTTTGCACATATTTCATAAAGAAAATTATTACAAAGTTAAATTAATATTCTTTTTTAATTTTTAAGCACCAGATCAGTTTATAAATAAATATATTGTTTATAATTTTTTTTATTTATTTTTTCAATATTTAGCCACGCCGTTGGGTGGCATCTTCAGGAAACAGGAAACAAAAAATCAATAAATAAAATAAGTTTAGGTAGTGACTCGTACATGGTATCGCTGGCACTTGATTAATATATTTCAAATATTTTTAACAAATTTTGCAATTCATTGTGTTTGTTAGCATCTGTTTTTTTATAAACAATGGAGATTTATTTTGATATTTTGTAATGCTGTCATATTTTTATCATAGTTAAATAAGAACGATCATAAATGACTGAAAAACTGAAACTGTTTTTAAATTCTACCTTAATTTAAATGCAAATTAACTAAATGCGTATTTAAATATGAAGGAAAAAACTGGCCATAAGGATTATTATCGGTATCCATCGACAAAATAAAATTTGTACACATGACAATAAAAATTCAACAATATTTCAGTAGAAAAATACAAAGATTTATTAGAAGTGGGTAAAAGTTTCCCAATGCTGTTGAAGAGTAATTTCAAAATTATCTCAGAAAGACATTTATAATTAAAAATAATTATAAAATGTTAAATACAATTTCTAGTGGCATTACGTGCGGTATGGGATGGCAAGTTGAAGAAACTGTGTGGAAAAGGAGAAATCAAGATGTAAAGCAAGCAGAACGCTGAATTCAATGGTTCGAATCATGAAATTTATAATCTTATTCCTAAGTAAATATTAAAATATTTAATTGTTTTATTTAATTCACAATAATAAATAGAAATTATTTTGGCTTAAGTTCATTTTATTTTTAATTTCTAAAAATCCTTTTTAGAAATATAATTTATTTTTACAAATGTATGCGGACGTTTTCCAAAGAAAACAAGAAAAATTAGACGCTAGCAGAATGAAATGCTGCACTTTCTGGACCGCTACTACCTTCATCAGCATTCTTCGCATCTATCTACCTTAGTTGTGTGTTTTTATAAACATTATCTATTTAACCAACTAACTTTGTAAATAAGAATACGAGAATATTCATATCAACATTAATATTAATTTGGTTAGACGAAATTTACAGACAAACCAACGTATTTCCTTACTGTTCTCTCTGTATTTCGTCTTGAACATTTGTTTTTGCATTGTTTCAATCATCGATTAAACACGAATGCAAATTTATTTTTAGTCATTCTTACTTGTTTACACATAACATGATAGATGCTGTTCCAGTATCATTTTGATTGTTATGATTTAAGTATGGGTTTTCGCTGTGCCTTGCGTGCTTATAATATTCACAGTTCAAATAATAATTTAATAAAAATCATGAATCAAGAAAACAAGATTGCGCATTCAGCCGTTCAAAAAATTTTTCTTCTGTGCATCTACATACGTCACAATAGATTTAAAATGAGTGTTTGTTGTAAAAAATGTAGGAGATTTTTGACGCAAAACTGTAAATAATTGCACAACTTATAAACGGGTGCATCGATTTGAACAAAATTTTGAATGGGGAGAAAAAAGATATACTCGAGTAAAAATCTTGTGTTTGGGCTTGAAGACCGAAAAGAAGAAGAGCTATTTCGGGCTTTAATCTTTTTATAAAGGAAATAAAGATATAATCAGGCATGTCACAGAACTCAATTCCGATCGAAAGTGGTTTTAATTCCGTAAATTGGTTCTATAGAAAACGAAATATTTCTTCGGAACGAAACCACTTTTAAATTTTAAAGTGGAATTAAAATTCCTTGAATTTTGGCTACTAACGGTTTTCAAATTTACTTTTATTATGTGTCCTTATTTAGATTAGCTTTGTTGTTTTCTTAGATGTGTGCAACATTTAAATAAAAAGGTGTAGCTTAAGCATTTTTTTTAAATAAGCAAAATCGATCGGAATCTGAAGAAGGTAAAACAAAATCGATCGGAATTGTTAATACTGAATTAAAACCATTCCGATTGAAATTTTTGACATGCCTGAATAATTAATAATGACCTTAATGCCAAATAACTGAAAGTAAAATAAAATTTGTTTCAAAACAATATTAAAACCAAAATTTTTAAAATATAAGTTAATTTTTTATTTTATTTGATTGTTTTTTTGGCCATACTGTATTCTTTAAGCTCAGCAATAAGTTTTCGTATTTTAAAATATATTTTTAATCTAAAAAATAGCTTTCTTACATTTTCATCACATTCAATATGATGAGCCTGATTAGTTAAATCTTTTACAACATCTTGTTTAATGAGAAGACCATCTTTATTATTATTTTTTTTAATATTTGATTCAGTTCTTCAATGTGTTTCCTAGTTTCAGGTGTCCGCTTTATTAGTCCGCCCTCAGATACGTGATCAACCCACGAATCATTGGACCTTCCTCGGTTTGTGCCACTGCAATACCTGGGATATCATTAATAAGTTTGTGGCAAATATAACCTGCGAGGTTTTCGAGGCCATTATACTCTAATTCGGTTAACTCTTTTTTATTTTTAATAAATTTTCATCGTTTTTACTTTAATTCTGTTGCACTTTCCATACACAAATGAAGTTTGTTTACAAAAAATATTCTATTCCTACGTCACACATAAGAAAGAGAACGCAATACAACAAACTAACGGACCTGCGCAATGCGCAATCTTGTTTTTTGATTCATGAATAAAAATTAAGTTATTCACAATAATATTTAAAGTCACCCAAGAATCATTGTTTTAAATAGTTGCGAGTGCTATATTCATTCAGTTATTACAACCGAATTCAAGATAATACACACAGCCGACAAAATTCGATTGGCAGCAAATTCGGTTCTTATAACGAATTTGTTTTCTCTGTGTACCTCTCCATTAAGTTGAAGAAATAATTCTTACAATTTAGACAATTGTTTAAGCAGATGGATGTTAAAATATGTTTACCTGCTCCTAAAATTATTTGTAATGACACTCTTTATGCTGCAGTAAATGCATTTTGCATATTTTAAGCTCCATAAATTGGTTTTTCCAAACCTTTTGCATTCAGTAATGTTTTGTTTTTTTTTACTGATTTTTACATTGCAAAAAATTTTAAATTACCAAAAATAATATCTGCCAACCAATTTATAATATATATTTTTTAAATATCTAATTTAACTTTTATTTATACCCATTTTTTATTTTGTTTTATAAAAAAAAGTATTTATAAATTCAATCTATTAACATATACTTTATTTTAAATAACAAATTTCATCGAGAAATCATATTAAATGTTGAAATTTTGATACTATATACATTAAATAAACTTTAGAACTTCTTTTAATATAAAATAAAAAATTGTATTTATTAAATTTTCAATTGTAATTTTACTAGCAAAACCACTATGAAAAATTTTAAAGATAACTAAAAAGTACGCTAAAATCTATTAAAAATTTTCCAAGGAACACAAAAATAATTTACAAGCAAGATCACTGTAAAAAAAACTCAAAAGTACGCTAAAGTTCGCTAAAAAATACGCTAAAGTTCAAGGCAAATTGAATACTAGGTAAAACTAATAGCGCAGGTGATCGAATTCGCTTTATATATTTTTTCGAACAAACGTCGTTGTTTATAAAATAGTGAAAGTGCGAAAAAGCCGTTGTGTGAAAAGTAAAAAGAATGTGTGTGCCCAAGTAGTGCAGCTAAAATATAAAGTAAAACAAAAGAAAACACATTTAAAGAAGAAAAAGAGTCTTTGAGAAACATTTTTCAAAATGTTTTATTTTTTCAACAAAATACACATTTTATAAAATACATTTGAATACATATGAAGAAATATTAATCCGGTTTGCAAAAAAAGACGAGCGCGGGAGTAAAACTTTGTTTGATATGCTAAAAGACTAAAGGAAAAATTAAATGAAGTAGCATTTGTTTATAAATTTCTTTTTCTTCTGAGTTTATTTTATTATTAGTCACTGCTTATTGACACATAAAATTAAAATTTACATTTTTACAAGTTAATGTCGACGTCGTTGACGGCATTCAATTTGCCTTGCTAAAGTTCACTAAAAAAATACTCTAAAATATACTACACTTTACGTAGTGAACTCTTTAAGATCAGTACACAAACAAAAAAAAGAACGCTTAAATAAAGTTCAGTACGTTATCGTAGTGTTTATGATCATCAGCCTACAATCGTTGTGTACAGCATTTTGTTTGCGTACAGATTCATAGACAATAAAAAAATTTATAGTTTGTGTTGTTGAAACAGTACGCTATGTTAGTGTAGTGTAGAAATAAAACGAAAAGTTTGATAGATAGCGAACAGCGCCAAAACTTTAATGTACCTTTTTTTATTGAAACTCCACCTTTGTGAAAAATTAGACAAATCTAATATCCCTATTTTTTTTCTCTACTTAATTAAAATACTTTATTTGAGTATCCTCACATTACCCCAATATTTTGGTCATTCGAGCCGGATCGCCGTAGTCAGTACAATATTTTATTTTAGTCTTTCATTTTAGAAAGCCCGCATCCACCATATTGAACGTGAATTATAAGAGACCTTTTATTTTTAAGTTGAACTTATACCCTTTTAATCCAAGGTACCTACAAATTTATTTGTAATGCTTGTAAAATTTATTTTTGGTATACTGATTATTTGAGTTAGGTTTATACTAAAGCTCTAAACACTTACTGACATCCCTAAATTAGCGCGTAAGACGCAAAGCAATGTAATTCATAGCTTTTGCGCTAGAGTGTCATCCCTAAATAACAGCGTCAACTTTGTGTCTTTAACACTAATGTTAACTAATTTTATTTTATAAAACCCGCTGTATAAAAATAAAAACAGAGATAAAACCGCTAGATTGCCTTAAAAATAACTAAATTGTCACTACTTTTCAGCCATAACAAAACAAAACAAAGCAATGAGCAGCCAACTTCACTTCCTAACGCACTGTCAAAATTGGAATTTCCAATTGCTAAGCGTTGACGCCGTGCTATTTAGGGATGCTTCATACATTTTGTATGAACATGAGAAATTTTGACAGTTATCTTGCGCTTTACGCGCTAATTTAGGGATGGCAGTTAGACGACAGCAGACTTCACAACTTCACGGCTTCAAATGCTGCTAACTTCAAATGCTGCTCTGAAGTCAGCTTCATAATTATTTTGAAGACAGCAACAACAGCTGTGTACTTTAGCAATACAAATTTAAGGGATACCGCATACATATATTTTATAATGAATAAAATTAAAGTTATTGATAAAAAAATGTAATAATATCATGAAAAACTATAAAAACACATAAATTTATTTCCTTATTGTATTTTTGTAATGTTCTTTTATGTTTAATATTAAAAAAAATGTTTTTGTTTTTATTTCTCCAATTTATATGTATAATGGCAACATTATATTTGTTTATTGCTGCCCGTCAAAATAGAAAATAGCCTAAGTTGGCAGCAGCAGCAAATGCTGTCGTGTAGTCGTGCTGTTGTGAAGTCGCCAAAATAATCGTTTTCATATAAACACATGTATTTTATTTTTGACAGTTTGCTGTCTGCTGCCTGCTGTCGTCTAAGTGTTTAGGGCTTAAATATACGAAGTAAACAAACCCCACATCTAGTAAACAGTAAATCCACCATAGTTGTACATTTTGATACTAAAGTATTCTCCACTAGTACATAAAGTTTAGTTTTCTTTCTTTAAATTAAAATAATATTTGGTTATTATTTTTATCCAAATTAACCGTTCGTAAGAAATTTTTTTTTGCGCTTAAACCTCTGTTTATAATAATAATTAATACAGAATTAGTTTCAAAAACTTTATTAGTTATTCTATATTGTAATTAATAAAATTGTTGAAATTTTTATTCTTCGCTTTTTCGCCTCGAATTTTCAATTATTTTTGTTGTTTTAATTTATTTTTTGTTACTGATTTAAGAAAAACATTTGTGAAGTCTGGAGTATATTTAATACTTTTTGTAGACCCGATCAATAAATATGACAACATGAAACTAAATTGTAGTCGTTTAACTGATTTTGAAAGTTTTTTTAGATCTATTCCGGAAAATCAGCATACGATTCATTCGTTAAATACTCACTGACTAGAATTTTCGTGTTTGTAGTAAATCTTTCGTAATACTTACGACGATATCTTGCTAAATGTTGACGAGTCAAAATTCTCTTTGGTGGAAGTTAAAGTAAAATATACAACCGCCTATACCACCTATTTACAGGAATAACTCAAACGTAAGTAATATTAAAAACATTTATTATTTATTGCACATGGCTGAAGGTGAAGCTTGGGACATAACTCATACGTGTCATACAACAAATGAAGGTTTCGATATGGCTTGGTAGAACCTTGTGCATCGATAGAAAAATAATCTAGCCCCTGGATTAAACTTTCACGAAGGACCATAAACGATTGTACAACGAATTTGTCTTTATTAGGCATTGAAACTATTTGTTCCACTCGATTACTTGAAATCACACTCGGACTTTGGGAACAGTCCCAGGGACCAAGCTCCGATTTGCCAAAATAGAGTAGAATGGATGATTTTCTGACGTCTAGTTACCGAACTTTTGAATCTGTGTCTGACATATACCTCCAGAAAATTTTGTTTTGTACAGAAAACCACGTTGTACGATAATGCTCTATATTCCTTAGAATGCCTGTCAGTGAACGTTTAGCAATTATTAGGAAGCATGAATGTTATACAAATTGTCTGTCAACCTCATATGAGTTTAGAAGATGTCAAAGTTCTAATGTGTAATATATATGCAAGCGAAAACATCATTCGTTGCTTCATCGTTCGGAATCTTCCGGTCAAATACGACAAAGATCCGAAGCCAGTATATCTGACTATGTAAATAAATAGATAATGATGAGGGAGCGCCAACTTCTGCCGCTGAAAGTTCTCGTCAAAACTTTGCTGCTCGATTACAGTCCACCTCACACTCCATACTTTTATCAGGAACCATTATATTCATTTTATAATCATTTGGATTGAAATGAAAAAAAAGAAGAAGGTCCGAAAATCAAGAAGTTTTCTTTTGGTGGAATTAATGAATGACAGGAAAGAAGATTGACGATATATCGTTTCGTTACCTTTTAAGACTGATATTCCTGATAAATTGAAGCTTGGTATCTCCCGAAAGGCGGATTTGTCGCAGTTTTTAAAAAACAAGTCGAGATTATTAGGAACACCAGAGGTTAACGCTCTCTATGATCAGGTTGTGTGTGAGGATTTTACTCTAGGTCATATGGTCAAGCTTATCCCAGACTTATCTCATAATATAAATAGTAACTATTACATTCCGCATTATGTCGTTTTAAAAACTGATAGTGTAACTACTACAAGTACGTCAAACAGTACGCTAAGTTAGTGTACTGTTTTTTTTTTTCAAACACTGTTGCTATCATTGATTTGCTCAAATCAAATGCTTTGCTACTTGATTTTCCATACATTTTACATGCTACAAAAAGCACTTAATAGCCCGTTCAGGCTGTCACGAAATTAAGTCATGTCTTGATTTCGGCCGAAATCAACTTGAAAACACGTAATTTAGCATACATTTTACCATTGCACATATCAACTTATTTTATAGCCCGTTCAGGCTGCCACGAAATTGTGTCATATCGTGATTTCGGCCGAAATCAACTTGAAAACACGCAATTTCGCATACATTTTACCATTGTCCAAATCAACTTATTTTACTTAATTTCAACGAAATTAACTTGAAATCGTGATAGACAACGCTGTTCTTGTGCAAAATACTACCTTATGTGCAACCATGAGCATATTTACAATACAAATACATAGGTGCATACATTGATATTTACAAACATATAAGTATGCATAATAACATTTATGGTGGATTATAAAAATCACAGTCATCTTTGTTAAAATTCAGGCGCTGCAGTATTAATTTGTTTTTTAATATTTTATATTGATAGCTTCCTTTTTGGTTGATAATTTTTTTTCTATGTTGCACAAAATTTTTATGCGAAAGAATAAAACAATATTAAAATTAATAAAAAATACAGCTGTTTCCCAAATTAACGCAATTGCCAATTAGCCCAATATAAACACTTTCGTTAGTAATATCTTGTTCACGCTGCCACGAAATTAAGTAATTTCAAATTGAAATTACGAACGAAATCTAAGTCGTTTATACTGGACTTTTTGGCAATTGAGTTAATTTGGGAAACAGCTGAATATTTTTATTAATATTATTTTATTCTTTTTAAACTGTTGTGATACAAAAATTATGTTTTAAAGAATTAGAAATGAATATTTAAAAGCAAAATATATACATACATATATACATAAAAATTTAAAAAACACTTATTTTAAAGTCATATAAAATAACCTTGCAATATTTAATTGAAAATAACACTATTTCTACTTTATTCGTTATTAGATAATTTAAATTAATGCAGTTAACTTCTCTATGTTATTTATATAAGCTATTTCCCGAAGAATCAATAATTTTAAAACGTGTCAAACAACAAAAAATAAATATCGATTTTTTGGTCGATTAATGTTTTATGAAGGTAAATACATCATTTAGTAAGAACAAATTTAATTAATTTAATTTATCCAGTGATGCCAATCGTTTTTTAGATTCGTTCAATTTTCGAGATAACGTTATATTTTGAAAATTAGACCCAAATTAAAAAAGCGGTTAAAATAAGCTTTCCCCCTTGTCGGTTTTTTAGATTGGGACAGTGTAATCAACCAGAAATGAATTTTGAATTTTTTACTTGTTACGCCCTTTTCCATTTTAAATAACTCTATACATCTTTGGTAATAATATCATACTCTTTATAAGTTCATTTTTATACCCTTCACCACGAAAAGTGGAAAAAGGATATATATATAAGTTTGTCATTCCGTGTGTAATTTCTACATATCTTTTTCCGCCCCCATAAAGTATCTATACTCTGACTTCTTATGCATAGCGAAGTTGATTGAGCGATGTCCGTCTCCGTGCCGAGGCAAACTTGATTTCACAGAGAAAATAATCAATCAAATATAGTTTCGAAAGAAGTTCTTTTGGAAATTAGCATGATGTCCATGTCCTCTAATTTTTTCATGTCAGTTGGAACAATAAAATAACTCCAATCAAAAAACTAAATATATGAGGCGAAAGAGAATTAAAAAAATAAGAAAAAAATACGATGTGAAAACATTGGCGCTCATACATATATTTAGAGGTCGGGACTCTGAAATTTTAATGGGTATTATTTTAAAGCTTTTGAAGAGATCTTTAAGGAAATACTAAAATTTAAAAAATGCTTAACCCATTAAGAGCCGAAGGCATTTTTATGTAAAATAATATGTATGCAGTACCAATTTTTTTAAATTTAAATCTCTGTCACCCCAATATTTGTTTTTTTGTTTGGAGCTACTTCACTAAACCAGATTTACATAGATGGTGAAGGGTATATAAGATTCGGCGTAGCCGGATATAGCACTCTTACTTTTCCATGTTACTTTTGAAGTTTCTAATGAAAATATAACAATTTACATGAAATTTACAATGGTTATGGTTGTATGTATTATATCTTAAAAGTATGTTAATATTGCAAAAAAAATATTTTATGTATACCAGAATATTACAAATATTAATAACTTTCACGGGAAAAAATATTACGATTTTAAAATTAATATTAAGGTGCTAACTTTTCTTTGATTTACTCAAAACTACGGAAATATTGTTTAACACGTTTTAAAAATAAAGTATTCATATGCATTTGCTAGTACTATAGATTTTATTTATTTATTTCAATTGATTAAAAAATGAAGCCCCTGTAGGCCAATGAAATATATATTACATACGAAAGAATAGTGAACAACAAAGTTAAAAACAAGTATTAGTGCTATATTATAGATATTACAAGCGGAATGACAAACTTAGATATACCCTTTTACCACTTTTTGTGGGGAAGGGTATAAAAACATCTTACAAAAAAGTAAATGATATTAAAAAATCAAGTAAGAGTGTTATATACCCTTCACCTTATGTGCGAATCTAGTTTAGTAAAGTAACTCCAATACAAAAAAAAAACAAATATTGGAGTGACAGAACTAAAAAAAAATAAGTACTATGTATAATTTTACTTAAAAATGTCATCGGTTCTTAATGGGTTAGGGATTAAAAAAATAGTATTTCGTGAAAGATCTATTTAAAAGCTTCTAAATGATGCCAATATTGATATCTTTCTATGAAAAGTTCAGAGGCCCATAACTTCGAAACTATCTGCAATTACATACCCAAGGCGATAATGTTAACTCATTTTATTTTATAACACCCGCTGTGTAAGAATAAAGAAGAGTTAAACCGCTAGATTGCTAATAACTAAAATTGTCATAACTTTTCAACCATAACAAAACGAAACAAACCAACAAGCAGCCAACTTTACTTTCTAACGCACTGTAAAAATTTTCCAAACACGTTGACACCGTGCTATTTAGGAATGCTTCATACATTTCTTAAGGCCCAACTATAATGTGCATAAACTAGCTTATGCCAACTTATACAACTGTGCAAATACATTAAATTATATGTGGTAAACTATAATGTGATTAAGATAACTTTTCGTCAAGTTTCGTTAAATTTCATTTCTTTATGCAAGGTACGAAACTGATCGCACTTTCCGTACGGAAACAGCTGATTGTGCTTTAGTTTATACATTAATAAAGAAATTTTCTAATTAAGACCTAAATTGTTAAATTTTTTAGTTTTAAATTCAATAAAAAATGTAGAAAAAAACAACATATTTCTTTGTGGCCAATTTTTTACAATTATAATATATTTAAATTAAATTTGTATTTATACACACATATGTATACCATATAAACGATTAACATCGTTGCATTTTTTACTACGGTTGGCCACAAACACAAAACAGAAAATAATTTGTAATAATTTTTTTTTTACATTTTCTAAGAACATAAACCAAAATATGTAAATGTGTTTGTGAATGTTATTAAATATATAAAATATTTTCTTTAAAACCTTTTCGTTTTAAAATTTTGTTCATTTATATCGAAATTATTTTTGGCAAAAGTACGAATCAAACATAAATGTGCAACTGTGGCAAATAAGTTACTTTACGCGCTAATTTAGGGATGCCAGTAAGTCTGATCGACTGGCGTATTTAAATTTTTTTAATATTATATACCCTTCACCAACTATGTAAATCTAGCCATTTTAAACAACGGGATTTTTTTTGGGGATGTAAATCTAGTTTAGTGAAGTAACTCCAATCAAAAAAGAAAATATTTGGGGTGACAGAATTAAAAAATAATAAAAAATGGTACTGCATATATATAATATAATAATATAATATAACATAAAAATGGCATTTTAATGGGTTAAGCATTTTTTTAAAATTTTGGTATTCCCTTAAAGATCTCTTGAAAAGTTTTAAAATGATACCCATATTGATATTAAAAAAAATTCAGAGCCCCGTAACACGAAAAATATGGGCAAGCGCCAATATTTTCACTTGTTATTTTTTCTTATTTTCAATTCCCTATCGCTCTATATATTTATTTTTTTGATTGGAGTTACGTTATTGTTCCAAATGACCTGAAAAAATTTGAGGTAGGCGTGGTGTTCTGCCTGCTGCTTTGAAGGACATGGGCGAATCATGCTGATTTCCAATAGAACCTCTTTCGACACTATATCTGATCTATTGACATATTTTTTTTCGTGAAATCAAGTTTGCCTCGGCAAACACTAACACGGACGGACAGACGGGCATAAGAAGTCAAAAAATACAGTGCCGGCCAATATAATAGCATCAGTTGCAATATTTTGATTCAAAAGATGTAAAAACTTCACCTATTTTTTATATTAGTTTTTTGAGTGGAAAAAGCAGTTAAATTTTTTGTGATATCTCAGAGTGTGTGCATTTGTTGTCGATTTCCGTAACTGTAATCAGTTATAAAAGATCTTTTGTCAATACTTAGCATTTCGAGCAGTTATTAAAATAGCGCCAGTAGGCTTTTTAAATTTGTTTTGCAAAATTTTATGAGAAATAAGTGAAAACGGAAGGTTATAAAAATTTTTAATATACCTTCTATAAAAGTCGTGAAAAGCATTGTTCGCAGGAAAAACGTAAGCTAGTAAAATAATTTGCGTCCGAGGGTAAGTTGAAATAAGGGAATTGCTGGGCTTTCCAATAAAGTGATAATAAATGCCAGGAGATATGAGAAAAAAGTTAAATCCCGTGCGAGGAAGTGAGTTTTGTCACCCCTAATAGTAAAAAGATTAGTACAGACGACTAAAGTAAATCCCTTTATGACAGCTACGGAGTTAAAAAAAACCTTTGGATGTGCCGGCGAGCGTGAAAACTATTCGCCTCAGACCTCTAGAGAACAGCCTCAATGCCTGTAGTCCTCAAAAAGTGTCGCTTTTTTCCTGAAGCATGTTGCTAAAAGGATATCATTTGCTAAAGCACATCGGAATTGGTCAAAGGAAAAGTGGAGAAAAGTGCTATGGACTGACGAACCCAAAATTTTTCTTTTTGGTTGAAAAGGTTCCAGATGTTTTGTCTGTAGGGCATCTAACAGCGTACACGCAGAAAAAAAACATGGTTGTTATATGGTCACAATAACCATATTATGTTCTTTGTAACAATGTATAGTTGCGGAGAACAAATTATAGTTGTTTTCACCAAAGCTTTAGTCACGATAAACATTTTTTGTTAACTTTTAACGATTATATGGTTACTGCGCTCAAAAAATGCAACATGGTTGGTTTTAACTTAAAAAAATTTCAACCACAACCAAAGTTTTATAACTTATTAAAAATAATATAAGATATTTAATCATAATATATTATTGTTAATCAAAGTATGTTTAAAAGCAACAGAATACTGTTTACGCTTAAAAATATTTTGTTTTCGTACTTGACAGTTTAGTAATTTTTTTGATAGATAAAATTTGAAATAGTTTTTTATTGTTAAAGAAATTGAAAAAAATAAAAATTTGTGTACAAAATAAATAATTAAAACATAATATGCAAAAGATAATAACAAATAAAAAGGGAACCAAAACATTTAAAAAAAGTTAAAGTAAATATGTATGTATTGTAAGCATATAAATCTTTACTTTTGTGTTTGAAGCATAATTGTGGAATCGTTTATTTGATATTTTAAGCAAATAATTGATTTTTTATGAATTTATGTTTTTAAATAATTTTTATGACAAATCGTTAATAAATAAAGCAATAATCAGTTTTTTATATCAGAAAAATTTTGCACTTACGAGACTATATTATAATTCAATTATATAAGATGACATTTTCAGCAATATTTTTATATTTTAATTTAACCATTTAATGTTTAATTTGAACATAATTATGTTTATACTTTGGACAACAATATGGTTGCAAATGTAACAATACTATGTTTTGTTAGCAACCATATAATGCAACCATATTATGTTGCTCTTAGATTATGGTTACCTCAACCATATTTTTTCTTTGCGTGTATAGAAGCCACTATTTACATCAAAAACTATCAAACATGGAGGTTATAGTATTATGGTATGGGGTTGTTTTTCGTATCAAGGCGTGGGTCCTATATATTGGATCAAATCCGTTTATCT
The DNA here is from genome assembly GCA_916610165.2 of Gymnosoma rotundatum. NCBI lineage: Eukaryota > Metazoa > Arthropoda > Insecta > Diptera > Tachinidae > Gymnosoma > Gymnosoma rotundatum. The sequence continues at coordinate 32,767,635 of OU744340.1, forward strand.
AAAAACCCTTGATGAAATTTTGCTGCCGTATGCTTCCTACGAAATGCCATTGGTGTGGGTCTTCCAGCAAGACAATGACCCCAAACACACCAGCAAAATGGCAAAAAAAAATGGCTCAACGATAACTCTATCATTGTAATGGAGTGGCCTGCACAGTCCCCAGATTTGAACCCTACACGCAAAGAAAAAATATGGTTGAGGTAACCATAATCTAAGAGCAACATATTATGGTTGCATTATATGGTTGCAAACAAAACATAGTATTGTTACATTTGCAACCATATTGTTGTTGTTCAAATATAAACATTATATGGTTAACATTTTCCGGATATAAAAGACTTTTTATTGTTTTATTCATTTACGATTTGTCATAAAAAATATTTAGAAAGATAAATTCACAAAAAATCAATTAATTGCTTATAATAACGCTTGGAGCATAAGCTACAAGAAACAGCTATACAAAAATATAGTTTATAAGCCCAAATAAATGATTACACAATTGTGCTTCAAACACAAAAATAAAAATGTACATGCTTACAATACATACTTACATATATATTTATTTCAACTTTTTTTTAATGTTTTGGTTCCCTTTTTATTTCTTTTTATATTTTGCTGTTTTTTTAATTATTTATTTTGTACATAAATTTTTATTATTATTTTTATAAAAAACAATTTCAAATTTTAGAAAAATTACTGAACTGTCAAGAACTTGAACAAAATATTTTTTAGCGCAAACATTATTCTGTTGCTTTAAACCATACTTTGATTAATAATAATATATTATGGTTAAATATTTTATATTATTTTTAAAAAGTTATAAAACTTTGGTTGTGGTTGAAATTTTTTTAAGTTAAAACCAACCATGTTGCATTTTTTGTGCACAGTAACCATATAATCGTTGAAATTTAACAAAAAAATGTTTATCGTGACTAAAGTTTTGGTGAAAATAACTATAATTTGTTCTCTGCAACTATACTTTGTTACAAAGAACATAATATGGTTATTGTGACCATATCACAACCATGTTTTTTTTCTGCGTGTATAGAAAATCTGATCTAGCATAAAGAAGGGCGTATCTATAATAAAACCAACAAGTATTGAAAGATGCCAGCATTTAGTGGATTTCATGGGAAGTCGTTGTACCGCGGTAATAGCCACGCGACAAAGTATTGAAACCATACAATTTATTTACCTACAAGATATCTGATTGATTTTTTTTTTATTTATTTTTAGAAAGAACGCTAATTTTTGTAAAAAATTAACTGAAGTGCTATTATTTTGACTGTGTAGTTTTTAATGTTTTTTGTTCATACGAGTATTAATTAGCGTATTATAAACCAAATAATTTTCTTATGATAATAAACCATTAACATCAAAGCATTTATTATTTTGTTTGGAGTTGAATCAGCCCAACAGTTAAAAAGATGTAAACGAAGTCATTATAACTTTGTCGTAGTGCTATTATATTGACCGCAACTGTATATATTTTACGGGGTTGGAAATTGATATTTTAGAAATTGCACAAAGGGTATATTTACCCTTTTTCCACTTTTTGTGGTGAGGGGTATAAAAAAAGTTTTATTTACTGTTGTGTTTGAAAAAAATTTATTACAAATTTTTTTTGTTTCCTGTTTCTTGAAGATGCCACGCAACAGTGTGGCTAAATATTTAGATTTTTTTTATTTATTTTTAGAAAGAACGCTAATTTTTGTAAAAAATTAACTGAAGTGCTATTATTTTGACTGTGTAGTTTTTAATGTTTTTTGTTCATACGAGTATTATTTAGCGTATTATAAACCAAATAATTTTCTTATGATAATAAACCATTAACATCAAAGCATTTATTATTTTGTTTTGAGTTGAATCAGCCCAACAGTTAAAAAGATGTAAACGAAGTCATTATAACTTCGTCGTAGTGCTATTATATTGACCGCAACTGTATATATTTTACGGGGTTGGAAATTGATATTTTAGAAATTGCACAAAGGTTAAATTTACCCTTTTTCCACTTTTTGTGGTGAGGGGTATAAAAAAAGTTTTATTTAATGTTGTGTTTGAAAAAAATTTATTACAAATTTTTTTTGTTTCCTGTTGCTTGAAGATGCCACGCAACAGTGTGGCTAAATATTTAGAAAATAAATAATAATAAACATAAATTTTATTTCAAAAACTGACCAAGCTGTTCCTTAAAGCAAAAGTGGGTTTTATGTTTATAAAATAAGTACAAAAAAATATAACACAAGGATTGTCTTTTTTGTTATTAAAAAAAATGTAAGCTAAAGCAATTTTTTGTGTGTACTATTTTTATGTTTAAGTATACATGTTGTTTTTTTAATGTTGAAGTATGTACATATAAATGTATGTTATAAAATGTATTTAGCAATAAAATATAATAGTAGTTATTGCCGCCGTATTCCACAAGATGATAAATTATCTTATTTTTATAAATGAATTAAACCAAATAATTATTCTCTATAATTTTATTAATTATTGTTGGGGTACTTCCCTTACTTTTCTTAAATTTGCAAATTTCTTATTTACTTCTGTAAAGTTATTTTAGATGAACATCAACATACATACGTACATGTATATGTATGCACATATTTATTTACTCTCCTTTGAAATGTATTCTAATGCTATAAACACGTTCATGTCCACCGACCATCGACTACAAGATGTCAAAAATAGAATACATGCGCGCTTATGAGAATAATTCTTTTAGCAGCTACACGACTACCGACTACACGGCTACTTTTGTAACCCGTAGCCAACTTAGGCTAATTTAAATTTTTCTTGGCTACAAAAAACAGATTAGTGCTGCCAATACAATAAAAGCATGAAATGGTGGTTTTAAAAGCGCAATACATTAAATATCGCTATTAAAAACGGGAAAAACTTTTATAGTGGCACCATTGAAAAATAATAATCATCTGTTCATTTGTTTACATTTTTCATTTGCTATTTATTTGGCGCATTTTTCATTTACTTTTTGTTTGTAAAATTTTCCATTTAGTTCTTTTTTAATCAATTTCTAATTTTTTTAATTTATATTTATTTTTTATGTTTTTTATTGAAATTGGTAAGTATATAATAGTCATTTTTACTGTTTATATGTGTTTATTATATTGTTTAATGTAAATGTTTAGTTCAATTTACATTGTTTCCACTATTTTAGCAATAGTACTTATAAAGTTAATTAAATTTTCTTGGGACATTAAAATTTTTTTTTACACAAATTCACTTAAAAAAATCAAGTTTGTTTTGTTTTGGTTAACTTAAATACATATGTCAAAACAGATGTTTATTTTTTGTAGTTAGTGGTCGATAGTCGTTAAAAGAATTAAGTAGCTAGCGACTTGGCTATTTTTGTAGCCAGCTACTTTTGTTGTCGGTAGTCGATGGTCGGTTGCCTTTGATTGTGTTTATAGCATAAGATAACTTGTATATAAAACCCATGAATCAAATAATAAGATTACGCAAAGGCTCTCTCTTTCACTGTTCATGACGTAATAAAAATAAGTCTTTGTGTAAAAATGCAGTGATGTCAACTTAGTGCATTCGGCACTGTTTTAAGTGCTTTTTTGATGCTAAAGAAAAGTACTAAAGTGATGCTTTTACAAATTCTAATTGGTGCTTTTAGTAAAACAAAGAAAAATCTTTTTTTTTTATTTGTAAATAAGTAATTTAAAAAAAAAGAATTCTGAATATGCATATTTATTTTATATAATTATTTTGGAATATTTAAGTTTTCGCTTAGATTTGTCATCTGCTATTATTTGGTTAAGCTTTCTTATCTAGAAAAACATTCGCGCACGGAAGAAAAGTGTTTTTGCCTTAACGTCTACATTTATTACATTAGACTCGTCTAAATGTTTTTTTATGTAATTAATAGAGATCCCCATTCAAATTTTTTCATCTAAACGACATAATATTAACCATTCTTTTCCCAAAAGAAAAAAACTTAAGCTTGAGTTTTTATTTTTAGTATTTCCACAATTATACACCGCACATTTCATTTCTACACTTTTTTTACTTCAATAATATATAACTTTACTACTTTCAAGCACAAATTACTATGATGAAATAAAATAACCGTTTTTTAATTTTAGTGCTTCTTTCGAAAAATACGCGTTTTTTCTTGTGTGTGTGTGTTGCTATTTGAAATATATTTTTATGACGTCACGAAAAAGAATTTTACTCTCACGGTTTCAATAAAAAATAACGGGACTGCTGTTTGCGTAATCTTATTATTTGATTCATGTATAAAACCTAACAGTCCTTAATTATGTGTCACGTAGGTCTCTAGAGCTAGTATTAAAATATTTTTTAATTTGAAGTTTTAGTTTGGTTCGCTCAAAATATTAAGAAAATTTCAAGTTTAAATAATATAATTAAAAATTATAGAGTGCTGTTAAAAATTTTGTGTTTTATTTATAAACCGTGTCTGAATAAAATACTAACTCAACAATCTTTAAAACAATTTTTATAATAATTTTCAAAACAATTTAATAAAAATAAAAAACAATTATATGCAGTGAATAAAAATAAAGAAAAATATTAAATACCAAAATGAGTGAAAGTGAAAATTCTGTAACAGAATTTAACTGCGAAAGATGTAAAGCAGCAGATATGATCAAATGGTACAATGTGAAAAGTGCGATCAGTGGTACCATTTCGATTGCGTTGCTGTAAACAGTAGATTAGCTGATGAAAGTTGGAGTTGTGAAGGTTGTCATTTACGCAGTGATGAAGCATCAGGAGGAAGCAAGACACCTATTGCAGATAACAATTCATCTATTGGTAATTCTATGGGTCTATTGAATCGGCCACAAGCAGCATCGTCATCGACAATAACAGGAGAGAAGCAACAAATGGCAAGTAAGACAACCACAGAAACTGTCAATAGGAACCTATCCTCAACATTCATAGATTTTAATGCACCATTTCACGTCCAACAGAATAATAGCAAAATTCGGGTTAGTTACTCTACTGGAGAACCAACGAAACCAACAGCACCTACACATTAATTTTCATTTCCCTTTAATAAAAACCAACAAAAAACAAGCAAAAACCAACAAAGTGTATCTTTTTCACATCTTGTGGATGTACAGTTAAAATCTTTAGAAGGGCAACAAAGTTTACAACAAGAATTTCTTGAAAAGAAATATAAAACTTTATCCTAAATAGATGAAAGTGTACAGTTTCAACAAAATCCCTTCAATGTGTCCAATAATTTGAATTTTATGGCAGGGCCTACGCCATCTCAACTGGCAGCACGTCAAGCAATTTCCCGTGATTTGCCTAATTTCAATGGGGATCCTGACGACTGGCCGCTGTTTATTAGTTCCTTTAAAACCAGTACTTCAGTAGCTGGTTATTGTCATGCTGAGAATTTAATTCGTCTGCAATCATGCCTAAAGGGGAGAGCAAAGGAACTTGTGAAGAGTAAGCTGATGTTACCTACGATGGTGCCAGAAATAATTCATACTTTAAGAATGTGTTTTGGACGACCGGAACATATTTTGAAACGAGTAATTGAGAAGGCAAGAAAATTATCCCAGCCTAAAGATACATTGGAATCCATGATTGAGTTTGCATTTTGTGTAAAAAATATTTATTCCACTATGGAAGCTTGTAAAATGGAGGCACATATGAACAATCCATTACTGGTGAAGGAATTGCTCGATAAGTTATCAAGCCAATATAAGTTGAATTGGGCTATGTATGCGAAAGATGATCGTGTGCCAATTATAAAAACATTTAGTGATTGGATTTTTCAAATAGTTGTTGCCGCAAGCACAGTAGTTTCTGTTTCACCTATGATCAAAAATGCAAATATTAATACACATACAGAAGAGGAGCCACCTCCTTAAAAGTGTTCTTTGTGCAGCAGTGAACATAAAATTTCTGTATGTAATGATTTTAAAAATTTACCCTCTGATAAAAAGTGGGATGTAGTGAAGAAAAATAATTTGTATCGAACCTGTTCAAACAGGCATAAAGGAAAATGTTTCTCCAAGAGACAATGTGGTGTAGAAGGTTGTATCATAAAACACCACAAATTTTTACACAAATATCCAGATGAATCTACGTCTTCAACTCCAGAACAAAATACCAATGCAGAAGATAATAACACCGCAAGTGGAACAATGAACTCACATTCATCTACAGAATATAACCAAACAAATATTTTTAGAATTTTACCAATTCGTCTTCATAAAAAAAATGGTTACATAAACACCGCATTCCTTGAGTATTTTTGATCTCCTGGGCATTGATGGTGTGATACATTCTTTATGTTTAAAATGGACTGGTAAAACTACTCGCCAAGAAGAATACTCTTTAGAAACCTTCTTAGTTATGTATATCAGACATGAATAATGAAAGAAAATTTACGTTACAACGGTGCATACGAGTACTTTAGAAAATTTGGGCCTTCCCCAGCAAACATTGAATGTGAATAAAATGGTTGAATACTGTCTCATAAAAATTCAGCTCCAAGTATTTTAATTGGCTTAAACAATTGGAGTGTTGTATTGCCTTTAATGATTCGTGAAGGTCAATGGGGTCAAATAACAGCTATTAAAACGCGCATAGGTTGGACCATTCAGGGCTGTAGTGACCAAAATAAAGAATTCGAGTGGGTAAATATTTATAATTGTGAGTGTGAAAGTAATTACAACGAGCTGCATAAATTGGTGAAGGACAGCTTTAACTTAGAAAAACCAATGCGTACATCAATAATATCCGAGGAAGACCATAAAGCTATGGGAGTGTTGAAGACTGCATGTCAAAAGATTGATGGCCACTATGAAGTGGGACTATTGTGGAAAAAGGAGGTTGATATTTTAGCTGAAAGTTACAACAATGCTTATAAGCGCCTCATGTGTCTTAATAAGAAAATGCAGAGAGACACAAATTTCAGAAATGTTCTACAAGACCAGATTAATAATTTATTATCAAAAGGCTATGCCAAAAAACTTAATGAAGATGAAATCGGTGAAGAGTCAGAACGAGTATGGTATATTTCGAAATTCATAGCAACGACTCCCAATAAACCCGGCAAAATAAGATTGGTTTGGGATGCCGCTGTCAAATCAAATGGTGTCAGACTTAATGACTATATAAGCAGTGGTCCGAACCTATTGAAGTCACTATTCGACGTGTTGTTGAGTTTTCGTGTGGGAAAAGTTACAGTATGAGATGATATCGCAAAGATGTTCCATCAAATAAATGTGTGAAAAAGCGATATGCACTCTCAAAGGTTCCTGTGGTGGGACGAAAATGATGACGTTTATAAGCCAAATGCTTATGTCATGCGAGCTTTAATATTTGGTATCTCCTGTGCCCCATGCATCATTACGTAGACGACTTCATTGACAGTGTAGACAGCAAATTAATATCTTTGAATGTCTTTATAGATGACCACGGCATATTGATAGCTAGAGGGCGTACATCATTTCTGAATCATAAAGATGTTATTGTATTGCGTTCAAGTCACCATGTAACATTCCTACTAGTTAGTCACATGCATGAAACCTTTCATATGTCACATAAAACCGTCATCAATAATATAAGAAGTCTTTTCTATATACCCAAACTGCGAGTACTCTTCATAGGACTACAAAACTATCGATAGTGGCGTCATTCGATAGTTTCGATAGTATTTTTTGATGCCATGTCAATTATGTATTTTTCCAATATAATATCTTATAACATTCCTTAAAGTAAAAAGAAAGCTGATATCAATGTTTTAATATACAGACATGTGTATACATACATTAATATTTAATGAAAAAACAAATATAATTCTGTAGAAAATAACATGATAAATAAACAAAAAAGCAAACAAAACATATAGAATAAAAAAATTTAATTAAAAGGAAGAAAAATAAAACAATTAAGAGTGGTATATTCGGCTATGCCGAATCTTATATACACTTGATCCTCTATATAAATCTAGTTTAGTGACTAGGCTGTCTAGGCTATAACGGTTCAAGAGAGTGGCCACAAAAATTAGATTACATTAACTATTGGAACACCCTTATATTCTCAAATTTTATACTTGTTCAAATGGCAGTATACATCAAATTACAGCAACTATCGGGGCACCCTTTAATTTCAGGTTCTGTGTAAATTTCAACCGTTCAACAGTTTGGCCATATACATCAGATTATATCAACTATTGTAAAACCCTATAATTTATAATTTAAAATTTTTATACTTCTTATTATTCTAAACAAAGTAGTTGACATTCTGTATATAATTCAGGTGTTTTTATATAACGGTTAAAAAATACGGCCATATAGGTCAAATTACTTTAATTTTGGAAACACTGTTTTATTTCTATATTCAAATTATAAGCTTCTTGTTATAGCGGACTTAGCAATACAGGTCCCTTGTAAATTTTAGATGTTTGTATATAAAGGTTTAAAAGTTCGGCAACATACTTGAGATTACATCAACTATTGGGACACCCTTTAACTTCCAAATACAAATTTAATACTTGGTCTTATAGCAGACTAAGCACTACAGGCTTGTTGTAAATTTCAAGCGTCTGTCTACAACTGCTCAAAAGTATGGCCATATATATCAAATTAAATGAACTATTGCCGCACCCTTTAATTAAGCAATCGACATTCTGTCCAATTTTCAATCGTTTGTCTATAACGGTTTAAAAGAGAGGCCCATATATGTAAATTTACATCTATTATGGGGGCACCCTTTAATTTTTAGACTTGTTTTTGTATTACTTTTTGTTATTGGGGGCTATAGTAATACGCAGTCATTTTAAATTTTACTGAAGTTCCCTTTACAGTTCATAATACAAGTAAAAAGTGTGTATGTTGTTTGGGGACACCCTTTAATTTTTAAGATTATGAACTGTTTTGAAAACGAAATTTAAATTTTCAAAATCGTTTTAGAAATGACTGAGTTCTGCAGGCACAAACACCAAAAAAAACCTGCAGTCGAATTGATGACATCTTTCTTTTATTTTGAAGTCATTTAAAAAGGAGATCATATTTGATTATTTACGTCAGTATATACATATTTATATATTGTTCAATTGTTGAAAAGGAGTCAGAACGTTAGCTAGCTTATTGTGAGAATCACTTTATATACATAAGTACATATGTAATGATGACCATTATTATAAAAGGTTTACAGGTGGCGAAATTTGGATGGTGCATTTTGCATTTTACAGTCGCCGTCATACCGTTTTTATTGACTTTGTTTTTAGAAGCCTCTTTTGTCGATAGTATCACTATCGAAAAAATATCGATAGTCTGCTTAAAACAAAACAATCGATACTATCGATAGTGCCATCGATAGTTTTGCAGCTCTAACTCTTCAAGAAAGTAAGAAAATCGTGTCAACCGCTGTACCAATTATGCCTCAAATGTCTACATTACCACCTGCAAGGTTAGCAAGTTTCGAAAGGCCGTTCACATTTGTGGGCATAGATTACTTTAGACCACTTTATGTTACCATTTGCAGGAGAAAGGAAAAGAGATGGGGTGTGCTCTTCACATGTCTTATCGTACGAGCACTTCACTTGGAAATTGCTCATAGTTTGGACACCAGTTCATGTGTAATGAGCATTAATAACTTTATGGCTCGAAGGGGTATACCGAGAGAAATATTTACTGATAATGGGACAAATTTTAAAGCAGCGTCCAAAATATTTACTGCCGAAGTTGACCACAACACGATTTCAAAAAAATTTGACAACATCAAATGGAAATTCAATCCACCAACAGCTCCTCACATGGGTGGATCCTGGGAAAGACTAGTCCCTTCAGTCAAAACCGCCTTATATCACATATGTCCGCATATGAATTTCTTACACCTAATCATTTATTATTGGGTTCATCCAAAGGCCTCAAGCCCATAAACTACAAAGACGTTGATTTGCGACAACGCTGGACTAGCATCAAGCTATTTGGTGATAAATTTTGGCAACGCTATTTAAAAGAATGGCATGAAAAGACAACCCCACTTCAAGTTGGCAATATAGTCATCACAGTTGATGAAAATCTACCACGTCATTGCTGGCCAAAAGAAAAAATCATTAAACCCTTCATGGCGAAAGACGGTCTAGTGAGACAGGCAACAGTTCAAACATTAACATACATACGTACATGTATATGTATGCACATATTTATTTACATTAATTTCTCCTTTGAAATGAATTCTAAAATAACTTGTATATAAAACCTAACGGTAATTAATTATGTATCACGTAGGCCTCCAGAGCTAGTATTAAAATATTTTTTATTTTGAAGTTTTAGTTTGGTCAAAGGCATGGAAGCCTACGAACTTATTTTAAAGCTATCTCGCTTAAAATTTAAAAAAAAACCTCAAGTTTATGTATAAGCTTATTTAAATGAGGCTTAAAAGTTAATTTGGAATCGAACAAAATGCCCAAGTCACTGATTTTATTTGAAGTTGAAGATAATGGGGTGATTAATCTTCTGTAAGATACATGAAAACATTTGCTCAAGTTTAATGTCAGACTGCGTTTAATCTGTGAAGATCACTTTGCAATTTACTGACATCAATGAAACTGCTTATACTATGAAATATTTTTTAATCATTAGCATAGAGTAAAAAATTAGAATATCTAAAACAATTAAAAATATCATTAATAAAAATAGTAAATAGCAAAGGACCTAGAATACTTTCTTGAGAAACTCCAGAAATTTGCTCATAATCGTCAATTTGTACAATGGAAATCCTATTACTTAGATAAGATGACAACCAATTATAAAAAGATGAATGAATACCAAGTTGATATAATATTTTAACAGAATTTCATGCGAAATTCTATCTGTGTATATAGTGTCTACTTGAAGCCCTAACTCCATTTCCAAAACAAAAGTCAGAAAAAAAACGCAAAGATTAGAAATTTTGGATCTATTGCTTTGAAAATCATGTTGTTGAGGATACATTAGAGATTTTGTGTTAAAATATAAAACATCATATACCACATGTTCAAAAATTTTAGCAATTATTCTTAATCAAGAGATTTATATTTAATTACGATTTCCAGATTTAAAAATAGGGGTCACAAATGTGAAGTTCCAATATCAACATATGTATACACTTTTTTATTGTACATATAATAATTCCATTTTTTTAGGTTCAATCGTTAAAATTTGTTTAAAAAGAAAACTTTTCAACAGAAATAGCAGCGCTTTAAGAAAATATAGAATAAAGATAAATATGCGATTATAATTTATAAATTGGCATTACCCAGGCAACTAATTGTTGATTCTTCTTTCTTGACAAAGTTTGCTGCTAATGCTAATATACATAACCAAAAGTCAATTTAATGCTGCTGCAAAAATTAATATTCATGTAAAAAATATCGAAATTTATATTCATAAATAAATATCGATGTATCGATATATCGAAATTTAAAATATCGGCGATAAAATTAAAATATATAGCGTGTTTTCAGCGATTTATTAAAAAAATGTTTTAGTGTTGACTTTACTTTTATCAACAGCTGATATTGAAAATTGAAAGAAATAAATGCGCATCAGGGCCGGCGCAATTTTCCAGTCTTCAGAATTAAGTTCCAATCACTTCACACATAGTTGCCTTTTTTCGTAACATTACAGAAACTTTCTGGCTAAATGTAAATTTACTCCTATGTTGCACTTAAACACATATTAAGTTTTCTTTTAGCTTTATCTTTACGGAGGCAGCTTAAAAATTGAAAAAATTATATACTGGGTGTAAAATGCAATTTTATGGGTGTTATATACCACCAAACTTTGTAAGTATAATATGTAAGTATATATGGTAAGTATAATACAATATTGTATATATTATAGTTACAGAGAAAAAGACAATTTGGGTATTATTGGAAAGATATCATTAAAATGGTAGTCGATACCTATACCAAATAAATTAAGTTAAGCAGCAATACTACTCAAGGACACAACAGAAGATCTTAGCCAAGCCGGAGGAAAAAAGCTTTCGACCTGTGGAGCTGTTTGCTGGGTTGGCAATCCTTGGCTAAGAACAACTCGGGTCGTTTTAAAGCAAATATCAAATTTTTTAAGTTTTTGATCTGCGTACCTAAACTAGATTTGTTTTTTCACTTAATACTGTGAAATAGTAAATTTTTTTTATATTATTTTATTTAATTATTTATTTAATTAAAATTCATTATTATAATCGAGCCTAAAGAGGCCATACACGATTAATAGTAAAAAACAATAAAAGATAAGTTAATATACATATGTATCAATAAAAGAAAGAATGAATGTACAATAATGATACTAATTACTAATAAGTGATCCATAAATTAATTAAAAAACATAATTATAAATAATCCTTTTAGTAAAATTAGCAAGGAACCTGGTCCAGAAGTAACAGGTAGGTACATAATTAAACAAAATTATTGGGATCATAAAAACATATATAAAAATTTGTACAAAATAATAACTAATAAAATAAGATTTTTAGAGTAAATAAATGTTATTGTAAATTAAAGTATTTTGTAGTACTACTAAAATAAATAAATAAGAATAATGCATATTTATAAGCATTGACTAATTATATATACAATGGTAGCACTGACTGGAAAGTCTAGACAACCCTGCATAATAGTGTAGAAAAATATTACTGCAGAGTAAAAAATATTTTCACATTATAGTACTTGATTTGATTTTTGTCTGCCATTAATTTTTTGTGAAAAATCTCATATATGACATAGGTAAGTGAATTATTTGAATCAAATACTTGAGATTTTAAAGCTTAATAATGTTAAGTAAAAAAAAAATCTAAAGTTAAAGTCTAAAAGCTTATATTTAAATATATATATGTATGTACTTAAAAAATTGTGGAGTATACCACGAGCTCCCAATATAACAAACGAAAAAGTGTGGTTGTGCGAGAATAGGTTCTTTTTCGTGGAGTGGAAGAAGCTTAAAGGGAAAAATATGAAAATAGAAATATAAAAGTTTGCTGTTAAGTTGATTAAAAAATATTTAAATGTGATAATTTAAACGTTTTAAGTAAAGGGCATAGGAAAATGCAATGATAGAAGGTAGAAAATTTTATTCAAGGACACTATTGGCAGCAGTAGTGTTTATTGTATGAGTGCCAGTTTTTACTTATACATATACGTTAATGCATGAGTATATGTAAGTTTGTTGTTTTTAGACTCAAAGATTCCATAGTAGCATTTTGTTCTTTTAGGTTCGTGTGAAACAAACGATAATTACGTTTTCTGTTTTCGTTCTTGTTTAAGAAGTAGTTAAGGCGGTGAAGACGGTGGAGGAATTGAGAGCTCGTGTTAGGTGGATATGTTCCCCATTGTAGAAAGGCAGAGTAACTACCTATTTGTGATTTGCATATTATGCACTAATAATAATTTTTTTATTAGTAGCAATAAATATACATATGTATGTATAATGTGTTCGTTCTTGTTTTCATTTCAGACAGTAAGTCGCGATTGCATTCATACTAATTTTGTTTTTAATTTTTGATGTTTCTAGTTTAGGCAATTATTTGTAGGTCGGGATATTGAATAATAATTAAGAAAAATATTTGAAATTATTGTGAGGCTATCACTTCTTCGAGTTTCAATTACAATATATCCAGAAGTGGCCTTATAATTAAAAACCACTTAGCGACTTGCTTGTTTGTTAATTTATTTTAAAAACGTCGTGTCTCATATAAAAACTAATAGCTAAGGTTATAATGTAACAAGGTAGCATTAAGTTTGGAATAAAAAATTCACAGTATCAATAACCTTTTTAAGAAAATTAGTTAAAACAAAAAAACCTACCAATTTCCGTTTGGTCGTACTATTAGAAACAAAAAAGGTTGCACTAAATGGACATATTCTTTAATATTTTGTTGGATAACCTTTGTTTTTGACAACATCTGATAATTTTCTCGGCAAACTTTGTATTAATCGTTGGCATGTTTGTACAACATATATTATTATAAAAAATATAAAAACACAGCAAACATTCAGTAACTATTTTTATTTTTTCCTTTGGATATGCTTTCCCCGCAGTAATACATTTCATTTTGTAGTTTTAAATAATAAATACCATGAAATATTTATATTTGAAGGAATCATGAATAAAATTTACGATCTCTACTTTAAGACTAGAGAAAAAAAAATCGTTGCACGCTTTTGCGCCATTTGTTTCTTTTTTGCGATTTTTTAAATTTTCACCTTCTCAACTTGCATAGGTACATGCATACATAGAATGCTTTGGTTTTTAATAAAAAGGTTGATATTTTTTTATTTAAATCGTTACATCTAACTCTGTTAATATTGTTGCCTATTGGCTGCTATTAGAAGAAGCGGCTGAGGCACGAAACAAACATTTCCGGCTTTACGGACGGAATTTTACTAGAAATTTTTAAAGGGTTTAATGAAACATAGATATAATTAATAGGTATTTGCTTAGTTCTGACCCACTTATTACTGACATAAGACCCACTTCAAAATAAAGAACATTACTTCTTACGAAAGAAGCAATTTCTTTCATGCTTCCAAAAAAATTAACGCTAAAGAGGATTCACATTTGGAGCAGGTCTTTGAAGATTCAGAGAAAAAGAACAATGGCACTCATTATCATCTTAGTGCAAAGGAGAATTTGTTTTAATATATTAACTATTATAATTTTAAACAAAACATCGTTATAATCATAAAAAAGTTATTATTACGAATAATTTATTTATTTTCAGATAAATAAAATAATATAAAATAACAAATTACAAAAATTAAATATTAAAAAAATTTGGTCAAAAAATTTAAATAAATGTGCACAGGGCCGTTTTGGGGCTGTGATTGGAGGGATACCTCCCCCTCTATTTATTTCAATAGTAAAATTTTTTCATATAGAATATATTTCACCCTCCAAAAAAGTTTGCGGGTCTAAAAATTGCATTTTAGAATCTTGAGTTAAACTTTAAGGTATTGAACATTCATTGACTTTAAAAGTTTTAATTGCTAAACAAAATAACGGAAAAACGCATATCGCTTAAAACGGAGTTATCGCTTTGATAACGCCGAAATGGTCTGACAAACGAAAACGCTAGAAATTTGGCGTTTTGAAACCGCTAGTGTATACCGATGCGATCTGGTTTATTTTATATTAACTGCACTTTAAAGTGAAATTTAAATAGTACACAGATTAAATTGAATGTGTTTTCGTTTTACTTGAATCAAAACCTTTTTTTTTTACGATTTTAACAAAAAATTGCAATTTAAAAATTTCCTTAGTAGTTTTTAAACTGTCTGTCTCAATTGTTTACTTTTGAGACTTGGCGATTTATAGAAACATAATTTCTTTTAATTGTAGCTTTTTAAAAGCCAAAATAGAAAGTAAAAACGCTGATGACATTTTTGTTGAAATTTTTATTTTTTTTTATGACAAAAACATATGGGCATTTCCACACAAATGTCAACCGAAACCAAAAAATTCAAAGTCCGTAAAATTATATTTTTTTAACATATTTTCATGGGAAATCTGTCAAATTTTGCTAATGTAAATTTTTTTTTATTTATTTATAACATGTTTTGAAATATTCAAACGCAAAGTCGAAAAAGTGTAAAAGTTCCGTTCTGATTAATGATCCTACTAATT
This sequence comes from Gymnosoma rotundatum, assembly GCA_916610165.2. NCBI lineage: Eukaryota > Metazoa > Arthropoda > Insecta > Diptera > Tachinidae > Gymnosoma > Gymnosoma rotundatum. The sequence continues at coordinate 32,783,264 of OU744340.1, forward strand.
GAAATTATACATTGACATTTGCTCTTTTAAATTTCTTGTTTATATATAAAGAATAACACCAGTCTCTTTTAGGCAATCGCCGTGTTAAGACGTATTTCTCTGTTGCCGGATACTTTGCTTTAGTATTTGTTTTTGAGAGTTTCTTTCGCGCGTTTTTTGTTCTTTGTTCTCCTCGAATATATAGAACATTTTTATTTTTTTTTTATATTTGGACTTTGAACATACTTACGGAAATATCTTAATGTTTACTCGGTATGAACGGGGTTCATCCCCAGAATTACAACCGGTTTCGGGAGCTTGCTTCCTTGACCAGTAAGACAAAGCTAAATAAAAACAAAAGTCCACGAGCTGAAGCTTTCATCCCATTAACGGACACATCAGATAATCAACTAAACCTTCCACGTTATCTAGTGGCGCCTATAACCGTAAATGAAAATATTCCAGTAAAACCACTGGCTTCATATAATGTGTTTCAGGTAGAAAGAGGTTTAGACTTTATCTCCCGTGACCGGCTAGAGTTCAAGGAAATAAGAAGCGGTGACCTATTAATTAAGGTGCCGAATAAAAAAACTGCCGAAAAACTCTTGAAAGCTACCCACATTGATTGTATTCCGGTGAAAATTCAAATGCATAAAACTTTAAACACAATACAAGTTCGCATCTATTAAAAAAAAACATAAACATTCCAATGTGTGAAGTTAAACTTTAAAATTTATAACCCTAGCCACATTCTGTTACGATAACAGAGCTACGTTAATCACTTAACATAACCAAAAAATTTAATAGGTATAAGAGTTTCCGGACTACATTTAAATAAAATAAAAATGGATAGAAAAAAAATGACTTCTAGTAGTGTCTATATTAAACTCCAATAGTCAAATATATTAACATTTTGTTTTTTAAGAAATTATAGATGTTTTTCCAAAAAAAAAAAAAACACTTAAAATTTGAAATAGGACTTTGGTCCTTTTCTCGAAAATGGAAGAGAGTGGGCGAAAAAAAAATTATTGGAGAACACTTCTAGTAGTGTCTATATTAAACTCCATAGTAAAATTTATTAACATTTTGTTTTTTAAGAAATTATAGAGGTTTTTCCAAAAACACCACTTTTGAAATTTGAAAAAGGACTTTGGTCCTTTTCTCGAAAATGGAAGAGAACACAAAAAATTATTGGAGTGTCTATATTAAACTCCAATAGTCAAATATATTAACATTTTGTTTTTTAAGAAATTAGGTCCTTTTCTCGAAAATTGAAGAGAGCGGGCGAAAAAAATTATTGGAGAACACTTTTAGTGATGTCTATATTAAACTCCAATAGTCATAAATATATTAACATTTTGTTTTTTAAGAAATTATAGAGGTTTTTCCAAAAACACCACTTTTGACATTTGAAAAAGGACTTTGGTCCTCTTATTTATTTATTTTATTTATTCCATTTATTAATAACATAAAGCCTTCATGGCCAAATAACAATGTTACATACAGCTTAAATTTACCTGAGATCAGTAAAAGAACTTAATAATAATAAAAACACTATTTCATAAAAATTAAAAAAAATACAACTCCAGTTAATATGGTTGCACTCGCACAAAATTGGCTCCCCAGCCATAATAAGAGAAGAAACAACAGGTTAAATCATTCATAACACTAGCCGCATTCAGTGAGAAAAAGTTAAAATCAGTTAAAATAGTAAGCTACTAAAAGTTGCCCAAACCCCATACATTGATGATAGTTCAATAACGAATAAAAAAATTAAAGACATTAGCTTGATAAGTATTGTAGCAGCTTAGCTCGAAAAACATTGTTAGAATGTGAGAAAAGCCGCAAAGAGAGAGGTAAAACATTCCACCATCTAGCAATTCTAACGACAAAAGACCTCTGCAGTAAAGAAAAACGAATCCTAGGTATGCAAATTTGAGGATTTCTTACTGATCGCGAAAAACGAAACGCACTACACAGAGTTGGTGGTCTATTGGCTTTAACTACCCTATAAAATAGAATAATATTCCTAAATCTTAAGAACTCCTCGAAGGAGCGTCCAAGAAAACGCCGAACGTAACGAGAAATATGGTCACGCCGTCCCACATTATACACGAAGCGAGCAATAACATTAATTAGGCGTTTAACCCTTTCTAAAGACATAGAAAAGGTACTAGAAAAAACCTCAAAACCGTACAAAACCTGCGACATAAGTAATGAATGTGCCAATCTATACCTAATATGCATGGGAAGATAAAGGTTAATGGAATAAATTCTACATAAAATGCCAGAAATTCGAGAACAAAGGATATCAATATGGTTACAAAAAGAAAGCTTTGAATCTAAAGTAATACCCAAGCATTTTAAGCGGTCAACAAAACATATACGAACATTTCCCAATGATATGTCAATATTAGGAGAGAAACGATTTGAGGTCCCAAATATCATAGCATTAGTTTTCGATGGATTTAAAGCTAGAGAATTTCTAGAAGTCCATTCAGCAACACGTTCCAAACAAACATTAATATTACTTTCCAACACATCCCTAAAATCAATACTACTACCAAAAAGCAAAAAAATGTCATCAGCAAAAATAAAAGCATAACATATTGATGAGTTTACTACGATCGGAAGACTATTTACGTATAAGATAAAAAGAATTGGGCCCAGTACGGATCCCTGAGGAACACCCTATGTAAGCAAGCCTGTAAAAGAGCATTTATAATTAGATGCAACAAAATGAGTTCTTTCAGTTAGATAAGAATAAATAAGACGACAGGCCGTTTTAGAGAAATTAAACTCATTTAACAGTTTAGTTACCATAGTAGAAAATGATAATGAATTAAATGCTTTAGTGAGATCAAGTGATAAGAGAACAGATAAATGATCGTCATTAACATTACTTCTAATGTAATCCGTAGTGTCCAAAAGCATTGAAGTGGTGTTATGACCCTTACGAAAGGCATACTGTTTCTCATAAATATTTTCAGTGATTAAGCAAAGTATTTGGTCTTTAACAATATGCTTGAACACTTTTGACAAAACAGGCAGGCCTCAAATCACCCGGCCTCTGCACAACCTTCGACTTGGGAATCGGAACAACACGGGCACATTTCTACGAGGTTGGGAACACCGAAGTAGTGAGGATTTTGTTAAACAGTTCCAATATATGAGGGAGGTTAATGAATATATGAGCTTTAAAAAACGTATTGAGATATTGTCGACGCCATCAGATCGTGACTTAACCTTATATAAGGCATCGTGTACATCCATCTCAGTGACGCACTGAAAAGAAAAAGAATTTACATTGTCAGAACAATTATCAAAATCAAAAACATCATGGCCAATAGAATTGTTACTACAAGCGAAATAATCATTTAAAGCCTCAACATCTTCATAATCAACAGCAGAGTCCTCCCCAACACAGCCAGAACCTTTTGACGTCCTCCATATACCAGCTGTATCTAAGCCCGAAAAAATCTAGAGAAATACAGTCTGGGTGAATTCCAAAACGTCAAAACACATTGCAGTGATGCGGTTTTGCTACTGTTTTAATACAAAGTAACCAACTATCTTGTTTACTTTGTAAAAACTAACTTTGCAAATTTTTTACATTTAGAAACACTTTTTTGCAATCAGTTTTTTTTTCAAGATGGCGATGTAAACAATTAAAACTATAATCTTAAAAAACTTGATGGGATTATTGGACGAATCACCTCAAAGCCATTATAAAATTGTACAAAAATACATAATAAGTCCGATTCAATGGTTTAAATAATAATTAAATTTAAAAGAAATTTTCTTACTTTTCTTCCGCCATGATTGATGTGTTTGTAATTTATTTTGCACAAAATATCAAGAAAGCAGTAAAAAAATTAGTGATGCACAGTTTGCTTTTGTTTGCGTATCAATAACTTTTATTATACATTTAGGGATGCGTAACATTGTCAATGTTTAAATGGTTGCGTTTAGGAATGCATGACTTTGTTAAGTTGCATTGCAAATGACGTTTTGGAACTCACCTTCTCTTCTCTTTGCCTTATTGCGACAAATGCAATAATTTCTCCAGTTTTCTTCAGAACGATTAGACTTAAAAAATCTGTACGCAAGGTCCCTAAGAGATCTCGCATAGATCACCTTCCTAGAATTCATCCAACTGTTTTTTTTACGACTCATTCTACGCCTAACAACGGGAACAAACATTAATAAGGAGTTTAGAAGAGAAGAAATAAAAAAGCATTGTTCATCTACATTACCCAAATAAAATCCACCAAAGTCTATATCAGCTAGACACATTAACAACTCATCCCACATAATGGCTCTAAAGTCATGGAAAACAATGAAATCATCACTCCATTCAATATGAAAATGAAAGGAGGCAAAAATCAAAGCATGATGAGAAATGGAAGGGCATTGCAACTTTTCAGAGATATTCAATGTGGAAACATCACTAACCAATCAAAAGTCAATCAGAGATGTGGACCCATGATGGACATCAAAATGAGTGGAAATACAGTTGTGACAAACAGACAAGTTATTTCTTACACATAATGATCTCATCTTACTAGATTTAACAATATCAAGCAAATTACAGTTGAAGTCACCAACGACAATAATGTTTGAGTATTTTAAAAACAGTGCATGATGAGAGTTTTCAAAAGCAACTAAATTACCATTCGGTAAGTAAACCACACCAAATAAAACTCGAGCATTGTTAAAAGAGAATTCAATAAAAAGCGACTCAGCCATCCAACTCTGAAACCTTAAATACAGTCCTACACTTTAGTTTAGCTGAAACATACAGTACTGTTCAAAACCTAAGCAACTTTTCCCCAGTAAATACTCATGGTCGTATATGTTCTATTTAATACTGCGTTTCCACTGCCTTGAAATCAACTAGGTTTGAGAAAAACACTTCGAAGTGTTTCCATTGAGCTGAAGTGTTTTGTAAATTCGAATTTATGACGTTACACTGACATATTTTTGCATAAAATAAAAAAAAAACTATGTTATTTTTTGTAAAAAAATCGTTTTTATTGTTAAATTAATTTTTGTTTTTATATATTTTTCTTCCTATATTTTTTAAACACTTTTTTTAACGAAAAACATTATTGCTTTCAAACATTTAAAATTAATTGTCAATTTTTCGATAAAAACATCCAATATGAATAGATAACTTGGAGTTGAACTTGAATATCCTAGACACATCACAGTGTTGCAAAGGCAAATTTAGTTCGAAAAAAAAAATTTTCGACATGATTTCAAACAAATCAAGTGATTTAAATGGTTTTTGTAGCATGTAAAATGTATGGAAAATCAAGTAACAAAACTCTTGATTTGAGCAAATCAAGTGTTTTAGGCAAAATCACGTCAATGGAAACGCACTATTAATAGATTAATGAAAAATTTCCCTTTTATTTATTATTATACATATAGTCTACATGCTAATAATAACAACAAAAAATACATATGTCTTTGGAAAAATTTATAAAACAAAAACACAATTAGCTTAAAATTTCGCTGTTCGATACGTAAGCAACTTTTACATTGTTGCATTTGTTGCGAAATATTAACTAAAACAACAACAAAAATTTTAAACAAAAAATTTAGTCCCGTTATGATTGCTATTGAAAAAAATAATTTTGGTTGATTTTATACATTTAAGTAGTAAGAATTCTTTAGAAGTGCAACCATGACGCGAACACGTTATGGATCAGCTTTTAATCTAAAGATTATTGAACTTTTTAATAACGGTAAATTCCGAATTGCTATAGCAAACCAATTAAATATTAATAAATCAATAGTTTCCCGACTTATAAAAAAGCTACTGGGAAAGTAGAGAAATCCAATAGCGGTGGGCGACCTCGAAAAACTTCTGAGCGAACAGACCATAAAATTTTCCGTCTAGTTAAAAAATATTAATTTATTTCGTCGAAAGACATAGTGAATGAGCTCAAACTTCAGATTAGTTATTCCACAGTAAGAAAACGTTTATGGGAACAAAACTTAAGGAGCTTCATGCCATCTAAGAAGCCTATGCTGACTAAGAAGCATTTAAAAAAGATGATTGTTTGATTGATTGCAACGTAGTCTCTGATTTTCTCAGCCTTTTGGTTGTTTTAGGTTGTATTTTGATAGAGCACATATAGATTGGACTATATTCAAATGGAGAACTGTTTTGTTTAGTGATGAATCTAAATTTAACTTACTAAATTCAGATGGAGTTTGCCACGTGAGAAGACCAAAAGGAAAGCGGCTACATCCTCGGTACTCAAAAGCCACAACAAAGCATGGGGGTGAAAATGTGATGGTTTGGACTTGTTTTTCAGCCAGTGGTGTTGGTCCCTTTGTAGAAATTTAAACAAAAATGGACCGTTTTATTTACAGAGACATTTTAGCAACTCACATGCTTAACTATGCTCAGTGGGAAATGCCACTTCGATGGGTGTTTCAACATGACAATGACCCAAAATACTCATCGAAGTTAGTCAAGGATTGGTTATCAGCTAATGGGGTTCAAGTTTTGGATTGGCCACCTCAATCGCCAGACTTGAATCCCATAAAGAACCTCTTTGGAATTTTAAAACGGAGAGTTGGAACTCGACGCTTTAAAAATAAACAGAAATTGATGAACTGTCAAAAATCAGAGTGGGAAGCTATACCAACATCTATTCTATCGAATCTTATTGAATCTATGCCCCAAAGATGCGCTGAGGTCGTAAGAAACAAAGGATATCACAGCAAATATTAAAAGTTGCTTACGTTTTGAACAGCGAATTTTTAAGTTAATTTTGTTTTTATTTTCTTATAACTTCCAAAGAAATGGAATTTAATTTTGGTTGTTATTTTTAGGTGTTAGACACATTGTGTAGTAGTAAATAAAAAAATATTTTCTATAAATTTATTTAAAGAAAAGATATGAGTCTATTTTTACTTAGTGGAATAAAGTTGCTTAGGTTTCGAACAATACTGTATATACAAATGCCTCCCCCTCTCGAATAGCTACGATCATTTTGAATTATATTTTAACCAGAAATGCTAACTGCGCTATTTGATATATACGGTTTTAGCCATGTTTCAGACACCGCAAATACATCAAAGACTGAGATTCCCACAATTAATTTTAACTCATTAATCTTAGAATAGCCCGCCGAGGGCCGAATACTTTGACAATTTAAATGTCCCACTCCAAGGTTATCAATATATGGGTTAAAAACAGATTTATATAAGAACTATCTCTGAAAGTTGGGCCATTATTATGATTAAAAGACATCAAATAAAAGTAACATATAGGTTGGGAACCAACAGGTGCGATTTGCACAAGATACACTAACTACAATCGCCTTAATTAAGCAAAAAAAAAAAAACAAAAAAAAAAATAGATAAATGATTTGCAGCTTTTCATTATATTTAAATCGGAAAAGTTAATAATTAAAAAGAAAAGTAAGAATAACAATTAAATTCATACATATGAACATTTGTATATGCACATGAGCATTAATCCGTCTAATCAAGAAGCTAAAAACATATATATCGAGCCCCCGCCGCAACAGGGACACATCTTCAACTTAATTTTATATGAACTCAATAGAAACAATATGTATATTTATGTGAATATAACAGTGATAGGCTGGAGATACAAATATATTTTTTTAAGTGTTAGATATATCAATACAACACATTTTTGAATTCCTAAGTCAGAAAACTAAAATTTTGAAACATGCCTCCACTGCAGCAAAGGCTCGATATATACATATTCATAATACCACAAGCATAAGAGTAATTAAGCAATAAATAAATACCAAAAGATACGTTAATCCTAAGAGCCCTCATCCAATAGCAACGCACATTCTGAGCAATCCATCACTGCATCCTTACCATCAGGCATCACAAGTTTAACTTTGAGTTTATCAGAATTTAATATTCGATATCTGCTGATAATCTTCTTCTTAAGCAGCTTTTTACATATGCCGTTTAGACTACCTGCAGCTGGAAAAAAATGGTCGAAGAGATACACGCGCGAATCCAAACTGCCCTTAACAACATCACAAAGTCTAAGAGATTTGTTCTTAAAATACTGCTTCATAACCGCATCACGAATAAGCACGTTATTGAATCTAATTAAGACTGATCTGCGGTTATTAAAGTAGTGAGCGTTGTTAATATCTTTGCACGAAATTTGAATATTGCAGTGTGATCCAATTTTAACAACTGTGGAGACAAGATCCTCCAAGCCGGCTGGCAAACCACTAACAACAATGTCAGCTCGATAAAGTTGTTTATAAATGTAGTGCTTTTCTTCATCAAGGGATGACATCTTTGTAACCGAGTCCTTAACCTGATTAATTAATTTATTGCAGTCAACTATTTCAGCTTTCATATCCTTTACACATGTGGTCATTTCATATTTGAAGCTCGTAACTGAGTCTTCCAGCCACTTTTTCATATCACTCTGTTCACTGCACATCTTGCTAATAAAAGAGTCCATTTTGGTATTCAAGGCACCAATATCATCTCGTAGTGCACTCTCAAGTCGAGATCGGGGAACATTTATACAGGATGTACATAAATATGTTAACATCTTATTGTTAGTGAGGACCGAAAGAGCACTTTCCTGGACACCTGCACAAGGTAAGTGAAACCAACAGGCACACGTCCTGCACTGGATACAAGCCTGTGTCTTACTAATGGTGTCCTTGCACACACCACACATGAAAACCTTCGCGGCTGGCGCCATCTTAGTCCCCTTATGTATATATATAAAAATGCACGAGGTATGTATGTATATACTTGTTTATACTTATATTTCGTATAATTCAAAGTATAAGAAGAATATGGCGGCAACGATAGAAAGATGACTTAACAGATGAAAAGAATGAAGTTCGACTTTTCAGGAAATAAAGCAGCTTAGTTGCAACGTCAGCAAGCAGTAAGAGTTAACGTGAAAAATGTGGACTTGAAGACGGATTTATTTTTTTAAAATTATAAAATTATTGAAAAAAAAAAAGAAAAAATGATCAGCTGCACAACAGAAACACTGTAAAAGTAAATGGTTTCTAACGGAGCACGTATGCTCTGGACAATGGAATACCGCAAGGTTCTCCTCTATCCGTAGTGCTATACTCTATATATGCCAATTCTTAAGCAAATGCTATAGAAAATTTGCCTGAAATCAAATGCGTTAAAATTTATGCAGACAATATTTTTGCCGTCTCATCAGATTCTCCGGAAGCAGTTTCATTAAACATTAATTATTTGGATATCAGAATACATCAATGGGACAAGAGCAGAGGTGCTATTATTCCGACTCATAAATCTGAATTACTTCAGGTGTGCAGAAAAAGAAATTGCATTGAAAATACTATTTGTATTGAAAACGTATGTCTAGAACTTTTGGATCATATGAGAATCTTGGGTTTGATTTTTTCTAGAAATCTGCTCTGGAATAATAATTTTAAGCAACTGACATACTAATTAAGCAAAATCAACAATCTTTTAAAACTAATCTGCTCTCGAAATAAGGGCCTCATATGGAAACCGCACTCAACATCTGCAGTTCTTTAGTAACAGGACCATTTTCCATGGCATCACAATATACGGATGGTCTTCTAAGAAAAACATCAAAAAAATCAATGCTTCCATAAACAACTGTTATAGAACCGCATCTGGTCTACTTCGAACTACACCTTTGGAAAATTTGAGATTAGAAGCAAATTTTGCAGAATTTCAGAACATGTTAGAAAAAACCTCTGTCTACATGGAATCTAGAGCTATTACCATTTCTTCTGACGGCCTTCATGAACACTTCTGGAAAAATCTAAACTCTTTATTTAATTGTCAGACATCTGCCACCAACAACATTATCGCTATTTTGAGAAAATGGAATATATCTATTCCACAAAAAAAAAAAAATAATAATTCTGACTCTTCATGCTTTAAGAGAATGTTTACCCAGAAAATGGCTTCCTTCTCTCCTAGCGAAATTTACTTTTCAAAATGGCTTTGACATCTTATGCCATAGTAAAACAGATCTCAAGTACACAATTTGTAACCATAAAGGAATGTAGTCTACCAGATAACACAGGTATATTTACAGCAGAATTGGCTGCCATTAAAACAGCCATTGATCTCGCAACTGAACATGGAAGAAAAATTTTAATTTGCACTGATAGTTTAAGTTCAACCAAAGCTTTGAAAATAAAAACGGCGTATATGATGATACACTTCAGCTGCAATACGAAACTCAGCAAATACAAATTTTATTGATTCCATCCCATATTGGAATTCATGGGAACGAAAGAGCAGACGACGGGGCGAAAAGAGCTTTAGGCTTATCTAGTATTACGGATATACCATGTTTACCCAAGGCCATTAGAAATCCTTTTAAAACAATTCTTCAACAGCAGTACCCAATCACAATAAGACCGTATTACCACAAAAACTTTACGAGAGCAGAATGCGTCATGCTGGCCCGCATAAGAGAGGTCAAATGCCATTTTAACTCCAAGCACGGTTTGATAAAACCGGCCCGCCAATCTGTCCAAATTGTAAAGTTATCCTCAGCATTTCTCAGCTGTTGGCTTCTTGCCCCATTTCAAAAGTTGACGAGCCACTGGAAGAAGTTCTTAATTGTTCAAACTCTGAAAACATTACAAAAATTAAGAAATGTCTACAACACCACAGCATTCGAGATGTTTAGCCCACTGTTTTATTACTTTTTAAGAACATCATTTTAAGTTTAATTATTTTTTTTATACGTTAAATTTATCTATCTTTTAAGTTTATTTAATACTTAAAAATTTGTGTATATACATAATTGCTTTTTCCTTCTTAATTTAATCTTTACCGGCGCCCTTATGTATATAATTTATAAATTTATTTGTAAAATATATTGTGAATAAATAAATAATATAAAGAATAAAAGAAAAATAAGAAAGGAACGATATGATTGCCAATTATGGTAACATTTTTTCTTTCCTTTACCGTATATTTCAATGTCGCGTGTGACATTGAAAATGGAACATTTGTTATCAGTGTGCCAGGAGGTATAAATAAATAAATTGGTCAACTAACATCAGATTCGCAATCAGCGACCACAAAATATCCTGTGTAAAACGTTTTAAGCGAATTCGATCACTTTTAAAAATTTTCCGCTATACTGGATCCGCCATTTAAAATTTTTAAAAACTTTCATCAGATTCGAAATCAGAGACCCTAAAAACATTGTGGTACCAAGTTTTATTAAAATTTATTGAATCCATATGAAGTAAATAATTTTGTCGCACTAAAGGTTAAAGGATGATGAAACAAAATTACAAAACTATAAATTAAAAAACCGGGATATATATTAAAAATCATTTAAAATCATCTTATGAATGTCTTATTAAAAAAAGTAAAAAATAACAAGAACAATTTTATTGGAACAAAATGTCGAATGGACATGTAACGTGCGACAGTAATTAAAATTAAATAAAAAGTAAACTACTTAATATTTTTGAATCAAATAAAAACTATTCTTCAGATTCATCAATGCATCACATTTTAAAATAAGTCGCATTAATATTTTATCAGGTTTCGCTGAAATCAATGTTTAAACTGTTCGCCTTTAAATCGATTTCTGTTTTTGTAGCAAGCGAATGCCTTGGTTTCTTGCAATTATCTTCACGAATTATAGTGCTAAACAAGAGCTATAATATATATATTTAGTTTGAACGAATGTGGTTGTGTATACGCTTGAACAATGCTGGGAAATATTGCGTTATTAAGATGCCGGTTTTGCTAAAAAAAATCATCTTTTCAGATGAAGCTCATTTTGGTCTTGGCGGGTATGTAAACAAGCAAAATTGTCGCATTTGGGGCACAGAAAACCCGCACGCATACATTGAAAAGCCGGTGCCCCCAAAAGGAGTTACTGTTCGGTGCGAATTTTGGACCAGAGGCATAATTAGGCCAAATGAGGAGTGGCCGTTACAGTCAATGGCCATCGCTATCGGACCATGTTGAACGAAATTTTGTTCACAAAAATTAAAGAGGATATTGTTGTTAAGTAGAGTGAAACGCGTGTGCACTTGTTGAGTGTTACAAAAGAACTAAACTAAAATTTATTGAATTCTCTTAACTTACTGTTACAAACTACTAAAATAAACTTCTGTGTATTAAACCCATGGTGATCATAAGACCACCATAATACCAAAGAGTCAAATGTCAAAACCAGCTTCAATTATGAACTCAGCCAGTTGTGTAGATAGGTTGACCTTTCCAGTTTTAAGAAACACATAGTGTAGGAATACACAAAAGACGGTAACTATATTTTCATACAAATTTGACATAAGTTATCGTTCAACGACAATGCCGCAGAGATAAAATTTATTTTATTTTCTTCTTGGTTTTCATTATTCTCTCATGATAAAGCTGTGTTTAAATGGCGTGTATAAGTCATATGGAATCTCAAAATTGCTATTTTGTGTATGTCAAAATCTGTGCTTAACATACGGCTTACAATTATCATGTTCAAACTTGCATGTGTTACGTACATACGACATAACCTCTAGTGGTTGAAAGGAAAACTAAAATGCTTAAAGAAGTGATGTCAACTATTCATTTTGTTAGCAATAACTATTTAAAACGTAAAACGATAAGCACAATACTGCCACTTCTTATTATTATTTGTATGAAAATTGCTATATAATAAATTTGCCATTATATAAAATTGCACTTAGGATGTATTCGTTATAAGAACACGTCACAAGCTCAAAACTGCACGTTAAATTCAGGTACTTGTTACAAACTTAAAATTCAGTTATTCGGCACAGTTTTTCTTGTTTATTTTTACATTTGAAGTTGTTAGTTGCCCTAATAAAACAATTAACATACAAGTCTTGCTTATTGTACACGCAAAATAATAATATGTATGCAAGTCTTATTTATAAGCTGTAGAAGAGACAAACATTTTAAAAATATACATTGAATAAAAAAAACTTTGTATGCGAATTCATATTTGCGTATTTTTCAACTTTTCGCTACCTGTAAGGGGCACACACTCTTTTATCTTAAAAAAAAAGCCTAGCACGCTACAATAATTTAAACTTTTATTTGTTACAAACTCATAAAAACTTATTATTCCCACAAAAAAAAAAACTTCTTTCTGCTATTTGTTATAAATTTCTACATTTGAACTGTCCCACTATCATTTTTTCTTATATGTAGGTATAAACATAAAAATTTTTAAATACTCGTCATTCAAAAAAAGTGGACATGACTTGGAGTACATTTCCACTAAGAAAAAAATGTGAATTAAAAGATGGTAATAAGGGCAATTAGTTAAATTTCTATTCATTTTTACCATACAATAATAATAATTTTTTAGCCTACGTTTAATTTGTAGATATTATCTACAAAAGTTCAAAAAATATTTTGTTTAATTTTCAGAAGTCTAACTTTTATCATAAACGTATTTTGAGTGGAAATTTTAGAAGTGGAAGTTAGCATCACTGAAAACATCTGTTGTCATATAGTTTTACATATCATAATAGAGCGTGCTCTAAATTAAAAACTAACACATGTTATACAACATAGGAAAATAACATATGTTATATTTCATGAGGTTTACACGGTGTGTATTGATTTACATATGAAAAATCTGAAATTCCATATGACTTGTACACGCCATCTAAACACAGCATAATTTTCTCACTCACCTAACAATATTGCCACATATTTCTAGAAATATTTGAATTTTATAACCATTTGAATTCACAATCATTTTATTTGCAAAAAATATGAAAATAATATTTAATTTTTATGATTGAAAAAATAACTGAAAAAAATATGAGCCCATCATCATCATCTTAAATCAGTCGTCATTTATTCTTCGTCTCTCTTTTTAATCTGTATGAAGGTTTTGAAAAGTCCCATTGAATCTGTTGAAAGATTGACTAGTCTTCTTACCCATCATCTTCTATTACAATAGATTATAATGCCATTCATTCTTTTAAATGTAGTAAAATATTTAAACAAAATGAAGTAGTAAAATATTTAAACAAAATGAAGTAACGATAAATCGTTCCGTTGCCGTCGTCTGATATGTTCCTACACATAAACAGACCTAATTCTCTCGAAAAATTTCCTTTACAAGTAATAATAATAATTCAGAATATTTAATAAAAGCGATAATTTATAAAGTAAAAAACACTTGTTATAAAAATGCTATAAAGTTACCCTAGATTTTAAAAAGTATTCTAATAAAAAACACTCGTACATAATTTTTAAAATAAACGAAATTTTTAAATTTTGCAGGATGATTAAGAAGCAGACTTAAATATAAAGGAAAAGGAATATAAAAGAGGCAAAGTCATAAGAATAATCTTCGTCAAAGACCATCAAGCAAATTTAACCCAGTACTCAAAACAAATAAAAAAGTGAAAATAAATAATTAGCAAATCTTTGAAAAGACATTATTGGAGTTCGCATAATATTTTAAATATTAATGTGAAGAGTTCATTGTTTTTTATAAAAAAAACATCAAAATAATTACAATAATTTCATCGACTATTATCTTTTGAAAGAAGAAATATAGATAAAAACAAAAACTATATTCAAAAGTTAAAAAAAAGCAAGCAAAAAAAACAATATTTAGAGTAGTTAAAAAATAATAACTAATCAACCAACCAAATAATTAACGAACATTTGTTCAATCTCAGTTATAACTTCAATTAAAAAGCTTTTATCCAGTTAATCGTTTTTAACAAAAACACAAGAAAACAATTTAATATCAAGTGGCTTTTGGCGGATGTTCGATTCATTAACTTATTTTTTAAATAAAATAGTGATTTTCAAAAAATAACAAGAAATATACACAAATCCAAAGACTTGCTTTATAATTCTAATATTTTATTTGGTTATGTTTTATGCCATTTTACAAAAAAGAAAAATATAAGGCCATTAAAAAAATTATAATTTACTGTTTCTACGTTCCTTATTATACAAAAAGTACTAAAAATACCTTCGTCAATCGTGTAACCTTGGGATTTTGTTTGAGCACGGTTTAAGATTTTTTATATATGGCAACTCTCAAGGATTTCGCACCTGGTATTTTAAATAGCTCCGCCTCCAATTCCTCTTCTATAATAACAACCATTGCCTCAACTGTAAGCTGTACTTCTGCAACCAACTCTTTTGAAACATCTGTACCGCCTATTACCAAAGCAATTGAGTCCGTTTCTAATTGCAGTGCTTCCGTTGTGGATTCAGTCGTTGATAAGATTGTCAATTCATTGGACTTGAACGATTCTCTTCTAGCAAACAACGGTATTGCAAAGGATTTGAGAAGCGTTTCTTCGCGTTCCTCTTCAGTTGCTGGCAGCATAACTTTAGGCTTTGGAGGGGGCAACATGTTTAGTGAGGTGTTCGAAAGCACTATTGGTACTGAGTTGGAGTCTGCTTCTTTAGAAGACTCATCTGGCTCGATGGGGGAAGGGGGTGTTGACAAATTTTGCAAAGTTTGCAGGTAAATGTAAAATATCTATTTGGGTTTTCGATATTTTCACTATTTTTTATATTTTTATTTATTTGCAGTTCCCGGTTGCAATCGCCTCGTGTTCTGTCATGTCTTCATGTCTTCTGTGAATCTTGTCTGTCCAAGTTGCTTAACGACGAATCGTCTGGCAGTGTTTCTTCGTCGTCTTCTATTTCTTCTGTTGGCGCAGAAAATATTTCGAAATCTGCGAAATCGCAAATTGAGTGCCCTATATGCAAGCAAATTACTAGAGTAAGTAAAATTGTATCATTTGCGGAATTAACGGTTTGCTACTGTAGATCTAGATCACGACAACAAAATATACGCATTTTATATTTAGTTTTTTCCTGACCTTTTTCGTTTTATTAAATTTCTGTTCTTTTAAGTTCTTTTTAAACTTTCAGGCTTTCAAGGTCAATTTTAGAAAATGAAAATTTTTTATTTATTTATTCCGACGTTTCGTTGGATAATCCCAACTTCATCAGGGAAATTTTTATTTTATATAATATTTTAATTTTAACACAACAAAAATATTTAACATTTAAAACGACAAATAATTTTTTTTAAAAAATAAACAAAATTTAAATATCAAATAAAATAACATTAACATAATAGCACACCACTGTTCTTAAAGTTAATATCAGAGTATACTGTGCATTTTTAATTTACTATGTTTGCACCATTTACAATACAATACTAAAACTCTAGAAGATGTTGTAATTGCATTTTATTACAACCGTGATCAAAAACTCATACTTTTTCATTACATATTCTTTTGTTACATACTAAATACCTTCCTAATTATAGCATAAAAAATTCCATCTGATATTCTGAAATCAGCTGCTAAGAAGTGACTATTTAGTTTTTGATTTTTTTTTCTTTCAATAGGTTGGTTTAAAAGGAATTCAATCATTGACGTGCGATTATATTTTAACCAATATATTGGATTTGGCTACGATCGAATCGGAACTGCTGCATTGCACTTCATGTAAAAGTAAGGAAAATGCAATTTCGCGTTGCAACGACTGTGCAAATTTTTTGTGCAGTGGTTGCGATAATGCTCACAAATATATGAGATGCTTTGAAAATCATGGAGTTGTTAAATTGGAAGATTTGCAAAAGTCTGCCGATAGTGATAAGCCACTAGTTATACATAAGCCTTTGTATTGTAACGTTCATTTGTCAGAGAATCTGAAGTATTATTGTTTTAATTGTCAAATTCCGGTATGCAATGACTGCTTGATCGCTGATCACAAGGGAAGTGAACATCATTATGACATCATTGGGTCTGCCGAAAAGTCAGTACGTGGAGATATTGAGAATTTAATGAAGGAGGCAAAATCAAAGGCAAGTTTAAGTTTACGATGGAAAAATGAACCATTAAAAAATAAAATAAACATCGATTTTTTCTTATTCGTGATATTTTTAACTAAATAACAATTATTTAAAAAATATTCCTCGCTAAAAAAGCAAAAGCACATACATCAATCTATAGCTCTAACATGTAAGAAATTAAATTTAAAGCATTTAGGACTTAGGCTGAAAGAAAAAATGTAACCTTGATCGATAATTGAACGCTGTCGTTTGTCATTTCGTCATCTGTGTGTAATTTCTACAATATCCATTTCGGACCCCATAAAGTAAACACTCCTTTGCCACATGAATAGGACATATCTTATGCATATCGAAGTCGATTGAGCGATGTCCGTCTGTCCGTCCGTCAATCGATCAGATATAGTGTCGAAAGAGGTGCTTTTAAAAATCAGCATGATCGGTCCACGTCCTTCGAGGCAAAAGGCAAAACACCACGCCTACCTCTAATTTTTTCATGTCATTTGGAACAATTAAGTAACTCCAATCAAAAAAATTAATATATGAGCCGATAGAAAATTAAGAAATAAGAAAAACAACATCAAGTGAAAAAAATGGCGCATGCCCATAATTTCTGAGTTACGGAGCTCTGAAACTATCAAACTTTTTAAAATATATTTTTAAAGATTTTGAAGGTATCTTTAAGAGTATACTAAAATTTAAAAAAATGCTTAACTCGTTAAGAGCCGATAGCATTTTTATGTACAATTATATATATGCAGTACCTTTTTTATATTTTTTAATTCTCCGGCACCTAATATTTGCTTTTTTTTATTGGAATTACTTCACTAAACTTGATTTACATAGATAGTGAAGGGTTTATAAGATTCGACATAGCCAAATACTCTTACTTGTTGTTTTTTGCTAATAAAAAAAAAATCGAGCGACATAAAAGAGTGGTTTAATTTCTAGCAAGAAAACATTTAGCCGTTGGCTTGTAATTATATTGTAAATATTTTTTCATAACTCATTTGTTAACTAACAAAACTTAAATCAAACAATGGAAGTTAATTACAAAGGACAAAAATTTCACATAGTAGCATCGAATATAAATAATAAACGTTTGGGGCCTCGTGCTCTTCTGCGCCTATCCATTTTCTTTTATGACCGAAGCTTTGCAATGCCCACTACATAACGTCTTGTTAACATTTATAGTATTAATAACATTAATCTATTAATCTATCTATATATATATAAAAATGAATGTCTGTCTGTATGTTTGTGCTTTATAGGAGGCCAAACCCTTGGACCGATCTTCCTGAAATTTTCACAGCATGTTACTGTGACTCTAGAAGGAATAATAGGCTATATGAAGTTTTAATTGGACAAAGGGGCGCGGCACCGCGCATATAACCCAAAAATTTAAATCGCCATATTTTGGCCATTTTTTGACCTACGTCGACGATATTTGGTACATATGTTATTGGCATAATTAGGAATACGTACCAGGAGAAAAGTGGGTGGGACCCCGCCCCTTTTTAGAAAAATTAAAAATCGTAATATAGTCTTAACTACTGGACCAATCGTCATTAAATTTTCGCAATAGGATATTCTTGACTATATAAAGTTGGGAGTGGACAAAGGGGCGTGGCCTCGCCCATATAACCCAAAATTTAATATCGCCATATCTTGGGCATTTTTTGACCTACGTCGACGATATTTGGTACATATGGTATTGGCATAATTAGGAATACGTACCAGGTGGGACCCCGCCCCTTTTTAGAAAAATTAAAAATCGTAATATAGTCTTAACTACTGGACCAATCGTCATTAAATTTTCGCAATACTTTTAATTTTATTTAATAACGAGGGGGGTAGCGAAGCACACCGGGTTCATCTAGTCACATTATATTTTTATATACGATTATGTTAAAGAGCTTTCATATTAAATTATTATGAAAATAATTGAATATATAACTCTATAATAATATATTTATGATAATTTTAATAACTTTTTCATTTTTATCTTCATTCGGATTATTCTTAATTTATTCCTTATATTTCATATTTTAAAGTTTTAAGTTAAATAAACTAATAGCCTTCAAAGCTATAAATATAAGAATAAACTTTTAAGCCTTAGTAATTTTGTTGCTCCTTTAGAATTGCAGTCTAATCTCATTATTGACTATAAAGCTTTTTAATTAAAGAGAATAATTGTCATACATAAATTTACAATTTATTGCCTAAAATTCAGTTTGGAATCGTTGTTTTTGTGCTGTCCATATTCTTTTTGGCTAAAGCTTCCAACTTGAATTGTGTGCCAATCCGGTACAGCATGCTTGATATCATACGCTTATTAAAGCTCATTGTATTTATCAGCGATCATCGACTTGAACTAAAACTTTTTGTGAGGAGCACGAGGGTAGCCTTGAATTAAAGAAACATATTTTCAAAATCGTTGTTTTTTACACATAAAAAATGTTTAGAGCAACACAGTTATTTAATATTCAAAACATGTTTTATTGGAGCGCATGAAAATGAAATAAGTATTATAACGCTATATCCGAGGGTATAAAAATTTAAAGAAAATCCAGACATATACTCAAAAGCTTTCCTAGGGAGAAATTTAAAATTATAAAAATTTTTATAAGGATGAAAATCAAAAAAACATTTCACAAATAGAATTATTTTTTAAATATAAATGAAACGATTTTTTTTTAAAGCCAATTTAAGAGAATTAGGTCTTAAATAACTTGTTCAATAATGAACGCACTCCATTTTTATTCATAGGTGCAATATTGTGATGATGCTGCTTCCAATCTATCTAGTGCTTTGACGGAACTTCAAAGTCAACATGATTCTGCTCGCGATCTTATTCAGGAAACCTTTGAAAATTATAAGAAGATATTAGAAAAATGTCGTGATCAGGCAATGGTTGAACTTGAAAAATTACATTCGGAAAGGGAATTAAAAATAATGGATCTTCTGCAAAATATTGAAAACACTATGGGTAAAATAGACAACACTTGCAAGTTCACCAATCGCGTTCTCGAGCAAGCCAACGCTGCTGAATTTTTATCCATGAAAAAGCTGATTGCAACTCAATTCATCAACTTAATAAATACTACCCCCAAATGCGATATAAATTACTCATTGACTTTCGATACTAAAGCAGATAAATTTGAGCAGGTTGCCCAAGAAATGTTTGGCAAATTCCGTACTGAATCAACTCCTCCATCTCCGAAAGAGAGCACACCGCCACCAACATTACCTGGTATGCCACCAAATATGATGAATGGTGGTCGTGCTGGTAGCGGAAATGGAAATGTGGGCATGAATTGTTCAAACAGTTCTCAAGGGCAATTAACCAGTTCTGTAACTGCTAGCAGTCCAATTTCTTTGCCAACATCTATGCAAAGTTCATTTGATGGGGATTTATATGCTTTAGGAAATGGTTTTATGATGTCAAGTGTTCTTACGCCGGATTCTCCTCCACAGGGTCAGCCGCCTATGCATCACCATAATCATCAACTACAACATCAAAATAGCACTTCCTCTCACCATAGTAGTATAAATGGTTTCAATAACATTGGCTCAATTGGCCCAAGTGCTGGAAGTAATCACAACAACATGAACCCATCTTCTGCTGGCCTAAACGGATCTTTGGTGGGATCTCAGTTGGGATCTGGTTTAAATAATGGTCCGATAATGGGGCCAATGAACGGCGCTGGACCATCAAATGGCATAAACACTTTAAACAATCCACTTAATAACGGCCTTTCTGCTAGTCTAAATGGCACTCTTGGTGGAAACGGAAGTGTCGGCGGTGGACCACCAAATGGTGGCTACAACAGCATTCTCGAATACAACTTATCTCGTCTTGCCAGTCTGACAGAAAATAATCCTGACACGCTTAGTGACACCCTTGTTGGACCGACTGCTACACCCTCAAATCAAACGATAGTTCCCGCCCCGAATCCTCAAAATCAACATATAACTTTAGCCGATCTACTTTCTGGAGATCAGCGTGCTTTTAATAATCTGCAAGCTCTCGCAAAACTTGGCCTTAATAACAATGGTAAGTGCTTTTACTTGCTTAAATTTCTTTATAAATCCACACTACCCGAGCAAAATTTAGTTTTCAACATTATATCTTAATCTTGTAATTTAATTTTTCTACTATAATATATAAGCATTAGGGTGTCCCAAAAATTTTTTTTTCTGATTTTCGTAGGTGCTCAATCAAAATTTAAAAATTTAAGTATTTTTGAGTTTTTTTTTAAGAATTTTCGGAATAGGTTTAGAGGTCGCGCAAATGAAGTTTTCATAAAAAAAAACCTGAGTTTTCGGCCTTTTTTCTAACTTTACTCATTACTTGGTTAAAAACCACGGGTTTCTTAACTTCGGAGGAAACAGTGTTTAAGAAAAGTATCCAAGCTTTATTCCTGTGTGAAAAACGTATATGTTTTGGTAATTATTTAGCTCATTTAGATACCCTAAATTACAATTTTTCGTAATTTTTTTTTTAAAAGTTTGTAATATTACTTTAAAGTTTCAATAAAAACGAAAAAAAACTAATGATGCAGTTTAAAAGACAACTTTATTCTAATTAATATTTATACAACAATTTTCGAATTCGTTCTAACCGTTTCTGAGTTATACCCGTTTTAACATTTATACCCAGTATATGTTATTATAAGCTGTTTGCCAGTTCACCAAATATACCCAATCAACAAAAAGAAAACAAAAACTTTTGTTTTGCCCTGTGTTAAGTCATTTATTGGAGTAACTGTGATGTAGTTATATACCTTGCAATAAATTCTGAAAATCAGTTTCAGAAGTTCTGACATTGATATAAGTATTAGCCAAAGCCACACCTCGTTCTGCCAAATCATTTACCACTTGTAAAAGTTGAACTTTTTCCTTTGCATCTTGAAATGACTTGTTGTTGGCTTTCCAATTCTCTGGATCTATTTTTAAAAAATCGGTTGAAATATTGCAAGCTTCACAAAAAGTAAAAGTGGCTTTTGAAATTAAGTGTTGAATTTCTTTATTTCTGAAGTTTTCTTCTGTTAAAGTAACGTTTGTTACTTCATAGCCGTTGCATTGAGTATCTGCAAGTTTGTCATTAAACGTAAAGTTTTGGTGTCGATACGTTCATCAAAAAACGCCAAGGCAGCCAATTTTGGATGACCTAGAAAAGTTTTAAGTGAGGCGTGTGCAACTTCTTTATTAAAAATTTTATAACCATCCAATTCCTTTATTAGGTTCAGGTCATTGAGAGGAGCGTATCGAGGGCACTGGCAGAGGTACCGATATTTTATATATATTCTTAAAACAAATGAACTAAATTCAAGCAATGCATCAATTGTTGATTTGTCCAAATTCCATTTTTCTTTTTTAGTTGTATAGAACATATCCCTCTTCAAAATCGCGTCACTAGCTTTTATTATTTATTATTCCATATAAATTTGAAGAGTAATTAACCGTTTTTTACAGAATTTGTTAAAATATTACAAAAATACTTAATATGTTGAATCGAAATGGACAAAAAATTGCCGAAACTTAAACTTTTTGCATATAGAAATGAAGTTTGGAAAACTGTCTTTAGAAATATTCGGCCCAAAAATTAAATCAACGTATTATTGACGTACTAGTCGAAGAATGGTATGAAGGATGTAGCGGTTCAGAAAATGGTGTCTAATTTTTCTTGTTTTCTTTGGAAAACGCCCGCATACATTTGTAAAATATTTTTTCTTTCTTTAAACAAAAAAGATTTTTAGAAATTAAAATAAATGAACTAAAGCCAAGATCAATTTCGATTCATTTATTTCAGTATATATTTATAAATAATAATTCATGTTTACATTCGATTATATTTCTTGTTGGTAATTTGCATTGTAATTTTTGTATCGAGACCATCCATACCTGGAAGTTACTCATTTATCTGACTAACTTAAAAGCTTAACATGCAGATCGAGATGATGTTTGTATTGTTTATAATCCAATATACTTCTAAAATCTCTTTGTAAGTTTGTTTGTTGATGCGTCAATCAACGGTTAAACAACTGAACCGATTTTAATGAAATTTGAAGTTTTCAGCTGCTTCTAATTTCTATACAGAGTTTGATGATTTTTTCTATATGCAAAGAGATGGCGCCACTGTTTTACTAATGCTAGCAAAAAGTTCGCATTATAGACTTTGCCATTCCATTTGTTTTGTTTACAATGTTCATTTCCGTCTATTTTTTTAGCGTTGATATGATGTTTACGAATGCCATACAACACCTGCAGAGGTGTGTGTCTGTGTTATTAAGATCTTGTACATATACAAAGTTGCGAAACAAAGCATCAATTTATTCTTTTATTCTTTAGTTCATTTATTTCGTAATATAAAGCCCAAATGGGCCAAAATATTAATATTACAATAGATTTAGTCTGCGATCATACTTATATTTACAAAAAGAGAATACAATAATCTTAGTTCAACTAACTCACAATACTTAGAAACTGATGCGCCAGTTGCTCGGCTGCAACGTTTCTAATACTTGTATGCGACATTTTGGAATGATATGCATTGTAAACATTTAGTACCAAGGCACTATGAAACACAATACATTGTTCGAATACAAAGCAACTGACGTTTTGGAAGTCAGCGATAGTAATAGAAAATTGTAAAACAGGAGTTAAGTGGGTGACTTATACTCAGATAATTTTATTAATAAACTAGCAGTACCCACGACTTCCTCAGTGTGTCAATTATATTGTTTAAATTTAAATTCAAAATGTGTTCTTAAATATTTTTTGTATTTTTTTAAATATTTTCGTCTAAAAATAATAAAAAAATACCGGTAAATTTGGTGCTTTCACATTTGTATCTTTACTTTCTTTACGAAATAACATGTTTTAACGAAAAAAGTATTCTATATTTGAACAAAGGTTCTAGGGGACCTCCTCACAAAATTGTATTAAAACCCATCCAACAGTTTTTACGTTTTGTATTTCATATTGATTGCTATCTACACCAACAAAATTTTCAAAAAAAAATATATATATAAAATTCTCCCTCTACTTCGTTTTACCCTCTTGACTACCGTAGTGTATAAGAATATTATTTTTGTACTTTTGTAGTTTTTTGTTTACCTTTAAATGTGTATTTGTCTAATAATATATTTTTATTGCCACTGGATAACAATAATACTCTATACAATATACAATTCTAAATCACTAAAACTTTAACTATGAAACTAAAATAAAAAAATATAACTAAAAAATTAAAACTTAAATTGAATTTGAACTGATTGTTTGTTGTGAAGTTGTTGTTGTTGTGCTGATGGCGGCGCGTTATAATTTTTGTTATATAACTATTGTTAATGATGTTGGCATATTACAAGTAGATTTTCACACAGACATGACAAGCAATCAGCTTTTATCAAGTGGAGCCTCACCAACTGGAATTGATTGTTTATTATCAGATTACTGCCTACCTACTGCGCCATCACCAAGCCTACCCCCTTTGCCGATGTGTCCTGGTGGAAATGGCGGTGGATCAGTCGATGATATGAGCTTAACAAATTTCCACGCACCACCTCCACCGCCACCTAATACCACCAGCATAATAACCGGTCGCAACAAGGCCACCCCTATGCAAATACGTTGCAAATTCGGTTCATTGGGTACATCTAAGGGACAATTTAACTCCCCGCATGGCTTTTGTTTGGGTGTCGATGAGGAAATTATTGTGGCCGACACCAACAACCACCGCATTGAAATTTTTGACAAATTGGGCAATTTAAAATTTTACTTTGGAGTCCCTGGTAAAGAGGAGGGACAGTTATGGTATCCTCGAAAAGTGGCTGTTATGCATACAAGCGGAAAATTCGTAGTTTGTGATCGTGGCAATGAGCGTTCTCGCATGCAGATCTTTTCCAAAAGCGGCCACTTTATGCGAAAAATAGCCATAAGGTAAGCTTTCGTAGTTTGTCATAGTGAAATTATGCGTGTAATAAACAACTTAATTTACCCTTCTCACAGATACATAGATATTGTGGCTGGTTTGGCTGTCACTTCAAAAGGACATATTGTTGCTGTTGACAGTGTCTCACCCACTGTTTTTGTCATTTCTGAAGATGGCGAATTGGTGCGTTGGTTTGATTGTAGTGATTACATGCGTGAACCTTCCGATATTGCAATTAGAGGTTGCTTATTTATTTTTTTTTAAAAGAAAATTGTTAAAATATGATATTTTTCAGAAAACGATTTTTACGTTTGCGATTTTAAGGGTCACTGTGTTGCTGTCTTTCATGAAGATGGTACATTCCAGTATCGCATTGGAAATGAAAAAGTAACTTGTTTTCCCAACGGAATTGATATTTCAAATGCTGGTGATATTTTAATTGGAGACTCCCATGGTAATCGTTTCCATGTTGCTTGCTATTCACGAGATGGCATCTTGCAGTCAGAATTTGAATGTCCTCACGTCAAGGTAAGTCATAAAGCTAAAATTTTAACTAGGCGTCAAAATATAATTAAAAACTATAAATCGTTAGTTAAAATTCAAAAAGGCGCCACCTACAGAAATCTTAATTTACAGGAGAAGCAACAACAAGTTGAAATGGTTAATTAAATTGTTTATTTTACCCTTCCGGATATTTCTACAATATCCGTTTCCGATCCCATAAAGTATATTTATGCTGAGTTCATATGCATAGCAAACACGATTGAGCGACGACCGTTTGTCAGACATAGTGTCGAAAGAGTTGCTATTGAAAATCAGCAAGATCGGTCCATGTCCTTCCAGGAAGCGGGCAAAAAAACACGCATACCTCAAATTTTTCCATATCATTTGGAACAATGAAGTAACTCTAATCAAAAAACAAATATATGGGGCGATAAAGAATTAAAAATAAGAGTAAAACATAAAGTAAAAAAATTGGCGCTCGCCCATATTTTCCGAGTTATGGGCCTATGAATTTTTCATAGAAAAGTACTATAGTACGATATATGGGTATCATTTAAAAGCTTTTGAAGAGATCCTTCAGGATATACTATTTTTTTTTAATGCTTAACCCATTAAAAGCATGTCAGGGAATAGCCTTTCTTAAATAATTTACGATAATTGTAGCAAATGTCGACAATACAAGATTCCTTCGGTTCCATCTCAAACATAATTATCGTGATCATGATTTATAATATTATGTAAATAGTGAAATTATGAACTTGCAACTTCTTTTTATAATAAACATAGTTGGTATAAGCTGAATACAAAAAACCTAGATTTAGTGTTTTCAATATCGTTTTCTTTCCTTGTTTTTTGTTAAAAAAAAACTTCACATAGCAGATAGCAGTGATGTCTTAAAGACACGCGTGTGTTCTTTAAATGTGTGGCGCTACAGCCTAACCAAGTGCTGCCGTTACCTAAAGCAATATTTGCAAAAATCGGGAATGGTTAGGTTTTTTAGCCACATTGACCGTTCCATGCGTTGGAACACAAGCACAAAAAAACAAAAAGCACAAAAAATATGTAAACAAAATGTATCAGAAATTAAGAAAGTTTATGAATTACAAATGAGTATGAAAATAAAAACAAACATTAGTGCGATACAATTGAAGAAAGTAACAAGCAGATGGAAAATAATATTACGGAAGTAATAAAAGAAACAAATGAAAAGTAACACAAAATGTCATTTGCAGAAACCGTAAAAAAACACTAGTGACGCCAGAACTAAAAAAAACAAGTGCCACTTATAACAAAACGGAACGAAAAACAAAGAACTGAAAAAGCAAAGGAAGAAGTTAATAATAAGGTCAACCCAATTGATCTGAAAATAACTAATATGGAAAACAGAAACAATGGCACTCTAGTTATACATAGTGAAAATAACGAACTGAGGGAAAAAATTAAATCGGCCATACAAAATAAAATGAGTGAAGGATATGAAATAAAAATACCAAGTAATAATCAGCCCAATTATGAATATTCTCACGGAATTTTTTTCCCACGGAAAAAATTTTTCTCGAGAAAAGATTCCTCCAATTATGAATTCCGTGGGAAAAAATAATGAAAAAGTGGCATCACAGTAATTTGAAGGGAGTTTGTTTTGTTAATTTTCATATAATTTTTATTTTATAATTTAGAATACCTACTTTTTTCCCCCGGATTTTTTTCACTTTCCGCAGTCAATCAAAAGGGGAAAAATTTATAATTGGAGAAAAGGGAAAAGTGAAAGAACTCGCACGGAATTTTTGTTTATAATTGGGCTGAATAAAATGAACGTTAAAATAACTGTCATTAAAATATTCTAATAAAGATTTATTTGAAAAAATGAAAAAACATAATGAATTTATAAAAAATAGTAATATAACAGTTATTAAAACATATGAAACAAATATTTATAAATGCGGAGGATTTAATCACAAAGCTAGAGAATGCAGAAACCAAGAAGTATGTTATGTCATGGTAACCATAAACCAAAAGAATGTGAGCAGGAAATTAGAACCAAATGCATAAAATGTATAAGATCAAATCAAAAGTTTAATCTTGGGCTTGATGAAAATCATAGCACTACAAGCAAAGAATGTCCAGTTTATCAAAATAAAAATGAGAATGATTGGTTTTAATATATAAAAATCAAAATGTATCAATCGTATATATACAAATGCTCAAGGACTATTTAACAACTTTAATAAATAGGAGATAACTGCCTTATTAAAAACCTGAATTTATAATACTATCGGAAACGCATTTAACAAACGATATTGAAGAGCACGAATACCATTTATTCAATTCTGAACATTATGTGACGTTTTTAAATTCAACACGCACCGGAGTGTTAAAAAAAATTATGAAACAGTAGTTGAAGCAAAATACTGGATGTGTGCCTGTTAAGAAAAAAATAAAGGTACGATAATAATTGCAGTATATAGATCACCAAGCTATAGTGAAGTGGAATTTTGCAATGCATTTGAAGAAATAACAGAACTAATTACGGAAACAAATCTTGAAATAATTATACCAGGTGACTTCAATATAGACTGAAAAAAAATAATAATACGTATAAAAATATGATACAATCAACGTTGAATGAAAATAGACTCAGGCAAATAATTACTGAATATACGAGAGTAACAGAAAATACAAAAACATTAATAGACTTTAATATAGTTTTTTGTTTGACCTTTTAATTAATTATATTTTAATTTATTTTTCAAGCACAAGGTCTTTTTATTTTTTCAATATTTCGCTACTCCTTTGTATAGCATCATCAGGAAAAACAAATACTTATTTGAACATGAAATAAAACAAACACAAAAAAAGTAATAAAATTTTTTTTCAAACTAACATAAAACAAAAAACAAAAATTATTTTGTCATTAAAAAATTTTTGAAACAAATTTAAGGTACAACATTATTTCTTATTTGTCGAGTGTCTATAAATCTGAGCTACATTATCTGTGTCTGCCTTAAAATTAATTCTGTTTACTATTGGTGTATTATGTTGTTTCAAAAAATGGCTTTTTATTGAAAGACAAAATATAAAAAATGGTGTATTACAGAGTTCTAAATATTATTGACATACATAGTTGTATTTATAGTATTGTAGTAAAGTACTATTATTATTATTTAATGTGTTTCAAAATGTCTTAACACCCCTTCTCAATATTTACAATATTGTATCAGACTTAAGTTTTCATATACATACATATGTAAATGATTATATAAAAATATTCAATAATTCATTCAAAAATTGTAATTACAAGAAAAAATTTACTTAACTAAAAAAATTTTTTTTATTTTAGTTATTGATATAAACCAATTAATTCTCTCAATTTTAATACTTTTATTTTTGATAAGGGTTTTGTTAGAATATCTGCCAACATAGAGTCAGTCGGACAATAGCGAAACGATACCTTACCAGATTTTAATAAATCACGGATGAAATAATATTTGACATCTATATGCTTAGTTCTTGATGATATTTTCACGTCTTGAAGCATTTTTAAACGGCTTTGGTTGTCCTCATAAATTACCGGATTAATAACGTCAATTTAGAACTCTTCCATTAGCTGAACTATCCAAAAGAACTCCTGTGATGCCTCTGCAAGAGAAACGAATTCCGCCTCGGTAGATGATAAAGTTATGTTTGTTTGTTTTCGGCTAGCATAGCTTATTACAGCATCTCCTAATTTGAATACATATCCACTTGTAGACTGACGACCGTTAAATTCCCCTGCCCAATCTGCATCAGCATAACCTCTGAGTCTTAACTCTGTCTTTGAGCCTACGAGCAGTTTTAAGTGCTTGGTACCTTTTAGATATTTCATCACACGTTTTAATTCTGTCCAATCATCTTCAGTTGGTTTTGTAACCTTGCGCGACAAAATCGAAATTGCCACACTAATATCCGGGCGGGTGTTGTTTGAAATATATAATAGCGAACCAACAGCTTTTCGAAATAAATCATTGTTTTCAAGGAATTTTTGAGAGTCCACTTTTAGGTATCCCGGATCCATGGGAATGGACGAGGGTTTTGCGTCATGGAGATTAAACTCCGCCAATAATTTGTTTATGTATTGTTCTTGACACAGGTAAAATAAACCAGAGACTGAGCTTACAGCTATTCCTAAATAAAGCTTTAAATCTCTCAACTCATTTATTTCAAAGTTTGATTCAAGAGCTCGTGTGATTTCTTTTATTTTCTCTTCTGACTTTGAGGCCACTATTATATCATCTACGTAGATTAAGATATATGTTATCAATTCTCCATCACCCTTTACATATAAACAAGGTTCTGCCTTTCCCCTTCTGAATCCCGCATCAATTAAAAGTTGGTTGATGCGGAGATTCCAACATCGAGCCGACTGTTTAAGGCCGTAAAGACTGTGGTTGAGTTTGCATCAGAGAACTGCACGAGTACACCGCAACTCATGAGTACACCGCATACTTACTCTATACATACTCTATACTTTTCATACTCGAGTATTTTAAACACCGCAATAAAAAGTTGCGGTGTTTATTTTACCCATTCCTGCAAAAACGAGTATCAAAAATATCGCAATCACAATTTTAAGTATTTTTTATACTCGTACGCGAGAATTTTTTAATTCTCTATTTGTAAGCAACGTTGCCACATTTTTACCCTATTAAAGTTTTTTACTGCCGTTTTGTGAAATACTGCATTGTATGCAGATCTATTTATAAACAATAAAAAAAACCAAAATTTGATCAAATCTATTGCTTAAACATTATAAACAGAAAAACAGACAACAACCGTTTTCATAGGTATGAAATGCAACACATATTTAATGAATAAAATGCAATAAAACCCGCTTAAAGGCACAGCTTTTGTGCACTATTTAAAGCAGGTATACTTATTTTGTTGCTGTTTTTTATGAACAATTATTGCGCCTTGTTGTCATAAACGTGCTACTAACGGTATTTAGGAAAACAAAATGATAAAATGAATCCGTGAATAAAAGGAAAATTACTTAATTTTTTTAGTTTTAACAAAACTGTATATACGCTGATGTAATATATTAATTCCTCATAAATAATAATAAATAAAATAAAGTTTTTAGTTTACATATTTTATTTTGTTAAATATAATTATTGCTTTTATACCTATTTATTAATTTTAAAAATCTATTTGCTTAACGAATAGAATTTTTAAATTTATATCCTGTGTGACTTAAAAAAAACCTAACAAAAACGTAATATAATAAAGAAAGAACTATTCTTGAGTTATTAGTAAACTTTTGTTGTGTTTTTAATAAATGAAAATATGGCAAATTTTACGGGTTCTATTTAATTTATTTTCTGTTATATATTAAATAAATTTTCATAATTTCAAAGAAGTATGTATGTTAGCTAATTTAGACTTTTGATATTGTGTTTGATTTAATAATTCTGATCTGATAACTCTGTTTTCCTCTCACTACACACGTTAAAATCTCTCTCTTGGTGTTTGTTGTGAGTATGAGTACGAATAAAGTAAAGCCAGCATTGCAAACATTTTACTTGAGTATGGTAGACACTTATACTCAAATGGAATGGGTATAGTAAATACTCGCACTTAAAAAATGCGGTGGCGATCACACCGCAACCGCATTTAAGATGAGTATACTTAGAGTATTAAAAACAGACACTCTTGCAGTTCTCTGGTTTGCATACCAGGTTTTCTCTTCCAGGCATAACAAAGCCTTCAGGCTGTTTAATGTATATATTAGAGTCCAACTCACCATACAAAAAAGCTGTGTTGATGTCTATGTGCTTCACTTTCATCTGCCTGTTACTTGCAATCAGTGTTCGAAAAAAAACTGTACACAAACCATAGCGTACGGCACTGATAAAATACTTTAAAATTCCATTTTAGTGTTTGTGAACTTGTATGTGTACCCATTACGTACACAACGTCTACAAAAAGAAGAACGCAAACTCTAACAAAACGTACTGGACAAAGTTCACAAACACTATTTTTTAGTGTTTGTGTACAAAGTACGCTAAAATGAACAGTACAAAACGAAAAAATTGGGTTTTAGTGAACTTTTTTGCGTACACTAACATTTTTTTAGTGTACGCGAGATTTTTAATTTGTTGTTGTTTGTAATAATAGAAATATTTCGCCTATTATGAATAATAATAATAAATGTCGTTTAGTGAAATGCAAATAAATGTTCTATATATTCAAAAAATTATTATTTTTCTATTTGTAGTATTTTTGAAAAATTTTATCATACCTACTTAAAGTGTTCAAAATGACTCAGCTAGACTTTTGCATGTTTTTAAAAAAACTACCTGAGAATAAATGTAAAATTTCAACACTTGGAAGAAAAGGTTGTGAATTTTTTTTTATTGTAAAAGGATAGTCAAAATTTCAACAGGTAAAAAAGAACATTATGGAAATTTTACACATTAAAAGATATGCAAATTTTTTTGTGACCGATTGGCGAAACAGTGTAAAATAAAAAATAAGCCGTTAAAAAATGGATTTGTGAAGCAACAGGTACCGTAATTATCTAATGATGGCACTTCCTAAAAAACCCATATAAACTTGTGCAAAAAAAAAAAAATAAGTATATAAACTGATAAGTGTCAATCAATTTTTCAGTGAATTTTTAACCCCCCTACAAACCACACTTCAAAATGCCAGTTACGAGCTCCCCAGCTGAAATTAATTAAAAGGATAGCAATTTAAGCATAGTAATATATAGTATAGTATTTACTTATCCATACATATGTATACATATATTAGTGTATATATGTATGTATATACCTTAATATATTATTTATAACTTTTTTGATATAATAAATTGCAGGCATATTTATAGTATATTTTGATTGAAAATTAAAAACTTTCTTTATTGGGAAATAAATTGATATACAAAAGCCAAATATACTGTTTTTAATGTTTAATAGTATATAATTGGAAAATACAGGGTCTTTCTTTTCGCTCTTTTTTGCTGCTTGCGCAAAAAAAGAACGAATTAATCCCTTTAATTCTTAATTAACCCTTAATACTTATCATAAAAAATTGAAATTGATTTCCTAAATGTCTCTTTTTTTAATCTTTATTTAAAAATACTACAAATAAAAAAAATTAATTTTTAGAATATATAGGACATTTATTTGCATTTCACTAAACGACATTTGTTATTATTCATAATAGGCGAAATATTTCTATTATTAGAAACAACAATAAATAAAAAACCTCGTGTACACTAAAAAAATGTTAGTGTACGCAAAAAAGTTCACTAAAACGCAATTTTTTCGTTTTGTACTGATCATTTTAGCGTACTTTGTACACAAACACTAAGAAATAGTGTTTGTGAACTTTGTTCAGTACGTTTTGTTAAAGTTTGTGTACATGTTCGTAAACACTTAAAGAGAAACGAAGTGTTTTGTTCTTGTTGTAGTGAATGTGTTTGCGTTCTTTGTATATGACGATCAGTACAGTTTATAAACGTTGCGTACTTTAGAGTTTTTTTCGAACACTGCTTGCAATGGCTAATAATGTACGAAAAGAAGTTTGCTTGACGACCGGTGCAAAAACTTCATCATAACTTTCACCGTATTTCTGCGAAAAACCTCTAGCCACTAAGCGTGCTCTATATTTCTTCGAACCATCTGCTGTATATTTTGTTTTATACACCCATTTGCATCCTATTATCTTTTCATTTTTAGGTAATTCTACCAAATTCCATGTGTTGTTAGTTTTCAAGTGCACGTACTTCCTCATTCATTGCGTTCATCCATTCATTTTTATGTTTGCTTGATACAGCCTCATCATAACTGACTGGATCATTTTCCGCGTAAACTTTGTAACCATATTTCTTTGGTGGAATACCCTTGTTTTGTCTCAATGAAGTTCTAGGCATATTTTCTGTTTCCATTTGAGCAGATTCATTTGTTTCTGATTCTGATAGTTTCTCGTATAGACTCAAACCCTTCAAAATCTTCTAAATTTGATAGATCTTCCTGTGGAGCAATCTTCTTAACATCAGATTTGTGGTTTGAGTATAAAACATTTACGTCTACTGCTGAACTTTGATCATCTTTTACGACGTTGGACGGACGATTTACATTGGATTCTAAAAATCTTACATCTCAACTGATAACAACTTTGTTGGTGTTACAGTCTAATAAGCATAACCTAACAATTTGCACTTGACAGCAACATCATCTAATTTTCTTCGTTTCAATTTATTAATGTGAGCATAGGCAGTACAACCAAAAATGCGAACGTGGTTTAAATTTGGCGTCTTCTTAAACCACAACTCAAACGGTGTTTTATTAACAACTGAAGAAAATAATCTGTTTTGAATATAATCTGCATTATTGACCGCTTCAACCCAAAATTTTATGTGCATTTCTGCGTCGCTCAACATGCACCTAGCCATTTCTACCAAGCTGCGATTTTTTCGCTCTGCAACACCGTTCTGCTCGGGGGTATATGGACACGTAAGTTGGTGAATAATACCTTTGCTTATAAATAATTGTTTCATTTTTTCATTCACAAATTCCCCGCCGCGATCAGTTCTGAACACCTTTAAGCGTTTACCAAATTGGTTCTCTGATTGTTCAACGAATTCTTTAATCTTGTCAAACGCCAAATTCTTTGATGCAATGAAATATATTGTACAAAATCGACTGTGGTCATCTATAAGCGTTAAGAAATAACGATTGCCACCGGGTGTTGGAGTTTGCATAGGCCCGCAAAGATCACAATGTACGAGATCCAAAATCTCGCTTGATTTAATTTCCGATTTATTCGGAAAATGGTTTCTTGTGAGCTTTGCCTTTAAACAAATTTCACAACTTGATGTGCAATTACACTTGTTTATGTTAATGCCTGTTACTCTTTCGTTATTTACGCTTGATCTTAACGCGGTGGTGTTCTTGTGTCCTAAACGCCGATGCCAAATATGTACACAATCATTTTTGCTGCTTGTTAATTTATTACATTTATGTGGTTGTTGGTAGAGCACAAATAAATTATTATATAACGATGCCTTTGCATATGTACGACCATCTTTACATATTAAACAACCATTTGTGTTAAAATTTACTGTCAAACCATTGACAATTAATTTTCGCACTGATAACAGGCTTCCATCTAGCTGAGGTACAAACAAAACATTACGTACCTGGATTTCATTACCTTCACTGTATACGATACAGTCACCCATTCCACTTGCCTTTATTTCAGTTCCATCAGCTAAATAAACCGTTTCCTGTTTTTGTTTATCTATTTTGATGAAGAATTTTTCTTCGCAGCACATGTGACATGTTGCAGCTGAATCGATGTACCAATCAGCATTTGATCTGTTCTTCATTATTCCAAAACAAATATTCCCGTCATTATCTTTTCCTATATTCGCTTGGCTACCATCAACCTTTTGCTGTTTCTGTGAAGCTTTTTTGGGCAATCTCTTTTCAAATGCCCTTGCTTACCACACGTATAACATTTTGGAGAAAATTTACGTTTTTGTATTTTATATGCATTTACTGTATGTTTTTCACATGAGGAATTCCTTTTATATTCCTGAAGCAGCTTATTTTACAAAATCTAGGGTTAAGTCTGCTTCGGATCGCATTTCCAATGAGGATATTAAGCTATTGTAATTTTCTGGTAATGTGCCCAACAAAAATGCAACTGACTTATGTTCCTCAATTATATCGCCTAAATCTCGTAGGCGATCAACAATTGTCAAGAACTCATTAATGTGAACTTCCGTTGTTTTTTCACTAACGAAACGCATAGACGACATTTGCCTCAAAAGACTAACCTTATTTGTAATGTTTGGTTTTCGTGATGATTTCTCAAAGTCTCCCAGAATTCCTTTGCAGTCTTGTGTTGTTTTATAAGAACTTTCTGCGACTCTTCAACCGCCAAACCAATAACCGCTCTAGCCTTGCCATCACGCACCAGCCACTTAGCATCACGAACCACCAGAACATCTTCAACCACTATATCCCACAACTCCCTCTCTAACAGCAGCAACTCCATGTTAAACTTCCACACATGGTAATTGTCGTTAGACAATTTAGGAAATTGAGCGCAAAATGTGTTCATTTCTTATTTTCTTTCTTAAAAAAAAAATTCACGTGGCTCTGGGCCCATAACCTGTTGTTTCAAAAAATGGCTTTTTATTGAAAGACAAACTATAAAAAATGGTGTATTACAGAGTTCTAAATATTATTGACATACATAGTTTTATTTATATGCCCTATTAACAAGCCCCCTAGTACGTGCTAAGTGCTAACAAAATACAACGGTGCTAGCTGTGTTGTTGGTAATTTTCATGCAAACATGCGATACAACACTTAGTACTTTTTTTCATATGTTTTTCAAACGTTGTATTTGTTTAAATGTTTTATGTTTAAATGAATTATTATTTTTGTGTTCATGTGTGAATTATATTAAATTAAATTGAATTAAAAGATATTTTTATTAGTTTTATTTATTTAATTTTTTGATTTGACTGATTTATTAGAAAGTTGAAGTTGAAAGTTGCCAATATAAAAACTGTTCTTTAAGATTTAATATTGCTTTAATGACTCGATTTCTAATATTTTGTATGTTAGCGCCATCACCTATACCAAAAAGAGATGCTACCTTACGAATACAAGCACCATTTCCTGAAAATCCCAAGCAGTAAAGTACAATTTTAAGCTGCAAGTCAATGCGTAGTTGGAGCCTTTCGCCAATTGTGTGAAAAACATCGTCAATTTTTATAAGGTTGAATATATAGGCAAATTCCTCTGGCCGTAGTCGTATCATATGAAGAAATCTGTTTTCATCAAAATATCTTAAAACCCGATTATGCCCTAAATGTATAATTCTGCGACTGGAGAGCAAGAACATTAGGTTCATCCTAAAAATGTCTTGAATTTCATCCTCACACAAAAAATTTATTAATTTACTTTTTTCTGTTTTCTCCCCCATTTGGCTTATAAATAACAAATGATGAATAGCACTTTTCTTCTTCTTATTTATTTTTCGACGTATGAAGTACAATGTACAATGGAACACTGATACAATGGTTGTTCACAAAGAAGTAAACAAAAGGTAGTATGCAATACTACCTACACCTTAGCAGAGCTTGTGAATACGGCAATAGTATTGTAGTAAAGTACTATTATTATTATTTAATGTCTGTTTCAAAATGTCTTAACATATTAATTATGTGTAACATTTCTAACATATAACGCCGTTTATAATTTGCTTAATTCACAAAACCCCTTGTATCCGTGTGTACTGTGTATTGTTCAATTAAAATACAGTAGTGTATGCTTGTTGTTGGAAAATTTTCAAATATAAATACACCAATACACTTTTATTTTGCATGTTTTTGAAAAGTTGTATTGGTAATCGTATTATTAACTACATGTGAATTCCATATCACATTGAGAAGAAGAAAATAAACAAAAGATATTTGTATTATTGCTGTTAAAAATTAGTTAACAAAAAAAAAAGGAAAAAATGGAAATTAATTGCTTTTTTCAGTCCTATTGTCCATTTTACTTCCTGAAAACCTTCTTCAAAATAATTTCTTTTCTTCTTCTTATTTGCTTTTTGACGTTTAATATACAAAATAAATTGATACAATAATACACTGCGTCAAGCATATAAACAGAAAGTGTATTCAATACAAAATACACCATTATGCAATTGATTTCTGTGTTTATTACTGAAACATTTTCAAAATTATGATAGTGATTTTAAACTAGCACAATGAGATGATTATGGAGTTTTTTGTGAATTAATATTTCTATATCTTTAATCAGATTTATGACCAGCAATTCTAGTTTTAATTTATTTTTTTGTTGTTCCTATATATACTTTATTACGAATCTCGGTTATCATTTCCGCTACAAGAAATTTTATAGACTAAGTTTGATAATTCTAGATTCGGTATTTTATCTTTAGTTTTACTAAATAGTCTTCTTAATGTATAGTGTGTTTTGTATGCCATTATATACTTTTATTGTAGTCAAAAATTTTTGATTTCTCTAACCGTTATGATATTTCAGGTACATACGAGGGCTGCTCTATATATTTCTGGCCTAATAGTGAAAATGCGAATATTTATAATCAAAAATGGTTTTATTGTTTTTCAAAGTGTTCTCCAGCATGATTTATACATTTTTGCATGCGCTCAAACCAGTTGTCGAAGCACTTTTTCCACTCCGATTGAGACACCTTTAAAATATGGTTTTTGAACACTTCAACAGCTTCTTCTGGCGACGAAAATAGTTGACCACGCATTTTTTTTTTTGATGTGCGGAAACAAGAAGAAGTCATTAGGTGCCAAGTCAGGGCTGTACGG
Organism: Gymnosoma rotundatum; assembly: GCA_916610165.2. Lineage (NCBI taxonomy): Eukaryota > Metazoa > Arthropoda > Insecta > Diptera > Tachinidae > Gymnosoma > Gymnosoma rotundatum. The sequence goes on from OU744340.1 coordinate 32,820,896, forward strand.
CGGATGACCCATTAATTCGACGTTTTGGCCGGTCAAAAACGCTCTGGTTTGAGCCGATGTGTGAGAGCTCGCATTGTCATGGTGAACAATGATTCGTCTTCTCTTGTTGGTTTTTCGAATTTCTCCGATGACTTCAGGCAAACAAATTGTAGTGTACCACTCAGAAGTGACCGTCCTACGTTGCTCAAGCGGAATAGTCGCCACATGACCAGTTTTGCCGAAGAAACAGGCGAGCATTTGCTTCGAAGTGCTTCTTCCTCAAACAACTTTCGTTGGATTTTGCTCGTCTTTGAAGACTCACACGGTCGATTGTTGTCTCGTTTCGGGCTCATACGCATAGATCCATGATTCGTCACCTGTGAAGATCTTATAAACGTCTTTTGAAGCACCGCAATCGTATTTTTGCAACATTTCTTTGCACCAATCGACACGAGCCTTTTTTTGAGCGACTTTCAAATTGTGCGGGATCCAACGATAACAAACCTTTTTTACGGCCAGGTGTTCATGCTGGTGGAAGAAATGTCCAAGGATGTCTCTATCTCTCGGTATGTCGCATGTCGATCTTGCATTATGAGTTCACGCACAGCATCAATGTTCTCTGGCACAACAGCCGTTTTTGGACGACCTTCACGGAATTCGTCTTTGAGCGAGTTTCGGCCACGATTAAATTCATTATACCAATTTTTCACAGTGCTATAGGATGGTGCTTCATCGCCATACAAAGATTTAGATTTCATCAATGCACTCCTGTCGTGATAATCCACGTCGAAAGTTGTGAAAAATGATGGCACGAAAATGTTCACGAGTTAATTCCATTTTTTTCTATTTTAATTTTTTTAAGTCACTGTTAACAACACAAATAATGGTCGTACGTCAAAACGTTTTGAGTACGATTATGCTTAAAAATGACAAACTTTGTAATGGAAATGTTAGATTGCACTTGGCAGCACTCAGTGTTGCAAGGCCAGAAATATATATAGCAGCCCTCGTAAATTAAAGACTTATAAATTTTTGGTTCAATCATATTTTCTGTATTTAAATTATTCTTATTTATGTATTGCCTAATTAATCTATTTGTAAGTTGAATTGGAAAATTATTATTGTTCAATATGTTTCTAATATTTTCCTTATTCTTTTTATGAAACTCAATATCACTTATCATAAGTATTCTTTCTATCAATTTTTTAGCTGCATTTATTATAATTCGTTTACTGTGTTCAGAATAGTAATTTATGAATCTGCCAGAAGCCGTTGGTTTTTGATACCAATCTATTAATAAGTATCTAAATATGGAAGTTTTTAATTATATTCTATTTTTATTATAAACCATAATACTAGGATGAAATTCATTAAAAGTTTTAAGTAAAGTATCAATGGCATTTTCAGATATTATACAAAACATCAATATATTTGGTCAATATTACTTGTTTAATACTAAGCTTTTTCAATACATGTGTCTAGTTACTTCTCCATTACAATATTAGCTACAATTGGAGAGGCAGAAGATCCCATCGGTAATCCTTTATGTTGTTTATAAAATTTACTATTATATTGAAAACTATTTCTTCTACACAAAATTTTACAATACGGGGAAACAAACTCTTATGTATATTAGTATGTCGCTCTGTAATATTCCATTTTTCTTCTATTGTGCTTATTGCTAAATCAACAGGTACGCTTGGAAATAGAGACACTTCATCTAAGGAAATCAATTTTTCATCATCTTTTACTTTTTGGTTCCTGATTTTATTTTTAAATTCTACAGAATTTTTAATGTTATACTTAAAACGTGCAGTTGTCTTTTTTAGAATATTAGTTTTATATTTACATAGTGCATAAGATGGGGAATTTACACATCAATAAATTGGTCTTAATGAAAAACTATCTTTGTGAATTTTGGGTAGACCGTACAAACTAGGTGCATTACAGACATTCGGATAAATGGATAAATTTTTTAAATTTACCCAGTGAAAAGTGAAGGTAAATAAGATTCATAAGAAGAAATTTGATTGCCTTAGTAATATACAGAAGAAAGAATTAGGTTTCAAGTTCAACAATTAATTTTAAGGCAGACACAGATAATGTAGCTCAGATTTATAGACACTCGATAAATAAGAAATAATTTGTTTAAAAAAATTTTTTATGACAAAATAATTTTTTGTTTTTTGTTAGTTTGAAAAAAATTTTTAATACTTTTTTGTTGTTTTATTTTATGTTCAAATAAATATTTGTTTTTCCTGATGATGCTACACAAAGGAGTAGCCAAATATTGAAAAAATAAAGACCTAGTGCTTGAAAAATAAATTAAAATATAATTAATAGACTTTGTTATAACAAATAATATGAACATCATAGCCAAAACCAATTATGTAAACAAAACAAGGAAGAGAAATATTTAAATATTACAAAAATATGTTTAATAGAGAAATAAGAAATATTAAAAATCATTCCGGAAATAACAGCGTTAATAGTATAACTTATAATATCGAAAATTGCATTGAAAATACAATAACAAAAATTACAATAAAAAACTATAAAGGAACAAAATAGCACAAAAAATTTGCTCACAGGGATTTGGAACAACTTAAAAAGGACAAGAATATGAAATACTATATTACAAAAACGTTGAACGCAAGTGAATCTTGAAATAATTAGAAACTAATAAGAAATAAATATGAAACAAAAATTAAAAAGAGAAAAACAAATTTATTAATAAGAGTGTTAGTGAAGCCAAAGACCAGAAGCAAGTGTGGAGAAAAATAAAAGAATTAATTTGAATATAAAACAAAATGTGATACAGTCAATCAATTAGAATATAAGAGAGACCATGTAATAGCCAATGAATTTGACAGTTATTTTATAGAGAGTATTAAGTCAATTAGAAATTCGATTGAGAAAGTGCAATACATGAACCAAATACCTGTGATAAATTTCAAATTTAAGTTTCACGCAATAAATCTTACAGAACTAAAAAATATATGTGTATATGTTATAATAACGATTTTCATCACATGACAGATTACTTTTTTCATAGAACGAAATGGATTTTGAAATCGAGAACATAAAAACGAAAAAATAACCACATCACACCTCTTACCTTATTTTACTCGATTTTATATCGAAATCGATTTTCATCACATACCCGAATGTGGTTTAAATCATACTTAACGGATAGAAAACAAATGGTGAAAGTGAATATCGAAATGCTAATAACGAATACGGTGTACCCCAAGGAACAATATTAGGATCATTGCTATTTATAATATTTACAGAAGGAGATAGAGATCAGCAATGTTATGACAATATGATATAAATAATGTTAATGAATGGTTAAAAATAAATAAATTAAAATTAAATAGAGAGAGAAAGTGAGCTACAAGACAATCACAAAGTTAGATAGCAAAAAGTTAGATTGCAAGAGCCTATGTTTTGGCCAAATATGGATACGAAAATCCAGGATTCAGTTAAAAATTGCAATAATTGTGCTATAGTCAGGTATGTGATGAATTTCGATCGACTTCAACAGTAAATCGAGTTTCCAAATCGATAAGAGTGTGATGAATTTCGATCGATTTCATTTTCCATTTTTGCTTTAATTCCATGGTGTTTTAACCAAAACTCCAACCATGCCTTCAAACGCAACATATCAATGCATCGTACATCAGTATCAAAATCGTTAAAAAAATGTTAAACTGCCTGGAAAGAAAAATTTGCCTAGTAATCATTAAATTAGAATCCAGCGAAGAAAATTTAAGAAAATCTAAACAATTTCTTTTTGAAAAATATGGTTTACTTGGCGCTATAGGACCGTGTGTACCGTCTATACACCCAGTCAGCCAGAAATATTGTAGAGAGAACAACTGGGGTTCTGAAAAGTCTGTTTAGGTGTTTGTTTAGAACCTTGTGGTATAAACCGTGGAAAGCAGTTCAAGTTATAAATGTTTGTTGTGCTTTGCATAATCTATGCAACTCTCTAAAAATCAATCAGCAATCAAAGCTATAAAATAGATGACGAAGTCCCCATCGGATCTGCCCTTTAAAAGATGCTGTAGCTATAAGAAATGACATAGCTGGAAATTTAAATTCGATTCTTTACTTCGAAATGAACGCAAAAACTTAATTTAAAACTTTTTATTAAAATTTTAAATTAAAAATTTAATTCACATTTGTTTTTAGTAAAAAAAAAAATTAAAAATTACATCCCATAAAATTTATGAAGGTATCCTCTTGCCATAAATTCTTGTGTTTTCCCCTTAAAAATCTACAACAAAAAATTATTTTTATTTTTATGCTTAAATAAATTTAACTTACATTTTTGTTTACGTTTTTAATATGAAAGAGAAAATTCACAATGCAATGCTTATGTGAATTAAAAACGAGTTTAAAGTATTAATAACGATTTTTATCACATGGCAAAACGATTACTTTTTTAATAGAACGAAATGGAATTTGAAATCGAGAACATAAAAACGAAAAAATAACCATATCACACCTTTTACCTTACAGCCATACCTAAATAAAAACGGAAAGCGGAACGTTTTCTTCCGCATAGCTTTGACGCTGAAATGCCATACCTAAACAAAAGCGGCAACGGTTTGTCAAAATGATAAAAAACAGGGTTATTAAAAACATTAAGGCTTAAGTCTAATTAACGGACGCACCTCAAAAAGGATATAAAGCTTGTCTACGGGGTGTATATGAAAATCTAACCAATAAATTACCTTTCCTATGAATCCCATATCGTCCCATTCCCCCATTAAATACTCGATATGTACCATATTATACATACAAACGTTGGAGGTGCGTAACTCCGAAGCTAAAGGTCAACTCCAAAATTTTCACTTAAAATTTTACACCCCGGACACAATTTTTTTTCATTTCTGCAATAGATTTTTCCAAAAATATATATAAATTCCCTAAATATTTAAGAAGAATAACAATTCTGCTGTTTATGTTGTGTAAATTGAAAATTGAAAAAAAACCCAAATTTGTTTTGTTTTTGTTTATTTTTAATTTTTTTATTATTAAACGCTTTGTCAAAATCGGATTTTCCAATTGCAAAGCGTTGCCGCCGCGTTATTTCGGTATGCTCCACACAAAATGTACTAGCATGAGAACTTTTGACAGCAAAAAAAACGCTTTCCGCCCTTGTTTAGGTATGGCTGTTATTCTACTTGATTTTATATTGAAAGATGCCACTGTAATCCATGAAAACGCGCTGGCAGAGCCGAAAGGATATATTTCCTCGTGATTATAGACGCATATTCCAAATGGCCTGAAATTTTCGCAACAAACACACAACAACAGGCCAAAAATCAAATTGCTCGAATCTGTTTTTGCAAGATTTAGTCTTCCCCAAACTTTAGGTTCGGATAACGGCAATTCAAAATTTTTGTGAACAAAATGGAATCAATCATATTCGTACAGCCCTATACCACCCGCAGTCAAATGGTCAGGCTGAAAGATTCGTGGATACGCTAAAGAGTTCGCTTCAAAAAAACCATGGGGAAGAAGGCCCACAGAATGCACTTCAAGTGTTCTGTCTACTTACCGTACTACACCAAATCCCCCCACGCCGATGCAAAAGTCGTCAGCGGATCTTATGCTGGGATAAAAAGTAAGAACGCCACTAGAATTACTGAAGCCGAAAACCTATCAAAGTAGGGAATATTATACTCGTCAGAAAGTCTAAAACTAACAGTTCTATGAATATCACAAAGTTAAGTATCGTAAAATTTTAGTTGGAGGCACAGTTGATGTAAAAGTCTATCGCAACAAGTTTTTATGGTCGAGTGGTCGAAAAAACAGATACTGAGCTACCTTTAGATTTGTTGTGCTGTAAACCAAAGCAACAACAGCCTCGACAACTACAGCCAACTAATGAGGACAAAGAGTGCGAAGAAAACATCCAACTCCCGATTCGAAGACCGATCAGAGAAAGGAATTTGCTTCAAAAGCTCAAGGACTTTTTCTGCTGAGAGAGGTGTTGGCATTACTGTTTTTAGATGACACAAAGAAAATAATTAACGGCATAAGAGTTTAGTTAATCTACACACGCTCTATAATGAGGCAGGTGTTTTTATACTTTCGGGCAGTCCTGCAATGGGTATAAATCTTGATGTTATAAACTCCATTTGTTCTTCTTTAGAACAATCATTCTACGGAAATTCTGATCATTTAGATTTCGATGGCAGGACAACTATTTAACCAGCCAAATTCCAACTTTCAAGGGTCATTATTGCAACTTGCGGTTAGCTTAAGGTATGATTTTGTCTGCCCGATAAATAGCTTTGCATTATTAAAGCTTCCATTTATTATTATTAATATAAATATTTAATGCATAAACAAATAAGTAAATGTTTAATAATGCAAATCCATTTATCGGTCAACAAAATACTACCTTTAACTAACGGCAAATTATAATAATGACCTTAACTTTTTTATATCAACCCTGCAAAATTACATTTTCCTCGGTCACCCTAATTCTAATGATTTAAATTGTTTTTTGGTTCTAAACTTTTAGATTATAATCTTATTTATTTTTCATTTTGAACGATCACATTTGCTCTTACTTTGTGTGATTAAATTCAACACTTTACAGCTAGAAAATAATTAAAAGTTATTTAAGTGCCACCCTAATCATGCTATTTTTGATCCAGGTTTCGCGTTGCTGCGGTCTTAAAATAACATCAGAAGGTTATGTTGTTACTTTGGCTAAGAATAACCATCATGTTTTAGTTCTCAACACTCTTTATGTTCAGTGATTGCAGAAAAGGAAGGCACTTACTGCAAGAAACGATTTTTTACATTGTGGAAAATCTTTAAACATTAATAAAAATCTTAATCATCATCAGCAACAACCGCAGCAGCAGCAACATCAAAATTTGATTCAAAAACAACTAATGCCGAATTCACAGACACAGTGTCAGTCCCAACAACAAATGAAAATTCAGCATAGCAAAGTTTTCCCTTTAACCACAAATGCAGTAATAAGCAAAAATCAAAATATAACGTTGTCAACTCTGCCAATAGGAGCAACATCGGTATCAGCAGCAGATTTAGTAGCAGCGAATTTCAATTTGCCTTTAATTAGCAAACAGCTTTATACTGAAAATGGTGATAACATTGAACAAAACAAATTACATTTTATAAATTATGATGAAATTTAAGGCAATAATATTTTGTATTATTTTAATTATTTTATTATTATCAAAAAAAAAAAAAAAAATTAAGAAAAACAAACTAAACACATAAATAACAACGCCTCCAAAGATACGACGAAATTTTGAATTTACGCCGCCAAAAGCCAAAAAGAAAAATCATATTTTTTTAATACCCCTTCTAACTATTATAACTACTACAACTCTTACTACTTTTATTATAAATTATTATATTCTACATTGTTTTACACTTTACACTTTTTCAAATGTAGTTTAAAATATTTAAAACAAACAAAAGGCCGTTTTTATATACAACAATATTATAGCTTATATACTTATATATATATATATATATATATATATATAGTATATACATACATTTATGAAGAGATTCTTTTATTTAAAAATATATTCTTTTTTTATTTTTTTTTTTTACTTAAAGATTTTACCATAGAATTTTTAAAAAGTTTTCTTATACAATATTATTTTTTTTATGAAAATTTACTAATTTAATTTTTTTTTATCAAAAAAGGAACATAATGTTATATTGAAAATAAATTTAATTAAAAAAACATTTTGTTTTTCAAAATAAATCTCAAAAAAACCTAAACATATAATTTATAAAATATTTTGATCTCTTGCTATTCAAATCGTTTTTATTTGTTTTTAAATATATGTAGTTCATCACCTAACAACAAATTTATTTACAACAACAAAAATTGTTTCTTTTTTGAAAAACTATTTTTTAGCCTTTAAACACTTAACAATAATAATATAAAACAAATATTAAAAAAAAACGTTGCAATGTAAGAAACGATAAAAAACAAAGCCTATATAAATATTGTTATTTTAATACTTTTTTAATTTTGTTATGTTTATCTTTTTATTATATTATTATTATTAATTTTTTTTTTTTGAAAAGTTTATACTTTTTGTTAGATCGTAAATGTATTTAATTCGTAAACACATATTCCTTTTTAATTGAATCAATTTCCCCATGTTATTTTATAAATAAGGCTGGTTTTCCAAGACATTATTTTTTTATTTACTCACTTGTGTTATTTTTTATACATAAATAAAATAAACTTTGTTAACTTTTTTTAATAAGTACTTTTAAAACTATTTACAAAAACAAATGTTTGAATATATTAAATATATAAAAACTCAAATTTTTAACTTTAAAAAAGAAAAAAAAGCAAATAAGTTTTTTTTTATTTAATTTTAACTTATGTGTTTCAAATATTTTCTTGTCATTTTATTGTATTTTTTATTTTATTTTTTATATTTAATTTTTGTATTTATTTTTTATGTAAAGGAGAAATATATAATTAAAAAAGTATTTTTTTTTTAATAAAAAAAAGTTTTTTTTTTACATAAGTATATACATTAAACAACACCATGTAATATTTTGAATGAACGAAAAACAAAATGTCAAAAAAAGCAAACAAAAGAAAAAAAAATAGTTAAAAATTATTTTTATGCGAGGCTGTAGTTTTTAATTACAAAAGAAAAATCTTACCAATCATACCTTTTTTTATAAATTACTATATAAGCATTAACAACGATTACAACAATTAACCAAAAGCAATCCTTTACGAAAACATATTAATATTTTTAAGTAGTACTAAAATTGTTTTTCTCTGAAAATAATGATTAAAAAACAAAAACAAAAAAATATAATGTATATTTGAAACACTTTCTGCCTTATTTAACTGATTTGATCATTTTGCAACAACTAACTATCGTTACAATACTTACACTTTTTTATATTCAATTTTTTTTTTATTTTTAGTTGAATAAGGCTAACTAAGAGTTATAAACGTATGTTATAACGATTATATATCAAACCTGTTAGTAAACCTCCTTCTTTTTGTAAAGGCAATTTTTTCATATACATTTGTAATGTTTGGCTGTCTAAATATGTAGTTTTTTTATTTGTTAATTAAATAGTCATAAACAAAAATTAGCGTTAGTAATTATATGCTTTTTAATTTTTTTTTACTAACACTTATTTAATTAAAATTGAATTTGAAAGTCAAAAGTCGGTATTAGTGTCCGATGTCACATTACTATACTCTGCTATTTGGTCACGGATATCTAAAGCAAATTCAGCCTTATTACGGTTGTCGTTGTCTTGTCGAAAATCTTACGTTTTTTAAAAAAGTATTACACACGTCGTTATTGTTAAATATATAACTCGAAAAAATATTACGGAAACCGGTATTATGTATGCAGCAGTCGAATGAAGTTTTTGTAAATATTGTTGAAATTTATGTACGCGACAAATATTTTTTTCGTAAATTTTTAAAATGAACGCTAATAAAAGATAAGTTTACTTTTGATTTTTACATTATGCTTATTTAAATTTATTTTTTGCATGTTGTTTTTTATTTTAATGTGCTGTTTCTGTATTACTGACGATCAACTCGTCTAGAAAATTTATATGGAAATAACTCAAAAAACTGAGTGCTTTTCATATAAATTTTTCAGACGAGTTGATCGCCTGTAATACAGAAACAGCACATAAGTATAAAAATAACGGTAAAGTAGTTCAACCTGATCGTAGAGTTTATGCAGGAACATCACACTTAGCGCTATTTTCTGATGTAATATACTAAATAAAATACAGGTATGTGATGGAAATCGAATCTAAACAATTATTCATCATATTCTCAATCATTTAATTCAGGGGTGTAATCACCGCATCCGATATCGAGTGTACTATCGTATAGAATAATCGGTTGTCGTAAACGACATTCGAAAAGAGTCGTTGTCGGTATTGTTTTTTTTTATTTGGTAAAAAAAATAGTAGAAATCTTTGCACAAATTGTATTATCTGGTTTTGTTATCAAAATATTAGTTTTATCTAACAACCGTTCACCGTCATAAAATATTGATGACTTCTTTGTTGTCTTATAATTAATTGGTTGGTATTTCGGGAAACAGCCAAATTGTTTTTGTCTATCGCATCCGTAGTGGTATTATTGGCTAGCTGAAGATAAAAACTATTCAGGCATGTTCTGAATTCCACACGAAATTTTCACTTCAAATTTTTCAAAGCATTGTTGCTGTAAAATTATTTTTTACAAAAACAATGCCTTGAAAAATTTGAAGTGAAAATTTCGTGTGGAATTCAGAACATGCCTGATTATCCAAAATTTGACAATCATCCATTTAAAATTAATAAAAAACTGCCTTGGGCCTTATACAAGACTTTACCTTAACAAATGTTTTTGTGTGTTCTTATTGCTTATAGTTTACATAGACAGATTTATATTAAATTAAATACACTAATTTTACATTGTTCCACCCATTTATCTTTAATAAATAACAAAATACTGAAAATGAAGTTTTCACATAAACGTAAAGCTTTCGACAGTAAAATATTGTGTAATATATTAAAACATAAAATTTTATTAAAATTCTTTTGCAGTAGCATTTTAGGCGATAAATTAACACTTAAAAATAACAAAACACAAAACGACTAGCTCTTAATTCAATTTACAAACTTTTTTATCTCATTTATAATTTTCTTGAAATTCAAATTTAAAAAAATTTGTTTTTAAATAAAAAAAATTTTCATTTACAAAAACAAAATGTGCAGAAAACTGTTTTAGTATCATTGTACCGGTAAAATTTGGTGCCCTCACACTTGTATCTCTTTTTCTCTACGAAATGATTTATTTTTACGAAAACAAAGTATTCTATATTGAAATCAATTTTGTGCAAAGCCATACAGTAGTTTTTACATGATGTGAACGCACACACAGAAATTCCAAAAATAGGTGTTTTGTATTCTAAATAGCGATTACCATCCATACCAACACCATAATGTTCAAAAAATATTTTATGCACAGAAATGACTTCGTTACAGTTCGATTACATCGGACGTAAGCTTTCTATGCTCTTCTTTTTATAAGTTTCTTCCTTTGATATGTATTCTATTAAATCTTTTAATGACTTCATAACTTTAGTATACAGGTCTGTTTAAATGCTTAATTTTGTTGCTAATTTGTTCACTCTTCCTTAGGTTCAATTTTATTGACATAGGAAGTAAAGCCTCTAGCTAAGTCTGATGTAAAAATTAAAAGTAAACTTGTCGGTTTTTGTAATAGAATTTTTTTTTTAGTTCTATATTTAACGATAACGAAGTGTGTAATACCATTTTAAAAACACGTAGGATTTTCGACACGACAACCGTAATAAGGCTGAATATTTCGATATGTGTCGAGTAAGCTAATATCATCGCATACGATATGTATCGAATTATAATAATTTGTGCCAAAAAACTTCATTTAAGAATAACTAAAAAGTTGATTCTTCGATATCGAGTGCGGTAATTAGACCCCAGAATTTATTGCATATAAGGTATGTACGTGATGCAAACCAAAACGCTGTTAAATGAATCGAATGTTGAAAACGAATAATACGCTCTACATGTGATACAAATCGAATCAATTTCTTTATATTTTCATAATTTCTATTTGAGAAACTAATGTTTGGCCATGTACATACCTCCTAGAATTTTCAATAAGTTGTGAATTAAGCAAACTCTTGACAGTCGTGTATGTTCCGAAAAGTTTATAAAATGAAACCTTAAAAGTAGACATATTATTTTTGATGTTTTTCGAAAGTAGTCGTTACAGTTTTATAATTAATACGTCAATTGTAGAAAGCAGAACAAGTCAAACTGAATTAATTTCAAAACTACTTTTACTTCGAAGTGATATGTAGATCATACCGGAGAACTGTTTTTTTTATATACTTAAAGGCTTTTTTACTTCTTGCGTTCGTTCTGTTTTCATTTTGTGAAGTTCCGTCTTAGTAGATTTTTTCTAGGCTTTTTTTAAATCATAAAATTTAAATTTTTATGACTCTTACAAAAGGGACAAAAAGGCGGAGTGAGCAATACTCGATTTTTTTTTGTTTCTCTTTTCTACATTTTACACTTTTTATATTGTTGTGTCACATCTTTTTTTATTAATTCAAAGAAAACTTTAGTATTGTATTGCGAAAAAACACCATTAAAATTATAAAAAAGCTGTAATGTAATGCATATTACTACTTTTGCAGAACATTGAATTTTGTTTTCTACTGATTCACAACAAACCAAACTTAACAGACAATACAAACTTACTTTCAATTTAAACAAAATTTAACTTTCAAATTAGACGTTTACTTCATAGAATTTTTAAAACATATTTATTTTAAGTGTGAGCGATTTTATTTGTGTGATTTTCTTATTTAGTTATACACGTTAGTTTCATTTTTCAGTTAATATTCTTCCGTTAAATAGCATTTCGATAGTATATTACAAACAAAAACAAACTAACTAACATTTACACACATCTATACAATTTATTTAATATTAAACATATATTTTACATTAACAAGTAATGCAATTTAAAAAATAATATACAGTTATATACACTAAGCAAAAAAAAACTAATTTTACATAAATTATTTGTTTATTATATTTATATGTAATATTGACTTTTGTTTTTTTATAAAAAATATGAAAAAAACAACCCAAAAAAACTGTAATTCCATAAGCTTTTACTTTAAATATTTAGTTTGTTTCTTAGAACTATATTTACTATTCAATTTACAAAAAGCAAACGACGCTTGAAAAAATTTGTTTAGTTTTTTAATTTTTATTTAAGTTATGTGTATAAGTTTGATACAAGGCGAATCAATTATTAGTTGGTAGCGATGGAGAAATTCATTTATTCTTATCTTTATCTTTGGAATGGAATTTGACAGCCATATGTAAACAATTGTGTATTTTGTTTTTATATAGTGTTTAACATTTTGGGTTTCGGTGAAAATTAATCCTTTTCTCTCCCATTATAATTTTTTTCCTTTTGATTGACTGCGGAATTATGATGACGTCACTTTTTTATTATTTCGTTCCCACGAAATTCATAATTGGAGGAAACATTTTTTGAGAAATTTTATTTTCATGGGAAAGAAATTCTGTGAGAATATTCATGATTGGGCTGAATGAAATCGCCATCGCACCACCTGGTGACTAATTCGCCTTGAGTTTGATAATAATGCCTTTCCTAAACTATACAAAAATATAGTATTTATTATTAAAATAATTATTTTTATTTTAATTTTTTTTTAGTTTATTTCCACCAATTTTCTAATTAATGATATTTTAAAGGAAACAAAAATTTTTAAGTCAATATATTTCATTAAAAGTAATTTATAAGTTTTTAATCCAGTTTTTCTTTTTTGTTAAAACTTTGTGAGTTTTTAAATGAATTTAATATAATATGTTAAACGTACAGTAGTGTTAAAATTAAGAAGACTATTAAAAATTGTTTGGATTCAATTAAGTTTTTTTTTTAACAGGTTGTATTAAATTTTAAAGCCAAATGCATTTTTATACAAAAACTCTCTATTTTTTATTTAATAAGTATTTATTATAATTATTTATTCACGTATTTTTAAAGTTTTTTTTTTATTATTAGCAAAATTATTTTCGGATTGGCCATATAAGCAAGAACCATTATTAGCTCTGTTAATTTTACAAATTTACTTTATTATATGCAATACTAGTCATATACTGCATAAATAATACATGTTTTAAACTATAAATATGTATATAAATATTTTTAATTTGCTTTATGTTCACTTCTGCTGTGTAATTTTTATAATTTCCTTTTATTATTTACACTACTGTACGCTATTTTAGTACACGCTTAAACAAAAAATATATTTATTGTTAACTTTTTCACCTAATATGTTTTTATTTAATAAAACTAAGGTTTTTTATAATTTATTATTTGATTTATTTTATTTCTAAGAATTTTTGAATAAACTTATTATTTTTACCTCTTAAAAGTGTGAAAAGAAATAAATATGTGGCTTTGGTTGTCGATCTACAGCAGAAACATGAAAATGTAGTCGGCTATTGTGATTAAAACATTATTTGTATTCGGGGTTGTCATGGAATCCAATTTTATTGGAATTGGATTTAAAACTGACAAAAAAATCGCTTTGGTGTCATGAAATCCAAGTTATCGGTTTTGTGTTCGAACTTGAAATTTTATTGGTTTTAGGTGTCATAGAATCCAATATTATCGTTTTTTTTATTGGAAGTAAAATAAGAGGTTAATAGCTGACGGAATTAATTAATAAATTGTTTTTATTTATTACAGTTAAATAATTTGCAAAAATGTAAGTAAATAAAAAAGTTAAACGTAACATACGAGTATTAATTTTACTTTTTACCCACTGCGGGCAAACGTAACGCTCGATAGCCACGAGCAAATCGTGCAACACTGTTGATACAGTGCTTCTGCCAAAACTTATACTGGATTCCTTGCCAACAGACCTCTGATAAGATCCTTCAACTAAAAAGCGTAACGTGGCTGCTAACTGCAACACAGATGGTATATTTGAACGTTGCAAAAGTCCTTCAATAGTATTAAGCCTCTTATCGTTTAAACAAAGAGGCTTTTCGAGAGGTTCTTAATACTATACCACCTGGTATATATATATATATATATATATATATATATATATATATATATATATATGTCTGTAACGGTTCAACAGTTTGCCCATATACATCAAATTACATCAACTATTTAATTTATAATATAATTATACCAAATAAAGTAGTGGACATTCTGTCTAAAATTAAGGTGTTTGTGTACAACGGTTCAAAAAATACGGCCATATAGAACAAATTACATTAATTTTGAGAACATCCAAAGCTTCTTGTTATAGCGGACTTAGCAAAACATGTCCCTTGTAAATTTCAGCTGTCTGTCTACAATGGTTCAAAAAATTTTCAAAATCGGATTAGAAATGACTGAGTTCTGGAGGCACAAATATAAAAAAAGCAACATTAAGCCGAATTGTATAAACTCCTTTTTTTGAAGTCGGTTATAAAACACAACTTTTAGCAATATTTTAGTACAATTTGGAAAATTTTGTAAAAAAAATGCACTTAAAATTGTGGTTCGATTGGTTTTATTTCCAATCGAAAATAACAAAACCGACATGTTTTCATGACACGAAATGAATCCAATATCGGATTTCAAAAGCGATAATTATCAAATCCGACTTGGATTTCATGACAACCCCGATTTAATGCAATTGGCAGATCACATAATTTTCAATAAGTTAACTCGCCCAAACTGTTATATCGAAATTTTTGGTTGCGAGCAAATTCTTAGAGAGAACCAATTCCAAGTGAGCTGTTTTATTAGCAGGGAAGTGTTAATGTTAATAAACTATAATAGTAAAATGTTGAAAAATTATTTTGGTAGAAACAGCAATTATAATTATATTTTTCTTTCAAAGTATTGTCTCTACAACACATTAGATTGTGTACAAGCATTTGCTTTTGACTTTCCATTTGCTTTCTTTCTACATAACCTTTCGTGTTTCTGTCGAACATATTCGACATCACATACACATTATGTACGTTTTTAAAATGCCGGTATAAGTTCTTGCTTTAAATTCCACAAGATCAAATGTTTGTGTTTAATGAAAAGACACAAAAAAATATGTCAACCAGCAAAAATGGGCCTTATTGTGTTTGGCGTAGGCGTATTTCGACTATGGCAATTTTGTAATAGATTAATGAGAATTGTTGCGAGCTATCTTTTATCTATTACAAAACTTAAAAAACTCCGAGTTTTTGCTACGAAAACTCCAAACACAATAAGTGTGAATATTCAGTGTAAAAAAATTCGCAAACAAAAAATCGGCCTTATTACGGTTGTCGAGAATGATATTCGAGAAAAGTCATAGTCGTTGTCTTAAGTGATTTTCATTGGTATTATGTAATAGACCAAAAAATAAATAGCCCAATCATTAATATTTTCACGGAATTTCTTTCCCACAGAAAAAATTTTTCTCAAGAAAAGATTCCTACAGTAATGACTTTCGTGGGAACAAAATACTAAAAAAAGTGGCATCATCTTAATTTGAAGGTAGTTATTTTGTTTATTCATATATTTTTATTTATTGTTATTGTTTATCAGGCATGTTCTGAAAATCACAAGATTTCAAGTCACTTGTGATTTTAAAATCACAATTGTGATTTGACGGTGTTCTGAAAACCACAAAAGTTTTAACTTTTCGTTGTGATTTCACCTCTTCGAAAACACAAGAAAACAGCTGGTATTTTGTTTTAGTTTGACGAAATTTTTTATGTATTGAAAATTATTAGTGTTTTTCTTAAAATATAAAGTGAAAATAAATTAAAAGTATTATTTTTATAAAAAACTAAAAAAAACTGATAACAAAAAAGTAAATGCAAAATCACAAAGCAAGTAACAATCAGGCATGTTCTGAAAATCACAAGATTTCAAATCACATGTGTTTTTAAAATCACAATTGTGGTTTGATGGTGTTCTGAAAACCACAAAAGTTTTAACTTTTCGTTGTGATTTCACCTCTTCGAAAACACAAGAAAACAGCTGGTATTTTGTTTTAGTTTGACGAAATTTTTTATGTATTGAAAAGTATTAGTGTTTTTCTTAAAATATAAAGTGAAAATAAGTTAAAAGTATTGTTTTTATAAAAAATTTAAAAAAAACTGATAACAAAAAAGTAAATGCAAAATCACAAAGCAAATTACAATATTTCTTGCAATAGAAAGTGTCTTTAATTTTTTCATAATTTTATAAATTCTTTGGTGCCAATTGCTAATTTTGCTGCAAAAATCAATAAAAAACATTTTAAGGTATTCATATTATTAATTTACTGCGAAGTTCAAAATAAAGTGGTTGAAAAAATAACCAAGTGATACTAAATCGGCAGGCATTAAGCTGACTGGTTTAAGATCACAAAAATTTTAAAAGTTTAGTATGCAGAACAGCTTTCATGTGATTTTAAATCACTTTCACAAAAAGTGATTTTCAGAACATGCCTGAATGTCATTATTATTATTTTCCAAGCGAAATAATTAGAAAAAACGAGCAAGTGATTTCAAATCGGCAGTCATTTTACTTAACGTTTTAAATCACGTGATTTCAGTATATTTTGTACACAGAATACCGTTTGCGTGATTTGAAATCACTTTGACAAATTAGTTTTTATACACATAAAAACGAAATTAATCATAAATTTTCAAAGACACTGCATATTTTATAAAAAATTGTCTTGCTTTATTTAGTAATGCTCGTAATTTTCTCTTTCTCATTAGCGGTTTGCTGGTTTGTGGTTTCAAAGAATATTCTAGTGTTGCAAAATTGTGAGAGTATAAAATGTCATTTAAGATTTATCTTATTTATGCTGTTTCCAGCATCAAATTTAAAAAATATTAAGTGCAAAATATAAAATAGTAGCAACTTCCTAAACTTTTTGCATTAATTTTCATATTTTTAATTTTAATTTGAACGCCAAATTTCAAGCCCTTCGATTAACACCAATAAGTAACTGAAAGCACATGTATTACAAACAAATAAAAATTCACTAATTTATTTTAGTTCCACATGTTCTGAAAATCACTTTTTGTGAAAGTGATTTAAAATCACAAGAAAGCTGTTCTGCATACAAAACTTTTAAAATTTTTGTGATTTTAAACCAGTCAGCTTAATGCCTGCCGATTTAGTATCACTTGGTTATTTTTTCAACCACTTTATTTTAAACTTCGCAGTAAATTAATAATATGAATACCTTAAAATGTTTTTTTTTATCGTTTTTTATAGCAAAATTAGCAACTGGCACCAAAGAATTTATAATTTAATTTAATTATGTATAAGAAATCCGTAGGGAATTTTCCCTTTTCCGCATTCCTCCTATTATGTAATGAAATAACTTGGGGATTTTTCTTTTGTGCAGGGAAAAAAGTAGGTATTCTATAATTTTAAAAACGGAAATGAGCTTTTATTTTGCTAGTGTTTATTTCCAAACAATTTTAAAAGGAGATACAGTAAAAAAATATTTTACTAAAAATAAATTAAATTGTATTAACAAAAAAATTTATGTTGTACAAAATAATGTTTAAACAGCTTTTCAGGTCTAAAAGCTCAAAAAAGCAAATTTAAAACTTTGCTAAAAGTTGGCTAAGCTAGCAACACTTCAAAATCGTTTCCAACCCCAGTCTGGTATCCGCCTTCGGCAAAAAAACGTAAACAACCACTCAGTTTCACTATAGGTCTAACACCAAATTGTCTCTTGTATGGCTGATGTGATGTTAGCACTTCTAATAAATAAGTAAAGGCACTTTTGTTAACTCTGTAGCATTTTTGAAACCTATTACAATAAATTAGTTACTTTCAATCAAATCTTTTTTTAATTTTTTTTACTTGATTTCATCCGCTAGCACTTGCAAAGCTATACTATTTATTTTTAATTTAAAATAAACACAATTTTAGCAAAAACAAATTTAGGAATTTATTAAAATTACATCCATAAATTAATTCACAATTGCAAATAAAATCACAATTACAAAATAAAATGTCAAACACAAATCAGCTGTTTATGAAATTCTCTTCCTCTAATTTACCAAATCCTCAAGTTTATAGAATAGGAGGGTTTTTCCTAGGGAGCAAAAAATTTTAAAAGGGGAAAATTCCGTGAGGATTTACATAATTGGGCTGAAAATTACGAAAAAATTAAAGACACTTTCTATTGCAAGAAATATTGTTATTTGCTTTGTGATTTTGCATTTACTTTTTTGTTATCAGTTTTTTATAAAAACAATACTTTTAATTTATTTTCACTTTATATTTTAAGAAAAACACTAATAATATTCAATAAGGTGGAGATTAAGCATCTTTTAAAAATAAGCAAAATTGATCGGAATCTGAAGAAGGCAAAACGAAATCGATCGGAATTGTTACTACGGAATTAAAACCATTCCGATCGGAATTTGTGACATGCCTGTATCTTCTGTTAGCGTTCATTTTAAAAGTTTTTTTTGTCGCGTACATAAATTTGAGCGACAATATTTGAACAAATTATTCGAATGCGATTTTTGTAATAGATTTTTTTTTTAAGGATAACAAAGTGCATAACACCATTTTAAAAAACGTACGATTTTCTACACGACAACCGCAATAATAAGGCTGCATGGTTTAAACATAAATTTCGATTGATGGAAAAAAGTCTCAAATTACTGTTAACATTTTTGTAGCGGTCGTTCTAATTTTTAATATGTACGGTGGTAGGCCTTGAATGTCTTTTCTACTTTTCGCATTTTCATACTGTTATTTATATAATTTTTGTCCTGTATTATTTCTAAACTGTGTTATAAAGTAAATTAAACGGCGTTATTGTGAAAAAGACTACACAATTCACTTCTGTCCGTCTACCAAATGTAAAAGGTTTAGGTGCGAGCAAAAGAGAATTATTAAAATGTCCGCAAATAGGGCCAAACCTGGGGGTTACTCTCTAATGCGATGCGAAAGCAAGTTCGATGCGATAAGAGTACAATTTGATACTATGTAAATGTTTACGCAAACGCTTTCGCAAAATAATTTAAAAAAGAAGCAACTCTGGCACAACAAAATAAATAATAGAGAAGAATGATAAAATGAAATGTCAAAATTTGTAAACAAAAACATTTATTTTATTAAATAATACACAAAGCTTCGCGTGTTTTTTTTTTTTTTTTTATTTTATTAAAAAATAAAAAAATATTGATGGATTCAGTGGCATTATGGATGGAGACGGAAAATGAACATAACCAGCCCAATTATAAACAAAAATTCCGTGCGAGTTTTTTCACTTTTCCCTTTTCTCCAATTATAAATTTTTCCCCTTTTGATTGAATGCGGAAAGTGAAAAAAATCCGGGGGAAAAAAGTAGGTATTCTAAATTATAAAATAAAAATTATATGAAAATTAACAAAACAAACTCCCTTCAAATTACTGTGATGCCACTTTTTCATTATTTTTCCCCACGGAATTCATAATTGGAGGAATCTTTTCTCGAGAAAAATTTTTTCCGTGGGAAAGAAATTCCGTGAGAATATTCATAATTGGGCTGAACATTTAAAATGTAATTTCCATTTTGCGAATATAGCAGAACTTCTTCTGCAGGCTTTTTGTTTGCTGTAACATGTTGGGTAGCATTTATACTTGCGCCAAAGCATTTGATTATCTACTCCTTCATCGTGCAATGCAATATTGTGAATCCAACCACCCTTACTAGAAATGCTTACCTTATTCTTTAGCATAAATAAATAAATATTTATGCTGCGTTAGTTTCATATTTATCAAAATACATTACTTGTTTCCTACCCTCTTCATCTCTTATAGGAAGTCCGTTATAATTAAGGCCGTCCGTCAGTTTTTTGACGCGTTGTTTGGCATTCCCACACTGCAATTGTCCCTTGGCCAAACCGCTGTGCTACATTATAAAATCAAATTTCGAACTGCCGTTGACGAGTCTGTAATCTTTTTGGCATTTCCCTAAAAAAATTAAAATTTAGATATAAATATAAAAATTTATGCTTACTTACATGATTCGTTACCTTTACGTTTGATATTTTGTTAGCGCAAGATATTTGCGTCACAGATGAATAATGAATGTGATTTGCGTATAACCAACGATTTTGACATAAGCTTTCGTATTACTGAGTGCAGTGATACCATATTTGCGAAAGAGAATAAAATTAGATGCGAAAGATAATAAGAAATCGCAATAGAGGGTACCAATTGTTTGATTACGTGCCATTTTTCTTTCGCATCGCAATAGAGAGTAACCCCTCTGATTATTCATTATTCCGCATTTGGGGAAGGCATGAAATAGAAAAAATCTTACACAGTATGTTTATTAGCCTTATTTTGTTAAAGCTTTATGCCCGTATTAGTTTTTTTTTATTTATAAAATGCTTATTCAAAAAATGTATTCAATATAAGTTTTGTAAACTGAGTGTATGAGTTTTTAATTCTTTTATGTAAGGAGAAAAAGGCTCTTATAAGTAAGAACGAAGACCTAGAAAAATGCAAATTTGTTGAACCATGCAAAAAAGTATTAAGGCAGCTGCTAATGCAGTGCAGTGCTTGTGGAATCGAATAATTATTTAAACTGACAAATTTGTATTTATTTATCTGCCTACAATTTTAAGTGTTATTATGCTGAGTTTATTGAATGTGTTTGAAACTAATTATTGAAGTTTATTTAACGTTATAATTTTTCTCAATTTGTAAAAATTTTATTCCAAATTTTAATTTAAACATTTTTAGATTTTAAATGCTTATTTTTTATAAAATATCTTTTGTCTTGATATCAAAAAAAAAAAAAAATAATCCGTTGAAAGGCATTTAAAAATTAAATGAACTCTTATTTTATTTCTTTGCTTTTGTTTTTTTTTATACAAGGAGTAAATTTAAACACAATAAATTATACAAGAAGTTTTTAGGTTAAAAATTTTTAAATGAAATTTGAAAGTATTTTTCTCATTGAGTAATTTTTAACTTAAATTTATAACCAAATTTAAAATACATATAATTAAATAAACTTTAAAATTTTGTAAATATACATACATACAATATACGTTAAAAATATAAAAATGTATATTATTTAAAATAAATAATTAAAACATAAACAATCCTAGTGTATGTCAATTTTTGATGATGATAATTTACGCCTTATAAAAATTAAAAAAAAAAATTAAAATATATACATATGTGAACATATTTAAAAAAACCAATTCCCCCCAACATTTGCAATAATAATTATATATTTTAATAAGATTTTTTGTTCATTTACAAATATCATATTTATTTAAAACTTTTTAATTCAGTTTTTCTCTCTCTAAAATTCAAAACTAACAGAGATATAATATTAATAATAATAGTAAATCAAAAAGGATTATACAAGTACTTCATAAATTCTATAAAAAACAACAAAAAAAAGTAAAAAAAAAAAACAATATCAAAGATATAATTTCAATTTAAATCAATAAAAATTCTTAGACTCAAGTTAAAATTGAATAGATAACGCTTTTTCACTGCAGTTGTTTTTCTGTTTAACTAACCTTCGGTTTTGAGAACATCGTATTTAACGAAAACACAAGTTTGCTTTATATTTTAATTTAAACCTAATTTTTAATAAATTCATTTGAGGTTTTATGCTATCAGTGTAGTGAACAAAACACATTCCAAAATAAACGACAAATAATACAGTTGCAGTTATTTAATTATTCATAACATGGGTACTAGACATACTTGTAGCATATAACAAACTTTTCAGTTTAACGAACAGGCCTAGCAGAGTACTGGTTCGTTAAACCGGAAAACTACTGTAGTTGAAAACCAACAAAAAGCGCATATAAATTTCAAGTTCTTCATCTAACAATATATATATTTATATATATATCAATGCTGCAGTACATACGAAGTCATAATGTTTAATTAATCATAATATTAAATATAGTTTTAAATTCTAAAGTAAATAATATGAAATAAAACACAAAATGATTGCTTTACCTGGTGGTGTATAAGTTCCTCAAATACTAAATTGTAATTTATTTTATTATTATTATTACTTTATGTTTAATTCAATATACATACATATAACTTGAACTTTAATTTTTAACACTAATTTAAAACACGTTTTGTTTAATCTAAAATT
Source organism: Gymnosoma rotundatum (assembly GCA_916610165.2). Lineage (NCBI taxonomy): Eukaryota > Metazoa > Arthropoda > Insecta > Diptera > Tachinidae > Gymnosoma > Gymnosoma rotundatum. The sequence continues at coordinate 32,843,611 of OU744340.1, forward strand.
TTGTTTAATTTTTTAAGATATTTTTTTTGTTTATATCTAATTAAAAAATGTTAATACTATTAATAAACTTTTATTTAAATCAAACTTTTATTGATCATTACATTTTCTTTTTCTCTCATTACTTTAAATAAGTATCAATTGGAAATAATCGGGAGTATTTAAAATTCAAATTTGCAACATTTTTTTACTCAGTAATCGCTTTGAAGCTTCTTAACTTATTTAACATGTTCTTTGAATTGAATCGTTTAAAAAAAACGACTAATTCACTAAAGTCAAACGGTTATATATGCACCCTTATCGTGTTTGGCGTTTTCGTAGCAAAAACTCAGCGTTTTTTTTTTAAGTTTTGTTTTGTTATCATTAATCTATTACAAAATTGTCGTAGTGGAAATACGCCTACGCCAAATACGATAGGGGTGATGGTGTTGTTCAAGTTGGTCGAATATGTGAATTTGAAATTAAAACGAACTTGCATGTTCGGAAAAGTTTGCACTCCTCACCATTCTCCTTTCCTATCTCTTCAATAATCTCAAAGCCAGACGTCGCCAATCATTTAGTGTGTTTTAAACGATACCATTACAATTATTTATACAATTAAATGATCATATTGTTTTACATAAACTAACACAAAAACATTAAATATATAATTATTGAATTGCTGAATAACACAATGCTTTAAAAATATTTAAAGTGTTCTTATTTTCTTGAAAAACACTTATTTAATGGAAACTAGCATGTGTGTGTGTGTGTTTTGCTCTCTTTGTTGAGGGTTTTTTGTGGTTGTACTGGGTACGTGATCCCGCGCGCGCGTTTTTGGTGATGATTGCTGAAGACTGCAAAGAAAACTTCACTAGTGTTAATGCACTGTAAACAATTTTTGTAACAAGCGGAAATTTTACCAATTTATCCGATTAGATTTTCAAAGTTTAAAAATTTATACCGTATATAAACTCTAAAAGTATCAAAATTAATTTTTATTTATTTTAAGAAGAAAAAAAATCTTAAAATGTTTAAATTCTATTTCTGGTGCCGCCAGAGGAAATTAAGGCTTACAAATTTTGGAAATTACCAACAATATGTGTGCAGCTCTTGTTGGTAAAGTCGACTTCAACAACACATAAATAAGTTGCAAATTGAACAGTTATTTGAATTTTTAAAATGTTTCAAAATTTTAATTTCTTTTTTATAATGAAATTTATTAAAAATATTGTAACAAAATGTTTTAACAACATATCAAACTTTATAAACAGATTATTTTATATTGTTTTTATTAGATTTTTTTTTTTTAATAAAAACTAAAACAATAAAAATTTTCAACAAAAAGCAGTGCCATTAAAAATTTTAAGGAGTAATACTGAATAACAAATTTAAACCAAACCTAAATATACATAAGGTGTGACAGAAATAAATATGTTTATTTTTTTAGATATTTAATAATAGCGAACAAACAGAAAAACACATTTTACAAAATTTCACAGAATCAAATAAAGTTTTTTAATTAATAAACCAAATATATAAATAATGACTTATTAAAATTTATTTACTTATTCTAGAAAAAGGTTTAAACAATAGTGTAACATGTCGTAAATTAATTTACAAAAAATAAATGGCGGTCTGAAAATATAAAAATTGAACAAAAACAACAACAAAACGAAATAAAATAAATAAAAACATATTCTTCCTACATTTTCTCAGTGTCTACATAAAAAATGCATTCAAAAGTTGTGTAAAATATTTTAATTTCAATTATAAATAGTCTGGGTTGTTAATGTATCTTATAAAAAAAATTTAATAACAAACACTAGTTACATAATTTTTTTATTTAGTTTTAAGCACTCGCAAATGAAAAAAAAAAGAAATTTAATTTTAAAAAATAAACCTAATAAAAACATATACATATGTACAAGCATACTATTACATAACACAATAATTGATGACATTAATAACAAAAAAAAAAATGATCTAAAAATTATACTTTTAACATACAAACAAAATTTACCTAGAAAGAAAAGCATCACAAGTTGATTTGAAACGTTTTTTTATGGAAGTACCTATATACAATTTTTAGAAATGCAGCCTAAACTATACGGTTGTTTGGTGCAGGACAGTTTTACTTTATTCAAGTCCCGTTGTTTTATATTGAGCGTGATTATGGTTTAAGATTGATTGTGTGTGACTGTTTTCATTTTTATGTGTATAGAAGCGGACCCGGCGAACTTCGCCTCGCTCCAATTTTAAGCCTTCAGACAAACTTTAGAGTAATAATACAACACAATTTGTTTGGAAAGCCACCAAGAAATAATTTCACACAAAATTTTCGTACAACGAAATCAATTTTCGAAAAGCCTTCTCCTCGAAAATACGAACAACTGACAAAAAATGTACAGAAATCGTCCCAGCCGTTCTCATTGTATGAATTACTATAAATTTTTTACACCATTTATATATATATATATATATATATATATATATATATCACCCTTATTCTGCGTTTCGATTACGTTCCCGCATTCAGTTACGCTCGAATCGAAAATAGGTATTCTACAAAAAAACCTAATCGAAAGAAAAAGAAGAAGAGAAGAGTATGTTCAAACCAGCTGCTTTGTTATGAAATGTATGAAATAGAAACATAAAAAACAAAAAAAAATTTGTAAACATTGTAATTGTTAAACTATAAATACAATTTTATCAATAAACAGTGATAAATACATGTATTAGAACTAAATATTGTGGAAGCTATAATTAAATAAACTCATCAGTAAAGTGCGGAAAAAAATAAAATAGTCAACAGACTAAAAGCAAACGGTATTTGTGGCCAAACTATTCCAGCGAGAGGAATCCTGAAGCGCCGGAGCGAAATTTTTATTTTCTACACATCATGTAAATTATTATTATTAAAATGTCATACTTTCTTTCCAGTTTTTTTTTTGTGGCCCTATTGCGTTAAGTGCATATGGAACTTCTTCCCAGAATGCCTATACTTATATCCAGACGCAATACATATCAGCCTTCGTTGCCATTATACTAACCTGCAATAAAGTAAATAAAGCTTTAAAATTACAAAAAAAAATATTACAAAATAAAGTTATAGCATTTTATACTCACATTTTATGAAATTTTACACTTTTTTAACTACAAAAACAAAAATCGAAAAACTTTCCGCTAGTATGTAAACAACTTGAAAAAACGTAGCTACGATCGTAACGCAGAATACATACAATCGAAAAAGAAATCGAATTAATACGGGGAACGGAACGCAGAATACCAAAGTTGACAAACTGAGTAATTTTCGATCCGAATCAAAACGCAGAATAAGGGTATATATATATATATATATATATATATATATATATATATATATGAGATAAGTTGGTTTGAATAAAATTCATAATAGCGAAAACACAGAACTTTTTCTAAATAAGTTGTCTCGGTCAATAATTATATAATTCATTTGAGTTATTCTATTCGAATAACTATCGAAAAAAGAATAAAGTATGTTACATAAGAAACAAAAAACTAAATATTTAATAGCATTGCTGCCATCCTTCTGACAAAAACTTAAAAATTAAGCATTTTATTTATGACCTGCACAGCTCCAAAGTATATTGCAATATTTTCTAATGTTACTCACATATGTATTAATTACTCACATTAAAAAAATTCTGCAATTTTCTTATTTTAGAGAAAACTTCTGATCACGAAAAATAAGTTAAGATCATTTTGACTAGAATTGGAGTGACTTAAAAAATACTTGGCAACGATGTATGATGCATGCAATTCCTTCCTAATAAAGTGTAAAATATTCCATAAAAATACAAATTAACTTTATTATTTAACTCATTACAGAAAAACCTTTAAAACTATGAAGATTATTTATTATTTAACTCTATATACTATATAAGTGTTTGGTGACTTTATAACTCACGAACGGTCAAACGAGCGGTCGTGTGGTTGTGTAGCTGGTTTATTTCAAGTTTGCACGAAATTGATCGAAGCGTTCGTAAGTTATTACTTTTCATGACATTTGAAAAGTTAAAAGGGAAAACAGAGGCATTTACGGATGTATCGATTTCAATAAAACTTAGAACAGGGATAGATATCAATTCAGAAGTTCTAAGAGGATATGCTCATTTAAAAAATAAGGAACAGGAGAGATAAGTGGGGGAGAGGATAAACGTGCTAAGTCTAGTGTAACAGGAAGCGATTTTAAAGATACTCGAAATAAAGATAAGCCCAAACATTCAGCCATTTTTGTTATGTTAACAATGTAAAAAAATAATTTCAAATCAGTTTGTATTTATATTTTTTTTGTCCACAGTTGTGTGCGTATGAGAAAAATTTTAAAGTAATTAAAATAAGACAGACCAATATAAAAATTTAATCATGTAAAACTAAAAGAACTTTTATCAAATAGAAAATTACAGTTTTTTTTTATAAAGAAATGTTCAAAAGTTACGCTTTAATTATAATTAATACTTATAAACATTTTGTGAAAAATATAAAGTAGTAAAATGTAAGGAAATGATGAAGAACAGAGAAGTCCTTTTGAAATTAATTAATTAAAAAACAAAGCAATACATTTATACGTAGTTTTAAGTATTCAATTTACTTCAACAAGAACTATGAATCATAAGCATACATTTATAAAATTAATTTATAAAATCATATACATATATACAGATATATTTTTTAATCATTTGCATATTTATTAATTGGATTGCCAAATGACACCTTAAAATAATTTATAAAATAAATAACGATCTGGCAAGAGATTCTATTAACAAACAACTACTGGTTTATTGCATCAGTAAATAAACTTTTATGATTTTTGGCTTTAAGTTTTCTTGCTAAAATCTGTACTTTCTTTTTTAAATATTGTAATATGTTTAATTAAAAATAGAAATAAAAATTATGCATATTGTTGTACAAAAATCAAAACTCAAATTCTTTAGAGTTTTCACAATGAAAAAACTTAAAGAATATGATTGGTAAATACGCCTATCTTTCTTAAAGACATAAATTATATTTATATTGTATACAATAACAAAAAAGTTTAGCATTATCGAATTATACACAAACTGTAACCTTTAATTACACGTACATACATATGTATATGCAAAATACTCAATATTTTAAATATAAAAGAAAAAAACTAAAGAGAACAAACCAAAATTATTGTTGTGAAATTATATTGTAGAAATTTGCCAATTTTAATTATAAAATAGAAAAAAAAAACATTTTTTAAGCATTAAGAAAAAATTTATATGTTTAAAAAATTACACTTAACTTAAAATAACACTTCCATACAAACGCAGTAATACATACATACGTATAAAACCATATATTTATATGTATTAAATAAAATGCATTCATGCAAAACCATATATAAAATACACATGTATGAATATACATACATACATTTATGTGTATCATGTATGTATTAAATTAACAATATTTAGCAGTAAATATTAATATTAAATTAGCTAAGAAAGTTTTACAGAATTACCTACTTCAAAAATACACTGTTGTTTAAGAAACTCAATCGCATCTTGATAAAAAAAAGAAATATTTTAACGGAGTTTAGAAACAAATTGTTTTATTCAAAGTATATATTTTGTAATTTAATATTTTGCAAATTAAACTAGAGGAAACTTATATGCGCCATGATGAGTGTTTTATGTACGTCACATCAGCTTCAACCAAATGTGCTCTAAAATATCGAAAATATAACTATATATAATCATCAGCTTAGGAAAAGCTGTAAAAAAGTTTTTTTTCTAATAAAAACTGATTCATCATAATACAAAATCATCAACATTTACCCATTTGCACTGATATTAATAAAAAAATTGACAATTGTTCTCCAACGTTTTATTAGGTATTATGATGAAAATTCGTGTCGTGTGGACATAGTGTAACGACGTGCGTAATACCATTTAAAAAAACGTACGATTTTAGACATGACAACGACAACCGTAATAAAGCTGACTTCGGTTGGATTATGTAAAACATATTCTACGCAGGGTCGTTAACATTTTTTATTTATTTCCCTACCGCTCTTAAAAAATTACTTCTTTTCTCACAAATTATTCGTACGAAGAACTGAGTAAAGTATTTGACAAAAATAAATTATTAAAATCGAATCCAATAAAACTTACAGAATTATACTTCAACTATAACTTTATGAAAAAAAAAAATAAAAATTTTTGGTATAAAAGTATTTGGAGATTAAATGTTTTTAAACAGTTACATGGGCTTCTAAATATCCCTACAAATGGTTATTACCAATCAGTTAACTTTACTGTTTATATATTATTATATTAAACAGAATTATACGATTAAAAAATAAAGAGTGCTTTAAAAAGATCTCAAGGAAAGGCAATAGAATAGTGGGTGTGGCACTTTTCCGTGCAAAAAGTGATAATAGGATGAATAAAGTTTAAATAAATAATAATAATAGAGTTTAACTCCGAAATTTGTTAAGAATGCACGTAACATATACCATATTTATGTTTACTGCAATTTTACTTGTGTACGAGATTATTCTAATTAACATTTTTAATATATTGTATAATTAACGTAACTCTGGTTGTAATCAATAACAACTATGTATCACAAACGTCAAATAATTATCTACAAATTATGATCTTTCATCTTACTTCCTTTTTCTCCCCTTTTTATATAAATCGTTTTGTTGAGTACGACGTCTTAAAGCCGATCTCTAAATAATTGATGTATTTTAATAAATAAATTGTATTGTATATTAAAGCTATAATGGGTGTAGATAATAATCGATATTGTTTGGAATTTGTGTCTGTCTGTGTTCGCAACACGTAAAACCTACTGGATGGCTTTGAATAACATATTGCGAGGAGGTCCCTTGGAACCTTGGTTCAAATATAGAACACTTTTTTTTCTGAAAATAAGTTATTTTATAGAGAAAATAGAAATAGCAAGTGAAAGCACCCAGTTTTATCGGCATAATGGAAATAAAACACTTGTCAGCACGTTTTATTTTTGTAGATGGAAAATTTTTAACACTGTCTACAGAACTCTACAATAAATATTAAAAAACACAATTTTCTAAATTTTAATTTTATGAGAATTAAAAATGACACGCGAAGGAAATCGTGTTCACTGCTATAATTAATAAGTTTCATGATAATAGTGATATATTTAGAGAAACACAAATTGATAACTTGAATGGAAAAAGTTTGGAAAACAAGGTTTTTTTGATTAATTTTATTTATAAAAAAAACAAAAAGTTTAGCTCGTTTCAGCCACAGTTCGTTTGTAGTGGGGGAAGATTGTGCTGATGAAATTTATGATGGATTTTTATAACTAAAATTTATTTATATTTTTTAAATTTATATAAAATTAATTAACAATTGCTGAAAATTAATGTATATTTATTTATTGTGACAACACCGTATTTTGAAGTTTAAAGTAATTAGAAAAGCCTCTATTAACAAATTTAAAAAAGTACATATCGGCAAAACTAGATAAATTATGTTTTTAGAATTTTTGGAAATGTTAATCGGCTAAGCGTAGAAAGATGTTATCATTTCAGCGTTGTCATAGTGCATTAATACAAGAATTTCTGACGTTTTTCCAACGTTGGCTGGATTTTAATTTTCCAATGAAAGTAACTTTTATTTGTTTATCGAGTTTTTGCTGGCACGGTCATACTGAATTGGATTAGGTCATGGGTACATAAAAATTAACTGCTTACACTGATGGTCTGATTTATTATCAATTATTATACTCAGAGTAAAATGTGGCGTAATAATGTAATATTATAAAAAATTTATTCTAAACTCTGTTTTAATGATTTTAGAAACAATTACATTTTTTACAAAAATAAGAAAAAAAAAATGTTATTACAAGCATCAATTATTAAATAACCAAAGTGTTTTTAAGTAGTTATATGCATGCATATACACTAAAAAGATGAAGTTTATTAAAACATGTTCAGAAACAATGAAAAAAGAAAAAAAAAAAATCAAAATTTTTAAAATAAAAAAACACAAATTTCAAGTGAAATTATAATAAAATATTTAACCAGTTTTTAACAAAAATTTAATGTGTTAGTTTTGTGTTGTGTTTATTATTAAATGTTTTATATTAAGCATCAAAATAATAAATATAATAAATTCGATTGTAATTAGTTAAATTTTTTCAACAAAACCCAAGAAAAAAATATAAAAGCTGCCTCAATTTTTATTAAAAAAAAGTTAAATGTATCTATATGTATATGCATACACATATATACATATATGTATATATATACATGTATGTATAAACTTACATATACAAAGATTTAGCCATTTTTTGGCATTATTTAAACAAAATATTATATATATATATTTTTTTTTTTGGAAAATTAAATTAAAAAAACACCAATAATCTTAAACTTTCTTCTTCAAAATTTAAATTTTAAACAAAACCTATTTACATTAAATAATATAATAATTAAAAAGTATGTGTAGTTAAAAAAAATACATTAATTACCACATTTAAAAATACAAACATTTTGCTGACTGTATTCCTTAGGCTTTTTACACCGTTTATAATAAACAACAACAAAAACTATATATTATAAAGATAGAAATACAATACGTATGCCCATAGAGCATGTATAAACATATATGTATGTATTTACATACGTACATAATTTTACAAATATTTTTATTATAAATAAGTTAAATATTAATCCTGCATTAATTTATAATTTATACAAAAAAACAAACAAAAAAAAAATACTTAATAATAATTATATTTTATTGTCGTTGTATTGAGTGTAAAAGAAAATTAATTACGTGTTAAGCTTTTTAATTAATATTCTAACCCAGTGTTTCGATATTCCATTTTAATTTTGTTTATTCCCACCTGTGATAGTGTTAAATAAAATTTATATTTTTTAAATAATAAAGAAATTCATTTACAAGGATTTTATAATTTCATTTTACATAATAAAAAATAAAATTTTTTCCAGTAGACAATATTCTATATTTAGTTTCGAAATATTAACAAATAAAATAATAATAAATGCCTTTACATATCTTATTTGAAAATTTTAAGAGTTAAGTTTTTTTATATTTTTCCAAAAAATACACTAAAATCGCATAGATATATAAATTGCCAATAAAGTGCAAAATTAAAGTTTTAATAAGTTTATTTTCAAAGATTTATAATTAATTAATGATACCTATTGCCTTTAAATTTCATTTAAGCCTTTTTTAGAACTTCGACTTGTATATATTGCTTAAATTTTATTTAAAAAAAATATTTTTTATTAAAATATTATTATTATTATTAAAATTAAAAATCAGTTATTTTAAAGTAATAAAATATTTTTTAAATTATTGTGTACATATCTTGTTAAAGCGTTAATTATTTTAGTGTTTTTATCACGACTTTTTCACTTCAATAATTTATGCCGTTGATAATTACTCTAGTGGTGTATTGTTAAATACATAATTTCTTTGGTTCATTTTTTTAGGGTTAAAAAGTGTAACCGTTTCTGAAGGTGAATGTGTAATTATTCTCATTTTGTTGTTCACAATCAAAGCAGAGCTAACATCAATTCTGCCTGTTCTTCAAATGTTGCTCACACATTCCGATTTGAATGCTTTTAATTCCGTATTATGTATAATAAAAATGCTGAATCTCCACTTTTTAGTTTTAATATGGCAACATTGGTCACACCAAAATAAGAAACAGGTTAATTTAAAAGGTTACAAAGAAATTTTTTGTTCTCTAAAGGACCGGTTTGCGGAGTTAAAACTACTTTCGATCGGAATTGAGTTCTGTGACATGCCTGTATATTAAAATTAAAAGTATAAACTGATTGTGCTTAAGAGTTATTAAAAACTAAAGAATATTAAATTTGAATGCTCACGCATTGTTTATACTTTAATTTCTGTAAAAAATTTATTGATTGTGATAATTTAATTTATAAAATTGACACGAAATGGCTTTTTTAATACACATCCCTTCTTTTCTAACATTTTTGTTTTAAAACGTAGAATGCATTGAAAATTACAAAAATATTTTTTAAGTGCATCTTGAAAAAATCCATTCCAAATGTGCTTTAACGAGGACTTAGCTCAATTTTGCTATGGAGATTTCTAAACGTGGCGATTTTCAAGTTCATTTGGCGAACTAATTTTTGATTTGGCAATGTGGTGAGATTTGGCGATTTTTACATGTCTTGATAAGTATTTAATTTGTCTTGACAAATGTCGATATTAAAAATCGGGATGTGCTGAAGTATCATTTTCCCTTAATTTCCACAGCGCAAAATGATAAAAGCGCGTAAAACATTTACGATTACATTTCATTTACCTCACATTTTTAAATATGAGTTTTCAGTAACATAATGTTAGCGAGTAGGACTGATTTTTAATATTTAACAAATTGGATAACGATAGATCGTTTTTATGAATTCAAGAAACACTCATACGCTGATTTATAAAAAGACGTTTTGCAAATTATTACTAATATTGAAATACTTGAACATTATGAGATGACATTTCTTAAAGGAATACTTTTTTCTTGATTTAAAAACTTGCCTTTTTTGTTTGTAGACGAACGGGGCAAAGAGCCAAATGGTTATAATAAAAGAGGCATTGTGTTTTTGTCTGGTTTTTCATTCACTTAATTGACTTAAATTTAGCAATCATGTATGTAGCTTCAGCACCAGCAATCAATTTGAGTTTTCAAAATAATATTTTGCACACTGGCATGTTCCCACGCCAAATTTTGTTTCACATGTTCTGACCCAATTTTTTTGAAATAAAATAATTATTCGCCCAAAAATGTTTAAACGTGTCTTACTTTAATTTTCGCAAAGGTTTTTTTTACTTTTATAAGAAAGGTATCATTTAAATCCCAAAAAATTGTTATCGGTAAAAGTCGGAAGATTTTAAAATTATTTTAACTATATTTATTTCATTCTTATATTGCTAATAATAAACAAATTATATGTATTCCTGCAATATAACTTCATGGTTTCATTTTAAACTTTTTTCAGAAAAAAAAACTTTAAACACACAAACTCTATTATATCTCTGTCTCTTTCCCACACTCTGTATCAACATTTATATTGTTATAAATAATTATAATAAACAAAATAAATAAAAAATAACAAAATTGAAACATTCTACATTTTCAAGTTAAACAAAAATTACAACAACAAAAAATGGATGAAAATAAAATAAATACTTTTTTAAATTATAAATTACTAATAAGTTTAGGGTTACAAAAAAAATTTAAATAGTCGAATAAAGACTGTAGAATGGTTTTTAATGGCTAAAAATAAACCAAAAATATTTTTGTTCATAAAACATATAGAATAATATTTAAAATAAAGTATAATAAAATAAGTAACAAAAAATAATAAAATAAATTTTAGAATCACACATTCCATCCAGTAAACAGTTTTAAAATAATTTTTGTTCTTTGCTCTTAGTTCTTAAAAAATGAAAATTGAAATGAACCTATAGAAATAATTAACAGTTGAAAGAAACTAAAAAAATATCGATTAAATACAAAATATAGCGTTACTAATACAACAGAAAAAAACTTTTTAAACTTTATAACTTGACTTTAACTTATTAAATAACAAAACAACTACTCCTAGATATAAATAAGTAATAACACAAAAAGAAATAATAACAAAATCTAAAAAAAAAAAATAACTTTATTACTCAGTCAAGAAGAAAATTGAAAAGCAAAATAATTAAAAAAATTCTTTTTGCGTATTAATTAGAATTTTTAGTGCTTTTGCACTTAACAATATGTAATATAACAATTAAATTATACAAAAAGGAAGCATGAACAAATAACCAAAAATTAAAATGTTCGTAAGCATAAAAAATATATTTTTTGTTTTGTTTTTGAAGGCATTTATTCAAATTTTTGCAAAAGCACCATTTAATACGGAAAACTGAAAAAAATATATAAAAAAAACCTTTTAGAAATTGTTGATAAACAAATTGCTTTAAATTTTGTAACAAAACACTAAATTACAAAAAATAATAGTAATAATTAAATAAATAATTATACATAAAAAATATTTACACAACAAATACTTTTTCACAATTTTATGTCTTCCCAAAAATAATTAAAGTAAAATACATCTATTTCTTACAACTACTACTTTTATAAACATTTAAGTATAATTATAAAAAAATTAAAAACTAAATGTCCCATTTATAAGATAAAAACACAAAGATCAACAGTAAGGTAACGACATTTTTTCTGTACTTAATGCTACAAATCGCGTTACAACCATAATTTCCAAACATCAACATGTAAGTTTGTGTAATATGCTCGTACAGCAAAGCCGTAAAATATATGTACGCAAATATATCAACGCAAACTAAAACAAAAAAAGTTTTAAAAAGATTCATACGCATTTCTCATTTCGTAAAATTGTAACAACGCGTCGTTTGAATTTTAAGTGTAACCTGATTTTTAAAGTTTATGTTGAGCATTTTTTTAATATAAAAACTACATAGAAATCTTAATAGCTAATTATTTATTCCAATATTAAAGGAGGTGCTTTCCAAAATTTTTGTTTTTTTATAAAATAAAAAAATCTATAATTGCTAAAATTTCGCAACAAAAAAAATACAAACTTTTTTTAAATTGTATTTCACTTTGTCCAGATTTACATTATGCAATCTTTTGAGGCATTTTTTTACAATTTTCTATTTAAGTTACATCATTATGCGTTATCCATAAGTAAACATTAGCAACACTAACATCCCCTCAAAACTCAAGCAATACCATATTGCTTACTCCTTCTGCTTCACCAACAAACAGAAATTTTATGCTAGTTTCATGAAAAATTGCATAGTGTAAATGCCGTATTTGTCTTCCCTGACAAGAATTTCTACAGAGTCCCTCGGCTGACCCACGTCCTTACAATTTTGCATAAAAAAAGTATCCATTTTACCTTTAAATTCAAGTGGCTTCAAACTCTTTGTTCTTGCATCAAAATTTAGGGGATTAATATAATCATAAGAAATAAATATTTTGAAAGCGAACACCCTTATCGTAACTAAAGGATTTCTATGGAAGGGGGCAAAAGCCCTTAAACGAAGCGTTAAAATATGTCTGGAGCCGTCTTCACCTCAGTTGCACTATGGGCATTCTGTCTATTTTGATTCTTAAAGTTAAAATTTTTTGAAAAGTTTCTAATGTTTTAAGCAGTTAAGATTGGTTTAAGACAGTTTGAGCGCCTATAAGTGTTAACAATTATATTATTGAAATATATTTAAAAGATAAAAAATATGATACTAACGCAGTTAGAAAAGTCTTTATTTATTAAGAAAGAAATATCTTTTTCGTTTCGATCATACAGAAAGCTTTTAATTTATTTTTAGTTAAATACAATTCTGTATTTTAACTTGGTTTTTTTAAAAACCGTATTAAAATTATATTTATTCCAAAAAACAAAACAGTTTTCAGGCAAATGTTTGTCAAATGTGACCGAGAGTACCTTAAGAAAGAAATTTTACTTTTATCATTGTTTTTATATTTGGAATTATAATTTTTATACTTTAAGGCGTAGAAAAATTATGATGATATTTTTTTTAATTTAAATTATATTTATTGCTTTTTCAAAAAAAAAAAAAATATTTTGAGATAGTTGCTTGCGATTAAAATTATTTTTCAAATCTATTAAAATTTTGATAAGTAGATACTATCTGACCTCTGATATAAAAAAACAACAATATTCCCAATTGGCCTACGGACAATAAAATAAAAAATAAATCGGTGCAGAGTCAAGCAATTCCCATTTTGCCTTTTAATAATTAAAAAAGAGAGTAAAAACCTTAAAAAAAGATTTAAGACTCAAAGTGCAAAAACAAAATTATTTTTATTATTAATTTCTCCAGAACTGTAAACCGAATCCGAATACCTTTTCGATTAACAAAATATACCCTAATGCCTTCATGCTAAGCTTTAACTAATAGTGCTGTTTCACAAACCACTTTTTTCTTATTAAAAAAAACGTTAAAAAGTCTATTTTGTAAAGCAAAAGGTGATTCGTTTCGTTATTACTAGTTTTTGTTCATAAGTGATAACGTCAACAGCAAAGAATGCACTCGTTTCATATTAGTGCTTGGAAGACACAGCACATATTATTAACTTTGCAGTAAAAGAGAAATAAGTCCACAGGTAATAAAACTTCGCTCGTAGCAGTTCCGCGATTGACAAAATCATAGTCTATATAGGACGAACAGCAATAGTATTTAAACGTTTTTTTTTTTTGACAGAGACTAAAGGAGTTAAGTTTAAATGAAATCAACATACGCGTTTGAAATTCTAGATTTATTTTAACTTATTCTTGTCAAGTGCCCCTCTTTTGGATTTTTTTTTGTCCTGTATTATATATAAAGAGAAAAGAATATGTTTATTAAAATGATAATCAGTCGCAATTTGTATTTATCCTGCAGAAATTGTTTTTTGAAAAAAAGCTTATTTAAATAGAATTATAACTTATGTATGTTGTTGTTGAAGTGTTGGTTGCAGACAATATTGAAAAATGCCATATTATTTAAAATAGATTTTTTCATTTAAATGTTCACCATTTTCAACGAAATTACTGATGATCTGGCATTTGATGGTTAAAATTAAATTAAAGCACATTTTTAAGTTTGAATTAAGACAAAGTTATTTGATTTATATCGACCAAAACGATGTAAAAATTATTTACTGAAAAAGCAAAAGACTTAATAATAAGTTACCTTTAAAAAAAATTTATTTGTATATTTTCATTTGTTAAAATAAGGTTGTGAAAACATATTTTTTACGTTTTAGTATATTTAAAATGTTAGATGATTTTTTTAAGTTGGAAAAGCAATATACATATATCAAAAGCTTTTTATTCCTCTTAAACATACAGACATATAAAAACAAAGCACAAAAATTTATAATTTAATTTAAAAAAATTATTGATTTAAACTTATAAATAATATAAAATATTGATTATGTATAATTAGTCTAACAAATCCTATATAAGTGTGCCCTCCTTGAAAAAAAAACTACTTAAAAAAAACCATAAAAACTAATAAATTTAAATATTGCTCATTGGACTCATTTTGTATCCATACTTTATTTCATACGATTTTAAAAATGGTAGATGGACATTGTTATTAACAACATTAGTGTTTTACTCAAAAGAATATAAATAATATTCTATTAAATTTTTTAAAACAATATTAAAAATTAGTTATAAGAACAAGCTGCTAAAAAGGGATTAAAAACATATATTTACATTTTACGAGTTAAAAAAAAAACTTAAAATAAAAATTCCATAAATACTCTAGTTAAAAATCAATAAAAGAAACTAAAGTTGTTGCCTAAAAGTTTCTTTGAAAAAATACATTTAAAACTAAAAAATAATGATACTAATACTTATAAAATCGAAAAACTACAAAACATGTTTTGAAAATCACAATTAACTGCAAATGCAATCAGGTATTTAATGACAAAAACAAAAAAAAAGAACAATATCAATAAATAAAACAAAAAAATCAAATCAAATTTCTTATTCACATTTTATTTTATCTAGAGTAGAATGATATTTAGTTATATTTTATAGAAATTTTCTAATTATTAATAATCATAATACATACTCCTTGATATGTACATATGTATATATGTATGTATTCAAGTACTTAGACATACATACACTCCTCGCTATTAGAGTAAGAACATTAGAACAAACACTTTTGCCTTTTTTTAACTTTCGTACTATTCAAAAAAAAAAAAAAAAAAAAAAAAAAAAGGATAAAGTCCCAGCAATTTTAATTTTATTCTTTAAAGCTATAAGTATCAGCTTGGTCAAGTTTATCATTTGTTTTTCCTTACTAAATCGTACATCAATAATATAGTGTTTTTATTTACTACTCTCTGCAGTAAAATGAAGTTCTTAAGGGGTAAAGCTTTAAATACTTCTCTCTACCACTTCAGAGGTTAAAGCAATTTATTATGATTTACTTCATTTTGATCAGCATTAGGTTTATTATATTAAAAAACTTTAAAGCAAATATCTCCAATAATAGAGTATTAATTAAGACTTGGAAAGGCTTTATTTGCAGAGATGATGCTAAGCAAAAGCAGGCTATTTAATTAATCACACGATTACATTTTTCCCGATTGCAAACAAATGCGTAATAAATTTGTCAAATAACTTTTTTATATCCCTTTTTATAAGCAAAATTGAGATCTTTTATGCTTTTTAGATCGCCTTCAGCAATCATTTAGCCAATTTAGAAGCCTCCCAATACTAATTTAAATATGTTATCAGCTTCGTCCAACTTATATTTAGTGTATTAAGGTACTTTTGGATTTTCAGATTGGATTGCAGCATAAAAAGTTATTTCTCAATTAAACGACCGTCGACATCGTTGCCTGAAGAAAGACCCAAACTAGGAAAATATGGACGAGCGCAAATTTTTTAACTTGATGTTTTTTCAGCTCATTCTTCTAAATGATATGGAAAAATTAAGGGCAGGCGTGGGGTTTTGCTAGCTGCGTCAAAGGACATGGACCGATCTTGCTGATTTTCAATAGCAACTATTTCGAAACTATGTCTGATCGAATGCGTATTCAAATTTTCTCTAGCTGATCTAGTGTCTTGGCAAACTTGATTTCAACACTAAAATGGACGGAAATCGTTCAATCGACTTCGCTATGCATAAGAACTTAGAATATGGGGTTTTGTGGTGAAGGGTATAAAAAAAGAATATTTAAATAGCAATTTTGCTAGTGTTCGTATAGATTATTAGTGTATTCGACCCATATTTTGTATAAAAATTGAGCATTTTTATTTCTGAAACTAAATTGATTTAACGAGAATTTTATTAAATCGACAAAACGAAAAAAAAACAAAATCACAATTTTGTAGTTAAGTACTTAAGTTTTTAGTCAAATCATGCAAATAAGGAATAAGTTAAGCGAAAATTATATAACTGCTATAAACAAATGGGCAAATGGGCGCTGTCTTTAAAAAAAATATGATTTAATAATTAAACAAAACTTTGTTCTAGTGGCGAGGGTAATATACATAAAGTATTTAACTTAGTTACTATATTTATATACATACATATATTTATTATAATTGTAATGCATCTTTAAGCATGAGTATATATTTGGCCTCTTTTCAGAGAAATAATTGATCATTTCTTATTTCGATATATCACAAGCAAATTCAAGTATTTCTAGTATTTTTGGTAACACATTTTAAAAGAAGTGTTTTTTATTTAAAAGCTTAAATATGTAGATGTGTTTTTTTTTCCTAAAATAAGGACTTTTTCGTATGATTTTGAAATAGATTTTTGTGAAAAAATGTATGAACAATATAAATAGCAGTACCAAATCAACATCCATATAAGTTACAACTATCACCAACAAGAAAAGTTGTTTTTATAAGGCGAGAAAAATTTTTGTTAACGCATAAAAAAATTAAAAATGAATAAATATGTTAATTTATGTATAAAATATATAATAGGAAGTGCGATAGGCATACACTGAATAGCAAACCTTTAAGTAGCATGGTAAGAATAAAACTAAATTTAACATTTTCAAAATAAAATCTTTTTTTCGTGCTATTTTCTATTATCCCGATTATTTATTTAAATTACCGATATTGATTATTGAGTGTCAAAGCACGTCTCGATGGCTATTTCGTCAGCGCTTACTAAACTCTTCAGAAAACTTCTGATAAACATTTTAAATAAACTAATAATTTTTGTCCAAACAATAAAGCAAAGACAAAAATCAAAGTTTAAGCAAAAAGAACAATAACCAACAGTAATTCTATTTTTCTTTCTCCACCGTATATGGCTGACTTTTTTCTCGGCTTTTTATACAAAATCAAAGTTGATTATTATTGTTTTTGCTTCAACTATGATTTTTCTCTTTACTTTATTGTTGAGACAAAAATCGTTAGTTCATTTTAAATATTTGTGAGAATTTTCCTGACGAGCTAAGAAAGCGGTAGCGAAATGGCGATCGAGACGTGCCTTTACCTTCAATAATCAATACCGGGAAAGTAAAGTTAATATTGTCCATACATAAGTAATAAACGTTTTAGGTGTGAAACAATTTTTTTTAAGTTATTGTAGAACGTCTCAAATAAGCTGTTAGTTTTCTAGAGTTATTTATTCTTTAAAGAAAAATAAACGTTTTGTTAATTAAATTTTATCAAGAAATCTTCCAAAATGATCAATTTAAAGACCTGAAAAGAGGTTTAAACTATAAAAAACAAACGAAAAATTACTAAAATAAAATTCAATGATATAAAATGTTATTTGCAGCATTTCTTTTTTTTTTGTTTGTGTAACTACATTTATTATAAAATTCAAACAGTTCCCAACATGAAATAATCAATAAATTACTTTATAACTGAAATTGTTAACACACTGACCAATTAAAAAGAAAAACAAAAACAAAACTAAATCCGAAATGCTTTAAAATTTGTATATTTCAAATTATTCATAAATTATTTATTATATTTTCTATTTTTATACAATAAAATGTACGTACATATGTATAAGTCAAAAATAATCAAATCGAATTTTATACTTTTTTTTGGAGAAAACTTTAATACAAATACATCTCTTGTCATTATTTTATGTCAATTAATTTTCTTTTATAAAACAACAAACGAAATAGTGAAATACATAAAAAGACGCTTCTGACAATAAGCTTTGGCCACTTTTTGTTTTTATTTTTTAAGTAATTAAGCAGATATTTCAATTTAAGCGAAAAACAAACTTTTCGTAATTAAAATATAAAAAAATAAACGTAGCATTGAACCAATATTTTTTAAGTTATTAATATAATAAAAATATATATATATATATACAATTTTAATGAAAAACTAAAATATAATATGATTTAAAGCAAAATTTTATTAATACAATAAATTCATAAAGTGAAGGGAAAAATATTTTACAAAATAAAAGAAAAAAAATATTTTAAATATATATTTATTGACATGTATTTTATTTGTAAGATACAACATTTATAAAAAAACAAAGATTTTTTTTATAAAATAAATAAATCATTTCAGTTAGGAGTTCAGATAAAACATATAAAAACAAAGAACATATCAAAATATTAATAATTAAAACAAAATAATTATACCAACAGACATGTATTTGAAAATTTGTATTTATTAGAAAATGTTCAACAGAAAATCCTAAAAGTTAAAACATACACAAATCTATATTTTCTTGCTGAAGCGGTTTATTTTTAGCAAGTTTTGAATCATGTCACCTATTATGGCCAAAATAAATTTTTTCTTATTAGAGTTTTATTGTTTAAAAATATTACAGTTTTGCTGTGTCTTAGTCCATGTTTAAACGAATTTATATATAAAAAAATATATAACAAAAAAAATTTATATTTTCAATTTAATTTAAAGAAGGAATAAAGCAAACTTCAAATAAAGCCTTTTTTATTTATAAATAATGTTCTTAAAAATTATATTATATGAGACACTTAATTGTTTTACAAAGAAAAATATGTATTCAAAGTTGAAATAAAAAATAAAAAGGAGATAATAATGAAAACACTCACATTTTACTACTAATAGACACCAAATATTTTATTTAGCATATTTATTAAATAATGAAAAAATAAAATAAAAAACAAAAAATTTTTTTCTAATAAAACATAAGAAAATATTTCAAGTTTACGAAAAAAAAGAACAAAAGCAAATGGTTTTATATTTAAGAAACATGTAAAACTACTTAAACCACAGTAAATAAATTGACTTTAACTAAAGAAAAATCAATATATTAAAAAAAAACAAAATCTTTATCTATACATATTTTAAATTTAATTTACAAAAACAAAAAAAATATATATATACATATACATTCATACATTTATAATATACACTCTAAATGGAAAAATATGTATTTACATTACTATTATAATACTAAAAAAAACAGAAAATATAAAATATAGATATATACATATATGATATACATATGTATATTAAAAAATAAATAAAAAAAATCGTTTAAATGTTTATTGTATTGTAACGTATTGGTAAATTAATACGCGTACGCCAACCACACCACTTAACACTTTATGATTAACATTTGTAACCTTTAAAAGAAATGTGTATTTGTTCCATATTTGCATATTATTAATAAAGTCATATTCAATAAAAAAGTGTTTCAGTTGTTTTAATTGCCATGACTGCTCATTATTTTCAAACAGAGATTCATTTTAGCTCTTTTTTACAGAATAAGATTTTGTAACGTTCGTTTCTTTCTATTTGAAAACAAAAATATGCAGCAGACCATGTTGTCAATTTTAAAAAATACAATTTAAATGTTTCATGATAAAAGAATTCAATTGCCTGAATTTTTAATTTTACAATATTTGCAGTAATAAAACAAAAATGTGTTTATAACAAATAGTACGAGTATATATTTTTTATGTATTAACGGTATTCGACAACAATTTTGAATGCTAGCAACACTAAATCCTGTATTTATAACAAAATACAGAATCATTTACACGTTAAGCGCTCCATACATGATCAAAATCGTGTACATGTAGTTTGACATACAGATGCTGGATGACCCATCAAGCATTCATTTTTCAATTTTAATTCGTGCTGTAAACATCGCGCTGTCAATTTTTCTTACCTCTTTTATTAATGTTTTATCATAAACTACAACCACCTGCAGGAATACAAACGAAAGTTGAAACAAGTAAGTGTGCTATGTTTAGCCATGCCGAATCTTATATACCCTTCACCGTCTATGTAAATCTAGTTTAGTGAAGTAACTCTAATCAATAAAGCAAATATTGAGGTGACAGAGAATTAAAAAATAAAAAAAATAGTACTGCATAATTAATGGTTAAGTATTTTTAAAAAATTTTAGTATTTTCTTAAATGATTTTTTTCTTATTTTTTATTTTTCTATCGCCTCATGTGTTTGTTTTTTTTTTTTTTTTTTTGTTTGGAGTTACTTAATTCGTCTTGCCTCCTGCCTCGAAGGACATAGACCGATCATGCTGGTTTCCAATAGCACCTCTTTCGACACTATATCTGATCGATTGACACAAACTTGATTTCAACACTTACACGGATGGACAGATGGACATCGCTTAATCGACTTTGCTATGCATAAGAAGTGAAAATACATACTTTATACTGTCGGAAATGGATATTGTAGAAATTACACACAGAGTGACAAACTTACATATACCCCTTTTCTGAACATGGTATTATTTAAATTCAAGTAAACATCTGAATATTAATAGTCAGAATAAAGCTGGAAGAATAATAAAAAAATATGTTGACAAAATAGGGTACTTATTTTTTTTAATATTTCACGTATTTACAAAGTAAATATTAACCTTCGCACACTGGCGTGAAATACAAAAAAAAAATAGAATAAAAGTCTGGAACTTCTAAACTATTTATCCGGTCATAAACTTTTTGCCTATTGCATTTTGGGTACACCCTGTTTCAGTACACGGTAGTACCACAGGGGGTCAAACTAGATAACTTCGAATTTGTAAAATGTTTCAAAAAGTGATTATCAAAAGTAAACCGATTTCAAAATTTTTTTTTATTTTTAGTGATCTATATAGACAGATAAAGAAAAAACGGGCTTGCATGGTATCTTTAATAGTTTTAGAGAAATTCCACTTTTAAATTTAAAATACAAAATTTTAACCTTGACATTTTTTAGTTTTTCACCTGTCGCTTTTTTTAATACAAGATAGAACTATTTGGAAAACAGATTTAGAAAGCCAATGCTATAAGAAATAAGTTGTAAAAGAATTTTTTTCTTTGACTTTATTATGTTAGTGGTAATAATTTTTTAATTTAAAATTTCATATAAAGTAAAAATAACGTGAAATTTTTGTCAAAAACTACATTCAGGTTTTTAAGTAGATTTTTAAAGTTTTTTTTAGTAAAATTATAAAATTTTTAACTTTTTCTTCAAGATAAGGCCTTGTGTAATCCATCTGATGTCATTTTATGGAATACTTGTAAAGCTCCCTACTTGTAAAGCTCTTAACAAAAATCTAAAACTTCGGATTTTAATTCTTTTTATAACCAGCTATTCTAGTAAAATTGGCTTTCAGAGGTTTGCCAAATTTTGTAGACATCCTGCGCATAGATGGGGTCTGGGGAGGCTATTGAAGAAAAAGGTACAATTTTGGGGAAGAAAATTTGTTATCTACACAAAAAATAATGTTTTAATTTATTGTTTGCCAAAATTTTAATTGATTTTAGTTACGTACATATTGGTTTTTATTGGGATGAAAACCTGCTTTAATATCTTTAATATGTTTGGAGAAATTCAAGGTAAAATTTCATTTACAAAATTTCACTTTTGCTCTTTTTTTGGTTTTTAGCAGTATTTTGAACAGCTTTTTTTATTTGAAAAACTACTGCAAAAAATTAAGCACAGCTGAATATACAATTTGTATATCTTTATAATATACAATTTGTATATCTTTTTCATTAAAACAGCTGTAAATGATGCACGCAATTAACTGTGTTCTTCTAAAATATGTGCTTCTATTTTTAGTACTTTCTTTTTTAAAATCAGAATTATATATTTTTTTACTGCAACAACAAAATAATTTTAAAGGAATATACAAATATGACAACCAGTACTTTTAGACGTGGCAAGCACATGTATGCGCACGTATCTCTCCCTGGCGGTTTCTTTAGTAATGATAACGTACTTATTCAAAATTTCATTAAAATTTAATTTTTATTTTAATTATAACCAAGAGTGAATTAAATACTAGGTGGCCGCACGGCTACAAAAACAAAACCTAAATTCATTTTGTTGTTGCAGAGAACAAGAGGAAGCCGAATTTAATTTAACCTTTTATCATCATTCGGAGCTTCAAGTGAAGTTGTAACAGTTGGTTTCTTTCTCCTACATGTGCAGCAATACCTCATATTTCATTTTTTTAGTTTTGAAATTTAATTTTATAAAATTTAATTTAATTTTGACAACAATGTCGAACATAAACAAAAATCAGCTGTGCTATTATGACCACATTAATCCCCCTTGATTACAACAATGCAACATAAAACCAATTTTGGGAATAGTAGTTTTATTTTTTTTTTTGTTTTTGTGTTTATTGATAAACATAGATCTATTGTTAAGATATACATTAGCAGCAACATATTATTCTTGTTTTTAATTTACTTTCCTTGAAATAATCTAAAATATCAGGAGTTGATTGATTGTGGATTGGAAGAAAAAAGTAAACAGTGTATTAGATCGGAGTTTTAAGCTGTTCTAAATTATTTTTGTATGTTAAACAACCGATATTGCTTGACATCCCTACTTCTAACTTCCTGTGCTTCTCTTGTTAGTTCTGTCTAATCGATTGGCGTATTTAATTCTTCTCTAGCTGATCTAGTACCTCTGCTAACTTGATTTTTAACACTAAAACGGATGAACAGACGGACATTGCTCAATCGACTTCGCTATGCATAAGAAGTCAGAATATAGTAGAATATACTTTATGGTGTAGGAAATGGATATTGTAGAAATGACAAACGAAATGACAAACGGTTTATAAACAATTATATAAGGGCTGAGCAAAACTTCCATAATATAATCTGGCAAAGATTATAAGTGAAATATTTTTGGTACATAAGCTAAACTTAAAGTGACCAAATTATTGACTTGATTTCAACAATTATATAAATACGGCAATCGATTAGACATAGTGTCAAAAGAGGGGCTATTTGAAATCAGTAAGATCTGCCCATATCCTTAGACGTAACGGGCAAAACACCACCACTGCCTCTAATTTTCCCATATTATTTGGAACCATAAACTCCAATCAAAAAAACAAATACATGGGGCGACAGACAATTATAAAATAAGAAAAAAAAACATATACAGCTCAATTGTAAACAAAAATTCCGTGCGAGTTCTTTCACTTTTCCCTTTTCTCCAATTACAAATTTTTCACCTTTTGATTGACTGCGGAAGTGAAAAAATCCGGGGGAAAAAAAGTAGGTATTCTAAATTATAAAATAAAAATTATATGAAAATAAACAAAAAATCTCCCTTCAAATTACGATGATGCCACTTTTTTATAATTTTATTCCCACGGAATTCATAATTGGAGGAATCTTTTCTCGAGAAAAATTTTTTCCGTGCGAAAGAAATTCCGTGAGAATATTCATAATTGGGCTGATAGTTAAAAAATTGGCGCTCGCCTATATTTTCTGAATTTAAAATTTTTTTGAAATATCAATATGGGTATCATTTTAAAGCTTTTGAACAAATCTTTAAGGAAATACTAAATTTTTTTTAAAATGCTTAACCCATTAAAAGCCGATGGCACTTTTATGTAAAATAGTATATATGAAGTACCAATTTTTTAATTATCTGTTACCCCAATATTTACTTTTTTGATCGGAAATACTTCACTAAACTAGATTTATATAGATGGTGAAGGTTGTATAAGATATAGTACTTTTACTTGTTTTTATATAACATTTTATACGACTTTGTGTCGGCTATTTAATAGCTTGATTTTGCATCCAGTTTTGGATAACTCTAGTAGTATGCTCTAGGTCTCCGTCTTGCTGAAAAATGAATTCTTTGGTTAAATGGTACATTTGTTTGCGAAAGAAGGCAATTTTGTATTTGAATTATTATAACTAGAGTTTGCCTCATGGTCAAAATTCGACAGAGTTTTTTATTGAACACTTTTTTCTTTGTTTTTTTTTATGTACACGCTCATGTGTGGAATAAATGAGAATCTTTTGCATGTGTAGTGTTAGCAATTTAAGATATTTATTTCTTTAATACTGAAACTGAGTGTAGAGACTTAGTTAACTGTAGTTGAAAATCTGTCTTGTTTTTCGAGGATTAAGTGTTGTGGACAAATAATGTGTCATTATTTTTCAAACCATCAAGTATATCAATAATAGACAATACTAAACCACCCGCCAAATTTTGTGATTCCGATCGATTTTCCGTTGCTGTCGACGGATTTATGATATTTTCTAATAACTAACGAAAACTTTTAACTTGCGAAATGGCGTCTGATAACGTAGCAGTGGCTTTTCTTTGCTGTAGCAAACATCTTAATGCCTGTAACGTGGAGTCTCATCGTGTAGATCTGTGTATAAGCACATAATAATTAATATTATGTGCATCTTTTTTCATTTTTGTTGATTTTACTCTTACTAGTAGTAAGAGTAAAATTTACTAGAATGACTAAAACATCCAATAATAGAACCACCTTGCTTTGTTAATCATTTTCTTTATTTTATCGTCTTAAAAAAGGCTGGCTTTTATGAATGAGAGTAACAATTGATCGCAATCTGTAATACATAGATATTCCACTTATTTAAAGTTCTGCTTAGATTATTAAGGGCCAGTTTTTGACTTCGTATTTAAATGTCATTTAAATTTAAGTTCTATTTAAGTACAAAATTCAGTTTTTCAATGCACACTTAAATGAAACTTAAATGACCAATCTTGCGCATTTAAAGTCCATTTAAATAATACAGTTTTACCATATGGTAATGGCATTTTTTGTTGTTGTTTCGCAAAACTAAACAAAAGTAAACAAACATTTTATCCATTGATAGAACAATATTTTATGTTTTGCATACATTTCTTAATGAAAATATTAATTAAAAAGTTAAATCAATAAATAAAATAAGTTAATGTGGTGAATACATGAGTATCGCTGACATTTTTTAATATATTTAACCCTTTCGGGACTACTGGGATAATACGTCCCAGCAATTTTCAAACTGTCTTTTTTCTTTATTTTCAACGCAATCGCCAGGGAGGTAGAACTCCCAAACGTCCAAAAACGGAAAGCATCAATAATGGAGACCACTTGCCAGTAAAGCAAGAGAAGCGTTGTCGCTGTGTCCGCTGTTCTTCACTTGGCATAGAAAAGCGAAGAAAGATGATATGCTCAGGTTGTAACAACGCCTTATGTTACAAGTGTTTTGGGCCATTCCACAAATAAATACCTAATTGCATTCCTAAAATGTTAAAAATAAATGTAAACTTTTATCTAAATCTAATAATATTTATATTTTAGTTATCTTTTTAATTTCGAATCGCTCCTCGAGAACACTGATTGGGATTTTATGCCCAATGAAAATACTTGTTGGGATTATATGTCCCAGGATAAAAGGACGAATTTAAAATTTTTAAGTATGGAGAACATAATACTTTTATAATACCTTTTAGAATATGAAAAAAATTTTACCATACATAATTTGGTTTGCAAACTAAAACTCCGTCCCGAAAGGGTTAAAATATTTTTCACAAAATTTGCAATTCATTGTGTTTGTTAGCAGCTGTTTTTCATAAACAATGGAGATTTATTTTGATATTTCGTAATGCTATCATATTTTTGTGATATTTAAATGAGAACTTAAATAAGAACTGAAAAAATGAAACTGCATTTAAATACAACTTAAATTTAAATGAAAATTAACTAAATGCGTATTTAAATACGAACTCAAAAATTGGCCCTAACTATATCAAAGCGCATCTATAAGGTGTAGTCATCGGCAAATTGTTACAACAAAGCAACTTTTTGGTATGAGTCCGTGTCAAAAATCAGCGGTTGAGGCGAATAAAATTTTAATTTGCTTTGAAAAATATAAAGCAAACAGTCAAAAAATTCGAAACAAGAATAACAATATTTAAAAAATAACAAAACACAAAATTTAGCGGAACAAAAATTAATTCTGTGTTTTTATATATTTTTTTTTTTGATTTTAATAAAATTTCAACAAAGAATAAAATTACAACATGTTGTTTGACTTTCTTAATACTGGAACCAAAAACACATTTATTAATAATTTAAAAATTTTTCTTTTTTTATTTATTGTGTTTATACAAGGCAGATTTATTTTACTAGGTAGTGTCGTCCGCCCAGCTGGTTTGTAGTTGTAAACGTCAAAAGTTGTTTGTATATTCCTACAAGATTTTTAAGTAATACAGCTAAAAGAGTTTTTAATCAAATGGTGAAATAAAATTAAAATTTTTTGTTTTACGATATAAATTCCCGAAAAGGGGAAAATATCCCAAGAAATTGTTTTTTTTTTATAAAAGAGGCCTTAAACAATCACGGGGCTGTCAAATGTTTTTTGGAGTATGTAGCCAAAATTTGGAGACTTACCGTTTACCTTTTTTAATCGGTGCTTTGCACTCCGAGGAATTTTTACAATAATTTTAAAATTATGTACCAAATTGGCAATGTTGGAAAGGGCAGGAGGGGGAACCGTTATAATTGTTGACCTAATTTTGCTTTTATTCGCATTTGCTATAGTTTGTCTTTAAAATTATTTAAACAAATTTGCTACTACTGCAGTAAATAAAAATTATATAAGCAAAAAAAGTATACCACCTTTTTGCGGAAAGTCCTTAAAAAATGATATTTTTTACATATTCTCAATCAAAACTTCAAACTTGTTTATTTTAAATTTTATTAATAATATAGCAAATGTCCTAAAGTAATAATCCAATAATTTATAAGCGTACTACGCCAAAAACACTAAGTTAAGATTAGCTACATTTAAACATATTTTTATAGACATTTTCAAGGTTTGATTAAATTTAAAAAATCTTAACATTTGAGTTAAAAATAAACTTCTTATCACATTTTAAAAATAAAATGTCCAACGTACCCAAATTTGGTACCCTACCCAGAAGCCCTCCTTCACCCTTGGGGTCTGACCGTCCGTCGATTTACTGCGAAACAGCACCGCTCTGCTTTTGTAGAATTTCGTTGAGATATATTAAGTGGTTTATAAAATACCCAATTTTGTAAAAAAAAAAATTTTTCAAACCACTGTGCGTTACTTGAATTTGACATCTGAAAATATATTTTACACAAACAAAATACATGTTGTTTTCTTATTGTTGTAGTTGTTTTAGAACTGCTATTACCTGTAAAATTAATGTGCCTTGACTTCATGCTGATGATACCACCTGGTTATCAATTCGCCTTGCTATATAAATATCTGAGCCTCGGCGCTTTATTGATTGGAATAACCTCACGTCAGTCTAATAAAATCATTACGTTGTACAGAAGATTAATTTTTTCATATGTATATCGGTGGTTACCACAATATGCGGCAGCTCTTTAAATAGCTTTTGAACTGCAACTCTTAGCCGTTGATATATATCTGGCATGATTTTTTCAGTTATGTGGAACCGTGAAGCAATTTTATAATTATACCCTTCACCACAAAAAATGGAAAAAGTGTACATCTAAATTTGTCATTCCGTTTGTAATTTCTACAATATCGTCTTCCGACTCCATAAAGTGTATATATTCTGAGTCCTTATGCATAGCGAAATCGATTAAACGCAATCCGTCTGTCTGTCTGTATGTATTGAAATCAACTTTGCCAAGGCACAGTATAGTTTCAAAAATGTTGCTAGTAAAATCAGCATAATCGGTCATGTCTCTCGAGGCAGCGGGCAAAATCACACGCCTGCTACTTATTTTTAATTCGTCTGAATGTTGCTTTTTTTATATTTGTGCCCGCAGAATTCAGTGATTTCTGAACCGCATTTGCAAACTATTTTTTTATTTGAAAGGTTATGCTCATAGATTATTCCTGTTTTAAAAATAGTTCATAATCAATATGAAAAATTTATTATTCGGAATCTTTTAAAATTTAATTTACTTTATTCGTGCTTGATTCCTTTAAACATGATATTCTCATGAAATATTTATTATTTAAACTAAACTAAAAAATTAAATGTATTACTTCAGGAAAAGCATATCCATATGGCCATTTCGCTACTGCTCAAATAGCTCATCAGTGGATTTTACCCAAAATTTTGTATAGAAAAACAGAAAGTCTTATATCAAAAGCCAAATTGATTAAATGAGAACTCCATTGAATCAATAAGACAGAAGACAATAACAACTCAAAAATGTTCTATACAAAAACACAGCAAACATTTAGTAACTATTTTTATTTTTTCTTTCATTTTTCTACATTAGGGATCCCATTGAGAACCATTCATATGTATTTGAAAGATTCAATGAAAAAATAAAAATAAAAATTGAAAAACAATTTTAATTAATAAGCAATGTGCACATGCAAATATATCAAAGTGAAAATTTATTATTCGGAATCTTTTAAAAATGAAAGAAAAAATAAAAATAGTTACTGAATGTTTGCTGTGTTTTTGTATAGAACTTTTTTGAGTTGTTATTGTCTTTTGTCTTATTGATTCAATGGAGTTCTCATTTAATCAATTTGGCTTTTGATATAAGACTTTCTGTTTTTCTGTACAAAATTTGGGTAAAATCCACTGATGAGCTATTTGAGCAGTAGTGAAATGGCCATATGGATATGCTTTCCCCGCAGTAATACATATCATTTTGTAGTTTAGTTTAAAATAATAAATATTTCATGAGAATATCATGAAATATTTATATTTGAAGGAATCAAGCACGAATAAAGTAAATTAATTAAATTTTAAAAGATTCCGAATAATAAATTTTCACTTTGATATATTTGCATGTGCACATTGCTTATTAATTAAAATTGTTTTTCAATTTTTATTTTTTCATTGAATCTTTCAAATACATATGAATGGTTCCCAATAGGATCCCTTATGTAGAAAAATGAAAGAAAAAATAAAAATAGTTACTGAATGTTTGCTGTGTTTTTGTATAGAACTTTTTTGAGTTGTTATTGTCTTTTGTCTTATTGATTCAATGGAGTTCTCATTTAATCAATTTGGCTTTTGATAAAAGACTTTCTGTTTTTCTGTACAAAATTTGGGTAAAATCCACTGATGAGCTATTTGAGCAGTAGTGAAATGGCCATATGGATATGCTTTCCCCGCAGTAATACATTTCATTTTGTAGTTTAGTTTAAAATAATAAATATTTCATGAGAATATCATGAAATATTTATATTTGAAGGAATCAAGCACGAATAAAGTAAATTAATTAAATTTTAAAAGATTCCGAATAATAAATTTTCACTTTGATATATTTGCATGTGCACATTGCTTATTAGTTAAAATTGTTTTTCAATTTTTATTTTTTCATTGAATCTTTCAAATACATATGAATGGTTCCCAATGGGATCCCTTATGTAGAAAAATGAAAGAAAAAATAAAAATAGTTACTGAATGTTTGCTGTGTTTTTGTATAGAACTTTTTTGAGTTGTTATTGTCTTTTGTCTTATTGATTCAATGGAGTTCTCATTTAATCAATTTGGCTTTTGATATAAGACTTTCTGTTTTTCTGTACAAAATTTGGGTAAAATCCACTGATGAGCTATTTGAGCAGTAGTGAAATGGCCATATGGTTATGCTTTCCCCGCAGTAATACATTTCATTTTGTAGTTTAGTTTAAAATAATAAATATTTCATGCGAATATCATGAAATATTTATATTTGAAGGAATCAAGCACGAATAAAGTAAATTAATTAAATTTTAAAAGATTCCGAATAATAAATTTTCACTTTCACAAAAAATAATTGCCGTATTCACAAACTCTGCTAAGGTGTAGGTAGTATTGCATACTACCTTTTGTTTACTTCTTTGTGAACAACCATTGTATCAGTGTGCCATTGTACATTGTACTTCATACGTCAAAAAGTAAATAAAAAGAAGAAAAGTGCTATTCATCATTTGTTATTTATAAGCCAAATGGGGGAGAAAACAGAAAAAAGTAAATTAATAAATTTTTTGTGTGAGGATGAAATTCAAGACATTTTTAGGATGAACCTAATGTACTTGCTCTCCAGTCGCAAAATTATACATTTAGGGCTACCAAAATCATTATGGCATAATCGGGTTTTAAGATATTTTGATGAAAACAGATTTCTTCATATGATACGACTACGGCCAGAGGAATTTGCCTATATATTCAACCTTATAAAAAATGACGATGTTTTTCACACAATTGGCGAAAGGCTCCAACTACGCATTGACTTGCAGCTTAAAATTGTACTTTACTGCTTGGGATCTTCAGGAAATGATGCTTGTGTTCGTAAGGTAGCATCTCTTTTTGGTATAGGTGATGGCGGTACCATAAAAAATATTAAAAATCGAGTCATTAAAGCAATATTAAATCTTAAAGAACAGTTTTTATATTGGCAACTTTCAACTTTCTAATAAATCAGTCAAATCAATAAATAAAACTAATAAAAATATCTTTTAATTCAAGTTAATTTAATATAATTTACACATGAACACAAAAATAATAATTCATTTAAACATAAAACATTTAAACAAATACAACGTTTGAAAAACATATGAAAAAAGGTACTAAGTGTTGTATCGCATGTTTGCATGAAAATTACCAACAACAGCTAGCACCGTTGTATTTTGTTAGCACTTAGCACGTACTAGGGGGCTTGTGAATAGGGCAAATGTTTTAATTTATTGTTTGCCAAAATTTTAATTGATTTTAGTTACGTACATATTGGTTTTTAATGGGATGAAAACCTGCTTTAATATCTTTAATATGTTTGGAGAAATTCAAGGTAAAATTTCATTTACAAAATTTCACTTTTGCTCTTTTTTTGGTTTTTAGCAGTATTTTGAACAGCTTTTTTTATTTGAAAAACTACTGTAAAAAATTAAGCACAGCTGAATATACAATTTGTATATCTTTTTCATTAAAACAGCTGTAAATGATGCACGCAATTAACTGTGTTCTTCTAAAATATGTGCTTCTATTTTTAGTACTTTCTTCTTTAAAATCAGAATTATATATATTTTTACTGCAACAACAAAATAATTTTAAAGGAATATACAAATATGACAACCAGTACTTTTAGACGTGGCAAGCACATGTATGCGCACGTATCTCTCCCTGGCGGTTTCTTTAGTAATGATAACCTACTTATTCAAAATTTCATTCAAATTTAATTTTTATTTTAATTATAACCAAGGTGAATTAAATACTAGGTGGCCGCACGGCTACAAAAACAAAACCTAAATTCATTTTGTTGTTGCAGAGAACAAGAGGAAGCCGAATTTAATTTAACCTTTTATCATCATTCGGAGCTTCAAGTGAAGTTGTAACAGTTGGTTTCTTTCTCCTACATGTGCAGCAATACCTCATATTTCATTTTTTTAGTTTTGAAATTTAATTTTATAAAATTTAAAATTTTCTTTTTTATTTTAGAATTTTGACAACAATGTCGAACATAAACAAAAATCAGCTGTGCTATTAAGACCACATTAATCCCCCTTGATTACAACAATGCAACATAAAACCAATTTTGGAAATAGTAGTTTTATTTTTTTTTTTTTTTTGTTTTTGTGTTTATTGATAAACATAGATCTATTGTTAAGATATACATTAGCAGCAACATATTATTCTTGTTTTTAATTTACTTTCCTTGAAATAATCTAAAATATCAGGAGTTGATTGATTGTGGATTGGAAGAAAAAAGTAAAC
The DNA here is from genome assembly GCA_916610165.2 of Gymnosoma rotundatum. Classification (NCBI taxonomy): domain Eukaryota; kingdom Metazoa; phylum Arthropoda; class Insecta; order Diptera; family Tachinidae; genus Gymnosoma; species Gymnosoma rotundatum. The sequence goes on from OU744340.1 coordinate 32,876,085, forward strand.
AGTGTATTAGATCGGAGTTTTAAGCTGTTCTAAATTATTTTTGTATGTTAAACAACCGATATTGCTTGACATCCCTACTTCTAACTTCCTGTGCTTCTCTTGTTAATTCTGTCTAATCGATTGGCGTATTTAATTCTTCTCTAGCTGATCTAGTACCTCTGCTAACTTGATTTTTAACACTAAAACGGATGAACAGACGGACATTGCTCAATCGACTTCGCTATGCATAAGAAGTCAGAATATAGTAGAATATACTTTATGGTGTAGGAAATGGATATTGTAGAAATGACAAACTTTTTTCACTTTTTATGGTAAAGGGTATAATAACGGTTTATAAACAATTATATAAGGGCTGAGCAAAACTGCCATAATATAATCTGGTAAAGATTATAAGTGAAATATTTTTGGTACATAAGCTAAACTTAAAGTGACCAAATTATTGACTTGATTTCAACAATTATATAAATACGGCAATCGATTAGACATAGTGTCAAAAGAGGGGCTATTTGAAATCAGTAAGATCTGCCCATATCCTTAGACGTAACGGGCAAAACACCAGCACTGCCTCTAATTTTTCCATATTATTTGGAACCATAAACTCCAATCAAAAAAACAAATACATGGGGCGACAGACAATTATAAAATAAGAAAAAAAAACATATACAGCCCAATTATAAACAAAAATTCCGTGCGAGTTCTTTCACTTTTCCCTTTTCTCCAATTACAAATTTTTCACCTTTTGATTGACTGCGGAAGTGAAAAAATCCGGGGGAAAAAAAGTAGGTATTCTAAATTATAAAATAAAAATTATATGAAAATAAACAAAAAATCTCCCTTCAAATTACGATGATGCCACTTTTTTATAATTTTATTCCCACGGAATTCATAATTGGAGAAATCTTTTCTCGAGAAAAATTTTTTCCGTGCGAAAGAAATTCCGTGAGAATATTCATAATTGGGCTGATAGTTAAAAAATTGGCGCTCGCCTATATTTCCTGAATTTAAAATTTTTTTGAAATATCAATATGGGTATCATTTTAAAGCTTTTGAAGAAATCTTTAAGGAAATACTAAATTTTTCTTAAAATGCTTAACCCATTAAAAGCCGATGGCACTTTTATGTAAAAAAGTATATATAAAGTACCAATTTTTTAATTATCTGTTACCCCAATATTTACTTTTTTGATCGGAAATACTTCACTAAACTAGATTTATATAGATGGTGAAGGTTGTATAAGATATAGTACTTTTACTTGTTTTTATATAACATTTTATACGACTTTGTGTCGGCTATTTAATAGCTTGATTTTGCATCCAGTTTTGGATAACTCTAGTAGTATGCTCTAGGTCTCCGTCTTGCTGAAAAATGAATTCTTTGGTTAAATGGTACAGACAGAGTTTTTTATTGAACACTTTTTTCTTTGTTTTTTTTTATGTACACGCTCATGTGTGGAATAAATGAGAATCTTTTGCATGTGTAGTGTTAGCAATTTAAGATATTTATTTCTTTAATACTGAAACTGAGTGTAGAGACTTACTGCCTGGCCCACGATATCGACTGCTATCGTTCGCATGGATTTTCAACGACAAACAGCTGATTTGCGCCCCACTTAAAGTTTTCAACACGACAAGTCGATCGACAACAAATGCGTACAAAAACGTAATCATTTTCATACAATTTTGCGCCCCAATATGAAATGTCTTGCGATCATAAATGTCAAAATCAGTCACTTGTGTTGTGGTTGTCGACAGACACAAAAGGAAAAAAATTTAACAAAACAAACCAAAAAATAGTTTATTGTTTATGTTAAAAATTTTATAATGGAAAATAAATGGTAAATATAAAATTAGTAATAATATTATATAATTTAAACCATCAAAAATTATTTGTTTAGCATAAAAAAATTAAGATTGAAACAGCTGCAAGTTCTTGTAGAATATATGGAAACAAGTCTAGAGTTCGCAAGAGGATCTGCTGTTTATGGAAGCAACAAACTCTCAATGGAAGAGCAGTGGGTAAAGCTCACCAAGAAACTGAATTCGCATGGGCCACCAATGCGTAGCGTTGTTGAGTGGAAAAAGGTAAGGAACTGTGTAAATTAGCTGCGCCCAATTGTTCGTAGAACACAGCAAAAAATATCTACAACAATTTTTAAAAAAATATAAATGTTTCCATTTTTTATAAAATAAAATTTTACTAGTGCTAAAATTTTGCATTTTTATTGCCTAATTTACTTGTTTTACCGATATTTATTTTCAAACAAGCGTTTAACGTCTGAAATAGTTGATGTGGCAATATCATCAACTGGCAATAAGTAAATTGATTACATTAAAAACGTAAGTCCTAGCGACCGACAAGTCGAAAGATAGTGGGGCCCGTATGAGAACGATAACGAGTGACTTGTTGTCGCTCGCTTTAGTTATCAATCGACATCGTGGGCCAGGCAGTTAGTTAACTGTAGTTGAAAATCTGTAATGTTTTTCGAGGATTAAGTGTTGTGGACAAATAATGTGTCATTATTTTTCAAACCATCAAGTATATCAATAATAGACAATACTAAACCACCCGCCAAATTTTGTGATTCCGATCGATTTTCCGTTGCTGTCGACGGATTTATGATATTTTCTAATAACTTACGAAAACTTTTAACTTGCGAAATGGCGTCTGATAACGTAGCAGTGGCTTTTCTTTGCTGTAGCAAACATCTTAATGCCTGTAACGTGGAGTCTCATCGTGTAGATCTATGTATAAGCACATAATAATTAATATTATGTGCATCTTTTTTCATTTTTGTTGATTTTACTCTTACTAGTAGTAAGAGTAAAATTTACTAGAATGACTAAAACATCCAATAATAGAACTACCTTGCTTTGTTAATCATTTTCTTTATTTTATCGTCTTAAAAAAGGCTGACTTTTATGAATGAGAGTAACAATTGATCGCAATCTGTAATACATAGATATTCCACTTATTTAAAGTTCTGCTTAGATTATTAAGGGCCAGTTTTTGACTTCGTATTTAAATGTCATTTAAATTTAAGTTCTATTTAAGTACAAAATTCAGTTTTTCAATGCACACTTAAATGAAACTTAAATGACCAATCTTGCGCATTTAAAGTCCATTTAAAAAATACAGTTTTACCATATGGTTATGGCATTTTTTGTTGTTGTTTCGCAAAACTAAACAAAAGTAAACAAACATTTTATCCATTGATAGAACAATATTTTATGTTTTGCATACATTTCTTAATGAAAATATTAATTAAAAAGTTAAATCAATAAATAAAATAAGTTAATGTGGTGAATACATGAGTATCGCTGACATTTTTTAATATATTTAACCCTTTCGGGACTACTGGGATAATACGTCCCAGCAATTTTCAAACTGTCTTTTTTCTTTATTTTCAACGCAATCGCCAGGGAGGTAGAACTCCCAAACGTCCAAAAACGGAAAGCATCAATAATGGAGACCACTTGCCAGTAAAGCAAGAGAAGCGTTGTCGCTGTGTCCGCTGTTCTTCACTTGGCATAGAAAAGCGAAGAAAGATGATATGCTCAGGTTGTAACAACGCCTTATGTTACAAGTGTTTTGGGCCATTCCACAAATAAATACCTAATTGCATTCCTAAAATGTTAAAAATAAATGTAAACTTTTATCTAAATCTAATAATATTTATATTTTAGTTATCTTTTTAATTTCGAATCGCTCCTCGAGAACACTGATTGGGATTTTATGCCCAATGAAAATACTTGTTGGGATTATATGTCCCAGGATAAAAGGACGAATTTAAAATTTTTAAGTATGGAGAACATAATACTTTTATAATACCTTTTAGAATATGAAAAAAATTTTACCATACATAATTTGGTTTGCAAACTAAAACTCCGTCCCGAAAGGGTTAAAATATTTTTCACAAAATTTGCAATTCATTGTGTTTGTTAGCAGCTGTTTTTCATAAACAATGGAGATTTATTTTGATATTTCGTAATGCTATCATATTTTTGTGATATTTAAATGAGAACTTAAATAAGAACTGAAAAAATGAAACTGCATTTAAATACAACTTAAATTTAAATGAAAATTAACTAAATGCGTATTTAAATACGAACTCAAAAATTGGCCCTAACTATATCAAAGCAAATTGTTACAACAAAGCAACTTTTTGGTATGAGTCCGTGTCAAAAATCAGCGGTTGAGGCGAATAAAATTTTAATTTGCTTTGAAAAATATAAAGCAAACAGACAAAATTCAAAACAAGAATAACAATATTTAAAAAATAACAAAACACAAAATTTAGCGGAACAAAAATTAATTCTGTGTTTTTATATATTTTTTTTTTTGATTTTAATAAAATTTCAACAAAGAATAAAATTACAACATGTTGTTTGACTTTCTTAATACTGGAACCAAAAACACATTTATTAATAATTTAAAAATTTTTCTTTTTTTATTTATTGTGTTTATACAAGGCAGATTTATTTTACTAGGTAGTGTCGTCCGCCCAGCTGGTTTGTAGTTGTAAACGTCAAAAGTTGTTTGTATATTCCTACAAGATTTTTAAGTAATACAGCTAAAAGAGTTTTTAATCAAATGGTGAAATAAAATTAAAATTTTTTGTTTTACGATATAAATTCCCGAAAAGGGGAAAATATCCCAAGAAATTGTTTTTTTTTATAAAAGAGGCCTTAAACAATCACGGGGCTGTCAAATGTTTTTTGGAGTATGTAGCCAAAATTTGGAGACTTACCGTTTACCTTTTTTAATCGGTGCTTTGCACTCCGAGGAATTTTTACAATAATTTTAAAATTATGTACCAAATTGGCAATGTTGGAAAGGGCAGGAGGGGGAACCGTTATAATTGTTGACCTAATTTTGCTTTTATTCGCATTTGCTATAGTTTGTCTTTAAAATTATTTAAACAAATTTGCTACTACTGCAGTAAATAAAAATTATATAAGCAAAAAAAGTATACCACCTTTTTGCGGAAAGTCCTTAAAAAATGATATTTTTTACATATTCTCAATCAAAACTTCAAACTTGTTTATTTTAAATTTTATTAATAATATAGCAAATGTCCTAAAGTAATAATCCAATAATTTATAAGCGTACTACGCCAAAAACACTAAGTTAAGATTAGCTACATTTAAACATATTTTTATAGACATTTTCAAGGTTTGATTAAATTTAAAAAATCTTAACATTTGAGTTAAAAATAAACTTCTTATCACATTTGGGTACGTTGGACATTTTAAAAATAAAATGTCCAACGTACCCAAATTTGGTGCCCTACCCAGAAGCCCTCCTTCACCCTTGGGGTCTGACCGTCCGTCGATTTACTGCGAAACAGCACCGCTCTGCTTTTGTAGAATTTCGTTGAGATATATTAAGTGGTTTATAAAATACCCAATTTTGTAAAAAAAAAATTTTTTCAAACCACTGTGCGTTACTTGAATTTGACATCTGAAAATATATTTTACACAAACAAAATACATGTTGTTTTCTTATTGTTGTAGTTGTTTTAGAATTGCTATTACCTGTAAAATTAATGTGCCTTGACATCATGCTGATGATACCACCCAAGGCAAATTGATAACAGGTATACTCACGGCGAAAATAAATACAACACTGCGATAGAAACATGTACATTTTGTTTTTGTACAAATAGTTTTCGGCTGTCAAAATCAAAGGAGAGTTTAACTTTTGACACTCGAAGAAGGAAAAAAATTTTCGCCGTGAGTATACCTGTTATCAATTTGCCTTGATACCACCTGGTTATCAATTCGCCTTGCTATATAAATATCTGAGCCTCGGCGCTTTATTGATTGGAATAACCTCACGTCAGTCTAATAAAATCATTACGTTGTACAGAAGATTAATTTTTTCATATGTATATCGGTGGTTACCACAATATGCGGCAGCTCTTTAAATAGCTTTTGAACTGCAACTCTTACCCGTTGATATATATCTGGCATGATTTTTTCAGTTATGTGGAACCGTGAAGCAATTTTATAATTATACCCTTCACCACAAAAAATGGAAAAAGTGTACATCTAAATTTGTCATTCCGTTTGTAATTTCTACAATATCGTTTTCCGACTCCATAAAGTGTATATATTCTGAGTTCTTATGCATAGCGAAATCGATTAAACGCAATCCGTCTGTCTGTCTGTATGTATTGAAATCAACTTTGCCAAGGCACAGTATAGTTTCAAAAATGTTGCTAGTAAAATCAGCATAATCGGTCATGTCTCTCGAGGCAGCGGGCAAAATCACACGCCTGCTACTTATTTTTAATTCGTCTGAATGTTGCTTTTTTTATATTTGTGCCCGCAGAATTCAGTGATTTCTGAACCGCATTTGCAAACTATTTTTTTATTTGAAAGGTTATGCTCATAGATTATTCCTGTTTTAAAAATAGTTCATAATCAATATGAAAAATTTATTATTCGGAATCTTTTAAAATTTAATTTACTTTATTCGTGCTTGATTCCTTTAAACATGATATTCTCATGAAATATTTATTATTTAAACTAAACTAAAAAATTAAATGTATTACTTCAGGAAAAGCATATCCATATGGCCATTTCGCTACTGCTCAAATAGCTCATCAGTGGATTTTACCCAAAATTTTGTATAGAAAAACAGAAAGTCTTATATCAAAAGCCAAATTGATTAAATGAGAACTCCATTGAATCAATAAGACAGAAGACAATAACAACTCAAAAATGTTCTATACAAAAACACAGCAAACATTTAGTAACTATTTCTATTTTTTCTTTCATTTTTCTACATTAGGGATCCCATTGAGAACCATTCATATGTATTTGAAAGATTCAATGAAAAAATAAAAATTGAAAAACAATTTTTATTAATAAGCAATGTGCACATGCAAATATATCAATATGAAAAATTTATTATTTGGAATCTTTTAAAATTTAATTTACTTTGTTCGTGCTTGATTCTTTTAAATATAAATATTTCATGATATTCCCATCAAATATTTATTATTTTAAACTAAACTAAAAAATGAAATGTATTACTGCGGGGAAAGCATATCCATATCAGAGAATGACATGAATCGCACTCAAATGGCAGTTTTCTGACTTTTGAAAAATGAATATTGAGCAAGCAATACGCACCAACTAAATGAATGTTGTTAAAGCATGATTCAATTTAGCATGTCTTTTGCTACAAAATGCTTGTAGTTGATTGCAAAATCTAAACACTCCAACTAATCAAAAAAGCAGCAAGTATGTTTGAGTATTTCACTGCTTAAATGTGAATAAACCAATTACGAAAAGAAGAAAAACAAATGCACGATTGCAATGAAAAATAATACTGTCTCTCGTACATTTTTAATAAAATATTATTCTTTTTTTTTATTTATTAGTTCTAAAACGTGTGTTTTACAAGTAATATATATTATTAATTTGTAAGAAAAAAAAAAGTTTACAAAATGTCAGCTACACTTCAAAAGTTAAGAAACAAAAGTAAAGTAATTTTTTAAAGTAAATTTTACAATCCTTAAAAATTAACAATCTGTATTTTTAAAGATTTAAAATGAGAAATCAGGTAATTGAAAATTTCTCAATTACAATTGAAAGTGGTGTAGTCATAAACATAACAATTATTTATTCATACACTGAACGAAACAACTATATGTGCATATGATGATTTTACATGTTTTCCTCTCTACATTTTAGTGACTCATCTAACAATAAAATTCTAGTATACAAAATGATAACAGATTCTTTACACTTGTTTTTGTTAAATTATTTTTGTAATTTACTTTTCAATAGTACCGTTATCAACATGTGTTCATTGTCGTTAATTTTTTGTCAAGGGAAACAATTATATTTGCATTAATAGTTGAACGTGCAACTGTACGGTTAAAAAAGTTATTTAGCAATAATTTTTAGTGTATATTTAGTGAAAGTAATAATTGAATGTAAATTAAAATATTTTTTTGTTCACAAACATAAATTTTTAAAATTTTGTCTTTATATGCAGGTAAATATGCCTCGAGGGCGTTCATTGACTGAACTCGAACAGAATGAAGTTAAAATTCTGTCTGAAACTGGCTCTAGCATCAAAGCAATATCAGTAAGGATCAAAAGACATAGAAATACTATATCAAATTATTTGAAAAATTCAAACAATTATGGTTGTACGAAACGTAAAGGTCGCAAGCCAATTGTCAACGATAGGTGCAAAAGTGAAATTAGACGCTTAGCTGCTTCAAAATCCATAAGTGCAGGACAAATAAAACACCAACTGGGTCTAAATGTCACCAAGAGAAGAGTTCAGCAAATATTAAGCACCAGTCAACATCTTCAATATCGAAAACGTTTGCCCAAACTGAAGCTGTTGGATAAGCACAAAGTTTGTAGAACGGAATTCTCAGAAACACAAATTCTGGGACGAAGAGAATTTAATTTGGATGGCCCTGACGGTTACCAAATGAGCTGGCAAGATTTAAGGCTTCCACGTCAAACACGCTTCGCAAGAAACTTTCAAGGAGGATCACTTATGTTATGGGCGGCATTTGGTTATCGCGGGAAGAGTAACATTTGCTTTATTTCGAGCAGTATGAATTCCGAACAATATGTAGAACTGCTTGATTCTGAGCTCATTGAATTTGCAGATGATAAATATGGCGATAATTGGATATTTCAACAGGATAATTCACCTATACATAATGCAAGACGCACAAGGCATTTTTTTGAAGAGAGAAATATCCCCGTATTAAAGTGGCCTGCTGTCAGTCCGGACCTAAATCCGATAGAGAATTTGTAAGGCATATTGTCGAATAAAGTTTATAAAAATGGAAGGCAATTTGAAAATCTCAAGTCACTTAAAACGGCCATTCAAGAAGAATGGGAGAGATTGGATGACGTTATCCTGCACCGCCTAGTTGATTCAATGCCACGACGGATGGCTAGTGTACAAATAAATAGAGGAGGCCACACTGAGTATTAGTTTATAAATAAGAGTTTTTTATTGAAATTGAATTGAAATAAATTAGAACTTTATTTTTGCACATATAATTGTTTCCTTTGACAAAAAATTAATGACAATGAACACATGTTGATAACGGTACTATTGAAAAGTAAATTTAAAAAATAATTTAACAAAATAAAGTGTAAAGAATTTGTCATTAGTTTTGTATACTAAAATTTTATTGTTAGAAGGTTCTTTAAAATATAGAGAGCACAACATGTAAAATCACCATATGCACATATAGTTGTTTCGCTCACTGTATTTGCATAGGTAATTTAAAAAAAGTAAATTATTCACGGTTTTTGGGCCAATTCGGTTACGCTTTTCTGTAATTATATTCCCTGCTGCAGAAAAAACTCTCTCAGAAGAGGCACTGCTGGCTGGTATAGCCAAAATTTTTTGGGCAAATTTGTGTAAACGGGGAAATTCTGAACTATGGGTTTCCCACCATTGCAACACGTCAAAATTTACGTCAAGAATTGTTTTCAAATGACTGTATCGATGAACTTCATCAGAAACACTTTTTTCCGCAGTTGGATTTCTTGAGGTCATCAAATTGAAGAAAAATAGTTGGAAATCCTGTGAAGACTCATCATGTGCTGTAGAATTGACTGGACTATAGGATAACGGAACAGATTTCATTATTTCGGTAACACAAAAAACTTTTACTTCATTCAGTTTACTTTCATCCAAACAAATTTTTCAAACATTTCTATTAATGCATTAAGAATATTTAAACTTATATCAGAAATTCTTTCTGTTTCATTTCGGGAAGAAAGAATTTCTTGTATTCTGGGGTAATTGTTTGAAATTGATTGAAATAAATTTAAATGTGAATTCCATCTGGTAACGCAGTTATTCTTTAGAGAAGTTGGAAGCACGTGCTGCAAAGAAGTCTTTTTGAAATATTTGACTAACCTTTTACAAGCATCAAAAAGCGGTGCTAGTTCTTTGGTGCTGCTGAAACCGGAATCCAATACATTGTTTAGCAAGTGATTTGCACAGTTAAGCCTTTTTTGATCTTTAAGTGACTTTACTATGTTCGATCCTCTGTCAGTAACGAAAGTTATTTTCTCCGTGCTATTTATATTGAAATCTTTTAAAATAGAATTTAATTTTGTTAAAACGTTATTGGCTGTGGATTTTTGCAAATCCATAGATTTCAATCCCAACACAATTTCTTTCAACTTCAAATCTTTTACAAAATGAAACGTTGCATATAGAAAGTTGCTCTTCACAAAATTATCAGTCCAGAGATCAGACGTAATGGATGCAGTACAACTCGCTACGGCGAAACCCAACTCTTCTTTAATTGATAATCGTTTCTCCTCTGCCATGTCGCTTATTCTGCGAGATATTGTTCTGGAGGCAGGCAACATGTTGTTTAAGTCCACATTACAACCGTATTTAGTACCAATGTCAAGGAGAGATTGGACCACTTTTTAAAACCTCCACCGTCTACAATTCAAAATGGGCGACAGTCCTCCACAACCCACTGCGAAGACGCTATCAATAAGCTTTCTTTATCTGCATTACTTACTTTTTTTAAAGCAACAGTGCGATTTCGTACGTCATAACACTTGTGGCGGACGATATTGGATGTTTGTCTTCCATTAAATTTTAAAATACGATTACATTTTTCACAAATTACCACTCCTTCAATAACTTTACCATCCTCATTTTCAATGTTGGAAAAAACTTCCCGAATTTTACTTCTGCTATTTCCCTTTATTAAGTGGAAAACACCATTTTCAATATTTTTAAGTATTTCTGAATTAATTTTTTCAAAAATATTTGCAGTTAATAACAAATAATAAAAAGCACTATTTTAATCAAAAGATTCAACCTGCTACTTGAGCTTTAATGAATCATTTGAGTATTTTGTATACGAAGAATGTTTTGTATGTTGTTATTGCTAAGGGTATCAAAAAAAAAAAAGATTAAGTAATAAACAATGCATTTACAAAAGCAAACTCTACAAGCAATGCAGTTGCTACTGTTAATGATTGAAAACAAAACAAAAGCAATAAAAATAGGAGTAGGCAGTAAAATTGAGTCAACTCATGTCATTCTCTGATCCATATGGCCATTTCACTACTGCTCAAATAGCTCATCAGTGGATTTTACCCAAATTTTGTATAGAAAAACAGAAAGTCTTATATCAAAAGCCATAAAATAATAATAATTCTCATGAAATATTTATATTTAAAGGAATCAAGCACGAATAAAGTAAATTAAACAGTTCATAATTTTTTATTTATTTATTATGATTGATTTTCTAATACAACAAGACATATATCTTATAAATTAAAGTATTAGAATCAGATTAGTCAAATTTAATTTAGACAGAGATAAATCTTAATAATGTTGCTTAGAAAAATTAAATTAAAATAATCGTTAAGTAATTTTCTAAATTTTATTACGTTATTGGTGCGTTGTATATAATTAGGAAGTTGATTCCAGAGACGTATGCTCAGGATGAAAAATTGGCATTCGGACGCATGGTTCCGATGGCGCATCTGTATAATGTATTTGCCTCTTTGGGATCTAGCAAATTTTAAGCGATCATATAGGTATTCTGGCTCCTTTGTTACAATGATCTTGTGGAGGAAAATCAAGCATTTAAATTTTAAAAAGTCGTTAAAGGATAATTGCATAAAATGACTTGAAAATGGTGATATTCTGTCATGTTTTTTTAAACCATAAACATAACGGACGATATTATTATAAGTTGTATTTAGTTTATTCATATCGCGGGAAGAGCAGCCTGAAAAAATTTCAGACCCATATGATAATGTTGGAAGTAGATATGTTTTAGCTAAAAGAGTTCTTAAAATGTGTAAAATGTTGCGTGGGCCACAAACTTCGTAGCTTACTGTATACCCTACCACAGGCCAAACGTATATGTTCTGACCAGGTTAGGGTCCTGTTAAATGTCACACCTAGGTTTCTGGCTGTGTTTACTTGCTCAATTTTCGTACCACCAATAGAAATTTTAATATCATTTTCTGGTCTAATACAGTTTTTACAAATGATAAGACAACAAAACTTTTTTGGGTTAATTTTTAAGCCATTGGCGGAAGCCCAGATAAAAATATTTTCTAAATCAGTGCTTAGATTGTTTATCTTAGAAAAGATTGAGTCTTTAGTACTACTGAGATATAACTGGATATCATCGGCATACATTTGTATATTTGAAAAGATGAGTTGTTGTGGGAGATCATTTGCGTATAGTGAGTACAATAAAGGTCCAAGGATGGACCTTCCCTATCACTATAGCTCCTAATAGCAAAAAGCAATATAAAAATAAGTCTAAAAATAAAAGGACGTCCCAATAGGTGACATAAATTGATCTATATGGGCCTTTGTTTTGAACCGATATAGGCAAATGCTTGAAAATTGGGCAGAATATCGATTACTATAATCGTTATAATAACAAGTATAAATATTCAAATTTATAAATTAAAGGGTGCCCCAATAGTTCATTTTATTTGATGTATACTTCTGAGCAGACGGTTGAAATTTACAAAGAACCTGTATTTCTAATTGCGCTATAACAACAAGTATTAAATTTGGATTTGGAAATTAAAGGGTGTCCTTATAATTTGATGTATATGACTAAGCTTTTGAACCGTTATAGACACACATCTGTACCTGTATTGCTATCTGTGAACCTGTATTACTATGTCCGACATAAGAACAAGAATACAACTTAAAATTTAGAAATTAAAGGGTGTCCCTATAAATAATGTAATTTGCCCTATAAGGGTCTATCCTTTGAACCGGTCAACAAAAATATTGCCGATACTTCGTGTTTGCCTAGAAATCGGTTTTGGATGCATTCATAGTCTTTATAATTTAAAATAATTGGCGCCTAGAGTACGGTCGAATGAGCCAACTGACAAGTACATATAATCTTATTTAGCTTTGATAAAATCTTTAGTTATTCGATACGAAAAGCTGGTTGGTACTATACACATTTTTCCCGGTTTGAAAGTATGCAATTAAACCTTACACTATGTCTTGTAATAATAACAAAAAATCTAAATAAACAACTTAAAATCGGATTTATTACAGCAAAGGAAGTTCAACTTCAAACCTTAGTTGATTGAAATATCTGCTTATCTACAACTGTACAAAGTAACTTTATTTTGTCATTTTTGGTATACAAACATATGGTATATTATGTTACATAATATAAAAATATCAAACGTTAAAAAGTCGAAAATAATACATTAAATGCAATTACAAATTACATAATATTTACATTCAAACAAATACTATCAGCCATGGCGAAATAATACAGGATGGCGAATTCATTAATTTTCGCCGTATTTTTATATATCGAGTTTGATATTTAGCGTTTACGACAAAATTAATGAATTCGCCATCGCGACCACTTTGTATTATTTCTCCATGCTATCAACTGTGTTGGCTAAGTTGTTAATTACAATTATCAAACTTATATACATCAGTACAATGAACACATTTTCCATTTATCCATGTGGCTTTAACATTTAAATCGTCATCTAAAAGTATAAAATCGGCATCAGACCCAAAATCAAGCGTCCCTTTCGATTTTTCTATGTTTAAACATTTTGCTGGATGTAAAGTGGCAGCTTCAATCGCATAAACAGGAGAGCATTCTAAATAAAAAAAGAATACATGTAAGAATGTTTTAAAATTTATAATTTAAATCTTAAGATTTTATGTAATTTTTACGTTCTTTTTAGTTACAAATGTGTTGTTGTTTTCATGTAGACTTAAGTTTGTTATTATGTACATATGTATAAAGGTACGGTCAAATGATTCAAATATTTGACCAAAAAGACATGACCACTAAATTACAGGAACAAATTGTAGTCTTTCTTAAACACTTATTGAGAAATATAAGATCGTACTCAGTGTAAAAGGTAGGAAAGATTGAATAAGTATTTGTAAAAATAGTTGTTACGCTTTTTGGTTTAATATTTGACTAATATGACCGCACACTTAATAAAATAGTTAAGGACAATAATAACGATAAAATAAAAGGGACACATAATTTTTTTAATATTTTCTTACATTTTTACATAAATAAAAGTTAATATATACATTCACCCCTATTCGATTCGAATCGAAATTTTCTCCGTTTGGAAACTTTGGTATTCAGAGTTACGATTCCTCTCCGTTTCTTTCGATTTTAGGTATTCTGTATTACGATCGTAGTTTTTAGTTTTTCACGCTTGTATTTTAGCAACGTAATTTTTTAAAATTTTTTTATAGGCTTAAAAATTGTTTAATTTATAAAATCTTTAAAAAATGATTTATATAAATTTTTGTTATACTAATATATAAAGATTTATTTTTCCAGCTCAGAAACAACAACACCAGAGCAACACGAAAAGCTGACAAGTTTAATGTCAAGAAAACATAATATTGCTTGCGGCTATCGTAAACGATCCAAGGACTAAGTTCAGGTATTTTGGCAGAAGGTAACACAAACCCTTAATATATTAGCACCACCAACAAAAAGTGACACCGCATGGAAGAAGGTATTTATGACTTATTATAAATATGTCGCATGTACTTATTCCTCTGTAGTTATGGATTGACTGGTAGTGCTATATAAAGCGGAAACTTTCGGCAAATAAAAAAGAATTAATGAGCACTGGAGGAGGAAACTGTCGCTTGCAACGCACTAGCCCATTAGAAGAAAAATTAATCCTTTTGACGGGGCCTCAAACAAACACAAGTGGTATTAAGGTGTAATAGAGTGGCGAGTGAGGAGCAGGATGAAGTGCCTTAAATGGATATATCCTGTCAATCGGAATACCCTTCGGACGTACCGACCACTTCGAAAAAACGTCGAAGTCCAAAAGACAACACCTTTTTTATATTTCGTTTTTTACTGTTTGTTGTAACTTTGTTCATTAACATAGTAAAAAAATTGCTAATTTCTTTGTTTCTATTCCACATTCCATAGTAAACAAATTGGTTTTGTAAACATTGTTGTCTTCTTCTTGTTCTTTCGATTAAGTTTTTTTTTAGAATACCATTTTTCGATCGTAGCGTAACTGAATGCGGAGACGTAATCGAAAGTCAGAATAAGGGTTATTAAATAAAAGGTATCCAGGAATCCAGTTTCTTTATCTAAAATATGAAAAAATTACAGTCCAACTGTATGTGAAACATTAATGTAATTTAAAAAAATATGACTGGAAAATATAACAAGGACATTTTTTATTTGACAAAATAAAATTAGTTTTATAAAAAATCTTTTTTTCGTGATATTTTCCCGAGTAATTATTTAAATCACCGATACCGATTATTGAGGGTCAAAGCACGTCTCGATGGCCATTTCGTTATCGCTTACTTAACTCATCGGGGAACTTCTGAAAAAAACATTTTAAATAAACTAAAGATTTTTGTTCAAACAATAAAGCAAAAACAAAAATCAAAGTTTAAGCAAAAACAACAATAACCAACAGTAATTCTACTTTTCTTTCTCCGCTGTATAGGCTGAATTTCGAGAATCGAGACGTGCTTTGACCGTCAATAATCAATATCGGTGATTTAAATAATTACTCGGGAAAATAGCACGAAAAAAAGATTTTTTTAAATTAATATAATTAAAAAGAAATTTTCGTTGTATAAAATAAAACTAAATCAGTCATTGTTAAATATAGTCATCAATACCTAATATTGTTTTAATATTTGGTAGAAACTCCTTTCATTTTGGTTACTTCCTGACATCTTCGCTTCATGGAACTGGCATTATTGGGGCAGATATCGGGGGAAATGGAGTACCAAGCTTCCTTAATTTTGCCCCACACAAGCTGCTTATTTAAAAGTTTATACTGTTAAATGTTATTTTTAAGAATTCCCCAGAGGTGATCTATGGGATTTAGATTCGGGGATTGTGATGGCCACTCCAAAACGGGTACTTGGTTTTGCTTAAACCACGATTTCGCACTTCAAACGGCATTTTTATTGCAGCAAATGAAAGCTTTTTACAATAGTTTACAGCGTTATACACTTTTTTCTACTTTTTGTGATGAAGGGTATAAAAATAAACTTTTTATGACATTTCAAAAATTTATACCCGAGGTACCTAACTTAGGGGGCCTAAAAGCCCTTTACCATACAACTCTGCTTTGCCTCATTAAGATATCTTTAGTAGTTCATGAGATACCGAATTATGTCCAAAATAAATCGTTTTCAAACCACTTGTGTGCTGTGATCGCAAAAGTCTAGTTCTCTGATTTTTTTAAATTTAACTTTTTCATGTCATCTGGGACAATAAAGTAACTACAATGAAGTAAATATATGAGGCGAGAGAGAATTAAAAAATAAAATATCAAGCGAAAAAAACTGGCGCTCGCCCATATTTTTCCAATTATTGGGGGCGCTGAAATTTTCAAATAGTTGTAAAACATCAATATGTGTATCATTTAAAAACTTTCGAAGAGATCTTTAAGGAAATGCTAAAATTGTTTAAAAATGGGTAACCCATTAGGAGCCGATTTTTTTTATTTTTTAATTCTCTGTCACCCCAATATTTGCTTTTTTGATTGGAGTTACTTCACTTAACTAGATATGAATAGATGGTGAAGGGTATATAAGATTCGGAATAGCCAATATAGCACTCTTACGTGGTGGAGGTAAACTTTAAGAACTTCAATTTTATAACCCTTTTTGAATGGAACGCACATATTTTTATTGCCTTAAAATAATCTTCTGCGCATATAATTGAACGAAATATTTTTTAGCTTTCTTTCGTGTTGGCCTCAAACTTCATGGAAATGAAGAAAGAAACAAAATTTGAATTTCTTTCTAAACAATGAATTGTGCCCAGTAAGAAAAAACAAACATTCATGGAGATGAAAAGTATCATAAACATTCATCTGTGTGCAGTGAAAATTCAAGAACAAACCAAATTTTATTCATGGACAATGAAAAAACAAAAAGCAAAACAAAATTTCTTTCATGGACAATGTAAAAAGAAAACAAGTAAGAGTGCTATACATATTCGGCTATGCCAAATCTTAGATCTCTTCAAAACCTTTAAAACTTTAGCCATATTGATATTTTAAAAAATTTGAAAATTAAACAGCCCCGAACTCGGAAAATATGGGCTAACGCTTATTTTTTCACTTAATGTTTTTTTCTTAATTCTATATCGCCCAAATATTTATTTTTTTTGATTGGAGTTACTTTATTGTTCCAAATGACATGAAAAGATTAAAGGTAGGCGTGGTGTTTTGCCTGCTGCCTCGAAGGACATGGACCGATCATGCTGATTTCGACACTATATCTGATCAAATGGCATATTGTTTTTGTGAAATCAACAACACTAACACGGACGGACAGACGAACATCGCTCAATCGACTTCCCTATGCATGGTGAAGGGTATAATAAACAGGCAGTGAAAATGAAAGAAGCGCCAAATACGTACTCTGGTGTGAAACAAAAATATAATTTAGTAGTTTGCTAGCTTTCAACGGAGTGAGACTATGTCGACCGTTTTTATGTTTTAAAGACTTTAGAGAGCTGAGATTTTTTTTTGTTCCTTTGTGAACACCACTGCATTACAGTCCATAATAATTTGTATTTGGTAGTTTGACATTTTTATTTTAACATTGTTGCCATATTATTTATTTGTAAGTACAACGTTGTAAATTTAAGCTTACAGTATTATGCCATTATTTAAAGCAATATTTCGAAGACGGTCCTTCGGCAAGGATGTTAAAAAATTGTCAACAACATTAAAACAGTATTGTGCTAAATGTGTTTTTCTTCCTGGGTAAATATAAAAAATAGTAATTTTTCGTGTTCTATTTCTAATTAACTGGCATGTAGATGAGAATGTTACTTATCTTTTTACAATTACTCACATTTTATAACAAACTTAATCTATGCTAAAAATTATTGCTTATTAATATAGTTTTTTATTTGACCTTTTATTTAATTATATTTTAATTTAATTGACAAGCGCAGGGTCTTTATCATTTATTTTTTCAATATTTCGCTACTACTTTGTGTAGCATCATCAGGAAAAATAAATAAATGTGATGATGCTACAAAAAGGAGAAGCGAAATATTGAAAAAATAAAAGATAAAGACCTTGTGCTTGTTAAATAAATTAAAATATTATAATTACTTATCTTACTTGAGATATTAAGCCCACCTGTTGATTTTCTGAAAATCCTCACACATTCATCCATAGGCGCAATACTACCACACAAAGTATCTGTTCCGGCAATAAATGCTTTTCCGTCCCTTACTTCCATCTTTAGTTGACCAATGTGATGTACTCCTTCTTCAAGTCCTAATGCTGAAATAGCATCTGTGACCAAAATTAAACCATCCGGGTGGGTTCTTAAAGCAATGCGCATGGCTGTGGGATGTGTGTGAACTCCATCGGAAATTAGCCCAAAATACACAGTTTTTCCATCTGGAATTTTATTGGATGCCAGAAGACCAACCAAACCAGGATCACGATGATGGAACTGTTATTAAATTATTTTAAGCAAGATTTATAAAAAAAAAGTTTTGCTGGTTACTTTATGATACGGTAAAAAATAACAACTAACGGAAAAAATCTAGCGTAAATTTTGCTACTCCATATACAAGGTCAGCATTTTAAATACACATTATTTTGTTATGAAAATTAATTCGGCTTAGGATATTGTTATATTCCCTACATTTGAATGGACAGTGGATCCAAACTTTAATTTTTGTAGCTTAAAAATTAATATTTTAGTTTTATTTTAATTAAAATCTAAACATTCAATATTCCTAAATTTCTGAATAATTTCATAAGATGTAAAGTTAAAGACGAAAGAACTATTGATTAATTCACATTGTGTTGAAAATTGTATTTT
This sequence comes from Gymnosoma rotundatum, assembly GCA_916610165.2. Taxonomy (NCBI): domain Eukaryota; kingdom Metazoa; phylum Arthropoda; class Insecta; order Diptera; family Tachinidae; genus Gymnosoma; species Gymnosoma rotundatum. The sequence goes on from OU744340.1 coordinate 32,894,952, forward strand.
ATATCAAATACAACTAGCATAGTCGTGAAGACGCTGTAGTGGGTTGCTATTGCCAATCTTTTCAAAACGTCTAACATTTTTAAAATAAAAAAATAAAACTTAAATTAAAATTAAATAAAAAAAAAATTCAAATAAAAATTACCAAAATATGTATAAAAATACGGAAATATTTTTCTAATCAACATTTACATTAAAATTATCAACAACACTATTACTTATCTGAGGACTTAACAAACTTACAATAGGTTGTAAATAGAAAACACCTATAAAAACTTCGATGAGGTGAATAGAAAACACCTATGTAGCTTCACGTATTGAGGTTTTATATTTAAATAGTGCTAAAAGTTTTGCAGTTACAAATTTACAGGAGAGCATAAAAATTGAGGTATTCGTTATAGCTAAACTTTATGTTACACTATTATTAAAAACGATGTCTAGTTCTACAATTCTGACATTCGCATTTTTTACAAATTTCATTTGAATATTCAAATTAGCAAATGACACTTGATATAACCTTACTTATATTCTTCTTATATTGCCTTATCAACTGTAAATTTTTTTTATTTCAAAATAACAAATTATTGAAGTTAAATTGTAAATTTATTTCGGGTTTCAAGAGTGGTTAAGACAAAAATCAACTGCGCAACACACTATCAGCTAGCGATATGATGTGGAATTGCGTCACATGTATCAGCGCTTATAAGCGATAGCCTTTTACCCGCCGGTCACCAGAGCAGAGTTAAAACCTTTTTAATAACTAATCCTTGCTACTTTTTATTAAGATAAAATAACGTACCGGCAACATTGCATTAAACAGATGTGTTATTAATGACGCCCCATTTCGTATTGCATGTTCTCCATCCTTTAAACTGCCCATTGAATGTCCACAAGCAACGGTAATGCCCATATTAGTGAGTTGCCTGATGGTCTGGCCTCCAGAATCTTTTTCCGGTGCCAAAGTAACAATTTTTACATTGTCCAATGACCCATAAACTTCCAGCACAGTGTTTATTCCCTAAATAAAGAATAATGTTTTAGGTAAGTTAAGTAATGCAAAAAATAATAAAAGTCTTTTTCTCTCTATTAAAATTAAAGAAAGTATACACCTCATCGAAGTTTTTTATACATTTGTCTGGATGAGCACCTTTCTTTTGGATATTAATAAATGGGCCTTCTAAATGAAGGCCTAAGATGCCAGCACCGTTGGTTGTTTTTGGTATACGAGGTATAACTTTTCGATAAATTTCTGGTGGAGATGTAACAAGTGTCGGACAAAATGATGTAACGCCATTTTTAATTAATTCCTTGGCTACCTTATTGATTCCTTTTTCAACAGTTTCGGTATCAAATGAAAAGTCCACACCGTAGCCACCTAAAATTTTAAGATGAAACAATAATATCAAAATTACTAATTTTTTTTTTATTTGCTATGGGTAATGAAATGTAAAAAAATGCCTCGAGTTATATATGCATGTACGTTTTTCAAAATATATATCATACTATTAGTCTTTCGCAGGCAGTTGCCGAGTAAACATATTTTTTTCGTGACGCTTGTGTGCTTGGTTTTTAATTCGCGCGTGTTTTTTTTTTCTATTTTGTTTTTTGAAACTTCACTTTGCATTAACGGTTTTTTACAGTTTTTATTGGTTTGGTTAAATACATACTTTTTTGGATAAGTTTAGTCTATTGAAATGAACGGGGTTTATCCATAACACCATAATTGCTTTCACGAATTGGATTCCTCTACTGTCAAAGACAATTGTATAAAAAACAAACGACCTCGTCAAGATGATTTTCCGTCACTACCAGAAAAACCAGTAAATGACCAAAATTTTCCTCGGTAATTAGTTGCTTCATCTGTATCGCAGGTTAACAATGTAGAACCCCGTCTTTTATCATCATACAATGTGTTTCAAGTCGAACGTGGTCTTAATTTCATATCAAAAGATCGAATTGAAGTTAATAGTAAAACAGCAGAAAAATTCCTCAAAGCATAACCTTACATAAGACGTTAAACACAATTCAGGGGAGAATTTTTTCAAGAAAACTAATTGAAATTCATCATGAAGAAATACTTGATTCCCTCAAAGACCAAAACGTTGTAGATGTACGAAAAATAATGAAAAAAGAGGGTGCGGTCATAATTACCTTTGAACTTATTCGCCTTCCAGAAAAATTGAAACTAAGATGGGAAATAGTAACAGTTAGCGAATATATGAATGTTTATAATTTGCCAGAAACTTGGTCACACAAAAAATAGATGCAAATCGATAGAAATATAAAGGAAATGTGCTTTTCCAACACCACATGACACTTGCTCGAGAAAATATTGCGTTAATTGCTTAACAGAATTACATTCCTCAAATGATCCTCTTTGCCCAAGTTACTGGAAACACAAATCCGTTAATTTTGTTCGTATTTCAAAAAAAAAGTACAGCTTGGGAGGCCTGAAAAATCTTTAACAGCAATCCAAGACTATACACTCTCAAACCACTCATTCGGGGAAAAAACACTAACAACCTGACATATTCAAAGATTTTAAAAGACATATCTTCAACTGATAACACTTCAAGTCCAGCATCAATCTCCACAAATAAAACTTATCAAAATTTTTCATCTTTAAACAAATCACCATCTCAAGTCGCTACCAATGCACCAACAATATTTAATCCGTATATTACTACATTAAATAGCCCTTTTTCCATTTTTTTCAATTGTTATACAAATCTAATGTTACATTTGTAATTACTTAAATTGTACTACTAGGTTACTTTTATTACTTCCTATCACCGGAAAATAGCCAAGAAAAGCTGATAGAGAATAATGAAGAACAGTATGTCATTAACAACAATCTATTCGAGAAAACCAATGAAGTTGTAAAAGAATTATATACCTTAATAACCAATGTTAACAACAAGGTTTTTAAATCTGAGGCAGAAGAATTTACCCAAGAAATACTAAACCAATTCCTCTTTGTAAAGGAAGATATTGAAGAAATAATACGCGCCTGACAGTTAGCGGTGTCATTAATACAAACCTTTTGGATGTGGAAGAAATCCAACGCATAGTTTCTGAAGTGGATTCTCTGCCTTACAGTAATGAGATTGAAGCCTTCGAATATGGAAAACCAAGTATATTCTCTAATGGCACATCACTGCTTTACATTCTGTCTATACCAAAAGTGAATCCAAGATTTGTGATGAAATTAAAAAAGAATAAAAAAAACAAATGATAAACAAAAACTGTCATTCGCTGAAACAGTAAAAAACACGGTATTACCAGACATTAAAAACAAGTTCCCTTAATAATAAAACCCAAAGAAAAACAAAACGTAGAAAAAACAAAAGAAGACTTACACAATAAAGTAGATCTAATTTATCTTAAAATTACTAATGTGGAAAACAGAAGAAATGGAACAATTGTGATTCAAAGTGAGAATGATAATGAGATAGAAAAAATTAAGAATGCAATAGAAAATAAAATGAGTGAAAAGTATGATATAAAGCTGGCTACAGAAAACGCAATGTGTTTCTGAAATCTGTTTCATATCATTACAGATTGCGTCGTTTGAATTCGTGTTTAATGTTTCACTTCGGGTTGCAATCCAGTACCTCGTTTCTGTATTTCTCGCATCGTAAAAGTTTTCGCATGAAACAAGTGAATTTTTAGGAAAACGATGTAAATTGAAACAAAAAATGGGTTTTCTCACACAAGTGTTTCTGTATCTTTAAAATGCGAGAACTATATGTCATTTAAGTTATTTTCCAACAGTTATTGGAAGTTTGCGAGAAAAAGTGTTTCTGTACCAATATTTTGTGAAAAGTTTTACGCAAGAACTGTCAAAATAACTCACATTTCAAAACAGCGCGAGAACAAGTAAGATTTAAAATATATATTTAAATTTGTGTAAACATGGAGTCTAAATCAGCCGAAAGGTAAAAAGCAATTTAAATTAATAATAAACAAGTATTATCAATAAGCATTTATGGATTTATTTATGTTTTATATCTTTTTATTTAGAAAATAGAAAGAATTACCAAACAGCAAAAGCTAATTGATTACATGTCCTCCACACTGTATTATACATTTTTTTCGCTATATTATTTAAAACTTATTTTATTTATTAACTCTTTTCTACACTTTCACTATTTTTCTATATTGGTTGATAATTTATTTCTTTATTTTGACGTTTTGTTTTTATTTGACACTAGTACTGGAATTATTCCAGTAAAAACAGAATCAGTGCTGTCTGTTTTCGCATTAAGAACCAGAAACACTTTTTACTCGCATATCGAGAAACGATGAAATTTTTTGTTTCACTCTTGATGTGAAAACTTTTACGATGCGAGAAATACAGAAACGAGGTACTGTACAATAAGTAACTTGCATCAAAACAAGTAAGAGTGTTGTATTCGGCTAGCCGAATCTGTTTCATTTCATTACAGATTGCGTCGTCTGAATTTCATGTTTCATGTTTCACTTCGGGTTGCAAACCAGGTGTCATTAACATCAAAATGTTTTGATATTTTTTGGTTGCATTGAAACATATTGCATTGTTTGTATCGCTGTTTCATTATTTTATGTGTTTAGTACATTGGCAACAAGCAAGCTGTAAACATCTAAGTAATTAAGCATTTTCTCTTCCGCGCGGTGTTAATGTAATATAAAATAACAGAACTGAGATTACGTTTATGTTTTCACTGTTGGATTCAGTATTTGTGTCAAAACATGAAACCTGTACCTCGTTTCTGTATTTCTCGCATCGTAAAAGTTTTCACATCAAGTGTGAAACAAAAAATTTCATCGTTTCTCGATTTGCGAGTAAAAAGTGTTTCTGGTTCTTAATGCGAAAACAGACAACATTGATTCTGTTTTTACTGGAATAATTCTAGTACTAGTGTCAAATAAAAACAAAACGTCAAAATAAAGAAATAAATTATCAAACAATATAAAAGTTAATAAATAAAATAAGTTTTAGATAATATAGCGAAAAAAATTTATAGTGTGGTCTTAATAATAGCTAAAGAGAATGATCGGCGAAATATTATTAAATTTTCTATTTTGTAAATAAAAAGATACAAAACATAAATAAATGCATGAATACTTATTGATAATACTTTTTTATTATTAAGTTAAATTGCTTTTTACCTTTTCGTCTGAATTAGACTCCATGTTTACACAAATTTAAAAATATATTTTTAATCTTACTCGTTTTCGCACTGTTTATACTAAACTAATAAAAAAAATACAGGCACAAAATCAACAATTGAAAGACAATGATTTAAAAATAGTAAAATCCTATGAGTTTAAGCGTTTTAATAGAACAATTTACAACAAGAAAATACAAGTAGACAAAGAAACATATTCAAAAATAACGGCAGCACAGAAATTAAATATTGGGTGGGAAAAATGTCGAATATTTGATGAAACAGAAATACAATGCTTTAACCACAAGGCAGTTGATTGTAAAAATGAAGAAAATTGTTATAAATGCCATGGAAACCACGAATCTAAAAATTGCAAAAAAGACATTTTTAATAAATGTGTTAACTGCGTTATAGCAAATAAAAAGCTAAATTTGGGTATTGACGAAAATCATGTCTCATCAAACAAAGAATGTCCTGTTTATCAACATAAACTTAATATAAAAAAGAAAAGACTAGGTTTAATTGTTTAACAATCACAGAAAATTAAAGGTATTTACACAAACATATTAACAACTACAATCAACTGGAAATAGTTGTAATTGAAAAAAACCCAGAATTTATAATATTAACTGAAACACATTTCACAAAAGATATAGAGGAAGGAGAAATACAGATTAAAGAATATGATCACTATATCACATACTCAAATTCCGGCAGAGCAGGAAGAGTTGTTATATACTTTAAGAAACAGTGGGACGTGAAAAAAATTTATGAGAATACAGTGGACTCTAATTTTTGGATGAGTTCGTATATGACAAAATAGATTAAAGGGCTGGACAAGCATAAGAAAAATGTCTTATAAGCAATCACGTAAATTTCAAGTAGTGTGTGTATAGAACACTCTCATTTTCAAACACATACTTCCAAACACAAATGTTTTGCTTTGCCACCAAAATAGAGAATTAGAGAACAAAAGTGTTTTAGAACAACATTGAAACAAAACAAAACAGAACTAGAACAAAAATGATATAGAATATCAAAACTGAAGTAGAACATTCAAAACATGCTTGAAGTTTTTGATAACAAAATTCGGCTAAAGTGAAATTTTAATATGAAAAATATCAAAATAAATGAAAAATATCAAAATAACGCACAAAATAGGGGAAAACCATTATAATTTCTGTTGTATTTAAAATGTTAATTGAATTATTTTTTCCAAAAAATTTTAATATTTTTATATTAAATAAAATAAAAAAAAAAAAAATAAAAAATATGCCTGTATTCGATCAGAATAAACAATATTTTTTCATAATTTGTATACAAAAGTTTTTAAAAAGAGTTCAGCAATTAATAGGTAGTAAGGATTTAAAATCAATAACACTTAGTTCAGTATTTATCCTTTTACAAAAATTATTTTTTTTATCAGAAGTTCCATATTTTCATATTAAAAATATAACAATAAAACAGCGTGTAATAAAAAAACATATCTGTACTTTTGCATATCATTTCTTTATATAAAAGTATTTTCTTTCAACAGCCTTAAATCCCATTATTTAACAACACTGCTTTATTTTTGTGAGCATTTTTGTATATGTTCTAGTGTACTCGAGGTTTCTACTATGATTTACCGTTTGTTTACTTCATTTTCGCCTTTTGTTTTGTGATGTTCTACTCTGTTTTAAAATACAAGCACTAACAAAGCTGTAAGGAGAAACTTTTCAAATGGTGCTTGTTTTGTTTTAGCGAGAGCCATGTTTTGTTATGCTTGTTTTGATATTTATATTTACAATGAAATTCTTTGTTTGGAAGTAGTGTACACTAGAACATAGAACTTTTAAAACATTTTGTGCAGCTCTTTAATATAGATCACCAAGTAGCAGAATTTTGTGAGGTATTCAAACAAGTAATGAAGGATATAACTGAAGCAGATTGTGACATAATAATAGCAGATTTTAACATAGACTGGAGCATAGATGATACATACCAAACCATATTGGAAAGTATTTTAAATGATAACGGAATGAAACAAATAATTAAAGACTATACCAGAATCGCGCAAAATTCAGACTATTATAGACTACGTAATAACAAACAGTGCCAACGTAACAGCAAACGTAAACAATGAAAATAAAATAACAGACCATTAAGCAATAGACATAGAAATTAAACGCATAAATGAAAAACAAAAGAGTGTTATAAAAAAAAAAAAAACAATTGAAATTTTTAAATACAACAAAAAAAATATATTCAATAGAGAACTTAATATAATATTAGAGTGTAAAGACAACGATAATGTAAATGAAATTGTGAATATAATTGATACATGTCTTGAAAACACAATTAAAAAGTTCACAAACAAGAAAATTATTAATGTCAAGTATAATATTAACAAATGGTGTAGTGATGAAATTAGAATACTCAAGAGAGAAAAAATTACAAAATACCTAATTGCAAAATCTGAAAATACAGAAAATGCATGGAATAACTATAAGATAATACGGAATGAGTACAAAAAGATTGAAAATGGGAAAAATAAATATGTTAATGAAAAAATAAATAATGCTACAGACCATGTGATGTGATAAAAAAAAGTGATATTTAATGATATAGAGTATAAAGATAACTATGAAATCGCTAACCAATTTAAAAATTATTTTGTTAAGAGTATTAAATCAATAAGAGATACAATTGAAAAAGTGCAATATACAATTAAAGTGCCTGTGATATATTCTAGATTTAAATTTCAAACAATAACTATGATGGAACTTATAAGCATTTGTAAGTGTTTAAAGGACAAGCCAGAGTTTAATAAGGTATCGGTTAAAATAATCTTTGACAACTGGAACATAATCGGTAAAAATATGCTACAAGCTATAAATAGATCTCTTCAAACTGGCATAGTTTTTTGTCTGCTATGTCAATTTATGACATTTCTACGCAGAATTGAGACCGGATGATAGTTTTTATTTGTATTCAACGATTACCAACTGTGACAGTTACGCTATGGGACCAAACTATTAAGGACAAAACTGCCTTATCGTTGTGGAGAGATTTAGATATGTTCTTAACGGAACGCATTCAAACTTTAGATTGTATACGCGATCTAACAAGTTTAGAAACTGATAAGAAAATATCTGAACGTAAGATAAAATCTCATGTGTCAATTACAGGCTCCACAAACGCATGTATTTTATGTCCAAATCAGTCTCATTTGCTCCGATTTTGTCGTCGATTTAAGAAAATGTCTGTTTCTGAGCGTTTCTCTACTGTCAAACAATTTAATTGCTGCGTTAACTGCCTATTGAAATACAATGAGGTCAAGGATTGTGAGAGCGAACATAACTGTTTTATTTGTAATCAAAGACATCATACTTTACTTCATCGCAATTCGCCTACTGAGAATATGGTGACTGAAAATTTGAATTTAAGGTCAATGGTGCATACTGCAAATGTAGAACAGGAGATGCCCACGACATCGGCCGCCGTTTTTTCACCTTTCACAGAATTCGTCTGTTTTATTAGGAACTGCAATGGTTTCTATTATTTGTCACGATACTACGTATCCAACTAGGGCCTTAGTTGACCCCGCATCAGAAGCTGCTTTTATTTCAGAACGTTTGCGAAATCAGTTGCGACTTACGTCACATTCTACGCATGTCAAAATTTCCGGCGTGAATAAAGAAGCTTTTGCAATCTCTAGAAAAATTTGCACGATTCGAGTAAGATCTTCATTGGACGAACATATTGAATTGGAAACTCTTGCACTTGTGTTGCCATTAATTTCAGGTAATTTACCTTCGTTTCTTTGTCCTTCGACTATTAGGAGTGAATTACCTGATATACAGTTGGCGGATGTGAATTTTTACAAAAGTAGGCCAGTTGACATTTTGCGTGGTGCCGATTTGTACCCAAAAATAATTCTTGGTGAGGTTCGCCGAAATGTTGTTGGGTCTCTTATGGCTCAGAAAACTGTCTTTGAATGGATTCTGAAGCGTCCCATTGATGTTTCAGTTAATGATTCTATTAACGTTTTTTCGACTGCTGTTGCCTTTACTGATGAGGATAATTTGACCCAAAATCTTTTGAGATTTTTGGAAATAGAAGAGACTCAAAAAAGAAAAATTATGTCTCCTTCGGATAGAATTTGTGAGGTGATTTATCGGAACACCGCTGTCCGTGATACTACAGGGAGATACATTGTTTCGTTACCTTTTAAACCAGAATTTTCTCGTGAAATTAATCTGGGAATATCAACGTCTAACGCTATGAAACAATTTATTATAATGGAAGTCTCGTAGGCCGGAAATAAAAGTTATGTATCATGATTTCTTAGACGATTATTTAGATTTAGGCCACCTACAACCGATTAAAGTTAGTAGCGGAGCTGTCATGGATTCTTGCTATTTGCCACATCATCCCGTAATTAAACTGGAGAGAAAAACGACAAAATTAAGAGTCGTTTTTAATGCATCAAATAAAACATCCAATGGCAACAGTTTAAATGATTGCTTTTTTGTAGGGCCTACCCTTCAGGCTGATTTGGTAAATTTAATTTTACGCTGGCGTACATACGAATTTGTATTTAACTTTGATATTTCGAAAATGTAAAGGCAAATTCGTGTTCATTTGTGCCATACGCCATTTCAGAGGATTCTTTATAGATCGTCCACTGACGATCAAATAACAGACTATGAATTACAAACGGTGACGTTTGGGTCGAATTGTTCCTCTTATTTGGCAATTATAACAGAGATCAGTTGAAAGATGCGTTGTTATCAGCTGGTTTCGAATTAAGAAAATGGTCATCAAATAAAAAATCGAATTTAAATGACTTGCCTCTGGATCATTTAGTGGATGCAAAAGTTTTGTCATTCGAAGAGGCTAGTTGTTCAAAAACTTTGGGGATTTTTTGGAATGCCCTGTTAGATGCATTTTTTTTCAAAGTCAGTCAGCTAAAGATAAAGTCTGAATACACTAAAAGGAAAGTACTGTCGATTATATCCAAACTTTTTGATCCCGTTGGCTGGTTGAGACCAGTAATTATTACAACTAAAATAATAATGCAACGTATTTGGCTGGATAATATCGTTGTGATGATTTACTCACATCCTCTATAGTAAGGGAATGGCTAAAATTCGTTGAAGTTTTTCATCAGATGAATTTCATTCAAGTGCCAAGATGGGTAAATTATTACAGATCCTCGTCTGTTGAACTGCATGTTTTCTCAGATGACTCTGAAAAAGTATATGCTGGGGTAATTTATATTCGATGTGAAACACCAAATGGAGATACAAATGTTCATTTGTTATCCTCTAAGATAAAGGTCGCACCTCTTAAATCTGTTTCATTACCCCGTCTGAAGTTGTGCGAAGCGGTCTTGGCATCGGAATTATTGAAGGGTATCCTTAGCAAATCGAGATTACGATCCGACATGTTTATTGTTGGACAGATTCAACAATTGTATTGGCTTGGCTACGGAAACCAACTTGTACGTGGGCCACTTTTGTTGCTAATAAGGTTTGTCGTATTCAGGAAAATACTGGAAATCACAATTGGTTTCACGTTCGCTCAGAAGACAATCATGCTGATCTGGGCAGCCGGGGGGTGAACCCACTTATCTTATCGCAAAGTGAACTGTGGTGGCACGGGCCAACTTGGTTGAGGAAAAAAAGGAACATTGGCGTGTACACACCTTGACGAATATCGATACTGACATGGAAAGTCGAAAAGTAAAGGTTCATGCTTTCTTTTTAGACAGGGCCATGAGAGTTATTGCTTACATATTTCGGTTTTTCTATTTCACAAACTCGGCTTATAATGGTCGCTTCAAATATGAAAACTGTTAAGTGTCTAGTGATGAAATCAACGTGGTGAAAGTACGATTGGCTGTGGTTGCTCAGAAGGTCTTTTATTTCTTGTTGATAAAATGCCATTGCCATCGAAGAGTTCGTTAATACCCTTAAATCCCTTTTTTGATGAACAGGGAGTGATGAGACTAAATGGGCGACTGGTAAAATCATCTTCGCTATTATATCGTGAGCAGTATCCGATTATTTTGCCTTATGGATGCCGGTTCACGAGGTTAATGGCATTTACTTACGATTCGTGGAGGGCATCAATTAATGTTGCGAATCTACCGATGTGAGAATTGAGTACCTCAATTACGATCGTGTAGTCAAATAATGGCTGCTCTTCCCCCTGAACGTACCACTTTAGATAGACCTTTACGACAACAGGCGTTGATTTTGCTGGACCATTTGACGTGAAAACTTATAATAGTAGATCGTGTAAGATTACAAAAGGGTACGTTTGTATATTTGTCTGCTTTTCTACGAAAGCGATACACCTAGAAGCTGCGTACGATTTATCTACTAACACATTTTTAGCGGCTTTCAATCGTTTTATTGCTAGAAGAGGATGTCCTCAGACCATATTTTCAGACAATGGTACAAATTTCGTTGGCGCGTCGAATGAGATTTCGAGAGAATACAAAACTTTCCTCAAAGAATGTCAAGCTAGAATGTGTTCCACTCTTGGTCATAAAGGTGTAACATGGTGATTTATACCGGCTGGTGCCCCTCACATGGGTGGTCTTTGGGAAGCCGGTGTGCGTTTCAAGCTTTATTTCAGAAAGGAGGTGCAATCTTGCTCCTTTGAAGAATTTACTACGATTTTGGCTAGAATAGAAACTTGTCTAAATTCTCCTCCCTATGCCCCATGCCTGATAATCCTAGCGAGCCAGTTGCTCTGACACCTGGACATTTCTTGATTGGATCGGCTATACTGGCTCCTCCAGAACCGACAATTTATGATAGTGCGATAAGTATAGTTAATCGATATCGCAAGATGAAGGCTTTGATTCATCAATTTTGTAAAAAATGGAAGGAAGAATATCTCGTAAGTTTTTACAAATGCTATAAATGGCAACATCCCCAAAGGGAGGTTTCGGTGGACGATTTAGTAGTAGTAAAAAATGAGCAGTTACCTGCAACTTCATGGAAATTAGGCATAATAGTTAAAATATATACGGGTACTGACGGTCATGTTTGCGTTGACGATATTCGTACTCAAAACGGTATAATCACTCGTCCTATAACCAAACTTTTTCCTAGTAGAATGAACTCCCCTACTCCAGCAATGCAAACCTACTTTTTCGATGATGGTTTATTGGATTATGAGGAAGCAATGGAAACCAATAATCCTGTCGCTATCTCAACTATTGGTTGTGGCGATCCCTCCAAACAAACCAATTCCATGATTATAGAAGAGGAGGGTGCGTGTTTGGAATTGGTAGCGGCGCCATCGTTTGTGCAGCCAGATGTGGCTGTCATGGTACCGCCTCAAGATAACCCAGCCGTGGAACCAAGGGAAGTCCTGACTTTGATGGTTGTGGTTCAGGCTCATGACGCAGATTCAAGCCCTGCCATTCCACACCGCTTGTAAAGGGAGGGGGGTCGAAATGCCCCATTTGTGACAAAAGTCACCATCTTCGATTTTGTTACAAATTCCGGGACATGAGCCTGGAACGCAAACTTCCTATTTTAGCAATTCATCCGTTGTTTGTCGTGCGGTCATGTTGGCAAGGATTGCAAGAGTGTGGCAACTTGCAAGCATTGCAAACAAAACCACCATTCTTTTTTTCATGAGCTTGAACATAAAGAATGGTATTAAAACCCCGCCCGTGTCCGTCGCTGATTCGATTTTGGAACCGTTTCAAGCCCTCCAACTAGCTGACCCGAATTTTCATCACTCGGGCAGTGTCGCGTTGGTGTTGGGTCCTGAAGTAATGCCACTCATAATAAAGGGCAGAATTCAGAGCAGTCCAGGACTTCCGCTTGCCCAGTACACGCTATTTGGATGGGTTATCTCGGGTGTTTCGCCGTATAGAATTTATTTCTACATGGTCATTGACCGCAACAGGAGCCGATCATGGCTCAATTCCTTCATGACCCATTGAATTCAATTCCTTCATGATCCATTGAATTTTATGTATGAACCAAATTAGTTTATTTCCTACAGTCCACAGGAGTCCTTAATGGCTCAATTATAATAGAATACATATAGATACTCAACAGGAGTCCTTACTGGCTCATCTCTTTCGATTAAAAACTTATTTATTTGCAACACTATTATTGTTGCAAGGTGGCCGGCAATGTTTAAATACCAGTTAACTTAGTGCACATTTTATAATTATTTTTCGTAGTATTTTAAAGCCACTTAAGACTACCTTTGATTTACATCCTTATTGGAAGTCGTCTTTTTGTACTTTCAACGAGTAAACCGCTAACGGTTTTTAAACATTGTTTCACTTTTATAAGTTTCTAACGAGTTTAAAATTCATTCGTTTTGTTGAGCCTTTACTAGCAAAAAGGTAATAAATATTTATATAGATACCAATAAAGAAATATACAGGCATGTTCCGAATTCCACACGAAATTTTCACTTCAAATTGTTCAGAACATTATTTCTATAAATACAAAAACAGTGCTTTGAAAAATATGAAGTGAAAATTTCGTGTGGATTTCAGAACAGGCCTGATAAATTCATTTTTCATATTGAAAATTCTTGTGTTTTCTTTTTATTTTTTATGATTTTTTTTCCTATCGGATATACGCCGAAACACAGTGTGAAATCCGAAGAAATTGAAAACAAATTGGCATTCCGCAGGGTTCAATTTTAGGAGCATTACTTTTTATAATATATATTAACGATATGCCGAATATTATAGATAAATGCGAGGTAGTTTTGTATGCTGATGACACTTTAATATATACTGAAGGAGATACCGAAATACAATGTATGGATAATATTATGCATGATATTAACAACATAAACAAATGGCTAAATATAAATAAACTAAAGTTAAAAGAAAGTAAAATTAAATTAATTGAAATAAACATGAACGGTAACATAATGTTAAAAATAAATAATGAAACAATTGAAAAAGTTAGGCAAATAAAATATCTCGGGTTTATAATCGAGAAAGACTTAAAATTTAAACACAGCAATAAACAAAGACTAGAGTTTATACACTAAATATCGTTAATAAAATGAAGATGGGAAATGCTCCGGACTATTTAATTGATCAATTGACGTACGTTCGAGAAGTTCAACCATATTGTTTCAAGAAACGCGGAAAATTTTAGGCTACAAAAGGTGACATCAACAGCAATGCAGAGATCGCTGTTCTTCAAGGCCTTGAAACTATACATTTTGCTCCCTAACTATGTTAAAATAGAAAGAAATACTAGTGTCTTTAAAAGAAATATGCCAATATTAAATTAATTGGGTTGATTCCGCCAGTATATAATAAACTGTTGTTATAATTTTCGGTAATAACCGTCGTCGCTGGCTGTGTACTTTGGATGTTCGGCGAGCGCTTTCGATGTGATAACATCATTTTCAAGCCGCGTTTTTGTTAAAACTGAAGAGATAGTGTAAAAAATAGATAGTGTAAAGAATAAAAGGTGGTGGGTTTAGGTAATTTTTGTCCGTTTAAATAGTATTATGCAGGTAGATTGCCTGATATCTGTCTTGTTTATTGGGGTAAATAGTTAATATTTGGGTCTTTTATTATTGGATAGGTAAGTGTGACCGTCTGTGGGTGTTTTTCGTTTGTAAGAGTGTTTTAGTAATTTTAGTGGTGTAAAAATCGTGTCAGAGGTTGTGTTTACCTGTTCGTTAATAATGTCTCTGTTAAACGTTCGTGTTTTGTAAATTTCCATGTTTTCAAGAATGTCTAGTCTTCGTCCTTTTTTACTTGGGTGTAATACTGTCATACATTCATCTATTTCCTTTGGTTCGTGTCCATGTGTGTTAAGGTGTTTTGCGAAATTGGAGTCTTCCCTTTTCCTTTTGTATGATCGTATGTGTTCTGTAAACCTTGTTTTTAATGTTCGTCCAGTTTGTCCGATGTATGTATGGTTGCAAGTACAAGTAAGTCTGTATACTCCGCTGGTGCTAAATTTATCCGTTGTTTCTATTGATGTCTTAAGATTGTTACGTAGAGTGTTGCTTGTTTTTAATGTTGTGTGTAAACCTTCTTTTCGGAAAAGGTTGGTTAATCTATATATTTCTGGTCCTGTGTAAGTAAAGATGTATCGTCGTGTTGTGTCGATTGTTTCCTTGTCTTCTTTCTTCTTGTTTTTGTTGTTGTATTGTCTGAGTAGTTTGTCGATGGTTGTGTGGTTGTAACCGTTATTTTTAGCTATAGTGTAAATTGTATCGAGTTCTTTGTTGTATTTATCTGGAGCGAGTGGGACTATTTTAAGTCTGTGAATCATGTGTCTAAACGCTGCGAGTTTATGTTGAGTAGGATGGTTTGAGGAGCTGTGGATAGTTGTGTCTGTCATGGTTGGTTTTCTATAAATGTCAAAGTTTAATGTATCAATTCCTCGTATTATTGATATGTCAAGATAATGTAAAGTTCTGTTTTGCTCTTTTTCCATTGTGTATGTGATTTTATTGTGTATTATGTTTAAGTCTATAAGAATTTGTTCGGCGTTGTCACTTTCTAGGATGCATATAATGTCATCTACGTATCTGTAGTAATGGGTTATTTTATGTTTTTCTATCACTTTTTTGATGTGTAGTTGTTCTAAGTGTTGCATGAAAATCTCTGTGAAGATTGCGGATGTTTGGTTTCCCATGCCGAGTCCATCAGGTAGTTTATAGAAGTTATTGTTGAATCTAAAGACCTCATAAACAAAATTAAGGACATCAAAATCACTGATAATACGAGACTCGTTTCCTTCGACATAAAGGATCTATATACATCAATACCCACACACGAAACTTTGACTATCCTACGTAACATACTTTCCAACATATACGACAATCAATATATCAACGAAATAATGGATATTGCAAAGACGATATTAAAACAAAACTACTTTAGATTCAACAATAACTTCTATAAACTACCTGATGGACTCGGCATGGGAAACCCAACATCCGCAATCTTCACAGAGATTTTCATGCAACACTTAGAACAACTACTCCAATTTCACAAAACACCTTAACACACATGGACACGAACCAAAGGAAATAGATGAATGTATGACAGTATTACACCCAAGTAAAAAAGGACGAAGACTAGACATTCTTGAAAACATGGAAATTTACAAAACACGAACGTTTAACAGAGACATTATTAACGAACAGGTAAACACAACCTCTGACACGATTTTTACACCACTAAAATTACTAAAACACTCTTACAAACGAAAAACACCCACAGACGGTCACACTTACCTATCCAATAATAAAAGACCCAAATATTAACTATTTACCCCAATAAACAAGACAGATATCAGGCAATCTACCTGCATAATACTATTTAAACGGACAAAAATTACCTAAACCCACCACCTTTTATTCTTTACACTATCTATTTTTTACACTATCTCTTCAGTTTTAACAAAAACGCGGCTTGAAAATGATGTTATCACATCGAAAGCGCTCGCCGAACATCCAAAGTACACAGCCAGTGACGACGGTTATTACCGAAAATTATAACAAATATGCCAATATTTGTTAGAACTAATGAAAGCAACATAATTCAGTAGAATGTCTAAGAAAAAAAAATTAAAACAATTATTATATGAAAAATTTAAAGTTTTTAAATAAAACTACTATTACTACTATAAAAAAAAAAAAAAAAAACAACTGGTTACCTCTTACTAACCATAGTTGCTGGTATAGTTGTAGTCATATGGAAAAATATATTCGGAAAACTTCAATTTTCTGACGGTGAGGTACCGTCAAAATTACCGTTAAGGAATAAGTTAATCAGTGGAACGCTGCTATTTGAACGGGGGGAGTTAACACCCTTAATAATTACGTTTGACATCTTTTAAGTACATCAAACTTGTATTGCGAAATCATATTGCAACACAGCAAATTTATGTCCGCGCGTGTTGGAAAATGATCCGCACTTGAAACATTTCGCGTTATTTTTTTAAACAAGGTACCGGCCTTGTTTTAAGTTGCATTTAGTATAAATTTTTCTTTTTCATTGTTTCTTTTGAAATAGGCGATTCTGTTAGCCATTTTCGATCTCATTTCCTTTTCAGTTTCATCTTTCATGTTTTGAACCAATTGTTCAATGTCAACTATAAGTGGAATTGGTGCGAAATTTTTGTTATTTATACGTATTACAAATTTATTACCGAGTCAAAGTATCCATTTTTGTTCTATTTCAAATTTTATGTTCGTTCGTCTACTATTTTTACATTTAGTAGCTTTGTCTGGAGGTTTATATCTATTTTCTCTGCTTGAGATTTGTTGCTTGTGATTTGAATAAGCTTTTAAGAGTTCGTGTACTATTTTTTGTTATAGGTACTAATTTTTCTGCAGTAAATAATTTGCTGTTTTAACCGATTTTGCAAGTCTTGCTATTTCTCTGCTATATTTCTTTAATAATCTGTATGTCGTGGTGTTATAATTTTCTTTTATGTCGTTAAAAAACTCTTTATTTTTTAATAAAAGACATGTTAATAAATTATCGTCTTAGAAACTTATCAGTCAGCACCTTATCAATTTTAAAATATGGAAGATTAAGTATACAGTTCGTGCCTCTGTATAATATATTATAAAGCACAATAATCGAAGTTTTTTGATAAGATAAATTCATGAACTAAATATTTGTGATATGTTCGTACTTTAATATTTTGTTTGATAATTAATACAATGACAAATTTAATTTTCATTCTGGTATCAAAATAAGATTATAGATAGTTTTCAAACCAGCGTACTAAAAGATAACTTAAAGGAAATATTACCATATTAATTTAATAAAATAATTACTTAATTTTGAATTTATTACGAATCTACTACCACATTGAAGTCGGAAATATGTAACATTGATTATTGGAAAAAATTGAATATTCAAATTAGTTTCAGCTTGAAGTTACATTAAAGCGTTTAAGGTTACACACATAAACATGTATGTATATCTAATAAAACGTAAGACTTATTATATCTTTAACCAAAAACAAGAGAAAAGGATATATCTAAGTTTGTCATTCTTATGCATAGCGATGTCCGTCCGTGTTAGTGTTGAAATCAAGTTTGCCAAGGCACTAGATCGATCAAACATAGTGTCCAAAGAGGTACTATTGAAAATCAGCAAGATCGGGCAAAATACCACGCCTGCCTCTAATTTTTCTACATCATTTGGTACAATAAGTAACTTGCATCAAAACAAGTAAGAGTGTTGTATTCGGCTAGCCGAATCTGTTTCATTTCATTACAGATTGCGTCGTCTGAATTTCATGTTTCATGTTTCACTTCGGGTTGCAAACCAGGTGTCATTAACATCAAAATGTTTTGATATATTTTGGTTGCATTGAAACAGATTGCATTGTTTGTATCACTGTTTCAATATTTTATGTGTTTAGTACATTGGCAACAAGCAAGCTGTAAACATCTAAGTAATTAAGCATCTTCTCTTCCGCGCGGTGTTAATGTAATATAAAATAACAGAACTAAAAATTTCTTCTAAAGCAGAGTACAAAGATACGCTCTCCCTTCTCACACATGCAGTCTTATCAGATTAGGTGCTTTATCCCCAAATCGAGGATTTTATTTTGAAAATGGGGATGAAAATTTGAGTTTGGGGATTGAGGAATTATTTGAGGATAATTTTTTAGGGAATTTTTTAAAATTCTGTTTTTGGTTATTGTAATTTCACTATTATTAAAAAAATAAATTACTTTTATGCTACGTACTATTTTCCTAGTATGATAAAAAAAAAACATTGTTAAAAATTATGACAGGTCTCCCAGTAAATTTAAATGAATATGCCTTTTTTATCAATGAACTCATTGAAAACCAAAATAGGAAATAAAATACATTAAAGGCTTCTTTATTGAGAAATAATACACACTTACAAAGTATGTAATACAATTTGTTGTGACACTTTTGTTCCATCTTCAGAAATGTTTCAAATGTTTAACTAAAAAACTGCTTAAATAATTTGCTTTAGAAAAAGAGATGAAATATTTTGATTTAGGACTTTTCGATTTGGTTAATCAACATGCCTAATATACATATATAGCTTGTACAAATGAAATGTTTAACAAGTAAGAGTACTATATTTGGCTATACCGAATCTTATGCACCATTCACCATGGCGAAATAATACAAGGTGGCCGTAATGGCGAATTCATTAATTGAGCCGTAAACGCTAAATGTCAAACTCCATACATAAAAAATAGTTATAATTTTTTTTATATGGTGTTTGACATTTAGCGTTTACGGCGAAATTAATAAATTCGCCATCGAGGCCACCTGTATTATTTCGCCATGCCATTCACTATCTATGTAAATCTAGTTTAGTGAAGTAACTCCAATTAAAACAGCAAATATTGAGTGGACAGAGAAATAAAAAATAAAAAAAATTTAGACTGCACATATATAACCTTTTATTTAAAAAATTTAAAATTTTAGAGCCCCGTAACTCGGAAAATATGGGAGCGTCGATTTTTTTACTTTAAGGTTTCTTAATAGTTACTTACTTCTAATTTTACAAACAAACGTTAACGACAAATTGCAAAATTTTTTCAGAAAAATACTTTTGTAAAACAACTTGTCAAGAAACACAACGAATTTAGAAATATTTGTGTATAAAAATTAATTAAGCATTGTTAAAAAATGCTTGTGAATTTAAATTTTGTTTTTTTTTTTTGTCCATTTTAGATGTCACTGTTATATATATTAAGATATTTGAAAGTGAGTTTAAAATTTTCGTTTTTGGCGAAATTTTTTTATTTTTAAAAACTGCTGTTTTGTTTTGCTTAATTTTTGGTAAAACTTCTGAGAAAATGAGAAATCCATAGTTTTTACAAAACTTATTAATTTAGATTTGCTTTTGTGAATATTTGGTTTTCAAAATATCATAAACATCATGGACTAAATTTAAAAAGAAATGAGGGATTTGTGGTATTTCGACCGTATCTCCGCTAATTAAGTACCGATTTTATGAAAATCAATTGCAATAATTATTCACTATTAATCTAGAGAGATGTATGAATTACAAAAGAATCTTCTAAATATTTATTCTATCTTCGCTAAATAAAAAAAGTTCCGGACAGATATATGTATATAAAAAACACACTAAACAAATAGTTCGTGCTTATAAAAACAAAAAAAAAAAAAAAAAAGAAAACAAAAAAATATATATATGTGACTGTTCTCATTTATAATTCAGTTTTTTATCAACTGTTTGCGTTAAAAACCACTCGTTATCATTTATATTTTGCAAATACTTAATAAAGAACTATTAATCGATGTTAAAGTAAAAGTCAATTGTATGTAAATTATTTTTTTATTGGTAATGTTCTTTTAAATTTTTTTTAACACTGATGATAGAAATTATTTAGGCTTTTCCCCTATTTTTGTGAAAATGTAAAAACTGATAAAAAATATAAGAACAATCTTAAAATTCTAATCAGTCTTTCATAATACTTTTTATTAGATTTTTTGCCTTCCTTTAGTAAGACCATGAAAAGGATCCTGAACACTCCTTGTTGTGGTGGTCATATGCATTGATAAGTATTTGTGTAATTGTTTGAATATTATTTGCAGAAGGCTTAGAAACACCTATCAATAAACATGATAGGCAGCTATTATAGAAAAGCCAAACTTAATGTAATACAAGGACTAACTTTGTTTGGCGTTCAACATTAAAAACACTAACTTGATTTATAAAATTACAAATACATACATATGTACATATGTAGGTAGGTCAATTAATTAAACACAAAAAGCAATAAAACTTAGTTTAAAGCAATGATTTAATCATTATTTACCATTTATTTGAAGGTCAATGTACCCGGGAGCAATTATGCCATTTTTACAATCATATTTCTTATCGGCCAGAACTTTTTCATCAAAAAATATTGGTTCTGGATTAACAATACGACCATTTCGCACCCATAAATCATCCTGAACCAATCGATGATTTCGCACCAGGCGGCAGTTAGTAAATTGAGTCAAATACTCACTGTTTGACATTAAAAATTTATAAAGACTATAAACTTAAAAAAAATAATCCGATGTAATTAAATTTAGCAACTACAACCGTTTTGTTTTTGTGCCTCATTTGAATGTCATATTTGTATTGAAAACTGAAAAAGCGACATGTCGATTAAATATGTTTGGCGGCGTCTAAAAAAGTAAACCTCTTCGGCGTGTCTTGGCCGGACAAGTAATTTTGTTTTGACCGCCCCAAGGCGAATCAATTACCAGGTGGCAGCGTAGGCGAATTCATTAACTTTTGCCATGTACACTACTGTCAAACTCCATATATAAAAAATCTGTTTACCATTTTTTTTATATGAAGTTTGACATTCGTTTCTACCAGCAAAAAATAATAAATTCTCTAACGCTGCCACCTGATAATTAATTCGCCTTGGACCGCCCCAAGGAGAATTAATAACAGGTCTACTCACGGCGAAAATGAATACAACACTGCGAAAGAAATATGAAGAATTTAATATATCGCACTTGATCAGCAAGAGGTTATTGAGCCTTTTCACACTGGAATAATTGTGCTGTCATAAAATCGCAGTTTGTAGGCTTTTTCGGTGAGGAGAGTGGTTTTTGGCTGGCACAATTTTTCAACCAGCTTCAACCCCGCACAAGCAGAACAAAACTAACACATACACACTTATGAAAACACAGGTTCTGCGTTTTTTTTTTTTGCAGAGCGATTTTTAGTATTTAGTTGTCCATCGACGAGTAAAGATGAATATGAAGAAAATGATATTAATTATGTACATGATTGAGATTTGTTATGATTGAAATTAATGTGCTGTTTCTATATTACAGGCGATTAACTCGTCTGAAAAATTTATATGGAAATAAAAAAACTGAGTGCTTTTCATATAATTTTTTCAGACGAGTTAATCGCCTGTACTACAGAAACAGCACTTAAGTTTAAAGTTAATTGAGTTGATTTTTATATGTATTTTACAGGGAAAAACTTTGAAAACGAACTTTTTGTCAAATATGAATAAAATATTAATTGAAATCTTGTGAAAATGTGGCATAAGTTAAGAAATTCCTCCTAAAATTAACTGCCAATTCATCATAACTTATTTTATCCAAGTATGTTCCGCAATTTATGCATGTGTTTAACGAACGAAAGGCAAACATGAAATAAACAAAGAAAATACTAACACACACAAAGCTGTGTATACGTGCACAATTTTATGCCAGCATAATTAGTCTAATGTAAATACGAAAGAACAAAAGTTGTGCGGATTAAAAATTAATCGTGTGTGAAAAGGCTCATTAACTCAAAATTTTCAGTAGAGTCAAAAAACTGTTTGTGGCCACATTTTAACAGAATTTAAAAATTCAAATATACCATAGGAAGCAAATTCCATTTGAAAATATATTTACATCGTTTTTGCTAGAACTCTGTGCAAGTATTGCAAAAACAAATCAATTTTTTGAATTAATACCATTTTCCTGAAATTTTTCGATTATAAATGAAACAAATTTTATCAACAAGAGAGTATCAACTCAAAATAAAACCAAATTGAAAAAAAACTCAACTCAAAATAATACCTTTTTCATGAAAATTTACGAATCAGTTCCTTGTTACTTTTGTATTAACTCGAAATAATACCTTTTTGTTGAAATAAAGGTAATCATGGTAATCATTATCATGAATATGGTCTCAAAAGTGGTTTCTGAAATGAAAGAGTAAACGGAATATGTTGAAATTTTTACAGTAGATAGATATCGATGTTGTTAGCTGATTTTTTGAAAAAAGTAATATTTCAAAAATTATGAGTTAATACCCTATTGTTGATCAAGTGCGATATGTAGATATACTTTGAATTTGTTCAAATAATCTTCGGGTGTCAAAATCATCAGACAAAAATAAGTAAACATTTAGAAGTGAAGTTGCATAACAAATTAAAAAAAGCATTAATAACTTCAAATTTTTAATTTAAGCCAACAAATCCAGGTGCAACTTGACAATCCTTAATCGGCTCTGAGTGAACTACAGGCTAGCTGTCGTGCTGGAGAAAAAAACCGTGCATCGTCGATTGGCAAAGATGTATTTAAAGCGTGTACAGATGTCCAATTTAAGCCAAGAAGAAAGTTGTCGACAACACGAAAGTTTTTAAGGAGAACATGATGCTGACCCACATGGATATATTCAATTTCATTTCGTACGTGGCTATATTTTGTCTAAGGGCTATGATGCGGTAGTTTCTACGCTGTTTCCAGATTGTGTGCTGACTGTTAGTGTACCAGAACAAGAAGTGGAGCAAAAATTTAATATATGTATGATTTAGAGGCTTAATTCCAGTTTACAGGCACCACTCCACAAAAAAAAAAGTTCCCTACGGGGTGTAAAATGCAATTCTAAGCAAAAAATGTAAAGTGAAGAATTTAGCGCCAACCCTTAATTCCGGAGTTGCGGGCGTCCGAAATTTTTATGTTTAATATGGCATACATATATCGAGTATTTGGTGGCAGAATGGGACAATATGGATATCATTGAAAAGGTAATTAAAGCAGCTATCTAATTAAATAGGAAAGAAAAAAATATAAAAGATCGGCTAAAGACCAAAAAACGATTTTTTTCTTGTATTTAAACGTAACTTTACTTAACTTAAAAATATATATACGAATGCCGGCTATGCTGGAAATCTTTAGAAAGTGAAGCCGGTGTTGGTTGTACCATAGAGGAGAAAATATTTGCGCCCGGCCGAAGGCCCGCTACGCAGGAAATCTTTAGAAAGCGAGGCCGGTGTTGGTTATACCATAGAGAAGAACATTTTCCGCCCGGCCGAAGGCCGGCTACGCAGGATATCTTTAGAAACCGAAGCCGGTGTTGGTCACACCATAGAGGAGAAAATCTTAGCGCCCGGCTACGCAGGAAATCTTTAGAAAGCGAAGCCGGTGCTGATTATACCGTTTAAATTAAAAAATACGTTTTTTGGTCAGATTTTACCTTTATCATATTTAATTAGATAGCCGCTTAAATTACCTCCACTGATATCGATATTGTCCCATTCTGCCATCAAATACTCGATACATGCAATATTAAACATGAAGACTTCGGAGGCCCGTAACTCCGGAACTAAGGATTGGCACCAAATCTTTCACTTTACATTTTTTGTTTAGAACTGCATTTTACACCCTGTAGGCAACTTTTTTTCTTTTGAGGCGGTGCCTGTAAACTAGACTTGTTTCTTAAATTATCCCGATTTAATTAATTACCGATATTGATTATTGAGGGTCAAAGCACGTTTCGACGGCCATTTCGTTATCGCTTAAGGCCAGGATTCACTATCATACTCAGTCGTACGATCTGTCAAAAATTTCATGTGTGCTCAAAAAGTATGATAGTGTGGATTAAAATTGTATGTGTGTGACAGAGTTTTTGACAGATCTGTACGATTTCATAATCTTTTGAAATAATTTATAAAATATTTTTCTCTATGCGATCAGGGTTGATTTTTTTAAGATGATGAGGAGAAAAACAACAAAATATTAAAACCATATGTTTTTGCATCTTTTTTGTATAATAGTGTGGCACATACGACGCCATTTTGGAACGATTTTTAAAGTAGGACAGAATTCTATCAGATTTTTGTGTGATTAAATCGTACGATTGTGTATGATAGTGAATCCTGGCCTTTACTTAACTACTCAGTGCACTTCTGCGTACATTACAAATAAACTAAAGATTTTTGTCTAAAGAATAAAGCAAAGACAAAAATCAAAGTTTAAGCAAAAACAACAATATCCAATAACAATTCTATTTTTCTTTCTCCACTGTATACGGCAACAATGCGGCAGCACTGGCGTGAACAGAGAAACAAGTCGTGATAAAAACGCGGCGGCGGCGGCTGATCAAAAATTAGTCGGCGGCGGCTGTAAGTCGGCTAAAGCCGACTATCAAGGAAATCTTCTGTATTGTGTCAGGAACCATATCGAATAAAATTATGAACTTTTAAAGCATATACGATGTTAGTGCCACCGTCTGAAACAGCACATATATCTTTATTTTTTAAATTAAATTCTTCAATGGTTCCACTAATTTTATTGGCAACAGTTATACCTGTATGTGGCCGAGGAAATATTTCTGTTTTTAAAGTTACAATTTTTAAAATAAAATCTTGAGAGTAGTGTAACTTGATGTTTATGTAAGACAAACGTTTATATTTGTCTGACCACATATCTAATACCAAACAAATGTTTTTTGGGGAATTTGATAAAACGTCTTTAACACGGTGGAGATATAATTCATATACGTCATTTAGAGCTGTAGTCGCGATTGTGCAGGATCTAGCAAACTCAACATTAGAATTTAAAAATCTGCAATATTTCCTAAAGCCATCACGTTCGATAATATTGAAAGGCTGCAGGTCAATGCAACACATTTCCGCAATTCTACGTGCATTTATAAATTTGTCATTTTTTACCGATTTCGGATTTAAGGCACATTTTGTAGCAGCAGCGCTTTTCTTAGAATTTATAGATTTAACGTCGATGTCATGTACAGCTCGAAGGTGGTTCAATAAATTCGTAGTTGACGTGGTTTTACCAAAACTTTATATGGAAAATTTAATTAATTTTATTATTAATATTCTTTTAATATAACTTTTTCAATTATTTGATTATACAATTTCTAACATTCTTACTTACATATATTATTTTTATATAACTTACCTTTTTAAAATTACTTCAATTTTTTCAAAAAAAATTTTACAAAACTTATATTTATCCAATATTTTTCTGTTGGCAATGTGTAAATCTTCAAAGAATTTCCAGCATTCAGATATTGCGTTCGTGGTCACTACCACTTTGGCCATTTTTTTTAGTTCTTCGTTTCTTTTAAAAAGGTCATTATAATATGACACATCATTTGAAGGCAAAATATGCTTATAGATTACTGTTAAATCCTCAGTTTCATAGTCTGTGGATAAACTTTCTGAAACACTTTCTTTAGAAAAAAAACTTTTTATATCTTTTTGTGCCATTTTCAACAAAACCACAATTAGTAATGATTATTTCTGTTGAAAAACGGTTACATTTTAAACATCGTAAGGTTGCAATTAATATTTTAATGTTGCCAGTCGTAAAAATTATATGCTCATTAACTTGTAAGAGTGGCATTGTTTTCTAAGTTAAAATTACCATAGAAATACGTTTCTATTAACAATCAATTTAAAAAACAGCTGTAAATTTTAATTTATATTTCTTTACTGAAACTAATTTAAATATACAAAATTTAAAATATGTAAATTGCTGGCTAACATTTTTGAGCTGGCTAACATTTTTGAGTCGCGACAAGCCGCACCACTCGGCGGCGGCTCGATTAAGAAAAGATCGGCGGCGGCTTTCAGCCGGCGATGAGCCGCACGACTTGTTTCTCTGGGCGTGAACTAAAATAATAATCGGTTTAGTTTTTTTTTCAAAGTCAAGAAAGGAAGGTGCCAGTCATTGCTAATTTTAGTTATATAGAGCTGACCTGTTTCGAGGTGCTATTAAGTGCTGCCAGGGTTCTTTTGATCGCCTTTTGGTGTTTCTATATAGGCAAAAGAAGGCATACAACAGCAAGCACAAAGAAGGAACATTGCCACCTATTGACATAGTATTATAGTTAAATAAATAAAAAAAAAACTTGTTGATTTTTATGAAAAAATTGCTTTTTTCGGCTCTTTTATACAGTTGAAAGAGGATGAAAAATGAAATATCAAAATAACACTGCGATAATTTATTTCTTTGCACAGGCACTTTGTAAACAATTTAATTGAAGACACTGAAATATTTTTTAATTTATTAATTTTTATAAAAAACTTCGTGCTATTTAAAAAAAAGTCAGCCGTATACAGTGGAGAAAGAAAAATAGAATTACTGTTGGTTATTGTTGTTTTTTATAAAAATTAAAAAAATCAAGTCTTGATTTTAATTGCACAAAAAACAATATTTTGAAATGTCTTGACAATAATGTAAAACTTTTTATTGTGGTTGCTAGACAAGTCTCTTTTCCATCACTAATGTCATTGAATGAATTGTTTAATATTTTTATTTAAAAATAATTTGAAAATATATAGATTTGTGTGCAGTGTTGCCAAAACTTTTGAATCAATTCCAGCTAGATATAACTTAAAAAAAACGCTAGAAACCGCTAACTAGTCGAAAAAAAAAACGCTGACATAAACCGCTAAAAAATTTCTTAAGCAATTTATTTTTATATCCTCACTGAGGCAAACTTGGTTTCACAAAAAATAAACATGTCAGTAAATCAGATGTATGCAGAGTCGGAAGAGGTGATATTGGAAATCAGCATGATCGTCCATGTCCTTCGAGGCAGCAGGCAAAACACCACGCCTACCTCTAATTTTTTCATGTCATTTGGAACAATAAAGTAACTCCAATCAAAAAAATAAAAGCGGGGTGATAAAGAATTAAAAAGTAAGAAAGAAAACCTACCTGAAAAAATTGGCGCTTACCCATATTTTCCGACTAACGGGGCTCTGAAATTTTCAAATTTTTTTAAATATCAATATGGGTATCATTTTAAAGCTTTTGAACAGATCTTTAACCTAGTAATAGCCGTGAAGGGTATATAAGATTCGGCATAGCCGAAAATAGCAGTCTTACTGGTTAAAATACTAGCTGCGTATTCATAAAATAAACTTTTATTATTTTTTATAATTATGGCATTAATTGTTCATCTCTAATTTTGATTATTTATACATATTAGTTTATTAAAGGTTCCGGTAAAGTTTACAAATTTTTTCGGAACCTTGTAATCGTAGCAGTATTTGTTATGCCGACGGAGACCACATCTAAAGCAACAAAGTAATTATAAAGAAGCAAAAAAAAGATGAATTGACATACTTAACGGTTAAAATAGCATCAACAAAATTGATTTACAATCGATTTCTGTAGTGCGATTCACTACTCTTTTTTTTTTAACGATTTTCGGATTGTTAAATTAACTTAACAACAAAATGTCGATTTTGCTATTCAGTAACACTTTTAACAATTGTGTATATTGTTAAGAAAGCGACCATAATTTTTGGGTTGTTAAATCTGTCTACAAAATAAACAACGTAAAACTTGTGTTTATGAACATTCATACATACATATAAGCGTATACACAGAACATATACATTTATTTGAACGAAAAATAAAAACTCAATTTGTTTTCAGTTTAAGTAAATTAAACATTTTTTTTTAAACTTTACGCATATGTAAAATTTATTTAAAAAATAAATTTCTTATTAAAAAAGATTGCAGATAAACATATGTTTCGACAGTATTTAAGAAGTGGTAACCGCAACTCTACAACCAAAACTATAATTATGCTTTTCCTATTTTCAAACTCCATACACGCATATAATAAAATACGTATTTATGTGTATAAATTGACATTTAAGAAATAAACACATGCGTGTACCTCGCTTGAATTCACAAGTTTTTATTATTCTCTTTTGTGTTTTTCGTTTAGTTGTTGACGGAGATGCCACTCAAATGCAATTTGTGTCTATTATAGTTTAGCTGAAGATAGTGAATCGCTTCATCGTTAT
Organism: Gymnosoma rotundatum; assembly: GCA_916610165.2. Taxonomy (NCBI): domain Eukaryota; kingdom Metazoa; phylum Arthropoda; class Insecta; order Diptera; family Tachinidae; genus Gymnosoma; species Gymnosoma rotundatum. Next base: position 32,923,672 of record OU744340.1, read on the forward strand.
TGCAAACAACAATTAATGTTGTCATAAATAACAATTGTCGTGTTGTTTAAAGTTAGTGAATTGCACTACTGAGCTTTGATTTAGCTCTATTAAGTTGCCTTAAAACTCGTTGCACTTCTGCATTAGACCACTGCATGCATAATAATCGCAAGGCAAACTTAGCTAGCTTTTTAAAAATGTTATTTCCAGCTGAATTTTGATATTCAAAAACTTCGTAGCAAAAATATGTAGTACCCATTAGATTATTCCATTTGATAGCATTTATATTATTAAGCTGATTTAAAATTGTTTCGATTATTTCCGGGCTATAACCCAGTTGCTCCAAATATTGAGAGGCATCCTCAATCTCTCAATGGATTAATTGTTTCAACAGTTTAAAAAAAAGCAAGGCAGAGACGGATAATCTATATATTTATATAAAAGGATACAAATACATAGTCTTTTTAACTAACAAAACTTAATGTAGCTTAAAAAACGCTAAAAACCCTCCAACGAAGATTTTCCCAGCTGTAAGAACCATTTAGAGGTGTTTTTTAACTTCCCGCTTTTAATAGCAAGAAACCACTAGTTCTAACCGGAAAACCGCCGTTTTGGCAACACTGTTTGTGTGAATGGTTTTGTTTACTTTTAACACGTGTACAAGGCGCATATCAAGGCAGATTTATTTTACTAGGTAATAGCGGCTCTACAACAAATACAACATTGACAAAAACAACATGTCTTTTTATTGTTGTTTTGTGTGTTGGAAACGTCAAAAACGCAAAGAGAAATAAAAGATAATTGCTCTCATTACACATGCTTGCTTTGTCTCGCAAACGCTTGTTGTTAGTGTTTTTTTGAAATTCGTAAACAAACAAAGGAAAATACAAGAACTTTTGACATTTCCAACTACAAACCAGCTGGGCGGACGACACTACCTAGTAAAATAAATCTGCCTTGGCGCATATATAAGGAGTTGTCATCGGCGAGTTGTTACATCAAAGCAACTTTTTGGTACGAGTGTGTGTCAAAAATCAGTGGTTGAGGCGAATAAAATTTTAATTTGCTTTGAAAAATATAAAGCAAACAGTCAAAAAATTCAAAACAAGAGTGACAATATTTAAAAAATAAACAATACAAAATTTAACGAAACAAAAATAAATTCTTAATTTTAAATTTTTAATTTTAATAAAATTTCAACAAAGAATAAAATTATAACATGTTGTTTGACTTTCTTAATACTGGAACCAAAAACACATTTATTAATAATTTAAAAATTTTTCTTTTTTTATTTATTGTGTTTATACAAGGCAGATTTATTTTACTAGGTAGTGTCGTTCGCCCAGCTGGTTTGTAGTTGTAAACGTCAAAAGTTGTTTGTATTTTCCTTTGTTTGTTTACGAATTTCAAAATATACTAACAACAAGTGTTTGCTAAACAGAGCAAGCATTAGTATTGAGAGCAATAATCTTTTATTTCTATTTGTGTTTTTCACGTTTCCAACGCACAAAACAACAATAAAAAGGCATGTTGTTTTTGTCAATGTTGTATTTGTTGTAGAGCCGCTACTACCTAGTAAAATAAACCTGCCTAGTGTACTGGAACCAAAAACACATTTTTGCTGGAATAAATTCAAAATTTTTATTTTTTTTTATTTTTTGTGTTTATATATTCGTACTTATGTACACTCTGGATCAGTTGATTAGAACCACTTAAAAATACATATAAATTTACTTTTACATAGCAACACTTTGTATTTCTTTCCATAGTTTTAAATTTTTTCTTTAAGTTTCCGAGTACAGTTTTTAGACTTTGCCCAATTTCATGCGCAATGTCCTGATAGGTCATTAACTATTACATACTGTTCTTGCTCATTTTCCACTAATCTTAGTGGAAAGCAGTTTTTTCTAGCAGTTTAATGTTTAAATTAAATGCGACTACATAATTGGAAATAATTTAAAAAACGAAAGGAAGGCTCAAAGTGGGTCATATAAAGGGAACAAAATTGTATAGGTATTTTTTTTTTTTGTTTGTGGAAAACAGTTGCCTTAAAAACAAAACAAAACGAATTGAAAAAAACAACAAAGCAAACTTTGACGTTATTTCGAACAGTACTTCATGCTGATGATACCACCTGGTTATCAATTCGCCTTGCACGTGTATGTACATATGCATGGCGAAATAATTCCAGGTGACCGCAATGGCGAATTCATTAATTTCGCCGTAAACTCTAAATGTCAAACTCCATATATAAAAAATATGTATAACAGTTTATTGTGTGGTGTTTGCATATGTACATGGCGAAAATATACCAGGTGGTCGCAATGGCGAATTCATAATTTTCGCCGCAAACGTGAAATGTCAAACACCATGGCGAAATAATACAGGTGGTCTCGATAGCGAATTCATTAATTTCGCAGTAAACTCTAAATGTCAAACTCCATATATAAAAAATTTATCTAACTGTTATACATATTTTTTATATATGGAGTTTGACATTTAGAGTTTACGGCGAAATTAATGAATTCGCTATCGAGACCACCTGGTATTATTTCGCCATGGTCAAACACCATATAAAAGAAATATATACACATTTTTTTATGTATGGAGTTTGACATTTAGCGTTTACGGCAAAAGTGATTAATTCGCCATCGAGACCACCTGTATTATTTCGCCATGCATAAAAAAGCTGTGTACTATTTTTTATATATGAAGTTGAACATTCGTTTCTACCAGCAAAAAAAAAAAAATAAATTCTCCAACGCTTCCACCTGGTAATTGATTCGTCTTAGTACATAAGTGTACATAAAAAGCAAAAAAATGCTCCATTTTTGCCTTAAAATATTGATGGACTTATTAACTAGTGTGGACCAGTGATCGGTTATGAGTAGTGGAAAAACAAGTGAAGTTGAATCATGACTCTTATTTTTTTGTACTTATACGCATTCATAAATTTTTCTGACTCACTAAACACCAAACATCTCAAAGGTTTGAACTACTCTGAGTATTCATACTTAACAACATGTATGATGTTGATGATTTCGACTCGCACTAACTCATTATATGCAGTCAATACAAAATAAGTATGATTCCCTAACGGAAAATAAAATACTCTGTAGAAGGTTTCACAGTGGCGTGTGGGATGTTTTTTCTATTATTTCAATAGAAGGTTTCACAGTGATGTGTGAGATGCTTTTTTTTTATTATTTTAGTAACTTTAAGGGTTTTTAGAATAATGTTTAGAGGAATGTTTATTACTTTCACAATGCTTCGAAGTAGAACCTTTTTAACTCTTGCATATATAATTCAACCAAAAAGATGTTTACGTTTAAATTTAAAAAACTGCTTAAAAAACAAAAGCTGCTTTGAAGAAAATTTCTTCTATTTCGAAAACATTTCTATGGGAAAATTAATTTTCGAGAAAATTTAATTGAAAATTTTTACGTGGCAACGTTCTTAGTGATAGTTTTTCTAGGAAAACTTTTTAGTTGAAACTTTTTTATAAGTTTTAGACAGAGTTTAAAAATACAGTAACGAGCCCTATTACTAGTGGTTTTTAAAAAAGAAAGGTTTTTATTGCTGATTATACATTTTATTAGTTTTCATTTATTACATTTTCATTGATTATTACACAATTCTATATTGATAAAAAATATTTTATATTTTTATTTTTGTCCCTATATTTTAATGTAACAATCGCCGTCCTTTTGAAAAGTACTAAAGAATAGAACCGAAAATTTTTCTTGAGTGGCTTAAATGAGTTGTAAGTATTCAGAGCATTTTTCGAAAATTATAAATCTAAACGACATACTTCACGAATCATACATATATGAGTTCGATGTCGACGTAGTACTCATAATCATACAACTTGTCTTTATGAATCACTCTTATAGTGAGTGCGAATAAATCTGAGTAGTAAAATTTAAATGATGTATACTCACTTGAATTTAAATTTTTGTAAGTGATTATGAATAGCGAAAAAACGACTTATTGCCGATCACTGGTGTGGACCAAAACGACAATAATTACAGCAATAAAGTACTCAATATCATTGTGTAGTCTTTGGGCACCTTTAAGTTAAGTTATTTAGAAAGGCTTCCACTGAAAGAAAAGAAATAAGTATTAGAAAATAACTCAACATTTTAGTTAAAATATTTAAACAAATACTTTGCTTTTTTGTGATTTTGTTAATTACCACAAAAGCTGCCTTAAGTTACGTTATTTAGAAAGTCTTTCACTGAAAGAAAAGAAAAAAGTATTAGAAAATAACGCAATATTTTAGTTAAAATATTTTAATATTTTCCTTTTTTGCTGATTTTGTTTATTACCTCAAGCGCTGCCTAAAGTTAAATCATTTAAAAAGACTTTCACTGAAAGAAAGGAGTATTCGAAAATAGCTCAATAATTTATTCCAAGCAGTTTGCTAAATCCCAATAGTTTTTGTTTCGACTTTTGTTCCTTTAATCTCCTGTTTATATGTCTAACTCGAAAGTAAATTCTGCATTTAAAAATTTTTTTTGTATTATCCGGTTTGTCAGTGTGATATATTATCGCCGTTTGCTTTCCTAAATACTACTTCCAAGTTTCTAAGCTTGGTCAACCCATGTAAAGGAACTTTGATGACTTTCGTATTCTTCAAGATAATTATGTAATGCCAACTTCATCTAAGTTCGGTTCGTCAAAGTTGATAAATTCATTTTCCTCTGGCAGTTCTTCAATTATAATACTATAGTCAATGTTTTGAGGCTCTAACATTTCATTTGCTCTTGAGGAATTAAGCCAGACATGTCATCTTCCGGTAAAAAAATAATAAATATAAGCTTTTATTTATTATAAGTATTTGCGAAGCCTATATTTAAAATCTCTTGGCGACGGATGGTCACTTAAACCCCTTTTACTCCTAATGGCACCAAAGAAATGCTCGAGCACGTCTTAGTTTAATCGCTTTGTCACCAAGTATGTCATGCTACACCTTTGCACATATTTGCGTAACATTAATAGCACGTTATTGGAAATTATAATTCTTTTTTGAAAAGTTTCTAGGGTATTTGTTTTTCCTGGAATAATCGGTACTGACATAACTTCAGTCATTTTGTTTAAATCTTTACTTTGTGACTCTAAAGCTAAGCCAAATGGTTTTCAGTAAACAATGGTTTTTAAATAAAAATAAAACAAATAAGCATCGAAAAGAAAGTTTACCTTGCCTGGATATTTAAAATCATGGCGAAATAGCACCAGGTGGTCTCGATAGCGAATTCATTAATTTCGCCGTAAACTCTAAATGTCAAACTCCATATATAAAAAATATGTATAACAGTTAGATAAATTTTTTATATATGGAGTTTGACATTTAGAGTTTACTGCGAAATTAATGAATTCGCTATCGAGACCACCTGTATTATTTCGCCATGTCTAAAATTACTTAGTTTTGAACAAGGCGAATTAAATACAAGGTGATAGCGGTGGCGAATTCAATTCTTTTACCATGTATTCTAACTGTCAAACTCCATATATAAAAAATTTATCTAACTGTTATACAGATTTTTGATATATGGAGTTTGGCAGTTAGAATACCAGGGAAAAGAATTGAATTCGCCACCGCTATCACCTTGTATTTAATTCGCCTTGGTTTTGTATTGAAATCAAACCAGTCATTAACAAGCTGGAAAAAGCCTGCTGTCTCTGTTGGCTTATAGAGATCCATCCCCTGAAAGTAACATCTTCTAATCTCATTTGCGTTTGTATTTGAAAATAGCTGTGCAGCTAACTAACCTTTTTGTCTTACTGAAAATTAAATACATTTAAGAAACGAAAAACCTATATGAAATTTTATACAATGCCAACAAAAATGTATATCCATTGTATTTAATAATATGAAATAAATATTAGAAGTAAACATGTTTTTGCTTATTTGGTTGTTTATTCCTTATAGGAAGCCAAGCTACAAAACCAATTTTTATAAATATAATAATATAATATAAATATAATATAACAGTTATACATATTTTTTATATATGGAGTTTGACATTTGGAGTTTACGGCGAAATTAATGAATTCGCTATCGAGACCACCTGTATTATTTCGCCATGTATTTAATATTGGATAAATTATAATTTTGAGAAGGGAGACATTGTAACATCAATAAAAAGCTATGTTTTATGGGTCAGTGGTTTTGTTTAGTCTTGTTTATTTGATTTCTTAGTTAATGAATATGGCAAGACGAATTAAACATAGGGTGATAGCGGTAGCGAATTCAATTCTTTTCCCTGGTATTCTAACTGTCAAACTCCATATATAAAAAATCTGTATAACAGTTAGATTAATTTTTTATATATGGAGTTGGACAGTTAGAATACATGGGAAAAGAATTGAATTCGCCACCGCTATCACATTGAAGAACAAATAAGCAAGATTAAGCCTACAAAGCTGCAAATTGGGGAAGGAAAATATATTGAATGCAATTACGAGTTCCACCTGACCATGGTTGACGGAAAAGTCGTAAACGAACTGACAGGAACAAAATCAACAATGTCATGCCCGATTTGCAAAAAGAGTCAGAAGAACTTTGGTAATTTAAACGATTCTACAAATGAAGAGAATTACGAATATAGAATGTCACCATTGCACGCAAGGATTAGGTGTATGGAGTTCTTGCTAAAACTGGCGTATACCCTACCACAAGAGGAAAACTTCGATGAAAATACATCAATAAAGGATAAGGAAAAGATCAGAAAGAAGAAAATACAGGATGCTTTTTTTAAACAAGTTGGACTAAAAGTAGACTGTCCCAAGCACGGATATGGTAACTCAAACGATGGAAACACTTCTAGGAGATTTTTTGAAAATCACTGGAATTGACAATCAAATCGTGAAAAGATTGGGAACGATCTTCGATGTTTTAAACTGCAAAGAAAATGTCAATTCTACAAAATATGAAGAATATGCGTCGAAAACTGCATCTCTTTTAGCAGAAATGTTTTCACAGAAGAAGTTGACCCTGACCGTACATAAAATATTGGCGCATGGCAAAGATATAATTGAGTTCCAGTCTTTGCCAATTGAAGAGCTTTCTGAAGAAGCACAGGAGTCTCTTAACAAATTTTATAAAAAATATAGATGTCAGAACACATTCAAAACATCAAACGTAAGGCAAAATGAGGACCTCTTCAACATGTTGGCAGCATCTTCCGATCCACTTATTTCTTTCCTGCGGCATGTAAAGTCACGAAAAGAGTTAGAAAATAATTATAGTTTAGAAACTCTTAGTCTTTTAGATATACCTTCTCTTATGATTTGTGATGAATACTTTACAGAAAATTGAAAAAATTAATTTTAAAAAAATTTTTTAATTTGTTGGGTAATAATTTAAAACATAAAACCCTAAAGAAAAAAATAAAAACTATTTAAAAATGTAAAAAAAATTTTTTTAGTTACCATAAAATTGATTTTTCTACTAATTTTAACTTTGATAACCCATAAGTAGGCCCCTACAAAGCGTAGCCCCCTTTCCAAACGCTCATTTCATAGGCTGAACAGTTATCTATCGTATGCTGTTTAAACTTTTTAATTATCTTATTCGGTTCAAAAGATATGATTTTTGCAACGAAAAAACTCAAATGGCGCCACTGTGCGACGGGAAGAAGAAGGCTGCTGTGCGAAACTGCTATTGGAGCTGCGGCAAGAAAGTCGTCATTTGTATAAAAATTTTTTAAGAATGAACGCAGCCGATTTCGATTATTAAGTATGTAAGTGTTAAATTAATTTTTATACCCATAATTTTATTTTTGACCCACTTGTATTTAAAGATAATATCACTACTGATATCAAAACAGATAACAAGGTTTCGTATCGGAACGCTTAGCAGTTACGCTTCGGTACTTAGCAACAGGTCATTGAAATATGTATTCCGTATTCCTCACAACACAATTTCAGGAATTATTTCCGAAGTGTGCGCTGCACTGTATAAAGTTTTGCAACCGGACTACTTGAAGGTAAAATAAATATAAAATCATTTTTATCTACAAATTAGTGATTACATTTTTACCATCAACAGCAGAGGACTGGGTAGCCGTATCTAAAGAATTTTTACGGTTATGGAACTTTCCAAATTGTATTAGGGCATAAGACAGAAAGCATGTTGTCATGACTGCGCCGGAAGTATTTACTACAATTATAAAGGTAAATATGCTTACTTTACTTTAAATATATGTCTTGGACTAAGTTGTTTTGTAGGAACACATAGCATTGTATTAATCGGAATTGCTGATGCATCTTACAAGTTTTTATATAAAGGTGTTGGGTCAAACGGCCGTATATCAGATGGAGGAGTTTTTCGAAAAAGCTCCTTTAACCAAGCTCTAACAAACAACAGGCTTAATCTGCCGTCACTAAAACCATTACCATGTAGAAATTTCAATATTCCATACGTTTTGGTTGCAGATGATGCTTTCGCTTTGACACCGAATGTTCTGAAACCGTATGGTGCACGTAATATGAACGATATTCAAAGAGTTTTCAATTATCGTTTGTCGAGGGCTAGTTGAGTAATAGAAAGCACATTTCGAATTATGTCAGCCCAATTAAACTTGAGCCTCAAAAACCAAAGAAGTTACCGTCGCCTGTTGCGCAATTCACAAAAGTTTTGTGTATTTCAACGCAAATCTTGTTGACCACTATACTGCTGATGGCGATCTAATTCTTGGAGAATGGCGAATCATTCAGAACGACCAAAATTTTTTGGAACTTCAAACTCATCGTTCCTATATATCCCAGGAAACTTTTAACATAACCTCTTAAGACCTGAACGTGAACCGATCGAGTAAAAGATTTTTCAACTGTTTGTTTATCTTATGGGGTGTAAATAAAATATTTGTTTTTATTATTTTTTTTAATTTTTTTATTTAAAGTGGTAGGAAAAGGAGGTGCACATATGTGTACTTCAGGTTTAAATGATTAGCTAGTGAGTAAAAATAGACGGAGTGAAAAACAAGTTGGGTGGCGACATTTTGACGCGGTAGATGACCAACATTGTCAAGCCTTATTTCTGGCAGTGGGTGCAGCATAAACGCACGCTGCTTCTTTGGAGGAGGGTTGATTAAACAATCTTGTATTTCATCTATGGCATCCAAGCTGGATTCTACAAATGCGCTGGTGTTGGGACGAGATATAGTGCCGCAAGGCGAGAAATTGGATTCAACTTTGCCCCCATCATCGCTTTGGCCAGATCAGCCTGTATTGCAGCAAGCCTAACTTATCCTTTAGTTGGACATTTTCTTGTACACAACAACGCGTGTACATTACCCAGCAATTTACGACAACTAGGTCCAAGAAATGGCAGAAAGCTCTCACGGGCCACTTTTTCGTTGGCATTGAACTTCAATCTATGCCACCGATACAGGAGTTATAATAATTTACAGCAGCTGGTTAAATGACATAAATTTTTTTCCTTTATTTTTTGCACCAACGTTGGCAAGTATCTGCAGAAGCGCTTTCTGAACAAGTGTAGCACATCGTGACTGATTTCGTGCCCGTCCATTTAATGATACAGACTTTATCATCACTTTTAACTTTCTCGTCCCTTTCTCCTATTTTTGAGTACTTTTCGAGCTTAAGTTTTTGAGCAACTGGTCCAATCCTTTTTGCCATTACAGTCCTAGTAAAAAAATCCCCCTTCTTTTTTCATTTAAATCATCAGCCAGGTTAAGGCTGGTAAAAAATCTGTCTTTGTACAAAACATAGCTGTCGCTGATTGTACGACACTGTTTTCCACAATTCCTGCTTCTTATCCAAGATTTTTCATAACATCTTGAGGTAATGTATCCTTCCCAACATAGATCTCAGAGTCTAGTACTAACCCGCCCCGAGTAGCCAAGACAAAAGTTTTTTAGTCCAAGTGGATTAGGCTTAGGTGGCATATATTGGCGTCCTGAAAAAGATATCATTTGTTCGTCGATTTACATGTGCTTGGAACGTGGCAAACTTTGAGATTTTCTCAAAATTGGGTCTAAAAGTGGTTTTATTTTCAAAAGTTATTTATTGCCATTGGATAGATTGCTATCTGAAAAGTGGAGAAAATTTCTTATCTCGAAAAACCTGTCGCGATTGATTGCCTTTCTAACAATTGGTACACAAAGGTCTCGACTCCAATAAAGTTTCTCTTAAGGAATTTTTGAAGGTGCCCATCATCAGCTGCATACCAGCAAAACGTATTATTTCGATTGTATTGGTGTAAATTTTTTTTACCTCCCGCTTTTTTGTCGAGGTACTTTGTTCTGTCACTAACTTCTAAAAGTCTAGCCCCAAATATTCCAAAAAAGAGTAAAGGATGTTTATATCAGAGCTACCCTCACATATTAGGATATCATCCTTTATATCTGGTCCAGATTTAGCCATTTCTTTTGTAGTCCAAAAAACGCGGAGTGAACTTTCAACTTCATCTTCTTCCCCAATTTTGCAAATCTTCTTTATCTCTCACCCATTCTTCAGATGACTGATGCGCTCGAAGGCAAGTACTCATCATTTTCGTCTCCCGAGAAATCAAATTCGCAATCTGCTGTTCATCCATATCCAAGCTAACAAATATTCAATATCGATGTAAAACAAACTTTTAATCCGGAGGTACACATATGTGTACCAAGAAAAGAAAGTAGTATCTCATTGTGAAAAACTTCTAAAAAAAAATTTACCTTATTTCACATTAACTCAACAAAAAACTTCAAAAAGTACTAACCTAACTGAAGAACTAATATTTTGTTAATTTTTTTATAATTTTGCCAAGGCCTATTAGAAATTTTTTAAAAATGCAAAAACATAGCCTACAACTTCTAAGCAGCACCAGCTACTGATATTTTTTGTAAGCCCAGTAACTTAAAGCTAGTAAAAGAACTGTTGCTAGAGATCACACGATGCCACTAGTGTTTAAAACTTGTAATAAGTTAAGGTACACACATGTGTACCCACGGTCTGAAGAGGATAAGGGAGGAGTATTCTCAGTACTTTGTAGAGGAAGGTGAAGTCCCTTTTTAGTATAAAAACATATAAGATAATTAAATCTGATAAAATTTTACATATGTATGTATGTTCGTATATTTAACCCTACAAAATATTTAATAAAATAAAAATAATTTTTAAAACTTTAAAATTTTTTGTATTTAAAAAAAGAAAATAATAATAACAGAAAATAAAATTATTTATATGTATGTACATATATATATATTTATATTCAGATGTAAAATTCAAATTTATATATGTATAGACACATACATATGTATATAATATATTCATATATTTTTACACACTTAGTCCAGATTTACACTTTGCAATTTTTTCTGAATTTTTTATTAAAGTTACAGCGTTATGTGCTATCTAAAAGTAAACATTAGCAACAGTAACATCCTCTTAAAGTACAAGCAGTACCATATTGCTTACTCCTTCTGCTTCACAAACAAACAAAAATTTCATGCTAATTTCATGAAAAATTGCATAGTGTAAATGCCGTATTAAACTAACTATATACTATATATAAATATATATATATATATATATATATATATATATATATATATATATATATATATATATATATATATATATTGATATTCACATGTTTAGAAGTATTAAAAAGTAATTCAAAATTAAATATACATATATTTTAATGCACTTAAACTAACAACTATTTACTAGGTATTCTATGTATTCAAACAACGCACTCCTTTACGGCACGCTCTTCTGATCGGCAACATCTTCTTTAGCCCGTTCTTCTTCTAAGCAATCCAAGAATAATATCGTCACCTTTTTGTGCACAGATGCTGCAGCATCACACGTTAGTGCTTTAAGTTCACTATGAAAATAGTTTGCAAATGTCTAATTGGGATCAGCAACGTTTTGCGAGCGTTCTCTGTAACAACTTCTCGCATTGTTTCACCTATCTGAATCGCAACGGTTGTTTGTACATCACTTGACGTAGTTTTTGCTTGTTACCGCTTTGGCATGGGTGGCTCGGAGGAGGGTTCGAAGTGATAAAAGGCTGCAAATAAACAAAAGGCTGCCTATGCACATTACCATTTAATAAAATTTTTTGTATTTATACTTACAATTATTTTCCAATATGTCATTTAACGGAATATTAGAGACTGTTTGTTGACTCTGCTGTTCCTCGGCGCGTCCCACAAAGCTCATGCCATTAAAATACCTCCATTTTTGAGTATTCACCACGCCTTGGCCTGATTTGGTGTTGGTCCTGCTAACATAACCACGGTATTAAATACGAAGATTTGCCCATTTTGGTGTAAGTCTCCAGTGGTAAACTTTTCATTAAAACTATGAAAAATGTTTCGCCATGCAGTATCGCGCAACATTTTGTTGGTTGGTTTGTTCCTGTATTTTTTGGTGAATCGCAGTTATCCATTTTTGCTGGATATATAATAGTTTTAATTAAATCTATTTTATTTATATATATATATATATATATATATATATATATGTTTACTAACCTTTATATTAAATAAATATGTGTATGTATAGATTTGCAAATGAACAGACACTCAGTTTTTTGTTTATTATATTAAGGTGTTGCATACTTGCTTTATTAACAGATGGTTATCTTTTTATTTCGGCGTTTTTGAATTTGTTTCAGTACATCTACTTAATCAATAGTTTTAATTGTAATGTAATATTGTAATTATATTAATGTGCAAATACTTATATGCGTATATTTATTTACACATATGTATACGAGGGCTGCTATTTATATTTCTGGCCTTGCAACACTGAATGCTGCTAAGTGCAATCATACATTTCCATTGGAAAGTTTGTCATTTTTAAGCATAATCGTACTCAAAACGTTTTGACGAACGACCATTATTTGTGTTGTTTACAGTGACTTGAAAAAATTAATATAGAAAAAAATGGAATTAACTCGTGAACATTTTCGTGCCATCATTTTTCACAACTTTCGACATGAATTATCACGACAAGAGTGCATTAATGAACTTAAATCTTTGTATGGCGATAAAGCACTATCCTATTGCACTGTGAAAAATTGGTATAATGAATTTAATCGTGGCCGAGGCTCGCTCAAAGACGAATTCCGTGAAGATCGTCTAAAAACGGCTGTTGTGCCAGAGAACATTGATGCCGTGCGTGAACTCATAATGCAAGATCGACATGCGACATACCGAAAGATAGAGACATCTTTGAACATTTCTTCCACCAGCATACATTCGATACTGCATAAACACCTGTCCGTAAAAAAGGTTTGTTCTCGTTGGATCCCGCACAATTTGAAAGTCGCTCAAAAAAAAGGCTCGTTCGATTGGTGCAAAGAAATGTTGCAAAAATACGATTGCGGTGCTTCAAAAGACGTTTGTAAGATCGTCACAGGTGACGAATCATGGATCTATGCGTATGAGCCCGAAACAAAACAACTATCGACCGTGTGGGTCTTCAAAGACGAGCAAAATCCAACGAAAGTGGTTCGTGGAAGAAGCACTTCGAAGCAAATGGTCGCCTGTTTCTTCGGCAAAACTGGTCATGTGGCGACTGTTCCGCTTGAGCAACGTAGGACGGTCACTTCTGAGTGGTACACTACAATTTGTTTGCCTGAAGTCATCGGAGAAATTCTAAAAACCAACAAGAGAAGATGAACCATTGTTCACCATGACAATGCGAGCTCTCACACATCGGCTCAAACCAGAGCGTTTTTGACCGGCCAAAACGTCGTACAGTCGTACAGCCTTAACTTGGCACCTAATGACTTCTTCTTGTTTCCGCACATCAAGAAAAAAATGCGTGGTCAGCGATTTTTGTCGCCAGAAGAAGCTGTTGAAGTGTTCAAAAACCATGTTTTAGAGTTGTCTCAATCGGAGTGGAAAAAGTGCTTCGACAACTGGTTTGGGCGCATGCAAAAGTGTATAAATCATGCTGGAGAATACTTTGAAAAACAATAAAACCATTTTTGATTATAAATATTCGCATTTTCACTATTAGGCCAGAAATATATAAAGCAGCCCTAGTATACACGTACTGTGATTACTTGCCCTCGGTAGAAGTAAAGATAGTTTTGCTTCAGTCTAGTTTAGTATAGAATTCCAAAATGAAAACAAAACTTACTTATGTTTTAGGAATAATTATTTCAAGAACTAAAATGTTGAATAAATAACTTAAAATTTTTATATAAAATGAGATATTATACTAAGCGCGTTATATACTTCGAAAAAATTACCTTTTGTCGAATTTTTAATATAAAAACCTTTTTTAAAAAATTTTATAATAATTTACTGCGACTCTATTTAAAACCAGCACTTAACTAAAAATTTGAAAAGGAACATTTTATAAGCCCCAATACAACAACTATATGTATACATATGTATAAAATTTCTTAATGATGTATAACTCGAAAAATATATGTCCCGACAACTTTTTAGTTTACCTTTTCTTCTAAAAATTTCATTTTTTTACTATTATCTATAATTTTATTTTTAATTGCTTACTGTAATTTTTTTAAGACACATATGTTATAAAGTTAAATTGTTCAGCCAGTTTTTCCGAAACTTAATAACTTAGTTTTAATAGTGGGCAACATTGATGATACAGCTGTTATTTGTCTCCGTTTGTTCTTACAAAGTTTTTGTTTATATTTATTTGCCAAAAATGAGTCAAATATTTGCCGTCGAGTGGTCACACTATGTTCACATTAGAAGCATTTTTGTTTGCCGGCAAATAATTTTATTTGCCTAAAATTAGCTGTGGTATAGTTTGCTCCTAATAAATATTTTGTCGTCAGACTACGGCAAACAAATATTTGCTGATTTTAGGCAAATGTTTTACTAATGTGACCGTACCTTTAGTCAAGGCCAAAAGCGCATTGACCACTTGTTTTCATATAAGTACATTGTATCATGTAGTGATGGTTTATGGTTATTTATTATTTATCTGTATTTCGCGTTAGTGCTTTTTTTAAGTAACGGTTTAGAGACATGTTTAGTTATGTAAATCTAAAATTTCTTAGTTGACTTTGTTATAGTGATGTGCTGATAGCACACAGCAAGTGCCAATTCAAAATTGTATAAGAAAACGGATACCAAGTTATTGCTCATAACAGAAATCAATTTGAATAGTAAAAATTGCTCAAATAAGTTTTAATATAATTTAGTTTTGGAAAATTTTAACGAAAGTGAATTTAAAAAAATCAGTAATGAGCCTCATATCCTACAGGAGAGCTTGAAATATTAAAGTGATTTTTTTGTGGTGTGTTAACAGCGTAGAACTAGAGGAATTATAGATTTGTGCGAGCAAGACTATTTGGAGTTTTTGTGTTATCCACTGGATATCTGAAAAGGAGGTGCAGTGGATTGTAAGCGCAGACAGAAAGATCAAATGTAAAAAAACCAAAAGATTTTTATTGCAAATTTGAAGCTAACGATTTTTTTTATTTTGTGTTTAACCATGGAGTTAATGTCGACGTCGTTGACGGCGTTTCAACGCCGAAAAAGTTGAAACAGATTGAACTTTTACGGCGTTGCAACGCGTTGAGATTAACTGCTCTTATTCAATTTCATACGATTCAAGGCATATCAATTACCAGGTGGCAGCGTTAGAAAAATTAAAACAACAATACAACAACACCAGGCATTTTTGTTTGTGTAAAATGTATACGCCTGTCAAAAACATCTGAGAATTAAAGGCATACATATTTAAAAGTTTGTTTACCTTTTCGTCTTAATGATGGCGACGGAAAATTTCTTTGGCTTAAATCTAGTTTACGGACGCAGCTAAAAAATCACTAAGAGTCAAAATCACTCGGTGTTAAAAATTAAAAAAAGTTACCTACGGGATGTAAAGTTAAATTTTAAACTAAAAATCTTAGTTTCCGAGTTACGGGCCTCCAAAGATTGTAAATACAATATGAAATATATCGAGTATTTTGTGGTGGAATGGGGCAATATGGATATAATTGAAAAGGTAATTTAAATATCTACGCAGAAAACCTTTAGTAATCGAAGCCGATGTTGGTCATACTATAAAGAAGAAAATTCTTGCGCCCGGCCGAATGCCGGCTACGCAGAAATCTTTAGTAAGCGAAAAAGATAAAAAAAATCTTTAGCAAGCGAAGCCGGTGTTGTTCATACCATAGAGGAAAAAGTAAGTTAACGTTTTAACTTTTCCCCAATACGAAATGTATGTATTGTAATGCCTTGTATTTTATTTTAGCAGGCAAAATGTGCAACTATGGCCGATTCCAACATCTTTTGCCCGTTCAGATGTTGTACATACATCAATATTTCGGGTTGATTTCTCAAACGAAGATGGTCAAAATGAAACCTTAGGTGTTTTAAATAAGGTCAGCAGTGAAAGCAGAGATATGGTATCCTTTAATGACTGACTCGTTTCCTACCAAACTAGATCCACAAATTTTAAAGAAAATGAAAGTGAAATATGTTTCCGATGAACAATTGCAAAAAATTCAAAAAGTATATTTTTCAGATAATTAATATTGTATCAAGTAAAATATTTATTTTATCCGCAGCTGTTTGAAGAGTGTCCTGTATAACATCGCATTGCCTTAATATATGAGTCTGGTGTGTCACACGATAAACATATGAAACAAATGCTTTAGTCCAAGATATAAATTATCCCTACTTTGATGAACATAAATTGCCAAGATCCAGACAGTGCATGATGAGGGTAAAGTTTATTGATAAGAATATTGAGTGTAGAATCACTTAAGATCTTTTCATTTAGTACTGTGACATACGTATTACAAAAATCCAAGAAATGCTAGAAAATATTCCATCACCCATGGCAGGAGCCTCAAGGTTTTGATAATCAAGTACGGCAGATTGTTAGCAATTCAATTAAAGAATTACTCAAAAATCATTATCGCAAAGAGTAAATTCACGCAAAAGTGGATTCATATGACAATGAGGTGCATTAAAATTTTTTTTTTATTTATTTGAAAATTGAGAATCGACGATAGATAGAAGAAATCGACGATAGTATGATGAATGACGAACAGCTTGGTGAAATTTTAGACGATATGCAGCTAGAAGCCGATGAAAATATATAAAACTCTGAAACAGGCAGTATTTTGTGATGAAATCGATCGATTTAAAAGCAAGATTTGAATTTGTTTTCGTTCTTAAAAATTTCTTTTCATACATTTGCATTTTTTGTTTTCGTTTGCGTGTTGTAAGCCGTGGGGTTGGGCACCATATATATGCTGATCTGTATACCAATAGTAAGGTTTAGGATCAATGCCTTCACGTTCATAACCTTTAAGTAGTTCTTCATTATAGTAAATCCTCATGGAACCGCCTACAATTTGTGTAAATCTGTTATAATCTATTTGTGAAATAAAATATATGTATATTTGTTGCTAAGTATTATATACAATGTATTATATATTTATATATATATAATATAATATATTATATATATATATATAATATATATATATATATATTATATATATACATAATATATATATATATATATATATATATATATATATATATATATATATATATATATATATATAATACCAGGTGGTCTCGATAGCGAATTCATTAATTTCGCCGTAAACTCTAAATGTCAAACTCCATATATAAAAAATATGTATAACAGTTAGATAAATTTTTTATATATGGAGTTTGACATTTAGAGTTTACTGCGAAATTAATGAATTCGCTATCGAGACCACCTGTATTATTTCGCCATGTTTAAAATTACTTAGTTTTGAACAAGGCGAATTAAATACAAGGTGATAGCGGTGGCGAATTCAATTCTTTTCCCTGGTATTCTAACTGCCAAACTCCATATATCAAAAATCTGTATAACAGTTAGATAAATTTTTTATATATGGAGTTTGACAGTTAGAATACATGGTAAAAGAATTGAATTCGCCACCGCTATCACCTTGTATTTAATTCGCCTTGGTTTTGTATTGAAATCAAACCAGTCATTAACAAGCTGGAAAAAGCCTGCTGTCTCTGTTGGCTTATAGAGATCCATCCCCTGAAAGTAACATCTTCTAATCTCATTTGCGTTTGTATTTGAAAATAGCTGTGCAGCTAACTAACCTTTTTGTCTTACTGAAAATTAAATACATTTAAGAAACGAAAACCTATATGAAATTTTATACAATGCCAACAAAAATGTATATCCATTGTATTTAATAATATGAAATAAATATTAGAAGTAAACATGTTTTTGCTTATTTGGTTGTTTATTCCTTATAGGAAGCCAAGCTACAAAACCAATTTTTATAAATATAATAATATAATATAATATAAATATAATATAACAGTTATACATATTTTTTATATATGGAGTTTGACATTTAGAGTTTACGGCGAAATTAATGAATTCGCTATCGAGACCACCTGTATTATTTCGCCATGTATTTAATATTGGATAAATTATAATTTTGAGAAGGGAGACATTGTAACATCAATAAAAAGCTATGTTTTATGGGTCAGTGGTTTTGTTTAGTCTTGTTTATTTGATTTCTTAGTTAATGAATATGGCAAGACGAATTAAACATAGGGTGATAGCGGTAGCGAATTCAATTCTTTTCCCTGGTATTCTAACTGTCAAACTCCATATATAAAAAATCTGTATAACAGTTAGATTAATTTTTTATATATGGAGTTGGACAGTTAGAATACATGGGAAAAGAATTGAATTCGCCACCGCTATCACATTGAAGAACAAATAAGCAAGATTAAGCCTACAAAGCTGCAAATTGGAACAAAATCAACAATGTCATGCCCGATTTGCAAAAAGAGTCAGAAGAACTTTGGTAATTTAAACGATTCTACAAATGAAGAGAATTACGAATATAGAATGTCACCATTGCACGCAAGGATTAGGTGTATGGAGTTCTTGCTAAAACTGGCGTATACCCTACCACAAGAGGAGAAAAACTTCGATGAAAATACATCAATAAAGGATAAGGAAAAGATCAGAAAGAAGAAAATACAGGATGCTTTTTTTAAACAAGTTGGACTAAAAGTAGACTGTCCCAAGCACGGATATGGTAACTCAAACGATGGAAACACTTCTAGGAGATTTTTTGAAAATCACTGGAATTGACAATCAAATCGTGAAAAGATTGGGAACGATCTTCGACGTTTTAAACTGCAAAGAAAATGTCAATTCTACAAAATATGAAGAATATGCGTCGAAAACTGCATCTCTTTTAGCAGAAATGTTTTCACAGAAGAAGTTGAACCTGACCGTACATAAAATATTGGCGCATGGCAAAGATATAATTGAGTTCCAGTCTTTGCCAATTGAAGAGCTTTCTGAAGAAGCACAGGAGTCTCTTAACAAATTTTATAAAAAATATAGATGTCAGAACACATTCAAAACATCAAACGTAAGGCAAAATGAGGACCTCTTCAACATGTTGGCAGCATCTTCCGATCCACTTATTTCTTTCCTGCGGCATGTAAAGTCACGAAAAGAGTTAGAAAATAATTATAGTTTAGAAACTCTTAGTCTTTTAGATATACCTTCTCTTACGATTTGTGATGAATACTTTACAGAAAATTGAAAAAATTAATTTTAAAAAAATTTTTTAATTTGTTGGGTAATAATTTAAAACATAAAACCCTAAAGAAAAAAATAAAAACTATTTAAAAATGTAAAAAAAAATTTTTTAGTTACCATAAAATTGATTTTTCTACTAATTTTAACTTTGATAACCCATAAGTAGGCCCCTACAAAGCGTAGCCCCCTTTCCAAACGCTCATTTCATAGGCTGAACAGTTATCTATCGTATGCTGTTTAAACTTTTTAATTATCTTATTCGGTTCAAAAGATATGATTTTTGCAACGAAAAAACTCAAATGGCGCCACTGTGCGACGGGAAGAAGAAGGCTGCTGTGCGAAACTGCTATTGGAGCTGCGGCAAGAAAGTCGTCATTTGTATAAAAATTTTTTAAGAATGAACGCAGCCGATTTCGATTATTAAGTATGTAAGTGTTAAATTAATTTTTATACCCATAATTTTATTTTTGACCCACTTGTATTTAAAGATAATATCACTACTGATATCAAAACAGATAACAAGGTTTCGTATCGGAACGCTTAGCAGTTACGCTTCGGTACTTAGCAACAGGTCATTGAAATATGTATTCCGTATTCCTCACAACACAATTTCAGGAATTATTTCCGAAGTGTGCGCTGCACTGTATAAAGTTTTGCAACCGGACTACTTGAAGGTAAAATAAATATAAAATCATTTTTATCTACAAATTAGTGATTACATTTTTACCATCAACAGCAGAGGACTGGGTAGCCGTATCTAAAGAATTTTTACGGTTATGGAACTTTCCAAATTGTATTAGGGCATAAGACAGAAAGCATGTTGTCATGACTGCGCCGGAAGTATTTACTACAATTATAAAGGTAAATATGCTTACTTTACTTTAAATATATGTCTTGGACTAAGTTGTTTTGTAGGAACACATAGCATTGTATTAATCGGAATTGCTGATGCATCTTACAAGTTTTTATATAAAGGTGTTGGGTCAAACGGCCGTATATCAGATGGAGGAGTTTTTCGAAAAAGCTCCTTTAACCAAGCTCTAACAAACAACAGGCTTAATCTGCCGTCACTAAAACCATTACCATGTAGAAATTTCAATATTCCATACGTTTTGGTTGCAGATGATGCTTTCGCTTTGACACCGAATGTTCTGAAACCGTATGGTGCACGTAATATGAACGATATTCAAAGAGTTTTCAATTATCGTTTGTCAAGGGCTAGTTGAGTAATAGAAAGCACATTTCGAATTATGTCAGCCCAATTAAACTTGAGCCTCAAAAACCAAAGAAGTTACCGTCGCCTGTTGCGCAATTCACAAAAGTTTTGTGTATTTCAACGCAAATCTTGTTGACCACTATACTGCTGATGGCAATCTAATTCTTGGAGAATGGCGAATCATTCAGAACGACCAAAATTTTTTGGAACTTCAAACTCATCGTTCCTATATATCCCAGGAAACTTTTAACATAACCTCTTAAGACCTGAACGTGAACCTATCGAGTAAAAGATTTTTTAACTGTTTGTTTATCTTATGGGGTGTAAATAAAATATTTGTTTTTATTATTTTTTTTAATTTTTTTATTTAAAGTGGTAGGAAAAGGAGGTGCACATATGTGTACTTCAGGTTTAAATGATTAGCTAGTGAGTAAAAATAGACGGAGTGAAAAAGAAGTTGGGTGGCGACATTTTGACGCGGTAGATGACCAACATTGTCAAGCCTTATTTCTGGCAGTGGGTGCAGCATAAACGCACGCTGCTTCTTTGGAGGAGGGTTGATTAAACAATCTTGTATTTCATCTATGGCATCCCAGCTGGATTCTACAAATGCGCTGGTGTTGGGACGAGATATAGTGCCGCAAGGCGAGAAATTGGATTCAACTTTGCCCCCATCATCGCTTTGGCCAGATCAGCCTGTATTGCAGCAAGCCTAACTTATCCTTTAGTTGGACATTTTCTTGTACACAACAACGCGTGTACATTACCCAGCAATTTACGACAACTAGGTCCAAGAAATGGCAGAAAGCTCTCACGGGCCACTTTTTCGTTGGCATTGAACTTCAATAGTAACCTATCAATCTATCGCATAAATCTATGCCACCGATACAGGAGTTATAATAATTTACAGCAGCTGGCTAAATGACATAAATTTTTTTCCTTTATTTTTTGCACCAACGTTGGCAAGTATCTGCAGAAGCGCTTTCTGAACAAGTGTAGCACATCGTGACTGATTTCGTGCCCGTCCATTTAATGATACAGACTTTATCATCACTTTTAACTTTCTCGTCCCATTCTCCTATTTTTGAGTACTTTTCGAGCTTAAGTTTTTGAGCAACTGGTCCAATCCTTTTTGCCATTACATTCCTAGTAAAAAAATCCCCCTTCTATTTTCATTTAAATCATCAGCCAGGTTAAGGCTGGTAAAAAATCTGTCTTTGTACAAAACATAGCTGTCGCTGATTGTACGACACTGTTTTCCACAATTCCTGCTTCTTATCCAAGATTTTTCATAACATCTTGAGGTAATGTATCCTTCCCAACATAGATCTCGAAGTCTAGTACTAACCCGCCCCGAGTAGCCAAGACAAAAGTTTTTTAGTCCAAGTGGATTAGGCTTAGGTGGCATATATTGGCGTCCTGAAAAAGATATCATTTGTTCGTCGATTTACATGTGCTTGGAACGTGGCAAACTTTGAGATTTTCTCAAAATTGGGTCTAAAAGTGGTTTTATTTTCAAAAGTTATTTATTGCCATTGGATAGATTGCTATCTGAAAAGTGGAGAAAATTTCTTATCTCGAAAAACCTGTCGCGATTGATTGCCTTTCTAACAATTGGTACACAAAGGTCTCGACTCCAATAAAGTTTCTCTTGAGGATTTTTGAAGGTGCCCATTATCAGCTGCATACCAGCAAAACGTATTATTTCGATTGTATTGGTGTAAATTTTTTTTACCTCCCGCTTTTTTGTCGAGGTACTTTGTTCTGTCACTAACTTCTAAAAGTCTAGCCCCAAATATTCCAAAAAAGAGTAAAGGATGTTTATATCAGAGCTACCCTCACATATTAGGATATCATCCTTTATATCTGGTCCAGATTTAGCCATTTCTTTTGTAGTCCAAAAAACGCGGAGTGAACTTTCAACTTCATCTTCTTCCCCAATTTTGCAAATCTTCTTTATCTCTCACCCATTCTTCAGATGACTGATGCGCTCGAAGGCAAGCACTCATCATTTTCGTCTCCCGAGAAATCAAATTCGCAATCTGCTGTTCATCCATATCCAAGCTAACAAATATTCAATGTCGATGTAAAACAAACTTTTAATCCGGAGGTACACATATGTGTACCAAGAAAAGAAAGTAGTATCTCATTGTGAAAAACTACTAAAAAAAAAATTTACCTTATTTCACGTTAACTCAACAAAAAACTTCAAAAAGTACTAACCTAACTGAAGAACTAATATTTTGTTAATTTTTTTATAATTTTGCCAAGGCCTATTAGAAATTTTTTAAAAATGCAAAAACATAGCCTACAACTTCTAAGCAGCACCAGCTACTGATATTTTTTGTAAGCCCAGTAACTTAAAGCTAGTAAAAGAACTGTTGCTAGAGATCACACGATGCCACTAGTGTTTAAAACTTGTAATAAGTTAAGGTACACACATGTGTACCCACGGTCTGAAGAGGATAAGGGAGGAGTATTCTCAGTACTTTGTAGAGGAAGGTGAAGTCCCTTTTTAGTATAAAAACATATAAGATAATTAAATCTGATAAAATTTTACATATGTATGTATGTTCGTATATTTAACCCTACAAAATATTTAATAAAATAAAAATAATTTTTAAAACTTTAAAATTTTTTGTATTTAAAAAAAGAAAATAATAATAACAGAAAATAAAATTATTTATATGTATGTACATATATATATATTTATATTCAGATGTAAAATTCAAATTTATATATGTATAGACACATACATATGTATATAATATATTCATATATTTTTACACACTTAGTCCAGATTTACACTTTGCAATTTTTTCTGAATTTTTTATTAAAGTTACAGCGTTATGTGCTATCTAAAAGTAAACATTAGCAACAGTAACATCCTCTTAAAGTACAAGCAGTACCATATTGCTTACTCCTTCTGCTTCACAAACAAACAAAAATTTCATGCTAGTTTCATGAAAAATTGCATAGTGTAAATGCCGTATTAAACTAACTATATACTATATATAAATATATATATATATATTGATATTCACATGTTTAGAAGTATTAAAAAGTAATTCAAAATTAAATATACATATATGTATATTTTAATGCACTTAAACTAACAACTATTTACTAGGTATTCTATGTATTCAAACAACGCACTCCTTTACGGCACGCTCTTCTGATCGGCAACATCTTCTTTAGCCCGTTCTACTTCTAAGCAATCCAAGAATAATATCGTCACCTTTTTGTGCACAGATGCTGCAGCATCACACGTTAGTGCTTTAAGTTCACTATGAAAATAGTTTGCAAATGTCTAATTGGGATCAGCAACGTTTTGCGAGCGTTCTCTGTAACAACTTCTCGCATTGTTTCACCTATCTGAATCGCAACGGTTGTTTGTACATCACTTGACGTAGTTTTTGCTTGTTACCGCTTTGGCATGGGTGGCTCGGAGGAGGGTTCGAAGTGATAAAAGGCTGCAAATAAACAAAAGGCTGCCTATGCACATTACCATTTAATAAAATTTTTTGTATTTATACTTACAATTATTTTCCAATATGTCATTTAACGGAATATTAGAGACTGTTTGTTGACTCTGCTGTTCCTCGGCGCGTCCCACAAAGCTCATGCCATTAAAATACCTCCATTTTTGAGTATTCACCACGCCTTGGCCTGATTTGGTGTTGGTCCTGCTAACATAACCACGGTATTGAATACGAAGATTTGCCCATTTTGGTGTAAGTCTCCAGTGGTAAACTTTTCATTAAAACTATGAAAAATGTTTCGCCATGCAGTATCGCGCAACATTTTGTTGGTTGGTTTGTTCCTGTATTTTTTGGTGAATCGCAGTTATCCATTTTTGCTGGATATATAATAGTTTTAATTAAATCTATTTTATTTATATATATATATATATATATATATATATATGTTTACTAACCTTTATATTAAATAAATATGTGTATGTATAGATTTGCAAATGAACAGACACTCAGTTTTTTGTTTATTATATTTAAGTGTTGCATACTTGCTTTATTAACAGATGGTTATCTTTTTAGTTCGGCGTTTTTTAATTTGTTTCAGTACATCTACTTAATCAATAGTTTTAATTGTAATGTAATATTGTAATTATATTAATGTGCAAATACTTATATGCGTATATTTATTTACTCAAAACGTTTTGACGTACGACCATTATTTGTGTTGTTTACAGTGACTTGAAAAAATTAATATAGAAAAAAATGGAATTAACTCGTGAACATTTTCGTGCCATCATTTTTCACAACTTTCGACATGAATTATCACGACAAGAGTGCATTAATGAACTTAAATCTTTGTATGGCGATAAAGCACTATCCTATTGCACTGTGAAAAATTGGTATAATGAATTTAATCGTGGCCGAGGCTCGCTCAAAGACGAATTCCGTGAAGATCGTCTAAAAACGGCTGTTGTGCCAGAGAACATTGATGCCGTGCGTGAACTCATAATGCAAGATCGACATGCGACATACCGAAAGATAGAGATATCTTTGGACATTTCTTCCACCAGCATACATTCGATACTGCATAAACACCTGTCCGTAAAAAAGGTTTGTTCTCGTTGGATCCCGCACAATTTGAAAGTCGCTCAAAAAAAAGGCTCGTTCAATTCATGGATCTATGCGTATGAGCCCGAAACAAAACAACTATCGACCGTGTGGGTCTTCAAAGACGAGCAAAATCCAACGAAAGTTGTTCGTGGAAGAAGCACTTCGAAGCAAATGGTCGCCTGTTTCTTCGGCAAAACTGGTCATGTGGCGACTGTTCCGCTTGAGCAACGTAGGACGGTCACTTCTGAGTGGTACACTACAATTTGTTTGCCTGAAGTCATCGGAGAAATTCTAAAAACCAACAAGAGAAGATGAACCATTGTTCACCATGACAATGCGAGCTCTCACACATCGGCTCAAACCAGAGCGTTTTTGACCGGCCAAAACGTCGTACAGTCGTACAGCCCTAACTTGGCACCTAATGACTTCTTCTTGTTTCCGCACATCAAGAAAAAAATGCGTGGTCAGCGATTTTTGTCGCCAGAAGAAGCTGTTGAAGTGTTCAAAAACCATGTTTTAGAGTTGTCTCAATCGGAGTGGAAAAAGTGCTTCGACAACTGGTTTGGGCGCATGCAAAAGTGTATAAATCATGCTGGAGAATACTTTGAAAAACAATAAAACCATTTTTGATTATAAATATTCGCATTTTCACTATTAGGCCAGAAATATATAAAGCAGCCCTAGTATACACGTACTGTGATTACTTGCCCTCGGTAGAAGTAAAGATAGTTTTGCTTCAGTCTAGTTTAGTATAGAATTCCAAAATGAAAACAAAACTTACTTATGTTTTAGGAATAATTATTTCAAGAACTAAAATGTTGAATAAATAACTTAAAATTTTTATATAAAATGAGATATTATACTAAGCGCGTTATATACTTCGAAAAAATTACCTTTTGTCGAATTTTTAATATAAAAACCTTTTTTAAAAAATTTTATAATAATTTACTGCGACTCTATTTAAAACCAGCACTTAACTAAAAATTTGAAAAGGAACATTTTATAAGCCCCAATACAACAACTATATGTATACATATGTATAAAATTTCTTAATGATGTATAACTCGAAAAATATATGTCCCGACAACTTTTTAGTTTACCTTTTCTTCTAAAAATTTCATTTTTTTACTATTATCTATAATTTTATTTTTAATTGCTTACTGTAATTTTTTTAAGACACATATGTTATAAAGTTAAATTGTTCAGCCAGTTTTTCCGAAACTTAATAACTTAGTTTTAATAGTGGGCAACATTGATGATACAGCTGTTATTTGTCTCCGTTTGTTCTTACAAAGTTTTTGTTTATATTTATTTGCCAAAAATGAGTCAAATATTTGCCGTCGAGTGGTCACACTATGTTCACATTAGAAGCATTTTTGTTTGCCGGCAAATAATTTTATTTGCCTAAAATTAGCTGTGGTATAGTTTGCTCCTAATAAATATTTTGTCGTCAGACTACGGCAAACAAATATTTGCTGATTTTAGGCAAATGTTTTACTAATGTGACCGTACCTTTAGTCAAGGCCAAAAGCGCATTGACCACTTGTTTTCATATAAGTACATTGTATCATGTAGTGATGGTTTATGGTTATTTATTATTTATCTGTATTTCGCGTTAGTGCTTTTTTTAAGTAACGGTTTAGAGACATGTTTAGTTATGTAAATCTAAAATTTCTTAGTTGACTTTGTTATAGTGATGTGCTGATAGCACACAGCAAGTGCCAATTCAAAATTGTATAAGAAAACGGATACCAAGTTATTGCTCATAACAGAAGTCAATTTGAATAGTAAAAATTGCTCAAATAAGTTTTAATATAATTTAGTTTTGGAAAATTTTAACGAAAGTGAATTTAAAAAAATCAGTAATGAGCCTCATATCCTACAGGAGAGCTTGAAATATTAAAGTGATTTTTTTGTGGTGTGTTAACAGCGTAGAACTAGAGGAATTATAGATTTGTGCGAGCAAGACTATTTGGAGTTTTTGTGTTATCCACTGGATATCTGAAAAGGAGGTGCAGTGGATTGTAAGCGCAGACAGAAAGATCAAATGTAAAAAAACCAAAAGATTTTTATTGCAAATTTTAAGCTAACGATTTTTTTTATTTTGTGTTTAACCATGGAGTTAATGTCGACGTCGTTTCAACGCCGAAAAAGTTGAAACAGATTGAACTTTTACGGCGTTGCAACGCGTTGAGATTAACTGCTCTTATTCAATTTCATACGATTCAAGGCATATCAATTACCAGGTGGCAGCGTTAGAAAAATTAAAACAACAATACAACAACACCAGGCATTTTTGTTTGTGTAAAATGTATACGCCTGTCAAAAACATCTGAGAATTAAAGGCATACATATTTAAAAGTTTGTTTACCTTTTCGTCTTAATGATGGCGACGGAAAATTTCTTTGGCTTAAATCTAGTTTACGGACGCAGCTAAAAAATCACTAAGCGTCAAAATCACTCGGTGTTAAAAATTAAAAAAAGTTACCTACGGGATGTAAAGTTAAATTTTAAACTAAAAATCTTAGTTTCCGAGTTACGGGCCTCCAAAGATTGTAAATACAATATGAAATATATCGAGTATTTTGTGGTGGAATGGGGCAATATGGATATAATTGAAAAGGTAATTTAAATATCTACGCAGAAAACCTTTAGTAATCGAAGCCGATGTTGGTCATACTATAAAGAAGAAAATTCTTGCGCCCGGCCGAATGCCGGCTACGCAGAAATCTTTAGTAAGCGAAAAAGATAAAAAAAATCTTTAGCAAGCGAAGCCGGTGTTGTTCATACCATAGAGGAAAAAGTAAGTTAACGTTTTAACTTTTGCCCAATACGAAATGTATGTATTGTAATGCCTTGTATTTTATTTTAGCAGGCAAAATGTGCAACTATGGGCGATTCCAACATCTTTTGCCCGTTCAGATGTTGTACATACATCAATATTTCGGGTTCATTTCTCAAACGAAGATGGTCAAAATGAAACCTTAGGTGTTTTAAATAAGGTCAGCAGTGAAAGCAGAGATATGGTATCCTTTAATGACTGACTCGTTTCCTACCAAACTAGATCCACAAATTTTAAAGAAAATGAAAGTGAAATATGTTTCCGATGAACAATTGCAAAAAATTCAAAAAGTATATTTTTCAGATAATTAATATTGTATCAAGTAAAATATTTATTTTATCCGCAGCTGTTTGAAGAGTGTCCTGTATATAGGGTTGCCAGACGGGCCTGATTTGGCCTGATTGTCAAGTTTTTTAATGCGCGTCAAGTGTCAAGTGAAAAAGTGATTTGTCAATGTTTTTTGTAAGTTAATTTTTTTTTCTCAAATTTATTCTAGCTACATATGTAATAATACTTAAAAAAGTAAGTTTATATTTCTAAAAAACACATCGAAAGAGCATATTTTTACCGTCTATATTTCTTAAGATAGTACCTATATTTTTTTTAAATAACGCCTAAGTTTTCTCTAAAATATATAACGACTGAATTTTTATTCTTATATTGTTTTTTGTTTCTTTCACATTGTTTCTGTTATTTTTACTTTTAACGATATTTTTGTTTTTATTCTAATAATTTTTATGAAAAAAATAATAAAAAAAATTATATAAAAACCAATAGTATGAGTGTTTTTATTTGTCAAGTTTTTTTTTCAAAATCAAGTTTTTTTTTGGGCAATGTCAAGCTTTTTGGCAAATTGGATCTGGCAAGCCTACCTGTATAACATCGCATTGCCTTAATATATGAGTCTGGTGTGTCACACGATAAACATATGAAACAAATGCTTTAGTCCAAGATATAAATTATCCCTACTTTGATGAACATAAATTGCCAAGATCCAGACAGTGCATGATGAGGGTAAAGTTTATTGATAAGAATATTGAGTGTAGAATCACTTAAGATCTTTTCATTTAGTACTGTGACATACGTATTACAAAACTCCAAGAAATGCTAGAAAATATTCCATCACCCATGGCAGGAGCCTCAAGGTTTTGATAATCAAGTACGGCAGATTGCTAGCAATTCAATTAAAGAATTACTCAAAAATCATTATCGCAAAGAGCAAATTCACGCAAAAGTGGATTCATATGACAATGAGGTGCATTAAAATTTTTTTTTTATTTATTTGAAAATTGAGAATCGACGATAGATAGAAGAAATCGACGATAGTATGATGAATGACGAACAGCTTGGTGAAATTTTAGACGATATGCAGCTAGAAGCCGATGAAAATATATAAAACTCTGAAACAGGCAGTATTTTGTGATGAAATCGATCGATTTAAAAGCAAGATTTGAATTTGTTTTCGTTCTTAAAAATTTCTTTTCATACATTTGCATTTTTTGTTTTCGTTTGCGTGTTGTAAGCCGTGGGGTTGGGCACCATATATATGCTGATCTGTATACCAATAGTAAGGTTTAGGATCAATGCCTTCACGTTCATAACCTTTAAGTAGTTCTTCATTATAGTAAATCCTCATGGAACCGCCTACAATTTGTGTAAATCTGTTATAATCTATTTGTGAAATAAAATATATGTATATTTGTTGCTAAGTATTATATATAATGTATTATATATATATATATATAATATAATATATTATATATATATATATAATATATATATATATTATATATATACATAATATATATATATATATATATATATATATATATATATAATTATATATAATTATAATATATAATAATATATTATACTAAATATTAAAAATATTTCTTCTCTTTTTTAAATATTATTGGTGGTCCTGAAAAGGACTGATTGATTTAATTTAATTATTTGAAATATTTTTTCTCTTTTTTAAAATAAGATCTTGTAAATAAAAATTAAATATTAAAAAGTTAAAAATAATTTAATTATTTGAAATATTTTTTCTCTTTTTCAAATATTATTGGTGGTCCTGAAAAGGGCCGATTAATTTAATTTCGTTCCAGTTGATAGTTTTTTTGTGCCTGTAATGAAAATATTTGGTAAAGATATTTACGTAAAAATAATTACAAGTTTTTAAAATTTTGAGTAACTTACTCAGTTTGAGACTCTTTTTCTTTGCAATGTTGTTCTGCAGACTTTGAAGCTGCTGTAGTAGTTAGTTCTTTCATGGTGAAAAAACGTAACCCCTGCGGTGGTGTCACAAATGTTAATGTCGCAGGATTTTCAACTGGATACAAGTGGCTTAAAGGCACTTCACTGCAATGCATTGGCACTTCATTACAATTCATATCTATTTCAATTTCATTACAATGCACTTACAAGGCACTTCACTATAACTCATGTTTACTTGTGTTTCACTTTTTTCAATTTTTTGTGGTTCTGGCACTATTGGAAGAGCCTTGGGCATTAAATACAAGCGACTTCCCGCAGTTATAATATCGGCTTCCGAAAAATGGTCAATACATATACGGCTTCTTTTCTTCAACTCTTTTTGGCAAATCTCACTCCACGTTTCTCTTTGTTTTTGATCTTGAGGAATGCCAAAGAAAGTACCACTTCTGCGAACACACTTTTTAGGGCATAAAACAACGCATTTTAAAATATATACACTTTTCCGCACGTTCAACACAAATTATTTTTATTATTATTATTGAAAAACTTTTTCACAAAAACGCCACTATAAACTATACACGTTTTTTTATTGTTGTTAAACAAAT
Organism: Gymnosoma rotundatum; assembly: GCA_916610165.2. NCBI lineage: Eukaryota > Metazoa > Arthropoda > Insecta > Diptera > Tachinidae > Gymnosoma > Gymnosoma rotundatum. The sequence continues at coordinate 32,954,668 of OU744340.1, forward strand.
ATTTTTGACGTTTAAATACATAAACAGAAAGTGTATCAAAAAAAAGTCACCTGACGTAGCGCTGCCACCTGGTTTAATATGCCTTGATACGATTCAACTTTTTTTTGACATTTGACGCCGTCAACGACGTCGACATTAACTCCAGGGTAAGTGTCTAGACGCAGTACCAGTGCATCTCAAACTGGTGCTCCAGTTAAAAGAAGAAAGCTCTATTATGTAATCAGTGTAGACTAAAAGAGCTTAAAAATACCACATTCCAAAGTGATAATGTGTTAAAAGTTTGTTTAATAAGCATACACACCAAGTCCGGTAGTGGAACGGCAGTCTTGCGGACCGCATATTTTTGCGTTCAAATTTACAGAAATATTGCAAGTAAACAAATAAAGATTAATGCTCTAAACACATTCGCCACAGCAAGATACACGAACACACGACAGCAAATAACGCTAGCAACACTTGTCGCCTTGTACGCAGCTGCATTAGGTCTGTCTGGGTACTTTTTCAGTAGCTAATACTCAGTAAATTTTTTTGGGAGAGTAAGACCAATTTTACTCTGTCGGCTGAAAATATATCAAAAAGTACGCAGACAGCATCCAGTAAAATCTTGCAAGAAAACAGCTGTTCGGTGTGTAAACAATTGAAATAACAAAGCAAAAGATTTACGCAAAATTAAATTGAAAACCGATGGCATAGGATTTTAAACAGGAACCTCGATTTTCGGAAATGTCTTCGAAATTCCTCTTTGCAGTAATTGGGCACTATTTCTTCCACATACAGCTTTACACAACTTCTTTCTTTTGGCTTCATAAGAAAAGGCTTTAGACTGGAAAATATATTATTGCCTATGCATCTATTTTGTAGTACGAGTATGCTTAAAATTGTTTTGTTTATTATAATTTATTATAAACACTAAAAATCAACACAATTCTAACTACTTACCTATGCCATTGTTAAATTTAAATTTTTATTTTTTTTCACAAAAATTATTTCATTCAAAAAGTAAATAAAAACAGCTGTTCAACTAGTTGCAAAATCTTGCAAGAAGAAATTTCTCCAGTAACATTTTGCAAGTGCTCTAACTGCCAACTGTCAAAAAATTCTCTTTTTGGCTCTCTCGCTGAAACAAATTTGGAGTACGCAGACAACATTTTGCAAGATTTTGCAGAAAATTATGCAAAATATGTGTACGCAGACAGACCTATTATTATTTTGAAGGCAGCAGATACATAATAAAAATACGAATTTACTGTATTTCAGTGATGTTATTTAAGCGATTTTGAAAGAAGCAGCTCCGATTTATAATTAAAAAAATGTTTTAACTATTTTGTAAGAGGGTATTTAAAGAGTAGAATAATTCGTTTGGATTGTCTTTAAGATTGAAAATATATAGAAGTATTTCTCAGAAGCAATAATAAGTACAGTAGTGCGTGTCACGTAGTTTCTTGTCCACTAAAATAAAAAATACTAAAAACAACAGTTTTTAATATCTATTAAAACCAATCGTGTTATGTATTTACAGATATCCCATACGACAATTGAAATTAATATAAGTACTTCAACCAGCAAGTGCTAAGAACAGAAGTAAAATTTTAACTAAATGTTGTCCACACAAAAAAAGAATTTTAGTTTTATGTACATCTTAATACATTCCTCAGAAATTTTTACAATTATTCTTCGTACACTTTCGCCATGATAATTGTAGAATTTTTAATTCATTGGTTGTGCATTTCTAGTTTTTTTTTTTTTTAATTCAAATTTCGAAAAATATGTTTTAAGCAATCATGGAAAAGTATGTAAAAAGTGTTAAAATTTTTCTATATACAAAACTAAAATGTGCTGACAACTGTTTAAGTACAATTATACCGGTAAAATTAGGTAATTAAATTTTTTTTTCTATTTTTTTACGAAAAAAAAATCCATGTTTGAACCAAGGTTCTAAAGGATCTCTCACAAAATTTTACTCAAATCTATCCAGCAGCACTTACGTGAGACAGATAAGAATTCAATAAATAGGAATTTTGTATTCCAAATTAATTATTGTCTTCACCAGCAACACTATTTTCCTTAAATATTTAATGTACTGAAATTATCCTATTATAGTTTTATTAATAATACCAGGTGGTCTCGATAGCGAATTCATTAATTTCGCCGTAAACTCTAAATGTCAAACTCCATATATAAAAAATATGTATAACAGTTAGATAAATTTTTTATATATGGAGTTTGACATTTAGAGTTTACTGCGAAATTAATGAATTCGCTATCGAGACCACCTGTATTATTTCGCCATGAAATATGTATATCATAAAAAATTTATTGATGCCTTTTTTCATTTTTTGTCGGGTAAAAAGTGTAACTAAACGTCTGCGGCAAAATTTCAGCCAAATTTTAGCTGAAAATATGCCGGCGGCGGCTGTATGCCGTCTATTAGCCGTTCTGCGCAGGTCTCTGTTTTAAGTTTATTGATCTTTTCTAAGATCTTCAACTGGATTTTCTTGCTCCATAAATATTATAGAGACATCCGTCGTACAAGAAATATTCATTAAGTTCTACATTGCTGGTCAAACAAACTTTTTTTTAATGGACAGTTGGCCTTTTGTACCATCAAACATATATTTTTATTTTTTATAAATTAATGAAAATTGACTCATTTTCTGCTTTTTGGTTCATTTTAACTTCATTTCTAAACATTTTTAGAAAGAAAAATTATTTAAAAATGTATGCGGATGTTTTCTAAAGAAAACAAGAAAAATTAGACGCAAGCAGAATGAAATGCAGCATTTTCTGAATCGCCACATCCTTTTTATTTTTTATAAGAATCTACTTACTCTGGATTTAAGGTCTCACTAGTTTCATTGATAGAAACTTCCAACTCCTGTACTTTCCTATTAGAAGGTTCAGTATTGGCAACACATACTACGCTAGTTGTCGCAACATGCCAAAGAATTTGGTTTAAGCTTCTTGCCACAAACTATACTCCACTTTGTTCTGGTGTTTTCATCTTTGGGAATGGTAAATAAATTCCCTTCTTCCTTCGAATATCCCTCATGACACACAGAACACCAACGCAATTTCCTTTAAATTAAAGACACGGGTTTATTATTAAATAATTTAATTTTCAAAAAAATCTTTGTGCTATTTTTTAAAATTATCCCTATTAAATTATATACCGATATTGATTATTGAGGGTCAAAGCACGTCATTTCGCTACCGCTTACTTAGCTCTTCAGGAAACTTCTGACAAACATTTTAAATAAACTAAAAAAATTTTGTCCAAAAAACAAAGTAAAGACAAAAATCAAAGTTTAAGCAAAAACAACAATAAACAAAGATAATTCTATTATTCTTTCTCCACTGTATACGGCTGACTTTTTTCGACATTTTTATACAGTTGAAAGAGAATGAAAAATAAAATATCAAAAACACTACGATAAATTATTTCTATGCACTGGCACTTTGCAAATGATTAAATTAACGACAAACTTAATCGGGATAATTTTAAAAAATAGTACAAAGTTTTTTTTTTTGCAAATTAAGCAATTTCATCTATTTTAAAAAAAGTTTTTAATAGCGACAAGTAGTTTTTATATTATTTCTTTAAGTTCTGCTGAGCACACTTTTATTTTTTTAAGCACAAATTATTTCTGAAAATTATTTTAACGCGTTTTTTGTGCATCAACATACAATAAGAAGAAAAAAGCAAAAATTTTGACACTTGCAAAGGAAAACCGAAAACATATGTTGACCGTATGGCCTAATGCAGTCACCTGCTCAATTCGCCTTGATATACAGTACTGTTCGAAACCCATGGCGAAAATATACCAGGTGGCCGCAATGGCGAATTCATGAATTTCGCCGTAAACTCTAAATGTCAAACTCCATATATAAAAAATATGTATAACAGTTTATTGTATGGAGTTTGACATTTCACGATTGCGGCAAAAATTATGAATTCGCCATTGCGACCACCTGGTATTATTTCGCCATGTTCGAAACCTAAGCAACAAGGCGAATCAATTACCAGGTGGCAGCGTAGGCGAATTCATTAATTTTCGCCGTGTACACTACTGTCAATCTCCATATATAAAAAATCTGTTTACAATTTTTTTTATATGAAGTTTGACATTCGTTTCTACCAGCAAAAAATAATAAATTCTCTAACGCTGCCACCTGATAATTGATTCGCCTTGCTAAGCAACTTTCCGCCAGTAAATACTTATGGTCGTATATGTTCTCTTTAAATAGATTATTGAAAAATTTCCTTTTTATTTATTATTATACATATAGTCTACATACTAATAATAACAACAAAAAATACATTTTATGTCTTTGGAAGAAAATATAAAACAAAAACAAAATTAACTTAAAAATTCGCTGTTCGAAACCTAAGCAACTTTTACATTGTTGCATTTGTTGCGAAATATTAACTAAAACAACAACAAAAATTTTAGTCCCGTTATGATTGCTATTTAAAAAAGTAATTTTGGTTGATTGTATGCATTTAAATACTACCAATTCTTTAGAAGTGCAACCATGACGGGAATACGTTATGGATCAGCTTTTAAGCTAAAGATTTTTCAACTTTTTAATAACGGTAAACCCCAAATTGCTATAGCAAACCAATTAAATATTAATAAATCAATAGTTTCTCGACTTATAAAAAAGTATAAAGCTACTGGGAAAGTAGAGAAGGCCAATAGCGGTAAGCGACCTCGAAAAACTTCTGAGCGAACAGACCTGAAAACACAACACAAAAAACAACAGGCAATTTGTTGCTACAAAATTATGTATGTTGTCAAAAAAATATTGTAAAAAAACAAACAAAATAAAAAAATATATTTGATGAAAAAAAGTGGTTGTAATTATCAAAATAAGAAAATTAAAAAAATTAAGTTACATAAAAATAAAAATACAGGAAAAGTTACCAAAATTCTTTTGTACCACTAGTTTGCTTAAATCACATCCATCGTTCCATTCTTGCACGTTGACCATTTGAAGACTAGACCACAAAAAAACCAAGAAATTATAAATGTGTTAAGAATAATTTCACTATCTTTTTACGCATATTTTGATTATATACATCAGGAACTGCAAAAACGGTTCCATGTTGTGATAGTTTTCTCTAGGAATTTCAATAGTTACTTTGTTTTCTATAAGCAATCAACAAAAATTAAATTAAAAAAAAATTAACAAATTATTTATTTTTGACAAATTTTTTTGACAACTGCAATGTATACAGCTGATGGGCTTTTTCGCCCGTGCGTTCACCTGTATTATTTCGCCATGCTTTAAAATTTTACCCATATTTATATTTGCCTCGGCAAACTTGATTTCAACACTAATACGGACGGACAGACGGACATGGGGTTGGAAATAGATATTGTAGAAATTACACACGGAATGACAAACTTAGTTATACCCTTTTTCTACTTTTTGTAGTGAATGGTTAGTGAAGGGTATAAAAATAAATAACTGTAATGACCTGTGCCATTTAATTTTCATATTGGCAGCCGGTGAAAACCAAGACGCAGCTGTAGCAGAAATCCGGCCGTGTGCATATAATCAACGCTTTGCCGTTGATTGTTAATTATTCAAACTGTTAATTGCTTTTTTTTTTAATTTGAGAGCTATCAATAGCATAAATTTCAACTAAATTTCATTTCATTTGAGTGTGTGTGTGTGTGCTTCCCTTCACATTTTCAAGGAGAAAAGTTTTTACATTAATTTACCTTAATTGTGCTCGATTCCTTCAAATGTAAATATTTCATGACATTCTCATGAAATATTTATTATTTTTAACTAAAAAAATTAAATGTATTACTGCGGGAAAACCATATCCATATGGCCATTTCGCTACTGCTCATATATAGCTCATCAGCCGATTCTAGCCAAATTTTGGTATAAGACTGAGGTTTTTTTTTACAAAATTGTGGTAAAATCCACTGAGGAGCTGTATATGTGCAGTAGGGAAATGGCCATATAGATATGCTTTCCCCCAGTATTTTAGTTAAAAATAGAATATCGTGAAATATTTTTAATTGAAAGATATTGATATAGTTTTTTTATTTGACCTTTTTAATTATTAATTTTTTAATTTATTATTCAAGCACAAGGTCTTTTATTTTTTATTTTTTCAATATTTCGCTACTCCCTTGTGTAGCATCATCAGGACAAAGAAAAAGTAAATAAAAAAAAAAACAAAAAATAAAAGACCTTGTGCTTGAATAATAAATTAAAAAATATATTTGAAAGAATTAAGCACAATTAGAGTAAATTAATATAAAAAAGATTCCCAATAATAAATTTTCTTGTTAAAATGTATTTACATTAACAAAATTATCGGCGACTCGACTACGCCATTCGGCGAATTTGCTTAGAAATTTGGCATACGCGAAAAGCTGAAAGAGAATTTTCAACAAATAGCATATCAGCTAGCATACACAGAAAATTTGGCAAACATTAATAATATACTGTTCAAACGATATGCGAAAATTATCAATATACGTTTGTTGATACGCTGATAACAATTTTGCGTTTACACGGTATGATGGCACTTTAGTAAATTTTTAAGGATAAATATGCTGATTCAACATATCGTCTAAACTAAGCTGAATTTACGTTGCACAGTTTTTCGTTTGCAAATACTTTTAACCATATATGGCCCAATGAAGGGCTCGGTTAGATAAATGAATAAATAACATAAATAAACGGTTCAAAAGATTGACCACATACATAAAAATATATCAACTTTGATTTCTAAATCCAAATTTTATACTTGTTGTTAAAGCGGACTTAGCAGAACATTGTCTTTTTAAATTTCAACCGTCTGCCATAACGGTTCAAAATTAAATTACATAAACTATTGAGACACCCTTTAATTTCGAAATCCAAATTTTATACTTGCTTTTATAGCGGACTTAGCAATACAGGTTCTCTGTAAATTGTAACTGTCTGGCTACAACTGTTCAAAAGTATACATCAATTAAATAAACACCCTTATCGCGGTTGGCGTAGGCGTATTTGTTGTCGTATTTAAAACTCAATGGTATCGTGAAAACTTTTCGCCTACGCCTCTCTTTTTTTGTAAAGGAGTCGTATTGTAAAAGATTACTTACTTTTATTTTTTATGGAACACCCTTTTGACATTTGGAGAAGCATTTGTAATGCTTTACCAGCTTGATTTCGCTATGTAATTGATTATAAAAAAACAAAAACGTTTTAAATACAATTGCGCTAATAAAAATAATGGCCCATATTCATAGTTATAGACAAAAGTCGACTCTTGTTAAAGTATACTCTAAAATAAAATGCTGTTATTATCTTTTTTGCTTTCATAGTCAAAAATAAAGTATACTTTAAGTTTAGCCACCTTCCACTGGGTGCCGACTGTAATTTGATAAATGTTTTCATACAATTTCTAAACAAACATTAGAAAAAAGTAACCTTGTTTTTATTTTGTTCACTTTGGTATAAAAATCAAATAAGGAGTATTGTGTTCTTAAACCAAATAAAATAATTTTGGAAAAATGAGTTAATACTGCGTTTCCACTGCCTTGAAATCAACTAGGTTTGAGAAAAACACTTCGAAGTGTTTCCATTGAGCTGAAGTGTTTTGTAAATTCGAATTTATGACGTTACACTGACATATTTTTGCGTAAAAGAAAAAAAACTATGTTATTTTTTTGTAAAAAATCGTTTTTATTGTTAAATTAATTTTTGTTTTTATATATTTTTCTTCTTATATTTTCTAAACACTTTTTTTTAACAAAAAACATTATTGCTTTCAAACATTTAAAAGTATTTGTCACTTTTTCGATAAAAACATCCAACATGAATAGATAACTCGGAGTTGAACTTGAATATCCTAGACACATCACAGTGTTGCAAAGGCAAAATTAGTTCGAAAAAATAAATTTTCGACATGATTTCAAACAAATCAAGTAATTTAAGTGGTTTTCTAGCATGTAAAATGTATGGAAAATCAAGTAACAAAACACTTGATTTGAGCAAATCAAGTGTTTTAGACAAAATCACGTCAATGGAAACGCACTATAAAAACAGCTACAGGTAGTTTTAAATTTAGAGTTGACTTTCTCACCAAAAGTATATTTTAAATTCTCTATGAATGAATTAGAGTCGACTCTAAAGTAAAACCGACTTTAGTTCCCTTAAAGTATACTTTATTTTAAGTATGAATGAGGGCCAATTTTTTTAAACAAATATGCTTACTGATGGATTTTTTTCATCATCAGAAGACGAAGAAGAATTTAATAATTCCGAAAATCTTATGAAGAAACATTTAAGGCAGCAATGCAATGTATTCTCTTTGCCTGACAAAAAGTAAGTTTAAATGTATTTATTGCATTTGTTAGATACAATTTAAAAATTCTTTTTTCGGGTTTGTTAGTTATTTTAGACTTAAGAAAGAGACATTTTAATATGTTATTAAAACAATGGGACCTAAATTAAAAGATGCCACAAAGAAATCAGCCATTTCAAAAGATGTTAAGCTGACTGCAACACTACGAATTCTTGCTGAGGGCAGTTACCAGAAAGGAGCTAAAAATGATATTAATGTGAACCTTTGCCAGTCTTCTGTAAGCGATGCGTTTCATGAGTGCATAGATGCGATGTAGACAGAACTTTGTCCTCGTTGAATTTTTTTTGTAACGGATGAAGAGGAAAAAAATGAAACAAAAAAATATTTCTTTAAAAAACTGGAATTCCTGGTGTTTTAGGATGTATTGAAGCGACACACGTCGCAATAATACCCCCATCAGTTGAACAACGATTTAAATATCTGAACAGAAAGGGGTTTTATAGTTTAAACGTAATGGTGGTATGTTAAAAAAATTTTTATTTATGGTAATAAAATTTATATCACTTTTTATTAATTTTAAAAAGGTTTGCGAACACAAGCTTCGGATAAGATATATTCAATCCCATTCTCCAGGGTCGTGTCACGATTCACTTATATGGAATGTAAGCGACTTAAAACATCACCCAAAAGAGCAATACCAGAACGGAGAAAGGAATATGTGGCTGCTAGGTAAGTATTAACGTGTTATACATTCATCATACTTTCTGTAAAGTAAATTTTTGTTTATATAAATGTTCAGGTGATGCTGGTTATCCTTTGGACACATTCTTGATGACACCTTTTCGGTCAACAGTAAATAGTTCTCCAGAGAGTTACTTTAACAATTTTCATGCAAAAACTGTGGAGAGAACCATAGGCGTTTTAAAAAATCATATTCGCTGTTTACTAGTAGCAGGACAACTCCATTATACTCCAGAATTTACTGGAAAAATTATTCCTGTTTGTGCTGCATTGCACAATATATGCATTCATTTTAATATTGAGTGGCCTGAAGAACACATTGACAAAGATATGGATATACCTGATTACAATGATGACAACGATTCTAATGCTTCAAGCCTTAGATTAAGAATAATGAATGAATTTAAAAACTAATTTAAAACAATTTAATTATATTTTAAGTAATTTTTATTAAAAACAAAACAAAATTTCTAAAAGAATCTTCTTTTTTTTAATTTCAAGTTCAGCTGCCCTGATTTTTAAAAGTTCTTTACGATGTAATTCTTTCCTTTTTAACTCCTCTTTATATAGTTTCAATTTTTCTTCTTTAATTTGGTAAATTCTTCTTGTATATTTTTCTATTTCGGTTAAACTTTTTTTTAATCCTGAACTAATTTCTTTTTGAAAGTTTATCCCATTCTCTATTTTTGCGAACTTTTTTTGAATTAGTTGGATCACCGTTCTCATCATTATAGGAATTTAAAAATTTTTTTGAAGAAGAGCAAGGTTCTTCAATTGAACTTAAATCTAGATAAAACAAAGTAAATTAAGTTCCAATCTTTGGTGAATATTTAGCCATTTAAGACAGTTGAATATATATTCTACTGGAGTATATCGGTTGCATCTCAATATTGCGCGAGTTAATTTCCAATTATAGGAAATGAATAAAAAAATATATTTTCTTTTTTCTGCACCAAAAAATGTGCGTTTCTTTATTAAATATATTCTTAAGACTGTCTATCCTATTTTTCTTAGCATCTATTTATATTAATAATTATGTTTAATGTTTCTTTGTCCTAACTCAAAATATGTTTTTCTTTGTTTAGGTTACTAGTACCTTTTTTTTATCAGTAAAACATGTTTTGAGTTATTTGTATTAAGTTAGAAAAGAAAGAATGTGTTTCTTATCGTTACAATAGTTGTATTTATGAAGTTTGTCTTATCTCTAGCTTAGAATAGTTATATTTGAGTTTATGGATTTATCATCTTTTATTACTATCTTAGTTATATTTGAATTTATGGATTTGTTGTTACTATCTTAAAATAAGAGATGTTAACTCTCCTCCTTCTTAAAAAAACGTCCTCGTTTTAAACTGTATATTGTCTCTGTCGGAGCTTGAGAAGTTCTATTTCATATAATTCGTCGATTTTTTTGCTTTGTGTTTCTATTTTCTTTATCCTGTAGCATTCGCAGAATTTAATCATACCATAAGTTAGTAATGCTAATGTACATAGTCCCAATACGAAATAAAATGTGTATTTGACTGGATGTTCTTCGATGGGTATCAGAAAGGTTGATATTTCTTGGATATTGTTAAATTTGTAATTACCATTAGATTCTAAGATGCGCATTATTTGTAATTGTTCGTTGTGTAGGTTATGTATGGCATCTTTGAGTGCTTGTTGGTGGTTGTAGTATTGTTTTCCATCTAGATTTGTTGAGTAATTGAATTGTATTAGTTTAGGTCCATTTACTTTTACGTTATTCCAGGTGTGTCCGTAATCTGTAATGATGTTTCCACTTTCGAGTACTTGTAGCGGTGCGTTATTTTCATGTATTACTTCGCATTTGGCTGGCCTGTTTTCTAATACATTAATAGTACAGTTGTCCGGCTTCTTAATTTTGCATATAAAGTTTCCTAGATAATTTTTACATTTTTCGATACTTGTAAATTTATTATTGCATTTTGCTATTCTAGAGTCTAGTAATAGTTTTCCGTGCTTAAATGCTAGTGGATACAAATTAAATAGCTTACATTTCGTTTTTAATAATGGGTATTTATAGGTGTTTACAATTGTGTGATGAAAATAAAAAACATTAATATCGGCATGTTCTAATATATTTATTATAGGTAGATCTAACGCTTCATTAGACGCTATTTGTTGAATATCTTTTAAATTTAAAGTTCCAGAATAAAAGTTTCCGTCTTTTGCGAAATTAATCATTGTAGCGATAGAATGTAGTTCGTTGTATACTTCGGTAAGTATTAAATGTTCTGAAATAGATTCGGGGCTAATTCTTTCTAATATTTTTTCAAATTCAGAGTTTATTTTCTTTTGTTTATTATTATTTTCCATTAGCATATTCAATCCTGTCTTGATTTCGATTAGGTCATCGTGGTCAGGTGTTCCTGTAATAAGTTTGTGGGCTGATCCTAGAAAATTAAGTGAACGTTTAGTTCTGGAGATTCTAGGAAGTAGTTGTGACTTCAGATTTTCTATTTTAGTTATCAACAAATATTCTGCAGAGTTTTGTTCTAAATTATATGCAAATCGTACTATATTTTCGTAGGGTGTCAAGATTCTAGAAAGGTTTGTCATATGGTATAAGAACGCTGTGTCCTGAAAAACGTATACAGGGTCGGTCTCTATCATAATATATTTTTTGTCTTTTAAGTCTATTAGTCTGTTACCGAATGCGACGGATATATATAATAATATTATTATTCTTTGCATGTTTGTACTCGTATATTATCCTTATGTATAACAATATTTTTGTTTATAATTATTGTGTTACCTCTATCTTCCTTTACAATGTGTTTTGAGTATTTCCTTACGTTTTTATTGCGTCGGTGCGTTTTGGAGTATATAACGTCCCCTGCTTGGTATGTGATGTTCTTACGATTTTTGTTGTGATATAGAAGTATTTTCTGTTGGTTTATTTCGATTTTTTCTTTAATATCAGGATGTGCTCCCCGGTTAAAAAACACGTCCTCGGGTTTCTCTCCAATGACTGAGTGTATTGTTTTGTTGTATTGTCGAACGGCATTAAAGATTTCGTTTCCTGGTGAAAAATTGTGTTCTTGAGCTAGGACTCTAGTGAGTTCGATCAGCGTGCTATGAGTGCGTTCCACTTGACCGTTTGTTGGTGAATGATATGTTGGCGTTAGCGTGTGCTTAATATGTAGTTTTTCATAAACCATTATGAATCTAGCATTTGGATAGATTTGCGATAGTATTTCTTCGATGTATTTGTGTATGTTTTTCTTATTTGGAATTTCTCGTATATAGCAATATTTTGAGTACTTATCAGTTGTGGTGATGTATGTGTTTCCGTTCATATAAAATAAATCTAAGTGTATGTGTTCTTCAGGCGAAGAAGAATATATAAGCACGTCGTTGATATAAACGTAAGCGAACTTACCAATATATGGGAATATCATCTATACATCGCTAAAATATAGAAGGTGCGTTCTTTAAGCCGAATGGCATTCTAAGAAATTCGTATTTTGCTCCATTCACACTGAATGCAGTCTTTTCTCTGTCTGATTTTTTTATCAAGATTTGGTGAAATCCTGACTCTAAGTCTAGTGTTGTAAAGACTTTTGCTTTTCCTAAATTTTGAATAGTCATTGCTACATCTGGGATAGGGTACCTGTCGGTTATAGTCTGAGCATTAAGCTTTTGAAAATCTATTACCATACGTTTTTTCGGTTTCCCTTCCTCATCTGTGCCTTTTTTCGCAACGGTCCATACTGGAGAGTTGTATGGGCTTTTGCTAGGTTGTATTATTCAGTTTTGAAAAATACTAAATTGTGGCCTAATAGTGTAATAATTTTTTTTGCTTTCGTTAAAGAGTATCCGTGAAGCGTTTTTACCTTAACTGGTTTTATTGGAATAGATTTTCCTATGTTGCACTTAGAACTAATATAATTGTTTGTCCCACCTGTGTCGATTAATATATTAACGGATTTACCTGTTGTTTGGCAGTGCCTCTGTAGACATGGCAATCCTTTTATTCGCCTAAAAAAGCGCTGCCGGTTTTGTAAGTATCTTCGGTGTGTGGTACAAGTGATTGTATATCTTCATCTCTCGTCTGGTTTACTCGTTGAACTTTATTCGGATTATAATTTTTTGATGAAGGCATTCTATCCCTTTTTGTTGGTTGTTGCTCCCTTCTGAGTGGGTTGTATTGCTGCTGTGGAGAATATTGTGTTGAACGTCTAAATTGTTGCGAACTATCCACTTCCATGGGTTCCTGCCGTGGTTGATGATTAAATTGAGCTTGTACATTGGGATTGTACCTCCTTCTATCTTCGTATCGTTGTGGTCCGAAGTTTGGTTTTTGGTTGTATAATTGTGTTGTAGCCAGTGTGTCGAACTGCATATTTGCGTTGTCATGGTATATGGTGCTTGCGATTGCAAATGCAGTTTCTAGGTCCTTTGGATGATGGCTATATAATGTACCGCTTGTGTATTTACTGTTGAGTCCTGTGATGAATGTACGGACTGCTTCCTGATTTGCATATTCCGCCATGGATGCAGATCCCTTATCAGCTGACATCTCTATTTTCGAAAGTGCGAGGTTCAGTGCTTTGCTGATTTTGCTGTGGAATTCTGAGAGTGTTTGTCTTCCCTGTTTATGTTTCTTCATTTCCTCGAGAAGTACGTATAATGGTCGTTGATCTGCGTAAGTGTAGTCAAGCCTGTTAATTATAAAATAAAAATTCATCTTGGTGTTGTGGTTGATGAGGATGTCTGCTGCTTCTCCAACAATTTTGGGTGGTTGGAAAATTGTTTGATATTTTCCATGAATGTCCATGCCCTTTTCCGCCAGGATCTATATTGGTTTTTATCCCCATTGAAGCACGGTATAGCTTCGAATGTTTTTAAATTTATCTGAGTTGCATCCTTTATATTTGGTGTGAAGTCACTATGTTGTTCCTGCGTAGTGATTGTATGGGGAGATTGTTCCGCCTCCAGTGTATTTACCTTCAATTGAGTATTCTGTAGAGTTTGTGTGAGTACCTCTATTTGTGCTCGTAAAGCTGCGATATCTTCCTTCATTGCGTGGTTGTCTTTTCCTATAGATCGTAGGGAATTGAATATTTTCTGCCGTTTCTGACGTTGGTCCAGAGTGGTCATTTCTCACTTTTTCAGAGATTGGTTTGCTTTTCTTCAAAGCCGTGGAATTTTTATTTAAATATCTTGAATGTCAAGAATATTTGGCTGTGGTCAAGAGTTTAGACCGGCTTGAGCCCCCAGTTAATTTCCAATTATAGGAAATGAGTAAAAAAAATATATTTTTTTTTCTGCACCAAAAAATGTGCGTTTCTTTATTAAATATATTCTTAAGACTGTCTATCCTATTTTTCTTAGCATCTATTTATATTAATAATTATGTTTAATGTTTCTTTGTCCTAACTCAAAATATGTTTTTCTTTGTTTAGGTTACTAGTACCTTTTTTTTTATCAGTAAAACATGTTTTGAGTTATTTGTATTAAGTTAGAAAAGAAAGAATGTGTTTCTTATCGTTACAATAGTTGTATTTATGATGTTTGTCTTATCGTTACAATAGTTGTATTTATGATGTTTGTCTTATCTCTAGCTTACAATAGTTATATTTGAGTTTATGGATTTATCATCTTTTATTACTATCTTAGTTATATTTGAATTTATGGATTTGTTATTACTATCTTAAAATAAGAGATGTTAACTCGCGCATTGCCTTGTTCTCCAGTTTCTGAAGCTTAATTATTTGTTGGTGTGTGCATCATGTATAAATCATTACATTATATATAATTATAGCCGTTATTATTGATACTTTTTTCCTCAATATTTTGAAAAAACCAATCTTCTTGCCAATTTTTTTTCTTTACATATATGGTCTATGTGCTCTTTAAACTTAAAGTTTTTATCAATTAAAAACCCGAAATATTTAATACAATCCACTTTTTAAAGTTCTTCATTACTTGTCTTTATTATTATATTATTGTTCATATTTAATTCCATAACTTTTGTTTTACTCTCGTTTAATTTTAATTTATTTATTTTTAACCATGTAATGACATTGTCTAAATCATGAGTTAAATTATCATAGCATTTTTGATCCGTTTCACTTTCCGTAAAAATAAGTTGTCATCGGCATATAGAGCAATTTCACAATTATCAAGAATCAATGACAATTCATTTATATAAATAATAAACATTAGTGCTCCTAGAACTGATCCTTGAGGAACACCATAATTATTATTAACTTCATTTAAACTTATAATATTTACTACAGTTGCTTGTTTTTTATTCTACAAATATGAAGCAAACCATTTTTGTTTTGTGAATTTTACTCCATATTTATATAGTTTATTTAATAATATTTCTCTGTCTATGGTTTCAAATGCTCTTTTAAAATGTAGAAATATTGCTAAAATTTTATTATTCTTATCTATGTTTTTTCCATCTATTTCTAACATAATTCACAGCTAATTCACACGAAAACGTCTTACGAAAACCGGATTGATATTTCGAAAATAAATTATTTTCCTCCATGTATTGTTCCAACTGTTCTTTCACAACTTTTTCAATTATTCAATTATTTTTTCACATATTTTTAATGTGTTAATCGATCGGAACTCATCGCATTTGTTAGTTTTAACTATTTTTTCTATTTGCGTTATCATTGTTTTCTTCCAACTATTGGAAAGTATACCTGTTTCAAGCGATTTGTTTATTATATATAATATTGTCTTGCCAGTTATGTCCCAATTATCCATAATAACTTTTATTGATACTTTATTGCCGCCCGGTTTATTTTTTAAATTCTTACATATATTTTTTAGTTTTAGCATATTAATTGCACGAAATTTAAACGTTTTATTTATCATAGGTACTCGGTTTACATATTGCACATATTTTATACTATTTCCGTTTTTGATCTTTGGCAACTGTTATTTTTCTATTAATGTACTTATTTTTTCCTCAATTATTTTATTTTTGTTGTTATAACACTGTACAACAAAATCGAATTTTTTCAAAAATTACAAGGTCCGGGCTATAAATTCTGATAGAGGAGACAAAAAAAAGATATACGTGTATCGGCGTTTTGAAAGTTTACATCTGGATTTCATTTGAGAGGGGGTTAAAGTTTTCCAGCTCTGGCACATTCTTATTGTTAAACGGCATAAGAAACCATGTGACCCTTACATTTTAGGTAAAAAATGTGTTCAGCAAATTTATGTAAAATGTTACGGAGAACATTTTTGTAGAAATGTTAACCCTCTAACTCCTCAAGATATGGGTCTTTTTTGTCCTTCTTTTAAAAAATAGCAAAAAACACCATTAAAACAGGGTTTTAGAGGGTTAAAATGTTCCACAAAAATGTTACCCGTTAAATTTTACTATAAGTCCCTGAATACACCAAAAAGGAAAATTCAACCATAAAGTCAGAAATAAGACGCAACAAAAGAGAGCTTAGGGTTAATTTCGCATTTATTAAGAATTTTGTTTTAAATCAAATTTGGATAGCATTAATTACATTTTTTTTTTAGCTCTAGGCAATTCCAGTTCATTATCATACAATGTCCAGCATATTTCAGCGATAAGCGAATGAATGCTTTCACCTTTATCTTACGAAATTGTTATTACTTACTGCCCTTTTATATACCTTTTATTACGAGTGAAAAGGGATAATAATTGTGGTTTTAAAAAATCTGTTTTAGAAAAAACCAATTCGAGAATGTCCATAGACCAAAAAAAAAAAAACAGGTAAATAAATATATAAAAAAATTTCAATTGAAAATTAAAAGGAAAATGTTTCATTTAGAATAACAAATTTAAAAGAGCAATTAAATTTTATGATAAATTAGGGGTGGAATCGTTACATCCGTGTTCGTATCGACAATCGTACGAAAAAAAATTACGTGATACGTTAATCGTATGAACTAAATGGCATTATGACATACGATTGTAAACGGATCGTAATTTTTTAAATGAGTCACAATAGTTTTGAAATTAAAATATTCTAAAGCTAAAGAAAGAGTATTGAGGCTGGTCAGTTTATCAAATTTTGTTGTTTCCAAAGGTCAAAACCGATTTTTTGCCTATAGCGCTCGATTCAAGGACTGCTGCTTCAATTAACACTTCTTCACTTGGCACCAGCAGCTTTTCTTCATAAAGGCTTCTTTCATTCTGGTTTTTCAATTAAAAAAAAGCTTTTTTCTTTGCTTGATACCTATTTTTGATCAGCCAAAATTAAAAATATAAATATTTTCTTGCAAAAATATAAATTGCGAATTTCCTATTTTAAAATTATAACATCATTAACTGGTGGTACTAGTGCGTCCATACATTTGGAAAGCTCATCCCATAGTCTGTTAGCATCAGATATTAATATGCCCAATTAGGAAGCATGTTTTTTGCCAAATTTTTGTGTTCATTCATGAATCTTAGGTTTAACTTATTGTAATAATAACTTTATCATAAACTAAAATTAAATTTGTTTAATTCGCACTTTTTTTTTTAGCGAATTTGTTGCATTTTTCATCTTATTCGAACTAAGTTTTGTTAACGTATGACAGTTCGTAAAAAATGTACGTTCATGTATACGATAACGTATGTTATAATCTGCGTTATTGTTAATTACCATCCGTTAACGTATGTCATAATCCGAAAAACGTATTTTTACGATACGTGTTGTACGTTCACGGATGTAACGATTCCATCCCAGGTCAATTTGGATGTACAAAATAATGTAATTAGTAATTGTGGTTGTTAAAATTCCACAAATTTGGAAATGTCCCTAAACAAAACCAGGTACTAGAATAACAAACTGTTAAACCATATTTACAAGTCATATTTTAAATACTTGAAAAAGCTTTAAAATATTTTCTATAAATTATTTTAGTGTTTCATCATCCATGATCCTTCCATGATTGGCAACTAGAACGATTAACGATGGTGTTAACCATATTATGCAAAGGCTTATTTTACTAACAGATTAGTAATGATAATTTCTACATACAATTTACATTTAAAACAAAAACCAAAAAAATTTGTTTTTAGTTCCCGTTTTGGATATAAATTATGTGAAGAATACTTAATTCTATGAAGTAGTGGTCCTAGGAATTTATTATATGAGTATTCCCCTTGAATCTGTATTTTTTATAATCGTAAAATAATTGTTTTCAGCCAGAATAATGATAAAACAACACCTTATTGAGGCCATAAATACATTTTCAATTACTTCGCAAAATTATTTCACCCCTTAAAGATTGTAAATAACAAGTAAGAGCGCTATATTCGGCTATGCCGAATCTTATATACCCTTCACTATATAGTAAATGTAAATCTAGTTCAGAGAAGTAATTCCAATAAAAAAGCAAAAATTGGGGTGACAGAGATTTAAAAAAAATTGGTACTGCATATATATTATTTTACATAAAAATTTCATCAGCTCTTAATGCTATTTCCTTAAAGATCTTTTCAAAAGCTTTAAAATGATATCCATATTGATATTTCAAAAAATTGGAAAATTTCTAAGCTCCGTACCTCGGAAGATATGGGCGAGCTCCAATTTTTTCACTTGATGTTTTTTTTCTTATTTTTTAAAAATGCAGTTTGGTATTCCTTTGCGGTGGTTAGATCCAGGTGAACATTATGACGCTACGTGCTATGTGTGCCAAAATATTTCCATATTAAAATTGAATAGATATAGGCGAAAGAGTTTTGTATTCAAAACTGTGCAATCAGCCATGCTGCGATTTCCGCATTCTGACGAACTCCCAGTACCTGTGCTACAACTTCGAAGTCCTAGTCATTATGTTGATGGAACCATCGCTGAAACAGGAACCTTTTATTGCGTTCATATGTCAACAAAAATTCATTTTTTAAATTCCCATATGGATTACTTTGAGAACCAGTTGTCAACAGAATCTGATGAGCATGGTGAAAAATTTCATCAGACATGCGCACCCATTGAAGAACGCTATAAAGGTAAAAGCATTCATTCGCTTATCGCTGAAATATGCTGGACATTGTATGATAATGAACTGGAATTGCCTAGAGCTAAAAAAAAAAATGTAATTAATGCTATCCAAGTTTGATTTAAAACAAAATTCTTAATAAATGCGAAATTAACCCTAAGCTCTCTTTTGTTGCGTCTTATTTCTGACTTTATGGTTGAATTTTCCTTTTTGGTGTATTCAGGAACTTATAGTAAAATTTAACGGGTAACATTTTTGTGGAACATTTTAACCCTCTAAAACCCTGTTTTAATGGTGTTTTTTGCTATTTTTTAAAAGAAGGACAAAAAAGACCCATATCTTGAGGAGTTAGAGGGTTAACATTTCTACAAAAATGTTCTCCGTAACATTTTACATAAATTTGCTGAACACATTTTTTACCTAAAATGTAAGGGTCACATGGTTTCTTATGCCGTTTAACAATAAGAATGTGCCAGAGCTGGAAAACTTTAACCCCCTCTCAAATGAAATCCAGATGTAAACTTTCAAAACGCCGATACACGTATATCTTTTTTTTGCCTACTCTATCAGAATTTATAGCCCGGACCTTGTAATTTTTTGGTGTGTTGTACAGTGTAATTTTCGGTAATAACCGTCGTCACTGGCTGTGTACTTTGGATGTTCGGCGAGCGCTTTCGATGTGATAACATCATTTTCAAGCCGCGTTTTTATTAAAACTGAAGAGATAGTGTTAAAAATAGATAGTCTTAAGAATAAAAGGTGGTGGGTTCAGGTAATTTTTGTCCGTTTAAATAGTATTATGCAGGTAGATTCCCTGATATCTGTCTTGTTTATTGGGGTAAATAGTTAATATTTGGGTCTTTTATTATTGGATAGGTAAGTGTGACCGTCTGTGGGTGTTTTTCGTTTGTAAGAGTGTTTTAGTAATTTTAGTGGTGTAAAAATCGTGTCAGAGGTTGTGTTTACCTGTTCGTTAATAATGTCTCTGTTAAACGTTCCTGTTTTGTAAATTTCCATGTTTTCAAGAATGTCTAGTCTTCGTCCTTTTTTACTTGGGTGTAATACTGTTGTGTAATGTTCATCCAGTTTGTCCGATGTATGTATGGTTGCAAGTACAAGTAAGTCTGTATACTCCGCTGGTGCTAAATTTATCCGTTGCTTCTATTGATGTCTTGAGATTGTTACGTAGAGTGTTGCTCGTTTTTAATGTTGTGTGTAAACCTTCTTTTCGGAAAAGGTTGGTTAATCTATATATTTCTGGTCCTGTGTAAGTAAAGATGTGTCGTCGTGTTGTGTCGATTGTTTCCTTGTCTTCTTTCTTCTTGTTTTTGTTGTTGTATTGTCTGAATAGTTTGTCGATGGTTGTGTGGTTGTAACCGTTATTTTTAGCTATAGTGTAAATTGTACCGAGTTCTTTGTTGTATTTATCTGGAGCGAGTGGGACTATTTTAAGTCTGTGAATCATGTGTCTAAACGCTGCGAGTTTATGTTGAGTAGGATGGTTTGAGGAGCTGTGGATAGTTGTGTCTGTCATGGTTGGTTTTCTATAAATGTCAAAGTTTAAGGTATCAATTCCTCGAATTATTGATATGTCAAGATAATGTAAAGTTCTGTTTTGCTCTTTTTCCATTGTGTATGTGATTTTGTTGTGTATTATGTTTAAGTCTATAAGAATTTGTTCGGCGTTGTCTCTTTCTAGGATGCATATAATGTCGTCTACGATCTGTAGTAATGGGTTATTTTATGTTTTTCCATCAGTTTTTTGATGTGTAGTTGTTCTAAGTATGGCATGAAAATCTCCGTGAAGATGGCAGATGTTGGGTTTCCCATGCCGAGTCCATCAGGTAGTTTATAGAAGTTATTGTTGAATCTAAAGTAGTTTTGTTTTAATATCGTCTTTGCAATATCCATTATTTCGTTGATATATTGATTGTCGTATATGTTGGAAAGTATGTTACGTATGATAGTCAAAGTTTCGTGTGTGGGTATTGATGTATATAGATCCTTTATGTCGAAGGAAACGAGTCTCGTATTATCAGTGATTTTGATGTCCTTAATTTTGTTTATGAGGTCTTGTGTATTTCGTAACATGTATGTGTTCTGCAAATTTATTTTCTCTTTTAAGAATGTGGCAAGGTGTTTGGCCAAGTTATATGCAGGCGCAGGTTTGTAATTTACTACAGGTCTGATTGGAATATTTTCTTTATGAATTTTGGGTTGTGCTCTGAGTGTAGGGGGTCCTGGGTTCATGTTCATGAATATGTATAACTTTCCGTCAGTGAACGTTTTGCAGCGTTTTAGTAGGCTTCGTATTTCCTTTTGGAATGAATCGGTTTGGTCATTCTTGAATTCCGTGCATTTTACTTGCTGAATGAATTGTTGTGTTTTCCCCATATAGTCCTTCCTGTGCATTATCACAGTTGTGTTCCCCCTGTCCGCCTTAGTAAGTAATAGTAGTAATATTTTTATAAACATTTTTTATTGCTCTAAATTTGTCCATGCAATATTTGTATTTTCTATTTTGGCTATTCTATACTTTAAAATTTTATCTTGTTTTAGCATTCTTAATTCATTTTTAAAACAATTGTAATTGCTTATGGCATTTATTTTCTTTTTTGTAGTAAATTTTTTAATTGCTTCCTCTATGCATTTGTCAAAGAAGTTTACATTATTATTTATATCAATGTTTTCATCTATATTCATTATCTCTAAAAGTTAATATCCAAACACCTGGTTTCTGTATTTAAAACATTCTATTTCGTTAAACTGTTTTATGTTTGGCTCCTGTTCATATTTAATACTTATTTCAATTGCTTCGTGGTCTTCATATTATTTTTATTTTATTACTGTTTTTTTTTACCGATATATTGTGCATATTAGTTATAATATAATCAATTAATGTTTGTGATCTTTGCGTAACTCTTGGTAAGTTCTCGACAATTTGTTTCAGATAGTTATCATTTGACGTACGTACAATTCTTCTTTTGTAAACATAATCTTTTAATCAGTCTATATTAAAATCTCCCGCTATTTTTATCTCGCATGTATTTTCACAAATTTCCTTTATTATTTCTTCAAGTATATCACAAAACTCCCCTTCACTGCAGCTTGGTGATCTGTAAACAGCCACTATTATAAATTATGCATTTTTCTTTCAGTTTCCGCCATAATCTCTATTTGGTTAAAATTGTTTAAAAAGCCTTAAACATTTGTGTATATCCCCTGAATGTATTTTAGTTGCTAACCGCTTAGTCCCAATAATCTTTTCTTGCTGTTAAGTTTATTTTGGTAAACTGAACATTGCTTTATGCCTGTGTAGTGATTTTCATCGAGCCCCAAATTCAGTTTTTGGTTACTACGCATATAATTTATGTATTTCTTTTTAATTTCATTATTACATTCTCTAGCTTTATGTGGTCCGTGACATATGATTAAATCCTTATTGCACTATTTCAGTATAATTTTTCCCATCCAATATTAATTCTCTGTTCCTGCATTATTTTCTGATATGATACTTTGTCAACTTTTAGTTTCGCATTATATTCAGAAATCTTTAACACCTTAATTTCGCCTTCTTGGTTTTGTTTCTTTATTTTCCCCAACAATTCGTTATCGCTGTATTTAAACGAGATGCATGATATATCTATCCTCATTTCAATTTTATTAGGGACTTTTACATCATATCTATCACTCATTTAATTTTCAATTGCTGTTTTCATTTTGTCTCGCTCTTCATTATTTTCAGCTTGAATTATCAATGTTCCGTTTCTTCTATTTTCTACATTTGCAATTTTAAAATTTACTGAATCAACTTTCTTATTCAGCTCTTCTCTGGTTTTTTCCGATCCCTGTTTTTCTTTTGGTTTTATTATCAATGCTGCTTGTTTCATAACTTCTGTTATCATTGTATTGCTTCTTGCTGCTTGTGCATACGACATTTGTTTTGTTTTTATATTTGTTTCTTTTATAACTTTCTTAATTTCATTGCACATTTTTGCGTTATTGTCTTCTATCGAATTGTTAATTTCTTTATTTTTATTTTCAAATTCATTTATTTTTACATTAATATTTTCCACTTTTTCAATATTTTCATGACATTTTTCTAAATGCATAATCTAGTTTTTTTGTTCGCTCATCAAATCTTTTCTCAATTGCCTCTAGAAGTTTCTTCATTTCATTTTCATTATGTTTTAAATTGTTGTTTCAAATTCATGCTTATATTATTTTGCAGCACAGTGATATATTTTTCCACAAACACCTTCATATTTAATTCCGCTCTCACCCGTAATTGCCGATCGACACTTATTACACTCAGTCATCACCAGCGTTGCCGCTTTGGTCCAATCGGACCAAACTTGGTAGTTTTTCGTTTTTAAAAAACAGTTTGGTTGGTTTGTTGCATTTTTTTAAATTTTTGGTAGGTTTTCCTCCTGTAGCAACAGTAAATTTTTTACCTTAAAAATTCAGAACATAAAATAAAAAAATGTAACTTTGAATTAAATAAACAATAACTGTGAATAGTTTTACCACTGTTTTCAAAAACTGTTTTAGGTGTAATAAAAACATCTCTGCTTTTTTGCATAAAGATGATTAAAGCTATAGCCATCTCTGGTTTAAGAAACGCGAACAATATTATGAAATTGAAGTTAACAATATTTTTGAGTGAAGGCTTATTTACAAGTGTTTGTATTAAAAAAATTAGCAGACAAACTGGAAAAGTAAGTAAACTTTTTTAATTGTCTATATGTACCTATTAATTACATAAATATTTACTAATATTGCATGTAAAGAAAAAGAAAAAGAAAAATTTTAGAACCGAATGGTTGAGCGAATTTGATTGGCTCCAGGAAAGGGATGGGTGTTCATTCTGCATAGTATGCTCTAAAACTATTTTAAATCATAACATCCATCTTAAAAATCACCAAAAGACAAATTTCCACCTCAAGAGTTACGGAAAAAAACCAAGTGAGTATAACAGAGTTTATGTGCAAGAAACGCATTTTTAAATTTTTGGTAGGCTGTGAACGATTTTGGTAGGATTTTTGAAAATTATTGGTAGGAAGTCAATTTCTTGTGTGGCAACGCTGGTCATCACTGAGTTTATTTATTTATTTTTTAATTATTAAGTTTTTTTCTTTTTTGATTTTATACAAAAGTATTCTATTATTACTTTTTTAGTAGTATTGCTATACAATAATATTTAAGTATATAAACAGAGCTTTTATTAACGCGTTGTTTTCCTTTGTTTTTGTATTCTGCAGTTTATTTGTGGGTTTAAAAGAGTAAAATATTATATGTTTCATTTTTTATTAAATTAGGATTTGAATTGTGAATATTATAAATGAATCTAAATTGTCTTAAGTTCATTTATTTTAATTTTTAAAAACATTTTTTTAAAAAGAAAAATTATTTTTCAAATGTATGCGGAGGTTTTCGAAAGAAAGCAAGAAAAATTAAACATCAGCAGAATAAAATGCTGCGTTTTCTGGACCACTACATCCTTCATCTGAAATTTTCGAATCTGTCTAATTTACAGCCATACCTAAACAAGGGCAGAAAGCGTTTGTTTGATGTCGAAAGTTCTCATGCCTGTACGTTTTGTATGGAGCATACCGAAATAAAGCGACGGCAACGCTTTACAATTAGAAAATCCGATTTTGAATCTGTCTAATTTACAGCCATACCTAAACAAGGGCAGAAAGCGTTTGTTTGATGTCGAAAGTTCTCATGCCTGTACGTTTTGTATGGAGCATACCGAAATAAAGCGACGGCAACGCTTTACAATTAGAAAATCCGATTTTGATAAGGCGTTTAATAATAATAATTAAAAAATAAATAACACCAAAACAAATTTTTGTTTTTGTAATAAAATTTTTAATTTTCACAATACAAACACCAGAATTGTAATTTCTTTTAAAATAATTAGGGAAGTTATATATGTATATTTTTGGAAAAAATCTAGTTAAGAAGTGAAAAAAATTATGCCAGGGATGTAAAATTTTAATTGAAAATTTTGGGGCTGATCTTAAGATTCGGAGTGCGAAGCTCTAACGTTTGCATGTATAATATGGCGGATAGCGAGTATTTTATGACGGAATGAGGCAATATGGGAATCATTGGAAAGGTATTTTTTTGCTTAGATTTACATTTTTACATTTTATGTTTTTGAGCTGCGTCCGTTAACTAGATTTAAGCCTTAATCTTTTTAGAAGCCCCGTTTTTTTTTATCATTTTGACATAGCGTTGGCGCTTTTGTTTAGTTATGGCATTTCAGCGTAAAAGCTATGCGGAAGAAAACGTTCCGCTTTTCGCTTTTATTTAGTTATTCCTGTTAGTTGTGTAATTGTAAATATTATATATTTAACCAAATAACTTAGTAAATATGAATACGAGGAGTATTCATATCAATATTAATTTGGTTAGACGAACACACAAACCAAAGTATTTTTTCAGTTTTCTCTGCAATTCGTCTTGTACATTGGTTCTTGCTTTGTATCAACCTTTGGTTGATCACGAATGCAATTTTCAGTATCATATTGATTGTTATGAGTTAATCATGAATGTTAAGCATTAATGCTAACTTAATAAATAATTAAAAATATAAAAAACGCATAATCATCAGGAAAAACAAATATTTATTTAAAAAACAAAAAATAATAAAATATGTATATTTTATATTTATATATATTATATATTTTTTTTATGCTATTTACTTATTTTATTTACAGTTTATAGATCAATATTTTTTTTATTTACAAGAAACTTAGTATTTTCAAATGAAAATAGAGTGTAAGTTTTCTCATATACTTTGTTTTAGCACAGTCTTTTTTTTTAATAAAATTATGAGTTTTAGGTTTTTCTCAATATTTGGACACATATTTGTGTGCCGTCAGCAGGAAAAACAAGACAAATTGAATTTGAGGTAGTTGCATGAGGACAAAAACAAAAAACGCCTTTATCTTGTGTAAATTTACATGCACTTGTCAGTAAACAGCTGACGAAAAATATGATGAAAAGTGTCTGCATTGGTTTTAATTCTCGTCATGGCATCAAATACCTCTTAACATCTGATGAGGTGTGAACTTTCTTATCAAATATAGTAGTGGATGTGTTCCAAAGTAAGGACAAGAAAGGAAAAAGGAGTTTTAGTTTTTGTTTGTGCATGTGCACACACAACATATTTGGCTTAATAAAATTTCGTAATACTGCCAATACACGACATGTTTTTTACATCTGACTTTTTAACTGTGCACGTCATATGCAAATCTGCATGTCTGTTAAAATTGGTATTTTACAGAAGACTTTTAATATTTGATCACAAACGTACATGTATAATTACGTCTGACATAATTATTATTTGTTTACAACAGCTGATCAAATTCGATTTTTTCACCTTACAGATATCCAAGTGTTTGACCTTCAGGACTTATTATAGAGTTCATTTGCAGCAACCCAGCTACAGCCTCTTCTTCTTTAGCTATATTTGGATTTTTTGTCATCAAATCCACAAGTGCTTCAAACTGGTTTGGTGTTGTCTTCTTTATCCTAAACGAGTACAAAGGTGCATATAAACAGTATAAAAATCTTTTAAAAAAATGTTTTTTATAAACAATAAAAATTATAATTACATTTTAATATTAAACATTTTTCTTTTTATTTAGAATTTTTAATTTTTTTTATGCATCACCAGCAAAATACAAAACGACTTTTTTTGTGGAATTTTACATCAAAAAACGACATACACAATGAGTCAGTTTGTGATAGACTTTTTACTTCTAACGAAAAATGACATATACAATGCCACTTGAAAAAAATGATACAAATTCGACGTAACTACGATATACATAACACGGGTGATTAAGTTTTTTTCCAAGCACAATAAAAAATTTGGAAAAAAAACATAACAAAATTAAAAGTTTTTCAATTTATTATTGTGTTTGGAAAAAAACTTAATATTTTTATATCCTGTTTTCTGTAGATGCCACCCAAGGTTGACGGTTGACCATTGGCGGTAGCATTAGCGGGCTGATGGTAATATTTTATGTGACACAAATCTAAAATTGCTTTTAACTTTTTGATAACAATTATGTTAATTCCGTATTATTATTCAATGCAAACTGATCTTCTTTATGTTTCGAGTGAAAAGAAAATAATTAAAACTGACAAGTCTTAAGTAATTCCGTAACGCGCACAAAAATATATTTAGACGACTACAATTGAATTAAAAACCTACCGGTAAACCTAAATGAGGAAGTATGGGATATTGCAAAAAATAACGATACTAGCGTGGATAATGTAATAACAGACACGCAAAATAATCTCTTTAATACAAGAAAAGCTAAATTTAAGACTGTGGAGAAAAATGCACTTCTTGAGAAACAGTTAAAAGTTTAAACTGGTTTATATAAGGATCTGAAAAGAAGTTTATCGCAGATCGAAAGATACGGTCGTAAAACGTATAAAATTCAAGGTAGAAAAAGAAAAAAATGGCAATTTATAAGGAGCAGATAAAAAAGAAGGAGTTGCATCGATCGGCTATGTTAAAATTGCGAATGGAAGACATAGAACTGAAGCGCCGCAAGATTGAAATAGACGAAAATAGAATTTCATATTAGTAAATTTTCAGGCCTATTCTGAAATCCACATGAAATTTTCACTTCAAATTTTTCAAAGCATTGTTGCTGTAAAATTATTTTTTATAAAAACAATGCCTTGAACAAAATAAGTGAAAATTTCGTGAGGAATTCAGAACATGCGTGTTTATCTTCTTACTTACATATTTTTAATTTGGATATCTTACTATTTTAATAGTTTTAAAAAATCAATTTTGCTCTATTAGCTAATGAACTAAATAACATTTATAAATTTAAATAATAAATTTAATGAGTTCATTATATTTAATCTAATATTTGCTGCTGTCAGACCACTTTCACTGTCTTGGTAAACTTCATGAGTATCGGCGTTTTCCAATGTTTCATTAAATTCAGTGGATTCGAGTTTAAAATGTATACAAAAGTTGTGCAAAGCCGCGCAAACTGAAGTTATCTTTGCTGCCATTTTTGTCTTGCACCAAGGATGGCTCGAAACCGGTTTTTGAAAACACCGATTGTCCTTTCAACCGCTTTTCTTGCTTTTGAATGTATTAAATTGAAACGACTCTCAGCACTTCCTTCTTCTGCCGCCCTAAAAGCTTTAATTAGAAATGGTTCTAGGGGATATCCCGCATCTCCTGAAGACACATATATATGGACGGATATATGTACGTAGTGTGTATATAAATGAATTTTGATTAAATTATTGTTCAGCTTACCTAAAGGCCATGTGTTTCTTTCCCCATTTGCATACATCTCTCTAAGATATGACTAGATCACTAGCATGCCATACCAACGAATCGTCTGCTGAGCCAGGATGATGTGAAGAAATGTAACGGATTTTCAATTCATGATCGCAAACCTATAAAAGATAATGATACCCTTCTGCAGAATGATATTTTTTATTTATACTTACGACTAACACATTTAGACTATAAAACTCATTTCTATTATAGTATTTCCAACGCTCTGATAACGGGGGGACTAAAATCTTTACATTCGTCCCGTCTACACATCCAATTACACCAGGAAAGCCTGTTTTATCGTACAAATTTTCCTTTAGGTTAGTATTTTCTGTTTCGCACATTTTAAATGAAATCCACTTTGGACAAAGTTCTGTAAACATCGCCTCTACACACTGATGAAATGCAGCGCTCATTGTAGGTTGAGCAAGACCCACGTTAAAATCATTGCCAGCACCCCTTTGATAACTTCCTTCTGAAAGTATTCGCATAGTTGCTGCCAAACGTAAAACCTTGCTCACACTTGTTGATCTAGAGGGATCACGAAGTTTAGGTGATATGGTTTTAAGGACGTACCGGAAAGATGCTTTGTTAAGCCGAAAATACTTAATAAAACTAATAAAAAGGTATTTGTTTAATTTTGTTGATATATTTGCAAAAAAAAAAAAAATAAGCTCACTTTGAAGTTGGAAGTGCGAATATATTAGAAGAACAAAAATGCTAAAGACTTAACATTTTCAACGAACTTTTACCTTTTTTTCTATACAGTGCATCAAACGGAAAATCGGACATGCCTTAAACATTTATATTGAGAAACATTACAAACAAAATACCATTTCTTTTTTTTAAGAAAACGTATATTTCTATTAATAAAGATAATATCTAAGTTACTGATAAGACAAAAGCAAAACATTTTAATTTTTTTAAGAAATATTAGTGATAAATAAATTAATTTAGTTTTTTTTAACTCAAACGGAAAATCGGACAAAGCGGTAAATTTGTAATAACATAAATAAAAACGATTAATAATAAATAAATAAAATAATAATGAATAATTTTTTAGTATTTTGTTGCGTTGCCCTTAGAGTCAATAACTTTTTGAAGCCTTTTTTGCATCGAATTTACTAAATTTGCACACACTTCTGGAGTTATTTTATTCCACTCTGTTTTTAAAGATATCTTTAGTTGGCTTATGTCGTTAAACGAGTTTTTGTAAACCCTACGCGCTAATTCATCCCATAAATGTTCAATGACATTCAGGTCTGGCGATTGTGGAGGAGGTTTCAACAGCTTGAGCAGTGATGGATGAGCCATAACTTAAAAACTTCGGCGGTATGCTTTGAATCATTATCTTGATAGAAAGCAAAATTGTCTTGTATGCCCAGTTTTTCCGCGCTTTGTTTAACATTGTTCTTCAAAATGTTTAGGTAGACATGCTTATCCATTTTTTCATCAATAAATACTAAACTTCCTACTCCAGCACTAGACATACAGCCCCAAACCATCACAGAACCTCCCCCATGTTTAACTGTGGCTCTAGTGTTTTTTAACTCAAACTCAGTGTTTGGTTTTCGCCAAACAAACCTTCTTCCATCTGACCCATGCAGATTGAACTTGCTTTCGTCTGTATAGATTACCTACATACAAAGGAAACTGGAAGGTATTATCTGAAAAAATCTGATTTTAAACGGATATTACCTTATTCCAAAAATCTTGGTTTTTTAAAATATATTCTTTAGCAAACTTCAAGCGTAATGTTTTATTTTTAGGGCTTATAAAGGTTTTTTTTTCTCAAAACTCGACCATGAAAATCATGTTTTCTTAAGGTATTTCTAATAGTCTCGCAACAAACCGACTTTCCTATGTGGGTTTCTACATACTTTTGTAGCTCAACAGCGGATTTTAAAGGATTTTTCTTCACCTCAAGTAAAATTCGTCTTTTATCATTATCATTTAAAATCTTTGCAAGACCTTCTTTACTTTTGTATTCTACTCTATTTTCATTTCTGTATCTTTGAATAATATCATGAACGGTTGACCGACTTCTACCCACAATTTCAGCAATATTTCGTACAGTTTTGCCCTCTCCATATAGTCGAATAATAAGATGCCTTATTTCCACTGTTTTTTGCTTACCTCTAGGTGCCATTTTTATTGTTTGTCGACAAAATCACTCTTAGTTCACAAATAAAACGAAACTAAATTATTTCTTTCTATTTTTGTTTGTAAAAGTGTAGAAAGTCAAAGCCTACTTTACGTGTCCGATTTACCGTTTGACTTTCAAATTTTAATATTTTTGTTTACAAAAGAATATTTTTGTAACGGTATATGAATTTTGGCACATGCTTGCCATATGTATGTACAAATACACAAAATAAAAAATATTTCAAGATAAGATAACAAAAAAACACACTTAACTAACTTTTTAGATAAAACAAACACAAGAAATCCCATGTCCGATTTTCCGATTGATTCACTGTATATATATATGTAAAAATTTTAATTTTTTTTAAAACTGTCTGTTTTGCAACAAGGTGATTAATAATTATTTAAATATCATAGTCTCATACCAATTTTATTCTGTTACAAAAACACTCACGTCGAAACTGTTATATAATACCAACATAATTTAAATTCGAGTACGACTACGACAATTCTTCACATTCGAGTACGACATACATAATACGGGTGAATATGTATATTTGTTTCCTGTTTCCTGCAGATGCCACTCAACGGTGGTGCGCAATATTAAAAATAAAAAATAATATTTTTGTTTTAAAAGCTGACATAATGCCTAGAAAATAAAAAATTAAGAAACTCAAAAAATTACTCCGTTATAGTTTTATTATTTCTATAAATAACTGTATCAATAATTCTTATTTTCCCAATACTTGGAAATTGTCTAATGCGGTTTTTATTCGGAAAAAGCCAAGCAATAGTAATATTAAGAATTATTTTGAATTTACCTTTTTCATTTTCCTATGTTTTATGTTATATAGTTTTACCTATATTGGTATTTTAATGTGCATTTTTGGTTGTGATGAATGTAATTAAAAAACTATTCCATTTTTTTTATCCAGCGTTTCGCTGGTATATAAAAAAAAATTTGGTACTGCATGTATATAATTTTACATAAAAATGACTTTGGCTCTTAATGGGTTAAGCATTTTTTTTTTCAAATTTTAGCATTTCCTTAAAGATCCCTTCAAAAGTTTAAAAATGAAACCCATATTGATATTTTAACAAATTTGAAAATTTTTATGTTTTTTTGTTTGTTTTTATTACAAACTTAGATATACCCTTTTTCCAGTTTTTGTGGTGAAGAGTATAAAAATAAATGTATGTAAATAGAGAATTAAAAAAAAGAAAAAAAAAACGGCAAGTGGAAAAATTGGCGCTGGCCCATTATTTCCGAGTTACGGTGCTCTGAAATTTTTAATTTTTTGAAATATCAATATGGGTATGATTTTAAAGCATTTGAAGATACCTTTAAGGAAATGCTAAAATTTTTATGTAAAAATTTATATATGCATTTTTATGTTTTAATTCTCTGTCACCCCAATACTCGTATTTATTTTTCTGATTGGAGTTACTTTACTAAACTTGATTTACATTAATTGTGAAGGGTATATAAGATACGGCATAGCCGAATATAGCACTCTTACTTGTATCTTTTAAAATTGACACTACAAAAAATAAAAAATAAGAAAGTGCAAAACTATAATTCAATTCAATATCTTAAAAATAAACAAACAATCAACAAGTGAAGTAGAAAATTAAATTGATTTAAATGTAGTGCATGCCCTGCGGCAGCCTGTGGTAGTGTCATTGTCATATCTACATAGTAGCTGCTACAATCTTCCGATATAATTGCTGAGAGGGAGGCGTCAGTAACATTTCCCAAATTTATATTGTTTTGTGGATCAGCCAAAAGGACTCTTGCACGGAGTTTGGTTTTCGAAAAAACCTTTTCTGTCGGGTTTAACATAGGAGAATATGGTGAAGGAAAATCAACACATGGGTTGACTGGGCAACTATATCTCGTACTTCTGTTGTTTTATGAATTTTACAATTACCTAACCATGCTTTAGTAACGTTAATTTCTTTTAATTTTTTAAACAGGTCTCTGAGAAATGATACAACAAAATTGGAATTTACTAAAGAATTAGCAATTATTTCTTGTACAATACGGCGTACATTCATGGCTGCTATAAGAGAATCATTCCGTCCTTTTACAGCAGGAACAATTACATGAGCAGCAGTATAATTATTCTTTTTTTAATGCACTCAGGCATAACCTAGCTAGTTACTAGTAACCGTGCTACATTCTTTAGGAAATGGATAGATAAGAGATGGACAGGTGGTGAAAGGAAATAGATATAGCCATTTTATTAATTATTTTACTTCGCCGTCGAATATGCTATGAAGGAGAAGTAGCGACGCAAGTGATAGTTGAATCTTGATATATCTATGAAGATTATCTTATCTCTTTTTTGTGGACAATGTCGTAAAAAATTAGTTGCATATTTTTCTTTTTGCTGAAGAGTGCTATCGGAATTCAACTGGTCAATATTTATTGTAGCGGTCTTAAAGGTTATTTTTGCGATTTTCATTCTTTATATACTATAGAGATATGACAACGCTACAGTAGGGTATGCACTACATTAATATCTAATTAATTTTCTACTTTATCTGTTTTTACTTATTTTTTGAAGAGATTGAATTGAACTGAATTCTTGCGTTTTCTTATTTTTTTTATTTTCACTTGATGTTTTTTTTCCTATTTGTAATTCTTTACCGCCTCACAAATTACTTTGATTCCTTTCACCACAAAAAGTGGAAAAGGGTATATTTAAGTTTGTCATTCCGTGTGTAATCTCTACAAAATCAATTTCCAAGCCCTATAAAGTATATATATTCTGACTTCTTATGCATAGCGAAGTCGATTGAGCGATTTTCGTCTGTCCGTCAATGTTATAGCTAAGTCGGTTAAGCGTTGTCCGTCTGTCTGTCCGAGTTATTTTTGATTTCACAAAAAAAAAAAATAAATAAATATGTCAATCGATCAGATATGTGTCGAAAGAGGTGCTATTGGAAATCAGCATGATCGGTTCATGTCCTTCTTCACCACTCCTACCGCTAATTTTTTCATGTCATTTGGTAGAATGAAGTAATTAAGTACTAAATAAATATAGTTTTACATAAAATGTCAACGGCATTTAATGCGTTAGGCATTCTTAAAATATCTTTTTTTAATGATACCCATATTGATATTTAAAAAAATTTTTAAATTTCAGAGCCCCGTAAATCGGAAAATATGGGTTAGCACCAATGTTTTCACTTGATGTTTATTTCTTATTTTTTAGTTGTCTATCGCACCATATACTAATTTTTTGATTACAGTTACTTTATTATTTTAAACTAGACTGACCCGTGCGAATATTTCGCAGCGTTAGTTGTCAGTTTTGTAAGATAAAATAAAAATAATTAATGGAAATTTCAGTAACTTCAATACATTTTATTAAAAGTGTAAAAATATTGGAAATCATTATATGTCATACATATTTACATACATACATATGTTTAAAAGCATTTATAATACTTCTTTGAATACAATGTTAGAGGTAATGACATGATCATCGTTAACTTTTTGCCCGTACGAATCCTTAATACAAACAAAAATATCTTTTAATAAACGGCATTATAGTAAATAGCGGTATTGCAAGAATGGATTTTAATATAAACTGTATTATGAAGAACTGCATTACCATTAATTGACCCTGTATTACCACACTTGAACAAAAACATATAAGCCTGTATTATTATGCAGTTCAATATAAATTATAATTTTTATCAATGAAAATATTAATTTTTCAATTTCTAATTACTTTTCGTCATTAGTGTTAGAAATGAGCTTTAAAATGAGATATCATTCATTAAATTTGATGCGGTGGTATGGGAGATATTTGCAACCGACAAAAAAAAGTGCTTTAGAAATAATATATATGATGACATGAAAAAATTAGAGGTAGGCGTGGTGTTTAGCTTGTTGCCTCGATTTCCAATAGCATCTCTCCAAAAATATATTTTTCATTAAAAAGCGGCAGTTACTGAATGATGGATCATACTATAAAAAAATAGTTGGTTACGTTAAGCTCTCATTGTTTAAAAGAATAAAAAGTAATCCTGCTTACAATAAATTTTATCACTACTCGTTAGTTAAATATGAAAATTAAGTTTATCTTTTGCATAAATTACACGTAATAAAAATGTTTAATTACATAAATTGCAATATTCTTTGTAAATCAGATTCTTTCGTTTAGTTTCTTTCTTGAACTTCTGCACAAGATAAAAGAAAACAGACAACAACTGAACTCTTTCATAGAGCACTAATAACATTAAAACTAACCGCACATAGACTCTCACTACCACTGATTAATTACCTATGTAGTAAAGGAGCACAGTGGTAAAGTTTTTAATAAAAATAAAAATACTGAACCGGCTAAAATTCTAACGTACAGTAAACAGGTAAATAATTACAATTTGATATGTTATTATTATTTGTTTTATTATTTTATTATTTGTTTTTCGAACACATGTTAAATAAGGTGAACATACTCCTTGGGAGAATGGTTATATAGTTTGATATTCTTAAACGAAAGAACACCTCGTAGTAAAAAAGAAATATTGTTGAAATATCTATTTGTTTATAAGGTGATTGCCATTTTTCTAAACTCTTTCTAACTTGATACGAAGGGCATCAACTATTTGGAGATTTATTGGAAAATCGTCTATAAAATAAGCATGTAAGAGTGCCATATTTGGCTATGTCGAATCTTATATACCGTTCATTATACGTGTAGAACCATACACACATATAAATCAGCATAAGAAATTCTTTTCTACTGTTAAGTTATTCTGTTCAAAAAAGCTTCGAAAATTGTCCGTTTTATTTATAGTCGTTCTCCCGGCTAAGTACGAAAATATTGCTGTATCAGATCCTGGTATAATGTGGTGAATAAATAAATAGAGGTGAAAAAGTAACAAACACAAATACCTGCAGGGTTTCAAATATGTGTTTAAGAAAGATATAAAAAATTACATGCTGGCGTGGTGTTTTACTACTTGTTTCTAAGGACAGTAAAATAATCAAAACTATGTTTGATCGATTGGCGTTTTAAAAAATTCTCTAGCTTATCTAGTGCCTTGGCAAAATTGATTTCAACACGAACACGGACAAACAGAGGGACATCGCTCAATTGACTTCATTATGCATAAGAATTAAGAATATATATACTTTCTGGAGTCGGAAATGGATATTTTAGAAGTTACAAATGTAATGAAAAACTTAGATGTACCCCTTTCGACCTGAGGTGAAGGGTATAGTAAAGCATGATATTAAGCGAACGTTATTTTGCTTAAAAGGTACAGTCTTTTTTAAAAAACCATATTCTACTAGAATTGTAAACTTTAACGCTGATTCTATATGATATACAAAGATCATTATTAAATAATAATTCGTTTAATGGAATACGCCAATTTGGCCAATATTTACGTCATACTGCTTCACTGTCTAGGCGTACTTGCCGAGAATATTTAATTTAGTCAAATCTTTATTTGTTCGAATTAAATTTACGTATAAAATAAACATTTCCATTTACACATT
Organism: Gymnosoma rotundatum; assembly: GCA_916610165.2. Classification (NCBI taxonomy): domain Eukaryota; kingdom Metazoa; phylum Arthropoda; class Insecta; order Diptera; family Tachinidae; genus Gymnosoma; species Gymnosoma rotundatum. Next base: position 32,990,686 of record OU744340.1, read on the forward strand.
ATGTATATACATAAATATACTTACATACGTACATCCTTGTTATTAGAATTAGAATTTTTTCGGTTGTACCCTGCAGTTTTAAAGGTAATTAATTTTCACATTAACTCTTCGCAGACATAATTCAATATTTTATTGGCTATATTTATTATAATTAAGCAAATTAACATATTAAAATTTTATTTCTTCAACGTTTCTCCATTGCATCTTATAATTGTTCTGCTTGCAGTTAATATGCGTACCATGCAGGAGTCTAAAGTACTCAGGTTCACAAAAAAGGGGCGTAACAGACCTTGCAACCACGGTAAGCACTAGTGAAATAACGTTAAATCTGCCAAACAATTTTTGCCAAATAGCTCTAAAACGTTGCGCTTTTACTTTTAATATTTCAAAACTATTTATATTTCAGATACAGTTACATTAATACTTTGCCAAACACATATAAACAGGCCGAAAATTCGATTTGGCTTTCGAATTCATCCCAATTTAGTAGCAAAATCTTAAAGCCGCACGGTCATTTAAAACCGTATTTTGGCAAATGTGTAAGTGCAAAATAGTGTGTTTAGGTATTTAGTTGTTTAGGGTATTTTTAAAACCCGATAAAACTTACGAAAGATTTAAGTATCAGACGAACTTACCCCAACTTTGGACAATTAAAATTAATGTACTCTGATTAATTATCTTGAATAGATTGACGCGTAAACAAACCTTCCAAATTATTTAGATCATCAGTCATCAACTCGGGCAAATTTTGTATAATGATAAAACCACAACAGACCCTTTCGACTTTAACTCAACTAGAATAATTCTAGCAAAAAAAAAAAAAAAAAAGACTTCAAAACAGATTTCATCTGTAGGTCTATAACGGTTTGAGAATACGGCCACTATTGGGACACCATTATATTCCATCTCCAAACTTTATACGATACTTGTTCAACATTGTTTCAATATACATCTATATATAAAATCAATATTGTAAAATCTTTTAATTTATAATTTAAAATATTTATACTTTTTATTATACCAAACAAACATTCTAGCTAAAATTCAGGTGTTTGTATATAACGGTTCAAAAGATACGGCCATATAGGTCAAATTACAAATTTTTGGGAACAGCCTTTAATTTCTAAATTTAAATTTGAAACACGTTATTTAAGCAGACTTAGCAATATAGGTCGCTTGCAAGTTTCAGCTGCCTGTCTATAACTGTTCAAAAGTTTAGTCACATGCATTAAATTACTTCAACTATTGGGACACCGTTTTATTTCCAAATCGTAATTTTGTTCTTGTTGTTATAGCGTAGTTAATAATATCGGTTCGTTGTAAATTTCAAGCACGAATAGAGAATTGTTGCAGTAACAGACATAAGACCTATCGACAACATGTCATCTGTAAAATACGATTCATTAAGAATTTTAGAGTTTAAGTCTCCAGCTATTATAATGCTATTATAAGCAACGGTAGTCATCTCTAACTCATGAAGGAAGTCCATAAAAGGTATATATCTATTAGGTCGATAGACGCAACCGACTATCAATTTATTTCCAAATGACAAGATTTTAATGAATAAGAACTCAACTTTATCCCTGTTGGATGATTTATGCCATAGTTTACAGGATATGTTATTTTTCACGAAAATGGCAACACCACCCGCCTTTCCGATTTGACCCACTTTAAAAGTTTTGTATCCAGGTAAGCGTATAAGATTGTCAGAAGTATCTTTAGATAACCAAGTTTCAGAAACACATGTGACGTCTACATTCGAATCTTCAAATACCAATCTAAACTCATCTATGTTATTATTTATACTTTGGGTATTTATGTATATGAACGACCTTTAAGCTTTTTGCTTGCTTTCCAAATATCTTTGTCATGTTTACGGTTGTATCTTTAGAATAATCACCAAAAATGAAGCGACAAGCCATGCAAATAATATAAAGCCATTAACTCAACAGCAACGCAACGCAAAAAAGGGGCCATATTTAGTAACTATTGGGACACCCTTTCATTTCCAAATCCAAATTTTATACTTACTATTATTGCAGAGTTATCAATACAGGTTTCTTATAAATTTCAGCTATCTGTCTATAATGGTTCAAAAGTTTATCCATATATATAAAAATACATTAACTATCGGGACACCCTTTAACTTATAATTTTAAATGTTTGTATTTGTTATTATAAGCTTCATTGTAATCGACATTCATATCGGTCAATTTACGTTACCTGTGGGGTCAACCTTTTATTATTAGATTTATTTTTGTATTACTTTTTTGTTTGATTGCTGTAGTAATACGCAGTGATTTCAAATTTTTACAAAGAAACTCTTTACAAAAAAAGCAGATCTTTAAATATAGCTTTTAACCAACTCCAAGAAATTTCGTGTAATGAAGGTATAAAAATACGGTCGACACTTGATAATTTGAAAGTTAAAATAATCGGGTTTTCATAATAAAACAATTCTAATTTTAGAGAGTCGGCGATCAAAATTCCATTGAAATAATTTCAAATTATGGGTTGCTGGGGTAGGCTCAGCGGAGTCCAGGGTCAAATACATTTATAATTAAAAAAAAAGAAGATTAAAACGTTATAATCTTTTATTAGTCGTTTAGGGCTGCGCTTCTGCCCTAATCCGCTCGGGTTGTGCCCTCGTGTGGTTGCTGCCTCGACTTCTAAGCATAGGGATTATGCTGACTATATCGTCGGTTTCTCGTTAGGATATGGATAGGATATTTCCAAGACGATGTTTCCAACGACGAGAGCTACTCCTGCCTTTCCAACTACTTTTGCCAGTGGCAAATCTCGCTATGTAAAGAAAATAATATTAGTTGACCAATATTGGTCGTTGGACACAGTACGAGCTGCCGGCCAACTCTACAAAACGAGAAACCGAGCGTGTGAACAGAAGCACGTCTTAAACGACCAATAAAAGATTATAACGTTTTTAATATTGTGTTTTTTTTGTATCTACGACCCTGGACTTCGCTGGGCCTATCCCAGCAACCAGCGAGAACGTGTTGTAACAAAATTACAAAGAATTTTTTTTTCAATATATTAAGTGTTTTTCAAGAGACTTGGAAAACAATTCAAATTATCGCGAGATTCAAATTAACGAGTTTTAAATTATCAAAAGTCGACTGTATACTATTTGTATATGTATAACTAATTTGTTAAAATAGCTCCTGATTTAGATACCAGACCACCTTTTTTGATTTTTACGTTGAACAATTTTTCAGCAAATTATGCTTAAATCATTTTACTTTAATAGTTCGCACAATAAACTTTAATAATTGCATAAAAATATTACAGTTCAGCGTTTTTGAGGGCAAATTCTGATTTTACACCGAAGTATTTTTAAAAATCTTAAAAGGAGAATTTTGGTTAAACTTTATGCATGAATGATAATTAGCATTTAAAAATATTAAAACGATTAACCATGAAATTATTAGTATAAAGTGGGAACTTTCTGTTAGTTTTTTTAGTGTACGAAGCGCCATCTGTATGCATATAGAAAAATCAATCACTTCATAGAAATTGAACTCAATCAAAACACATTGAATACTTTAAATGGTCCTGGTCGGCTATTGAAAATATAAATACCTTATTTTTCCATGAGGACAAATATCTACCGCTGTTTCAAATTTCATTAAAATCAGTTCAGTCATTTAGCTGCGATTTACGCACGCATAAACAAACAAATAAACAACAAACAAGTTAGCAAACAAACTTAGAAAGAAATATATATAGGCAAGTCAGAGAACTCAATTCCGATCGAGAGTGGTTTTAATTCCGCAAATTGCTTCTTCAGAAATCGAAAAACGTAAAATTTCTTCGGAATGAAAACACTTTTAAATTTCAAATTTACTTTTATTATGTGTCCTTATTTAGTTTAGCCTTGTTGTTAACTTTGGTGTGAGCAATATTGTCACATTTAAATAAAAAGGTAGAGATTAAGCATTTTTTTGAAATAAGCAAAATCGATCAAAATTTGAAGAAGGTAAAACAAAACCGATCGGAATTGTTAATACGGAATCAAAACCATTCCGATCGGAATTTGTGACATGCCCGATAATATTATTAACAACATTATTAGTAAAAGTATAACAAATTTAATAAGAAATTATCGAAAAAAGCATTGATGTTTGTTTATAAAGTGGAAGATTGTTCCAAAGACGAAAAGCATTCCCATTAAGGTACTAGGCATTGATGATGAAATATAATACTGCTTCTGTTCCGTAACGATTGAAAAATCATAATTTTTCAAACAAATGCTTTGGTGTTTTCGTTTTTTGTAAAAAGATTTGTTTACAAGTTTTTAAAAAGCTTTAAAAGTAAAGTTCGCATCCATACCTTAAGCTAGAAAGCAGGTACGTTTTGCCAATAAAAGTTCTAATATCTATTAGAATGAATTATAGTGTGGACCATAACTTTAAGTAAGTTTGACCAACTAAATAGTTTATATGATCCTTCCAAGTCAAAATGCTATTAAACATTATACAGAGATTTTTCGCTGCACAGTGGCTTGAAAACGATTGTTTTAGCACATAATTCACTGAGATGTTTCTGAGTAGATCTACAATTGGTCGGCCTCCTAGGGTAACAAGGAGGCTACTAAAAATTGGGTATTTCGGGCATTAAATTTTTTGGAAATGTCATAAAAACTTTATTTTTAATTCAAATTACCTTGAAAATATCTCTTTTAGTTTGGTAGAAATTGGCTCACAATTTCATTTAATTTTGGCCGACCTTGGTTTAAGTTTTGTTTGTTAGCGCTTTTCGTTAAAAAGTTACAAATCTCTGAAATGAAAAAATATAGTCTTTAAAGGATTTTCCCCAAAACCGAGGTATTCGTTTTTTGCTTATGTAACGTTAGCTTACTTTGGTGCTAGCAAACTTTTTTAGACCAAATGCGAATGAGAGAAAAATAAGGTCAATATCTAAAACGGGTGGTGTCTCTCCAGCCCTATCCAAGCATAGCACCGATTAAAACAACATTAACGGATTTGTAAATCCTCAATTATTTGCTACAAACTCCAAAAATGATTTGACATACCCTTGATCAATAAAGGCAGTATAAACAGTTTTGTAAAAAACAATTCCTTGAGACATTTTCCTTGTTCCATGAATTTGTATGTTAAACTAAAAGAAAATTAAATATTATTTTACCATTTAACTAAAAAATCTTTTTGCCTGTATAATTTAAAAAATTTTTTAAGAATAGTTTGATCCGTTTTGATTTTGTGGTAATTTAAATTCATATTTTATTTATTAACCTAATATTTCAGTTTTTGAGGTAAATGTTATTAAAAAAATGGAGCGAGAAGTACTTTTTATGGAACTATTAATCTAGAAGTCATAAGCTTCCCTCTAACATCACTTACATGTATATAGAGCATATATTAAAGCCCTAGATATGTTTCGAACTGCGCAACCTAAAGCAAGCTAAATATCTTTCGTTATACCAGTTAATTTTGCACTCAGAAATTTGGTTTGGTAAGTCATATGCACAAAGTGAAAAAAGGAGTGGTCCTTAAATAGAACCTTTCGGAACTCTCCCAGTTATAAATAAGCTATTTGATTAAACGCCATTTACAAAAAGCGATTGTCTGCGGTTCAAGAAGTATCGGCAAACCTAAAAAAGTGTTCCAGTTTTTTAATTAATATGTCTACAGGTTCAAAAGCCTGGGAATAATCAAGGTGCACTAGAATATGTATATCCTCATTTTCTAGTGCTAACCGTATTATTTACGTTACTTCAATTAGAGACCTTATGCAGCTGACTCTGACGAAAAACCCCTCTGTGCATTGGTAAGCAAATTATATATTTAATAATTTCTTTGTACAGACGTTTTTCTAATATTTTCGACAAAAGCATAATTTGGCTATTGGCTTGTATTCTACTTTCGTTTTCGGTAACGGCACAAAAACATTTTTTTTCACTTTACTTCCGCTTTAAAACTGTTTTAAACGATTTCTTAGTTTTACATTCGGCTACAGAGTTATGACACACGAACGTACTATATATAAATACAGCATTTCTTATTTAATCGATCAAAATTTGTAAGCCGTTTAATATTAGCTGCTATATTACTCTTTTTTTATAAAAGAAAAATCTAGCAGTGTTTTTATATTTTAGGATACATTCTTCAGAACTAAAAGGTACATACAAACTAAACTCATGCTGACTCTTATGTATGCAGCTCGTTTCTTATCTTTTCCTTGTTCAAACTAATAAGATAATTAAAATTTTAGTGGCATATTTGTTCTACAACTTTAGAATAAAAATAAAAAAGGAGGTAAAAGTTTTTCTATGTTAGAAGATAAAAAGGTTAATTAAAGTTAGAAATATATTTAAAGGGTTTAGTGTGGTAACCAGGTAAGACATATTGGTAAAAAATAAAAATATTTTATACGATATTTCTTACATTGTCATGTTTCACATTAGGAGGTCATTAATTTTTTAGAAATAAGCAAAATCGATCGGAATCTGAAGAAGGCAAAACAAAATCGATCGGAATTGTTAATACGGAATTAAAACCATTCCGATCGGAATTTGTGATATGCCTGTATAACACAGTAACCATTCAGTAACTATTTTTGATTTTTCTAATCCACTAATCCACTAGATTTAAACTTTTGCAACTTAGAAAGGCATGGCCTATGTGACTTGAGTGCATCAATGGATCGTAAAATTGTTTAAAAGCACAATCAGGAGTCATACTTTTTGTTAAATGGGAGTGTTTTGAAACATGTGAAATAACATACGAACATATATTGCACTTGAGCAACAAAATAGTACTAAGTTAAAAAGGATACCTCCAAATCAATCACACATATCGTGAACAAAATGTGAAATCTTTATTCCCAAGAAATTTTTATTCTCTATTCAGGGAAAATTGCTATCGTGAATTTCATGGGAACGTTTATACCCACTATCAATTCGTACTGAATACAAATTAGAAAGAAGAAAATATAAATAGGGGAAAAAATATTTTCATTTAAAAGAATTTTTAATAAAAAATCTTCTTAAATTTACGAACAATAGAACCGTTTGTTTTGCATCTTGACGAGCATAATGTCGGTCTGCACTGCAGTAACTGAATAAAAAAAATGTTTTATTGATATAATTAAATATTCTAATTTAAACCTATAAAAACTGGCATATTGTAAGCAATTCCCCAGCAAAATTGAAGTTTGAATCTTTCCCAAATATGATCAAATTCTCTTTGTTTTTAATTAATATTCAGGTCATAGTTTAATTCAAAAAGATTTGGATACGCTTCAGACATGATGTGATTCCAATCTGGATATGAACTTTAAAAATTGTAAACATATGTATTTAATTTTATAGAAGAAATCACAAACACAAATGTAAATTAATAGTTTGATAATTATCAGCTGAAAAAATATATAACATTAGAACCTTGGTTATTTAAACAAAGCAAGATATATTCTTGCCTTTGTAAAACGATAGATTAAAAAATTTAAGGACCCTAAAGTTAGAATGCAACTTTATGATTTCCTTGCCAGACTTGCTTTAAAGTATGAATCTATTGCTTGGGATTCCATGTATGTATGATTACAGCTTGCCGTGAGTTAAAGGTAGGATTTTGTCTACCCGATATATAACTTTGAATTACTTTCAGTATATAATTGAAAGCAACTGATCCTTTGAGGGTGATATAAAAAAACTTTACAGAATTGTAATTTTATTTTTAAAATTAAATTTTATTAAATGTAAAATTATTCTTTGGTAAACTAATAATTAATTTTTCTATAGCTTTTACTTTCATATTATTATTATAAATACGAAGAATGTTGACGAAGGTTGTAGCGATCCAGAAACAGATTCCATGATATTCTCATGAAATATTTTTTTATTTTTATTATTTATCAGAACCTTACATTTTATATTTTAGTATTTAAGATAAATATTTCATGAAATACCATAAAATCTGTGTTAATAAAGGAATCAATTAACGTAAATTATCATAATTAATAACGAATTTATGCCAAAATTAGAGTATAATAATTCATATAAAAAATTAAAATAAAATTTAATATTTTCAAATGATTTCTGGCAAACTAGCAGTTGTTCTTGTCGAAGCGCAAACCACGACCCATGTTGGCCTTGATAAGAAACGTTGTCGTGTGACACGTAGCCACATTTTCGGAACCACATCTCTCCCGGATCAATACCGGTCATATTATTCAAATAATGTGCCCAAAAATTCATAGTTTCTTTTTCTATCAGTTTTATTAATTTCTGAATTAAAAAAATTTGTTTCTTACTGCCATTTCTCTTTTTACAAAAAGCAAGCATAAAAGTGAAGAATGATAAATCAATAATTTACAAAATGACCCATGGTAAAAATATAAGACTCTTAAAACTGTGAAAATATTTAAAAAGAAATAATAACATCTAGAAAAATTACCCAAACTAGAAGGTATCTTTTATATGTGTTATGGCAATATGTATATAACGATTTTTGTGTTTTAATGTGCTGTTTCTGTATTACAGGCGACCAACTCGTCTAAAAATTTTATATGGAAATAAATCAAAAAACTGAGTGCTTTTCATATAAATTTTTGAAACTAGTCGATCGCCTTTAATACAAAAAGAGCACATAAGTATAAATAAAAACAAGTAAGAGTGCTATATTCGGCAGTGCCGAATGCCCTTCACCGTATATGTAAATCTAGTTGAGTAAAGTAACTTCAATTAAAAAAGCAAATATTGGGGTGACACAGAATTAGAAACAAAATCAATACTACATATTTATAATTTTACATAAAAATGACATCGGCTCTTAATGCGTTAAGCATTTTTAAAAAATTTTAGTATTTTAGTATGAAAATTTCAGAGCCCCGTAAATCGGAAAATATCGGTGAGCGCCAATTTTTTTACCTGATGTTTATTTCTTATTTTATAATTCTCTGTCGCCCCATATATTTATTTTTTTGACTGGAGTTGCTTTATTGTTCCAAATGACATGAAAAAATTAGAGGAAGGTGTGGTGTTTCGCCTGCTGCATTGAAGGACATGGAGCGATTATGCTGATTTCCAATAGCACCGCTTTCGACACTATATCTGATCGATTGACAGATGGATATCGCTCAATCTACTTCGCTATGCATAAGAAGTCAGAATATATATACATTATATGGTGGGAAATGGATATTGTTGAAATTACACACGGAATGACAAACTTATATATATATACACTTTTTCCACTTTTTGTGGTGAAGGATATAAAAAAAGTAATGTGCATTGTGTGTATTCTATTATTGACATTTTGCAGAAAAAAAATACATTTTATGTATGTATAAAAAAATAATAAATATTAATAACTTTCACGGGAAAAAATATCATATTTTTAAAATTAATGTCAAGGTTGATAGGAAGTTTTCTTCATTTATTCAAAACTACGGAAATGCTGTTTAACACGTTTTAAAAATAAAGCATTCAAATAAATTTAAGAACAACAAAGTTTAAGATCTTAAACCTTCGCCTGTCATTACGTCCACTTTTCACTACTGGGCGGTTCAGTACCACTTGTGGTTCATTGCCTCTTTTTATGTTATTTCATACACAAACAAGCAAATCTATAAAAGCAAATACAACCGCGACTACATGCCCTTAGTTGCTAATTTGTCCCGTACGATCCGTTAGCCTTCCTTCATTCATTAGGCATCTGCCGGGATTTTGGGGAGCGTAATCCCGAGATTTTCCAGATTTAAATATTTAATTTTACTTTCTAATTGTTCAAGAACTTGGTCAGTGTTTTTAAAATAAAAATATATTTAATTAAAGACACGGGAATATTTTTAAAATTTTTAATTTTTTTTTTTTCACAGTTTATATTTACAATCTATCCATTTAAGGATAATAAGTAAATTTGATATAATAAGATAATATTATTTGTTATCCTCCACTGAGAACAACAATATACTAATACAATTTGTATACTGATAATATAATGTAATATAAAGGTTGTTATATTTACAATTCAAAGTAAGTTAAATAAATAATTCATGAACGGCAAATATATATACAAGTAATAAAAATAAATAATTAATTAGTTTCGGAATGGCAAATCCAAAATGTGATATCTTTTTAATCGGTTTACTTCATTGGTGTCATCTAGAAGAGCAATGGCTAATGGATTGTTGTGGTAAATTAATCTTTATAAATAGTTTTCACTAAGCCTTCTTATTTCGTCAGCAACCTTTGGAATGAATAGATCATTGTGTATTGAAAAATTTGAAACAAACCATGGAGCGTTGACTCGTCTGAAAAATTTGTATGAAAAGCACTCAGTTTTTTGAGTTATTTCCATATAAAACTTCCAGACGAGTTGATCGCCTGTAATACAGAAACAGCACATAATTTCAAGAAATCAGCAAAAAGAAATAATAATTTATTTTGTAGTTTGCTTGTGCTGTTAAGGCTGTTTAAATAACTCGCACGAAGAAAAAGTTTGGGCTGTTTCGTGCAAGAAGAAGAAGACCTTTATTCTCTCAAAACCGCTCTCAGTTACCCGATTTTGAAGTAAGAAAACAAATTTCGTGCAAACTGGGATCCCACGGATCCCCCAAAGTAGAGTAAAGAAACAGACCTATTCAATACAAAAAATTCAAATTTAATCATATAATTTCTCATAAAACTCAGAAAACATTCAAATTATTCTAATGTGCGGTTTCTATATTGCAAGCGAGCGTCTCGTCTAAAAAATTTGTATAGGAAACACTCAAAAAATTGAGTGCTTTTCATAAAAATTTTCTAGACGAGTCGTTCTCTTGTAATACGTTTGGAGATTACCTTTAACCTTTTTTTGCACTCCGAGGAATTTCACAATAATTTTAAAGTTTTTGGTAATGTTGGAAAGAGGTGGAGGGGGAACCGTTATAATTGTTGACCCAGTTTCGATTTTGTTCGCATTTGCTAAGGTTTGTCTTTTTAATTTTAAATAAATTTGCTAGTACTGAAGTAAATTTAAATTACATAAGCTAAAAAACAAAGAATAACACATTTTTGCGAAAAATCCTTAAAGAAATTTTACATTTTCGTAATTCAGATTTTGGTAACTTTTTAACGAAAAGCGCTATCAGAACAAAACTTTAAACTTGTTTATTTAAAAATTTTTTAGGAATATAGCAAATGTCTTAAATAAATAATCCGATAACTAATAAGCGTACTACGCCAAGTTAAGATTGGCCAAAATTAAAAAAACTAAAAAATTGTAAGCCAATTTTCTTCCTGCACATTTAAACATATTTTTATAGATATTTTGAAGATCTGATTAATTTTAAAAAAACTTAACATTTGAGTTAAAAATAAGCTTTTAATGACCTTTTTAAAAAAAAGTATATGTCCGAGTTACCTAAGAAGGGCTTCTGGGTACCCTTCTGTCAAGGATGATCCAATTAAAACTTTTCCTATTTTATTTTATAATTGCTTTTTATTCAATGACAGTTTTCGCTAACCTCCTCTGACATCATAAATTGAAAAAAGTAATAAATGTTAACTAGATTAGTTTAAAAGAATAAAGTAAAGTTACTAAACACAAAGTGAATTCGTTTCATGATTCGGAATATACATGGTTATGACAACTCGGCCCTTCCTGACTTATTTTAATTTAAATTCTGCTTATTCTTCTTCTTCTTCCTCATCACCATAATTGCTATCGACTTCAGGGAAGAGTGAACACCATGGCTTCAACTTGTCGCTACTTGCCACTGTTTGATAACGGCGTTGCTTCAACTGTAACGCACTAATATCTCCAATAACATAACGGTCACAACACAAAACTTTCTTCACAATATATGGGCTACAATACTTGGGATCAAGTTTTCGTGACTCACTGGTACTTGGTAGAGCACTTTCAAGTAAAACAAGATCACCCTCGCTAATTTGGCTGGGTGTTTCATGTTTATTCTTAATTGCTTCTTCTAGTTTAGTTGTTATGAACTTTATTTCAAGATCGACTTTACCATCATGAAGAGCGGCGATAATTTTATTACCACTTATATTTCTGATAGGAAAATCAAAAATTCTATTGGTTTGTATTTCGTTGTAGTGTTTACAGTAGTATTAATGGTCTATTGCAAATTTCGAAGATCGGCATTCCAAAGGTTTGCCTTGTTAACTGATGCTTTAAGCGAACAAAGAATTGATGAATTAACTCGTTCCGCTAACCCATTGGCTCGAGGTGTACGGACAGCCACTTTAATATGTTGGATGTTGTTTTGATGGCAATATTCAGCAAATGCACTAGATGTGAACGCAGTTCCCCTATCTGCGACAACTCTTTTAGGCATTCCAAAGAATGCCGTTAAGTGATTAAATGCATCAATGACAGGTTTAGCTTTAGTTGACTTGACAGCAGAAAATTTGTGTACCTAGTCAAAGCATCAACTAAAAATATATTCATTTTCTTGATTAGAACGAACGAATGGACTAAGATGATATGAAGTACTTCAAATGAAACTGTGGGTATATCCATTCCATATAACAGCAACAATCAATGCATGATTTTATGTACTCCTTGATGAAATTACGACATCTTGGAAACCCGAAATGCTGGAAAATGTGCTTTACAGTTCCGTCAACTCCCGAATAACCAGAATCATCATGGCATAATTTCGCAATGTTCCATCTAATACCTTTTGGTACCAGCAATAAAATATTGTCACCACCATTTTTCTTATATACGCAATTATTTTTAACTAAAAATTCAGATTCAAGTTTCTTCTTCTGATCAGATGTTGAATGTAACTGGACATATTTTAACAATTTCTTGAATTTTAGGGTCTTGAAGTTGCATTGTGTATAGCCAACCTGGCGTCGATATACTCATTATACATGAACTGACATCATTTGGTTCCATTGGTTGTTCTGCTGGAGCTCGGCTCATAGCATCTACATGTTTCATGGACTCCAACAGTTTCATGAACCATCTTGCTATTCTTGGAAGTAATGTCTTTGACGATTTTAAACTTGATATTGCTGAACAATCTGTAACTATTGTAAACTTCTTTCCAAGAATATACATTTTAAAACATTCACAGGACTCAACTGCAGCCATAACTTCAAGTTCGTATTCATGATATTTACTTTGTACTTCGGTACAAACACGGCTGAAATAAGCCATCGGCCTCCAACTATTTGTTTCACGTTAAAGAGGTATTGCTGCCATACCCACACTGCTTGCGTCAGTGTGAACTTGATGATCCTTATTCATATCGTAAACAGGTAAAACTGGTTCATTAGCAAGTAGATAAATGAGTTGCCAGTAAGCCTCCTCACATTCCTTAGACCAAGTTAATTCTTCATTCTTTCTTGTACGTCTGGTTAAAGGAGCAGTAATCAGCTCGTACTTTTCGATGAATTTACGGAAAACCCCACTATGATCTAGGAATCGTCTTACATCAGCAGAGATTTTGGGAATCTGAAAATCCTCCACAGCCTTTGTTTTTATTTTTCCAGGTTTCAAGCCACTAGCATCAAGTTTATGACCAAGAAATCATAAGTTTTTCTCATAAACGTACACTTCCACATTCGTAAAGTTAATCCTTCCGATTTAATAACCTGAAGAAAATCCTCCAATAATAACTTCATCAACATAATTAACAACCTAATCCCTGATTGGTTTAACGATTTTGGTCATTATCTTCTGAAACGCACATGGAACATTTTTTAAACTGAAAGGCATACGATTAAACTCATAGTGACCATTATGAGTCACAAATCCCGTATGAGATCAAGGGTAGAAAAGTACTTCTTACCTTTCAGAGACGACAGCACTCCGTCGATAGTTGGCATTGGCCTTGGCTGTTGTTCGGTCAATGAATTTAATTCTTGATAGTCGCACAAACGATGTTCTCATTTGGCTTACGCACCACCACTATCGGAGAAGCATATAACGACTCTGATCAGCGCATAATATCTAAATCCAATAACTCACTTATAATGATGTCCATAATTTGTTCTTTTGGATATGGAGTTGGGTAAGGCTTCTTCATCAATGGCTTCATCGATGTTAAATAAATATCCTTCTTTACTCTTCCACTTTTCCCAAGTTCTCTTAAATTTTCTCCAAAACGTTCATTATAATCGATTAATAATTTTTGATTTTCATTTTTCTCTTTCACTGTTAGATCGTCAGAGCACATAAAAGCTCGCTTTTATAGTTTTGGTTATCAATGTTCACTTTTGGTAAAATTTTCTCCTGGCAATTTATTAATCCGGCGGCGAAGCCATGCAAATTTTCATCACATTGTAAGATTTCACTCGCACATCTTCTAACAATTCTGCGATAAATATTGACTTACAACTGCCACTATCTATAAGTGCCACACATTTAAAGCCATTGATTAATATATTCTTTGTTATCTCAGCTTTCTTTCAACTTTGAATAGCATTTATACGAGCTGATGTACAATCTTTAGTTTCATGATTTGTTCCACTGCACAATTGGCACCTTGATATCTTTTGCGGCTTCTGGCAATTTCTCGAAATATGTCCGCGTTCGCGACAATTGTAGCATGTTGGTCCCAATTTAGCACTATCCTTATTCTCGTTACTAATTTTGTTGACAAGTTGTTGTAACAGTATGCGTTCATTCCATATTGATCATCTCGTAAGTTCGGTGGCTTACATGCTGTTGTTGTATTAAACGTTGACACATTCTCCACATTTGATTTTACTTCTCTCTTAACCTGAACATCAACAATGTTTTTAAAGGAATCAACGTTATTATTCATACCAGAGCCAATATTGACTTGTTTATTGGGACAACAAGCTTGCGTCGACGATAATATAATAGCCTGCAGTTGTTCCGTTAGTAGCTCCATTGTACGACGAAGATACTCTACTTCACTTTGTAACTTTTCCACGGCAGCTTCTTTTTTTGTTGCAGCTTCATCATTTCCCATCGCTAAAGATATTTCACACGGTATGCTTATTTCCTTCACACAAACGTTTATTTTGTTTTCATGCAATCATAAAACTAATTCCGACTTGCTTCCCATCGTCTTCAGATTATGCTTCGTAAAATTTCCTTTATTCTGGTACTGTTAAATCGTTAAAATCCATCCCACTTCTGATATTGTCAAGAATAATCCAATTAAAACTTTTCCTATTTTATTTTATAATTAGTTTTTATTCAATGACAATTTTCGCTAACCTCCTCTGACAAAATAATTTTTCAGAAATCATAAATTGGAAAAAGTAATAAATGTATGTTAACTAGATTAGATTAGTTTAAAAGAATAAAGTAAAGTTAATTAACACACTACCAGAAGCCCTCTTTCACCTCTGCCCTGCCTCTGTAAAATTTCGTTGAGATATTTTGAGTGGTTCATAAGATACCGAATTTTGTAAAAAAATGTTTTCAAACCACTGTGCGTCAGTTGATTTGATGTCTGAAAATATATTTTACAAAAACAAAATACATGTTTTTACTTATTGTTGTAGTTGTTTTAGAACTGCTATTACCTGTAAAATTAATGTGCCTTGCCTGTACTGTTAATTTATTAATATTTACTTTTAATAAAAGGTACCATACACATTAGTTTAATTTGATCAATTTTTAAATGAACTATACCAGAGTGCAACGTTATGCTCGAAAATTCTTATTCGATTAGTCTATTTATTTATCTAAATGTTGGGTTTTTAATTTAATATTTATTGAATTTTATAAGCGGTTTAAACAATGCCTTTAATAACATTAAATTAAAGTTAAACTTAAAAAACGAAGTGTTAATTATTCTTTGTTGGAGATATTGAAAAATCGTGTTTTCACAATTAAATGTAGAAAATGAACTAAAAATCTTGTGTTTAAAAATTAAATTAAAAAAGAGAACAAACTTTTTTTCATTAAACATTTATTTAGAATCCATTCATGAAGTATATCTCGTATAAAACCGAACTACACGAATTTATATTTAATTTTTAGTTGAAAATTTTTAAATGTTAAACACTTAAAACATTTAAAAAATAGCTTGTCCTGAAATCAGTGTCAATTTGAGATCAATTTTCTAGGTTTGCCTGGGAAATATGCATGTAGTTGAAGTATAACGAAAACTTCTTAATAAACAAAATGTTGTGTACAGAAAGAACTGCTTACATACTACCAAACACACAAACTTTTGAATTGTCCCTGCAACATTTAAACTCAAGTTAACAAACGCACATAAAACTTTTACCTAGATAAAGAGAAATTTAATGTTGTCTATAAAACAGAAAGTCAGGCTGTAGGTAAAATTAAGAATTTTGTATCTATAAGAGTTTTAAGTACATTTTGAAACTGTAGTATTGTTGCAGTAGTTTTATAAAGTGCAGTTACGGAACAAGATTTTGTATATATGTACAAATATGAGCATCCATTATAAAACTGCTACTAAAATTGTTCACTTTTTCATTATTTTCTTGTTTCCATTTCGATTAATTCGTAACAAAGGCAAAAAGTAGTCCTTTGTCCTAATACAGGTGTTTTGTATTGAATAAAAAAATATTCTAAATTTTTTTATCTTTAATTTTTAAATATAACAGCAATAAATAGTAAAAAACAAAAGAAACAATTTGTTACGTAAACTAAACACTAACGAAAATGATGAAATGTATTTTAAATAGAAGAACCCTGTACGTTCGATACCCTTCTTTGTAATAAGTTAAAAATGTATAAGGGTACACACATAAGCATATTTTTATTTATTTATTTAAATAACTATTGATTTCTGAAAATTTGAACTCCATCTCTATTGCACTTATCCATATACAGAATAAAAACCATTTTATGGTGGGGGAAGCCCTTCTGCACATGAAAATTATTTGTATGGAGAATACATGTCTTGTCCATCCTATACCATTATGCTTGAGCCTAAAAAGGCATTTAATACATTAAATTTATAAAGCCTTTCTCTTTTGCTTTGCAGATAAAGAACAATTAATAATTATTTTATATGAGTGTAAACGTTCTCCATCTCTAAATAAAATAACGCCATTTGAACTGTTCGAATACCTGACTTGACAATTGACTTCATTTGAAGTAAAAACCAACATTCAAAATTACAGACTTTCAAATACAGTTTTAATTATCACAGGCCATAATCTCTAGAATAATAACAGCTAATATGGCCGTTACAAAAACAAATAATAAAGTTAACTATAAATGAAAAGGGTGTTCCCTATAACAGTATGGTGTTTGCTATAACAGCAACTAAAAAACTAATCCTGAAGATGTTCCCAAAGAGAACATATTTTCACGTACGCGTAAAAAGCTAATCAAATTAAGCAGATGAATCTTGCAAAAATATATAAAACTTAACCTTTAATTAATGATAGTAAGTTTAAAATACTTGTTGTCAAAAAACCTCCAAAGATATAGCGAAGTGTGAATAAAGCATTTAATGATAAGTGCGTGACCGAAACCGTAAAATATAATAGAGGCGAGGTTATGATCTAGGGATGGATGGCGGCATCGGGGTGGACAATGTTGCTTATCGAGTCGACAATGAAAAATGAAGATTACCTGCATATTCTAAAATACAATGTTGCCCCTAGCGTGGAGAAATTGTGCTTAGCAGACAAGTCGCTATTTTAGCAGGAATGGTTGCTTTATCGTACCACTAAAACTCTTGATCATCTAGCACTCAGACCTTAATCCAATTCAGCATCTGTGAGAATGAGTTGAAAGAAGAAGAGGGATAGGAAGATTTCCTGTAAGGAAGACCTAAAAGCTAAACTACAGGATAAATGGAGTAAAATTCCACCTGATTTTACAAAAAAAAAAAAATGTTAATCCATGCGAGGGTAGTAAAAAACTGTAATTAAGTCAAAAGGACGATAAAAAAAATATTAATGTAACTTTTATGTAATCTGTGGAACTGTGTTTACTTTAATTTGCTAAATTAGTGTAGTATAAATTAAAAGTGAATTTTCTTTTTATCTGCCTTTATTTTAATGCATTTATACATTTCAACTTAAACGTTTTTTTACCGGAAATGTTTACAGATGTGCAAAGGAATTAAAGCTTTTATCGTAACACTAAGTATATTTAATCTAAATAAGTATATTTAACCTTAAAATGTTAAATAGTCAACAAATTTAAATACAATAATTTAAATACAAATATTTTTTTATTAAAATATTTTTGTTTGCCTGAGAATGGGTTATATTGCAAACTTTCAGATTTTAACATTGTACTTAAAATACAACTTTTTAGTGAAAAAACCAGTCTTGTGATTTAAAAAACTCTTCAAACTTATTTTGTTTAACGATAAACAAAAGTACAAACAAACTTAAGAAAATAAAAAATAATTAAAATGTTTTTTTTTTTAACTGAAATTGTGCCTATTATGAGCAACTTTCGATCTTCGACTGTAGTTGAAAGAGCTAATCGAACGAAATTTCATTTGGTATTATGGCGCACATTCGATAAAAATAATGCTATTGTGAATTTTACTCAAATGGATTATTCACAATAGTACACGTTTATCAGGTGCCACTCTGAAGAAATATTGTTTTACTAATTCATAAACGAAAAATTAAAATAATTTATTGCCACCATTTGTATAATAAAAAAGAAAATTCACAAATACTTACATATTTAATAAGTTGTACAAACTGACGTTAACCATCGAAAGTAAAATTGTGTTCGATTGAAAGTTCGTTGCACAACGAACTTTTCGACAGTGCTACCAACTCATAATACGAATTTGACAATAGAATGCAACTCATAAAAGGGCCATACATTTTATTGTTTTGGCTTAATTTTAGAAAACTCATAGCATTAAAAATTGTTTGAGATATTATGGTGCCTCTTAATTATCAATCTATACATATAATAAAACTTTAATGGGGTCATTTTGGTACATCACGTAAAAACTGCTAGATGGATTCGAATCTTGGTTCAAATATAAAATACCTTTTTTTCAAGAGAAAATACAGATACAAATGTGAAAGCACACAATTTTACAGGTAAAATGGAAATAAAATCGTTGTCAGCAGATTTTATTATTTAAATGGAAAATTTTTAACAATGCCTACAGAACTCTGGAATTACAAAGCAATCATTATTGAATGTACATAAATTTCAAACAATTAAATTTTATGTGTTTAAATATAGATATTTTGCCAGAATACATCTTTGATACTTGTAATTTTTATTTCTTGCCATAGGGTCTGTTCTTCGCTCGCTAGAAGCCGCCTTGGCTTCCGTGTGATGTATTCATATAAAAGCACCACATACAAGATAAACTGAACAAAACGAACACAACGTTTGCCACCTTTATCCTTCCATACGCATTAGAGGTTCTTTGGTCGTCTTCTTCTATTTCTTTAATTCTCCTCATCCTCCATCTCAGTGTTCCTTAGCTGTGGTCTACAAAACTCCTCCAAACAAAACTGTCCAAAAATTATTTTTACAAATATATTTTTTTTTAATTTGCTTCTAAATTTTTAGTTTTTAAAATGTTATATTTTTGGCGAAATTTCGATCGTTTAGTAATTTTCTGACTACTTAGTAATCTCGAGTTTTTTTTTTCTAAAATTTCGGTAATCAATGCAGGAAACGAAACAAAAAAAGCCTTTGTTTGCATAATAACTATATAAAAAATTATTGGTATAAAATCAAATTTTTTGAACAATTGTTTTTCTCAATTTTTTTTAAATGTTTTTTTTATAGCCTTCACCACAAAAATGTGGAAATAAGGTATGTATAAGTTTGTCATTCCGTATGTAATTTCTACAATATCCATTATATATTCTGTCTTCTTATGCATAGCGCAGTCGATTGAGCGATGTCCGTCTTTCCGTCCGTGTTAGTGTTTACTCAAACGTGGCAAACTTGGTTTCACTAAAAATAAAATAAATATGTCAATCGATCAGATATAGTGTGGAAAGAGGTGCTATTGGACATTAACATGATCGGTCAATCTTCTTCAAGGCAGCAGGCAAAACGCCATGCCTAACTCTAATTTGTTCATGTCATTTAGAACAATAAAGTAACTTCAATAAAAAAAAATTGAAATAAACCTTAAGTGAACAAATTGGCGCTCGCTCATATTTTCCGAGTTACGGGGCTCTGAAATTTTCAAATTTTCTTAGGTTTTGAAGAGACCTTTATAGATTTTCAAAAATGATTAACCTATTAAGAGCTGGCGACATTTTTATGTAATCACTAAAGTAGATTTACATAGATGGCAAAGGGTATATAAGATTCGGCATAGCCGAATATGGCACTCTTACTTGTTTTTAATTCAAATCTGTATGTTTTTTTTTTCTGAATTTTTGATTGAACAAGGAAAGTTGAGTTTAATACTTAAAAATATAAAAAAAAATTGAAATCAATTCAAAAAAAAATTTTTTCAATCTGAACAATTAGGAAGTAATATTCCGCCTTTAAAAAAGCCTCCTTATAAATTCAAATCTCCTGCTTGTGAACATTCTCCAAAAATTTGAACTTTTTTTTCTATGGAAGAAGCTGAAACGAAAGAACTTCAAGAATTTATTGCAATCAAACACATAAAACGGAAATTCGCTCACCCTGTTCAAATTGATTTGTGTTATCTAGACTCTTCACACGGATGGTTTACAAATAGCGTAAATCTAACCCTGGGAGAAATTGAAATGGATAAAATTGGTTCAAGCCGAACTCAAGAGAACCAAGCGGCTAAGAAATATTCAAAGTTAAAAGCTGAAAGCTATTGCCCACCTATTTTAACTTATAATATAAATATTTAAACTCTTGTAGATCAGTTATAAACAAAAATGTCCATTTTAAGATTGTAAACAAATCAAAATAAAAAAGTAAACTATATTTAAGTGACCCAAATATACAGTAAGGGACAAAATTGTTCAAGATGTTGTTTGATAAGTATATATGTATTGAATATTTTTTAAATTTCAAGTTGTCAACACCCTTAAACTTTTATTTGGCAACATAAGTTTTATTCACATACTATTGCAGTTCCCCTTTTAAAAGTTCCGTTAGTTTTATTTACGATATTAACTGAACATTAAAGCCACGTATGTAAACAATATTGACTGAGTGTTAATTTTCTTTAAAAAGTTTTAATGATCTTCCGGTTTTTTCTGTTTGATTTTCTTTTAAAGAAAGTAAATTAATTGTCTAAACATAAAATTAAATAAACATATGAAAAATATGATTGATTTATTTTTACTTAGTTTTTTTCCGTGAGGACCAAAGCTAAAGCTGCACTTTTAAAACAAAGCGTCATACAAAATTTAAAAAAAGGCGTCTCATATCGCGAAATTGGCCAAAAATATAATATATCAGTGGGTATTGTGTGTAAAACAAAACAAAGTAATATACAGATCACAAACAATAAAGAGGCCGCCAAAAAAACTTTCCCCAGCAGATTGTCGCGAAGCTAGACGATTAATTGTTACTGGTGCAGTCAATACCGCAGTTGAGGTCCAAAAAATGCTACATGAAGAACAAAATCTAGACGTTAGCACCGAAACCGTCCAAAGATGCTTAAAAGTTAGTGGATTGACAGCCAGAGAAAAAGTAAAAAAAAAACGTTTAAGTTTGCAAAGTTTGAAGTTTGCAAAACGATACGAAAAACTCTCGTTTGAAGATTGGATGCGGGTAACATGGTCAGACGAGACAAAAATTAATAGAATCGGGTCAGACGGGTGGCAATGGACATGGGCCGATAAAAGTGTTGGTATGAAAGAATGAAATATTTGTCAGACGTTAAAATTCGGTGGGAAAGACGTTGCAATTCGGTGGGGGCTCATTGATGGCTTGGGGTTGTTATGGTGAAATCCAGCTTGGAGTTCTCCGTCGAATCAGTAGAAAGATGTGTGTCAAAGAATTTGTCACCATTCTCGAAGACTCCTATATTCCCAGTTTAGACATATTCGGCTTAGATCCAGGACAGGGTGATATCTTTTTGCAAGACAACGATCCCAAGCATATAGAAAAAATCTCTAAAAAATGGTTTGAAGAAAATGGGATCAAGATTGGCCTCCTCAGTCGCCAGACCTGAACCCCATAGAGCACCTTTGGTCCGTTTAAAAAAGAAAAATTTTTGTTGCAAATACCCAACCTAAGACCGTGAATGAACTCTGAGAGCGTGCCATTGAAGCCTGGAATAAAATTTATCCGTTAATTTGGTAAAAAGAATGCCAAAGAGAATAAAGGCAGAAAAACAGCACATGGAGGACATACAAAATATTAGGATTAAAAAATAATTAAGTGCGGTCATAACTGTTCACATTTGGAGTTCTACATTAATGTATATTTTAGTATAATTTACGTAGAGCTTTTTTATATTTTTCTTATTTTTAAGTAAAATATTCTAGGAAATATGATATTGAGACAGGACTATTTTTACTTACCTTGTTCCCAAACAAAAATGTAAACGAATTAACACATATCTCTAAGGTATATCTCTAATTAACATATTTTATGGGAATCTCCCAAGGCAAACTCTAAAGAAGTTCAATGTTGGCGTTGCCAACAGTGGGGCCATTATTCAATTAATTGCAATAGGCCGCATGCTCGCGTTAAACATGGTCCAGGTCAGTGTAAGCTGGTATTTAATGAAGACTCATAAAAATCTTTACGCGGAACTATGATGGTGTTATTCTTGGCGGTGATCTTAACGCGAAACATAATTCATGGGATGACACTCTAAGTAACATTAATGGAATTACACTTTTTGATTGGCTGACAAACTATTCCGACTTTTTGAGATTTCCTGACTCGGTTCCATCTTTTCCTAATGGAATTTTTTTTGATCAATTTCTTATTAGTTTAAATTTAGTTAATAATTTTACTATTAAGGCTCTACCATCTTTTTCGGATCCTTTTTCTATATAATTTCAATTGGAAATTTGAAATTTTGAGTTTTCTTTAAAACATAATCGCCTGCTTACCTTTTTCTAAAATACTAATTGGAATAGTTTTCAAAACGAAGTCCTTTCTTCAGTGTCAGAGCACTCTTCTACTTCTAACACAAATTTATCAAATTCTGAAATTGATAATTACATAGAAAATTTTTCTCTATCTCTTAGTGAAGTTAACAGAAACAATTTTGAAAAAACAGAATTGAAAAATAAACGTATTTTCGTTTCGCATAAGATACAAAATTTTTATAAATTAAGTTTTCTTGACAAAAAGATTAACGTCTTCTTTTCCGCAGAATATAATTGCTTAAAATTATTATAAAAGAGCAGGTTCAGATTGAAGAAGCTGAAATTTTCAGTACTCGTATTTCAAACTTCAAGCCTGGTCCTAGTGCATGTTAAAAGATTTACGATATCTTAGGAAATTTATTTATTTATGTATTTATTTTGTCAATTTGTATACAACAATTTAATCTTATATTTAACGTATAGGAAATTGGTGTTTATACATTAAATTTAGGCATTACACATTAATACAAGTACATACACTTAAGCTTTATTAACAATAAAAAGTTTATAACAAATACATTTTTAAAGAAATGTTAAGGCTTTAACAAAAATTACCAACAAACAAACTACGTTTTTATTTTGGCTTACATTCCATTCTTAGTTTGGATACATGCCCACTCTTAATGCAGACGTATTGCTAGGAACACAACTGGGACGTATGACGAATTTCGTCTAACACATTGAATACGTCGTCAAAAATTCGCTGTCATATTTTTTGAAGTTGTTTCGAATCTAAAGTCAAACATGGTCACTTTGTACTGATTTGTTCGTCGTTCGCCGGCGTTAGAAATAGAAATAATTCTATTGCATTGTTCGCTGCGTATGATAAATGTCGTCCTACATAAGTATGTATTTTATTTTTGACGACGAATATTCACGAAATTTGTCGTTCATCCCACTTGTGTTCCTAGCGTATTAAAAATAAAACCAACACAGTTATTTTTTTAAATTTCTCAAGAGAAAAAAAAAAAAAACATAACATTGATGCCATCAGCTTGCACAAGCAATTGCATATAATCTTTATTTGTAAAATTATTTTGGGATTTTTAATAATATTATTTATTTTATTATGCTAATATTCCATAAAATTTTTTAACCAAAAATGCAATTTATTTGTTGGTTTGGAATAGTAGGTATCTATACGTATTTCACCGGTTGATAAAGCCAGCTCATCAGGAAACCTTTATGCAAATTTTTAGAAAAGCCAAAAATACTTCTTTTAAGTAAAAAAAAAACTTCAAAAACAACGTGAGAGTTATTTTAGAAGCCAATACAGAAATGTTAAGGCTTTAACAAAAATTACTAATAAACAAACTACGATTTTCCCTTTATTAGAATGTTGACATCGACAACAGAATCGAGCGTTCTCTTTCGAATTATTAGGCTCTTTGATTTATGGGGGTTTAATTAAACAAAGTCCATTCGCTGTTGCCCAACGAAAAATTCTATCAAAATCAACATTAACCATAACAATATTTTCATTAATGCATACGTGAGAACTTTGCAATGCAAAAGCTGTTTTTGCAAATCATTGGCATAAATGGAAAAATAGTAGTGGTCCCAGAATTGACTCTTGTGGCACACCTCTTGTTAAAGGGTTAAAGATGTTTGAAAATTTTTAAAAGATACAAATTGCAAACGATTCAACAGATATGAAGACAAAAGACGTGTTGAATTGTTTAAGAACTTAAAGAAATGCCGAAGCTTGTTGCAAAGTGTGCCATGGTCACTATTGTCGAAGGCTTTTGAGTGGTCAAGAGGAATAAAGAAATTTAACTTTCCTTTATCCAGTTCACGTCTTAAATTTTCAGAAACATCCAATAAGGCAGATTCACAGCTGTGGTTAGAGCGAAAACCTATTGCCTGTTCGAACAAGTGATGGTCATTATGAGGGTATTGAATAAATATGTCATATATGGCAAAAGTACTGGAAGTAATATCAGAATATATTTTGGATGCATATTGTCGCAGCCCACTGTATTTGACTTAATTAATTTAAAACATAAATGAACTTCAGAATGACTTACGCCAGAGAATTAAAAAACATTAACACATTTTGTGTGTACTTCCAATACCAATTTCCCGAATGTATTGGGGTTCTAAAACGTTTCCACCTTAAGTAAGCAAGGTCCCGTTTATGAATAAGGAATTTTATATGAGAAGAATAGCAAGGTTTTGTACTAGCGGATATATTTATAGATTTAACTGGAACTGTGTTTTCATGCAGACATACAGAGTGTTTTCAAGAAATAACACTTGCTCATCTACAAATGGCATATAGTACAACTGTTCCCAATCGATAAATGATATATTTTCTTGTAGTAAACTATAGTTTATGTTCTTAAAAATGCAAAAATAAATTTTATTTAAAAAAATTAAACTTTAAATTTTGTGCTACTTCCCGGTATTAATTACTGAAGGTGAAAGCACGTCTCAATGGCCATATCGCTACCGCTTACTTAGCTCGTCAGGAAACTTCTCACAAATATTTTAAATGAACTAAAGGTTTTTGTCTAAACAATAAAGTAAAGACAAACGTCAAAGTTTTAACAAAAACAACAATAATCAACATTGATTTTACTTTTCTTTATCCACTGTATACGGCTAACTTTTTTTCGGCTATTTTGTACAGCTTAAAATGAAAAACAACAAAACACTACGTTATTTAATTATTTCTTTAATGCACTGGTACTTGTAATTTTAATAATTAAAAATAAAAAGCACGGGAATATTCAATTAAATAAATTAAACTTTAAATTTAAAATTCTAAAAATTTGTTTTTGATTTAAATGTAATTATGCGAACGAACGAACGATTGCGACATCGTGAAACTGGCCCTTGCACTTGGAATAGCTTATTGGCTACTTTAGAGAACATTTTTTTCCTTTTTGGAATATATCAAAAATCCCAAAGAAGGAATCTATTTACATTCCGGTCTTAAAATGTAATAACGAAAACTTTACTACACAGCATGAAAAAAGTGAATTATTGGCTCAAGTTTTTAGTTAGAATCACTCAATTTTATCTAACATCAGCACTATTTCCATTTCAATTGCACAACTTCTGGTTTACACAACCCTATAAATATTTTGACCGATAAAATGTTTTTTCTGATAAAAAATCTTAAGTCAAGAAAAAGCCTTGGAATAGATGGAATAACGAATAAATGTTTAAAATTCTTACCAGAAAAGGGAGTAAAATACATCACAGAACTTATAAATTCATGCCTAAGAATTGTTACTTTCCTAAAGCATGGAAAAGTGGAGCCAATTAGAAAACCTGATAAACCTGCTGACAGTCCAGCCTCCTTTAGACCAATTAGTCTTCTCTCTAGTTTAAGCAAAATTATTAAAGATCTTTTAGACTCCGAACACATTTTACCAGCACAACAATTTGGTTTCCGCAGAGAACACAATTCGTTAACTCTAAATTCCTTCAAGGGAAAGGAATGGTTCTACTGGTTATTAAGGCCGCTTTTGACTTCGTTTTGCATAATGGTTTAATCTATAAAATGATTCTTTTAACGTAACTTCTAATACCACAATGCTCCCACTCTTACATTTTTTTTGTACTTAGAGCCCATAAGCAAAAGGCAGTATTTTCTAAGGTTGCAACTGAAAGTCTGTAATAGATTATATTTTTTAATTATATTTGAATTCAGAAAGTCAAGAAAAATATATAAACAAGTTTTAATGAAATCTGAAGTAGTCATTTTGAGTGCCATTTGATTTGGTATGAAATTACGCAACAAGTGTCTGATGATTTTTGCGTGGAAATATACTTTTTGCCCAAACCTGAATCTTAAGTGAAGTTTCAAATTATCAATAATTCTTATTTGTTTGTGCTTTTAAATAAAAATTAAATTTGTTTGGTAAAAATTAAATTTTTACTTGAAATTCCGATTTATTGGTAGTCTATAGTTTTTTTTGAGTTTTTTGTTTTCAATACAGTCAAGCTACAAGTAAGGGTACTACATTCGGCTATGCTGAATCATATATACCCTTCACCATATATGTACAAAAAACAGAATTATTGGGGTGATGACAGAGAATTAAAAAATAATCGGCTGTTACTAGTTTACCCGTTTTTAAAAAGCTCTCATCAAAAAGATATCTTCAAAAGCTTTTCAATGATACCCATATTGTTATCTCAAAAGATATTTTGCACTATCGTACATTTCTGTTAAAATTTTAGAGGCCAATAATTCGGAAAATAGGAGCGACCGCCAAATTTTTCACTGACCTCCAAGTTTTTCACTTGATGTTTTTTATTTTTCAATTCATTTATTTTTATTTTTCAATCAGTATATTAAAGTTACTTCACTAAACTAGATTTGTTCCAAATGATATAGGAAAATTAGAGGCAGTCATGGTGTTTTTTCCGCTGCCTCGAAGGACATGGACCGATCTTGCTGATTTTCAATAGCAAAAATTTTAAACTTTCTCTGACCGATTAGAGTATTTAGATTTTCTCTAGCTCATCTAGTGCCTTGGCAAAGTTGATTTCAATCCGAACACGGAAGGACAGATGGACAGACGGACATCGCTAAATTGACTTCGCTCTACATAAGAACTCTAAACTAACCCCTTTTGGGGTCGAAAATGGATATTGTAAAAATTACAAACAGAATGACAAATGTATATACATACCTTTTTACCTCTGGTGAAGGATATAAGTAACTAAATTTGCGAACATGAAAACAAAGTGGAAATTCAACATAAAAAAATCGTAAAATTTTGTTAGTAATTTAGTAAGCGGTAATTACACTTTGTTTTTTACTTGGTCGTGAAATAAAGAAGATAAATAGCTCGGATTGCCTGAGGTTAAGTTTTCAGTTTTCGTTGACTACAACCTTGTTAAAAAATTTCCTATAACGTATTTATTTTCTATGCACGTATTTAAACTTTTGGGGAAAAGTAACTAAAATCAAATGGAAGAATTTCTCTACACAGGAGGATAGAATGTAATCAATTTTGATTAAAAATAACCAAAACGGCAACACTGATCACAATAATGCAGTTTAAGTATCATGCTGATTGTTGCGTCTATTCTTTTTTTATTTAGTATGTATAATAACAAATATTTTAATAGACTATATTCCTGGACTGTCAGAAAGAGTTAAATATTCGGATATTTATGATAGGGACAAATATATACTTGCAATGAAAACAAATAACACAACAAAGACATTGTTTAGCAATATGAAGTCAAAATTAGATAGAATGGACCAATCAAATTTAATTTACGAAATAACATGTAATGGAGACGACACCGATATATGCCAAAAAGTATATATTGGTACGACGAAAACAAAATTAAAGACAAGATTGGCATCACATAAGTCCGATTTAAAAATAAATGATAATCCTACAAACCAAAAAAACTGCACTTGCGGCCCACTGTGCAGTAACTGGACACCAACCAGGCTTAAAACAAGTGAGAGTTCTGGAAAGAGAAAATAACTATGCAAAGAGATACATGCAAGAGATGCTCCACATAATAAATATCCCAACAGAGAAACGAATAAACTACAAGGCAGATACAGACCAGGGGGGTTACTCTCTATTGCGATGCGAAAGCAAGTTCGATGCGATAAGTAGATGCGATAAGTGCCAGTTTAGATTGGACAATTTTTGTCGTTGCAATTTTTCTCGTTTCTTCTTTAAAATCGCATTTGCTTCTACATTGTACAATTTTTATTGCAGCAATTTTTATAGAAGTATACACGTATGTATACATGTGCTAACTTCATATTTGAAAACAAATGAGGAGATGAAACGAATTGCAAGAGTACTCGCATATGTGTACCACCTTTAATTCCTCTCTCTCTTCTCGCCCATAAACTAAGAATTGCAGCGACAAAAATTGTCTAATATAAACTGGGACTAAGACTCTTAGTTAAGAGTACAATTTGATACTCTGTAATGTTTACGCAAACGCTTTCGCAAAATAATTTAATTTCATCAGATAAAGTTAGATGACGACTCAAGACAATTGACTGCATTTTCAACTAACAATGGACATTATCAATTCAAAAGATTACCATTTGGATTGAAAATTTCTTCAAATAGTTTCCAAAGAATGCTAACAATAGCACTCAGTGGCTTAGATTCCAAAGCATTTTTATACGTTGACGATATAATTGTATTTGGATGTAGTTTAAAACATCACAATGAAAACTTAGTGAAAGTATTCGAACGTTTATCGAGATACAACCTAAAATTGAATGCAGCAAAATGTGTATTTCTCAAATCAGAAGTAATTTATTTAGGACACCAAATAACGATAGACGGTATACGGACAGACCCTTCAAAAAATAAAGCAATAGAACAATATCCAACTCCAAAGGACAAGGACGATATTAAAAGATTTGTAGCATTTTGTAATTATTATAGACGTTTCATACAAAATTTTGCTGAAATCACAAAATGTCTGAACGATCAAACTAAAAAAGGAAAGCAATTTGAATGGACTGAAAATTGTCAACAAGCTTTTAACTTATTAAAGACAAAATTAATTAGCGCACCAATATTAAGATATCCAGATTTTGAACAACCATTTATATTGACTACTGACGCATCAAATTTTGCATTAGGAGCTGTTCTATCACAAGGAAATATAGAAGAAGATTTACCAATTTCTTATGCAAGCAAAACCTTAGGAAAACATGATTTAAATAAACCAGTGATTGAAAAAGAACTACTTGCAATATATTGGGGAATAGAATTTTTTAGACCATATTTATTTGGTAGAAAATTTATTGTAGTGACGGATCACAGACCACTTATTTCACTTTTTTCACACAAGAATCCATCATCTAAATTGACTAGAATACGAATAGATTTGTCAGATTATGATTTTGAAATTGTTTATAAAAAAGGAAAAATAAATACAAACGCAGACGCTTTGTCAAGAATCAAATTAGATTCTGAAATGTTGAAGAATATGATACCTATGGAAGAAGACAAAAGTAAACCATCGAAAATTTTAGTAACAACACGTGGAAAGAAAGCAAAGGAAAATACGGAAAATGTGGAAATAAATAGTAAGAATGACATATCCCAAGGCCAACATAAAAATCATATGTGGGAATGTACATCCTTGCAAGATATAAAGAATATTCATGAATTGAAATTTAGTATTATAAAAACCGGTATAAGAAATGTGAAAGATGGACCAACTGATGGTACCATAGAAAATAAAAATAATAGCTTTGTAATGAATGTTAATGAAGATCTAGCAAAATACGTTTTGTCACTAGAGAAGTTAATAATTTATATGCATAAGCAAAATATAAAAAATCTCGCTTTATCCTGCGAAGATAGTATTTTTGAGCTCATATCAAAAGAATATTTGAATAAAACTTATAATGAGGTATACCAGAAATTATTGAAAACGAATAAACATAGAAAGTTAGAATTGAACATAATATTATATAAACCTTTGCAACATATTACGAACAAAAAGTCACAAATGAAGATTATAGAAGAATTCCACAACTCATCATTATCAGGACATTATGGTATAAAAAAAACAATTCTAAAATTAAAACAACGTTACGTTTGGAAAAACATGAGAAAGATGGTTAGAGATTATATTAATAAATGCGATAAATGTTTGAGAAATAAGCAAACTAAACATATTAAGGAAGAGATGATTATAACAGAGAATCCTAGTACTAGCTTTGAAACAGTAGAAATAGATACTGTTGGACCCTTGAGAATTTCTAATGGCTACAGATATATACTAACTATGCAGTGCGAATTAACAAAGTATGTAATAGCACACCCAATTGAAACTAAAGATGCTAAAAGTATTGCCAAAGCATTAGTTGAACAGTTTATCTTAAAGTATGGATGTTTTAAGAATTTAAAATCTGATAGAGGAAGTGAATTTAATAACGAATTGTTACAAGAAGTTTGTAATTTATTAAATATTAATCAAAAATTTGCAGCACCATATCACCATCAATCAATAGGTTCTATTGAACGTAATCATCGTGTACTAAATGAATATTTATTAAATTTGGTTAATGATTATGAATGGGACAAGTGGGTAGCATACTATACATTCGCATATAATACGACACCACATATTGACACCAACTATTCACCTTACGAATTGATTTACGGTAAACTAGCAGCATTACCAACAGACAAAATACAAAACAATAGTATATGTTATGACATAGAAAACTATGCTAATGAGATAAAATTAAGACTAAAAAAGTCATTAGAAAATGCTAAAAGATTAATAGAAATAGCTAAACAGAAATCAAAAGAAGTATATGACAGAAACACAAATGTAAGCACTTTTAAAGTAGGAGACTTAGTATTAATAAAACTAATATCTAGAAAAAAGAATCAAAGTCCATATAAGGGACCATATGAAATTATAAAAAGATTAGGAGTAAATTCATTGTTAAAAATAGATAATAAGAATAAAATTTTTCATATAAATATACTTAAATTGTATAAAACTTAGCAATATCAATAAAATATAAGCAAATTAAAATTATTAAAAATAATTATAAGCAATTTTAAATTTATTTTCATTATTATAAAACACATAGTATATACTATCCCTACATATCACTAGACATTATATTGTACACACTTATTAATTTCATATTATATAACATTTCTTTTAAGATTTAATTCATTTCATTTATTCATGAATTCAATCTTGAGGACGGAGGTGTAGTGTATTGGTCACACTATTCATTATAATATATTGGTCACATTTATCAAACTACATTTTAACACTAGAATTTTGCATTGCAATGAATTTGTCACAAAAAGTAAACAAAATAACCCACATATTGTAACAGCAATTGTTTAAAGGGAATTATATTACGATTGACCCATAAATGAGACATTGTAAATAATTGCTGATGTAAGATCAATAACAATACGCAAGCACATAATTATTAAAAGAAGTAGAATTAAGAAATTTTGTATAAATAGCTGTAAGTAAATTAAATAAAGATTCAGAATAATTTTGACAAACAAAGTATTCTCACTATTCTAGCCAAGCACCCTCAACAGTGCTCAGAAGAATTAAAACGTGCTGTGGCTAAGCGCAGCATCATAAAATACTTAGCAAGGTTTTGATCATTTCAATAATAAATATTTTAAACATTATAAAATAAGCAACTCTGGCACAACAAAATAAACAATAGAGAAGGATGACAAAATGAAATGTCAAAATTTGTAAACAAAAACATTTATTTTATTAAATAATAAACAAAGCTTCGCGTCCAATGCAATATATTATTAATTACAAACATTTAATGTAGACTACAAAAAGATCTTTGACGAACAAAATGTTATAAATATAATTTTGTGTGTTTTTTTCATTAAAAAATAAAAAATAGTTATGGATTCAGTGGCATTATGGATGGAGACGGAAAATGAACATAACATTTAAAATTTAATTTCCATTTCGCGAATATAGCAAAACTTCTTCTGCAGGCTTTTTGTTTGCTGTAACATGTTGGGTAGCATTTATACTTGCGCCAAAGCATTTTGATGTTAGCATCCCGTTGTTGGTTTTTTTTCATATGCAGAAGTTTGATTATCTACTCCTTCATCTTGCAATGCAATGTTGTGAATCCAACTACCCTTATTAGAAATGCTTACCTTATTCGTCCGCATAAATAAATATTTATGCTGCGTAAGTTTCATATTTATCAAAATACATTACTTGTTTCCTACCCTCAACATCTCATATAGCCAGTCCATTGTAATTAAGGCCGTCCGTCAGTTGTTTGGCATTCCCGCACTGCAATTGTCTCTCAAATTTCGAACTACCGTTGCCGAGTCTGTAACCTTTTTGGCATTTCTGTAAAAAAAAAAATTAAAATTTAGATATAAATATAAAATTTTATTTATGCTTACTTACATGATTCGTTACCTTTGCGTTTGATAATTTGTTAGCGCAAGATATTTGCGTGCAACGAACGATTTTGATATAAGCTTTCGTATTACTGAGTGCAGTGATACCGTATTTGCGAAAGAGAAGAAAATTAGATGCGAAAGAAAATACGAAAACGCAATAGAGGGTACCAATTGTTTGATTACGTGCCATTTTTCTTTCGCATCGTAATAGAGAGTAACCCCCCTGATTCATTTAAACTTACACCACCCGTACTCACAGATGAATCACGATTTTCGGTCGAATGTCTAGACGTGTAAGTATAGAGCATTGAGTCTCCTGAGCATTAAAATCGACTCTATTCGCCCGGCCTAAATCAGATATTGTTATGAGATTCTGATTGAGCGTATCATTTATATTCAATCGCTTGACTCCAGCCTCTAACAGGATTGGGCGTTGATCCAATTTTTTTATCTACATAACTAAGTTTAATTTGCAATTCTTTTTATTATTAAACTTTGATGCATCTTAGGAAAGCAACAACAAATCTGTTTGATTAAACATACTACTACTGTTTTGCTTTATTTGTATGCGTGATACCACAAGCCGTAGCTTAGCAGGTCTAACAAGTTTGGTAGATGTTTACCAGATTGCCCCTATATTAAAACATAAAGTTTTTAAAATTATTTGAACAAGTTTTAGGCAAATTAAAATCGTTTAACCACTAGCCAATATACACATGTCAAAAAAATGAAATGAACAACAATTGTATGAATTAATCTATCAAAATCTAAAGTTTTCAAATAAAATTGGCAAAAAACGAAAAAATGAAAACAATAATGAAAACATCAATCACCATTTGATTATATTTTGTGTTTTCAACAATATCTATAGCAGCAAATAGCTTCTATTTAGAAGTTTCGCTCTACCAAATAGCTTGAAAAAGGCCCTTCACACTTTTATACAAGTCTTAAGAGTTGCATTAGATTTTGTAAGAAAGAAATCTAATAAGAATTGTGATTGTCAAAAAATCTAACGTAACATACATTTTGTTTCTAAACTATCACATTTCAAGTAGAATGCAAACAAGAATCCGAAAGAAAACTTCACTAAAATATTTCTCATAGCTTTTGCGTTCCGAAGAGATATTTTTCCACTAAACTGGATTAACTCAATTTATTTCAGAAACGAAAATATTTTTATAGCTTTTTGTCTCTTGAAAAGCTCTTAAGATTATGGCTTTAAATATACACATATTTAAGTGTCATATAGGAGTCATTAAGTGAACCATTTTAAGGCATATTCAAAAATATCTCTCTAGGTGGGTTCTTCTAAAAGTCTTTTTTCGGAGTGCTCATTTAATGGTTGGCTGGGTTATAAGCAGTAAAACAAGCCTAATAAAATGAAAAAACAGAGTATTTAGAAAAATTTCTAAAAATGAATTTGTGTTATCGGATGTCAAATTCCTTTCCGTATTATTTGACATATACATTATATTTGCTTTCATATTATCACACTTTTTCATAATAATTAGGTATTTCTTTATACTCAGTATTATAGTGTGAAACGGGCTTAAGCACGGTAATGGTAAATTACTTAATGATAGTTTTGGAAAAGACCAGGCCATTTAATGCTGCATTAAGTAAAACATGCAGCAAAAAACACCAGTACAAAAAATTTTTAGGTTGTTGAGCCGATTACTTAAGTTGAAGGTTCATCACCATTTGCAACAAGTATAGCGTTGGGTACAATTATTACGGAATATTTAACAAAGCCACACTTGTCCATAAACATTGAAGTTTTATTCTTAAGTAGCAGTGCCGACGACTTTGTCTGCATGTCATCTCTAATTTTCTTTAAATTAAATTTTTAAAAAATGTGTTTTTAAATATTAACATATTGTAGAGTTCTGTAAACAGTGTCACAAATTTTCCGTTTACAAAAATAAAATGTTCTGACAACTGTTTTAGTACAATTATACCGGTAAAATTGGGTGCTTTTACATTTGTATCGTTTTTTTCTCTGGGAAATAACTTAATTTTTTTGAACCATTTTATTTTTTTAATCAAGGTTATAAGGGATCTCCTCACAAAATTTTATTTAAATCTATTCAGCAGATTTTACGTGGTGTGGACAGAGAGAAAGATAGACAAAATTTCCAGAAGTAGGTGTTTTACATTTTATTTCGATTACTACCTACACTATCAAAACCAAAATTTTCAAAAAATGTTTTATGTACAGAAATGAACCTGTAGCTGTTTTAAACAGGTATATAGATTTTAAACGTTTCAAATTAAGAAGGGACGAGTTCATATGCAATAAAGATTAAAATATAATTGCCATAAATGTTTTTTTCTTTAAGCTGAAAGTCCATAGAACGCGTTCTAGCATACAAGTTTTTTACGCTTTTCATACTTTTTAGGCTTTCTAAACTTTTTAAATCTCTACATGCAATACTTTTTATGCGTCAAGTTTTCTGTTTTAATCACCTACAGGTGTAAATATTTTTATCTAAAGTAATTTAATCACTTGATGTTTTTATTTTATAATTCTATATCGCCCCATGTATTTTTTTTTGTGATTGGAGTTCATTGTTTAAGATGATATCTAAAAATTAGAGGTAGACGTGGTGCCTCGAAGAACATGGACCTATTTTGCTCATTTCCCATAGCACCTTTTTTGGCACTATGTCTGATTGATTGACGTACTTGATTTCAACACTAACACGGACGTACGGACATCGCTCAATCATCTTCGCTATGCATAAGAATTCAGAATATACAGTGATCTGCAATAAAATAGAGCCATCTTATCCCCAATATTTTACCCCTTATAAATCCCTCATGCAAAAAATTACGCATAAAAGAGTTGTTGCACTAATTCTACACATCTCTTACAAATGTAATCCCGTCAAGTTAAAAATTTCTTGTTTTAATTAAAAGTGTATAAAAAGGTAAGCTTAGTGTTATTTAAGTACAATTCGAAAAGAATCTCACAACATTTTTATAAAATAGTATTTAAAATGGGCAGAGGAAAACATTGTACCTTTGAGAGCCGGGAGACAATAAAAAAATACATAATATAGGAAAAAGTAAGAGACAAATTGCCGAAATAATTTGATGCTCTAAAAAAGGTAGAAAACGCCTTCAAATTTGAGAATAAGGCAGAAAATAGAGCAAGACCGTCGAAAATTATACCTCTAGTGGAGCGAAATGTTTTGCGTCATGTAAAAAAAGATCATTTTGCCACCTCTTACATCCTTAATCTAGATGTTTATACCTCAATCATAAGAAGGCTTCTTATTAGAAATAATTGAAAAGCTGCGAAAACGTAATGGTATGGATAACATCTCCATATTATATGGAACATCTTATTATGGTATTCAGCATTTATTTCGGATGGAGGGATGCCGCTTATTATATAAATATTCTTAATGACAATACGATGCCTTATGTCTTATGCCTAATTGGAAATGCCACTTCGATGGCTGTTTCAATAAGACAATGACCCGAAACATACATCGAAGCGGGCAAAAGACTGGTTTGAAGAACATAACGTCAAGGTTTTAAGCTGGTCGCCGCAGTCCCCAAAATAAAAATGTGTCTTCGAGGAACAATTCCATCCAATTAAGACGAACTTTGGACTTTAATTCAGGATGCCTGCAAAAAACTTATGGACTCAATGCCCAAACCGGCGCTCAGACGTTATAAAAAATATGGGTTATTCCACGAAGTACTGAGGTAAGAAATAATAATTAATGAGAAAATATCCAGTCAGTTAACAAAAAAAAAAAAAAAATATTTTAGGTAGCTAAATTGCTGGCCCTATTTTTATGCACAGGCAGGACCTGGTGACTTGTAAAAATTTAATGGATACATTTTTATTTAAGTTTTGAATTTCAATATTTGAATTATTTTTGTATCTTTTACTTTATGAATAAGCCAATATATAAAATAAGAAATAAGAATAAGTTTGTTATACGTTGTTTTAAGCTTAAAAATGATAGATCAAGGTGGCTCTACTTTACCGAACACCACTGTATATATTTTGTGGGGTCGGAAATGGATACTGTAGAAATTACAAAGGGAATGACAAATATTTTTTTTCACCTTTTATGGTGAAGGGTATAAAAACATCAAGCAAACTACGCTGCAAATTCAACTTTTCAAAAAAAGAGAATCTATCTTAGCCTCCTTTGTGATGGTTGAATTTTGTGCCAAAAAATCCCTAAGGATTCTTTAATGAATTTCATTTATATTCTCACACTTACGTATTCGAGATATTTTACTAAAACCATCATTTCGGTTTCCTGTCGACCCTTTTTACAACGAAGACTATATATGAACTCTCAAAAATAACTTCCAGTTATAACCATTCGTTGTTTAGTTTGTACATCTCTCCCTTTCTTTAAGCCAATTCTATGAACCGTTTTTACAAACAAGGTAAAATTTGTATTTCTTTTGTTTAAACTTTGAGATTTACTTCGAATTTTTACTTTCTTATCTAGTTTAGTCAATTTGGTTTCACAGAAAAATTTTATTTTTCCTAGAAATTTGTGTTTTCTGGAGAGCTGACTAACCAGTATTAAATATTGGTAAACTAAAATTATTTAATTATAAATGCAGCACGCTTACAGCCTCACCTAAATCAGCGCGTAAAGCGCAATCTATCTGCCAAAAATTTTTTTACAAAATGTATGAAGCGAGGCGTCAAACTTTAGCAAATGGAAAATTCGATATTGGCAGTGCGTAAGGAAGTGAAGTTAGCGGCTTTTTTGTTTAATTTGTTTTGTTTTTGTTGAAAAGTAATGGTTTTGCCCAATGAATTTTTGAGTAATTTTTGTTGTTGTACTAAAAGAACCGTTAGGTGAGAGATAATTACAAATTTTTTTTTTGTAATATTGTATGACACAGAAACTAATAAAACTGCATTAAAACATTGAATTGAAATATGTTCGTTTAAACATAATTTGACTCAGAAGCTAATATTGGACAACGTTTCTTAGGTTTTGCCCAATACTGTATGTACATTTATGTATATATGTATATATATACCTTTTTTTTGAAAATAAAGTCTGAAAATGAAAAAAAAAACAAAATATATACTTTGGATTTCATTATTTATAGGTATTTGGAGAAAAAATTTCAAAATATATATTTTTAGATTTATGAACATAGTTCATGTGTAAATATAATTTCAACAAAAATTTTGTTTGCTTGTAAAATATTTTATATGTATATGCTAATATGATAGAAAATGCACATCTGTAAGTTTTTCTTATTGTTTTTATATTTTTCCGCATAGCACTTTTTTACTTTCAAGTGGCTCGATTGTTTTGGGTAAAACTCCAGTCAGATCATGTACAATTAAGACGTTGTGCAAAAAAATAACTTCTTGTAAACGAGACTTTTTTGTTTCAATACAAATCTGTTCGAGTCTAATGTTGAAAATGATTTACACTAATTGCTGCATTTTGTGTTTGTGTATAAAAAGCAACAAGTATTAAATTGATGTAATACTTGTTCGTGTTGTTCTTAAAATTCAACTACTGTGAACAAGACGGCTCGATCATACAAGTTGCAGGTCTCTGATACAGACAATTGTTCACATATATATCGACATACAATAAACAAACACAGACCTGAAAAAAGAAAAGTAATTAAATCATAAGGAAACAGCATGTGACAAAGTTAAGTGAGTAAATAATCGAAAACTTTTTAAAATATAATTTTTTTTAAATGTAAATATTAATTAAATTTGTGTTTTTATTGTTAATATGTTTATTGCTGTAAAACATTTTTGTTTGTTTTTAGAATAATCCCTGAAGATGACCAACAAAGTTGGCCGAAATATCGGATAAATAAATTAAAAAAAAAGATATTTAAAAACACTAAAACCGGTTTTTAATTTATTGAGCTAAGAAATTAACTTGAAACAATTTTAATATAAACTTAAAAATTAAGAATATTTATTTGCCTTAATGCTAAAATAGTTCAACTAAAAATTTCAGAAATAAAAAATGTACAATTAAATAGTTGTTACCCTAGCCTTCATCCTCTGTAGGAATGTTTATTTACCATGACCATTATTTTTAATAAAATAATAAATTTTAGAACATAAATAATTTATGTATTAAAATCAACATGTTATAGCATAATAATTAAATATACACTCCTCTTATCTTATATTTCCCAAGTGAACGTATTTTTTTAATCTAAGGCATTAAAGGATATGAAGAGATTGCAAAACTTTTAATCTCATGTAAGATTATCAATTATATTAAGATAGTGAAACAATTATTTCTGTTGTCGTTTTATATGCAAAAAATCTCCAAATTTATTTAGAGGTGTTAACGGATCCAATTTGGGGCACTCCCTTGCATCAGTTAACAACTGTTGCCCCAGGCATGTTAAATTCCGAACCTTCACAAAAACCTAAACGGACCATTGGTAAAAGCCAAAATCGTGCAACACTGCATCGTTTGTGGTTTCATTCTACTAAAAAGAAAAGCTATCGTCCGTGTAGCTGAATACCAGAAAAATAAAACTTAATAACTTTAGCTACCATCAGAACTAATTTTGTTGTCTAGCATCGGCTGGACTTAATTAACTACAATTGTCAGATTTGAGTTTCGTTGATTCCATTATTTTGAAGATCCAATAAATAATTAAAAAAAGATAAGAGTGCTTTATTCGGCTATGCCGAATCCTATATACCCTTAACCATCTAAGTAAATCTAGTTTTGTAAAGTAGCTCCAATTAAAACAGCGAATATTGGGGTGACAGAGAATTAAAAAAAAATTGGTACTGCATATACATAATTTTTTTATAAAAATGACATCGGCTCTTAATAGGTAAATCATTTTTAAAAAAATTAGCATTTCCTTTAAGATCTCTTCATAAGCTTTTAAATGATATCCATATTGATAAATATATATGAAATTTCAGAGCCCCGTAACTCGGAAAATATGGGCGAGAGCTAATTTTTTCACAAGATTTTTTTTTATTATTTTTAATTTTTTATCGCCCCATATATTTATTTTTTGATTGGAGCTACTTTATTGTTCCACATGACATGAACAAATTAGAGGTAGGCGTGGGCTTTTGCCTGCTGCCTCGAAGGACATGGACCGATAAGCTGATTTCCAATGGCACCTCTTTCGACACTATATCTGATCGATTGACGTATTTATACATTTTATTTTTTTTTGCCGAGGCAAACTTGATTTCAACACTAACACCGACCGACAGAAGGACATCGCTCAATCGACTTCGCTATGCGGAAGAAGTCAGAATATATATACTTTATGGGGACGGAAATGGATACTGTAAAAATTACACACGGAATGACAAACTTATTATACCTTAAGTAAACATATCTGACGTTTTCGTAAACATTTCAAACCAATTAGTGTATTTATTTACCGCAGTTTTTTTTCAATATCCAAGTAGGGTAATCAATTCAAGTTGCGTTTTTTATTAAGTGGCAGAATTCGTCGTGCCACAATTTATGTGCTCTATATGCCAAAAGTGTATTTTGAGAAAATCTATCTTTAACTTTTGACATAATTTTTCTAAAAAACTATACCATATAATTTTGAAATTTTTACACCATATATTTGTTTTGAAAAGATGATTCTGACGAAATGTTTTTTATTTCTCGACGGCATTAATAACGGGATACTTTCTAACTTAATAAAAATTCTGTTTGCTCCATACGCCATCTTAAACAAATTTCCTTGCAATAACATACACGTAGAGCTAAACGACATTAGCAAGGAAATAAAACACAAAATTTTTGCAAAAAAAAAAACGATATATTCATTTGATAAAACTTAAAATGAAGACTATTCACAAAGTGAATACTTAATATATTAAAATTATTATTACAAAGTTAACAAAAGCACTAAATTAAGAATAATTTATCTGGCTCAGATAATAATTTTTGTCTATTTCAGATATAAAATTAAATAACAATTTTAGATCGGAATTTTTTTTCATTTTTAACTCTTTTTTTCTTTTTAACAATATCAAACTCTTTTTTGAAAAAATTTGCTGGTTGCTGTTGCTGGTCATGAATCAAGAAAACAAAATTGGGCATTGCGCAGGTCCGTTGGTTTGTTGTATAGCGTTCTCTCTCTTATGTGTGACGTAGGCATAAAATATTTTTTGTAAACAAACTTCATTTGTGTATGGAAATTGCAACAAAATTAAAGTAAAAACGGTGAAAATTTATTAAAAATAAAAGATAAAGAGTTAAGCGAATTACAGTATTATGGTCTCGAAAACCTCGCAGGCTATATTTGCCACAAAATTAAAACTGATATCCTAGATATTGCAGTGGTAGAAAACGAGGAAGGCCCAACGTATTTGTGGGTTGATCATGGGCGGACTAATAAAATTAACTTTTTTTTAAGCATTTTGGTTTTAATTTTATTTGGAAAATAAATTTTTTTTACTCTCAGTTATTTGTCATTAAGGTCAATAATAATTATTTTATATGTATATGAACATAGAATAATATGAATATAGAATAACTAATGAAATAACTTCTGAAATTAATAATTTTTTTTAAGAATTTTCATATAAGCCAAAAATTAAAACTTTGGTAGCCTGAAATAGGAATCAGAATACTAAATTTGTACATCATTTAAAACTCAATAAAATTTGCAACTTTTGTTTAATAGTTCAACAACAATAAACAAGAGTTGTTTCATGGGTATAAGTTATAAATGTTTTTTTTTTTATTTCATTATTTTAATTTCTAACATTCCAGTTTATTTTAATATTTACGAAACAGCAGTAAAATAAATAATAACAGCAACACCTGTGTAGAAGAGTCAAAGTAGTATCATCTAAATATGTAATATGTAATGAAACTGTCCGACATTGAGAGAAAATACGGATGGAAGTTAGGCAGTCGTACGGCTCTCTTTATTTTTTGAAAATTTTCAAAAACTATTCTAATTCGTTAGATCAGGGTTGCGTTTTTCTTATTAATGCTTACTTTTCAATGGCGAACTAGCACAAAAACCGCTGAATACAGTGCAAAATAGATTCAGTTGGCATCACAAATATTTTTGTTAACAATAAAAAACTTTTGGCAAAAAAACCTGAAAATTTTTGAAAAAAAAATGATATGGAAGACTGCTTTTTAATTATATAAATATATTCATATATTTTTATCTCCTTTTTAGATGGAGTGGAGCCAAATAGCAGTGTTGGGTTTGATAAAGCTATGGAGAGAGAAGGAAAGCTTGTACAATCCAAGGCATGAGTTGTACCACAATAAGCATGCACGATCTGCTTGTTTAACAGCCATTGCTGAAGGCTTGGAAGAATACACACATAATGTAACGTCACTCGAAGTAAAGGTATTTTTGGTGCGTTTTATTTAATGTAATTAAATAATATATTTTTAACTTTTTTAGATAAAGATAAATTATCTTCGATCCCAATACGAGCGGGAGTTGCTAAAAGTTAGGGACGAGATTTATGTGTCAACGGATTGTTGGTACGATTGTTTAAAGGACTTCGTAACAAAAATCAAATGAGATTCGTGCTCTTACTCTCATGAAGTACAGACGTACCAAATTTAACGGCGGTAATTACGAAGTCATACAGTTCAATTTTATAAATTTCCAAATTATTTTTTTTTAATAATTTGTCCTATTTATTTAATAAACAATAAAAAACAGAAAATAAAGCAAATTTCGCCTTAATAACATGAGTGTGAGCTTAGCTCCAAACTCAGAATTATTAAAAACAAAAACATTATTATTGAGTAATGAAAGAAAAAGAAAAAATAGTGATGATATGGAAAGTGTAAATAAACAATTAAAGAGTAATTATTACTCTATTCTTAACCTTGAATATGACTTTCAATGTGATGAAGAAGGTTTGCAGAACTTTAAACTGCATGTAAGTGGGAATAGCAAAGCAAATCATACGAAAAATAATCTTGTAAAAGAAAATAAATCTATAAATGATACTCAGTCTGCAGCATCAACCAGCAGAAACTCTTCTCAAACTGCAGTAAGACAATACATAAATGCAAATGATCAAAACAAACAAGAAAAAGTTCCACCTATTCATATTTTTGATATAAATTCAATTGAATTAATTAAATTTATAAAAAATAGTTTGAAGATAAATGAATTTAAAATAAATGAATTTAAAAATAAAAACAAAATTACTTTATTTTTAAATACAATTGAAAACTATGTTAGAGTAAAAGTACATTTAAAAAAAGCTAATACCAAATTCTTTACATTTAAACCTAAATGCGCGAAAACAAAAAATTTTCTTCTAAAAGAGCTGCCTGCTGAAATAAAACCAAAAGAAATAATGGAAGAACTTCGCCACTTGGAATCCGATAATTTAAAGTTTGTGAAAGTAAATAATTTTGCTACAACAAAGTCAAAAAAGGAAGGCTATATACTTCCTATTTTTCTAGTACAAATATCTGCTGAAAGCAACATAAAATCGTTAAAATCAATTAATGCAATAATGTTTCGATGTGTGAAATGGGAAGCACTAAAAAAAGAAGAGATTCCGCAGTGTAGAAAATGTCAAGGATTTTTCCATTGTGCATCTAATTGCTTTATGGAGCCAAAATGCGTAAAATGTGACAAATCGCATGATGTAGGAAAATGTAACGTCGCCAATGTTGACATCAATGAACGTGAAAAAATATACTGTGTTCTCTGCAATAAATACGGTCACCCCGCATCGTACAAAGGCTGCGAAAGATACAAAGAATTGCAAAGAAAACTTAAATCAAAAAAATTAGAAATAAGTCAAAAACGAGACCAAACCCTAACAAATATTAACAGTAATTTAAGCTTTGCTAATGTTTTAAAAGGCAATAATACTTTAAACGCCAATAGCACTAATAATTCAGTAAATAACAATACTTAACTTTCAAAAACAGTTACAAATACAAGCATCGAGAATTGATGCCTTATACTCACTTTTAGAGGTTTAATGAATACAAGTCCCAACTATGACAATATAATTTCAAGAAAATTAAATATTATACATATAAACGTTAATTCTATAATAAGATTAAATAAAAGATATGATTTACAAAACATAATTAATACAAATAATCCAGACTTAGTTCTCTTAAATGAAACTAAACTAAATGCTAGACATAAAGTTAAATT
Organism: Gymnosoma rotundatum; assembly: GCA_916610165.2. NCBI lineage: Eukaryota > Metazoa > Arthropoda > Insecta > Diptera > Tachinidae > Gymnosoma > Gymnosoma rotundatum. Next base: position 33,034,678 of record OU744340.1, read on the forward strand.
TGATAAATATAAATTTATTAGAAAAGACAGGTGCGGTGCCATGAGAGGAGGTGGTACCGGAATTTTAATTAAAGAAGAAATAAAGTTCAAAGAGTAGCACCATGAAATCTTAAGTTCATTCAGATTTTTGGAAACTTGTATTATTAAGATACCTTTAGGGGCCAATGAAAATATGTATGTTATATCTGCATATTATCCATCTGGAAATAATAACGAATATCTAAGAAGTGAACTACAATGCCTTTTTGAAACCTTAAAACTAGATAACGAAAACAATTTTTATGTAATTGCAGGGGATCTTAACTGCAAACATATTAGTTGGGGTAACGTTGTACTAAACAAATGGATGACTGATAATGAAATAAGATTTAGGTTCATCTTGTACGCTTCGGTTTTTCCTTCATATCCACGAAGTGCTTCATATTTAGACTTATGTTTAGTGGATAATAGAATTTTTATAACAAAAGAGAATGACACAACCAACTGCCTCAAGACTTTAGACTATGATAGCGATCAAATTTTTAAAAACTCGCAAAGAGAACCCGTTGATTTTTTAAAGCAAGCTGTAAGTCTGTATTTAATTACAAAGCAACAAGATGGACCAAATTATCTAAATTTATTACTGACTCAATACAAAGGGATTTTTTTATTCCCAACGACAGAAATCTTTCAAACGAAGAGATTAATTTTTATTTAGAAAGACTCAATAAATTACTAACGAAACAGTACCAAAACATGTTAACAGAGACAATTTTTATTACATTATCACCCCAATTATCAAAAAGTTACATTTTGAAAAGAGTAAGCTGTTGACATCCATTAAAAAACATAATAGGCATGAACGGCTGCTTTTACCCAATGAACTTCTTTTTTTAAAAACTAGGTTAAAACTAGTTAAAAAGCTGTTACAAGACAACTTTATTAACTCAATTAATAACACATTTAGACAAAAGCTCGCAAAACTAAATACTAATAACTCACCGCATTTGCGAGGTAAAAAAACAATTCCGTAAACAGACTTCCCTAGAACTTTTAAAAATGGCACCATGTAATTTAAACCTGCTCCAAAAAGTGGGTATTGATCCTAATACGTTGCAAAAAGACATAACTTCTGATAATTTTATACTGAGAGATCATGAACATATACTAAATGTTACAGGATCATACCTAGAATCTGTCTATGCACAGAAAGATAGCAACACAAATAATTATATCCATTTACAAGTCAATAATCACTTTTCAACTTTTTTGGAATCAAAAAAAACAGATTCGTTAACGGACAGACGAGTCTAATACACTTTAATGAAAACAGAAAGGCAAACAGTTTGAATTCTTCTGATGCTAATGATTATTTTATTACACAAGATGACATTTTATATATATTTGCTAAATTAAAACCGAAACTGTCATCTGGAATTGACAACGTACCTAATATAATTTTGAAAAATATCCCTACCATTTTAATTTTCGAATATTTGACCATATTTAATAATATGCTAAATAATGCTTATTTTCTAGAATCGTGGAAATTAGCGAAAATTGTAATAATACCAAAAAAAGGGTAAGATACGAGTGATCTTAGAAATTTTAGGGTAATAAGCTTGTTACCAAATATAAGCAAAATTTTTGAAATATGCACCAATAATGTCATAACTAAGATCTGTGAGAAAGAAAAGCTGATATTTGATAAACAATTTGGCTTTAAATTTAAGCATTCAACTGTTCATGCAATTAATTTACTAGTTTCTAATATAAACTGGAACTTAAATAAACAATTTTGCACTGGTGTATGCCTTATAGATTTTGAAAAAGCTTTCGACAATATTTGGTTACCCGCCTTGATATACAAAATGCTGAGCTACAATTTCCCTATTCATTTGGTTTTTCTCTTACATGAAATGCTGAATGCTATTTTATTTCATTTATATATACTTGAACTTTTAAATAGCATTGAAAATATTGTTACGTTTATTTAAATTTATAAACGTGTTATTAATGAGTTCTTTATTTGCAAAATAATTAAACACACAACTTTTAGAGTTTTAATTAAATTACACTTTATTTAATCAATTATTTGACGATTTAACTATTCCCGATTAATAACACACGCTGGCAACTTTAATTGTTGTACCACAAGATCTTAACTAGATGACGCTCACAATACGAATGAATCAGCACGTATTGGCGTTGCTTTTATATACCCTATTTTTAGGCGTTCTTGAATGTTCGAGAATTTCTACCGCCATCTATTGCGTAGTTGAAAATGCTGCGTTGCCACTTTTATCTCAGACACATTAGTGAGCATTATTATTTACTTCTAGAACCTTCAATCATTATTTAAAAATACATGTTGTGTATTTTTATTTAGTTGTTATACAATGCAGGTGTGTGTATGTTTGTGTATTGCGTTTGTTTAGTCATCGCTTTGTGTTAGTTGTTTTTGTTTTGCAATAAAGATGTTTTATAGAAACTTCTAGCTTTCATTTCGTTTCACTTTCTTGGCGTCCATTATTTCAACATCTTTTTATGATTTTAATAAAGCATCTTTGTAACACTGCCGCCCACTTAAGCCTTTTCGTCCCGAATAGGCTCAACATTACCTCTGCCATATTTAGCCAGCCGCTCCAGGTGAACCACTTTCATTTTAGACCTCGGATTATGATATCTCTGTATCCGGTAAACCACGTCATTCAATTTCTTTATCACCTTGTACGGCCCCTCCCAGTGGGTTTGCAGTTTAGGGGATAATCCTTTTTTGCGTTGCGGGTTAAATAGTAGAACCATTTGTCCTTCAGTAAATCCCTCCGTATTTGCTGCTCGATCATATCTGGCTTTCATCTTATCGCTGGTCATTTTAATGCGGTTACGTACAAACTCATGAAGCTCATGCAGTTCTTCTTGTGCCTGTAGAACGTTTCCATTGTCTTCGTGCACTGGTCCAGGTTTAACACCAAATTCTAAATCTGCTGGCAGTTTTAGTTCTGTCCCAAACAATATTTTTGCTGGACTACGTGAGGTTGAATCGTGTACAGCTGACCGATACGCCAGTAAAAATTTGGGTATATGCTCATCCCAATCCTTTTGGTGTGAACCGACCACTTTTCTGAGATATTCTTCTAGGGTACGATTGAACCTTTCTACCATTCCATCAGACTGTGGATGCAGCGGTGTAGTTCTCGTCTTTTTAATACCATAAACGTCACACATCTCTTTGAATATAGCTGATTAAAAATTTCGTCCCTGGTCTGAATGTAGTTCAAGTGGAACACCGTATCGACACACCCAATTGTTCACAAGGGCGTCTACCACTGTTTTAGATTCTTGGTTTGGAATGGCATACACTTCGGGCCATTTGCTAAAATAATCCATTGCCACTAGTACATATCGGTTTCCAGCATCACTGACAGGGAATGGACCTGTGATATCAATAGCTATCCGCTCAAAGGGAGCACCTGCGTTGTACTGTTGAAGTTTGCCACGACTTTTTCTTACAGGACCCTTGGCCTTTATACACTCTTCGCAATTGGTTATCCAATCGGCTACGTACTGTTGGCAACCCACCCAGTAAAACCTCTGCTTTATCTTTTCCAGAGTTTTTGTTATACCCATATGGCTGCCGCTGGGACCGTTATGGAACTGCTTAAGTATCTGATTTCTCTTAGAGGTTGGCACGACAATTAAGTCCGTTGTAGTTTTGCCATCTGCACTTTCCCAAGATCGATATAAGCAGCCGTCTTCTACTTTTAGGCTATTCCACTGGGCCCAGTACGACTTGGCTAGTTGGCTCTCTGCCGATATTTCATTATGATTCGGTCTCCTGTTGTTTTGCTTAGCCAATATAATTTTTGCCAAAATTGGGTCGTCGTTCTGGGCCTTCGACCAATCTTCCCTTGACCCAATTTGGGTAAGCCGCACATCAATGACGCACTCCTTTTTTTCTACTTTTGTGCAGTGCTTGCACTCTACATTGCATGGCCGTCTTGACAGGGCATCAGCATTATTGTGCTTTCCTCCTTTTCTATCCACAATACTAAAGTCATAGCTCTGCAGACGCTCAACCCAGCGTGCAAGCTGGCCCTCAGGATTCTTAAATTGCATCAACCAACGTAATGCAGAATGGTCCGTCCTTAAGATGAAATGTTGACCATATAAGTACTTGTGGTAATGTTTAACACACTCCAGCACTGCTAAAAGCTCCCTTCGTGTAACGCAGTAATTTCTTTCGGGCTTAGAGAGCACCCTGCTGTAATAGCCAATGACCTTTTCTATTCCATTAATCTCCTGAGAAAGCACTCCACCTATTCCATAGCCGCTTGCGTCCGTGTCCAATATGAATTTCTGTCCAGCTATTGGATAGGCAAGGACTGGTGCCGTACACAAAAGTTTCTTGAGCTCCTGGAACGCCTTTTCCGCTGCTTCACTCCAGTGGTATGGTTGCGACTTCCTGGTCAACTCGTGCAAGCTAGCAGCCACTTGAGCAAAGTTTGGCACAAATCTCCTGTAGTATGTGCAAAGCCCCAGGAAACTACGCAGCTCATGAAGATTTTGTGGGCGAGGCCAGGTCTTTACTACCAATACTTTGTCTTCAACAGTTGACACGCCCTCTGCCGTTACACGATGCCCTAGGAATTTGACCTCCTTTTGAAACAAAGCACATTTCTTAACACTCAATTTTAATCCTGCAGCAGTTATACGCTTAAAAACTTCATCCAGGTTTCTGAGGTGTTCATCAAAAGTCTTCCCCATCACGATTATGTCATCCAGACACACTAAGCACGTCTTCCAATTGAGACCCTTAAGCACACGTTCCATTAAACGCTCAAAAGTAGCTGGAGCGTTGCAGAGCCCGAATGGCATCACCTTGAACTGCCATAAACCACCACTTGCGCTCAAGGCAGTTTTCTCCTTGTCTTTATCAGCTATCTCTACTTGCCAATAGCCGCTCTGCAAGTCCAAGGTAGAGAACCATTCCGTTCCAGCCAACATGTCTAAGGTATCGTCAATTCTAGGCAACGGATAACTGTCTTTCTTGGTAACGTCATTGAGCTTCCTGTAGTCAACACAAAACCTGATACTGCCGTCCTTCTTCTTTACTAAAACTATTGGTGAACTCCATGGACTCGAGGATGGCTCAATGACTCCGTTCCTTTCCATTTCGCTGACAAGTTCTTTGACCTCATTTCGTTTTGCTAGGGGAACACTTCTGGGTGCTTGTTTTATTGGCCTCGCGTCGCCAGTATTAATTTAATGTTTCACAACTGCCGTTCTACCTTGGCTTTTATTATTTAGGGCGAAGACGGAGGCATGTTTCCTCAGCAACTGGTTTGCTTTGTTTCTGTCAGGAGGTGTTAGTCCTGCCACCCATTTTTGTACCTGTTCTTCTAATGAATCACTTTCTATGGCTGTTATTTTAGGACATACTGTATTCGCCGCACAATTAATTATGGCTTCTGCTGGCTCACATCGACCCATCTCATAATTCCTGTTAATTGTTTTTTCGCTATTGGACAGATTTAGTACTCTCACAGGAACTCTGCCATTGTCGCAGATTTTCACGAGGGCTTTTGCTGTTATGATATCGTCTTTAAGTTCTTTTGGTTCCACTACCCACAACCGGTTATCCTCACAATCTGTCTCCACACGTGCCCATACTATAGTTTCCGCCTGAGGTGGTAATTTCTGACGTTCAACGGCAAATAGCTTCCTCGCTGTGGTCCTGCTATCATATCCAAGATCCAGGGGTATCTCCACATTGCGCCAGATCATTATTTGCTCGCCCATATGCAGACTAATACCGTGGGCTATCATAAAGTCTGCACCAATGATTACTTCATCCACTATATCGGCAACAACAAATACATGGTCAGCGCTGATGTTTGCAATGGTCATTCTTACCCTGGCTCTTCCATAGACAGTGGCTAAGTCGCCAGTAGCAGTGCGCAGTCGTACATTATTTAACGGTTCCACTGCCCCTTTTACTAAATCGGGCCTTATAATTGACTGAGATACTCCTGTGTCTATGATGAGGACTTGCTTACTTCCGTTTATAACGCGAAATTACTTTTTTCCTTCTCCATTATCTGTTTGACTAACATTTACAAATGCTTCGATCTTAAACTGATCCAGAAACGGGTCAGCTGCACCAAACGTTCAATTTCCGTAGCGAAATCTTTCAGCGTCTCATTTGCCTTCTGCATCCTGCCTCTTAACTCCATTCTGTAGAGTTCTCTTTTGTGCTCGCCACCGTACTTGCGTTGTAACGCTACCATTATGTCCTCATAATTATTTCTGCAGCCGGCTGGTAAGCTTTCGAGTATCTGTGATGCTGCACCCTTTAAGGCCAGAATTAGCTCTATAGCTTTTTCTTCATTGTACCATCTATTTTCGCTGGCCACTGTTTCGAACTGGAACTTAAAAACATTAAAAGGTGCGCTGCCATCAAAGCTCGGGGTGTTAATCTTGCTGACGTGCTCAGAGATATCTCTCACCGGTCCCTTTCGAATTTGAAGATCGCCCATTTGCACTTTTAATTCATGTAACTCTTCGCTTACTTTCCTCTCTAGGCCGCACAATTTTTCATCAAACTCGCTGACCCTTTGTTCTACGATGTTTACTCGTTCTGATATTTCTTCGAATTTCTCATTTACCTTCGCTAAAAGCCTTTCTTTTCTCCGTTGACGCTAGAGCTTTCTTGCATTGCTTTAAAGCTGTCTTGAAATTGTTCTTGAAGCTTCAGGTTGTTTTCTTCTAACTTCCTCTGGTTCTGGTTGGTTTCTTCCATTTTCTTCATTATAGCGGCAAACATTGAATTTAAGTCTATAACGCTGTTTGTTGCTGGGGTACATACTTCAATCTCTTCCTTTTCGTCTTTTTCTCCAAATTCTTATGTCCCAATATCGATACCACGCTGGTTAAATTCATCTATTAACCGCTTTTGCAAATCCGCTTTATTGCCTGCTGTCGGCAGATTTAACTTACTCAGCTCCATTTTTAGCTGCTCAACTTTTAGCTCGTCAAATTTCATTGTAATTATTTATTTCTAATTTTGCAATTTCACTTCTGACACCAGTTGTTACGTTTATTTAAATTATAAACGTTTTATTTATGAGTTCTTTATTTGCAAAATAATTACACTTACAACTTTTAGAGTTTTAATTAAATTACACTTGATTTAATCAATTATTTGACGATTTAACTATTCGCGAATAATAATACACGTTGGCAACTTTACTTGTTATACCACAAGATCTTAACTAGATGACGCTCACAATAAGAATGAAACAGCACGTATTGAAGTTGCTCTTATATACCCTATTTTTAGGCCTTCTTGGATATTCGCAAAATTTCTACCGCCCTCTGCTCCGTAGTTGAAAATGCTGCGTTGCCACTTTTATCTCACACACATTAGTGAGCATTGTTATTTACTTCCAGAACCTTCAATCATTATTTAAAAATACATGTTGTGTATTTTTATTTAGTTGTTATACAATGCAGGTGTGTGTATGTTTGTGTATTGCGTTTGTTTAGTCATCGCTTTGTGTTAGTTGTTTTTGTTTTGCAATAAAGATGTTTTATAGAAACTGCTAGCTTTAAAAACAAACACAATAGGTCATTTCGTTTCACTTTCTTGGCGTCCATTATTTCAACATCTTTTTATGATTTTAATAAAGCATCTTTGTAACAATATAATAGGTTTTGCGGACGATATCATAATATATTATTCTGATAACAGGAATTTATAACGTAGTTGAAAAGTATGCCTCTGACTGGAACATGAAAATTAACGTCCAGAAATGTGAATCTATTTTGTTTCGCCCACCAGTTAACAAATGCAACTATAATGTTAGAACAAATTGTAAAATGTTTGAAATAATATCTTATTTAAATAATACAAAAATTCCTACTAAAGATGTGGTTAAATACTTAGGTGTTTATATGGACAAGTTTTTATATTTCAACACTTACGTTAACTTACAAATAGATAAAGCCAGAAAAGCCTTTCTTATAAATTTTAATCTTTATTTTATTCAAAGTTCATTGAAAAAGATGTTAAGATTTTGTTATACAAAACATTAGTTCGTCCAATCATAACATATGGTTGTGCAATCTGGTTTAATATTTCTTCTTCCTATATGGAAAAGATTAGGAAATTCGAGAGAAAATGTCTAAGGTCTAAGGAACGTCTCATAGCAACTACACTAAATTTGTTTCAAATAAAAAATTGCTTAATTCAACAAATATTAGAAGAATAGACACTTTATGATAAGACTTATAAGAAATCATATCTCAAAAAGTTCTGTAAACACTGAAAACAATTTAATTCTAGCACCATTCTATACTAATGATCAATACATAATAAATGCACTAATATCTGGATATGTTCCTCCCGAAGCATTCGTTTACTTAGATAAAAATTGTTGCATACAAAATAATCATGGAATTCCAATTTTCTACCATTTGTATAGAAGAGCTAATGACAAATCATATCAATCAAATATTATTTCTAATAACGACTTAAGATTTGATACTAGTATTGCCAACATTGACAAAAAGGAGCGACATGGAAACAGATATTGGTGGATTAATAACTAAAAAATGCTTTTTAATTTTTCTGACTACTCTTTTTTAAATTAAAATCTGTTATAAAAATAATGTTTTTTTCATATTTTTTCATTATACCTTGGAATTCGCTTTGTAAACTTTATATATATCTAAAAAACATAATAAAATTGTAAAAGAATCCTGAATGTTATATTCTATACACTAGAGTGTTCGACTATGGACCAGTGTGTATTTAATTTTAGTGATCTATTTGTTTATTTATAGCTAAATTATGTTACTAAATGTATGAGAAATAAACAATAAAAAAAAAAGAAAAATCAAATTTTTTTAATGTAAATAAAATGTGGAATTAAAAATGTATTGATATAAAAATTCAAAGTCTTTGTAACATTTTTTCCAGTCTGCGGACGATAACATTTCGTCAGAAGCAATTGATCTCTCACAATAGTCGGTGGTGGATGAGCCAACGCCACCGAAAAGACTTAAGGCAAAACAAAAGGGTTCGGTTGATACCGATGATATAATAAATCTAGCTAAGGACTACATAAAGAAACTTAGCGAGGCAGAGAAACCAGAAACAGCAGAGCAGGAACGAGAAAATGCCATCGCTAGTTTCTTCCGTACAAATGTTCGAGAAATAACTGACAAAGCGTTGTATGACAAATTTGTCGAAAAAATATTGTTACTGATTTTTAAATATACAAGGAAGCAAAGGGAAATTAATAACCTGTAATAAAAAATAATAATATTAAGTTTTTTTTATTACTTAGAAAACAGTATTTAATAGATTAAAAACTGATTTAAAATTTTTGTTTGTTTAATTAAATTAGTTTTAAGTTTATTTTTTTTTTTTAAATAACAGTATCTTAGAGACTGAAGGACTTCAAAGTATGTTAAACCAAAAAGTAAAAAACTAATAGGTTATTTAGTATTAGAAAATAACGTCTAAAAGGGGAACTGAAGTACAAATAAAAATATTTTTTATTTTTATTATAAAATATATAGTATTTTGCCTTCATCACTTTTTAATAAAAGAAAATGAGTTAAAAAACGATGTTTTGTTTTAAAAATTTAATTTATTTACAGCTTCATTTTGCCAAGGAAGTATATTAGTAGTATTAAAGCATTCTTTAAAATTATTTCTTATTTTAGAAGCCTCTTCGCTGGTTCTATTGCCAGATGATTTTTCTAATTTTACAAAAATTAAAGCCCCCCAAAGCGGCTCCTCTTCTGCTTCTCTACATAAGAAATTGTGAGAACGCAACAAGACAACGTGATCAATTCAACTTTTTTCACGGAAAGGTTTATTTCTCGTTGGAATTTTTGAAACCGGCTTGAAAGTATGCCAAATGCATTTTTAACTACACGCCTGGGTCCAGATAAGCGGTAGTTGAAAATTTTATTTTCCGGCAGCCGTCTTTGGCTATAAAGCAATTTAATACTATTGAATCCTTTATAGTTGTAGTAGTAGGATCCGTCGACTGAAATGCAATATGTTTACCATCTGCAGGGATATAGTAGGAAATATTACAAAAAAAATTTCGCTAACTAAAAAATTGCAGTATCAGTTAGATTTTACTGGTAATGCAATTGTAATATCAGCAAATATTTACTGGTTAATAATTTTTACAGAAATCAGTTAAAATTTACTGGTAATGCAAATTACTGCTATTTTGTATGCAGTTAAAATATTATGCAGTGTTTCCATATATGAATGCTGTAATAAAAGAAAAAAAAATTTGTTTAGAAATGAAGTTTAATCTTTATGTATAAAGTACTTGTAGAACTAGTCAAATACTTATGATACCTGATGACGGCAATGTCGATGATAATCTTCGTGATGATGTTATTAGTGTGCTAATGTTTTGTGACCATGAAGATGAGATTTCAAAGGGCTCAAATAAAATGTGTCATACTTATGTCGACATGCTTTGTTATTGCGATTCTTAGTGTTAATTTTTTATTGTTGATTGTTGTTGTCGTTGTTTTGTACAAGTATGCATCTTCAGTCTTGTCCTTTGAACTAATATATCTGTAACTTTAAATAAGCATTAGTTAAGCACAAGTTGTTTTGCAGTATTAGAATGCAATTTGTTCCTAAACGCTGAAAAAACTAAGTCTATGTGTTTTGGTAATTCATTTTATATGAATAGTATATCAATTTGTATTCGTCGGAATGTTCAGATTCAAGTTGTTGAGAGATTAAATTGTCTTGGTGTGGTTCTTGATAACGATTTTAAGTTCCATTATCAAATAAATTCAATATCATCAAGAGTTCATTTTTTGCTTAGGAAATTATATTGCACTAATTTTTTTATTCCAATGGACGTAAAAATTAAAATAGTGCATGCCAATATTTAATTGCGGCATTGAGTTATATTCTGATGCTCGTGACTTTATTTTAAAAACGTTATCATTGATTTTTAACCGAGTTGTTAGATATATTTACTCGTTGAGAAAGCGTGATCATATGTCATATATATGTGAGACGTTTTCTAGGATGTAGTTTTGATAATTACATTAAAATTCGTAATCTCCTTTTTTATAGTACTTTTAAGAGAGGTTATCCGTCATGTTTTACAAATCTTTTCAGATTCTGTAAATCTACAAGGAAAACACAGATTTTGGTTCCAAGGCTGACGTCAATATTAGAAAGAGCGTATTTTGTTAGAGTGGCTAAAATATATAATGCTCTCCCAAAAAAATTAAAATCATTTTCAAGTTCATACGTTTCACATAAACGGCACTTAATTGCATTTTTTATTTAATTTACAGTACACAGATAAATTGAACAGATATATAATGAGTTGTTTCATTTATGTTTTAATATAATAAAATGTAATAAAATTTATTAACATACTAGAAAATTGAGATATCTATTACTTAAGGGTTGTTTTTATATTTTTGCTTATTGAATTTTAATGCACATTAACTTAGTTACTAACTTGAAATTGTAATTTTTACCAAATTGGCCTCTATAGGCTTTGAAATTGCAATAATAAATGAATAAATAAAAAAAAAAAAATAAAATAAAAATAAACGCAACACAACCATTAAAATTTTGGCAATATTTTTATGAATGCGCAAACAGAATCAAACTGTGTATCCAGAAAGTATTATGAAAGCAACATCATAATGTATAAAGGTGTCCTTAGACTACGTGTACAAGTCATATGGAATGTTTGATTTTCCGTATGTAAATTAATACATATAGTGTAAACCTCATGAAACATAACATATGTTATATTCCTATGTGTTATAACATTAGCTTATTATTTAGAGTACACTCTATTTTGATAATGTTAAGCTATGTGACAATAGATATTTTTAGTGATGTTAGGCATCATTTTTAATCTTGTTCAAAATATCTTTGAGATAAAATTTAGATTTCTGAAAATAAAAAAATTATTTTTTTTAACTTTCGTAGGTAATATATTGTTACGTTTCACCCTTTTTAAGACAGAACAAACGTACGGATCTTTTAATTGCAAATACCACTGTGGCTAAATTCTGTCTTCTTTTACTTTATGGCTTTCTCTGGCTCTACTTCTCGCTCCTACCGGTCTTGTGAAGCCTTGGTCTCGTATTTACTAAACATGCGTTGTCACCACAAACGCAGCCATCCACGCTACTCTACTGTGTTACTCCGGCGAGACATGAACTACTCGATGTTCAGTAACCTTAACCATCCACAGACATCTCCACTACTCCTTTTATCCAAGCCCAGTCATCTTCTTTAATCCAGTAGCCACATCACACGTCTGCCATACACTGTTGTTATGCTGTTACACTTCCCCGCGCTAACCGCTATTGCTCTTACTTTTTATTATAAAGGGCTTCTTGACAATTATTTGTTACTCCTTTTATTAAATTAGACGTCTTCACTAAATTGTCTGCCATGGCTTCACACAATAATTGTCTTTGCCTCTCCAGAGGTTTGTACTGCTGTTTATTAATTTTAATTGCATGATAACAATTATTATTTTTTCGGTGCACACATGTCCGAATGCGGTATCGAACTCAGGACCCTCTGTTTTGCAGTACGCACCTCTACCAACGCAGCTATTGAGGCTGCTCAGCTTTTGTTGGCTAACTTGTGGTTTTGTTATTCTATAAACACACCATTAGTTGAATTAGCTTATTCACCACGCTCATACGGAAACAACTACAGGGGTTACCAGATTTTATTATTCGTAACAATATTTATCAATGTATCTATCGTAAGTTAAAAAGTAAAATTTTTACAATAAACATAAAAAACCAGAAATATTAAAATTAAGTATTTGCAGTAATACTTATATATAATATGATAAGTAAAGTAATAATATTATTAATGGACTACAACAGACAACAGTAAATTCTCCCATCCTTTCCAAGTCGATAACATCATTTAATTTGCAGATGATATTATAATATACCACCATGACGATAAAATTAAAAAAATTAACAGTAATTTACAGATATCCTACAACAAGGTGGAGCAATATGCATTCGATTGGAACGTGAAAATAAACGCACAAAAATGTATACTGTTTAGACCACCTGTGAATAAATGCAATCATGATATAAGGAAAAATTGGAAAAGTTTTAAAATTTAGTCTAATTCACATAATTGCAACAAACCAGTAAAAGAAGTAGTTAAATACTTGATTAATTTTTAAATTTCAATTTTCATATTAAAGAAACTTTAGCCAAAGCAAAAAAGCTTACTTTTCATGTAGAACTCTATTTTACTCGAAATATATTAAGAATAAAGTTAAAATTTGAATGTACCAATCGCTAACTAGACCTATTCTTACATACGCATGTCCCATTTGCTTCAATATTTTCCCCTCATATATGGAACAAGTTAGAATATTTGAAAGGAAATGCATAAGAACATGAACTTCACTGCAAATAGTGACTTCACTAAGTACATTTTTGATAAAATTCTGTACAATAATGCAAATATAATTCGTATAGATAATTTTGTAATCTACCTGATAAGGAATCACGCCTTTCCTTATTATATAAACGACGAATACATTACTAGCTCCTTAGAAAATAGCTTTTGTATACCTGGATAGTAAAGAGTTTGTCCAAAATGATAATGGTGTTCTCATCTTATATCACAATTATAGACGGGCAAATAAAAAAACAATTAATTGTAATTTAAATCAATTAGATATGAGATACAGTACCAGTATATCAGAAAAGGACCTAAAATTAGCACAAAAACCTAATGACAAAATGTTTTGGTGGCTACCAAAATAAAGTTTTCCGATTTATTTTTTTACCCCTTTGTCTTGATTTTTATTTTTTTTTTTGCTGATATAAAAATAATGTTTTTGTAACTTTTCATTATGATATATAATAAAAAAATTATATTAACTTTGTGTTAATATATCAGCATTTCTTATTTTTTTTTTTGTTAAAAGCTAATTATTATGTATGTTACTTTATAATACTGGAGCGCTCGATTTAAAGACATTGTATAAGTGAATTTGTTATTGTTAACTAGTGTTTATAATAGTTTAAACTTAATTATTTAAATAAATAAATAAACAATAAAAAAATAAGTATTTAGAGATTATTACCGTTTATTGTATTTTTAAGATCAAATATTACAATTTAAACTTAACGCCAAAATGATCTAAATCAAAAAATGGATTGAAATCTGCATTATTGCCATTATTATCTGGTTATAATTCATAATTTTTTCTTACAGGAAAACAGTACTTCAGAAATCATATTCACTTTTTTATGCTACGACGAGTATTTTAAAACTATTAAAAAAATACAGATTTCATAACGGTTCAAAAGTATGGCCACATACATCAAATTACATAAACTATTGTTTATTATTTATAATTTTAATTATTTATATTTCTAATTATACCAGACAGAGTAGTGGAAATTTTGTGGAATTTACTTGTAATTGTATATAATGTTTCCGAAGAAAGGCCCATATAGGCTAAATTACATCAACTATGGGAACATCCTTTAATTTCTAAATTCGAATTGTATACTTTTTCTTACACCGGACTTAGCATTACAGGTTCCTTATAAATTTCAGCTGCCTCTCTATAAGGTTTAAAAGTTTATTAACATACATTAAATTACATCAGCTATTGGGACACCCTTCAATTTCAGATTCCATATTTTATACATGCAGTGTTAGCGGACTTAGTAATACAGGTTCTTCGTAAATAATATCTGTCTGTCTATATTAGACATCCGTCTAATTTTCAAGTGTTTGTATATAACGGTTCAAAAGATAGGGCTAGACAGGTCAAATTACATCACTTATGGGAATACCCTTTAATTTCTAAATTCAAATTGTATACTTGTTGGTGAAACGAATATATAGCAATAAAGATTTCTTGTTAATTTCAACTGTCTGTCTTTAACAATTCAAAAGTTCTGTCACATACACCAAATTATATCTACTATTGGCACACCCTTTACTTTCCAAATCCAAACTTTATACTTGTTGTTATAGCGGACTGTAAATTTCATCCATCTGTCTATAAGTGTTCAAAAGTATGGCCATATACATAAAATTAAATGAACTATTGGTGCACCCTTCAATGTATAATTTTGAAAATTTATACTTGTTACGAGGGCTGCTCTATATATTTCTGGCCTAATAGTGAAAATGCGAATATTTATAATCAAAAATGGTTTTATTGTTTTTCAAAGTATTCTCCAGCATGATTTATACACTTTTGCATGCGCTCAAAACAGTTGTCGAAGCACTTTTTCCACTCCGATTGAGACACCTCTAAAACATGGTTTTTGAACACTTCAACAGCTTCTTCTGGCGACGAAAATCGTTAACCACGCATTTTTTTCTTGATGTGGGGAAACAAGAAGAAGTCATTAGGTGCTAAGGCAGGGCTGTACGGCGGATGACCCATTAATTCGACGTTTTGGCCGGTCAAAAACGCTCTGGTTTGAGCCGATGTGTGAGAGCTCGCATTGTCATGGTGAACAATGATTAATCTTCTCTTGTTGGTTTTTCGAATTTCTCCAACTTCAGGCAAACAAATTGTAGTGTACCACTCAGAAGTGACCGTCCTACGTTGCTCAAGTGGAACAGTCACCACATGACCAGTTTTGCCGAAGAAACAGGCGACCATTTGCTTCGAAGTGCTTCTTCACGAACAACTTTCGTTGGATTTTGCTCGTCTTTGAAGACCCACACGGTCGATTGTTGTTTCGTTTCGGGCTCATACGCATAGATCCATGATTCGTCACCTGTGACGATCTTATAAACGTCTTTTGAAGCACCGCAATCGTATTTTTGCAACATTTCTTTGCACCAATCGACACGAGCCTTTTTTGAGCGACTTTCAAATTGTGCGGGACCCAACGAGAACAAACCTTTTTTACGGCCAGGTGTTCATGCAGTATCGAATGTATGCTGATGGAAGAAATGTCCAAGGGTGTCTCTATCTCTCGGTATGTCGCATGTCGATCTTGCATTATGAGTTCACGCACGGCATCAATGTTCTCTGGCACAACAGCCGCTTTTGGACGACCTTCACGGAATTCGTCTTTGAGCGAGCTTCGGCCACGATTAAATTCATTATACCAATTTTTCACAGTGCTATAGGATGGTGCTTCATCGCCATACAAAGATTTAAGTTCATCAATGCACTCTTGTCGTGATAATCCACGTCGAAAGTAGTGAAAAATGATGGCACGAAAATGTTCACGAGTTAATTCCATTTTTTTCTATATTAATTTCTTCAAGGCACTGTAAACAACACAAATAATGGTCGTACGTCAAAACGTTTTGAGTACGATTATGCTTAAAAATGACAAACTTTCCAATGGAAATGTCAGATTGCACTTGGCAGCACTCAGTGTTGCCAGGCCAGAAATATATATAGCAGCCCTCGTATTACAACGGCCATAGTAATCGGCAGTTTGTCCAATTTTCAAGCGTTTGTCTATAACGTTTCAAAAGATAGGCCCATATAGGTCAATTTCGCCCACTTCTAATTTTTTTATCTGATTTGGAACAATAAAATAACTCCAATCAAACAAAAAAAATAAATATATGGGGCGATAGTGAAAAAATTGGCGCTAGCCCATATTTTCCGAGTTACGGGGCTCTGAAATTTTCAAATTTTTAAAATATCAATATGGGTATTTTAAAGCTTTTAAAGAGATCTTTAAGGAAATACTAAAATTTTTTAAAAATGCTTAGCACATAAAGAGCCGATGTCATGTTTATGTAAAATTATATATATATACAGTACCAAAATTTTTTTTATTTTTTAATTCTCTGTCACCCCAATATTTGCTTTTTTAATTGGAGTTACTTCACTTAACTAGATTTACATAGCTGGTGAAGGGTATGTAAGATTCGGCATAGCCGAATATAGCACTCTTACTTGTTTTTGTTTAAAATTTTCCAGTGTGCTATAGTTTTTTAAGATAAACGCTTGTGTGCCTCTTACAGGTACCGAAAAGTTGAAAAGACACCATAAAAACTAATTCGTTTATAAAAATGTTGGCTCCAATGGAAATTTTTTGAAAACAAGTCTCTTTTTCACAGCTTACAAATAACACGTGCATACATTAATACCGATTATGCATGTACTATGAACAAGAGGGGTATATTAATTGCTTTGTTAGAAATAAAGAATTTTAAAAGAAAAATAAACAACAAAAATATGTTAATTTTAAGTTGGTAACATGTACTTTACACAAACTAGGCCAATTACCTAAATTGAACATGCAGGTTTGAGCTTGTGTATTCTTTTAAACAACATAGCCAAGTACAAACAAACTAAGTATTATACAGACCAGAGAACGGCACGAGTACACCGCAACCATGAATCAAATAATTTTATTTGATTCATGAGTATACCGCATACTTACTCTATATTTTTCATACTCGAGTATTTGAAACACCGCAATAAAAAGTTGCGGTGTTTATTTTACCCATTCTTGTAAGTGTTTTTTGTTGTGGGTATATTTAAAATAAAGAGCCTAAAAACGAGTCTCAAAAATATCGCAATCAGAATTTTAAGTATTTTTTATACTCGTACACGAGAATTTTTTAATTCTCTTTATTTGTAAGCAGCGTTGCCACATTTTTACCCTATTAAAGTTTTTTTACTGCCGTTTTATGAAATTCTGCATTGTATGCAGATCTATTTAAAAACAATAAAAAAAATATATTTGATCAAATCTATTGCTTAAACATTATAAGCAGAAAAACAGTCAACAATCGTTTTCATAGGTATGAAATACAACACATATTTAATGAATAAAATGCAGTAAAAACCGCTTAAAGGCACATCTTTTGTACACTATTTAAAGCAGGTATACTTATTTTGTTGCTGTTTTTTATGAACAAATATTTTCAGTTTATGCACCTTGTTGTCATAAACGTGCTACTAACGGTATTTAGGAAAAAAATGATAAAAAATAAAATAAATTTATTTTTCCAATTCGTGAATAAAAGGAAAATTACTTAATTTTTTTAGTTTTAAACAAAACTGTATATACGCAGATGTAATATTGCATTGACTGAATCTCATTAGACCTCATAAATAAAAAATTGCAATAGAGTTTTTAGTTTACATATCTTATTTTGTTAAATATAATTATTGTTTTTATACCTATACATTAATTTTAAAAATCTATTTGCTTAAAGAATAGAATTTATAAATTTCTATCCTGTGTGAATTAAAAAAACCCTAACAAAAACGTAATATATTTACCAATGAACTATTCTTGAGTTATTAGTAAACTTTTGTTGTTTTTTTAATAATTCTAATCTGATAACTCTGTTTTCCTCTCACTACACACGTTAAAATCTCTCTCTGTGAGTATTAGTACGAATAAAGTAAAGGCTGGTTCACCGCCAAAAATTTTGTTCCGAAACATTTTTTTTTATATGTAGTTTGACATTTTATTTTTTGAGAAAGAGAGAAACTACATATAAAAAAAAAATGTTTCGGAACAAAATTTTTGCCGGTGAACCAGCCTTAAAGCCAGCATCGCAAACATTTTACTTGAGTATGCTAGAGGCTCAAACTCATCAATACTCAAATGGAATGGTATAGTAACTGTCATCCCTAAATTATCGCGTAAGACGCAAAGCAATGTAATTCATAGCTTTTGCGCTGGAATGCCATCCCTAAATAAGAGCGTCAACTTTGTGTCTTTTACAGTAATGTTAACTCATTTTATTTTATAAAACCCGCTGTATAAGAATAAAGAAGTGATAAAACCGGTAGATTGCCTTGAAAATAACTAAATTGTCATTCCTTTTCCACCAAAACAAACCAACAAGCAGCCAACTTCACTTCCTAACGCACTGTCAAAATTGGATTTTTCATTTGCTAAGCGTTGACGCCGTGCTATTTAGGGATGCGTCATACATTTTGTATGTACATGAGAAATTTTGACAGATATCTTGCGCTTTACACGCTAATTTAGGGATGGCAGTAAATACTCGCACAAAAGAAATGCGGTGGCGTCACACCGCAACCGCATTTAAGATGAGTATACTTAGAGTATTGAAAATAGACACTCTTGCAGTTCTCTGATACAGACCTCTAATGGTGAAAGGCCAATGCAAGCGGCATTCGACAACAGTATTACCTATTTCAAAAAAATTAGTTTGTTAATTAAAATACTCATACAAAATTTTTAACACGTCGAATTTAATTTAACTTGGCAATGCCGTCAAAGCAACCTAGCGGCAATTTTGAATTTAGTTCATCTTTTCGTTTTGCTGCTTGAATTTGTAAAATCATCCATAGTCTTTTTTTGCGTTTCTTTTTTCCACTAAAACATTGTCGTTATATTAAATTTTTCTTTTAAAATTTTAAGCAATTAAATTTATTTATTTCTGCGTCAAAAAACAACAAATGTTTTATATATTTTACACAAGTTTCTATTTCAGGAAGCCGCGTTCATTTGCCTATGTAAATTAAATTCAAGCGGCAAAAAGAACAGGTGATTGCCGTCCGCGTCCGCATGCCGCTTACATTCACTATAATATATATTCTAGCAAAATTGTAAATTTTTCTTTTTAAACAATTATCACTTAAAAAAGTTGAATAATCGGTATCACTGTTTAAAGTATTTAAGTTTTCTTTTTTTAACAAATTACATATGGGTAGCAATTTACACATTCCATTTGAATTGTAAACGTAGTCTTAACACCCTACACGGTATCAATACTGTATTTATACCCTGTAAACATGCGTTTAGGAAGTCAGCTTATTATTCCTTTTTGAAGAAGTAAGATTTCCTTAAATTTTATTTTATTTTAATACTAGCTGTGCCCACGACTTCGTCCTTCGTTCGTTAGAAAAATGAGTTTTTAAATATTTATTGTAGAGTTCTGTAAGCAGTGTTGAAATTTTCCATATACAAAAATAAAACGCGCTTTTTTAAAGCATTATACCGGTAAAATTGGGTTCTTTCACATTTGTATCTCTACATTCTCTACGAAATGACATATTTTTACGAAAAAAAAGTATTCTATATTACAATCAAGGTTCTAAGGGACCTTCTCACAAAATATCATTAAAATCCTTTCAGCAGATTTTACGTGATGCGGACACAGAAAGACAGAAGGACAGACAGACAGACAAAAATTCTAAAAATAGGTGTCTTGTATTCCATATCGATTACTATCTACACCAACACCAATATTTTTAAAAAGTATTTCATGTACAGAAATAACCCCGTTGCAGTTTAATTATATGTATAGATGGGAAAAAACAAGGCAAATGAATACTAGGGAAAATTAATAGCGCCGGTGATCGAATTCGCTTTACACATTTTTCAGAATTAACGACAAATGCGTTTACATTCCGTACACGAAGTTATTTTAGTTTTTTTCATGTACTTTTTTTCGTACTCGTACACAAACAATAGCTACAATGGTACATTCACGTACGTATACGCTAATAAATATTTTAATAAAACACATTCGTGGATGTGTACGGAAAATTTCAAAATTTAGAATTTATGAAAAAAACTTACGGGTTGGTTTTAGTTGTGTGTTTTCAATTTATGTACGACAATTTTGAACAGTGTGTGTACTTTTCTGAACTGTGATTTTTAGTAATCTACATAGATAGATAAAGGAAAAACGTATTTGAAATATGCATAGTCTATCTATCTATCTATCTTCTCCTATATATATAAAAATGAATGTCTGTCTGTCTGTTTATTTGTGCTTTATAGGAGGCCAAACCCTTGGACCGATCTTCCTGAAATTTTCACAGCATGTTACTGTGACTCTGGAAGGAATAATAGGCTATATGAAGTTTTAATTGGACAAAGGGGCGTGGCACCGCCCAAATAACCCAAAAATTTAAATCGCCATATTTTGGCCATTTTTTGACCTACGTCGACGGTATTTGGTACATATGGTATTGGCATAATTAGGAATACGTACCAGGAGAAAAGTGGGTGGGACCCCGCCCCTTTTTAGAAAAATTAAAAATCGTAATATAGTCTTAACTACTAGACCAATCGTCATTAAATTTTCGTAATAGGATATTCTTGACTATATAAAGTTGGGAGTGGACAAAATGGCGTGGCCTCGCCCATATAACCCAAAATTTAATATCGTCATATCTTGGGCATTTTTTGAACAACGGCGGCAGTATTTGCTATATATGGTATTGGCATGAATAGAAATACTTATTACATGATAATATTTTTCGACCATGCACACTTCTGCACCTACTTTTTTACTACGTTTATTAACGGCTTTACCTCAAATTTAAAATACATATTAATTAAAATAGTGGGGTAGCCCCATTCTCTTTCTCCCACAATTGTCTGCAAAACAGCTGATTTTGTAAAATATCTTAATTAATTAAAATTAAATAAATAAATTTTTGTAAATATATAAATACTTTTAATTTTATTTAATAATGAGGGGGGTAGCGAAGCACACCGGGTTCAGCTAGTATCTTTTAAATTTAAAATACAAAATTTTTCCGTTGGCATTTTTTAATTTTTTACCTGAAGTTTTTTTTTGTAATACAAGATAAAATTATTTTAAAGCTGATACTATAATAAATAACTTGTAAAATACTTTTTTCTTTAAATTCATGATGTTATTGGTAATAATTTTTTTAATTTGAAAATTCATAAAAAATTTACAAAATGTGAAATTTTGATCAAAAACTACTCTTAGCTTTTTAAGTGGATTTTTAATGTTTTTTTTTAGTAAAATTTATAAAATTTTTAACTTTTTCTTTAAGATAAAATCTTGGGTATTCAATATCATGTTGTGTTATGGAATTTTTGTGAAGCACACTACAGTCAGCATTGTTCGAATATGGGCAATTTTTTTTACAAAAATCTAAATGGTAGAGACTGTAAAAAAAATTGTCCGCGGATATTAATTTTTATTATAACAAACTATTCTAGTATGGTTGGGTTTCAGTAGTTTGCCAAATTTTGTAGACATTTGGTCTGCATCGCGACCACCATTGTGTAATGTAATTATTTTTGTTATTATTTTCTATCATATTATGTTGCAATCAAATTTTATTTACAAAATTATTTCTTATTTCTAAATAACTATATGATATTAAAAACTTCGTCGAAATTTTTGGAAGAGCTATGGATATTTTTCTTGAGGTATACAAACTCCATGGACAAAATGAGAATTATTTTAAAAACCCAAAAAAAATTATTAAGCTTTAACAGAAATTACAAATAAATTAACCACGTTATTATGTTTTTTCACATTCCTTTCTACATACGACAAGATTTAAATTCCTTGATTCGTGCTCAAAAGAAGGTTTTCTAAAACCCACAAACAAGTTGAGATATCGCCTGAGATTTATTTGTTGTCATTAGAACAGTTTACTGCATCTCTCTACAGTTTTTTAGCGACAAAGTAGATGCCATTATAAAATTGAGGTTGATAAATGTTTTGTAGAAACATAATACTCTGTTTGTTTTTAAATTGACTGCAAATAAAAGAAATCTTGCTTAGATGCGTGATGAATTATAATTACTTTATTTGGATAGTAAACTCAATACCTATTGCAAAAATTTATTTTCTTCAAATATTCATCTTCTCTTAAATAAAACTCACACAACATTTTGAGACTCACTTTTGTATTTTCCTTTCTTCCTTCCTCTATTATAAATGATAATTTTGTATTTGTTGGTATCCATCTGCCCCTACCTTTAAAACAGTACTGTTGCTTGAAAACGCACTTGAACTTTTGAGTTTTGACTTGATTCCTTGCTCATAATTCCGAAAGGCCAGACGGTTAAATAGGGTTGAAATTCAAACATACAAACGTAGATTTAGTTTTTATATTAATAAATGAAATTAAAAGGCAATGGAGAACTTACTATAAAGGATATCAATGACAAAACCGTAGAGCAATAATTGAAAATTTCACTACAACAAAAGACCGTAAACAAAAAGCTTCAACAACTTATCCAAAAGCAACAAACCATTTGTCCTTTCAGGTGTGGCTTTGTTATTTCATCCTCTGTATTATACGTTTGCATGTATGGGTTTGCATGTAAGAGTTGTGTTTAACATGTACATACATAACGTAAATAAATTATTTTTTTTTTAGTTTCAAAAACCATTATCATATTTATTTGATTTTCATGCTGCTGGTGCCGTGAATTGTTTATTGTACTATTTATTATCATGAAAAAGCCATTTTGATAAATAAGATTTAAAGGATTGATTGTATCATCTCAATTTCCTTAATTTATTTATTGAGTGCCTGGGGATTCATAATGAAAAGAATGATGTCCTTTGTGGAATATTAAAACAAAAGAAATGAAAAAGCACAAATTTAACGCGGTTCAATCAACAGAAATTTATCATAAAACTAACGCCTGGCCGGACTTAACAAAGAAGAAGATTTTCCAATAGACACGTTTTCAATTGCGACTGCTACGATTATCATCCTTCGTTATGCGTGTTTGTATGTGTGCAGAATTTGTTTTGAGATTATTCTGATTATTTCATACTTAAAGAACATTAATTTTATTACTTGTTTTCTGTAATTATTTGTAGAAATTTAAAATATGTAGAAATTGCTTTCCTTCTTGATGTAAAAGTGTAAGAGAAATGTAGCCAACTTAGATTTTTTACTAGATTTATTTTAAATTAATATTGCTTTATGAACACTTAAACTGAACATTGCGATTATACTATTCAATTTTTACCTTAATGTTACATTACGCCCTGTAAAAAATAAAGTTCTTGAATTTGAAAATTATTGTTAATTAATAAAACTTTATCCTTTCGCATAGCGTCACACTCATATTTTTAATGTTTTTTCAGATATTTGCTTGCATTGCTGTGTGATTGATAAATATTTTTCTGACATTTATAGCTTAGACGTGAAGGTTTGGGTCGATTCACACAAAAATTGACATGAGCATAGCAGAGGAATATCGGAGCATCCACTTTTCAAGGGAAGAGCTATGTGGTCCTTAAGCTAGGTACCACGAACCTGCAAATTTGTCTTATGCTTGACATTTATTAAAAATTATATATGGTTTTGGTCTGGTCAATACCTACAAAAAGATGCTTTAATCTACCTACTTAGGTTTTAAAATGATTTAGTTGTTAGAATTTAAAAATTAAAATTTTCAATACCCTGGTTCAGTTTTTCTTAAAGATATCGGGTACAATTTTTAGCACGATTTTTTAGACGATTTTCAATTTAAGAAACCAAAAATGATTACAATATCTCTGTTTTCTTACTTTGGGTTATGTTCGTAAAAATGAGAACAAGCTTTGTTTCTCTAATAAAGAGACAAGACTATATAAAATAGTGTTTTGATTGTTTTAATTAGAAAAATAAAT
The DNA here is from genome assembly GCA_916610165.2 of Gymnosoma rotundatum. Taxonomy (NCBI): domain Eukaryota; kingdom Metazoa; phylum Arthropoda; class Insecta; order Diptera; family Tachinidae; genus Gymnosoma; species Gymnosoma rotundatum. Next base: position 33,059,072 of record OU744340.1, read on the forward strand.
ATCAATAAATAAGCAAAAAGAAATAATAAAATATTTTGTATTTTGTTAGTGCTTTAAGGCTTTTGCACAAGTTTAAATAACTTGCACCAAGAAAAAGTTTGGGTTGTTTAGTGCAAGAAGAAGAAGAACTTTATTCTCTGAAACCCGTTCTCTTTTACCCAAACAGTTTTCGTGCAAAGTACAGTAAAGAAACAGACCTAGTTTATATGTATTTTAGCCTAGAAAAGACCCTCAATGTTTTTTTTTTATAGAAAAAAATTTTCTTGAGAAATGTATGTATGTATAAATATTTTTTGTGTTTGCTTAAGCTAACTATATATATTCGTATATGTTTAATATAATTTTCGTATAAAACTGATCATTCTTGTAGAATTTGACCTATTTTACATTGAAATTTTGACTTTAGCCTATATGTTCTAAAACCTTAAAGCTGCGACAGAAGAAAGAAGACTACTATAAAATTGTTTCTGAGAGTATTTTATAAGTCCTAGTCCATTTGTAGACTTTATAGGCAAAAGAGTAAAAAGTTCCATTGCTGGGATTTTTGATCCTCATTTTGGGAATTGTGTGATTTTCTTTATCTTAATGTTGCAGATTTTTTGTCATATGATTTTAGTTGACCACCTACGCATATTTAATATTTTTACTTTCCTTAAGTCTTTTCTAACATTTTATTTTTAATATATTTGAATATAGATGATGCAAATTTATATCTAACAAAAAAGATTTACCTCAATATGATTCTTACGTACACTATGTGTACCTTAATATTGTTACGTTTTGTTTTTTAGACAAACGTATGGATTCCTTTGATTGCAAATACCACTGTGGCTCATTATACATTTTGTATTCTTTAGTTTGTAAATTTACTTGTGTATACTTTTTGATTCTACGATCTTGTGAATCCTATGGCCTCGAATTTACTAAACATGCGTTATTACAGCCACTTACGCTACACTACTGTGATACTCCGGCAAGACATGAACTACTCGATGCCTTAACCATCCACAGATAAAACCAGCACGACTTTTTATTTAAGCCAGTCAAGAGCTTTATCTAATAGTCACAACACACGTCTGTCATACACAGTTGTTATGCTGTTACACCATCCTGCGCGAACCACTAACGTTCATACCTTTTATTATAAAAAGTTCCTCTTGACAATAATCTGTTACTCTTATATTAAATTAGACCTCTTCACTAAATTATCTGCCACAGCTTTACACAATAATTGCCTTTTGCTTTCTGGGAGGTATTATAACAATTGTTATTTTCCGTTGTACGCATGTCTGAAGGTGGGCTCAAACCCACAATCTTATGTTTGCCATTGAGGTTGCTCAGCTTCTATTAGCTAAATGTGGTATTATTCTATACACTCATTCTATACACCATTAGTGGAAGTAACTTATTCACCACGCTCATACGGATAACAACTAGATCTTATTTCGTAACAATATAACAATATATATGATATTCCACTATTATATTATATATGTATTAGATCTCTATATATCCCAGCAAAAAATTTTTGAATTTCCCCAACTAGTACGGTAGTATCTTTGAACAAAATGAACTAGTTCCATTAATACTTCCTTTTTTAGAAACTAATGTAAGCGAGTAACAAAATATGGCAATCACAAAAGTAAGTCATTATATGGCAAGTACTTTTTAAGGCAATGTCTGATTTTTCACTGAGATGTTTTCAAGACAGTTTTTATTTGATTATGCACATCAATAAGGAAGTTACATCCGATTACCTTCTGCTTTTCTCCCCTCCGTGACTGCTATTTTAAAATGCACTCTTTAACCACGACGATAAATATTTACCCGCGTTTCAAATTGCATTAAAATCGATTCAGTCGTTTAGCCGCGATTAGCGCACCAACAAACAAACGGAAAGCAAACAAACTTTCAAAGAGATTTATATTTATATACTAGTTCATTGTACATTATAGCCTTCGAAAGCGTGAAATATCCATTAAAGCGGTTTGGATCTTATAGATCAGGAGATATCTATATTCAAATATCTAAAGAATAATATATTATATTATAATATTCATAATATCCGCGTCCTCTCCAATTCCGTTTTTCCTATTTTTGTCTCATGTAGGTCCTAGCGCTGAAAAAAGATATAGATGAGGGCTTATCTATTTTGCGAACTTTATTACAATCGATTAAGTTTTTTAAATAGGCTAGGACGCATAAAAAGCTTTTTGCTCCTCCTTGTCCATTTTTTGAAAATTTATATTTACCAGTGTTTTAAATTTCACTTTTATAAATTTATGTTACGGAAGATAAAAATTTATACGCGCGTGTAAAAATTCCATAAAAAACCATTATACGTGGTGTCCAAACTAACTTTTGGACACAAAATTTAAATACTCGAAACCTAAAACATCTTTTATCCATTATATTATACCAAAATTTATTATACATATGTAAAATGTTTTCAATGAATTAATTACTTATATTTGAATATGTATATTTATTAATTATTCCTTTATTATACTTACCTTTATTATACTTACCTTTATTTACTTACCTTTTTTTAAACTTACCTCATTATACTTACCATAAAAATGTATCGTAGAATTACGAGTTGCCCATTTAGTTAATAATGGAATAATTCCAGTTGTCAAGTTGTTAACTTTGGTTTTCACCAAAACACATAAGACTTAAACTGTATCAAAAATACTTACTTACTAATCAGCAACCTACCAATCAACATCATTGTAAAACCCCAACTTGAATTTAAAACCCAAATCGTACTTACTTGTATTTTAGTACCTAAGTAAACCTTTAATAAAAGAATTAAACTTATGTGAAGAAACTTTGAAAAACAAGTATATTTAATACAAGCATAAGGCAAGACGAGTAATTATAATTTGCACTTCGGTTTCACAGAAATCCAATTGCCTATTTTCTTCTAACATCCACCCTAATACTCTAATTAAGGCAATAATCAACTATAACAATCAACATTGTTCATGGTCCTCATCGAAGCCGTCAAAGAACAAAAGCAATAAAAAACAAACTCTCTTAAAAACAAAATAAAAAGGGAAAAACTCAGCAAGCAGCAAAACAACATGAGGTAACATTCCACAGTTTGTAACAATATCGGAGTGAGTAAACACGCAAAAAAAATAGCTTTAAACTTAAAATTTAACTATAATATAAAACTCAAAATTAATTAAAAAAGTGCATTAATACTTACCCAGTTTTTTATACGGCACTGTGAAATTTAAACAAATAGTGAAAAGAAAAAATTTTTATAATACCTACATACATACTTACCTATAAAAGTTAAATTGTAAAAAACATAGGTGGTAAATAACATGTATATACATATGTACATACGTCTGAAGGTACATAACCCTAAATTCAATTCAGTGCGATAAAGTGTGAAAACGCGTCATACATAAGTACTATGTACATAAGTGATTTCATAGAAACATCTAGACGCATCCCGTTAGAGATTTATACATACATACGTATGTATAAATATTTGCAATAATAAAAAAAAAAACAAAACAATTGTGCTTTAAAGAAAAAACTCAAGTGCATAAATACCGCTAACTCCTGTAAGTAATGTATATGTACATATTTACATACATAAATATAATCTTGTCCCGTTAGAACTTTAGATACATACATACAATATATGTGTACATACATATAAATACATACATACATATATGTACTTGTAAAAGTGACAAATTATAAAGCTACATACTTATGTGAAAAACCACAATTTTTTTTTTTTTTATCTTAAATTAAATTATAAGATAAAACTAAAAAAATAAAAAATAAAATAGTTACAAAGTGCATATTTACATACATAAAAATTATCAAATGTGTTAAAAGAATAAAGTTAATAATTTAAAGTATTCATATACATAATCAATCTCTCTTAATATATAAAACAACCACCAAATTTGCATTTCTGGTATGTTGTTCTCTTTGTGATTGCATATGTATGTATGTATGTAGTAAAAAATCAACGAGTTAAAAAAATAAATAGTTTCTCTTAATCCCAAAATAAAACGGTGAGCTCTTAAGTTTATGTTTAACTTTTATACATTCAATGTATACAGTGAGTGATCTCAACAGTAAAATTACAGTCTATTCCTAAAAAATTATGTACAAAGAATTTTAAGTAAATTTACACTAAACTCCAAAATATTGAGAACACCCGTAAGAAAAATATTTATAAAAGTATTAAAAAAAATGGGAACAGAATAAGAATAGTCTCATATTGTGAAAAAAAATGCCCAATGTGTATTTACTAAATTTTTAGTGAATTAAAATCAGAATTAAAGAAAAATAAAAAAAATTAAAAAAAAAAATTTTATTGTTAATATATTGAAAATATTTCTTTTATTTCCTAAAATAAAATCAAGTAGTACAACAACATTCATAATATATAAAAAAAAAATATAAAAAACAAAAACCCGATTTTAGCTCAATACACAATAAAAAATTTTTTTTTGATAAACCTACGATTATTCCTGCAGTTTATTACAACAAAAACATAAATATATATTGCTTAAAAAGCTTTATCTTCGCGTTATCGTAATTTTTTTTCCTTTGTTATTCTGTGTTAACATCATACATCTCAAAAGTTTTCTTTGTGTGAAATAAAGAGAAAATAAAAATACAAGGACAAAAACAAACTCCTTGTTTTAATAAAAAAAAAGCTCACAAATCTCTCAATATTCTTATACAGTCCGCTGATTAACTTAAAATTGAACATTAAAAAATAAAGAAAAAATTTTTTTTCGTCAAGTTTCTCATTTTTAAAATAAAAAATACAATACAAGGAAGAGAGAGAAACTAAAGAGAAATTTTGAAAATAAAGCTGAGGTAGAAAAGTGATTGCTATGTTTTTTTTAAATAAAAACAAAAACAGAGAATGTATGCAAGTTAATACGTAAATTTTACAATTTTAAAAGAAATTTCGGACACAGATTTTCTGTGAACTTTTGACAATTTATATTTAAAAATAAACTTAAAAAAAAAAATAATATTAATTTAATAAACTAAATATAAAATGGTTTCATTAAAATTAACCAGTGCACAATAAATAAATTGCAACTATCCATGCATGGCACAAATAATATAGTAAGTAAAATCACTCTCGCAATCAGAGTTACCATTGAAGTTTTTAAATACTTCCTAATTAAAATTAAAATTTCAAATAGAATAAAAATTTAAAAGTTAATCAAACAAAATGTTTAGCACAATTTAGTTTGCTTTATTACCTCCAACTCTGCTTTATTACCTCAAAAAATAGTATCATAACTACTAAAAAGGAATTTAACACTTAATTATGATAATTATCTCGGTAGATTAGTCAACACTTTGGTAACTCTGCAGAAAATAAGCTATTTTTAACCCTTTAAAAACCAAGCTGTATTTATTTGTGTTTTTGAATTTGAAAGTTATGCTGCAATAAAATAAATCTTTTAATTGTTTTTTTAAAAATTTATTATAATTTTTGAAAATAAAACTTACCCAGGTTTAATAATAGTTCTTTTGACCCAAGATAAAAAGAAGAAAATATATTCTCATATCAGCTTCTCAGTTTAGCTTTTCTGCCCACTTCAACTTTAAACTAGAACAAACTTCTAGTGCTTTAACCCAAAAGCCCCTTATCTTACGAAGTTGTAGAAAGGAAAAACAGAGTTGCGTGAATTGTACTAAAATTTCAAAATAAATTTCTAAGGTTTTTAACTCTCCTGCTAGCTCCATATATCACTACCCTATAACCCTTAAGCTTTTATTTCAAAGAAAGATAAAATACCAACCCTCTTCGGAAAGTGATTTTTAATTTACTCAAAAAAAAATTCTCTTAATTTCAATATGCCTAATAATTCCCACGATGATTATAACCCTTCTTCAAAAGATCATTTTGAATTTGATTCTGAGCATTTGTTAAAATTCTGTGAGAAATTCGATCCAACTTCAGTAGAAAATCAAAATGAGTTTATTTTGGAGGTAAAGCTAAAAGACTTAGAGCAAAGGTGGAATAGAGTAGATGCTTCCTATGAAGGTGTTATATTGTCCAAAGCCAAGGATGTTACACCAGAATTTCGACAGGAAGTCACGGGGAAATTCGAGGTTTGCACAGAAACATATTACCAATGTACCTCTCAAATCTTAGACTTAATGAGAGTTGTGAGATTGGACAACCCAAGTAACCCCAGATTCCACTCAACGACCCGATATTATACCCAAAACCAAAACCCCTCTCAAACGTTTGTGCAAAATGACACGAATAACTGCATAAAACTTCCTCCCTGTGACACTGAAGTTTTTAAAGGCAGTTACGAACAATGGCCCTCATTTCGTGACATGTTCACGGCCGTGTATATAAATCATCCAAAACTCTCCCCAGTTACGAAGTTATACCACCTCAGGAATAAAACAAGAGGTGAAGCAGGTGCGATAGTAAATCGATATCCACTTTCTCACGATAACTTTGAGCTTGCATGGAATGCACTTAAGGCTCGTTATGAAAATAAACGAGTTCTGGTTGATAACCAGATCAAAATTCTCTTTGACATTCCACCGGCAACCAAAGAAGATAGCGAATCAATTCGGAAAATCCAGTCATCAGTAAGTGATTCTTTAGCGACCCTTAGAACCTTAGGCGTTGAAGTAGAAAGCTGGGACCCTATTCTGATTCGTTTGATATCCACAAAACTTCCCGAATTTACACTTTCACTTTGGGAACAGTCATTAACTTCTCCGCGAGAACTTCCGAAGTGGTCTCAAATGTCACAATTCCTTATTGACAGGTATGAAGCAGTGGAACGGCTTACAAATATTAAAACCTCAAAAGATTGTTTCAGTCTCGCAAGGTCAAATCAACCCAAAATTCAAACATATGTATCCCAAGATAATCTTAACGAATATTTATGTAAGCTGTGCAATGAAAATCACTCTTTGAGAACATGTCCCAAGTTCCGAAACTTTTCAGTACAACAAAGAGTAGATTTCGTGTATAAGAATAAATATTGCAATAACTGCTTAGCTCTTTCTCACCTCAAAGCAAATTGCGGAAGCAAACACACCTGTCTCCATTGCAAAAAATCCCACCATACTTTGCTTCATATGAAACAAAAATTTCCAAACCCTGCTCAAAGAAATGAAAACCAACAAAATAAAGAAGTGGAAAATGAAATACAAAGAGTAGCTCAAAACACTTTCTCTAACACGACTCAACCTATAATGAATAGAAATCGAGAAGAACTTCCACAAACATCAAAGCAATTTCAAGCAAATTGTGTTACAAGTAATGAGAACGTTCTCTTACGAACTGCTTTGATGCAAATTGATCATAGAAATCAATTATTCACAATAAGAGCTCTCATTGACCCAGGTTCTCAGCGTACATTTTTGTCAGAAAGAATCAGAAGTCGCCTTCAGTTACCTTACCAAAAATCGCACTTTGAAATTATCGGAATTGGTGGACAGAAACATACTGCAACCAAAGAGTGCGAACTTGTTCTGTATGCAAAAAGATACAATCTCAGAATCCCAATCAAAGCAATTGTATTGCCCAAGGTAACCAAGCGTCTTCCTGCTTGCACTTTTGAAATCCCTTATTCAACCGAACTGAAAGAGTTGGACTTGGCAGATCCTACCTTCAATAAATCGTCCCAAATCGATCTCATACTAGGCAATGATTATGAAAACTTCCTCAATATTGAAGGTATAAAAAAGAGCATTTGTGGTCAAACTTCAGCCTACAACACTGTATTTGGATGGGTTCTCAGTGGTCCCATGAAAACAAGAACTGTTAACAGTTTTACTACCTCAGTACAAGTATCAGACACTGCAGAATTAAATAATTTGCTAAAAAAGTTTTGGGAACAAGAAGAGATATCTGTTACCCGCCCAAGCTCAGCCGAAGAAGAAATTTGTCAGAACTATTATGCTCAAACCACTACACGTGATAATAGCGGCAGGTATGTCGTAAGATTACCTTTCAAACCCGAATTTCCTGAAAAGTTATTTCTTGGCTCATCGCGATTTGTTGCTCTGGCACAGTACGCTCGAATGGAAAAAACTCTAAGTAAAGATCCCTACCTTCAGTCACAATATCAAGAAGTTCTAAAAGAATACCTATCTCTTGATCATATGGAAGAGGCTTTTGCTCATGAAATTATATCACAAGGCAAATATTACTCATACTATTTGCCACATCACGCAGTCGTTAGACCAGAGCATAAGACCACTAAACTCAGAGTTGTATTTAATGCCTCGAGGAAAACAAAATCACAAATTTCCCTTAATGATATTCTGTATACAGGGCCAACGTTGCAAAATGACTTAATAACAACAATACTTAACTGGAGAAAGTACCGATTTGTGTTTAGTGGCGATATACAAAAAATGTACCGCCAAATATTGGTCCACCCCGATGACCGACCCTTCCAGCGAATTTTATTTCAACCTCTACCCAACGGCCCTATTAAAGATTACCAGTTGAAAACCGTTACTTTCGGTGTAAACTGTGCGCCTTATTTAGCAATTCGGACCCTTCATCAACTCGCATTAGACTCCGAATCTGCATTTCCAAAAGTAGCGTCAATTTTGCGTACTGAAACTTATGTCGACGACATTCTCTCTGGCGGTTATACGATAGAAGAAACCCTCGTTACACAAGCCCAACTCTTAGAAGTTTTAAGTTCAGCAGGTTTCCCTTTAAAAAAGATAACCGCAAACAACCCTCAACTACTCGCGAAGTTACCCAGGGAGGATCTTTATGATTCAGACTTCCTTCGCTTTAAAGAAACAAGCTCTACTAAGACCCTAGGCATTAAGTGGAATGCACTCAATGACTCATTCTCTTACAATTTTACACCCATTGAACAAGCCACAAAAATTACTAAACGGAAAATTCTTTCCGCTGTTGCAAAACTATTTGATCCCGCTGGATGGCTTGCACCCTTAATTATAAGGGCAAAAATTCTGATGCAGCAATTGTGGCTAGAAGGGCTACAGTGGGATGAGGATATTTCATTAGATTCTCTTGGAAAATGGAATAGTTTAGTCCAGGATCTCTCGAAAGTTGAAACTATTTCTATACCTCGCTGGTTACAATATACCCCGTCATACTCTATTCAAATTCACGGATTTTCTGATGCCTCAAAATCAGCTTACTGTGCCGCAGTGTATATTAGATGTGAAACTCCTACCCATACAATTTTTTCAAATTTATTAATGGCAAAATGTAAAGTAGCTCCTATTCAGACAGTATGCCTACCACGTTTAGAGCTCAATGGTGCGGTTTTATTGGCAAAACTTGTTAGCTATGTTAAATCATCCCTGAATCTAAATTTTAATGAAATATACTTATGGACTGACTCGTCCATAGTATTAGGATGGCTTTCTAAACCTCCTTCAACATGGGAGACATACGTTGCTAATCGAATTGCTCAGATTCATCTATTAACATCAAATGCAACCTGGCGGCATGTCCCAACTCACGACAACCCTGCGGATCTTGGAACCTGAGGCTGTAAGCCCCAAGATCTTGTTCAAAATACTCTTTGGTGGCAAGGACCATCATGGTTGTTTAAGCCATCATCAGACTGGCCAAAAAGAAATCCTCTTAAACTAGTTAGCAAATCAAAAAATGATTGCCACTCACTACACTCAGAAGTCAAAGAAGATGTTCTTAACAGGTTCTCATCGTATAGCAGAGCCCTACGAGTAATAGGCTATATTTTCCGATTTTACAATAAAAGTTTGAAAAGTATGGGACCGGATAATAATCGCTCTAAATCAGATGAGTTGACTCAAGAGGAAATAAAACAAGTAAAAGTGAAACTCCTTGTTATAGCTCAAAAAACGTTCTACCCCGAGGAATATCAAAATCTACTTAACTCTCAGATAATATCTAATAAAAGCGCACTTAAATCTCTAAATCCAATTCTCGACTCAAAATTTATTATGCGCGTAAATGGAAGATTATCTCAATCATCTCTTCCATATAACGAACGTTATCCGATTATTTTGCCTGGCAACTCCCGTTTTTGCCATCTATATCTCACGCATTTGCACGAGCTGTTATGCCACGCAGAATGCAGTCAAATAATACGAATGGTGCAAACAGAATTTTTCATATTCAGACTTAAACCTCGTATAAAAAACATAATACGTCATTGCAAAACGTGCCTTATTTACAAGCAGCAAGCATCTTCGCAGATAATGGCTCCCCTACCTCCAGAGAGATGCAACTTGTCTCATCCCTTCCAGATAACAGGGATTGATTTTGCCGGGCCCTTTGAAATTAAGACATCACCTCTCAGAAAATCTCCTATGGTGAAAGCATATGTTTGTGTATTTGTATGCTTCAGTACAAAGGCTATACATTTAGAACTCTGTTCGGACTTATCCTCGGCTGCGTTCCAAGCGGCATTTCTTCGCTTCGTTGGGAGGCGGGGGCTCCCCCAAAGGGTAGTCGCTGATAATGGTAGAAATTTCTTAGGTGCCAGTAAGATATTAGAACGCGAATTTTCTACGTTTGTAAAGTCTGCAGCTCGAGACATATCCCAAAAATACATTACTCATGGGTTTGAATGGAGATTTATACCACCATACGCTCCGCACATGGGCGGTTTATGGGAGGCGGCAGTTAAAAGTTTCAAGTTTCATTTAAAACGAACGGCTGGTGGTCAAAGATTCACTTTTGAAGAATTTTCTACTATCCTAGCCAGAATTGAAGGTGTTCTCAACTCCCGACCGATATCTGCATTATCTCAAGACCCAACAGATTTAGCTGCTCTTACTCCCGGTCATTTTTTAAAAGGAGCTCCTCTAATGGCTTTCCCTGACCAGTGCGTTGAAAACATGTCTCTTATTAATAGGTGGGAAAAGTTAAAGGTCATTCATCACCAATTTTCTATTCGATGGAAGGAAGACTATCTCAAGTCCTTGCATAAAAGACATAAATGGAAGAGCTCGGTCCCAAATATGCAAGAAGGCGATTTAGTGGCTATCATTGACGACTTACTCCCTCCATACGAATGGCGGTTGGGTAGAATAGAAAAGACTTACCCTGGTACGGACACAAATGTACGTATTGCTGATATCCGCACAGCATCAGGAACAATCACTCGACCTGTAGTTAAATTGTGCTATCTTCCATTCCTGAACGATTAAAAATTTTACTTACCTCTTTCATATTTATCTCAATTAGTTCTTAACTATGTTATCCTCATATGTTTACACTCTGTTTCATCTAAAATTTCAGCTAGAAAATGACTCTATCTTACCAAATTACTTGTTTCTAATGTATTCTCTTTTTCCTATAGAACCAACAGAAGATTAGCCACCACTCGACCAATTGCAAGCCGTTCAACGCAACGTCGTTTGCAATCTCGCGATCCTGACGTTTATAAATGTATATTGTGCAATCGCTTCCATGCCTTGAGGTTTTGCAGAAAGTTCCTAAAAATGACAGCTCAAGAAAGAGAGGACGTGGTTGAAGACAATCGGTACTGCATAAACTGCCTTGCCAGAAGCCATGACTTACGAGGTTGCACTTCCATGGATACGTGCAGAAAATGTGATAAGTTTCATCACACACTACTGCATCAACCTTCCAATAGGCAAGGAGGTAAAACAACAAAACGTAAACGTCAAACCAAAAGAGCAAAGACATCACAGCCAGCCAAGAAAAAGGAATTTCAACAGTCGTCAACACCTGTTACAGCAGACACCAAGATTCTCGCAGAGGCCATTAAGTCACTCGCCAATGTACTTTGCGCTACGGACAAAACGGTATCAGTTGCCTAACGGCAAGGCCGGCGCCATGTCCAAACTAACTTTTGGACACAAAATTTAAATACTCGAAACCTAAAACATCTTTTATCCATTATATTATACCAAAATTTATTATACATATGTAAAATGTTTTCAATGAATTAATTACTTATATTTGAATATGTATATTTATTAATTATTCCTTTATTATACTTACCTTTATTATACTTACCTTTATTTACTTACCTTTTTTTAAACTTACCTCATTATACTTACCATAAAAATGTATCGTAGAATTACGAGTTGCCCATTTAGTTAATAATGGAATAATTCCAGTTGTCAAGTTGTTAACTTTGGTTTTCACCAAAACACATAAGACTTAAACTGTATCAAAAATACTTACTTACTAATCAGCAACCTACCAATCAACATCATTGTAAAACCCCAACTTGAATTTAAAACCCAAATCGTACTTACTTGTATTTTAGTACCTAAGTAAACCTTTAATAAAAGAATTAAACTTATGTGAAGAAACTTTGAAAAACAAGTATATTTAATACAAGCATAAGGCAAGACGAGTAATTATAATTTGCACTTCGGTTTCACAGAAATCCAATTGCCTATTTTCTTCTAACATCCACCCTAATACTCTAATTAAGGCAAGAATCAATTATAACAATCAACATTGTTCACGTGGATAACAAAAAGACACTAAAATGGGTCACAAAAAGATACTTCGCAACTATTATTGTTATTAATATTATTATAGTTAGCCGTTTCATTTCCTTCTCGACAGTTAATTGCTTTAAAACAATTCTATAGTCATCATTACCAGCTTTGACTTGGATTAGTTTTTCTACTCCATAAATAACGTCGGTCGTTAAATTTTTTTGAGGGAGCTAGGGGGGCGCCGATGATTTGTTAGGTTTAGCAGCTGCTATTCTTGCCATACCCCTGTGCATGCCAGTGGATAACATACATACACACTGTTTTGACTCAACAAGTTATTTAAAAACTATTCGCATTGGCAATATGAATATACGTGTATGAAATTCCGAGGCTTTAACTGAGTTTTTTACTTGTATTTTGCTAATTTGCATCGAATCAATTTTTAAATGTTATTTTATTTAAACTTATATACCGAAAAAATTATATTTAAAGTAAGAATATTTACTCAAATATGATTTATTATTGATATAAATTTATTAAATTTGACTATTAATATTTTTATAGTTAAAAAATGAGTAGTTCTTTCGATTTGCGATTTTCCGACAATTCTCGGATTTCCGTTGTTCAATGTCGATGTCTCCTGTTTAATTTTCTTTCTTCACGTTTTTGATTTTTTCCAAAGGTTTTTTCTTATTTAATTTTGTTTTAATAGAAACATCTTTACAAGGGAAGACCCTGCACAGCATTGTTGGTATTTATTATAGACATAAACTGTATTAAAAAAATTTCTTCTCGCAGACGATATGTTGTATCAGCACATAACCTGACATCCATATGTCTATGTCAATCAAAACATATGTAAGGCGTCCACACAATATGTTGAAAGTCAACAATATTTGACTTTAACATATGTTAGCAAATGAAATATCAAATAAGGATACGAATTTAGTGTCTACACGATATGTTAAGTGTCATTTGATGAATCGACATACATATGTACATATACATAATGAAAGTAAAATAAATGTTGACAATTCCTTGCCAATTTTAATTCGAATTTGTCTCAAATTATTAATTAAAAAGATAAAAAATATAGTGTCAAAATTGATTAACATACATATGTATTTTTTATATCCTTCACCACAAAAGTAATAAAAGGGAATATATAAGTTTGTTATTTCGTGTGTAATTCTACAATATCCATTTCCAATCCTATAGAGTATATATATTCTGACTTTTTACGCATTGCGAAGCCGGCTGAGCGATTTTCGCCTGTCCGTCCGAGTTAGTGCCTCGGCAAACTTGGTTAAAAAAAACAACAAATATGTCAATCGATCAGATATAGTTTTGAGAGAGGTGGTATTGGAGATCAGCATGATCAGTTCATGTCCTACGAGGCACACTACGCCTACACCTAATTTTTCATTTTATTTGGAACAATAAAGTAACTCTATTCAAAAAAATAAATATATATATATAGAGAATTAAAAAATAATAAAAAAACTAGTAAAAAAATTGTCGCTCGCCCATATGTTCCGAGTTACCGGGCTCTGAAATTTTCAAATTTTTTTAAAATATAAATATGGGTATCATTTTAAAGCTTTTGAAGAGATCTTTAAGGAAACACTAAAGTTTTTTAAAAATGCTTAACCCATTAAGAGCCGATGGCATTTTTAAATAAAATTATATGTAAGCAGTACACCACCACAATATTTACTTTTTTAATTAAAGTAACTTCACTAAAATAGATTTATATGGATGGTGATGGGTATATAAGAATCGACATAGCTGAATATAGCACTCTTACCAGAGAACTGCAAGAGTGTCTGTTTTTAATACTCTAAGTATACTCATCTTAAATGCGGTTGCGGTGTGATCGCCACCGCATTTCTTAAGTGCGAGTATTTACTATACCCATTCCATTTGAGTATAAGTGTCTACCATACTCAAGTAAAATGTTTGCGATGCTGGCTTTACTTTATTCGTACTCATACTCACAACAAACACCAAGAGAGAGATTTTAACGTGTGTAGTGAGAGGAAAACAGAGTTATCAGATCAGAATTATTAAATCAAACACAATATCAAAAGTCGCCAATGTCTAAATTAGCTAACATACAGACTTCTTTTAAATAGAACCCGTAAAATTCGGCATATTTTCACTTATTAAAAACACAACAAAAGTTTACTAATAACTCAAGAATAGTTCTTTCTTTATTATATTACGTTTTTGTTAGGGTTTCTTTTCACACAGGATAGAAATTTAAAAATTCTATTCGTTAAGGAAATAGATTTTTAAAATTAATAAATAGGTATAAAAGCAAAAATTATATTTAACAAAATAAAATATGTAAACTAAAAACTTTATTTTATTCATTCCGCGTATATACAGTTTTGTTAAAACCAAAAAAATTAAGTAATTTTCCTTATATTCACGGATTCATTTTATCATTTTGTTTTCCTAAATACCGTTAGTAGCACGTTTATGACAACAAGGCGCATAAACTGAAAATATTTCTTCATAAAAAAACAGCAACAAAATAAGTATACCTGCTTCAAATAGTGTACAAAAGCTGTGCCTTTAAGCGGGTTTTATTGCATTTTATTCATTAAATACCTATGAAAACGGTTATTGTCTGTTTTTCTGTTTATAATGTTTAAGCAATAGATTTGATCAAATTTTGTTTTTTTTATTGTTAATAAATAGATCTGCATACAATGCAGTATTTCACAAAACGGCATTAAAAAACTTTTATAGGGTAAAAATGTGGCAACGTTGCTTACAAATAAAGAGCATTAAAAAATTCTCGCGTACGAGTATAAGAAATACTTAAAATTCTGATTGCAATATTTTTGATACTCGGTTTTGCAGGAATGGGTAAAATAAACACCGCAACTTTTTATTGCGGTATTTAAAATACTCGAGTATGAAAAGTATAGAGTATGTATAGAGTAAGTATGCGGTGTACTCATGAGTTGCGGTGTACTCGTGCAGTTCTCTAGTTAGTACTAGACTTCGAGATCTATGTTGGGAAGGATACATTACCTCAAGATGTTATGAAAAACCTTGGATAAGAAGCAGGAATTGTGGAAAACAGTGTCGTACAATCAGCGACAGCTATGTTTTGTACAAAGACAGATTTTTCACCAGCCTTAACCTGGCTGATGATTTAAATGAAAATAGAAGGGGGATTTTTTTTACTAGGACTGTAATGGCAAAAAGGATTGGACCAGTTGCTCAAAAACTTAAGCTCGAAAAGTACTCAAAAATGGAGAATGGGACGAGAAAGTTAAAAGTGATGATAAAGTCTGTATCATTAAATGGACGGGCACGAAATCAGTCACGATGTGCTACACTTGTTCAGAAAGCGCTTCTGCAGATACTTGCCAACGTTGGTGCAAAAAATAAAGGAAAAAAATGTATGTCATTTAGCCAGCTGCTGTAAATTATTATAACTCCTGTATGGGTGGCATAGATTTATGCGATAGATTGATAGGTTACTATTGATGTTCAATGCCAACGAAAAAGTGTCCCGTGAGAGCTTTCTGCCATTTCTTGGACCTACTTGTCGTAAATTGCTGGGTAATGTACACGCGTTGTTGTGTACAAGAAAATGTCCAACTAAAGGGTAAGTTAGGCTTGCTGCAATACAGGCTGATCTGGCCAAAGCGATGATGGGGGCAAAGTTGAATCCAATTTCTCGCCTTGCGGCACTATATCTCGTCCCAACACCAGCGCATTTGTAGAATCCAGCTTGGATGCCATAGATGAAATACAAGATTGTTTAATCAACCCTCCTCCAAAAAAGTAGCGTGCGTTTATGCTGCACCCACTGCCAGAAATAAGGCTTGACAATGTTGGTCATCTACCGCGTCAGAATGTCGCCACCCAACTTGTTTTTCACTCTGCCGATCTATATGTTTAAAATGCAATGTTAATTTTTGTATTTAAAAAATAACTGCTTTGAGCACTACCGTAGCATTCAGTCTATTTTTACTCACTAGCTAATCATTTAAACCTGAAGTACACATATGTGCACCTCCTTTTCCTACCACTTTAAATAAAAAAATTAAAAAAAATAATAAAAACAAATATTTTATTTACACCCCATAAGATAAACAAACAGTTGAAAAATCTTTTACTCGATCGGTTCACGTTCAGGTCTTAAGAGGTTATGTTAAAAGTTTCCTGGGATATATAGGAACGATGAGTTTGAAGTTATAAAAAATTTTGGTCGTTCTGAATGATTCGCCATTCTCCAAGAATTAGATTGCCATCAGCAGTATAGTGGTCAACAAGATTTGCGTTGAAATACACAGAACTTTTGTGAATTGCAACAGGCGACGGTAACTTCTTTGGTTTTTGAGGCTCAAGTTTAATTGGGCTGCGCATTACACGAAAGTGCGCTGACATAATTCGAAATGTGCTTTCTATTACTCGACTAGCCCTCGACAAACGATAATTGAAAACTCTTTGAATAGCGTTCATATTACGTGCACCATACGGTTTCAGAACATTCGGTGTCAAAGCGAAAGCATCATCTGCAACCAAAACGTATGGAATATTTAAATTTCTACATGGTAATGGTTTTAGTGACGGCAGATTAAGCCTGTTGTTTGTTAGAGCTTGGTACTATACCCATTCCATTTGAGTATAAGTGTCTACCATACTCAAGTAAAATGTTTGCGATGCTGGCTTTACTTTATTCGTACTCATACTCACAACAAACACCAAGAGAGAGATTTTAACGTGTGTAGTGAGAGGAAAACAGAGTTATCAGATCAGAATTATTTAATCAAACACAATATCAAAAGTCGCTTATGTCTAAATTAGCTAACATACATACTTCTTTGAAATTATGAAAGTTTATTTAATATATAACAGAAAATAAATTAAATAGAACCCGTAAAATTCGCCATATTTTCATTTATTAAAAACACAACAAAAGTTTACTAATAACTCAAGAATAGTTCTTTCTTTATTATACTACGTTTTTGTTAGGGTTTTTTTTTTAAGTCACACAGGATAGAAATTTAAAAATTCTTTTCGTTAAGCAAATAGATTTTTAAAATTAATAAATAGGTATAAAAGCAAAAATTATATTTAACAAAATAAAATATGTAAACTAAAAACTTTATTTTATTTATTATTATTTATTAGGGATTAATATATTACATCAGCGTATATACAGTTTTGTTAAAACTAAAAAAATTAAGTAATTTTCCTTTTATTCACGGATTCATTTTATCATTTTGTTTTTCTAAATACCGTTAGTAGCACGTTTATGACAACAAGGCGCATAAACTGAAAATAATTGTTCATAAAAAACAGCAACAAAATAAGTATTCCTGCTTTAAATAGTGTACAAAAGCTGTGCCTTTAAGCGGTTTTATTGCATTTTATTAATTAAATATGTGTTGTATTTCATACCTATGAAAACGGTTGTTGTCTGTTTTTCTGCTTATAATGTTTAAGCAATAGATTTGATCAAATTTTGTTTTTTTTGTTGTTTATAAATAGATCTGCATACAATGCAGTATTTCTTAAAACGGCATTAAAAAACTTTAATAGGGTAAAAATGTGGCAACGTTGCTTACAAATAAAGAGAATTAAAAAAATTCTCGCGTACGAGTATGAAAAATACTTAAAATTCTGATTGCGATATTTTTGATACTCGTTTTTACAAGAATGGGTAAAATCAACACCGCAACTTTTTATTGCGGTGTTTAAAATACTCGAGTATGAAAAGTATAGAGTAAGTATGCGGTGTACTCATGAGTTGCGGTGTACTCGTACAGTTCTCTGACTCTTACTTAAACACTAGCACGGACGGACGGAAAGACGGACATCGCTCAATCGACTTCGCTATGCATACGAAGTCAGAATATATATACTTTATGGTGTCGGAAATGGATATTGCAGAAATTACAAACGGAATGACAAACTTGGTTAACCACCTTTTCTACTTATTGTGGTGATAACAAACGTTGGGAAAAAGAAATATGTTGACCAGAGAGAGAACGAAACCTTTTGGCGGAATTGTAAGGGATATTAGAAGATGAACAACGCAGCAAAGGATCGACTTATTGTTACAAATCGTTTCGTAGGAAGTACTGATTAATTTTTATTTTGCTAGAAATTCGTATTCGTATTCGAAAACTCAAAATTACACGTCTGAAAATCGGTTTTTAGTACTTTTAGTTAAATTTATGTAAGAGAACATAATATTTTTTACTAACTTTACACGTTAAAACTTCTTTTTTATTTACTAATTTAGAAGCCAACAAAAATATTAATGAGCGTTGGCAATTTCCAAATTATATGGGTTATGTTGATGGAAAAAACGTTGTAATGGTAGCAAGGTCATATTTCGGCAGCAATTATTATAATAATGAAGGCACACACAGCATAACTCCCACTTGTTTGTCGACACGTTGGTGAAGCCTATACTAATATATGGAGCACTCATAAAATGGCGCCTCGTATTAGGCCAGACAACTGACCCTGAACTCGGGAATAAGACCCAGTATGACAGGTGCATGAAAATCAATGATAATGTTGATCAATGCCACTTATGCTTAACAGAATATTCGAAGTATATTGTATATACGAATAATTGATAAGAGCATTTTTTTGTGTTATCAAAAATATATCCGTTTGTATACTTTTTCTGTAAAGCTTAGTAGTTGAGTAAATACTGGGAGGTGTGAATAAAAATATAGTTCAAGCTAAAACTAGCAAATCTTAAGTTTAAACTAGTTTTGAGGTGAATAATATTTTTAGATAAAGCTAGAAGTTTTTGTTGCCTAGTTCAAGCTAGTTTTTCCAGCTTTTGCTGTAAATACGTGTGAATAAAAGCTAGTAAGTATGTAAAATTACTAGTTTAAACTTAAATTTTTGTAAGCATGTCATCGGGGTACTAGAAATAAATTTTATTTTTGGTTTATTCGTCAAAAAGTGCATGTTTGTCGTTTGTTTTTATGTAAATATGATGGCTGCATTTATGAATTTTCGCAAAAACAAAAAATATCGTGTTCGGTCACATTCTCATCCTGCAGAATATTTTAATTTATACAGATTTAAAAAAGAAAGTGTAAAATGGTTATCGCAACATTTTTTGGAGGAAAGCCATGAAACCTCTGTCTTTGTCACAAATAAAAAGGATGGAAATATTTCTGCGATTTCTAAGCGATCAGGGTTTCCAAATGAGAATTGCAAGAGAAGAACAACCGTTTGTAAAACAGTGAAAATGGTTTTAAAGAAAGTCGCCAATAAAGCACATTTGTGGATAAAGTTTCCGAATAATAGTGACAAAATCAAACTGGCTCAAGACTGGCATTGCGATTTTCTTTTCTTGCGCTATTGGAGCGATCGATTGCACACATGTTGCAATACAAAAACCACCAAATCAAGGCGATGAGTATATTAACCGGAAGGGTTATTGCAGCATCAACGTTCAAGCTACCTGCAATGCTAATGAGGAGTTCACTTCAATTGATTGCAATTGGCCAGGATCAGTGCATGATAATCGAGTGTTGAAGAGATCTCGTATTTTGACAGCGCAGCGATGCAATAGTTTTAGACGATATCGTCTATGGCATTCGACCATGGCTATTAACACCATTTAAAACCCAAAGAATC
This sequence comes from Gymnosoma rotundatum, assembly GCA_916610165.2. NCBI lineage: Eukaryota > Metazoa > Arthropoda > Insecta > Diptera > Tachinidae > Gymnosoma > Gymnosoma rotundatum. The sequence goes on from OU744340.1 coordinate 33,079,160, forward strand.
AGGATGAAAAAAGGTACAATAAAACACATGCAAAAAATCGTGTTATTATAGAGCGTTGCTTTGGACAGTTGAAAAGGCGATTTCCTATTTTGCAATATAAAGTGCGTGTTGCATTAGAAAAAGTTGCATCAGTAATTATAAGCTGTGCTGTATTACATAATATAGGAAAATTCCTTGGAGATGATTTTGAAAATAACCCCGAAGTTTTTCAAGAGAATGAGGAAGAGGAAGAAATTACAACTGACTCGTTAGATAACTGCACGGTATTAGGAAAAAAGAGGAGGCAAGAAATTGTAAATGTACTCAGTTCGTTGTCATAGATAACATAAAATCTTTTTTATTGAACATTAAAAATTCATTTCTATTATCTTATAAATTCAGTCCTTTCTATATTTATACATAAATTAAAAAGTTGAAAGTTATTTTACATAAATTAAAGCGTTAGGATTCCATTATTAAGATTACAAAAACTAAGCAACTCCTTCATCTAATATTTCAATTTCAAATTCTTTATCTTTTTCCTGTTTTTCTTCTTTCCATTTTTGTTGTTCTTTCTTTCTTTCCTCCCGCTCACTTATATCTAAATTCAACACCTTTAGCTGTCTTAATAAAACGAGTCTCTGAAGCTCTTGGTTGCTTAAATGTTTTGTCTCCTCTGTTCAATCATCAAATTTTCTTTTCTTTGGGTTTGGTATATCTAGCTCCACACTCTTCGACAATTTGTTACCCTCAATACCGACGCTCACATCCATAGCACCTAGAAAAAATGACAGTTGTCACAATAAAATAAAACATGTAAATTTACCTGGACTTTTATTAAAGACTGGATTCGATTCTTCCTCCATCAATTCTAGCAAGCCTTTTTCTCAGTCTTTTAAATGTATTGGTTATTTGCCTGTAACACGTAAGCCAGATTTCCTTTTTACATCGTTCTTCATGTTTTGATTTTTTTTTTTCAATTGAACAATTGTAATTTTATGGCCAAACGTTCCCGAATACTCTTCATGGAGTGAAGCAATGGCATTATCTTTTGCCACTCTCACTGATGGCACTTGTGATTTTTTAAACATAATTTTATGCTTTTGAAGCATATCAAAAAATTTTGCACTATTCTTGTCACCCATCGTGATAAGTAATCAAAACAAAGTATATCTATAACAAGTACATGCAGGAGTTTAGCTGATGGTTTTATTGGTGTGCGTGTTTATCATGTTATGTGTCAAAATTTGTTTACATTTATTTAAATTTTTATTTTTCTATAAATTTCTCTTGTTTTTTACATGTTTCTTTTTATTTTTATTATGTTCTATCAGGGATGGTAAACGAAATAATCAAATTACACTTTTCCAATTCAAGTTGCATTGAATATCCTTTTATTGAATTCTTGTTTAAATTTACATTAATATAGTCGTTAAAAGTTCATTCTCTTACTTTTTTTATAATAATTAAGTAAAATTAATATTAATTTTTTAGTTAGAAAAATTATAAAATGTTACCCACTTTGCCATCTCTGAACTGTTTTTTGACATAATACATAAAATTTGTATTTGTTGTAGACTTGCATGACTTAATATAAATATACTTTGAATCCAAATAATAAATAATTCGGAACAAACTATAGTGTTACCAAAATATTTTTATACAAGTTTTTCTTAGAATATATACGAAAAAATGTTTAACAGAGGCAACTCTCAAATGTTTTTATTTTCCAGTACAAGCTATCACTTTTCAGTACTAGCTACCAAAGTATATTTATATTAAGTACATGCAAGTCTACAACAAATACGAATTTCATTTATTATGTCAAAAAACAGTTCAGAGATGGCAAAGTGGGTAACATTTTATAATTTTTCTAACTAAAAAATTTATAGTAATTTTACTTAATTATTACAAAAAAAGTAAGAGAATGACCTTTTAACGACTATATTAATGTAAATTTAAACAAGAATTCAATAAAAGGATATTCAATGCAACTTGAATTGGAAGAGGGTAATTTGAATATTTCGTTTACCATCCCTGATAGAACATAATAAAAATGATAAGAAACACGTAAAAACAAGAGAAATGTATAGCAAAATAAAAATTTAAATAAATGTAAACAAATTTTGACACAAAACATGATAAACACGCACACCAATAAAACTATCAGCTGAACTCCTGCATGTACTTGTTATAGATATACTTTGCTAGCTACCCAGTAGTAGCAAAGATTTATTTGCACTTTTTGTAGTTTGCTAGTAGTAAAAAGTTTAAGCTAGTGCTAGTACTAGCTAGTACTAGGTAATATGTAGTATAAACTATATTTTTATTCACTCTACCCAGTGAGTAAATTGAACTCCCATAAAATACTTTTGTATAAAAAAGCACGGTAACGGAAATAAAATCAGTAAAAATTTCTTAAAATTATTACAAATTTTTGGGTAATCGCATGCTTATCCTCTTTTACAAATTATTTAAATTTTACTGATTAACTGAAAATCAGTTAAAACAACCTTGGTTTTTTCTTTTTTTTAATACATCAAACTTGTAGAGGTTCAAATGTAAGTTACATACATATTTTAATGTAAATTTGAAACTATTTAATTATATTACTTGCTCATTCGGTTATTTTTCAACCGATTTTCAAAATTTTTTACTGGAAGATATTCAAATTGCCTTTTAAATTGCTAAACGTAGTTAATACAAATTATTGCCGCTAGATGGTGCAAAATTCATTTTTTATTGAAAAATGTATCAAAAAACCTAGTATTTGCAAATACTATGAGTTCATATGTTCAGCAAAAATACTCGCCAAAGGATTTTGTATAAATTTGCCAAACATGCAAATATCCAATTACACATTACATATAATTGTAATTGGAAGGTAACTACATCCCCCAGGTCTGCTACGGAGAGAATATTCAGATATATACCGATAGTAAAGCTATGACAAATTCCTTGATGGTCGTGTATATGACTCCAAGATTGGCTTGTGATTGCCGGCCATCTCTAAATGAGATGCCGATACATTTAATTAGGAACGTTTGTAGCTCTGCTGACAGAACTCTCATGCTACGAGATTAAATCTTCTGTTTAACAAATTCCTTAAGGTACTGTCAGATTAGTCAAATATTTGACCAAAAAGACGTAACCACTAAATATTAGCAAAAAAATATTTGACTAACCTTAACGCACTTGTAGAAGTTGCCAGGATGAGGAGGAGACTATGGACCACCTAATCTGCCATTGTCCGGCCTTCCACACGGATATTACGGTTTTTATGTACATTCAATGGGATAAACTTGTTTTTTCGATCTTCGGATCATATATGTGAAGAATTGCACTCACACACGCAGGACTCCGTACTATATATGGGTCACCCTTTATTTTAGTTTTAGCACTTGTTACAGCGGACGTAGGAATATGTTCCTTAGGTAGACTTAAAATTAGTTGTGAAAATAACGTCACTATTGGCACACCTGTTAGGTTTTTACTCTGCTAAAATTTATAGTCTGAACCAATTGCGGATATATATGTGTAAGTACGTACATATGTGAAAATCATGTATTATCGAAATGCCCTTCATTTCATTGCATTTTATTTTTCGCATTTGCTCTTATATTCGAAATATTAGAACATACTCTGCGCAAATTTAAAGCTCTGCATATAACGGTTTAATGTCGTACTCATAAAATTTTGGGATTTTTTAAAACTCCCATAATTTCTAAATTTATTGGTTACAATTTATTTTTATATCGGATATTTTTGTACATACTCTGTGTAAATTATAAATGTTTGCCTACTTCGGTTGAAAAACTAAATCCATGTAAGTGAAACTCGCTTTAATATTTTATCTTTTTTTACTTGTTCCTATAACGTTTATAATTTTACTGTTACCCTGCAAATTTTACGTGTCTGTCTATTTTTAGTATTTGTTGTTATAGCTTTGAGACGAAAACGAGAGGGATACAATTTACACTTTATATACGTGACCCTAAAAATAAAACAACATAGATAATAGTCAATTATAAATTTTTTTAATGTTTTTTTTTTTTTTAAATTAAGCAAATAATACAAACAAAACCTTATTAAGGCTCTTTATTACAAGGAACCAATAGTTAAACTTAGGAATGAAAACTTTCTTCAGTCGTCGAAAATAGTATTTAGGCAGATCAGCTACTAAAAATTAATGTACACAAGCAATCAATACAATAATGAGGAGCATATTTTACTTATTATTGTATATTTTGTTGGTGTAGACTAAAAATATGCTACACAATTTTGCAAATGCTACGATGCAAGACCAATTGCACAAGATTGTGAATAGGGCTATAGAATTAAAAGGTAAGTTTGATGAAAGAAAGTAGCAGACAGTGTAAGAACTACAAATAAAAAACATTAAAGCAAGTTAAAATTAAATAAAAATAAAAGTTTGCTTTAAGCTTTAATGACACCCACTTATTTTCGTCTTTTTAAGTTTTTTGAAAACTATAAAAAAGTATCTAAATATTAAATTTTAACAAGAGCGAAGAGTTCAGGTTAAATATCCAAGCTTCATCATTTCTATATATGTTATCAATTAAAGGTGTTTATTGTTAAAATAATCATGTTAAAAGTTTAATTTTAAACTTAAATTATTTAAAGTTTAATTTATTAAATTATTAGAGTTCTACTAATTCGTTTGTTTCCCAATTGAATATACCGGTTTTTAAATGTAAATTTATACCTTGATATTTTTTCGCAAAAAAAAAAAAAATTAACTTTTTCTAATTCTAACAGAAAAATCTTTTTTCATTTCTGCACTAAAATAAAAGAAAAATTGTACACATATGCTAAAAAGCTTGCAAACGCTTTTAAACAAATAACACAATAATTAGCATCCGTAATCGATTTGCTGAAATTTGTGGTTTTCACACGATATTGCTGAAATCGTAAAAAAAAACATTTGACAACAAACATACATTTGTAAAAAAAAAAATGTTTACTTTTTCTTGACATTATAAATATGAGACGTGTGGAATGCCGTTTGTAAACGCAAATTATAAAATAAAAATTGAAGACATAGGTGCAATTTCGCCGGTTTGACAGCATTTTGTTAGAAAAGAAAAATCATTGTCTATACATCATCGTCAGCTTAGCCTGCTTTTACAATGTAGTAATTGAAAGGCAGAAAGACGAAGTTTGATGGCTAGGAGTTTAAGAGGTGGAGTGTGTAGTGGACGACCATGTGTCGAAAAGAGAAACAAAAAAATGTGTAGCTTTTTGTTTATCTTTTCGACTTTCATTTCAATATCACTTCAGCCATCCTCTGACGTTATCGTTTCCTGAAAGTACATTTAACTCATATTTGCTAACGCAGCATTTAAGTCAATGTGGCATCTTTGTTGCTAATATGCACTTATTAATTCCTTCCACAGTATTTAACTTAGAATATTATAGTTCTTCACGTGTACATAGTATGATTGTGTGAGTTACATTCACGGTATAGTAACAGCCAGTTGTGGTGAAGCACGGCCGTATAGGTGTTGCTAAAAAAAGTTAGGTGCAAAGTGTTTATAACAAAAAACGCAAAGGTAAGGTAAATGTGGTTTTCCTATTGCGATTTTACAAAAGAAAAAACCAAAAAGACAAAGCGAATGCAAAAGAACATTAAGGGGCTTCAACATTTGAAATTAACTGCAAATATATTTTTTATGCTTAGAATTGCTTTTGTGTTTAATTGAATCATACAGAGTACAGCTCAGTCAAGAGCGATTCAGGTAAAAACATGCAGTTCCCACTTTGTGTCTTTCATTCTTTATTCATTCTAACACTTTATTGTAAAGGGTTGGTTTTAGGGTAGCGCAACATTTAACTTCACAATTGGCGACGAACTAAAATCTTACAGAAAATTGGAATACCCCTTATATAAATGTGAAAATGAAAGCAACGAACCACAACCAAATAAAAGTAGGTGAGTCAGCTAGAATTTCAAAAATTGTTGTTGCATCTTTCATTTTTTTCTGTTTTTAATTTTGTTTTATTGCTATTTTGCCCTTATTGTTGTTTTTGTTGCTGTAATTGTGTTAGTGATCCTTGTAGTTTAACAAAATGTTCTGTGGTCATGGCTATACAAGAGTAAAGTGTAACTCGGTGTTAGTAATAACAATTGTTGCTGCTGTAATCCATACGGCAATAACAGCCACATGAATGTGCTGTACAAAATATTGCAAATGAACTGCTAGAAGACATATTTAAGAATACAATTTATTTGCAGCATTGATACTTCGAACATGGCAATTGTTATACGAACGCTGCATAGTAATTGTAACGACCTGGTAAAAATGACTTAAAAACATGAAAAAAAACTGCGGTAGTTAAACGTTGCAAGAGTAGTAAATGTAGCATTTTTTAGTTTTTATTTAGTTTTTACTGCAAAACACAGTAAGAATACTTAAAAATACTACATTTTGAAGTCGTAAGTTTTTGTAGTTATACAAATGTTTTAATACTTTTTTTAAATTTTAAAATCAAACTTTTGTCGAATGTTATACATATTTCAACTTTTGAATTGTTTGTGGACCATAATTTTAGAAACAGTTGATGTTGTTATTAGACCAATAGATTTATTTTGAATTTTTTGTTGTATTTAAAATTTTAAAGTACAACAGGTACAAATTACTTTACGATTTTTTTACATAAACAAAAAAGTACTTTTTTCTTCTTATTATGTAACTTTTACCAAAATTTTATTATTAATAATTTTTAAATACACGGGAATATTTTTTAAAATGTTTAATTTTTATAAAAACTTCGTGCTATTTTTTAAATTATCCCGATTAAATTAATTACCGATATTTATTATTGTTATTATTATCAAGGAAAGTTTAAAATTGACAAAAAAAAAACACATCTGCAAATAAAAAGTAATTTTAATAATAATTTACTTACTTTATTTACTTCCCAGTGACAAAACGTTCGGTATTTGCAAACAGAATATAAACAAGTAAGAGTGCTATAATCGGCTATGCCGAATCTTATATACCCTTCACCATCTACACTGATGCATATTTCTATAAACGCACATTACTGTTTTTGAAAAAGCTCTATAAAAACGAAACTAAAACGCAATTAAGGGATTATGAATTCATTTAACAAATATTTATTGTCTTCACTTTCAATACTAAAAACAACGAGATTAAATGCAAGTTAATTAATTTTAATTTGTTTTTTTGATAAATTAATGCAATTCTGATGGGAGCTTTCCTATAAGCGTGCTTTAATAAATTATATATTTTGGCTTTACTAATAGTGAGTAGCTGATCCGTTTTTTTTAATTACTTCGAAAATACGGTCTGGCATTGATTCTATTAATTTTTTTAATAAATCGTTATCGATTTCATTCCACACATGTTTAATTTTTAGTTTTAGCTCCGTAACTGTCATTATATTTTGACTTTGGGCATTATTTGAGTAAATTTTCCGTGCCATGTATCCCCACAAGTTTTCCATCGGATTTAAATCGGGACTGCAAGCCGGCCAGTCTAACAGAGGAATACTACGTTGGTGGAACCACGATTTAGACTCTTTTGAAACGTGTATTGCTGCATTGTCTTGCTGAAATATGCAATCTTCATCCATTTCATCATCCATAAATGAGATAAGAGCATCTTCTAAAAGTTCGGTATATGTTGTGCTGTTAATTTTTGTTGGAACAAAACAAATACTTGCTTTTCCAACTGAGGAAAAAGCTGCCCACACTATAACACTGCCTCCACCGAAATTACGTTTCGACATTCGAATATCATTTGATCTTAAATCGTGCCAATAGCACGAATACGAATCTGGACCGTCCAAATTAAATTTCTTTTCGCCTGAAAAAACTACTTTATGCCACTCATCAGTCCACTTCATGTATTTGCGTGCAAATTTCAGACGATTTTCTTTATGTTGTTGTTTTAGCATTGGCTTGCATATAGGTTTCTTCCATTTTATATTATCATCTGTTCGCAATATGAGTTGAACGTGTTTGGAGGTAACAGGAAGGTCAAGTTTAGTTTTTATTTGTGTGGCATTTAATTTGTTTCGGGTGGCTTCATGTTTTATTTTATTAATGTCTCGTTTTGTTAATTTTGTGTTTCCCTTTGTGGGCTTTCGCACTCCGTATTTCTGTCCTTTCTTTAAAAAGTTACGAATAACGCATTCCGAACGTTTAATTTTTCGCGCAATTTCCCTTTTAGAGCATCCTTGATCGCAAAAAAATTTAATTTGAATTTTTTCTTGATCATTTAGAAATGTTCCCTTAGGCATCTTTTGATACTGTTAGATATTTGAATCAAAACAAAAATATTTGAGACGAATGCAAATAATGGCTTAAGAAACTTACATTTAGTAAAAAGGGTCCAACAATAGGTAATATTTTAGTTATTATAATTTTTTAAGCTATTTTTTCCTGCCTGCGTTTATAGAAATCTTCCACTGAATTAAGCACTAATATTTTATAATTGCTCAAAAAACCAAACAGTAAATTACAAAAAGAAAAAAAAAATACTTGTTTAAGCAAACTTCCGTTATATCGATACATTGCAGTCCGTTCACTTTATTTATGGTTAAAAATTAAAAATATGCAACACAGAGAAAACAGAAGCTGCGTGCGCTTATAGGAATATGCACCAGTGTATGTAAATCTAGTTTAGTGAAGAAACTCCAATCATAAAAGCAAATATTGGGGTGACAGACAATTAAAAAATAAAAAAATGTGGTACTGCATATACATATATAATTTTACAAAAAAATGACATCGGCTCTTAATGTGTTAAGCATTTTTAAAAATTTTTAGTATTTCTTGAAAGTGATACCCATATTGATATTTTAAAAAAAATTTAAAATTTCAGAGCCCCGTAACTCGGAAAATATGGGCGAGCGTCAATTTTTTCACTTGATGTTTTTTTTCTTATTTGTTAATTTTACTTCGTCCCATATATTTATTTTTTTTGATTGGATTTACTTTAAATTTCCAAATGACATGAAAAAATTGGACGTAGGAGTAGTGTTTTGCCTGCTGCCTCAAAGGACATGGACCGATCACGCTGATTTCGAATAGCATTTGGCAATCTTGGCTTCAAATTCGGTTGTCATAACAAATCTCTTTTCTCTGTGCATTATATCCTATTAAATTTTAAAACTAGATATTAGTCTTTCATTAATTAACTTTTAGTTTTATGATTTGAACACTTATTGTTACTTAGTTGAAATGAAGATTCAAAAAAATTTTAGACCACTAAACTGTCAAGTATAGCATAACGACATCGGCCCCTTAATGGTGGAAATATGTTAATAAAATTCAAGCCTCTTTATTTTCTTTATGTTTTTCCTATGTTAATGTATTACTTTTTTCCTAATATTACGAAACAATTGAGATTTCACTTAAGTATTACATTTTTAACCATAAGTTACCCAAAAGAATTTTTACTATTGCAAAGTGTTTTGTGCAGGTCCCAGTGAACCAGCAGATATTTTAATCTGTCACACATACTTTCGAGATGGTTGCTATTAAATTTGAGCAGGTTCAATTCTGTTTGGAAGAAAACGTCTCTTTTTTTTTAACTCCCATGCTTTTATTTTCTCTTTCGCAGATTTATTTTATTAATTTTATTAATATAACTATAACACTATAAAGCTCTAAACACTTAGATTACAGCAGACTTCACAACTTCACGGCTTCAAATGCTGCCAACTTCAAATGCTGCTCTGAAGTCAGCTTCGTAATTATTTTGAAGACAGCAACAACAGCTGTGTATTTTAGCAATACAAATTTCAGGGATACAGCATATATATTTTATAATGAATAAAACTAAAGTTATTGACAAGAAATGTAATAATATCACGAAAAACTGTAAAAACACATAAATTTATTTCCTTATTGTATTTTTGTAATGTTTTTTATGTTTATATTAAAAAAAAAAGTTGTTCTTATTTCTCCAATTTATATGTATAATGGCAACACTATATTTGTTTATTGCTGCCCGTCAAAATAGAAAATAGCCTTAGTTGGCAGCAGCAAATGATGTCGTGTAGTCTGTGATGCCGTCAAAATAATCGTTTTCATTTAAACACATGTTTTTTATTTTTAACAGTTTGCTGTCTGCTGCCTACTGTTGTATAAGTGTTCAGAGCTTCAGAGCAAAAACCTAAAGCAATAATAATAATAATAATTTCGCAGATGACAGTAAGCCATTATATTCATTTTGCAATAAGCCTGGAAACTTTTGATATGCGTAAGCCATGAACAAGGGTATCGTCCATAGTGATCTCCGAATGGGGTCTTGCGAACAGGGTTCAATTCAAAGCTTGTAAAACCCAGTGCTGTGTGCATTCGTACAGGCGCGCCTAGGCGTACGGCTGAATGTGTGCTACATTATTTGTAAATATGGGTGATAGGAATCAGAAGTTGCGAAATAAGCATTTAAGTGAAATACTTCACTTCGTCTGATCTTTATTAGACCTAAAAGGGAATACAACTCTCATGTATGTGCCGGTACATCAAAGACTATTTTGGAGTAATCGGTGACTTACTAAACATCGACGCAATGTGGGATGCGTTTTAAAGTTGCTACAGTAGAATGTGCTTTAGTGAAAACCGAGAACTTCTTCCTGAAAACCGTAATTTCGCACGCACTACACTTTCTTCATCAAGAGAGTATCCCTTTGTGGTAAATAGCCGCGTGAATTGTGTGCATTACAAAGAAAATTCTTTTTTTAGCCTCCTTCAGGAGTCCTTCTTGCCACTTTCAGAGTACAAAGATTTAAATCAAGTGTCCACAACCAATACTCCCTCTATCCGACTTCCCATCACATAATTTCCTAGTTCTGTCGCAATGCATTGCATAAAAATAGCAGATTATTTTAGGTTACTAAGATTAAGTCTTGAGATAAATAATGAACTTAAGTTTGTAAAAGAGTATATTTTATATTATTTTATATTTTATTTAGTTATTGGTTATATTAAAATACCTAATTTTAATGTTACTTTATAATTTAGAAATATTGTTTTGGTATTCACTGTACTTTAATTTTATCAATTATTTTATTTTCTCTCCAAGTGAATTTATTACTGTTAACAACAACAATGTAAGAAGCAAATTGAGTGATTGTGTTGTTTTATTTATATGATCTTAAAAATTGCATATATCTTTTTCTATCATTTGATCTTGTAATATATATTTTATTTTTCCGTTATTATTCTTACTCAATTCCAATAGCTTATATTCCAGTGATTACTTTCCAATATATGTACATGCTAACCTATAGAAGGCAATGCAAATAATAAATCTTTCTTGTTGACGTCGAACCTGTAGCTAATAAAGACTATTGTTTCAAAAGGGAATAAGTTTTATCATAGAAATAAAAGAAGGCAGTAATATAAAAAATAAATAAATAAATAACATGATGGCGAATAGGACACTTTCTGTCCGTTCGTGCCTTAAATTATTAAAAAATAAAAAAATTTTCAAGGGACTGAGGTCGGTTGGGACGGTATCGACTGGCTTTGACCCTATCCCATAATAGTGTCTCGTTTTCTACAAGTTTATTATTTATTAACACAAAAAATAAAATCAAATTGACAGTTTAAAAAATACAGTATTTGATACTAATATTTTTAAGGATCCGTTACTTGCCAATAGCGGAAGGTATAGAAAATATTGATTTTTCTTTTAGTTAGCCTTGAAGCAAATTTTGGGGTTGATAATAGATAATTATTACTGCCAATCCAAAACATACATACTATCTTGCTTCTAACATATTTGAAAATAATTTCATAAAGATTGATATTTACTAGTAAAATTCAACTTGTTTGGAAAAACTTTTCTACTTCTATTGATTTATTTTGCTTACCATTTATAAGTTTAAAAAAATCAGCAGTAAACTTATTTTAATTGTAAATAAAACGTTTGCACATACAATTTACAGAATTGCGGTGGCACAGAAAAAAATACAAAATAAATAAAAAAAATCATCCAACCACATGCAAACAGAAATGGTTTCTTTGCAAATATAGTAAATTTAAACAAACTCACACATAAAAAATTTATCTATAAATACCCAGCTAACAATTTTGGTAACTTTCAAACATATTGTTGATCATAAAAGGTACTTTTGTCGGGAGAAAAAGTGAAAAAAGTAATTTTCGACCCTTTTTTGCTATTAGTTGTACTATCATTTTTAAATCGCTTTCTGACCATTACTGGTCTTATGTACCTTCGTTTAAGATTCTTTTTCGAGTGGTCTTTCAGTCATCGTTTAATAGAATAAGAGTCTTTTATGAGTAATTTATCAGTATGTTTAGGAGTCCTATTATTGTAACTTATCAGCCATGTTTGTAGTTTTAAGACTTTTATGATAATAATTTGAGTCATTTCTTATTCGTAGTTCTAATTTTATTTTACCCTCTTCAAGTGTTTTTTAGTTGTTTTTTTTTATAAAGATAAGTAGCACTTCAGGCATAACCTATTTGATTACTTGTAACGGTTCTACATTCTTTCAGAAACGAATACATAAGAGATAGACTGGTGGTGAAAGGAGAGATATATCAATTTTATTAATTATTTTACATCGATGGCGAATATGCTACGAAGAAGAAGTACGAAGGAGGCTGCATGTTTTAATGTTAATCTGGATATGTATATATACCATAAAACAGAAAAACACATTTTTTTTTTTGACTACCGCACGTGTTGAATCCAGGGCAACCAGATTTAAGTCAACGTGCTTAACACCTTGACTACAGCATCCTCTAGGTCTTACGTTTACACTGCCGCGATTTCAAAAATCACGTTCGTATGAACGATAAGTAACAAAGAAGTTTATATTCGTGTTGTATGTACATCAGACATCAAAGTTTATTTAAAAATACTTTTTTTTTCGTAAAAAATAGTTCTTAAATAAACTATTGGCACACTATATAAATTTTTATATTACATGAGTATTTAAACATATAACAAAAAATAACTTTGTTAATTATAATTCATTTCCATAAAATAATTAATTTGTGCTTTCTAATCTTAATACAAAAAAAAATTAATTAATACGAACTTCATCGAAAAAGTTTTTGTACTTAAAAATTTGCATTTGTATGTAAGACTTCAATTTAAAAAAGAACTCTAATATTTACGTTTTCTTTTTATCACGATGGGCATGTTCGTAAATGCATCACTGCGATGCATAATATGATTATTCTGTACTGCCACTGCTAATCAGCTGTTGAGTATGCTTTGCTTTGCTCATATTAGTGTTTGCATTAACGAACGAAGAAATAGTAAATGCATCACTGCACTGCAAGTGATGGCCACTGCGTTCGTAAATACAAAAGGTGGCAGCACGGCAAATTTCATCTGTTCAAAAATGCATCACTAAATCATATTATTAATAAATAAAAGCAAAAAATTAATCATAAAAATGGCGGATGCAATGAATATGTGAGTATAAATTTTGATAAGTTTTTTTTTATTTATTTCGTTTTGTTTAATATTTTTTATTATTATTATTTTTAGACAAATTCTTATCATTTCTTTTATCACGTTTTTTACAAATCCAGTTTATTATTAGTTTTTAAATTTTCAGAATATTTATTCCTTCGTAAATGCAAACTAAAGTGATCAAATCAAATCATACTATGCACCGCAGTGATGCATTTACGATCAGGCCCATACTTTCAAAATCGAAAAATTTATAATAAATTAGATTCGTGAACTAGATGCTATAAAAATTATAAAAAAATTTGTGTAAAAAAAAAGAAGATTAAAGTGTAAAAAACTAAATTTAATTCTATAAAATTTATTAAACAAAAAAAGACGTTCATTGCATCAGCCATTTTTATTATTAGTTTCTTCCTTTTCTTTGCGTCTAATATAATTCAGTGATGCATTTACGAACAGATGACATTTGTAGTCCTGCCACTTTTTGTATTTACGAACGTACTGCGCATCATATGCATTGCAGTGATGCATTTACGAACAGGCCCTTTATCTTGAGCATACACAAATAATTAAAGTTATTTATTTATTTTTAGTTATAAGAGTCATTAATTTCGTCTATTATTAAGCTTTTACCATGAGGCTTTCATTAATATCATTCTCTGTACTTTTTTCAGTTTTATATTTTTTGACCGAAATTACATTTTTAGCCTCTTTAATTGATAATAAATAATCTTTTTATTATTTGTATTTTTCCAATCTTTTTGTTGGTTGAGCAGACATTGCCTTTTTTATTTATATTTGTTAACAATATCTTTATTTATTTTTAAGTATTTAATTTATTCACAAGTTTTAATTTCTTTTGTTTCACAACAATACGATCTTTACACTTTAATATAACTTTTTAAATGAAGAAAAACTGTACTTGTGGACATTTACGAAAAAATATCCAAAAAACCTCCCGTTATACTTGAAAAAATGCATAATCGGCAGTGTTTAATCATCTATCTGCGAAAAATATGGTCATAACATATGTAATTATAATCACTTTCCAAACTCCAGTATAAGTAGAATATAATATTAAATAACGAAAATAATAATAAATAATTATTGTATTTTAAATCAAACTCATTTTACTTATTGGCGCGAATCATTTTTGATTTTTCGAAAAACAATCTTCCAACTGCTAGCTGGGTATCTGCCTATAAAAAAATTGCATTTATGTATGATAAGGTACCTATCCAAGTGTATATCTGTGTATATTTATATGCATACATACATACGTATGAATAACTTTAATGAACGAGAACCAAGTACGTTTGTGTATATTCGTACCGATTTACGAATAAATGTATATTTGTACAATTGCATTGCAAACACTTTTCCACTAAATGGGTAAATAAGCCTGTACGTATGTACTTATATATTTACATATGCATGTATGGATATACATAAAAATATAATATAAATTCAAGCAGAGCCACATGAACCTCCACTCAAAATGCATCATGCTATAAAAAGTAAAAAACGATATGCATATGCTAGAAAGGATGACATAATAAAAGGAGGTATGAGAAATAGAATAAAATTAATTAAAAAGTAAAGAAAACGCTAACGAACTAAAAAATTTTAAAAATTAAATTATATCCAGATGCCCAGCTAGCCATAGATATTATTATTATTAAGTGAAGGGTTTAACAAAACGAAACAACCTTGTTATTATAGGAGGGGCTTTCAGAACAATGAGTCACTTAATGATTTGTAATTTAGACCGTTTATAACTCATTTGTTTACTTTCCTTAATAAGTTGGCAATAAATACCGCAACTTGTACCAATAACGTTCAACTTATTTTTTTTAATCAAGTACCGTTTCCTTCTTGTAATTAACAAACTCCATTCCTGGATCATTCACCAAGAATGCCTTACAACTTTAAAAATAAATACAAATAATACAACTTAACCTACAGTAGACATGCAGTGATAGAAGCTTGTTGCATAAATTTTTAAAAATGATTTTAAAATTTTGCATCTACATCACCAAACGGAATTAAGAATGAAATGCGGACATTAAAAAAAAAGTATTAGTTAATACTTCACGATATGAAGATAATGTGATGTGAAAACTATGCACAGTGGGGCAGAACCGAAATATTTTGAAAGTAACTTAACCGTTTGTGAGCAAAGCAGAGGGGCATTTGAGCTTAAGTTTTTAAGCTGGGTACGATGGCGTTGAGAACGGCAGTTAAACTGAATGTCATAGGCGCATGGAACCACATATCCAAGGGACATGCTAGAACTATATAGATCACGGATGTTATTCCTGATCTCATTGATTAATGCGCCCTAGTACCCTTCTTTACAAGGAGATTTCTCTTTGTGCTGACGAAGGGGAGTAACTCTCTGCATTTATAAAGATGGCTCCAAGAGAGACGAGAGTTGGAGGAGAAGTTTACATTAAAGAATTTGGTATAGAAATGAGTTTCAGACTTCCAAATGGCTGTAGTGTCTTACAGAAGGGCGGCGTGCTGGTTAAGGTACCGCAGTATGTCTGTGCCCCGAGCTAGGATATATACGACTGACACCCAGGTCAACTGTATTATGAGGGCTTATCTAAAACTTCATTATTGTAACGGATTAGAATAAGTTTTTTTAGGGTGCTGTAGGTGGCTCTTGGGCCCACACTGGAACACTGCGACTCTATCCCTGGATTGAATGCACAATTTAGCCAGCGGTCTTTGTCCGGCACACATTCTTAAACAAGTCTCTCTGCCTACCTCTTTTTCTTCTCTTACGTTTTAGTTTCGTTTTTTATCTCTTTTTCTACTCGCAGGTAACACAAAGGGACTAAAAATAGATCCAAGTGGGCTGTGGCAACATTGCTGTCTACTGAACCTAACCTAACAATATAAAATTTTTATCCTTTGCGAAACGTTGCTGCCCTTAAACAACAAAAAATATATTTAAAAGCATTACTGGAAAGTAAAACTGGCAATTTTGTTGTCAAATTATTTTAACGAATTTGCATAAGTTCGTTTGAATACGAAGAAGAAGAAGGCTCTCAAAAAGTTAAAAATAACAAAAGAAAATACGTAGAATTAAAATTATTTCATGCAATATTAATAACTTAGAAAGTTATAGTGCCATTCTGTTGTTATTAAAATATACAAAAACACTGTAGATATGTGTTTTTATAGGCCTCAGAGATAAACAAAAATAGTTATAGAAACAATAATATATAGTAAAAAATATATATTATCAACAGTTTCTTAATTCGATTTAAAATTTTGGAATTTAATATTTATTTCTTTTTTTCCTTTCTTTGCAAAAAGCCTTTTATAAATTTGGGTTTTTATTAGTGATTATGCAATTTAAAAGAAGTGATATATTTTCCAAATTAAGCCTAAACCTCTACAAAAGCAAAATAAAGTTTTAAGAAAACCAAAACCCCTACTGTGCGGTGTTAGCAATTAAACACAAAAATACACTTAAAATTTAGAAAGTTTGCTTTGAGACGAAACACCACTTTTTCTTTTAAAGGATAAAGGCAATTTGATTACTTAAATTGTTTTAATTGTTTTTTTGAAAATCAAATTTTTATAGCACTTGGAATTTTTTATCGTCAATTAAATTTCATTGGTATTGTTTGAATCAATGACAATGAAAACAATTTACACCCCGTTACGGTTTACAACTCAACTTTCATACAACCAAAATTTTTTTTAGTATTATAAACTACAACTGCTTTTTGATTGCAATTGTTTCAGCGTTACCAACTGAAATTATCAAGTTTGACAGAATAAAAGCAAGCTAATATTAAAATTTGATAACAAGAAGTGTTTTATGTGTTTTTATACCCTTCATCACAAAAAGCGAAAAAAGGGCATATCTATGTTTTTCATTGCGTGTGTAATTTCTACAATACCCGTCTGTCCGTCCGTGTTCGTGTTGAAATTTAATTTTAATTTTACTTATAAAAGGGTCTCATGCAATTATAAAGAAAAATTTTGAAAAGGTCTTTTTTATGAAATATACCAAATTCATTTAGTTTTCTTTCATCTGATTTCTTAAAAAATTTAGTTTATTTTGTAAAGTGTAGTTGTAAAATGTTTGCTTTCAACATAGACAACGTCAGCGTATGATTAATATAGTTTATATTTCATGTTGCGTATATTTTTCTTAATGCACAGCTGACTTTTCTTAATGCAAGTTGACTTACCTTTGCCCTCCACTCACATTTACAATGCTTTGTTTTTTAACATCAATATGTACTAATGATTAGCGTTGCCACTTTTGTCTGGTCGGACCAAAACTGGTAATTTTTATACCTGTAGCACCCTAATATTTTAAATAACTTTTTTCTTTATGTCGATTACCAAATTGTATTGGATACTCAACGTTTTTTAAAAATACTTGTAATTCTAGCTTACACTCGTAACGAGTTAGAAAAAAGTCTTTTTCACTTTTTTTGGCTTCTCTACCTACATCAGCGAGCTCAATTTAATCCATCTTATTTTAGTAATTTAAATAAAAATCTAAAACAAATAAAATTTGATAAAAAATTCAAAACAAAAAACTTTTATTAACCGGTAAAAACTAATTATACCAAATTGGTGACCCCGACGTTGGGTAATTTTTTTTACCCTTACAAATTGCTTTTGAGTACGCAGTACTTAAAGTCGCTAGACCGCCATTTTTTTAATAACGCATCATACGAGCGACTATAATGGCGGAAGAAAACGCTATAACACCAAACACCGGCAACGATAGCGGCGTAATATTTAGTAATATTTCAGTGGTTTACTCCCGGCTACCAGCCCCATCAACAGCTAACATTGATGCATGGTTATTATCAATGGGTTTTTGGTTTACGGCGTCGCGCATAGTGGCCGACAAACAAAAGAGCACAACAACAAAAGAGCGCAACAATTTTAGCAGCCCTCGATCCAAATGTAATTGCACAATTGGCTGACGTAATCGTCTCTATGCCGATCACCAAAATGTACGAATATATAAAAGAAAAAATAATTAATGAATTTGTTGACAGCGAGCAACGGCGCTTAAACCGTCTCTTATCTGAGCTTCCTTTGGGTGATAGGGGGCCTTCAGAATTATATTTCGAAATGAAGCGCGTAGCCGGTTCAACATTAGGTGAGGCGGCTCTTAAGGGACTTTGGACGAAACGACTGCCGGAGATTGCACAGCCAGTCGTGGCAGCTTCTGCAGGTACACCAGCAGAATATACTAAAATTGTAGATGCCATTGTGGACGCAATGGCCCCAAACCAAAGCGGAAGCATACAGTCTCAACAAGCAAAGGAGACAAATGAACTCCGTGCAGCAGTCGTTAAACTGGGAAAGAAACTCGAACGTCTTACAACTCGTTCCAGTTCACGCTCACGAAGATCCGCCCCGCAT
Source organism: Gymnosoma rotundatum (assembly GCA_916610165.2). Lineage (NCBI taxonomy): Eukaryota > Metazoa > Arthropoda > Insecta > Diptera > Tachinidae > Gymnosoma > Gymnosoma rotundatum. Next base: position 33,098,005 of record OU744340.1, read on the forward strand.
AGCAGCCAGTTGAGACACTGAGCTGCTTACCATTACAACTCTCCAGGCACCGCATTGGGTACCGAATATTGGTATCATACTAAATATGGACAGAAAGCCAAAAAATGCCGCATCCCTTGTAGGCACAGACAGCGCAGGGTCAACACAATTTCATCAAGTGCACAACCTACACGCTCTGACTGACCGCCTCGGCAGGTGTTGGTTCCCGGTGAACTAACCCCCACCACTTATCAAAACAGTATTTTTACGTAGACAGCGGCGCCGACGTTTCCGTTCTTCCACTAACCTCAAAATCTTTTGACGTCCGTCCTACGGCTGTTGTTTTGTACGCCGCAAACGGATCCACAATTAAAGTAACCGGCGAGAAACGTGTTAAAATAGATTTAGGCTTACACCGAGATTTTTTTGGTCGTTTGTGGTCGCTGATGTTACTTCGTAGATTATCGGACGCGATTTTAATAAAAATTACGACCTATTAATAGACCTCAAACGTAACCGATTAATTGGCAACATCACTGGCTTTATTTCTCAGTGTAAGGTCCACATATTTTACGAAACGTGTGCCGTAAAAACTTATGACGCCACCGATCCGTTTGCGGATATTTTAGAGTATTTCGCTGATTTAACACGACTGTCCCCATATGTCTCTCGATCACCCACAAAATTGACACGACAGGACAACCCGTTTTTTGCCGCCCGTGTCGTCTATCACCCGAAAAGTTGGCAGCAGCAAAAAAGAGTTCGAATTTTTAATTAAAGCTGGTATTTGCCAACGATCCAAGAGTAACTGGTCCATGGAGATTATCGTGCACTAAATGCACAGACGCTGCCAGATCGATACCCCCTGCCATATTTGTCGTGTTAATCGTTCAGATACAGCGTCGAAAGAGGTGCTATTCGAAATCAGCATTATCGGCCCATGTTCTTCGAGGCAGCAGGCAAACACTAAGCCTACTTATAATAAAATAAAGTTACTCCAATAAAAAAATAAATACATGAGGCGATAGTGAATTTAAAAATAAGAAAAAAACATCAAGTGAAAAAATTTGCGCTCGCCCATATTTTCCGAGTTACGGGGCTTTGAAATTTTCAAATTTTCTAGGATATCAATGTGGGTATATTTTAAAGGTTTTGAAAAGATCTTTACGTAAATACCAAAATTTTAAAAAAATTATGATCCCATTAAGAACCGATGGCATTTTTATGTGAAATAATATATACGTATATGCAGTACCAATTTTTTTTTACTTTTTTTTAATCTCGGTCACCCATACGAGATTTACATAGATGGTGAAGGGTATAAAAGATTTGGCATAACACTCTTGATGTTTTTTATTTATATTTTATTCATTGTAATTGCTAATGAATTATTGTGCTTTTATTAAATAAATTTAGTTTGCAACCGTTTAATAAATTACACAAATTTTTATGGTGATTCAGATAAAGTTATAGTCATGTCACTTAAATATGTGTACTTTATTATAAGAGCTAAAGCCAACAAAAAAATTTTGTTTGGAGCAACGTAACTTCGGCACTTTTTATCTTTAAGTTAATTTTCCTTTTGAAAAAATTTCAAGAGTTTCTAACATGCAGAAAACTTTAAAAATGTTATACATTTACTGATAGTATGCCCTTTAAATTCTAATTGTTGTAGTCTGTATAATAATATACTAAATTTGAAGATTTCAAGTATAAGCGTTACGTTTGGTTAAAAAAAATAATACCCTTTATTTTTTATTGGTTTATTTTAGCATCGCTACTTTGACCTTTACGATACTGCGTTATACATATAAAAAAATTTGAAGAGTTTTTAACTCATAGTTCAGACTCATAGTACAGATAATTTTCAGTATTGTATTGTTAAAACTATATTAACTAATAAAATACTCTTCGGTTTTTATTTTGTAAAAATTACATTATTATATGGTATAGTTTCTATTATATTACTGTCATGTATTTGTTGTTGTAGCGCCAAAAGTTTTCATTTTATATGCAATCAATCGTTTTATCGTACACCATGGCGAAATAATACAAGTGAACGCACGGGCGAAAATGCTCATCAGCTGTATACGTTTTAGTTGTCAGGGCAAATTAAAATTATTTACATAAATTGTCAAAAATTAATTATTTGTTAAAATAAAATTCAAAAAATTTAATGTCTTTTTATTACGAATAATTCCTTATAAGAAAATAAAAAGACTGAGAGGTATAATGCAATTTAAGAAATATAATCATTTCATTTATTTATTTTTTCTAATAATAATAAACAAACCTCGCGGCCAACACATTTAATGCAAATAACGAAAACATTTTATCCATATAATATTATACAGTTAAACCTCGACTATCCGGCTCTCGTGGGACCGGCACCAGCACAAATAATCTAAATACATGGTTAATAGAGGTTATATCAAAATATGTATATAGCAACTTAACAGATATGTTTTTGTCGTAGTCATGAATCAAAGTAGTTTTGTCTTTAATTGAAAGAACTTTTCTTGCTCTTTTTAGTAATTTACTACTTGAAGGAACCATCATTCCACAGCAGATGTTAGCAGATCAAATTTCGCTTACTAAATAAATAAAACCGCAAATATATTCTTTTGTGTAGACACATAAACTTAAAAAAGCGGAAATACCGGATTTAGGTTTACACAATAAAAACCTTATAAATGCTGCATGGATAATAGATGTAAAGAACGGTTAATAGAGGTATAAATCTAAAGCACGGATAATAGAGGGAATATATGAAAGAACCTCTTGCCGGTAAATAGATGTAACCGATTAATACAGACCTAGTAGTCGAGTTTAAATGTAATTTATTTTTGTTTATTTTCTTTAATTTTATATTTAGTTTTTTTTTTAACAATTGGGTTTAACAACATACCTAGATTTTGTAGCAAAAAAATCCCTGTTGTTTTTTGTGTTGTTACATTGTTGTAGCCGTGCAATCACCTGTATTAATTCGCCTTGTCGTACACCAATCATGTGTTCTATACACATACACGAACTTTAAATATATTTTTAATGTAAGTTTTTTACATACGCGACACATATTCTTCCTTGCCGAGCACGTGTTCGTGTAACATTCAAATATTAAAAGCCAACACAAACAAAGGCGTGCGATCAGCAACATACAAAATTTAGAATCACACATACTGCCATCCCTAAATTAGCGCGTAAGACGCAAAGCAATGTAATTCATAGCTTTTGCGCTGGAATTTCATCCCTAAATAAGAGCGTCAACTTTGTGTCTTTAATAGTAATGTTAACTCATTTTATTTTATAAAACCCGCTGTATAAGAATAAAGAAGTGATAAAACCACTAGATTGCCTTGAAAATAACTAAATTGTCATTACTTTTCAACCATAACAAAACAAACCAACAAGCAGCCAACTTCATTCCCTAACGCACTGTCAAAATTGGATTTTCCAATTGCTAAGCGTTGACGCCGTGCTATTTAGGGATGCTTCATACATTTTGTATGTACATGAGGACTTTGGACAGATATCTTGTGCTTTACGCGCTAATTAAGGGATGGCAGATAATTGTTATTTAAAAAACAAATGTTTATGCTTCCTTGCGCTGTGTTTGTTCTTTTTATGTACTAGTTTTGGTATATGTTGTGTATTTTTATGAACTCTGCTTACAACTGGCTATCATTTATTATTATTTTTTAAGTGCCGTTAGTAAAAACATATATGTAAGTAATTGTTACCGTTGTTCAACTTCAAGTTTATTTCCCAAATATTTACAAATAAAAAATTTTACAATTAAATTAAAAATAAACAACAAAAAACAAAATTTCTTGCGTAGTTAGGTATTTTTCAAGAATTTCCAACTTCTGAACTAAACGTGCGTATTCTCTTGCACATCTCTCAAAGTATAAAAAACAATTAACAAAGATTCCAAAAAAGGGGTTAAAAGAGGAGGCGCTTAAAAAGTTTACTTAGAAATAAAAATACAAACTAAAACTTAAAAAACAAGAATAAAAAAATAATAACAAGAATAAAAAAGTAAACAAAAGAAATTCGTGTTAAACAAAAAACATAAAATACCAATCAATATACAAATTATTTAAAAAGAATAAAAACAAATTCATATTAATACTCGTATAAAAAATACGAATCAACAATCTATATATGTATGTATATTAAAATAAGTTGTCCTATGTTCGTGAGTTTATAACTCGAAAACTAATTAATCGATTTTCAAACGAGTACATGCGTTGAAAAGGTCTACCTACTTTCACTTTCGTAAATTTTCTACGAATATTCGTTATACGCGCACTTTTATGATGGTATATTTTCACTATATGAAATGTATTTTTTCCTCTTCATTTGACTTATTTAATTTCTGTGTGTTTATTGATTATCATTTAAGTTTACAGTACGAGCCAAGTTGAATAAATTACAATGGCGAATTTGTTAGTTTTCGCCGTACGCCCGAATGTCAAACTACATATAAAAAAAATTGCCTTTGATTTTTTATATATGGAGTTTGACAGTTAGACTAACGGGGAAAATTAATGAACTCGCCATCGCAACCACCTTTTATTTGGTTCGCCTTGGTACGAGCATTGACAATTTTCAATTTTCTTTCAGCTAAAATTAAAATATTTTGAATAAAAAAAAAAATAATAAAAAAATTATTCAACAATGCCGAGACGAAAACGTTCATATAAATCTTGCTTAGAAGAGTGGTCGCGGTATGATTAAATAAATACAAAATAAATTATTGAGAAGTATTTTATACAGTGCTCCCTATACCAAAAGAGCACAGCCTCTTTTAGTAGAACATGAGGTCGTAGAAAAGTCCAGCTCCCCTAATAGTCAATAGGGCCACAAGAGAGATATACCTTGACATTTGAACGGTTTCCAAACCACCTGCTCTGGGGAAGCACTCCCTTACCGGGGAGTTCTCTGAGGTTCATGCGCCTTCTAAAAATTTCAAAACCATTTTTACCATGAAGGTATCTATGCGCTCAAAATCGATCGCGCTGTAGATTGACCTACATGATGGCCTGCGAAATTCGCTAATTGGTCCGTAATATGGCCTTAAGCTGAGGCAAGAAACCACAACCCTTCTCTCCTATCTCCAAAGCCTCACCATCTGGTGGGAAGAAATTCCAAACCAAGCTGGCAAGGCGTAGGAGATGACAGGGCTAATGACTTGGCGATATACCAAAAGACGCATTCTCCTGCCAAGACTGTTGTTTAATTGTTTAGTATAAGAAGTCTTACAGTTGTTGTTCTTACTGTTGTTTTTTCATAAATTTTAAAAATAACTTTAAACAACTATTTAAAAGTGTTTTTTGTTTGTATTTTGGCTCTAAAAAAGTAAAGATACTTTTTTAATTGTTGATGGTGAAGCTTTTAAAAGGTAGTGCAATATATTCTCGATGTCAGTACCAACATATTAACAGCAATATTAGCAACAAATAAGCGAATTTGGGGAAAAAAAGACTGAAATTAAAGGAAGAATGCGAATGTTAATGAAGACGAAACAGCTTGTATAACATGTCATCTCAGGACTTATGATTTTGTAAAAAGAAACTTATTGAGTGCCACTAAGAGTTATTACGCTACTAGGTGGAATTCTTATCATAAATCGATTTTAAATAATTATTAAAGAATTCAAGAATTCATAAAGATTTGGTGGAAATTAAAAAAAAAAGAAAACTAAAAAAACAGGTAAAGTGAAATATTCTGCTATGCCGAATCTTATCTACATTTTACCAGATATGTAAATCTTGTTTACTAAAGTAACTCAAATCAAAAAAACAAATATTGTGGAGACATGGAATTAAAAAAAAGAAAAAATTAAATACTATATTTAATTTTACATACAAATATCATTGACTCTTAGTGAGTTAAACAGTTTTTTAAAATGTTGGTATTTTCTTCAAGATTTCTTCATAAGCTTTTAAATTATATCTATATTGATATCTTAAAAAACGTGGTGCACCATCGGTGCCCATAACACAGAAAATATATGCGAATACCAATTTTTTCACTTGATGTTATTTCTTATTTATTTTTTTATTTTCTATTACCCCATAAATTTGTTTTTTTGATTGGAGTTACTTCACTAGACTAGATTTGTTCCAAATGATATTAGGAAATCAGAGAAAGGAAAAAAATTAAATACTACAAATATATAATTTTACATAAAAATGCCATTGGCTCTTAATGGGTTAAGCATTTAAAAAAAATAGTTTTTCCTTAAGAATTTCTTCAAAAGCTTTAAAATGATACCCATATCAGTGATGGAAAAGCTGTTACGATCGTACTTTTTTGATACTATTTGATTTGAAAAAATACCGTGTTACTCCTCTATAACATTTGATAAAACCAATGATTTTCTTAAATTTATCTGTTTTAGCATTTCCCCTTTATCACTTATAGCTTACGAAAATAGCAGCTCTAGTTCTTTTTGTGTCTTATTATTTTACAATGTAATTACATAGGGTAGCTGCAAAAAAACAGGGCCAAAACCGTCGTATTCGTAATCAAATGACTTAAATCGAAATTTTACATTTTGAGATCGCCGTACTTGATAATGAATAGCTTGTATCGTAATTTGAGATCATGGCATTCGATAACGAGTAGTCGATCGAATACCTTCACTCGAAATGTTATTCGGTAGGCTTAGAGCTATCGTAAACATAATCATGTTTTTTATAAACAAAATAAAAATTGCATTGTAATAAATAAATGGATTTTCAATATGAAAATATATTATTCGGAATCTTTTAAAATTTAATTTACTTTATTCGTGCTTGATATCTTCAAATGAAATATTTATTATTATAAACTAAACTAAAAAATTAAATGTATTACTGCGGGAAAAGCATATCCATATGGCCATTTCACTACTGCTCAAATAGCTCATCTGTGGATTTTACCCATATTTTGTATATTTAAGGCTATCTAAATAAGGACACATAATAAAAGTAAAACTAAAAACCGCAAGTAACAAAATTTCAAATAAAAAATTTTTCGTTTTCTGAAGAACCAATTTGCGGAATTGAAACCACTTTCGATCAGAATTGAGTTCTGTGACGTGCATGTTTATATTTTTTAGAATTCATATACATATTTACATTTTTTGTTCATGTAAAAATGCAGCGATGTACATTACTTAAATGGTACAGTATTCAAAATTATTATTTATTTATTTATTTATTAAAATTTATTACAATTTAAATTATAATAAACTAAAATTTTAAAGCACTAGCAACTATAGGCTATCGGCTTAAATAACTAATATAACTAAATTTTATTTGTTAGATTTAAATACTGAAGGAATTTATATATATTATTGATATTATCTTCTGTTGGGTTAGATAATAAGCTTATAAAGTTTTTTTATACTACAGAACCTTATACGGATGTGGTTTAGTGGTTGGCAGTCTCTCAGAAGGTGAAAAATTGTTAGTAAATCAGTATTGCAAAAGTGGCATAAAGGTTTTGGCTCCTTAGACATAAGATGCTGGTGCGCGATTTTTGTGTGTGTCGATCTAAGCCTTAAAAAACATTTATTTTGATGCCAGTTACTTGAAGAGGGTAGATGGATTGGCACTTTGTGAGGATTAATTTCTTTATAGGGGTGAATATAGCAGTTCCATATTTGAATTTCGGATTTGCTTAATTTGTATGATGCCGTTCTACATACATACGTTCTAGACTGGGGGATTACTTGGTACGTTGGGTGTAAGTGGGTGGATTTGGCTTCTTTGTCGGCATACTCATTTCCCATTATACCTATGTGGCTTGGGACCCACATTAGCTTTACTTTCTTTTGAAGTTGTATTAACAGTTGTTGTATACATATTATTGTTTCGTTTTTATTTTTTTGGTTAATTACTGCATCGAAAACAGAGCGGCTATCCGAACATATTACAATCTTGTTTGTAGATTATTTGTATAGTCTTAGGACTCTTAAAATAGCTTCAGCTTCAGATTCAAATACTGAGGCGTTAAGAGGTAGAATGCCGTTAAGCATCAACGAACCCTGTTCGCTGACAGCTGCAAAACCAACATTCGTATCGCATTTTGATCCGTCTGTAAATATGAAGTTCCAGTTATTTTGTTTATATGTTGCATAAATTTCATGAAAGTATTGCTTAAATACATCAGGTGGGGTATTGTTTTTATTGTAAAACGATAGGTTCTTAATACTTCTGGATTTAATTGCCATGGTGGGTATTTTTCTTTGGGTAAAGTTGTTATGTTGATTTTAAGCTTTTGGTATATTTTGTAGATTTGGCAGAGAGTAGACGGGTATTTAAGCTCCGTTGTTCTTTTCCGTAGAACGGATAGAGGACCTTTTAATAAAGGCGATGACGCACTTAACAATTTATAAACTAAATAATGTTTAAGTTTGTTGACGTGAATATGCAGTGGTTCCAAACCACTCTCAGCATGTAGAATTTTTATAGGGGTTGTTCGAAAAGCTCTTAGACTGGATCTGATAGCAGTATTAAGGATTTTTTCCAAAACCTTATACCAGATTTTACTCCATTGATATATATAATGAGACCGTAGTCTATTTTTGATAATATAGTTGTTTTTGTTAATCTTATAAGGTTATTTGTATGCATATGACTGTTTGATGAGGAAAGGTACCTAATAATATTTAGTCTATTTATTAGATCTTTTTTTAAATAATTACAATGTGTCTTAAAATTATATTTACAATCGAAATAAAGTCCAAGGATTTTACAGTGATTTACATTCATGATACTTATATTATTAAAGCTTAGGTCTATATTAGTGCAATTTTTCTTTCTACATATATGTAAATGCTTAGTTTTCTCGAAAGATATATTTGGTCCAGACGAGTAAGACCATTGGTTAATATCTGATAACGTTCTTGTCAAATCTAATTTTATTTTATCTAATTCCTGATTTTTTGAGATAATATATAGATCGTCTGCATATAAGCAGTGCTCAACGTTTTTATTGTTTTTGTTTGGCTTAAATCATCGAATGCAATGATAAAGAGAGTCACAGACAATGGAGACCCCTGTGGAATCCCGTTATGTAGTGGAAAAGTTTCAGAATAGGTACCGTTAACCCGGACAGTAAACTTTCTATTGGTTAAAAATGATTTAACAAGGTTGAATATTTTTGGGCCTATTGACCACTCTGAAAGTTTTTTAAGGACTAAGTGGGCGCCTACCCTGTCAAATGCTTTAATGAAATCAATTGAGAGAATTGAGGTATGTTTCCTAGTTGAACGATTTTTACATACTGTGTGATCTAAGTATAGTAAGGCATCTATTGTGCTCAACCGGGATTGGAAGCCCACTTGATTCGCGGATAAGAGATTGTGCTTTTTAATAAACCACATAAGGCGTCTTGATATCATCTTTTCCAGTACTTTTGTTAAACAAGATAGTAATGATACGGGGCGATAAGAATTAATATTATCTATAGGTTTACACATTTTTAATATTGGGATTATGCATGCCGTTTTAAAGTATTGGGGCATAATACCACTATTGTATATTTTTAATGATAAAATAATCAGTACCGTGTGTTACATTCAAAATGTCTATTAATAATAATCTTTATTCTTCTTAAAACAAGTAAAGCTTACAATCTATATAAGATTAACAATCAAGAATAGTGATGCCGTACGTCTGACAAATCTACGTGTGAAAGTTACAATAGTTCTCCCTTGCTTATAGGACAGGATCTACCACGTAATCTTCGAGATAGGCCGGTTCACGGCGTCTGCGAGTAGTCCTACGTACGGTTGTTAGTGCTGGAACAACGTCTGCTGGTTGTATCGCTACATGTCGATCTGTAGACTCTTCTAGATTATACGGAATGAAAACCAAATCTTGAAGGTCTAATGTCGGAGCAATTTCCTGTTGACCGGCATCTTGATGCATTGGCTCAGTAATTTCTCCTTTTTGAATACTCGTTGCCCTCAGCTGATTTATATGGCGCTTAAACGAATACCCATCATCCAACCTGATTAGGTAGTGCAGATGTCCATACTTTTCCATAATAGTTCCGAGTTTCCATATGTGTTTGTTGTTCGAATAATATCGGGCATATACTCGATCACCCACGCTTAATTGCCGTGACTTACATTGACTTGCTGAATTATAACCCGAGGCTTTAGGTGGTTTCAGTGCATCTAATTGAATTTTGAACTGTCTATTAAGGTACTGCTCTGATGGAGTCTTACCATTTTGAAGTGGTGTTGCGCGATACCGGAATAATATTTCCCTTACCTTCTCAGGAATGGTACGAGGGTCGTCTGTCATGGCCTTTAATCTATGTTTTAATGTCTGCACATTACGCTCGGCAAGGCCGTTTGTAGCCGGATGTCCTGGTGCTATAAATTTTTGAAAAATGCCAGCATTTGTGCAAAACGATCTAAATTCATCACTGGTAAAAATTGCTGCATTATCCGAAACGATAGCATCTGGATACCCATGTCTCGAAAACAGATCTAGCAGTAATGATATCGTAGAGTTTGACGTTGGAGCTGCCTTCATTACACCGATCTCGGCCCACTTTGACTTAGCGTCAATGACAATAAGGTAATAGTGATTCTGAAAAACACCAGCATAATCTATATGTATACGCTGCCAATTACCTTCCGGTTCCTCCCAAGAATGTAAGCTCGCCTTAGGGGGACTTGATTTTACGCTACCACATTGCACACAGTTACGTACCAAGCGTTCGATATCTGCATCAATACGTTTCCAATACACGTATCTTCGAGCTAATTGTTTCATCTTTGTGACCCCTAGATGTGTTTGATGAAGCTCCTTTAACACTGCCTGTTGTAGAGTGTGCGGTATTACCACACGCTGACCCCTAAATATAATACCATTATTGATAGTGAACATTGTGTCTTCCACGCGATTGGTTTGCAGATTTCGAAGAAGCGTTGAAAGTTCTTTATCGTTTTTCATTTCAGCTTGAAGAGTTTTGAAATTTAATGTCGAACTGGTGATTTGTTGAATTGTGGCTTCACATAGTTGATTCACTTCCTCGTTGATGTCTTTGTCTGTTGAATGTTGAACATTAATTGGAGCTCGAGACAAACAATCCGCATTTGCATTGTCAATCCCCTTTTTATAGACAACTTTGTAGTTGAATCCCGATAGAAAAGCTGCATATCGTTGCAAACGCGAAAATGTCATTCGGGGTAATTTTGAATTTTGGTGAAAAATTCGAACTAACGGTTGATTGTCTGTAATAAGGGTAAATGGTCTGCCAAATAAATATTGATAAAAATGATCAACTGCAAATACGATTGACAGGGCTTCCCGATCGATTTGTGCATAGTTTTTTTCAGATTCTGTGAGAGACCTTGGGGCGAATGATATGGGGCGTTCTTCTCCTTCTATGACGTGAGACAGTACTCCGGCTATTCCCGTGGGACTGGCGTCACATGCTAACAATAGTGGATACTTAGGATTGTAGGGGACTAGAACACGATCGCTGGCTATTTCGGTCTTAATTTCTTCGAAAGCTTTATCACACTGGGATGTCCACTTGAATTTTGATGTCTTTTTTATAAGATTTCTAAGAGGGGTTGTAATTGTTGAACAATTTGGAATAAAACGCAAGTAATACGTCACCATTCCTAAGAATCGTCTTACGTCATCAATTGATTTTGGCTTAGGCATCTCGGTTATGGCTGAAATTTTACCTTTTGATTTTAAAATGTTGTTATGTGTAATTGTATGGCCCAAAAATTCGATTTGTTCTTGAAAAAATTGGCATTTGCCCTTATTCAAATGCAAATCATGTTGTTGTAGTTTTTTTAAACAGTGAAACAAATTTTGCTTACATTCGACCATTGTTGATCCATGCACGATAATATCGTCAAAGTATGCCTCAGTCTTAGGAATGTCTTGTAAAATTTGACTCATTATGCGGTTGAATTCAGATGGTGCTGTCTTAATACCAAAAGACAGTCTGTTCATCCTATACGTGCCACGATGTGTTGAAATTGTTTGGATGCGGCTTGAATGCTCATCAACTGGTACATGTAAGTATGCTTTGTATAAGTCTAGTCTACAGAAAAATTTTGAATTACGTAAAGAGTTAAAAATGTCTTCTATTTTCCGTATCGGACTGTGTGCGTCCATCAGGCGTTCGTTCACCTCCACCTTATAATCTACACAAAGACGTATGCCACCATCCGATTTTGGAATTACTACCAAGGGGGACCCCCAATCACTAGTTTCAGTTTTCGATATTACACCTGCGTTTTCCAATTGATCCAGTTCGCAGTTGACTTTTTCGATTAGTGAATAAGGAATTTCACGTTCCCTATTAAATATAGGCGTAACACCCTCACGTAATTTTAATGATACCGTGTATTGCTTCACGCACCCAATTCTGGCCTGAAAAATCTCATCAAATTCATTAATTAAAAAATTAATTTCGCTATCGTAACGGTTGTTGACTTGGTGTATGGCATTAATTTCATTCAAATTAATCTTAAACTTCCGTATCCAATTACGACCAAGTAGAGCTGCATATCCTTCTGGTACAATAAAAATTTCATCCGTTATCGTTTTATTACCGTATTCGCCCTTAACTTGAATTTTACCATCTGGTACAAAAACGTCTTTCGTATACGACCGAAATGAAATGTTTGTTGGTAACACTGGAACATCGAGTTGGAGTTCCGAGAATGTATCTCTCGGTAAAAACGTGTAGCCTGATCCCGTGTCAAGTTCAAAATTTACCAGTTTTCCCTGAATTTTAACATCTATGCAAAATTTTTCTAAATTACCTGTATTATTCTGGTATATATCCACAACGTTAAACACTCCGTATTGATGTGTGTTTTCAATTCGACTTACATCCTGCTGTATTGTTTTTGCAAGATTTGGTTTTGAATCTTTCATTCGGGCCTTTATACACACCTTTGCAACATGACCGGTTTTCTTGCATACATAACATTTAAGTTTACTTTTATTGCTTGTGCAGTCTCTGGCATAATGGTTACTTTTCCCACACCTTAAACATAACCCTTCTAAGCCCAACGCTTTATAATCGATTCCGTGTTTGTTCCTTGATTTATCGTTAACTGATCTTTTATCATTATTTCCGTGCTTTCCCTTCCTAGTAAAAATTTTGTTTATTTCCATCATTGACTGGGTCGCATTATTTGCAAGTTCTTTAGAGTCCATCTTAGCTGCTTCTATAGCGATGGCTTTCGATACGATATCGGAAAAATCTGCAACATTAGATTGCAGTAACTGCTCGCGAACACTGTTCTCTCTTATGCCCCGTATGAATTGTGCCCGTAGGAAAATGTCAGCAACTGATCTTTCACACTTGCAGAAAAATTCACAGTCGCTTATGTTCGATCTTAAATCTGCAACATAATCGGCAATCGATTGGTTATCCGTTTGATAACATGACAAAAACTTGTGTTGTGATACCAACACGTTACGTTTTGGTGACAAATGGGTCCGTAAAAGATCCACCAATTCGTCGTACTTAAGTGTATTTAAATTTTTGGGGGCAGCCAAGGCCGTGACCGTGTTAAACATTTTCGCCCCAATTGAATTTAGCAATAGCTTCGAACAATATTCCTTATCCGTGAAAACGTTCTTCATGCGCGCATAATTTTCAAACCTTTGTCTGTACATGACAAACGATTCCTTTGAGGTGTCCAGCATTTCAAAATTAGGTACCAAGGCAAGATTAGAACTTACATTTATATTCCCTTGTTGAACTGCCGGCGTTGATATGATGCCGCTAACTTTTTCTAGAATTTTCTTTTGCATCTCCATGAATTGCGAAAATTGAGTGGCGTCCATTTTGAAAAAAATATCAAAAACAAAATTTTAATATTTGACGTATTTGAATTATTTACCGCCTTTAAAAAAAATTGATACATTTGTTGGTATTGAAAGTTGAAGACTTCGATGCACTTTTTTTTTCTCCTCGTCGCCAAATTATTATATATTTTTAATGATAAAATAATCAGTACACGTGTGTTACATTCAAAATGTCTATTAATAATAATCTTTATTCTTCTTAAAACAAGTAAAGCTTACAATCTATATAAGATTAACAATCAAGAATAGTGATGCCGTACGTCTGACAAATCTACGTGTGAAAGTTACAATAACCACTATCGAATATTTTGTTAAATAATTTTAGCATTCGGATTTTTAGAATACGAGGAGAAGGTTTTAACATTGAATATGAGATTTTATCTAAGCCTGGAGATTTGCCATTAGCTGTCTTCAATGAATAGTGTAATTCCTGAAGGTTAAAAGGGTCTTCAATTTCTTTGGATTTACGGGAATTTGAATAGATAGTGAGAGAGCAAAGGGTTTGTTTTTTTGACTGTTGAAAGCTTTGCGAGAAAGTGGAATCTTTAGAGTTTTCCGACCAATGGTTGGCGAAGGACTGGGCTATGTCTGCTGAAGATGTAATGCAAATTCCATTGTTAGAGATTGAGGATATCTTTCTCTGAACGTAGTTACCAGTTAAATTATGTATATTTTGCCACAGGACTGAGGATGGAGTAGAAGGTCTTATGTTCTCGGTAAACTCGTTAAAGGATTTAATTTTGGCTTGTTTTTTAGCCCTATTGAAAACTGAATTTTTCCTTTTGTATTCTATTAAATTTTCTTTAGACATGTTGCGTTTAAATTTTCTCCAAGATGTCTGCTTTTCACATCGTAATTGTTGTAATTCATTCGACCACCATGGGACAGTTTTGGTCTTTTTTCTGTTTGAGGTTTGCGGAATTGTTTCGTTGGCAGAGGATATTATTATCTTTTGTATTAAAGCTGCCTCTCTGTTTATATTATTGGAATAGGGAATATTTCCGTTTAGGTTCGTTATTTTGTCTTGGAATGCAATCCAATTCGCTTTTTTTGTGTTAAATTTTATTTGATGAAAATAAGTCGATTGGTTGTTAATTAAAAGTTCTGTCATGATTGGATGGTGATCGCTATTGTGGAGATCTTCAATAACGGACCATCTGCAAATTGGTAAGATAAACGTCGAGACTATCGAGAGATCTATATGCGTGAGAGTACTATGGGTGCTGAGGTGAGTTGGTGTACCATCATTAAGAATCGAAAGATTAGTATTAATTAAAAAGTTTTCTAAGACTTTGCCTTTGTAATTGCACGTTTTGGACCCCCAAACAGGACTCCACGCATTAAAATCGCCCATCAAAAATAATGGTGCCATCGCATTTGACTTGATGTGGTATAGATCTGAAATTGTTATATTGTCCTGTGGTGGTATGTAAATAGAAAATATTGAAAATTTTAGAGATAAATTAATTTCTAGACCAATTATATTTAATGGTAAGGAAATATTTATTAGTTTGTGGGGAATATTCTTTTTAATAAATATAGCGACGCCCTGTTTGGATGATGTGTTGCGATTAGAGAAGTAACCTACATATTGCCTGGGAACAATTAGATTATTACTTGTGTTTTGGCAATGAGTTTCTTGGAGGCATATTATCTGAGGTGACTTTTCTTTTATTAAGAGTTGAAGATCTGTAAAATTGTTACGGTAACCTCGAAGATTCCACTGCAAAATACTTAAAACCATAAACGAATTTGAAAAACAATAGAAGATAATACACTTATTACACTTATAACTGTCTATACAAATTAACATGTATACCGAAGTGTTTTATATAAATTTTCAGTATAGGCCAAACCCGTCCCCAAGCGCCGGACTCCACAGCACATAGCAAAGTGGAGACAATTAAAAATACCAGAAGTATTTTGAATCTTAAACTTCCACACACCAGATGCAAGGGGCCGAAACGTGGCGGCGGGTTAGGGTAGAAAAATAGTAGCATTACTCTATGTCGGTATCAGAATTCATAAATTCTCTGTTATCAGAACTAGGTTCCGAAAGATTCATTTCCCGTGGGGAAAGGGAAAGAAATTTGTTAAATTCTGTATGTTTGTGATATAAATATCTTGATTCAAGTTTGCTTTCGTTTGTAGCACTGGGTATTTTGCACTCAATATTTTTGTTTTCCTGAGGTTTGAAAGTTTGTATTTGTTTTTCTAATATTTTTTCTGTTTTCTTAGTGGTGTTGTCTTTTTTTTCTGTTGAATTTGACTGGTTTAATTTAGGTTTTAAAGAATGATTTTGTGTTTGATTGTTTTTTACAAGGTTGTTTTGCTTGATTTCTTTTGATGCTACTATAGCTGAATACAATGAGTAATTGTTTGTGTTGTTGTTTTTATTTTGATCTCTATAAATTGTTATTGCATCACGCATTGAGCATTTCTGCTTTGTTTTTATTTTAAGTATTTCTTTTTGTTGAATAAATTTTTTACAGTTAAATGACGATGATGGGTGACTTTCAAAGCAATTAGCACAAAAAGTTCTTGTACATTCTGCAGGAGAGTGAGGTGGTAAATTACAATTTACACAAGAGGTGGAATTCTTGCAACGTTTTAATGTATGACCAAGTAATTGGCAATTTTTGCAGCGCATAGGGTTAGGAAAGTATTCCTTAACTTTTACTTTATACCATGAAACATCTATTGTTTCAGGCAGGTTGTATAAATCAAACGTTAAAAGAATTACTCCAGTATGTGATTTTACCTTGTCATTTAGTCTTTCATACTTATACACATCGACCACTCCTTGTGAACTCAACTCCTCGACTATTTCTTTTTCAGGGATTTTGGAAAGGTAAGGGGCAAATATCGTGCCTTTTGTAAAGTTTAAATGATCGTGTAGTTTACATGTGACTTTGCATAAACCAAAAAGTTCCTTAGTCTCCAGTAATTTTTTTGCTGTCATGCTATCTTTTACAAGCAATAATAACTTACCATCCCGAAGTTGGGCGAAAGAAACTATTTCTTTGCTGATTAAGTATAGAGCTCTTTGCAAAACAAAACAAGAGTACTCCGATAATGGTTTTTTTCGTCAGCAGCTGCAATAACAATATATTTTGGGTTTGAGGGTTTTTGTTGTGGCAGACAGGGAAAATCCACGGGAGACCCTCCTCTATTTCGTTTTTTTTCTTTTACTCTTGGGACTATCAGGTACCAGTAAGGCAAAACGATTGTCCCCAATTAAGGGGGGCCCAAGGGGCATCTTTTAGTTGCTACCAGTCACTGCAGTTATGCGTATAAACAGTAGTTAATAAATAAGAGAAAACAAAAAAAAAAAATGAACGATTATTGAACAACAACAAATAACACTGATTGCTATAGTAGGAAAATACAAATAAACAGAGCAAAGCGTAATTTGTCTACGTTATGTTTCGTAAAAATGGTCAGGAAATAAAATTTTTTTCTACATTTTCTATTAAATTGAAAACTAAAAATTTAACACTGTAGGTCACCATTGCAGTTTTTTATTAATGTATAACACAAAGCACACTTAGCTGTTTTTGTACGGAAAGTACGATCGGTTTCGTATTTTACTTAAAGAAATGACAAACTTGACGAAAAATTTTCTTAAGTACATTATAGTTTGCCACATATAGTTTAATGTATTTGAAAAGTTGTTTAAGTTTGCTTGAGTTATCTTATTCACATTATAGTTGGTCCTTTATGCACATTATAGTTGGGTCATTACATGTTTCTTTACAACATTTTAGATATTCTTTTAGTACCATATTGATTTTTAATGAGGTAAGTATGAATACGCATGCACTCTACCTTGCGTTTTTATAAGTATGAATGCGCATGCGCTCTACCTTGCGTTTTGTATGTATGTTTACAAGCTTATGTTCTTAGATAGTAATAATTATATTTTATAGGATAAAATTCCTACTTATAATTATTTTATTTCAGACAAATATATTCCACAAATTTTTCTTTTAACAAGGAAGCAACTTTGTGTTTCTTTGCTAAAAAAAAAAGAAAAGCTGTAGTTGTGCTGTCAACTAAGCACGCTATACCTAATGTAGACTCCACTTTGGTTGATACACCGGAAATTATAACATATTATAACAAAACCAAAGAAGGTATTGACAACATGGATAAATTAATGGGTGAATATACTTGTAACAAACAAAACGACGGCCACTTTCATTAAATCGACGGCCACTTTCATTATTTTATAATGTAATTGGTGTAGCAGCACTGGTAGCTTATATCATATGTATATATGACAAAAGGAAAATACAGAAAGAGGCGCTAAAATTTTAAAAGTTATTTCACATCCAACTGTCAGATCAGCAATAGAGACAGTGCTTAAAAAAGACATTCCAGCTATTCCAGCAGACGTTTCCTGTTTAAAAAGAAAAGATAAAAGTGGCCGTATTCCAATAGTAGGAAGTTGTTACTTATGCTCAAACACGGTATGAAGCAGAGAAAAACACGTAAAGCGTCTGCTAGATGTGATAGTCCGATTTGCAATGAGCATTCAGTAAACCGTCCAATATGCACAAACTGTTTACAAAGCGGTTAAATTATTTTTTTATACTTAGTGTATACTTATCTTAACCTCTTTATATATTATTAAATTGATTTTTGTTTTTTTTTGGTTTTTATTTTTTATAGAAATAAATAAAATTTTTTCTTATTTTCATTCATTATTCTCTATTTATTTTATTATAATTGAGTTCACGAAAAATATCAAAATAAATATTTATTGTAATCGCTTTTTCACATAAAATGTATGAAAGTACCCAGGTACCTTCCAATGCTACTAAGGGTGTCGAAGAAAATAATTATGTCTCGCTGGCATAAAGTTATTTTTTTAGCTGAAGGACAGTAATAATTTGAAGTGTTTTAAAAGCTAGGATTTCTCAATAAGTTTCCAGAATGTAGGTCGCCGGCTTCTATGAAAAAATGTGGTAAAAATGCTATAGGTACCCGGGTACCTTGCTATTCACATAAGAGTTAATTCATTTGTTATATCATAACATTGAACTGTAAAGCCCTTACAGCAGCCCGCTCTGTATATTTCTGGCCTAATAGTGAAAATGTGAATATTTATAATCAAAAACGGTTTTATTGTTTTTCAAAGTATTCTCCAGCATGGTTTATACACTTTTGCATGCGCTCAAACCAGTTGTCGAAGCACTTTTTCCACTTCGATTGAGACACCTCTAAAACATGGTTTTTGAACACTTTAACAGCTTCTTCTGGCGACGAAAATCGTTGACAACGCATTTCTTCTTATTGTGCGGATACAAGAAGAAGTCATTAGGTGCCAAGTCAGGGCTGTACGGCGGATGACCCATTAGTTCGACGTTTTTGCCGGTCAAAAACGCTCTGGTTTCAGCCGATGTGTGAGAGCTCGCATTGTCATGGTGAACAATGATTCGTCTTATCTTGTTGGTTTTTCGAATTTCTCCGATGACTTCAGGCAAACAAATTGTAGTGTGCCACTCAGAAGTGACCGTCCTACGTTGCTCAAGCGGAACAGTCGCCACATGACCAGTTTTGCCGAAGAAACAGGCGACCATTTGCTTCGAAGTGCTTCTTCCACGAACAACTTTCGTTGGATTTTGCTCGTCTTTGAAGACCCACACGGTCGATTGCTGTTTCGTTTCGGGCTCATACGCATAGATCCATGATTCCTTACCTGTAACGATCTTATAAACGTCTTTTGAAGCACCGCAATCGTATTTTTGCAACATTTCTTTGCACCAATCGACAAAAGCCTTTTTTTGAGCGACTTTCAAATTGTGCGGGATCCAACGAGAACAAACCTTTTATACGGCAACGTGTTCATGCAGTATCGAATGTATGCTGGTGGAAGAAATGTCCAAGGATGGCTCTATCTCTCGGTATGTTGCATGTTGATCTTGCATTATGAGTTCACGCACCGCATCAATGTTCTCTGGCACAACAGCCGTTTTTGCACGACCTTCACGGAATTCGTCTTTGAGCGAGCTTCGGCCACGATTAAATTCATCATACCAATTTTTCACAGTGCTATAGGATGGTGCTTCATCGCCATGCAAAGATTTAAGTTCATCAATGCACTCTTGTCGTGATAATCCACGTCGAAAGTTGTGAAAAATGATGGCACGAAAATGTTCACGAGTTAATTCCATTTTTTTCTATATTAATTTTTTCAAGTCACTGTAAACAACACAAATAATGGTCGTACGTCAAAACGTTTTGAGTACGATTATGCTTAAAAATGACAAACTTTCCAATGGTAATGTCAGATTGCACTTGTCAGCACTCAGTGTTGCCAGGCCAGAAATATATATAGCAGCCCTCGTAATAAATTAATGAAAATTAAATAAAAGATTTAAAATGTATAAACTAAAATGATGTTATGATTTTATTATACCTTGCTGGAGAGCATTGAATGTTTTTCATGTCTATTTGATTTGTATTACAAATAAGGAAATTTATGTTATTGAGCATGTTATATATCAATGACATGATGAACTAGATACATATAATTCGTTATTGCACAAATTAATTATTGTGGATGTTTGTGTGCAGTAATCGAATAAAAAAATTTCGTGATTTTCTTTAGTATAAAATTCGGGTTTTTTTGTTTGCCAAAAAAATTCCTTTTCGATAAACTATTAAATATGTATGATATCCCATCTTTGGTTTTAAACTTCAACGCATTGGCTTTTAGCTGTAATTCTTTTAAATTTATGTTATCTTTCCAAAAATGTGTATAAAAAATTATTAATAACGCATCTATGGGCACACTGCAGTATATTTTTAATGCATTATGTATAGCAGTAACCAGTAAATTTTACTGGTTAATGAAATTTTTTTCAGTAAACAGTAAAATCCAAATTTTTACTGCATTCTTTAAATAATAATAACTGTATTATCAGTTTTAGTCTCTTTGTAAGAGTGCATAGATTGAAAAAAATCCAATTGCATTTAGATTTTGATAGGAATTTCTAATTATAAATTTCTTATTCTCTCGCTTAAGTTATCATTAGAACTGCGTGCAAGCTATTTCGCTTACTGAAATTCAAATAATCAGAAACTATTTAATTATTTAATACATAAAACGCAAGACAATGCAAATCACTATAAAATTAACTCAAAACATAAATTCTAAATAAAGAAGTCGACTTTTAAAAGAACAACCAACGAAAACTCAGCTTTACAATTGAAATTAGATGAAATTATTTTCAATGAATATAAATTATTTTGGCTTAAGTTCATTTATTTTTTAATTTCTAAAAATCTTTTTTAGAAAGAAAATTTATTTTACAAATGTATGCGGACGTTTTCCAAAGAAAACAAGACAAATTAGACACTAGCAGAATGAAATGCTGCACTTTCTGGACCGCTACGACCTTCATCAGCATTCTTCCCATCTACCTACCTTAGTTGTGTATTTTTATAAACATCATCTATTAAACCAACTAAAAATTAAATGAACTTAAGCCAAAAGAATTTCTATTCATTTATAATATTCACAGTTCAAATAATAATTCAATAAAAATTAAATTAAAATTATTTTCCTTTAATTCCATGTGATAAAAATTATTTTTAAATTTAAATAATGCTTTTCTTTGAAGTTAATATTTTTTCATTACTAAAAAGTAATTAAACTTAACGAAGTACTTAACTTTGAAGCAAAGTAAATTTGTTTTAGAATTTTTTAAGTCAAAGAATAATTTCTTACTAAATTTTTTTCCTTTTACATTGCTTATCATTTAACATTCCAAGCCTACAATTTTAATTAATTGACACTTCAAAAATAAAATGTCAATCTAATTGCTCATGCTCTTGTTCTTTTGTAGAGTTAATAATAAAAACTTAATACAAATTTTTAAAGGAATACTTTATTTATAAAATTATTTCTTTCAGATTTAAGAGATTATTGAGAAAAAAGTAGTTATTATTATAGAGTGGTTTTGTACCCTCATTCCAGGACTTAATTAACGATGTTATGTTATTTATGAACTAGCATCAGTGATATATTCCGGCACTTATTAACATAAATTATTGTTTTTCATCAATCAAATTTAATTAAGAAGTTACAAAAAATAAAAATGTGTTTTGTTTTAAATTTTTTTCATTGCAAAAATGCTTGTAGCAGTTGCATAAAAAGGCCCCCTGCTTGTTAAACCATTATTTTTAATACAATTGAAAATTTGAGTTAGGGCCTTTCATTGAATTGAAGTTTGGAGTTTATTGCAAACATTAAAAAAGTAAATCTTAAAGATATCTAATTGATTAGATTTCATCATTAAAGTATTTTATAAAAAAATACAATTATCATTATTTTATTTATTTTTTTATTAAAATATTGATTTTCTTTAAATTATTTTTTTATTTCACCAATCGCCCTCCATTTTTAAATGACATTTACTTCACAAACTGAGAAAGGTATTTTGAGAAAGAAAATGCGAAATTAAAATTGCAACAAAGTCAAACCGCATCGACATATTCTTACAATTAAACGAAATTATATAAATAAAGGAGTTCTTAATCGAATTGTAAAACAAAATGTACACATTTTTTTATTTTAACACACGAATTTCCCGAACGTAGAAATAATGCCCAAAAAATTAGTTTTTTTTACAAAAGAAACCAATAATTGGGGACTTAAAAGCCCGTTTACGTTTTTTAATCAGTAAAACTTCAAATTAATTTATTCTAAATTTTATTAAGAATATTCCAAATGCTTAAAGTAATAATCCGATCAATAATGAATCCACTACGACAAAAATACTAAATTAAGGTCGGCCAAAATTAAAAAAAAATGTAAGCCAATTTTGTCCTAAATTAAACACATTGTTGTATATATTTTTAGGGTCTAATTAAATTTAAAAAATTTTAACATTTTAGCTAAAAATAAGCTTTTTTGAACGTTTACAAAAAAGTCCCCTTTACCCTATGAGCCCGGTCGTTGGCTGGTTCTCTGAGAAACATTTCTGCTTTGCCTCTGTAAAATTTCATTGGGATATTTTAAGTGGTTAATGAGATACCAAATTTTGACCAAAATAAATCGTTTTCAAACTACTGAGTATTGGTTTGAAAGGGAAATCGTGAAACATGTAACAACAAATCTAACTGCCATCCCTAAAGAAGCATGAAAGACATTACAAACCGCTATCCCTTTCGTCTAGAACGAGATGAATTTAATTATGCAATATTGCTAGACTGGACATATGGATTCTTATTGGTAGCTCAGTTATAGTGAATATTAAAAAAGTAACGCTTCTCGGCAGAGAAATAATTCTTTAAACAATAAATGTAATTAGTAAGAATCTGCTTACAGCAGAACGGTAACGTTTGACAAACATTTACCTAAAATTTAAATGCTTTTCTTTGCCCTAAGTTATTTCAAAGCAAATCAATTTTTTTTTGGTCACATTACGCACATTTATTTGTCTATTTGTTCAAATAGATACGAATTAGTGTGGGCAAACGTGTATTATGTTCAGTCATTTGGCTTAAAAATATTTAATCAAACTGCTGCGTATGGGATGGTTTTAGTGGCACTATATCGAAGCCATTGCAATACCAAACGCGAAAGATTTTGAATATAATTTTCTGCGTCTCTATTTTAAACCAATACCTAACTTATTTAAAAATTTATCACACAACAAATATAATGGTCCCCAATGGGTGAACTCTTTTACAGAAAATATGGCACGTCTGCTCCAAAATGTCAAAACTTTAATAATGCGTAGCCTCCAACTTTTTAATTTACAATTTTTTCTAAACATTACATTTTATTTTTGCTATTATTTTTAACTTTATTTTTAATTGCTTTAAATGTACTTAGTTCTAATTTAACATACATTTTTGCTTGTTTTTGTACAGGGTGGCCCAAAAAAGACTGAAATATTAAAAATAGTTATAGCTTTTTTGTGTTTAATAATTTTTTTTTTGTCTTTTGCAGGTTATTTACTGGTTTTTGGAGATAAATCATGGCTACATATGATGTGTAGAAACGTGTCAAAATCATAGAATTTTTTTATTCTTCTGGAAGGTTAATTATTACAACTCAACGAAATTATCGTCGTCATTTTAATGTCCGAAAAGCACCCAGTGACAACATGATTAGGAACTTAGTCTCCCGTTTTGAGGAACATGTAAGAGTGTCAGATCTTCCAGGAAGAGGTCGATCTAAGCGCAATGAAGCAGTTGTCGAGGCTGTACGGCAGAGTGTAAACGAAGATCCATCTGTCTCTAATCGTCGTCGTTCTGCTCAATTGGGAATCTCCAGAACATCACTGCAAAAAATTTTGAAGCGGGATCTTAAAATGTTTCCGTATAAAATTCAAATGGTACAGCAACTGCTTCCCTAAGATCATCAGGCACGCCTGCTGTTCGTTTTAGTCAAATAGCCAGGGTATTTCATCAGCGTGAATTACACCCCGCCAGATGTACTGTTTGGTGCGGTGTTATGGCTGATAAAATTATCGGTCCATATTTTTTCGAAGATGTGGATGTTCAACCAGAAACGGTTAACAGGGCTCTGTATAGGACTATGATAGAACATTTTTTGCGTCCACATGTTGAGAATAAGCAAAACATATGGTTCCAGCAAGGTGGAGCAACTGCGCATACAGCAAGAGCGACAATGAAACTTCTTCATAACATTTTTGGTGAGCTTGGCTTCCACGTTCACCAGATTTGACTGCTCCAGATTTTTTTTGTGGGGCTATTTGAAAGGAGTTGTGTATATCAATAAACCGCAAACAATTCAAGAGCATAAGCAGAACATTCAAGCAGAAACAAGGAACTTGGAACCAGAAACTCTACGGGCAGTAATGGAAAATGCGGTTAAAAGAGCCAATTTTAAACATTTTAAATTTACAGCGGAGATTGTTGTTTTTGCTTAAACTTTGATTTTTGTCT
Source organism: Gymnosoma rotundatum (assembly GCA_916610165.2). Classification (NCBI taxonomy): domain Eukaryota; kingdom Metazoa; phylum Arthropoda; class Insecta; order Diptera; family Tachinidae; genus Gymnosoma; species Gymnosoma rotundatum. The sequence continues at coordinate 33,122,772 of OU744340.1, forward strand.
TCGCTTTATTGTTTGAACAAAAATCTTTAGTTTATTTAAAATATTTGTCAGAAGTTTCCTGAAGAGTTAAGTAAGCGATAACGAAATGGCCATCGAGACGTGCTTTGACCCTCAATAATCAATATCGGTGATTTAAATAATAAATCGGGAAATTTTTGTTTTTAAGAAAATGGACACCATTTGAGAGATGTTATATTTCACACTTAGATGTAAAAAACTTCCATGAATTAAATTTTTAAAAATATAAAAAAAATTAATAAAAAATAAAAACAAAAAATACAGTTATTTTTAATCCTTCAGTTTTTTGGGCCACCCTGTATAATTAGCCCAAAAACGAACTGCAGGAAAGGTATTAAAATAAAAAAAATAAAAAAATTATTATAAATTTAATATTACAAGTATTACACACCAAATGTGTCTGAAAATATTAAATTAATTTAACAATAATGAGTCTATTGCTTTGTTATATTTTTCATTAATTAATTATTATAAACTTCTGAAATATATAAATAATTAAGTCAGTAATAAATAAAACAATCAAATAATCTACAATACATTTTGTTAATTAATATTTTAAAAGAAATTAGTGTTTCATTATATGTATGAATTACTACCGCAACCATAAGAACAAAAACATTTGAATAAAAGCAAGGAAATTTGTAAAATTTTCAAATTTACGTATTATTTCAAATTTCAGAGACAACAAAGATTTAAATGACGCAATTCTAAAATAAAATTATACAAATTAAAACATTTTAAAATCTTCAAAAATTCCAAACAAAATTTTATATCAACCATTCATTCATTTAATTTAAAATTTTTGCTCCTGTTGTTTTTCATTTACGTTTAGTTGGCGTCTGTATAAGTTTTTATATGTCTTTTGTTTATTTAATTTAATAAATTGAATTAAAATGTGTTTGCAGTTAAATTTAATTACAGCACTTAAATCAGATACTCAAAACATTTTATTTCAACAAAAATGTTAAAAATTCATGAGGAGTAATTGCAGCAAAATATGTAACTACGATGCAACATTTTTTGCATGTCCACAAAGTTATTTGCTCTAGTCTGACGTACTTAAAAATATATAAATTAAATTCACTTCAAATTTTAAGAAAAAAAATTTATTTTGATGTAATCAAACTTACAATTTAAGTTTGCAGTTTTTTGAGAAGTTTTGTTTAGGAATTGTTTATATTCGAATATATTTATTATCATACGAAATCAAAGACAGAAAAAATGATCTTTTTCAAAGTCGGCCCTCAAAGCACAATATTCCCTAAAAAATTAAAATAACAAGTTAGAGTGCTATATTCGGCTATAACGAATCTTTGATACCCTTCCCCATATATATAAATCTAGTTTAATGAACTAACTCCAATTAAAAAACAATTATTGGGGTGAGAGAGAATTAAAAAGTAAGTAAAAAAATTAAGCTCCGTTTGTATTTCCTTAAATATGTCTTCATAAGCTTTTAAATGATACCCATATGGATATCTTAAAATATATGGTGCATTTATGGGACTCTGAACTTTTATATATATATATATATATATATATATATATATATATATATATATATATATATATATATATATATATATATATTACTATTTATATATATTACTACTATTTATATATATATTACAGTTTTTTATGTATATTACTATTTATGATTTATTTCTTTTTCATTTATTATTATAAAACGTAACCAAGATCAACGTTTTTTCTATTTACACAAATGAAAAAAATTTTTATTAAAATCACTTCAGATGTCTAGCCGTTATTGACGAACAAACAAAAAGATTTATAATACATACTCGTATATATAATATGTATAATATTTTCTTAAAGAGTAGTAGCAGTTCAAGCAAGAATGCCTATGTAACTATTTTTTAACATTGCATTTTTACGAAAGCGATAAGGGGGGTGGGAGATAATACAGGTATTGAATATAGAAAGATAGAGCAAAGCTTCATTTGTTTATTCGACGCTACCTGCCATATGTTGTTCATTAGGCGGTTATTATTAGTTATTTTACGCCGCTGGGCATAAAGTAACTATCTCTGAATATGTATATTTCATTTGATTATCTATATTATGCAATTATGCGCTGCTTTCTTCATTGCTTGTGTAAACTTCTTGGCTAAATAGAACTAAGTTATCTGCCACCTACGCTGTTGATAAGATTTATTATTTCATACCCTATTGCTTTTGCTCAAGGGAATAGTTTTTGCAAAATAATGCTTAATGGATTCGATGTCGCACTAGGTCATATATTATTTATAACAACGCTGTTTTAATGCCAGATCGTACTTGGTATCCGTTATTGAAGCCATGGTATAGTATTGCTAGACGTAAGTTTAAGTACAGTGTTGGCTCAAAAAAAAATATTTTCCAACCAAAGTTATCCCTAAAATCTACCAAAACTTAAAAAACTATCAACATTTTTTTAGTATATTACTTAGAAAATATAAAATTATACGTTTTATTTATTAAAGTAACATAACATATTCATATCCCATTGAGTTTTATAAAAATAAAAATACTATATGTTGTCTACTGTACAAATTCTTTTGTATAAAAATACTATATGTTGTCTACTGTACAAATCATATATATTATTTCTAAAGCACTTTTTTTTGTCGGTTGCAAATATCTCCCATACCACCGCATCAAATTTAATGAATAATATCCCATTTTAAAGCTTATTTCTAACACTAATGACGAAAAGTAATTAGAAATTGAAAAATTAATATTTTCATTGATAAAAATTATAATTTATATTGAACTGCATAATAATACAGTGCTTATATGTTTTTGTTCAAGTGTGGTAATACAGGGTCACTTAATGGTAATGCAGTTCTTCATAATACAGTTTATATTAAAATCCATTCTGGCAATACCGCTATTTACTACATGCCGCTTATTAAAATATATTTTTGTTTGTATTAAGGATTCGTACGGGCAAAAAGTTAACGATGATCATGTCATTACCTCTAACATTGTATTCAAAAAAGTATTATAAAATATAGTTTTTTTTAAATGTTTGTCAGAAGTTTCCTGAAGAGTTAAGTAAGCGGTAATGAAATGACCATCGAGACTTGCTTTTACCCTCAATAATCAATATCGGTAATTTAAAAAATGTATCGGTATAATAGAAAACAGCACGAAAAAAAGATTTTATTTTGAAAATAAATTAAAAGGAGGAACATTTGCGAATTAATTTTGCTAGGTTGTAAATAAATTCAACTCCTGGTTATCGATTAAAATATGAATATAAGAAGAGATTAAAATTTTACAATTTTGTATAAAAAATTTATGTATCATAAACAAAGTACGAACACTATTCTTTTGCATTTTTCGCAAACGAGCTTAACAGATTTTATTTTTATATATTTATCAATTTTACTTTCAGTTCTTCCAGTATTTTTTCGTTTCTTACTGTTGTTTAAAGTATGAAGATAATATTCTTTTCTATAATTTTATTATTTGCCAATAAAAAGTATTAAACGAAAAAGAGTTATATTTAATTTGTCAATATTTTTCTGAAAACGTGTAGTAAAATTATGTTTTGGGTTGATGCATAAATAAATAGGTATGATTTATGTATATATGCTTGTATCTACGTATATTTGCATATGCATATGAGTGTACATACATGAGTGGATACATACATATGTAAGTATTACTACTAATATTTTTGTGAATAAATCTTAAGAATAATAAAAACTATTTTTACAATATTTTACCTCTACGTGAGTATATTCAATATGTTTGTCCATAATTATTTTAAGTATATTTCATGGTATTTCTGATGCATATATGGTATGCAAACTGATTTTACCTGCTTGTGTGGATATATGTAGTTTGAATATTCATTAATTAAGCGTCAGTTAAAATAAAATTGTTATTCTGCAAATTCACACGCTTAGTTGTGTTTGCGAAAAAAACGACTTCTAAACAAATTTCATCTGTTCAAAGGTAAGACCAAATAAAGCAAATTGCATTAACTATTGGGACACCCTTGTATTCCACATCCAAACTTTATACTTTTTCAAGCAGACTTAGCACTACAGCTCCTTGGTCATTTCAACCGTCTGTCTACAACTGTTTAATAGTTTGGCAATATACATCAAATTAAAGCAACTTTAGGGGCAGCCTTTAGTTTTCAAATTCAAATTTTATACTTGCTGTTGTAGTCGACTTGGTAACAGCGTTGCCACTTAGGTCGGATTGGACTTAAACTAGTAGTTTTTTTATTTATGAAAGATTTGGTAGTTTGGTTGGTATGTTCTAATTTGTCTCCGTTTTGGTAGAAAAGTGATTTGTCCATTTTAAATGTTAAAATTATTTTCCAAAAAGTGTTTAAACATTTATATGCGATTTCCTAAAACAATTTAAACCCCTATTTTTAAATGCGTTAATGTATAAGTTTTACAACTCGTTGATGTATAAGTTTTACAAATGAATAAAAAGTATTAAATGACAATTTTAAAGCAATACAAAGGAATTTGTAAAATAGACAACATATAGTATTTTTATTTTGAGTATAAAACTTATTGTGATATAAATTTGTTATGTTGCCTCAAAAAAATTTTTTTTGGTAGTTTTTTTAAGTTTTGGTAGATTTAAGGGTAGGAAAATATTTTTCTTTGTGGCAACACTGCTTAGCAATGAGATTTTTTGCAAATTTCAACCATCTGTTTATAACGGTTCAACAGTTTGTCTATATACATCAAACTACATCAACTATTTTAATACCTTTATTTATTTATTATATTTATACTTCTTACAATACCGAAGAAAGTAGTGGACATTCTGTTTATATTTTCTTTAATTTCGAAATTTATATTACAATCTTGCTGTGGTAGAGTACTTATCAATATAGATCCCTTGTAAGTTTCAGCAGTCTGTTTAAAACGTTTTAAAAGTTTTGCCACACACATCAAATTACATCAACTATTGGGATACCCTTTAATTTACAATTTTTAAAATTAATATTTGTTACTATAACGATCATAGCAATCGGCATTCTGTAGAATTTGCAAGCGTTAGGCCATTCTACATCATTTATGGGAACACCCTTTAAATTCTAAGCTCAAATTAAGAACTTGTCAACATAGCGGGCTTGAAAATACAGGTTCTTTCTAATTTTTAGCTTTACGTCTATAAGAGTGCAAAAGTATGGCCATACACATTAAATTACATTAACTATTGGGACACCCTTTAATTTTTAAACCCGAATTTTACACGGGTTCGTTGTAAATTTCAAGTGTGTTTACAACTGTTCAAAATCCAATTAAATGAACTATTGGGGCACCCTTTAATTTATAATGTAGAATATCATTACTTGTTATTTACTTTACCTATAATTTCTAGGTTTATTTTTGTATTTTTGCCATTGGGAGCTATAATGATACGCAGTTTTTTTAAATTTCAAAACGGTGCCCTTGACGCGTCATAATACACGTAAAAAACACGTATGTTCTCTGGGGACACCCTTTAATTTTTAAGTTTGTAAACTTTGAAATAAGGAAAAATTATAAATAATTAATCTTTTATTTGGGCTCAGGTCACAAAACTTTTATTTTAAAGAAAACTCTTTTTATATTATTTTAAAACAATTTTCTATATTTTTGTTTTTCAATATTTCGAACACCCTTCGCGCTCTTCTTTAAGAAACAAGTTAACAAATACTTATATAAAAAATGAACATTTAGATTACTACTTAATAAGCACAACATAAAATAATTACATTAAAAGATTACATTTAAAGAGAATGTGATGTTTATTAAAAGTTTCTCTGTTTTTATTTATCAACGTATACGCGCAATTTTCAGTGTCTGCTTTGTAGTTTATCCTTATGTCCGGGGGAGTATTAATAATTTGCAGCATTTCTAGAGTGTATCTCTTTTTGTAATTGTTTTCTTGTTGAAGAATTGCTGCATTACTGATGTTTGGAGAGTGCCCACTTGTCCGTTATTTTGATTTTGTCGTTCCAACATATATTTTATTACATACGCGGCGCCCGCCGCCGCAGCCACGTGGAGTTTTATATAATACATTCGATTCATCTATCCATTAACTTTTGTCTTTGTGTTTGAAAATAGCATATTTAATGTCTTGTCAGTTTTAAGGGCAAAATATATTCTGCTTGTCAAATAAATTCGAGAAAGTAATTCTCTCAGAAAGACCGGGGACATGTGTCACATAACTTGATCGTCTTTTCAGGTTTAATCCCAGGCGTTTTGCTGAAAATTTTTATTGTACGTTTAACAATGTTTGTTGCCATCATATGTGAGAAACTGTTATATTTTAATATTTGTATATTTTTTCTGATATTTACCGTGTGGTAGCATGTATCGCTTATCTGCAGTACTCTTCTTCTCGTAATATTGTGTGCTGTATTGAATTTCACGTATTTCGGGTGATTTGAATAAAAGTTAATAATACGTCCTATAAAATTGGGCTTTTTGCACCAATCTGTCGTCAAAGTGTCTTCCTTTCGAATTATAAATGCGTCTAAATATGGTAAGTTTTCATTTTGTTCCAACTCCTTAGTAAATTGAATGTGTCTATGGAAACTATTTAGAGCTTTTAGTACTTCTTCTAAATTACTGCTTTTGGTAATGCAGAATAAGTCATCAATGTATTTGCTAATAAATTTCGCTTGTTGTTCTAACATCTCCAAGGTATTACTTAATAAATCCACCATTACTATGTCTGGTATTGCCGGTGATGCTGGTGAGCCAATAGGCATTCCTTTTAATTGTTCGTATAGTTTATTGATATATTTGAAGTATCTAGGGTAAATAAAATATTCGTGAAATTAAGCCGAATTAAGATTATGCATTTGTAATATTAATTTTATTTTGCGACTACAATTTTTAAAACGAATGAATAAAATAACATTGCGGAGTAACCCCAAATAGTTAAAAATAAAAAAAAAAAACATTGAATTGAGGAATGTAATTTTTTTCTACACTGATCAATAATACCTGCCTACTAGTGGGCATTCAAATATTATTGAGGTGTCTTGAAAAAATATAAAGTTAAATTTTTATTCGCTGTCTTATCAAATCTGTTACATCTTTTCTGATTAAAGGAAAAGAAAAAAAAACTAATCTATTGAATTTTAAATATCAACAGGTGCCACAATAAAAATGCTTCAAAAATGTAAAGTTGTCATCGTGTAACAAAATTTAATTTTTTATTTTGGTGTTTTCCTTAAGTTTTCTTTTATATTTTTTATATAGTTTCTCTTCACAACTGTTAAATAAAAAGTTTATATAAATTACTGTTTTACATATTTTATGGAGTAAAAATATATATATTTCATATTTATGTTGTGGTGAAAAAATTGTGAAATTTATTTAAAAAAATATACGAATAATATTTACATCTTACAAGTTTTTTCTTACTGAATCAAAATTTTAATAAGTAAAGCATAATATTTATCTTTTATTTTTTCAATATTTCGTTACACCTTTGCGTAGCATCATCAGGAAAAACAAATATTTTATTAAGACCTTGTGCTTGATAAATAAATTAAAATATAATTAATTAAAAAGATCACATAAAAAACTATATTACTAAAGCATACTTTAAGCTCAAATTTTATTTCGGAAACGAATAATAAAATAAAAAATTATAATCAATGGCAAAGGTTCAACTCTTTGTAGCTGTATTGATAAAATATAAATAAATAAACAACGTATTTAAGAAAAAAATATATACATACATAAAGAAAAAGATATTAAATTAGATTGAAAATAAAACACAACACAATTTTGCAATTGTTTGCATGCAGTTTTCCGAACAAAAAATCTAAATAATAGAAAATCAAATAATTTTGCTTCACTTTGTTAGTGGGCTTAAATAGCAGCAAAATAAAATCAAAAATAATACTTAAAAAAACGTAAAGCTAAAAAACTCAAATAAAATGCAGAATAAAAAAGTTTTCTACTGCATTAGTGGATGATAAAGAAAAGTTTGCAGAATTGCAAAAGAAATATGATGCCAGATGTTGGTTACAGCATTAAAAAAATTTCAAAACTTCTATTGATTTCTAAATAAGATGTAAATACAAGCATCCCTTTGGGGAAACTTTCATTATATAAATATTTGAAACAAGATCAATAAATACTGAGGAATGAACTATAGCTGTTTAATATAAAGTTTGACATTAAATTGAATCCCGCTAAGGTGTTTTTCTGAGAAATAAAATAGAGAAATAAATCTAACAACAAATCAAAATGCATCGGATATTCTACGAAATTTTGAAATTATACACTATAGATAAAAAAAGGGATTAAATTAAATGATGAAATAAAATTTAAAATTACTTTATTTTAACATGGCGATTGGTGAAGTGATAGGAACTATTAATTTCATGCAGTTTTGCCCACACACTTTCCGGGTGACCAATGCTTACATAGAGTGGGCCATCATGTCGTTTGATACCTTCAAGTCTCCTGGAATTGACAATATCATCCCAGCGGACTTGCAACATGGCATGGACTTCATAAAACCATGGCATCCGCAAGATCTACAATGCTTTCCTGGAAAAACTTACATACCGGTAGGTTGGCGTGTAGCCCGAGTTGTTTTCATCCCGTAAGCGGGAAAGACATCTCATATTAAACCCAAAGACTTTAGGCCCATAAGCCTGTCGTCTTTCTTACTTAAAACGCTGGAAAGGATTCTCGATCCTTAGATCAGAAAATCCATAAATCTCCTGCTTATCTCTAGCTCGCAGCACGTCTACACGAAAGGGAAATCTGTGGAAACGGCACTGCACGTGTTAATATCCGATGTTGAAAAGTCCTTTTCAAATAAGGAATTTACGCTTGCAGTGTTTCTTGACATAAAAGAAGCTTTCAATAACGTCTGCCCTAATGCCGTTACAAAGGCCCTCTTGAATCTTGATCGTGATGCAAATCTGGTGGGATTCATTGCGCAACTACTTAAGACACATATCATCACGTCCACTCTGGGAAATGATCACGTAGAAAGGGTAGTGAAAAGAGGCACTTCACAAGGTGGTGTGTTGTCTCCCCTCGTCTGGAACCTGGCAGTCAGCACCCTGCTACGGCGACTGGACCAAACGGGTAATAGGGTGATAGCTTATGCTGACGTGATCTGTGAACTATTCGTTCAACGTTTTGTCTCAATGTGCTTAGTGTAAGTAGAAGTGTGAAATACCTTGGGGTGATACTTGACCCCACACTTCAATGGAAGGCAAACATTGCCTAAAGAGCTCGGAAGGCGACCTGTACGCTCTATCTCTGCCAGAGAGCTCTAGGACCTAGATGGGGGCTTCAGCCGCGGATCATCTCCTGGCTCTATAAGGCAGTTATCGAGCCGAATATTCTCTATGGTGCTGTTTTTTGGTGGCCTGCTCTCGAGAAAACGGTAAACCAAAAGCCTCCTGTTAAAGTCTCTGGCTCTGTACGCCCTTCTCCACTGGTAACCCACCAAACTCCTGGTGTTGCAACAGGCCAAATGCTGTGCAGCCAGACTTAATGCCCTCTCACGCTGGATTAGGACGGACATAGGTCACTCTAAGATTATCGTTCGGGATGTGCCCATACCATCAATGGTGGACTACATCTCTTCTACACCTGCTCTGGAACATGCGTTTCAGATCCATATTCCAAGTAGGGGGGAATGGGTCTATAACGAAATGGTTGTGAGCAAAACTGTCGACATCTACACCGATGGCTTGAAACTGGACGACACTGTCCTGAGATATCGCTCATTACTAAACACAGTATCGGAGCGATCACAGATTGACCTGTTTTGGGTCGCTAGTCACAGGGATATCTAGGGAAACTATGAGGCCGATGATCTCGCCAAACGGGGCACATTGCTTCCTAACGTCTCCTCACTACCAGACGTTGGACTCCTCTGGCAACGGTTAAAATGGCTATAAAGAACCTCTACCTCAATTTGGCTCGAAAATTATGGGTAGAGGAAAGTTCCTGTTGTGTCTCCAGACAACTGTGGACTACACTGGACCTCAAGCGGACCAGGCAGCTGCTCGGACCTGACAGGAAATCCTTAAGTATCATGGTCTCGGTGTTTACTGGTCACCGTCTAATAGGCAGGCATGCTGAAAGACTCGGTCTGCCCTTTAATGATTTCTGTCATGGCTGTGGCACGGAGGATGAGGAAGAGACCGTACTGCACCTCCTGTGCCACTGCCCATCCTTGGCTTGAAGAAGATTTAGAATGCTGGGCTCTGAGCTATCATCGCACTCCATAGGGGACATAGCGAAGTTCCATGTGGTATCACAACGGGCCATTCGATTGTGCTCAAGTGAGCTTCGTTGTGAGAGGCTACCACTCCTAACTAACTAACTAATATGTTAATTCCCGGAGCGGGGAAAAATGTCCCAAAAATTAGTTTTTTTTATAAAAGAGGCCTGCTTTTATTAATCACGAAGCGATCCAATTCTTTTGGGGTATGTATCCAACAATTGTGGCTTCAAAACTTCGTTTACGGTTTTTTTTAATTGGTATTTTGCACTCCGAGAAATTTTTTAATAATGTATGAATTTTGTTTTAAAATTAGCTACATTTAGATAAGGTTACGGGAGAACCGTTATAATTTTAGACTTATATTTTCTTTTATTTCCTTTTTAGGGAAAATCCTGAAAAAACGGTATTTATTACATTTTTAAAACTTAGAGCCTTCTAACTTTTTAACAAAAAGCGATATCAAAACAAGCCTTTATTAAGAATATAGTATCCATTTTCGACCCCATAAAGTGTATACATTCTGAGTTCTTATGCATAGCGAACTCTTTTGAGCAATGTCCTTCTGTCCGTCCGTGTTAGTGTTGAAATCAACTTAGCCAAGGCACTAGATGAGCTAAAGAAAATTTAAATACGACAATCGATCAGACATAGTTTCTAAATTTTTTGTCTTTTGAGACAGCGGGCAAAACACCAGGCCTTTTTTTTGATATATCATTTGGAACAATTCTAGTTAAGTGAAGTAAATCCAATCAAAAAAAATATATGGGGTGATAGAGAGTTGAAAAATAAGAAAAACACATCGAGTAAAGAAATTAGCGCTCGTCCATATTTTCCGAGTTAAAATAATTTTATGCTTTTGGAGCATATCAAAAATATTTGCACTATATTTGTCACCCATCGTGATAATAAATAATTAAAACAAACTTATATAATAAATACTTTATGCATATAATATATAATCAAAACAAACTTATAGTGTTACCAAAATATTTTACTACAAGTTTTGCATAGAAGTTATAAGAAAAAATGTTTTTGTTTTTAAACAGAGGCAAAGTACAAGCTATCTCTTTTCAGTACGAGTATTAGCTACCTAGTAGTAGCAAAGCTTTATTCACACCTTTTGTAGTTTATACTTTTCAGCTTAGTACTAAAAAGTTTAAGCTAGTGCTAGTACTAGGTACTATGTAGTATAAACTGCCTTTTTATTTACTCTACCCAATGCCTTTAAATAATAATCCGGCACACTACATTAAAAATACTACGTTAAGGTCAGCCAAAATTAAAATATATCGTAAGCCAATTTGCTCCCAAACTAAAGGAGATAACCTAGACACCTGCACATGTGTGCAAATTTTTATGGATATTTTCAAGGTGTTATTAAAATTAAAGTTTGAACGTTTAAGTCAAAAATATACTTTTTAATATATTTACAAAAAATTATAAGATCGAGATACTAGAGGCCTTGTTAGAAGCCTCCGTTTACCGTAGCGGCCCGACCATTCTTGGCATTACTCAGAAACACCTCTGCCTCTGCAGTTGTTCATAAGATACCGATTTTTTTCCAAAATAAATGTTTTTTAAACCACTGTGCCCTGTAGACTGGCATTAACAGAATCTTACGAAATACCAGTTTAAAAGCAAACTACAAAAATTTTTTAAAAATTACCCACACTGAAAGTCGTACAAAGAGTGATCTTACATATATTTAACTGTTGCTCATAACTTTTATTTAATTAGTAATTGCACAATTAAGCACTTTATTTTGTTGAAATAAAAACTTATTATTAACCAATATTTGGAAAAAAAAATCCAACGTGAACTTAAAAATATAAGTACGTCGACAGGCCAAGATATAAAAATCGGAGCAAAGAATAAAGATAGTTCTATTAACGAGAAGCTTATACTTAGTCAGTGACAAACGACCCATTTATTTCTATCAAAAAATGTGCCGAAATTTTTTAAATCGATCGAAGCATTTACAAAATTTCAAGAACACCGTCACTTACCGGTTTGCATATAATAACGATTTCGATAAAAGTACATTTTTAAGAAATATAAGTTAAACCTATCCTAATAATTTATAAATTAGTTTAGTTTTTATAATAAAATTTTATGCGCCTCTTAATAGTTTATCAATGGCTATGTCACACATCTTCTCAGCGCATACTTGATGTAGGGTTAAAAGTCTGGATCGCTAAGCCACACCCAGAAAGAAATTTCTCTTTCTTATCAGTTTGTTAATAGATGATACTATTTTCTTCTTCTTTCTTAAAGTGCTTTAACCATTACCAGAAAAACTATTTAGTTAGGCTTATGCTAAAACAACTTTCGAAAGATTTTTGTGCTCGATAATTTTTGCATATGAACTGCAGTCGTTGTCTATTGTATGGCGAGAGCTACTCTTTATCTATTTACGTGATGCGTTTCTATTCTTGTACAGTTCGCTTTTAGGAACAGTCGCTTCCCCAATATACTGAAGATTGTCTTAAAGGCCAACGTCGTCTCTTAAGTTTTCGTAGCAATTAAACTAGAACCTGGCTAGTTGCTAGCGTGATATTATTATGTTAACTTCTCTCGGCCCTACTTATACGTTTTGTACCACTTCAATATAGTTGCTTTAAATGAATATATGGGTAAGCGATAGGTGCTACATATACTTTTTAGAGGAGAAAGTATAAGTCAGACAAAGCACTGGTGGGAATTCGATAGCTCAGGGGTGTCATAGAAACCAATATTGGTTTTGATAATTGTCGGTTTTGAAAACCAATATTGGTTTCATTTGGTGTTACGAAACTAAGTTGGTTTTGTTAATTTCGAATGTAAATAAAATCAATATCGAAACAGCTTATAAATAAAATAAATGTTATTGGAAGATAAACGCTCAGAAAAGGTGACGAAACGAATTCTTAGAGATTACAGCAATCCACTTGAGCTGCCCCAGATATCGTAAGTACATTTTTTTACTGTGCATTTATATTTAAAACTGCTTGGAAGATTTATAGTTAATTGTCGGTTAAACAAGGAATCTTTTCCTATGGTGCTTGACAGTAAAATTCTTCCGATTTTACAACTTGGTGCTTCTTTGCGATTTTTATCAGAAAGATCTTATCAGAGATTAGTCGGAAACGATTTAAGCATAAGCCTAGGTAGAAGAACTATATCAAAAATTTTAGGTGATGTTATTTATGGTATGGAGCGGTTCATTTGTCCTCAGTGGATCTAGCTGGAAATGGACAGCGCTGAAAAAAGTAGGTCGAGAGCATATTTCTATAGCAAATATAAAATTCCGTCTATAATTAGTTGCATTGACGGGACACACGTAAAAATTATAACGCCCAGAATTGACGAGCATTTATACTTTAATCGCAAGGGGTATTGAGCGCCATCGCTATCTACGCTGCCTGTTTGGCCGCTACCCGTGCCGTTGCTGCCCGGTAGCGTCGCGTTAGTTGAACTGCCAGTTTCGCTTTCTGCGCCATTTACCGGCAGCCCTATAGCCTGTGTGTTTTGGTTAATCGACTGAGTGTCGTCGCTTTCGCTGACTGTTTTACGGCAGCCCGCTTACTCCAATCGCTATTGTCATTGGTGGCTTCGTTCCCGACCGTTAGTTAGCCTTCGCTGTAGCCTTAAGAATAAAAAGAATAAAACGTGATTTGAAGTTTTATAACGTTTTTAAAACAACAATTGTTTCATTTCCTTTCCGTCTTAGGACTATAAATAAAACTGCTACGACCCTGGACTCCGCTGCAGCTATCCTAACAACCAGCGTAGAAAGTGTCGTTGCATAGTATGTAAGTAAAAAAGATTTTTTGTATCATATTTTTAAATAAAACATACATTTTTATTAATACTTAGATTTGTGTTTACCTTTTTTAACTCACTCACATCAAATTGTGGTGGCCCGGCAGTATACAGTAAATCAGCCAGTTTTTCCCACAGGGCATTCACTGTTGGTTTGTCGCGCTTCGTGAAGCCTTTAGCTAAATCCGGATATTTTTCCATGAATTGCATGATTATGGTATTTTGTGTAATGTTTTTTTGTTTTTCCCTAGAAAATAAAAAGGTCAATGCAAAATTTTTTCTTATCATAAAGCAATTATTAAATTAAATTAATTTACTTACTTTTCTAAAAAGTGTTAGGCTGCAAAAAAATAAAAACTAAAGCGCGTTGCTTGTTTGTTTCCAATAAAAAACCGATAACATTTCTGTGAAACCTAAAACCGACACTAATTCTAGTTCGATCATAAAACCAATAACATTGATTTTTCTGAGACCACAAAGCAGTTTTTCTTCTCGCTTTTAAAACAAAAACTGACATTATTGGTTTTTATGACAACCCTGACTATCTGAAGGAGGTTAATCTAACAACTAGCAGAAAAAATATTAGCCCCGAACGTAGGGGATAAATTGATTAGCAATTCTGCAACAACTATCAAGAATTAATTAATTGTTAAAAACAACTCTTTAATTTTCTGTGAAGACGTCTTGAAATATTTCTACAAGTGTTAAAAATAACAATTTCATTTCAATGCAAGATTTGTATTCTAGAAAGTGTGGCATCACTTTCTAGTGCAAGTATATTCTACTTCCAACAAGCAAATAATTTAGCAAAAGTTTCAAGCTTCAAAAAGAGAATAAATGCCTTAAATCATTAGCCACTTGCAAGAGGTAGATATTTTTCGTGTTCTTTTTTAAAATAGTTGGACAGAAATCAAAATGGAAGCACTAATAAAATTGCCATAACTCTTGTGTTGGAAAAAAAGTCAAAGAAATAAAATAACGACAACGACTAAATAAGAAGAATTGATAGAATAAGACAAAAAATGTAGAATGATAAAATATTATAAGACAAGAAGAATACGAAGGGGGCTTTAAACATTCATACAACCCAATATACTTAAGCTGGCGAAAAGTCAGTCTCAGAGATAGACAAACCTATTGTTTCAAATGTTTGTGAATATTTTCATATGACAACGATATTGCAAAGTTTAACTTTGAAGTGAAATTTATATTCGTACATTAAATTGTTGTCAGAGTGGTATGAAAAAACCAATCACACAAAACAGATCCGTATTTTCACTCAGCTTTAATACAGAATTCAGCCAAAATGAAACAAAAAAAGGAAAACAAAAAGTTTCAAGTTGTTGTTGTTTGAATTTCAATTTGAAATATGGACAAACTTTTTGCGATTACTTTTGTATTGTGTAGCGAACAACACTTATCTCAAGTGCCAATAATGAATGCTCGAAGGGAAGTGCTTGCATCCACTTTTACATACAACCAAACATTCGCATGCAAATGGTTATACTCGTACACGTTTGCACAAACACTTCTTTTTAGACATATTGTCCTCTTGTACTTTCTTTAATCTAAAACACTTAAAGTTTTATTGTTATTACACCCTTCATCACAGTTTGAAAGAGAATATATAAGTTTGTCATACCATTTGTAGTTTCTACAATATTAATTTCCGACCTTATCAAATTCTTATCAATAGGAATGAATTTGACGATGTCTGTCTATCCGTCCATCTGTAATCGGGTAGAAATCAATTTTACCACGTACCCAGATGAGGTGCTTTTAAAATTCAGTAACTTTTATTTCCCTCGTATGCAGTGGCTTTTTTTGTTGTATTAAAAACTTAAAGTTCAGAAAAACAATTTTATTTTACTAGAATATTACATTTACACCCAAAAGTTTCAAAGACTCGAAAATTCAGAAAAATATTTATTAAAAACCGCACAAAATTGCCTTCCTATACCTTGATAAGCAAGTGGAATTTCTTTGGAATTTCTACGATATCCATTTCCGTCTCCAAAAAGTATATACATTCTGAATTCTTATGCATAGCGAAGTCGATTGAACGATGTCAGTCTGTCTGTCCGTGTTTCTGTTGAATACAATTTTTCCATAGCACTAGGCAAGCTAGACATAGTTTCGAAAATTTTAGTATTGAAAATCAGCAAGATCGGTCCATGTCCTTCGAGACAGCTGCCAACACACCACCCCTGCCTCTAATTTTTTTAAATCTTTTTTTCAACTTTCGTTTGTATTCCTGCAGATGGCTATTTTTAATGATAAAAGGTAAGAAAACTTGATAGTACTTACTAAGCTTGTTTCAACTTGCGTTCGTATTCCTGCAGGTTCTTGTGTTTTATGATAAAAAAAAATTTAAAAAATGTAAAAAAAAAATTTTTAGCTTTTGAACAAAGAGCTTTTTTGAACAGAAAAACTTAATGGTAGAAAAAAATTTCTTATACCGATTTTTATTAAAGCTATTCAATGCGAAATCTGCAGTATGCTACATGTGGTTAAATGTACATATATGGTGATGGATATATAAGATTCAGCACAGTCGAGTTTGGCACTTTTATTTGATTTAATTTACAATAATATTTTATAATGACACACTTATCATTATTTTAAATAGTTGGGATTACAATATTTATTCAAATATTTGTACCAAATTCCAGGTAATTCGCACAACCGACAAAATTTTGTTGCAGACAAATTTGGTTGTCAGAACGAATTTAGATTCCCAGTGTATAAAGAACCATTACACGAGGCACGAGACCTCAGCCGGCTTTTAGTGGGCGAAGAGAAGGCTCCAATAATCCAAGTACTAAAACATCAAAAGCATCTTCATTATATCAAAGATATTTTCAAGCAAAAAAACCTATACGTTAATAAATAAAAGGACAATTTATTCTGTGCAGGGTATAAATAATTCGGCACAGCCGAATTTAATTTAAAATTATTATTTAAAAAATGGTCATTGGACATGTTCGGAAACACACACACGACTCGAGTTTACTGCACAAACAATTTTAGACAGTTCAAACTTTATGCAGTTGGAAATATAAAACATGATTAGGTGACTGTGAAATTCCATACCAAAACAGCAGTTCTTTATTTTCTGAAGGAAACCTAAAAAGCTGCCACGTTAACGCTTAGCAATTGGAAAATTCGATTTAAATATCGCGTTAGTTAGTGTTTTTGTAGGTCAACCTAGCATTTTTAAATTCTATTTTTTATTTCTATTAATGGGTTAAATTAAATGACATAAGTTAACATACTGTTCATAGCACATTGTTAACGCTCTTATTTAGGCATGACAATACAGTGTTAAGGCTACGTGGACAAAGTTGCGCTTGACGCGTTGTTTAAGGTCTGTTAAGCTTTTGTAAATTTTGCATGTACATACACACCAAGCAAATTTAAATTTATTAATTCTAATCATCTATTCTTCTATTTCTTACTCTGTATCTCCTATTTACGATGTTTTCATTATCCAACATGAACCATAAAATAGGCCGACAGGTTGTTTTGCGAACATGCGCCAACAACAGGTGGACTTAAAAAATTATATACATTCTGTGTTCTTATGCATAGCGAAGTGGATTGAGCGATGTCCATCTCCGTGTTCCTGTTAAAATACACATTTCCAAAGCACTAGACGAGCTAGAGAAAATTTAAATACGCCAATCGATCACACGCAGTTTTAAAAATTTTGCTAATGAAAATAGGTAAGTTCGGTTTATGTTCTTGAGGCATCGGGCAAAATACAACACCTGCCTCTAACTTTTAATTCGTCAGTTATTTTTAAACCGAGTTTGAAAATTATTTAATTATTTTAAATGCTATGCTTTCAGGTTGTTTCCGTAAAGGTTGTCCCCATACAACATACCAGACCTGGGTGTCATTACATTTTGTAATTAATTATACATGCAATTACTTAATTGCATGTAATTGTAATTGAATTTTTCAATTACAGTTACATTTCATATTTGTAATTGAAATCGATTTTTTTCTCAATTTACATGTAATTTGTAATTGAAAAATTTAAATTACAATTACTTGTAATTTGTAATTGAAAAATCCAATTACAAAATTAATGTAATTGTAATTGAAAAATTCAATTACATAATTGAAATAAAATTGTTTAATTAATACTTTTTTAATTATTTTTAGTCAAAAAATATTTAATTACAAAAATCATCAATTACATACACATAATAAACATGCAAAAAATAATAACAACTTTATTTACAAAAAATCAATTAGGCGTTATATTTAAAAACGAAAAAACACAGTGAAGCAAATAATACAAAGGAAGATATAACACATACATATGTATATGCATAACATACTAAAAAAGTGCCAATTTTAACCAAATTTTTATTTAATTTAAATAAAACAATTTTTCAAAATTTTTATCTGTTAAGCTTTGTCGCCTAGGTGTTAAAATTATACTAGCGAATGAAAACAACCTGTCAACTGGCGCACTTAAGAGATGAATTCAAATCCCGCAAGTAAAAGTTAAGTTCAAATTTTTTCAATTTTATGTTTGGATGAGACATTGAAGCAACAATTGCATCGTGACCTTCTTCAGTTCAATTGAAAAATAGCTGAAATCGTTTAAAAAGACTTTCTTGAAGCAATTTTGTAGCTTATTGTAAAAATGTTAGGTGTCCATTTATTTATTTATCGGTTTTGACTTTAAGAGTAACCAATGAAGGGATTAACATTCCATAAAATACGTTGTTTCCACCTTGCAAAAAATTTAAAATTTCTGCAAAAGGCTTCATGACTTTGCAATGTTCCTCTAAATAAATCAAATCAATGCGGGCTTGATTTCATAAATAAAAGTATTTTACGAACACATATGTATCTATGTACATACTATGTATAATATATATTGTATAGGTACATTGTATAATATACAAGGAATAGTTATGAAATATAATCTTTTGGAAATTACACCTTACAGAGTATGTTTAATATTCTTCTGAGCTTCAATAAAAATATTAATAAAATTGTTAAAATTATCCGAAGCGTTTAAGAAGTTAATTTTCCGGATTTTTGGTTTATACTTATTATTTTTAGGAATATAATTGAATTACATATAATTGTAATTGATTTTAGTCCCCGATTTCAATTACAATTACTTGTAATTTGTAATTGAAAATATTAAATTAGACATTACGTGTAATTGTAATTAAAAAGTAATTGAATCCCCCCAGGTCTGCAACATACATCTTTTTTATGTGTACTATATACCATAAAGGGCACAATTTTAAAATTAAAAAAAATTTTCTATCGCTATTGCTCCAAATACAAAAAGGTAACAAAAAATACGTCTAAAAATTAAAGCATGTCTCAATAGGTGATGTAAGTCGAAATACATAGGCCTATATTTTGAATCGTTATATACAAACGCTTAGTTATAATAACAAGTATAATTATTCAAAATTATAGATTAAAGGGTGCCCCTATACTTTATGTTTTTTGATGTATACTTCCAAGCTGTTAAACAGTTTTAGACAAACGGTTGAAATTTAGAATGAGCTGCAGTGCCATATGCAATAACAAGAAGCCTTAATTATTCATATGGAATATTTAATATAATTTGATGTATATTGCCAAACTTTTGAACCGTTATAAAAGTGGTAATTGAAATCTGTTTTAAAGTCGGTTTTTTACAAGAATTATTCCATAATCATTGTTTCAAAGTTCGTTTCTATTGTTGATGGGACAGCAACCTAAGCAGAACTTACAATTTTCGATTCTTTTTTTGAACAGATAAATTTAATGGCAGAAGGGAATTTCTTATGCCGATTTATATGTACATGTGTTATACATTTATGGTGAAGGGCATAGCCGAATATTACAATCTTTCTTCTTCTCGCTATTGTTGGGTAAGAATTTTTTTTAGTTGTTTTTTTTTGGAACAGTTATAGTTTTTTGTGAAAAAATATAGAACTCAAAAATTTAGCGAAGCAGTCTTAAAACATTGTGAAACATTTTGAAAATTGATCTCAAACCTAAAAAAATATTAATTTTTATTATTTGTTTATAGTTTGAAAATAATAAAATGTTTAGGATTACAAGTGGTATCTGTTTGTGCTTTTAGCATAAGAAATTTTGTGTAATTGGACAAGATTAAGCAGTATAATATTTTTCTATTTATTCGACTACGTAATCAAATAAACTAGAGAAACATGTTTTTAAGCCAACAAAATATGTTCCAGATTATTTGTTATTCTACTAACGCAACGACACATGCTTTTTCCATAATCGAAGCAACATGGTGTTTCTAAGCTTCATATTTTTTTTTAGATTTTTCTAATTGTTTTATCTTTAATAATTTAAATTGAAAAAAAAAAACAAATTGCTAGAACTAATGTATATTCAAGGTTTTGGTATATTTTTGTATCCTTTTACAAAAGCACCCCAATAATGATTATTAAATACTTAAAAGCATTTCGATATTCATACATTCGTTTGTGGCTGTGTGTATAACTGAAAGTAGGGATTAGTTTCATACAACATGTTTGTACTCATTATTTTTCATGGAACTTGAATGTTTAAAACATCTGTGTCATAACAGTCGCAATCAGTGTTGTCAGTTATTTCGATTTCTCGCCAAACGTGGAGAGATTATTAGCGATAGAGCTTCACTTAAAACGCATGTACATTGGAGTATTAACTAAACTCGCATTGACTCCTATATTTATATGTACCTTTTTTTCTGTCTTGTATATACAAACTTTAAATTTAAAATTAAAACTCAAATGGTAAAGGCGCTTAATGAAAAAGGCAATGAGGTAAAAAATCAAAACTGTTAAAAGGAATGAGATATGGTATCGACAACAAAAACGTTATAGTAAAGAAAATAGCCATGAATTAATAGAAAATTAAAGGAGGTAAAGGAGTTACAACATTCGCTCTTGAATATGGGCAGCATTGATTTTTGCATAAAATTTTAAGCTAATTTAATCAAGACTATTTTAAATGTAACTGATTCGTTAAATTTACAAGAAAGTTGTTTTCTATATTTAAAAAAAATTTGCTAGAAGAAATGCTTGATCGGCTTCGAGAAAACATGTTTTTTTTTGAAGTTTATTGTCAATTTTAAATTAAATTTTCTGCAGTTCTAAACGATTAGGTTCTCTAAATGAAATTTATTATGAATCAGTTTTTTATAATTTATGTTACATCTCTTTTTTCATTGGCGATATTCGGCGATATTTGACTGGCCATTTGGCGCGAAAGCTCGAAAAAAACTGGCAGCACTGGTCGCAATATATAGAAGATAAGATGATGTGACGTGTTGTTGTGTGTACTGGCGAAATTGGGCACTGCCCATGATGTTGGGCAAACAGTTGAAAACATTGTTTAGGCACTTATGGTATATTTATTTCGACCATAAACGCATAAATATTTATTGTTAACATTATTGCTAATTTTCTATTGTTTTATTTTGTGCAAAATAAATAGCAAATGTGTAAGAAGAATACAAATATCTTACTTCTTATGATAATAGGAAATATATTAATGATTTCATCTAAACAAAAACACTTGTTTGCAAGTGAAATTATGGTAGTTTTGTTGAAAAGTAAATTATTCTGGGTTCGTTTCAAAATCAATTATCGTTAAAGAGTTTAAATTGTTATTTCTGACAAACGTAATTGAATTTAAAATTTTCTATTCATTAACATGTACCCAATTTTATGACCGTCAAAGCACCATATCTTGATTTTATTTACACGTAACTAAAATAGTTTAGAAAATATAAATTTTGTTTTACATAGATCCTTGAAATATTTAATGTTAAATGAAATATGTACAACCAAATGTCACTTCTACTCAAGCAAAATTAAAGACCATTGCAAGATATTGCTCCATGAAATAATTATCCTTTTTTTAATTTAAACACTGACCATTTTATATACTGTTTGAAATCTTCTTTATGCATCGAACTTTCCAATTTTTGTAAAATCCTTGTTTTATTTTCCATCAGGTATTTAGAGTTTTGGTTATCCACCAACTCACACTGACAATTATTATCTGTTATTATCTGCTTATTATTTTTTATATCTGGGGGAAAATCGTTACATCCCCGATCGTGTCGATAATAAGCAGTTGCCATAAGCAGTTGCTCCTTATAAGGGCCTCTTCCTGCCTATTGTTTTCGAATATGTATAAAAAAGTTTTGTCTTATCTACCACGATTTTGCAAAGTTTTTGTGTTCAATCATTAACCTAAAATTTAACTCACTGTAATAATTTCTGAAAACATAATTTTATCATACTAATTCATTAATTAAAATCGATTTTATGTAACTTATATTTTTGTTTTAGCGCACTTGTAACACTTTTCAATTAAGTCGAACTAAGTTTTGTTGACGGATGATAATTCGTAAAAAATGTATGCTACGTCGTACGATAATGTATCTTATAATCTCGAATATTGTTAAATCAGTAAACGTATGTTATAAGCCAAAAAACGTATTTTTACCATACATGCTTTACTTTCACGGATGTACCGATCGCACTTCTGTTTTTTCAAAATTTTTTCAGTTGATACTTTAGTTTATACTAAATAAATTTTTAATTATAAATAAAAACGCTTAACCGGTATTTTATTAATTTTAAATCCCTAATATTTTTCTAATATTTGCAATATATATAAACCGGTTCTTAAAAGTTACGAATTATTATTTAAATTTATTTGAATTTTTTTTAAGGATAAGAAAAAATTATGCTGACTGTTTTTATAATTATTTGAAATAAATAAATAATTTATTTATTTCATAAAATGTTTTGTCAAAGTTGACATTTTGAAAGCATTTCGAATTTAACACTCACAAATAAAAATGAATAACCCATTAAGGGTAATAATAATATGTGCGTATAAACAACGTATGTTTAGGGGGTAATATTTTAAATGAAATTAAAATACGAAAATTGTCTCTGCATTATGATTAAATGTAGCAAAACCAAAAAAATTTCTAATCCCAAAAGCACCGAACCAACAAAAATTGTGTGCAAAATTTTATTTTCTATTGGCTTAAGCATGTAACAATTCCGTTGGCTATGTAAGTGTGCAGGACAGATAATTCACACATGTGAGAAGGACCTTTACGTGCTTCATTTAAATAAGTAGCTGAAAATCGTATTCTTGTTTTCTCGGGTCAAATTTAAATATGTATCATGACAACGTATCATCTCTGAAGCATTTAATAATATATTAAATGTTACTTTTATTAGTTTAATAAAAAAATGCAAAATATAGGAACATCGTTGCTGTCTTTTCTTAGGATATGAAGAGATAAAATTTAGACTGAGTTTTTCATTTCTACTACAATTAAATTTCATACAATTTTTTGATATAATATCAATTCATATCATATAAAAAACATTATTATATATAAAAATTATTATTTATTAGGCCTTTGTAATTAATTTTCTTTAAAATAAACTTAATACTAATATTTTTGTTTCCTGTTTTCTGCAGAAACCACCCAACGGAGTGGTAAAATATTGAAAACAAAAAAAATTAATTAGCAAAATTTTTATTTTAAAAACTGACCTTGTGCTTAAAAATTTAGGAAAGAAAATTTATTTTTATAAATACCATTACTAAATACAAACTGCCATATTCATAAAAATAAATTACAATTAAAATGTATTTTATGACAAAATTTTCGTACAAAATTGTCCTAAAATACATTTTAAATCTATTTTAATATTTTATGAATATGGCAGTAAGCATTTAATTCTTAACCTTGGCCAAATGACTTTGAATTAGTATGTGCTAAGTTTTTTGGATATAAATTATATATAATTTATGGAGTTGCAAATGTATATTGTCGAAATTTCGAAAGCAGAAAATTGTTTAGTTATTTATGAACATATGCATATGTTTATAAACGATTATGCCGAATACTATATAACCTTCACCATATACATATGTTAATCTAATTTATTGAAGTAACTTCAATAAAAAACAAATATTGGGGTGACAGAGAATTAAAAAAAAAAACAAAATTAAGTACTATATATAATTTTACATAAAAATATTATCGACTCTTAATGGGTAAATCATTTTTTAATATTTTAGTATTTTCATAAAGATTTCTTTTCTACGAAAAGTTCAGAGGCAAATCACCTGATGTCTTTTTCTAAAATTCATAAATTTGTTTTTTTTGTTTTTATTGGAGTAACTTCACTAAAATAGATTTGTTCCAAATGATATTTAAAAACTAGTTAGCCGTGGTGTTTTGACCGCTGCCTCGAAGGACATGTACATCTAATACCTTGGCAAACTTGATTTCAAGCCGAACACGGACGGACAGACCGACATCGCTCAATCGACTTGGCCATGCATAAAAACTCTGAATATATATATATATATATATATTCCACCTGTGGTTCTTGGCAAAACTTATAAACAGACGCTCGACTTTACAACAGATACAGTTTATAGTAGAAAGCGGAAAGTATACATATACAGTTTTGATTATATAAAAATGTACCTAGCAATGTGTAATTTTAATATCACAAAGGTTAGATCGGTCGTCCCACAGTTAACATTCGGCAAATTTTAACTTTTAAATTTTGAGTGAATAATTTAGTAAAGATTTAGAATGTGCTGTACGTGTGGAAAAAAATATTATTGTGTACGAGTAAATAACTAAACCAATCAACGCCAATCAAGCTGCTGATAAACTCTAACATATGTATGTCTATTATTAGTTAGATAATTGCAGTGCACGCTCGGTCCTCGAAGTCAAATTTTAATTGAAAGAATATATGACATGATTTTTCAAAATTTTGCAAATTAATTATTTTTAAGAAAGTTGGATTTAAACCATTCTTTTAGAAAATCATTGCTAAAAATATGAGTTGAATATTGGAGTTCATGAGGTGCTGTTGCATGCTTTTCATAGCTTATTGTATGCATATACTGAGTGTTGCCGATATGATATCCACAAAAATCCCTATTTATAAATAAAAATCCCCAATTTTGTCCCCAAAAAGAAACAATTTACAATACGCAACTTTGTTAAAAAGAAGTTTCGTCGTGATCTTCTTCAACTCTTTTGAACATATATTCCGATTTAAAACTTTTTATCAATGCTTCAGGAACTTCGACTTATAACAGCAGATTTTATAATTATTAAAATGGGATTTTATTCTTATCAGTGATTCCAACATTTCATACTCCCTGGTTTTCATAGTGTTCATGCACGAAAATATTCTTTCTATAAATGCATTCCTTATTGGCATAGTTAGCAGATTGCACACAGAAGCAGCGATTTTACGAAAGAATTCATTTCCAGCATTATCTTCGTATTCGTAAACTATTGACCAAAAGCCAAAAATGTCTTCGAGCATGAAATTTTTCGTGCTTAATGCAACTTTTGAGTCCATGGTTGTTTTTAAAAATTTACATACTGAATAAAATTTTTTCCTGTTTTTAATATTCTTAAACTGTAAATTTTTGTTCGTAGTTTTTCATATTTTCGGGGAATCTTTTAGCCCTTTCTTTTGCTAGTAGATTTAAGTATTTTAAATAATTTCTATAAAACCAATTTGGTCCGAAAATGGTAACAAGTCCTAAGAACATAATATGCCAATATCTATGTCGATGATATCCAGACAAATCTTGTTTGAATAATTCAAGTGTTTATTTTATCAATATCGAATTTAAGATATTGTGGCTTTAAAAATTTTCAACAAATTATATACTTGCTGTTTTACTAGATTTAGCAATCAGGTTCTTTGTTAATTTCAACCGTCTGTCCGTAACGGTTCAATAGTTTGCCCATACTAGAGATGAGCGATATTTCAGTACCTGTGATTTAATCACTGTGATTAAAAAATCACTAGTCACTACAGTGACTGAGTTAATCAAGTAACAGTTCTGCTTAAGAACGTTCTTTCATATTTGCACACACACACAAACTTAAATTTAATTTTAGTTTGTGAATCCTTTATTTTTACATATAAAACAGCTTCTTTGATGCGTAGCTTTTTCTTTTTCTTTTTTCCAAACTTCACACATACATATGTAACAAAAAATATTGTGGGCTTTTTTTATTTCAACCTACCCAGTTAGCATTTGGAAGGTTGTTCTTACAAAAATCACCAAAGTGAGTCATTTTAGACTACCCAAGATGACTTAAAACTGATTAATCAGTTGTGCGTTTAAAAAGAGACTCGAATATAATTCCGACAAACTAAAAGAAAGCGAATTGTTTAAAAAACAAAAATTACAAAAAGTAAATGCTTGAAATTCGATTGTTTTTAGAATTTTTTAGAGACATATAAAACGCAGTCTAAAGGCCGGGGCACATAGAATCCGTCATACGTTGTACTTTGACATATTCGCCTGAAGTCAAAGTAACGACGGATGAGGTTGGCACAATGAGTACTTTGCTGTGGGATTTTAAATCAGCTGTTAATCTTTTCATTAGTGTTGCCAGGGAAAGATAGGAAAAAAAGATAAATTTTTTCAATTAAAGTTACATTTTGAAATTTTCCTTAAAAAATAGTAATTTAATGTAATTTGTATAAAATCAAAGCGAGTTAAATATTAGGTGGCCGCACGTTTACAAAGACAAAATCCTAATGTTATTTTGTTGTTGCAAACCACCATATTGATGTCAAAAGTAGCTGGCTGAATAGAAGGACGCCGAACTTAATTTATCCTTTTATCATCATTCGATACATTAAATAAAGTTGTACTAGTTGGTACATGCATATTGGTTTTGAAATTAAGTTTTATAAAATTTTTTGATTTCTAAATTATTTTGAAATTTTTAAAACGTCAAACATAAACCAAAATTAGCTGGGTTATTAAGACCACCTGTAAATTAATGCGCCTTGGTATAAAATATAGTAAAAAGTTTTATTCCATATGTCAGGGAAAACAACAAGACCAATTTCATTTACTGAACAAAAACAAAACGAAAATAAAAAAAAATAACGTATAAAATAAAATTTCATACCGATGCTACTCATGAGGATTTAAATTAGAACCCAATACTAATACTTCGGTATGGAAAAGTGGATACTCTCACCGTTAAATAAAATTATTTAAAGTACATTTTTCTTTAAAAGATTGAGCTTCCATGAAATTTACTACACTAATTATGTTAAAAATGCCGTTATTAAAAATAAATTTGAGACTTATTTGCTTAAAACTTCAACACAAAATTACTGACAATTTTTCTGTAATATAATCCGGTACTTCCTGAAGGAAATTAAAGGACAATTTTTTCTAAATCGAGATGTTTCTACGATTGTCAAATTTTTCAAGCGGAATAACTGAAGTTGCTACCAATTTTCGCAAGTTTGAACAGAACGCACCAAATGCAGCTCATGTTATTTCCCAGTTGGGAAAAAATTGTTGTTTCTAAATTTGAAACAAGAAACATTTCGTGATTTCTCACTAACAGAAGAGAGTAAAACTTAAGCAATGTTATTTTTTGTTTATTTCAAACTAATTTTTTATATGGGATTTTGATTGCATTTGCAGGTGACCTTTGTAATTTAAACCGAATTGATATGTTAAGAAAGGTAGATATGTTAAGTGAGATTTTTATATCAAATTTCATTATTTGATATAAAAATCTCGTAATCTTTTAGTGATATTACTTTATTTCGTATTTGTATCAAAAGTTACGAAAATTTGACCTAACATAACAAAATTTTACAATAAATAAATAAATAAATTTTCAAAAGTTACAAAAGTGTTAAAATTGTAACCAAACGGCAATACTGCTTTTAATGTATGTGCAAAAAAAAAATATGTGCAAAGAGAGAGTGAAGAGCACAGCAAGGCAACAAAGAAGAAGAAGAAGCAATTAATAGCTGTCAAAGTATTCAATATACATCAAAAGTTAAAAGTTGGTCAACTTTCATACTTTGAATTGACGGAGACGTACTGATTGTGACAACACTCATAAGAAAACATGTATTTTAACTGAGTTGTCAGTTGAACAAGTTGAAGTTTAACGTATAACGGATTCTATGTGCCCCGGCCTTAACGATGAAAAAATGATTCAAATACATATTTTATTTTTATGTCACTTCGTAAAGAAAATAGAGACACAAATGTAAAAAAATTTTTTTAAAATTAATTTATTTGAATTTTAAGAAAATTACGAATAACATGCAAACGAATGTAACACTAAGTCTTGACGATTGATTGGTTCGCACATGAACAAAACGTCAGCAGAATAGGTTTCAAACATTTGTTCATGTTTGTCTGCGTGGAGGAAACTTGGCGAGGTTAATGCTTCGATTTCTCGTTGTTTGAAAACGACATGACATCGACAACGATGGTCTACACAAGCAATTTTAATGTGCGCACATGAAATTGTTCAATGTTTGAACAAATCAATGGTTCGTCAAGACAGCGTGTAATAAACAATAAGCAAAACTTAGTTTGCAATGTTTAATTTTGGGAAAATATAATAAGAAATATTCGTATAATATGTTTCGAAGAGGACTCGCATACGGCTAGTAATATGATCAAAAATTGACTCGAAAAAGTATCTTATTTGATTATAAGTACGATTGAAAACAGTATCGAAAATGAGTCGAAAACGCGAGTCATAAGGGACTCGTTCAGAAGAGTCGCGGCTAGGGTACCATTTTCTACCGACAAATCATTTATTTTCGACTCTAAAACGAGCGCATAAACGATTATTTTAATCGTGTCGAGGAGTCAAAAAAGACTCGAATATGATCAATAGTTCAAAAAAATGCTAACTGGGTATCGACTACTGACTACAATAGCAGCTGGCTACAAAAATATCCAAGTCGCCAGCTAATTAATTTCTTTAACGACTACCGACCACTAACTACAAAAAATAAACATCTATTATATACTTACAAATTTCAATAAAAAAGCCAAAAAATAAATATAAATGAAACATATTAGAAATTAATGAAAAAAGAACTATATGGAAAATTTGACAAATAAAAAGTAAATGAAAAATGTAATCAAATGAATAGATGATTATCATTTTTCAATGGTGCCACTATAATGGTTTTTCGCGTTTTTAATAGGGATATTTAATGTATTGCGTTTTTAAAACCACCATTTCATGTATTTATTGTATTAGCAGCACTAATCTGTCACTAAGCATATAAGCATATACTCGGTGAATCTGTTTTTTGTAGCCAAGAAAAATAGAAATTAGCCTAGTTGGCTACGGGCTACAAAAGTAGAAGAAGTGTAGTCGGTAGTCGTGTAGCGGGTAAAAGAATTATTTTCATAAGCATGCATGTATTCTATTTTTGACATCTTGTAGTCGATGATCGGTGGACTTGATTGTGATTATAGCATAATATATCAGTGTTTCCGAATTCTATATTTCTGGGCAAATTTAATTATAGCTGCTTTTAATGTTAAGATCAAAATACTTTTTTCATTATGAATACTGTTTGCATAAAATATTATTTGGTATTGAAAACTTCCTATATAAACATGTATGCATAAATAGAAAAAGGGCTACAAACGGTGATCACGGTAACTATTTAAAAGAACGGTGATTTCAACATCACGTTCACTGGTAACGACGTTCCTCACAAATCACGGGATCGCTCATCCCTAGCCCATACACATTAGATTATATCAACTTTTTAATTTATAATATAACATTTTTATACTTCTTATTGTACCAAATAAACTACTGGACATTCTGCTTACAATTAAGGTTATTCTATACAACGGTTCAAAAAATACGGCCATATAGAACAAATTACATTAATTTTGGGAACACCCTTTAATTTCTAAATTCAAATTAAAAGCTTCTTGTTATAGCGGACTTAGCAAAACATGTCCCTTGAAAATTTCAGCTGTCTGTCTATAATGGTTCAAAAGTCCGGCCACATGCACCATATTATATCAACTATTGGGACACCCGTTTATTTCCAAATCGAAATTTTATACTTGTTGTTATAGAGGAGTTCGTAATACAGGTTCTTTGTAAATTTCAATCGTCTGTCTACAGCTGTTTAAGAGAATGGCCATATACCAAATTAAATGAACTATTGGTGCAGCCTATAATATATAATTTTAAATATTATCAGCTATTACTATAACGGCCATATCAATCGACATTGCTACAAATTTACAAGCTCTTGTCTATATTGGTTTAAAAGATAGGCCTCTATAAGTAAATCTACAGTAATTATGGGACACCCTTTAATTTCTAAATTCAAATTATACACTCGTTAATATAGCGGACTTAGAAATACAGGTCCCTTTAAAGTTTCAGCGTTCTGTCTATAACGGTTCAAAAGGATGGCCACACACGTGAAATTACATGAACTATAGGAACACCCTTTAACTTCCAAATCCATGTTTTATACTTTTGGTTATAGCGGACTAAGCAATACAGGTTCCTTTGTCTAAAACGATTCAAAAGATAGGCCCATATAAGTAAATCTTCATCAATTATGGGACACCCATTAATTTCTAAATTCAAATTATAAACTCGTTGATATAGCGGATTTAGCAATAAAGGTCCTTTTTAAGTTTCAGCGTTCTGTCTATAACGGTTAAAAAATTTTGGTCACATACACAAAATTACATTAACTATTGGAACACCCTTTAATTTCCAAATCTAAATTTTATATTTGTTGTTATAGCAGACTTAGCAATGAACCTGTCATTGTAAATTTCAAGCGTCTGTCTACAAAAGTTCAAAAGTATGGCCATAAACATTAAATTTAATTAACTATTGACGCACCCTTTAATTTAAAATTTGTAATAATAATACTTGTTACTATAACGGCCATAGAAATCGACATTCTGTCCGATTTGTAAGCGTTTGTCCAAAACGGTTCAAAAGATAGGCCATAAAAGTAAATCTGCATCAAATATTGGACACCTTTTAATTTCTAAATTCAAATTATAAACTCATTGATGTAGCGGACTTAGAAATACAGGTCCCTTTTAAGTTTCAGCGTTCCGTCGTTGTAAATTTCAAGCGTCTGTCTACAAAAGTTCAAAAGTATGGCCATGCACATCAAATTTAATAAACTATTGGCGACCCTTTAATTTAAAATTTGTAGTGTTAATACTTGTTACTATAACGGCCATAGCAATCGACAATCTGTCGAATTTGCAATCGTTTCTTTAAAACGGTTCAAAAGATGGGCCCATATAAGTAAATCTTCATCAATTATGGGAGACCCTTTAATTTCTAAATTCAAATTATAAACTCGTTGATATAGCGGATTTAGCAATATAGGTCCCTTTAAAGTTACAGCGTTCTGTTTATAACGGTTCAAAAGTTTGGTCACATATACAAAATTACATTAACTATTGGAACACCCTTTAACTTCCAAATCCAAATTTTATACTTGTTATTTAGCGGACTTAGCAATACAGGTTCGTTGTAAATTTAGAGCCTCTGTCTACAACTGTTCAAAAGTTTGGCCAATACATCAAATTTAATGAACTATTGGCGCACCCTTTAATTTATAATTTGTAATATTAATACTTGTTACTATAACGGCCATAGCAATCGACATTCTGTCCAATTTGCAAGCGTTTGTCTATAACGGTTCAAAATATAGGCCCATATAAGTAAATTTACATCAATTATGGGGATCCCTTTAATTTTTAGATTTATTGTTATATAACTTTTTGTTAATGGGGCTATAGTAAGACGCAGTCATTTTAGATTTTACAGAATCGCCCTTTACAGTTCATAATACACGTTAAAAATATGTATGTTGTATGGCGACATCCTTTAATTTTTAAGATTATGAACTGTTTTTAAAACGGGACCAATCTGTAAGCATAATCTATCATATTACCAAAAATTTTTAAAATCGGATCAGAAATGACTGAGTTCTGGAGGCACAAATATAAAAAGGAACCTTCAGCCGAATTGTATAACCTCCTTCTTTTTTGAAGTCAGTTAAAAAAAAACACACACACACACACAAAATTCTGTAAAAAACATGCGAACAAATACTAATTTAATTTAAATTAATTTCCCGTGATAATAGTGAGATCTAGAACGGCAATAAAGTCAATCTATTTTAAGAGATATTCTTACTACAATTAAAATAAAAACAAATTTCACGTACAGGGTTATCAGATTTTTTCGTGTAGTATCCCCAATTAAATAAATTTTATCCCCACAAATCCCCAAAAAACGATTTCAACTATCCACAGTGCAAATAATACTATTATTGTTATTAAATTGAATTTAACTAGTGAATTTGATTGACAAAATTAAAAAGTTCTGTATCAAAATATTTCATCTCGTTGTCTTAAACAATTTTTTTATAAACATTTGTAAAGTTACACAATTGAAGCATTTAAAAATGAAACAAAAGTGTCACAACAAATTGCATTACGTATTTTTCAAATGTGTATTGTTTCTTATTAAAGATTCGAAAAGCTCGTGGTGCATTTTATTTCTTATTTTGGTTTTCATTGAGTTCATCGTGAAAAAAGCTGATTCATTTTTCAAATTTACGGAGAGACTTACATGTCATAATTCTTATGAATGTTTTGTTCAAGGCGAATCAATTACCAGGTGGTAGAGTAGGCGAATTCATTATGTTATGCTGGTAATCATTACTGCCGAACTCTATTTACATTTTTATGTATGGAGTTTGACAGTTCTGAGTAATTAATTCGGCTTGGTTTTGTTTTACCATACTAGTAAGCTAGCAGAAAAGTAAAATTTAAATAATAATAGTAAAACTACAAAAACCAAAAAACAGAATTAAAAACAAATCGCCAAAAAACCTTTTGAAATCCCAGAACGTAAAATATATCCTCAAAGAATTTCTCAATCCCCAAACTGAAATTTTTATCGCCATTTTGAAAATAAAATCCCCTAAATCACCTAATCTGACAACCCTGGTAACACAAGAAGAATTTTTGCACTGTAGGGTCATTTATAGTGCGTTCCGAGCGTGCACTGTATTAATAAATTAAAGTAATTAAATTTTTCTATACACAATTTTTATTAAGTATAGGATAAAAACATTTTATATCAGTATACAGCAACAACTTTTAACAATTATTTTACGTTTGAAACCGTCTTTGCCTTTATTTGGTATCGAAAATAATATGTAAGTGTAACGAGAGTCTAAAATACATACATAAAAAATTCAGAATACAATAAAAAAATACAGAATCAAATGAAAAAGATTTAAGAAATAAAAGGATTTAATATGTCCTTTTCAATATTCCATAATTGCTTCATGCATTTGGCTTCATGGAAGTGTTAAATCAAAGAGCATCCCCATTCTAACCAACTTGTAAAGCAGACAAATGTGCAAATAATCATTGCACACACACACACACACACACAAACATCATTCGTTGTGTAACAGGATGGCTCGTGGGCATTCACCTGAACATTGTTAATGCTTATTGGTGTGAAACTTGGAGCGATAAATCTGTTGCCATCAATTTTAAATTACTCTACAAATGGTTAAACAAACATGATGAAGTCGAAAGAAAAATATTTTTTTTCCTTAATTCATACACACAGCAAAAAATATTAAAAAAATATATGTATGTGTGAATATTAAGGAGATAACTTATTGTGTTATGCAAGTAGTTTTTAGTACGTTTATACACACGCTTTTTTCAATTAAAAAATTTATTCAAAGTTGATACGACTAAATTTACAAATTGTACTATTGTGAATGCACAGCATAAAATGTTAAAATTAAATAGCAGTTTTGTTCAAAATTGTAAAGAAAGTATGAAATGCAGAAAACCTTTACTTACTTTTTATCACTTTTTTGATAAAAATTTGTTTTTATGAGAAAAGTCGTAAGTCTTTACAAAATCTACTAACGATATGGATGAGCTATCCAGTAATTGAAATCGCAACTGCTGACTAGAACTGCGATGAAAATAACAATAAGATGCAGCTGCCTTCAGTGTAGAATATTGTTTTAGTTTTTAAAATTCAATTCTCAGAAAAATAACATATTGGACATGCCAAAGTTATTTTCGAAACTATTAATAAATGAGCGCAATCTAATTCTAAGCTAGTAAGAATGTATTTATAATATTTAGTTCGGATTCAAAAGAAGAAAAAAATCACTGATTACTAAGGTTGGAAACAATTACTTTGGGCTTTTATTTTAAATTTCTTAAGCCCTTGGCAATGTGAGTGGCATTAAGGCTTATTATTGCAACTGAGCAATATAATAGCTCTAAAACTAATATAAATTTTGACAAAGATTTTTAACTAGATGATGGTAAATTAATCCAAATTTTTGAAGCCAGAGTTTTCCAAGTTAATATCATATACCTCCAAACTTTGATATTTGCTGACGATGGAGGTTTTTAAAGCATTTTCGAAGACTCCTAAAAAGCAAGTTGAGCTTTACAGGACCACATATTAAATTTGAACAAAATTTCTCAACTAATTTTTGCGTAATGACTAGTAGGTATCATGCTCTCCAAATCAGAGAAATCAAAACTTGCAGTAAACATATGGATTTACTATAGACTTTACTTGGAAAAGTCAAATTACGAATTATGAAAGAACGTAGCTAAACAAATTAGAATTTCAAGAAAAACAAATTAACGCAGTTATATCGTTTCCCTTCGTTTTTCTTGGTTAAAGTTTGAAAATAAGTAAAAGTTCTAAATTCGAAATGGCGAATCTTGTATATCATTGCTGATTTTCAATATCAAAGTTTTCGAAACTACGTCTGATCGTTTGGCGTATTTGAATTATCCCTAGCTTATCTAGTGACTGGGCATAGTTAATCTCAACACGAACATGGATGAAAAGGCGAACAGAAGGATAAACGAATAGACAGACAGACGGACATTGTTCAGTCGACTTCGCTATACATAAGAACTTAGAAAATATTTTATGGGGTCGAAAATGAATATGTAAATTGTGACGACCAAAAAACTGTAGGGCATTTTTAGCCACATAAATAAAATGTATACCAATGTGTTCACATATATTTTGTTTTATTGATGAATTACATTAATCTAAAGAGCGGATTATATCCACCATAGAGGTGAATTTGAATTAACAAAGGAGTTTACTCCTTCACAAAATAATGTATGCTATGATACGAGAGTCGGCTGGCAAATAGAAAGAGAACAAAAGGCGAATAAACTAGAACAGTTTCGTTGTCTTTGTGTGTGGTGGATATTGACAGGCGACATAACTACAAATACAAGTAGTATAAAAGAGTGATGGTGTGGCAGAAAACACAGTTTTTGGCGAACCGGCGTGGGGTAAAGACGTGGCAGCAGCAAGGTAAAGGCGAATCAGGGAAGTAAATTGAATTACATTCGATTATTAGTAGGAACTTCTTGGTACATTACCTATTGGATTATATTCGATAGGCGAGTGGCTGAGAGGGGATCTAGGATTACATCCTAGAATTAGCAGTAGGGAAAGAGAATCGAATTACATTCGATTGCGGACAGGAGCTAGTTTTACATAATCTGCTGGATTATATCCAATATGTTATTAGCAAGAAAGGGCCATAGGATTACATCCTGGATCTAGAATCAGGGGAGATAGTCAACTTAAAGAGGAGCTGTTTGTTACCCAAGCCTGCTGCTATCGTCTAGAAGTGAATAAGAGTAAATAAAAATTGTAAAAGATAAGAACGAAATAAACAAAATCAAATTTAAAATAAGCGGTGTGAGTTATTGGAGAACCAGCTGAAAACCCGGAGTAACCAGAGTCGTTACAAAATTACAAACGGAATGAAAAACTTAGATATAAAATTTCCACCTGTGGTGCGGGGTATAAAAAGACAAAAATCAGTAATGTCATGTTCTACCTACACCAGCTTTAACATCTTTCTTCAATTAAGAATATCCTTTAATTGACTAGGTGAATTTTGTTAACACTAAGCAAGACGTGGTAGTAAAATTAACACCAGAATATTTTTTATATAATTTTTGATGTTTATATTTTATAATATTTTTTTTCCTAGATTATTCTTAATTCAATACTTTTAAGCAATTTTCTTGAAAAAATAGAGAAAAAAAATTTCATATATAAAAAAAAATATACTTTATTTTATAACCATATTTTACATAAATGAAATGGTATATAGAGAGGGTGTAAAATTTACTGCCACATATTAAATTAAAGGATATAAGTACTAACGTTGCCATAATAATGTAATATTCTTAGGTTTTTCCGTTTTTGAACAAACGTACGGATTCTTTTGAATGCAAATACCACTGTGGCTCAGTATAATTTCTGTATTCTTTACTTTGTGGCCTACGGTCTTGTGAATCCTATGGTCTCATATTTACTAAAGATGCATTATTACAAACCCAGCCGTCCACGCTACACTACTGTTACTCCGGCGAGACATGAACTACTCGATGCCTTGTTTAGTTACCTTAACCATCCACAGACATCTCCACTACGCATTTTATCCAAAAATGGTCATCCCCTTTATCTAATAGCCACAACACACGTAAGTCATATGCTGTTACACTCCCGTGTGCTAACTACTAGAGCTCTTTCTCTTATTGTAAAGGGCGTTTTGACAATTATCTGTTACTCTTTTAAATTAAACGTCTCTACTAAATATCTGCCATTTTTGTACTGCTGCTTCTTAATTTTTAATTGCTTTATAACAATTATTATTTTCCGTTGTACGCATGTCCGAAGTCGGGCTCAAACTAACGATCTTCTGTTTTAGAGCAATCACTTTTACCAACGCAGCCATTGAGGTTGCTCAGCTTTTGTTAGCTACTTGTTGTATTATTCTATATACACACCATTAGTGGAAGTAACTTATTCACCACGCTCATACGGAAACAACAACAGGAACTTCCAGATTTTATTATTCGTAACAATAATATATATTTCAGTCAAGAGTGTTGCTTCCATAAACGGTACATCATAGATGAATTGACCATGACTTCTGCCATGTAAAATGTTATAGTTATATAAATTTTATATATGAACCGTGAAACCAAGTCGTCAGTGCCTGTTTATACAAATATACTTAAATCATTTACCTCAAATTATTGAAAAGTCCAATAAAAAGCTTAATCCTAGCATCTTATATAAATATGTCTTAGTTGAAATAAAAAACTGTAAGCCTTTATATAGCCTTAGCAATAATAGTATTACGACAAATATCTTAATACTTCAGCAAAAAAAGTGCTAGTCAGTCTTCTTAAAATAATAAATATAGCCATAAACAATTCTCTTTAACCTTTCAAGCAAATGAATACGAGACAAAATCATTGTGTGGAGATCAAAGCAAATGATAAAATGTCATTTGAAATAATAAAGAATGATTTAAGAACTTTGGAAAAAATAAAACTATAAAAATGTACCAGTGCTTTTTATATGCAAGTTTTTTTTTTAAATTTTTTTTTCTGTCAATAGTTTTTGCCAGTTTAGGGAAAGATTCAATCAGAGATTCTTAAATGCTTTTCCTGCCAGACCCCTTAAGATGTAATTATTGACCATATTTTTGATTCATATAAAAAGAAAAGCGCATATAATTTCTTAAGTTGCCCCTTTTCTACAGGCCATAACAGAATGTTCCAAAATTTACGTACGATTAAAGTAAAAGAAACAGTGTTTTTTAAATCATTAGGAACACAGCATGCAGTTTTCAAAGAAAAATATTATCGCGGTTTTGCTATGCAATTATAATGCAAGATTCCGAAAAATACAAAGTATATATTTGGGAACGTTTGTTCTTAAGCATTGGCATAGATTGAGTTGTAATACAATGTACAGTGGTTTAAAAACGATTGTTTTTATCACGATGCATCGTTGCTTTGCAATCCTAGGAATTATTAAATAATTTATAAATTCTGTTTGAAATTGGCTATGTTTAGATAGGACTGAAAGAAGACCCATTATAATTAATGTGCTAATTTTTCTTTTATTCGAATTAGCTATAGATTGCCTTTAAAATGGTTTAAAAAAATTGCCAATACCGAGGTAAATTTAAATTCCTTTAGTGAAAAATAAAAAAAAAAAAAACATTTGAAGCACGTCTCGATGGCTTTTTCGCTCCAGCTTATTTAAATCTACGGGAAAATTCTCACAAACATTTTAAATAAACTAAAGATTTTTGTTTAAATAATTTAATAAAGATACAGCTGACTTTTTTCGGCTCTTTAGTGCAGTTAAAAGTAGTAATTTGATCGTTAATAAGTACACCACACCAAAAACACTTAAGTTGAAGTTAAGGTCGATCAAAATTAAAAAAAAATGTGTGCAAATTTTTCCCAAATTAAAAGAGATAATCTACAGATGTAAGCAGAAATCAGTTTCAAACCACTGTGCGATGGTAAGCAAAAAAAAACTTATTTTTTATAAATTCTAGCGAAGCACATGTGCAATTCCTTTTTTCTGTAATAATTTTTTTTTTGTTTTTTATAAGTGACTGTTGGATTTTTTCTTTATTTCAAGTTGATTCTTTCTGTTTTGTTCACATTCTACTGGCGTGGATGTGTGTTTATTTCATTGTGACATTTTTTCACTCGACTAACTTTGCTAGGTGGGATTATTTTATCTCCTTTGGGATTTTAGAATTAACTTATCCAAATAGTGTTTATCCAGTCGTAGTTTAGGTGCTGTTTGTGATGCTTCCAGAGACCTCCTAAGCAAACAGTTTATTTAGTTGGTTGGTTGGTTGATTGAAAAAACTCTATTCTCATGAACTATGAACTTGTAGCAAGCAAACAAACAAACTTGCATATATAAATAGAGAGCAAAATTTAATACATTCTTGTATTTTTTATATGTTGAACATTGCTGCAAGTAAGTACATACATACTTATGTTTGAATGTTACTAAAAGCATTCAAAAATTGAGTATGAGGAAGCATATTACAAGTCGCTGGGGAAAAATATATGGTTCCATGAGCATCTTCAATATCTTCCGGACGTGATCCAATAGCGCACTTTAAAACGCATACAAGAAAGCTATATTCCACGTAGTCGGGAAAAAATATTTGTGTGAAAAGCTTCTTAAGAGGCACATGACATTTAAACATATGTTTTCATTTTGAGCCTATAACTTCAACGTTTTCTGAATTGGAATGTGTGTTTGCTTTAAGGGCTTAAGGATACACAGAGTGTAAAAATCTAAACCTGTTGTTTTCGTCACAATTTATGTCCGTCTGTCGCAAACCTCTATGTTTAGAACCGTTAACGTAGACTATTGTAAACCATAGCCCTTATACAAATAAATAAAAAAGGGTGTTCCGAAAGCAACGTGATATTTATAAGTATATTTTTATTTTTTAAATTGTGATAGGCGGTCATCAAATTTGCACAGTGTCAGTAAAACTATGTGCGCCTTAGCAACAAGTGGAAAATATGACCGCTTAGAAAAAAAAAAAAGATATTTCCAAAAGATCCTTGACCAATATGACAATATCTTTTAAACTGTTTCAGGCACACGCTAGAAATTTGTACAGAGGTTGTAATACGATTTACCCAAAGTATGTTTCACTACGTCCGCTGTACCAAATGTAAAAAATAAAATTCAAAATAAAAGTGTAACCCAAACGTGATACAGAACCTACGTGTGCTAAACTTAGAGAATTTTTTTATTTTGTATCTGGTTTTTAATCGGAAAGGTATGGCTGCATGTACCAGTGGACGGATCGTCTTAAGATGTTCGCAGATTATTAGCGATGCGATCGGTAAAATAGGCTGTATGGTTTTTTAATATTTTAAGTAAATATGGCACTTGCCATAGAAGGTATATTAAAACAAGTAACTCTGATCCTATGTTAGTTAAAGTCTTGGGATTTGGTACGAGTTACTTTCTCACCAATGCTCGGTAAATAACTGGTTGGATTGTAAACGTGGGCATGGTACTTTGACTTGAACCCTCGTACAAGTTAATCATTTTATAAAATGTGTATTGTATATACTCGCTGTATTAGAATAGTGAGCGCGGCCCTAACTATTTTTCTTATTGATGTTGCTAAGTGCACCGGGCTACTTTCTTGTAAAAACTTATTCAAAACTATTGTTTTCTTGAAGTTATTTTTTGTTATAACCATCATCTCTCATGTGTGCAGGTATAGAATAAACTAATAATAAGTAAAGGCCTCACTACTCTTTCGTAGCTGTTGCGGACGGCTACAATGTTAGCTACTTTCTATTAATACGTAAACGTTCCATATGTTTCTCAATTGGGATGTAATTAAACAAAAACATTTTATACAATTGATTCTGATAATTACAAAAAAGACTTCTTATTACTGCTGTTATATATGGCCATATAAAAAGCTTAACAATAAGTTTTTGTTACTTATGTGTTCTATACGAAAACATGCTTTGTAATAAATTGATTTTTAAAGCAAAACAATTTTACCATTAAACAGAAAAAACATTTTTACTTTTTATCTGCCTCAGGAATTGAACCTGAAATTTGGAGTCAACGTGCTGACTACTATGACAACAGCAGCCTCAAGGTAAAGTAAATAAATAAAAAAAAGATATGATGATTATATACATAACAGAATTATAGAATGAATTTTTCAATTGCTATTAAAATTAACTACTTGCAATTAAGCTTTTATTAATTATAAAAAAATCTAATCAAGATTACATGCAATAGTAATTAAAAAAAATTTCAATTACATAATTAGGTCATCAAAACAAAATTAAGTAATAAATGCTTTTTTAAAGTATTTTAATTTAAAATCATTTAATTACAAAAATGATCAATTATGTACACGTGTGTATGTAAAAATAATAACATTCCTATTTCAATAAATAATTTAGGCTTTAATTGTATTTAAAATAAAAAAAAAACAGTTTCTACAGCGTTGAAAAACCTGACAGCTTTTAATATAGATAGGATTGCGAGTAACTTTACGTTTGCCTTGTACAAAAGTAAGAAAAGTTGGAAATGTTTTCGTGAAAATTTTTCTCGATTAAATTATAAACAAAAGTATTTTACTAAAACATATTTATATGTAATTTACTTTGTATAAGAAATAATTCTAAAATATAATCTTTCAAAAATTACACCTTAAAGAGAATGTGTTATATTCTTCTGAGCTTTCAAAGCAAATTTTAATAAAATTGTTGTGTTGTTTTTGATTTGTCTACTTCAATTAAAATTATTCTAATCGTTTTAGAAGTGCGTCTTTAGAATTTTTAGCTACACTACTAATTTCAATAATATAATTAAATTTTGTTTAATTACGAGTATAATTTTTGCCTAATAAATTTAATTATTTTGTAATTAAAAATTTTCAATTTCGATTACATGACTTTAAGACTATATGAAGTCTCCATAAATTCAATTCAATTTAAAAATTCTACAACGGGCTTTCTATTGAGCTCATGTCCAGCTGTTTGGACGATTAGTGCCGGCTGGAACAGCCCGATATAAATTCAATGTTTTCTTAAAAGAATTTATTTATATAAATTCCTATTATGATAGTGTGTAGGGCCTTCAAACTCTATCGATAACTGCGAAACTCAATAACCGGCCGGCCGCCTGGACCTCTTATAATTGCGTTACTGTATTATCTATTTATGAAGTAGTTAGTTTACGTAGTCGAACTAACATTTTACATGCAAACAAAAAAATTTCATTTTTCAGAATATGGCCTTTTATGAAATATTCAAGACTATTGAGAAAAAAAGGAAAATAAATATTTTGTATGTATATACGAGTAAAACTCACCACGTTCTGTTTTCATAAAAATTCCTTAAAAAAGTTTCATTGTTTGCGCATGCGTCAATCACCACAGAATGGCTAAACCTTAACTAGAGCGTAAATGCAGAGGAGATGAACCGGTTTCCAATAGATTTTCTCTTTGCTTAACTTAGATCTTGAGAGGGGCACCGATATTTTTTAACCGCTTTACTGATTTTAAAAAACTAATAACTTATGAATCAAAATCACGTGTTAATATGTGCTTTATTCTTCGCAAGTACCCAATTTCAATAATCTTTTTTTTATTTGTGTACTATTTCGATTTAAAAAATGGTTTTCGCTACATACATATGTTTTGGTTAGAGCTTAGTAAAGCAAATTAAGTTTAAGAAGTTTGCTTCAATAATAGTTTGCGATGTTAAACATCTTTTTCTAGTTGAGAAGAAATTACAAAGCCTACATACAAGATGACGTAGAAAAGTAATCTCCTGTGTGATAACAGAATGATATTATTTTTACGTTCATATCTAGAAAATCGGTTTTTGATACATATGATTTAATTGTCATATGTTGTTTTTTGTTTTTAGAGTTAATTTTTGATGATCGGCCTAAAACTATCTTTAATATTCCGAAAAGATTAAGTTGCTTTTAGTGCAAAATTTTGACCAAAAATTTGTCAGTTTTGTAGAGATTCAAAAATTATCTTTAACTTTAATGTCTTTAAGCAACGTCTTTCAAAAGTATTATCAAAACAACTTTAATACAATTTTATAATGGCCATTGAAAGTCTGTGTGCTTTTTTCTTTTGCTACGTTTATTTTGTTCTTCAAATAATACTACTCTTTGTACCTCGAGATCTGTATTTTCTGTATGTACTCGTAAATGTATGTGTTGGTGTTTTTCCTTTTGTGTTTGTATCGGAAAAGTATATATTATTTACAAACTCATTTAGTATGCAAAACAGAAAGAATTTTAAAATTGAAAGTTGTGTGTCACCAGTCTTGTGCGGGTTTGTCACTCATTGTTCGTATATGGATTTGAATGTGTGTTGGTTAAGCTTTTCCATCGTACAGTGATTTGAAAGTGTTGAAATAAAACGAAACCCTTAATTTCTTTGTTTAAAATAAATTACGTTTATGTTATTTTTTAGATA
The DNA here is from genome assembly GCA_916610165.2 of Gymnosoma rotundatum. Taxonomy (NCBI): domain Eukaryota; kingdom Metazoa; phylum Arthropoda; class Insecta; order Diptera; family Tachinidae; genus Gymnosoma; species Gymnosoma rotundatum. Next base: position 33,165,638 of record OU744340.1, read on the forward strand.
GAAAAAAAAAAATCATTAAAACCAGTTCACAAATAAAATAATTTTCAAGTCAAGATATTCTACCTTTACATGGAATGCCTGAAGAGATTATAACATAAAAGCTTGGATTCTCTGCCGTAAACTCAAATTTTTTTATTACCACTTTTTTATTTCACGCCTCTGTGCCACTGTGCTTCATTTATTTTACTGGTAAAATCGTTGTGCTTAAGATGATACCTGTATCTTCATACTTTGATATTTTCATCTAAGTCATAGAAAAAAGTATCCATTAGGAATAATGTATTTGTGGCTGGATTTAAATAACGAGGGCAATTAGGAAGTTTGCTAGTCATGAATTTTTTTTAAGTAATTAAGTTATCACTAAAGCTTCCATCATAACAATGTGGCCACGTATGTGTCATAAAAAAGTTAAGTAGCCGCCGATTAAAAAAAAACGATATAAAAACATTTCTTAAAACTGTTTAAAAGTAAAGTCATAACAAGTAGTACTGGAATAATTCACCAAATCCTAGTTACCGAATTTTCAAACAATTTAACTATGTATTATTTACATATATGGTGAAGGGTATATAAGATTCGGCATAGCCGCGTTTAGCACTCTTACTTGTTATACCCTTCATCACAAATAATTGAAAAAGGGTATATATAATTAAATTTGTCATTCTGTTTGTAATTTCTACAATATCTATTTCCGACTCCACGATTTCTTATGCATAGCGAAGTCGATTGAGAGATTTCCGTCTGTCTGTCTCACAGAAGGGTATTTTGCCAATCTAGCCAGACATTAGGCCAAAAATTAATTTTGAGAAATGTAAAAATTCAAGTACACAGCTGCATAGATAACAAAATTCTGCATTGTATAGTTAATTTTCAAGGCTTTTGCTTGAGATTTGTAATTTAGGGACACTGTTGAAATCAGGAAAGTTAAGTAAATTACATACCTTTTTATTGAGTTTAACCGATTTTGAAAGGTCTGTAATATATTTTTATTTTGTGAAAGGTTGTATTTACAGCTAGTTATATTAATTTGAAAAAAATTTTTTTTAAATTTGTATGACAAAAAATTTCGTTCGAGATTAAAAAAAAGAATTTTTTTGTCAAAGAAAATAAGTGAAATGGTTTTTGAGAGTGATCTTCACCTCGATCCCAAAAATAGATCACTATAAAATTCACTATCTCTACTTTTATGCTGTCGAAAATAAAAGTTGGTCATTTTTGCGCCAATTTTTTCGATTTTACCTTTTTCTGTTTTTTTTTTTTACTTTTTAGGAATTTTAGAGTTAGCAGAATACTTTTTTGTGGCCAAACGAATAAAGATTTTGTATTGATTTTTTCCTGTGAAAGGCTATATTTGCAGCTACTTAATTTAATTTTTAGCAAAATTTTGTTTTAAATTTTTATTACGACGTTAAAAAAACGATTTTTTTGTTAAATTTTTTGCAAAATAAAGTGAAAGAAATTTTGAGAGTTATAAATTTACTAGTATCAGAGCCACAAAAAAAGTAACTACCTTTCTTTCATGCTTCCACCTGTAATTAACGCTGAAGAGGATTCAGATTCGGAAGACTTCTTTGAAGAATTAGACGTTAAGGACCATAACTCATTTTCATCTTAGTGCAAAGGAAAAGTTCTTTTAAATAAATTAATTGTAACAATTTAAAAAACATAACCGTTACAATCATAAACGAGTTATAATATAATAAATTAATTATTTTCAGATAAATAAAATACTTTAAAGTAACAAATTACAAAAATATTGTTTTAATAATATTTTTCGGAGGCGGGGATTGGTAAGTCATTTGAAAAATAAATAATAAATATTTTTATAAAATTGGTGAGAAAATTAATTTTTTTTCACAGGGACGTTTTTGGGGATGGGATTGGAGGGATACCTCCCCCTGCTCATATAAATAAATTTCTATGGTTTTAAGGCGTGTGTAATCCATTTCATTTTATAATTGCCGTATTCACAAGCTCTGCTAAGGTGTAGGTAGTATTGCATACTACCTTTTGTTTACTTCTTTGTGAACAACCATTGTATCAGTGTGCCATTGTACATTGTACTTCATACGTCAAAAAGTAAATAAGAAGAAGAAATGAGAAATGAAATGAGAAATGAGTTCATCATTTGTTATTTATAAGCCAAATGGGGGAGAAAACAGAAAAAAGTAAATTAATAAATTTTTTGTGTGAGGATGAAATTCAAGACATTTTTAGGATGAACCTATTGTACTTGCTCTCCAGTCGCAGAATTATACATTTGAGGCTACCAAAATCATCATTATGGCATAATCGGGTTTTAAGATATTTTGATGAAAACAGATTTCTTCATATGATACGACTACGGCCAGAGGAATTTGCCTATATATTCAACCTTATAAAAATGACGATGTTTTTCACACAATTGGCGAGAGGCTCCAACCACGCATTGACTTGCAGCTTAAAATTGTACTTTACTGCTTGGGATCTTCAGGAAATGGTGCTTGTGTTCGTAAGGTAGCATCTCTTTTTGGTATAGGTGATAGCGGTACCATACAAAATATTAGAAATCGAGTCATTAAAGCAATAATAAATCCTAAAGAACAGTTTTTATATTGGCAACTTTCAACTTTAACTTTCTAATAAATCAGTCAAATCAATAAACTAAATAAATAAAACTAATAAAAATATCTTTTAATTCAATTTAATTTAATATAATTCACATATGAACACAAAAATAATAATTCATTTAAACATAAAACATTTAAACAAAGACAACGTTTGAAAAATATATGAAAAAAAGTACTAAGTGTTGTATCGCATTTTTGCATGAAAATTACCAACAACACAGCTAGCACCGTTGTATTTTGTTAGCACTTAGCACGTACTAGGGGGCTTGTGAATAGGGCAAATTACATTATTTTTTCAATAATCACCGCACACAAAAAGGGGCGTGCCAAAAATGGCATTTTAGAATCTCTTGAAATCAGAAATCAAAATTAAGTTTTTAAAACATTCCTTGACATTAAAAGTTGTGATTGCTAAACAAAATGACAAAAATTAAAAAAAATTGTATTTTTTAGAGGTAGGATGATTAATTCTTCTAAAGGCAACTTTTTGTTCCTTGGTCCGATTTTTGTTATTTTAGAGATTTAACATCCTATGACCATAACAGACTTTCTGCTAAGTTTCATTAGTCTAGGTGCACTCTGTAAGTTTTTAAAACCAATATAAGCTAAAAAAAAGTAATGTCCTACTAGACTGGAAAAATATCCCTCTGAAATTTTCAAATTTTTTTAAACATCATCTTTAACCCTTTCGGGACTACTGGGATAATACGTCCCAGCAATTTTCAAACTGTCTTTTTTCTTTATTTTCAACGCAATCGCCAGGGAGGTAGAACTGCCAAACGTCCAAAAACGGATAGCATCAATATTGGAGACCACTTGCCAGTAGAGCAAGAGAAGCGTTGTCGCTGTGTCCGCTGTTCTTCACTTGGCATAGAAAAGCGAACAAAGATGATATGCTCAGATTGTAACAACGCCTTATGTTAAAAGTGTTTTGGGCCATTCCACAAATAAATACCTAATTACATTCCTAAAATGTTAAAAATAAATGTAAACTTTTATCTCAATCTAATAATATATATATTTTAGTTGTCTTTTTAATTTCGAATCGCTCTTCGAGAACACTGATTGTGATTTTATGCCCGATGAAAACACTTGTTGGGATTATATGTCCCAGGATAAAAGGACGAATTTAAAATTTTTAAGTATGGAGAACTTAATACTTTTATCATACCTTTTAGAATATGAAAAAAATTTTACCATACATAATTTGGTTTGCAAAATAAAACTCCGTCCCGAAAGGGTTAAGGAAATGCAATTTTTTTAAATGCTTAGCCTATTAAGAGCCAATAGCATTTTTATGTAAAATTATATACATGTACATAAAACTTGATTTTTATTTTCCTATATACCAAATATTTGCTTTTTTGATTGAAGTTACTGCACTAAACTAGATTAACACATATGGTGAAGGGTATATAAGATTCGGCATAGCCGAATATAACACTCTTACTTGTTTTTTATGTCAATTTAATCTAAGCATTTCACAAATAGTTAGGTTTTAAATCATTCTGCATTGCCGCAGGTATTACTCTGTAGTATCCTCCGTAAATCGTATGTATGCTTTAAGCAGAAAAGTGGGAGTAAAATTTCTTTTTTTAATATATCTACAAAAAAATGTTTCAAGTGTGTTGTGACTTTATCACTCACGATCGGTCAAACTGAATTCGTATGGTCGTTTATATAGTTTATCTAAAGTTAGCAATAAATCTGTCAATGCGTTCGCAAGTTATGACTTTTCATGGCAACACGTGATTTTGTCCTAATAAACAAACAACAATAAGTAAGTAGGCGCTTATGTATGTATACTGTATGCTATATGTATTTTTAATACACATACGTATACACGTGATATTTATGCGTAGCGAAGCGCGGATTCCTTTGTAAGTTGTTTCTTTGTTTGCTGGTCCGTCAATTACGGCTTTTATTGAAATTTGAAACACTGGTAAATATATATTTTCAAGAAACAAACAAGTAGGAGCAAAAAGTTTTTTATACGTCCTAGCCTATTTTAAAAACTTAATCGATTTTAATTAAGTTTGAAAATTAGATAAGCTCTCATCTATATCTGTTTTCAGCGCTAGGACCTACATGAGACAAAAAGAGGAAAAACGGAATAGGAGAGGACGCGGATATTATGAATTTTATAATATAATATATTATTCTTGAGATATTTGAATATAGATATCTCCTGATCTATAAGATCCAAACCGCTTTAGTGGATATCTCACGCTTTCGAAGGCTATAATGTACAATAAACTAGTATATAGTAAATATAAATCTCTTTGTTTGTTTGCTTTCTATTTGTTTGTTGGTAGGCTAATCGCGGCTAAACGACTGAATCGGTTTTAATGAAATTTGAAACGCGGGTAAATATTTATCGTCGTGGTAAAAGAGTGTATTTTGAAATAGCAGTCACGGAGGGGAGAAAAGCAGAAGGAAATCGGTTGTAACTTCCTTATTGATGTGCATAATCAAATGAAAACTGTCTTGAAAACATCTCAGTAAAAAATTAGACATTGCCTTAAAAAGTACTTGCCATATAATAACTTACTTTTGTGATTGCCATATTTTGTTACTCGCTTACATTAGTTTCTAAAAAAGGAAGTATTAATGGAACTAAATTCCTTTTGTTAAAAGAGACTACCGTACTAATGGTACTTATTATTTCCTACAATAATTAATGTATTCGATTCTCAGGAATTGATTATAAAAGTCTCATGCTTTCTTAAAATCTTTAAGTTGGCAATCTAGTTGGGAAAATTCAAAAATTTTTTGCTGGGATATATAGAGATCTAATACAGAAAATGCCACTTAGAATTTTATAAACAATTTTAGAAAAAACAAATAAACAGAATGCTTGTGAAAGCTTTTGAATGATAAAAGGCTAGTCAGCAAAAGGATCTCCTTAAAACAAAAAATAATCAAGGTAAAACTATTATTTTACCAGCTATTGACTCATAGAAACCGGTTCTAATTTTTATATTTTGCATGCAACGTCCTTCTACTGAATAACCTGATGTTAAGAGGAGATCAGTTGACACTGTATATGTATGTACTTTGTGACAAGTGAGCGGGTGAAGCACCAGTTACTGTAATGTTAGTCTTACTTATTAGCTAAGAAAATAACTCTTATAACTTGGATTAATATGGGATTATATAATACATATGAATGTGTATTAATAATATTCCAAAATCAATAATTTCGACCGGATGAATTGTCCAAATTGTATAACGATTGCATTACTCCCAAAATCGAAATTCATTAGAAATCTTGTGACAAATTTCCTGCCAGGTTTTTTAAATTATTTTAAGTTGCTCTCGTATCGTATGCAACAAGAATTTAGTATAAAATATTTTTCTGGCAAACTCTATTATATATCATACATACATACGTACTTTTGTATATCTTTATATTTTAGTTGACATTTCTTTGTTGGTATGTGGTTGTAAGTATGCAGTAATTCATTATTTGTTTAAATTCTATTAAGAAATCACGTTCAATATTTGTTAACAATGTTTACAGATATTCTTGGTAATATAAAATGCCAGTTTATAAATCATCACTGTAAACTATAAGAGAATTTTTAATGAAATATTTACATTTTTTATATACTCTTATATACGTAGGTATGTACTCGTACACAACATTGGGTGTGGGGATCCTTAAGAATATGTGAATGCTAGCGCGCCTTAGCTTTGTTGTATTTATATTTTGCTTATAAAATTTATTAGAACTTTATGATAATAACAAAAGTGTTTCTTAAAATTTATCACGTTTGGTAACATAATAGATTTCCAAATATTTAATTTTCTGTTTTCATCTTCGTTCTTCGAAAAACATGAATTTTGGCGCAAGTTTTTTTAAATTTTTATATGGTACTGCCTTTGAATAAAAAACTTGATGGTAAATAACAAGTAAAAGCAACTAAAAAAAAACTGCTGCATACAAATTCGGCTACAAACATATTCAATAACCTTTCATTTCTAAATCATAGATATTTGACAGACAATGTGCATCAGCTGCATCAAAGACAGGTAATTGTTAAACTTGCCTGCTTTGCTTTATAGGAAAACAGTATCATGTGGCCAATTAGGTTAGTAGTTGGAATTATTTACTTAAACTGTTAGTTTTTTATTATCCTCGTTAAAAAACTATCATATGGAATCAAAATTATCGATTGATTTATGTAGTTCCTCTTATGTTTACAGGACTATCATTTACAATTGTGGTAGAGAGTTTATGAGGAAAGTTAGAAGCACATAATATTTGCCATAACTCACGAAAGTCAAATACCGCGATATGTATCTTGTAAAGTTAACACAGATAAAAAAATCAAAGCTTAGATTAAATTGCAAACTTCTTTCTTGGCGACAAATTAAAAAAAATCTACGGTAGCTGCTGTCTGCCTACTGTACCAAAAATTCTTATACTTTTCTGCACGTTCCAGCCACAGGTATTGCAAGCTACCAACAAACAAACAAACTAGCTGTTGCTACTGAAGCAACTGTTACGTGCTGCTTGAGGACGACTTAAGGCTTCTCGAAGCAATGCATACTTTTCATTTATGGGGATTGACTTCCGAGAGATATTGACTGTCGAAAATTTATTCCTGGTAGTGTCGTAAAAGTATTAAGTACTGAGATTTTTTTCCGGTACTCAATATTCCAATGTAACTACCCACTATTATCGGGGATGCATTTTATAGTATGCGGCGAAAATTTTCTTTCAAAATATATCAGCGCCACAAAGACCATAATGGTGGAAAAAACTATATAAATTAAAGAATTGTTGATGCCATTTAAAAGAAATAAAAGCAAAAAGATACAGTTTAATAAATTATTTGCACACATAAATATGTTAATGTAGGTATAAGAGTTGTTAATTTTAAGTACTCAATCACAAAATATTGAGTAATCTTAAGTAGCCGCTTTAATGCTTTTTAGCAGACCATTACCGATGTTAGTCTAGTAGTACAGCAATGGCTTTGGTGTGGTTTTTATAGTGGTGATCTCTGTCTCTTTTTACTTGTAGTCAGTGACCCTTACGAATCTATAATGTTACTCGTTTTCATCCTCTTTTACCCTACCTCGATTTCTTGTCGATGACCCTGAATTGTATTTAGCAGACGACTTTATTTCTGTTTATTTGAACCTTCTTTTGCTAGGAAACTGTTATTGTTTTTTTCCTATAAATTCTTTTTAGGTACACCTTAACATACATAATTTCAACCTTCTTTCTAGGCCTTTAGCTTTGTTAGTTACCATCAACATTGCCGGAAGTGATTTTAGTAATTCATCGTCATTGTGCTCTTCAGGTTAAGTTAATTCCTCACAACGTATAGGCATACTGATTATCTTAGCAACGAATCTGAAAACACCGGTGTCTCAAATCTTCGCAGATGCTACTGGGGTTTTTACGGCTGTCCTCCTTTGCTTAGTAAAGGTTTTACTGCTTTGTTGTCTCTCTTTTCCTTTTGTACCTGCTTTGCAGATTCATTTAGTGATGTGTGCTTCCTGGAGTGTGAATGCCCTTCCCATAACTAAACCATTTCCTTATTGGATCAGCTTCAAGAATATTTTGTTACTAATGTTACTCGTTGCGTTTTTAGTATTTAAAAAATGCTTAAAATGCTTTTTCTCTTTCTGTGTAATTTCTGTTCCAACTACCATGCAAAGTTCTCAGGAAAAACTTAAATAGCAGAGATCTTCGCAGGTTTCTACTTGTCCACCACTATGATGTGTTCTGATTGTGAAATTGCATCAAGCCGTTCAGATATTTAGTAGAGATTTAAGTTTTTAACTCGGAAGATCTGTCAAAACTTGTCCAATATTTGTTTTTAAATATCTGACGCATTACGGCTACGCGATCCTAATAGAATCAATGGGAAATCAATAAATTACAGAATATGAAATTTTTAGCTATTTTACAAAAAAAAAGTTGGAATCTTAGAAGCAGATTTCAAAAATATTTTTTGTTTCCAGCTCCCTGCTAATTTTTGGAGAGGTTGAAGAAAAAATTAAGCTTCTCGCAGAAACTGTAGATGATCTTGTATGCTTCCGAGCACTTTATTCATCAGTCATTTTTTTATGTATTCAGAAGTTGTTCAAAAACTACATTTTTATCGATTTATCGAAGTGATATAGTGTTGTCATTTAAAAGCTGCAGATTTATTTGACTTTTCATTGTGTAATTAAATCCATGCTTCTTTGCGTGGAAAATAAAAAAAAAACAATAAGAACAACTATAAAAACTATATAATTGTATTTACTATCAATCTAAAACTCAAAGTAAACAATTTTTATCAAACATTAAAAATACAAAAATTGTGTTCATATGTAATTCCAGCTGAAATTCATTATTATTAGTTACACCTAAAAACCACTGTCACTTTCTCTGCATTAATTGTCATCAACTACATTAAAAGGTAATAATAAACATATATTTGTAAGCGGGCTTAGCAAGTGGTGGACTTTTTTTTTCTAATTTTCAAGTAATTGTATATAATGTTTCAAAAGAAAGGCTCATAGAGGTTAAATTACTAAAACATTAAATTATATCAACTATTGGGACATCCTTTAATTTCAGATTCCAAATTTTATACATGCAGTGTTAGCCGACTTAGTAATATAGTTTCTCTGTAAATAACATCCGTCAGTCTACACATCCGTCTAAATTTCAAGTGTATTTATATAATGGTTCAAAAGATAGGGCTATACCGGTCAAATTGCATCACTTATGGGAAAACCCCTAAATTTCTAATTACAAATTGTTTACTTGTTGTTATAGCGGATATAGCAATACAGGTTTCTTGTAAATTTCAACTGTCTCTCTATAACGGTTCAAAAGTTCTTTCACATACACCAAATTAAAGGCAGTATTGGCACACCGCTTACTCTCCAAATCCAAACTTTATACTTGTTGTTATAGCAGACTTAGCAATACAGATTCTTTGTATATTTCAACAGTCTGTCTATAAGTGTTCAAAAGTATGGTCATATGAATAGAGTTAAATGATCTATTGGGGCACCCTTTAATTTATAAATTTGAACATTTGTACTTGTTATTATAACGGTAATAGCAATTGGCATTTTGTCCAATTTTTAAGCGTTTATCCATAACGGTCCAAAAGATAGGCCCATATAGGTCAATTTACGTCACCTATGAGGACACCCTGTAATTTTTAGATTTTTTTTATTCCTTGTTGCTATTAGAAGCATAGTATGCTCATTTTTTTTTTTAATTTTCGAGTTGTGCCCTACACGGTTCATAATACACCTTAAAAACGTGTATGTTGTTTGGAGACACCCTTTAATTAAGCATAATCTATCAAATGACAAAAAATTTTAAAAATCGGTTCAGAAATGACTGAGTTCTGCAAGCACAAACATAAAAAAGCAATATTCAGCTGATCTGACAAACTCCTGCTTTTTTAAGTCGGTTGAAAATAAAAAAATTTGGTAGTTCATATATATTCTTTTACATAAAAATTCCATATGCTCCTAATGGGTTAAGCATTTTTAAAAATTTTAGTATTTCCTTAAAGATCTCTTTAAAAGCTATAAAATGATACCCATATTGATATTTCAAAAATTTTTATTTCAGAGCTCCGGAAATCGGAAAATATTGGTGATCGCTAATTTTTTCACTTGATGTTTTTGTGTTATTCTTTAATTCTCTATAGCCCCATATATTTTTTTCGGATTGGAGTTACCTTATTGTTCCAAATGACATAAAAAATTAGAGGTAAACGATATTTATGTAACCAAGCACTAATACTAGACAGTGATTATCGATTAACGATGAAAGTTGTCGGAACTTAAAAAAGAAAGAAATAAAGTTAAAACAAGAATGTTGGCAACATAAAAAGTTTAAAAGTGTAAGAGTAGCAACTTCAGCAACTGTAAAATACTTAAATTATGCCAAGAATTAGTTTGACTGTCTGACATTCCCATTGACTATTCGATCATTTAGAAAAACCAATAAAAGAAGCCAAGAGAAAAGAAAAAACCAGGCTGTCTGCAATAAAAGTTGTTTAAATAGCGAATACGTTTTCACTTTTTCCTTATGTATGCAAGTCTGAATGAACGAATGAAAAAGGAAGGCTCAGTATGTTAAACACTTGTTTTATAATTACAAGACGAAGTAGGGTACTAAGTTTAGTTATTTTTTATGACAAAATAAGCTAATTAAATAAAAAATTATTTGGGACTTTTAATTTTTTGCGCGAGAAATAACACAAATAAAGCAATAACAAATGCACTACTAAACATCCCATACCTAAATTAAAAGCAAAGTACATCTACTGTATTGACAAACTACAACAACAAATAACACACGGAAATTTAAAGCAGGAAAACAATTGGACAAACCAAAAAAAATAAATGAAAATAATTACGACAGGATACCAGTAAACATCATCATCATCGCAAAAAAAGAGCATTGCTCTTTTTAATGCGCTGCTCTTTCATTGCGAATAACAAACATATTGGCGCAGAGCAATGCGCAATAATCAAATATACTCGTTGCATGTTGACTTGTAATTTTAGAAATTATACTTAACGTTTTTTTTTTTAAATATAGCCCTTAATTTAGAATTAACCAACAATATTTTTAGGAGAAGCCAAAGGGAAAATGATAGTGGTATCGACAATGCATCGTTATCCAAGGAGTCAAAAAAGTCTGAAAATAAAAAGACAGGCCTCGTCCCACCGACATCAACGAAGCCTGCCCACAATACTTCGGATTTAAATAATACAAGAAAGTTTGCATTTGTTAAAAAAAGAAGGTGAAAAAATACATCAATCAAATAAACTTAGAACAATACAAACTGATGTGGGAGTTCCAGAAGGCCGCACAAAGAAATTTATTTTGAATGTTAAGACACGCTGGAATTCATTTTACTACTTGCAGAAAGAAAGTAAGACATTTACAAGATATCTTCAGAACTTCTGCTTAAAACTACTACCGGTAGTCCTGAAATGGTGAGCGGACACGAACTAGAAATTTTAAAACAAATTGTCCTGCTGCCAAACCATTCGAGTTTGTCACCAAGGATTCTTCAGAACAAAATTTTGTAACACCGTAAAAGTCATGCCAATGATAAATTGTCTTACATCAAAACTTTTAAACTTTTGATCAACGCTTGGTTGCGTCACACAATTATAAACAAAACTATTGGGTGAATTTGGTAAAAGATTCGGAATAAAAGAATTTAATTTTTTGTCACCCCAATATTTGCTTTTTTGATTGGTGTTACTTAGCTAAACTAGATTTACATAGATAGTGAAGGGTATATAAGTTTCGGTATAGCCGAATATAGCACTCTTACTTGCTTTAAAGAATTATTGTTATGTTGTTATATTGTTATATACATATAATTCTCTTTATTTGTGCAAAAAGTTATTTATTTTTTTAACTGAAAACGTAAAACAAACTATTACACACTAACTATAATAACGTACTTCCAACTACATGTCGCCGGTCTCATATAGAAAGGTCCTTACTCGCATAATCGTGAATTTACAACAGGAGGTAAAAACAGAATAGAAACTGTATTTATTACAATGTAATATTTGAAAAGTTGGTAAATGTAAAATGTAAATGATACTATTGCACTGAAATTTTGTGATGGGGGGTATCTCTGTGAAATGTATTGGAATCTTGAAAAAACTTAATTTCGTAAAAATTTGTACATGAGACCAGCAATTTGTGTTTTTTTCTTTACTTTAATTCTATAAAATAGTTGACCTATACAAGCAGGTATCATAATTTTTGTTCGATATTGAGTACGTATCGATATTTTTCGATCGATACTGTATTAAGTAAAAATATCGATACCCTAGTGGTATCGATCTATCCCTAATTGCCGGACCCTTTAGAAATATGATAAAAATGTGATAAAGGTTGAAAAATAAAAATTAAAAGAAATAATTTATACTTATGCTAGATTTACACGATTGAAATTTTCTTCAAATTTGCTTTTCAAAATTCTTTTAACTCGTGTAAACAGCAAAATTTTTTCAAAATTTATTGAACAAAACTTTTGAACATTTTATTGATACCGTGTAAATAAGCATCAAAATCGCCTCTGGCAATATTGACAAACATAAATAATTTGACAACATGTTCATTCTTTTGATTCAAAATATAAACTGTTTACCCAAGGCAAATTGATAACAGGTATACTCACGGCGAAAATAAATACAACACTGCGATAGAAACATGTACATTTTGTTTTTGTACAAATAGTTTTCGGCTGTCAAAATCAAAGGAGATTTTAACTTTTGACACTCGAAGAAGGAAAAAAATTTTCGCCGTGAGTATACCTGTTATCAATTTGCCTTGCTGTTTACCATGGCGAAAATATACCAGGTGGTCGCAATGGCGAATTCATAATTTTCGCCGCAAACGTGAAATGTCAAACTCCATACAATAAACTGTTATACATATTTTTTATATATGGAGTTTGACATTTAGAGTTTACGGCTAAATTAATGAATTCTCCATTGCGGCCACCTGGTATTATTTCGCCATGCTGTTTACATATGTATGTACGTTTGCTGTTTATATGAGTTGGTAAGTATTACATTTTTAATAACTATATATGTATTTGTAGAATAATATATCAGTATTTTTAAAAGTAATACCATATATAATAATTTGCGCAAAAATCGCAAGCAACAGAAAAAGCGGACAGGAGATGACTGAGACTGTTCATCGAAGTACGCGAACCGACTTGGAATTTTAGAATAGATGGGTACAGGAACCGAAAAGAAAAAGGGAAGTGCTGGTCAGAAATTGCTGCTGCAACGAATCATTCCAAAGCCGACTGCAAAGCACCATTTAACGCTGTACGATCACGCTATAATTAAAATTGTTTTTTTTTGTATGTTTTGATCACATTTAAAAATATTATATATTGAAGGTGGAGCACAAAAAAATAAATACCTCGAAAAGTGGACAAGGTGGCGTTACTTATATATCAAAATATGAATATTTCGCAGCTCTACACTTGTTAGAAACTGTGAGAAATCGTGAATCAGGAGGTACAGAATCAAACTCCGAGACCTTAACTATTTGTGCTTTTAAGAATTGGGATCGTGTTGAAGAGCAGTTTAAGAATTCGAAAGCTCAAAGTTCACATGCAAGTGCTGCTCTCGAGAAAAATGCTTTTGCTAAGCGCAGAAAAGTACAAGAAGTAAATGAAATTGACAGTAAGCGTTCAGAAGTTTACGAAAAACTTTGCCAATTCCTGTCTCAGAAAGTGTCACAAAGAAAAGAAGATATAAAGTTGGCAGAATGGCTGTTTTTCTTTTTATAATTGACATATGCACTTCCACAGTGTGCTGGTGCTATAATATCGATGTGTTTTCCATCTAATGGCCCGATTGAATTGGGAAAATTCCAAGTTTTATTTATACTTTCGGAAATACACTCCAATTCCTTCTCTGTTGCTGGCATCAGTACCAATAAATATTATTTTGTTTATGTTTTTTTTTTGTAATAAATTAGGTCTTACCTTTAAAAATTCATCTTTTAACACTTTATATAATGCAGCGCAGACTTCAGGCACAATCAAACATCAAAATTACGTGACTGTCCCCATATATATATATAGATTCCCATATATTAGTTTTGGCTTTTTCTATTGATGGGGTGACGAGATTAAGCAAATAATCAAAATCGTCTGGTGACATTCTCACAAAATTTTTGTATAGGTCGGGGTCATTTCTTTTAATCGCTCTCTAAAAGAGACTTACATACCGTTAACTTCCAAAAGAAAAACTCGAACCCAATGCTCCTTTTGCTTTCTTCTTTTTTTGCAATATTATCCGCTACTTCTTCCTCCAATATTAAAAATGTTGATGCTATGATGATTGTTTCGTCGTCAATACTTACTAATTGTTTTTTTTTTATAATAGTAAATTATTTTTTACAATAATAAATTATTTCACAAAAGAAGCTAATCAAAGTCAATTTTTCCAATATAAAAAGATAACCAATAGTGTAAATTAGCTTCAACAAATTTTGATCAAATATTTGTCAAAAGATTTTGAGAAATATTGAAAAAATATTTTGATCAAATTTTTGGTACGTGTAAATAGCACATCAAAATAAATTTTCAAAATTTTGATAAGACTTCAAAATACCTTCAATCGTGTAAATCTAGCTTTAGACTCCGACTTTCATACATCGTACATAAACTTTCTTCCAATTGGCTTAAATATATTTTCAATTTAAAAATAAACAAATTAAAAATTGTCCAATCAACTGCTAAATCTGGTGCTCAGGTTTAGGGATTCTTTAGGTTTAATGAAGTCGAAAGGGTTTATAATACACCCTACACTTTAGTTTTATCTACCACTTAAGAGATTTCTAAGAATTTACTAGATGCCTCATTGTACGGCATTTTCTACACTGCTTTTGATGTAGAAGCCTGGCGAAACAATTTTCGGTTTTATCATAACTTCATAGCAAAGATACCTTTAACACGAGAACTCCGTCAGTACCAGTAAGTCGCGTTTATATGAAATTTTGGTTAGAACCTTTGCTAAACGTTCACGTATCATTAAAAATATATCACTCTTCACGTTTAAAACAAAAAATGTACCCAAAGTTGCAGAAAATAAATCGGTCTAGTGTGAGCTTGAGTCACGCACGTAGGGTTTTGTACTATATACGGGTCAACCTTTATTTTTAATGTTATTTGTTAAACTAGTTACAATGAATGCCGTTACTATTGGCACACCACTTATATTTAATTTTTACTTGCTTCTTTAGTGACTTAGCAGCACATATCCAGCCTATTACGGTTAAAAAAAAATAAGGCCATATACAGTGAAAATTATGTTACTATCTCGGTACCCTCCATTTCATTTTTAACCGACTTTAATTCTACTGAATTTTGCTTTTTTACATTTGTGCCCGCAAAACTTAGTTATTGCAGAACCGATCTTAAAAATTTTTTCTTTATTCGAGATTAATTGATTACAGATTTTAAAAACAGTTCATAATTTTTAAAACTAAGGGCTGTTCCATGTAACATACATGTTTTTATATGTTTTATGAACCGCAATCGGCGTATCTATAGATGACGTAAATTAAACCGTTATAAACAAACGCTTGAAAATTAGTGAGTATGTCGATTGTTATAATCGTATAAGAAAAATTAAAAATAATCAAGATTATAAATTATAGGGTGCGCCAATTGTTCACATATTTTACGTATATGGCCATACTTTTGAACAGTTGTAGACAGGTGGTAGAAATGAACAAAAAAAAAATAAGTAAGCGTTATAACAAAAAGTGTACAATTTGGATTTGGAAAATTAAGGGCGCTCCTATATATCATGTATATGGATAAACTGTTAAACAGTTTTAAATAGAAGGTTGTAACAACAAGTTTAAAATGTGGATTTCAAAATTAAAGAATATACCAATAGTTAATGTAATTTAGTGTATGTGGCCACACTTTTGAGCCGTTAAAGAAACACCTATAGTAATACATCTTTTATGAACATATTAAGAGATAAATTTCTGTGACAGATGGACGGACGGAGAGATATTGTGACGAACACAATAGGGTTACGTTTTTACAGTTTTTGTACTGGTGCATATGGCTCCCAGAGTGATGGAGGTGTGTTGTCTCACTCAGGCTTTGGGCAGAAGCTTTTCAATAGGCAATTGGACTTGCTTGAAGATGATGTTTTGCTGGGATCAAATTTAAAATTCCCCTCTTTTATGGTTGAAAATATGTTTAATGCGACCATATCCAGGTTTGTGAACAGAAAATTATCTCCCAACTTCTATTTTAAAACTTTTTGATTTTAGGCGCAAATCTGCCACTTGAACGCGAAATATTTTATAAACGTTTATCGCGAGCTCGCCGTATTATTGAGAATGCTTTTGGCGTCTTAGTAGCCCGCTGGAGAATTCTTTTGTCACCTTTGCAAATACACGAATCATCCGCAGAAAAAGTAGTAAAAGCCGCAGTACTTTTGCATACATTTTTAAAAATAAACGATGGAACCTATTGTACACCTGATTATGTTGACCAATACGAAGGTGATTTGTGAGTTAATGGATTGTGGCGAAGAGAAATTTCCGCTCCGTTACCGAAACATGGACGAAGATTGTCTAATAACGCATCGAGAGATGCATACAAAGTTAGAGATGAGCTAGTGAGATAAATCTCCTCACATCCTATTTAATTTACTTTTCAAATGTCACATTTATTGCGTTAAACTTGTTCATATAGTTTTCGTAAAAGTTGAATAAGAAATATAAAAAGTTTAGCTCTAAATGAAACCAATAAAAGTATGTATAAAAATTCATTTTATTAGTTATTATGAAGTAAGTATAAAAAATAAGAAATGGAACTGTTAAAGGTAAAACAAAGAGTAACAAAAATAAAAAAATCAATTCACGACTTGATTAAACAACAACTGCATTCTTATCAAAATGCTTCCATAAAAGCTTTTTCTTTACAAAAAATTCAATTGCACTTAGTAAGTAGTAGTAGTAGTAGTAAGTTAAAAAATAAAAAATAGATAAAATTGAATATAACTAATCTCTTTTATATACTAATGATAAAATTTATATTTTCAGGCGCTCCTCCTCCCAATGCTTGAGCAAGTAGGAATCTAAAACTTTAAAAAAATCTGCATTCCGGCTCTTTTCGGAACTATGTTTTTTTGCGGCAATTAAATCTGTGACAGCTCCACAAAGCTGGTGCGCTTCTTCTTGAATTTTGCGCCACTTTTCTGTTCGCGTTGAGCTGCTGCGAGGTCGTTCTTCCTCTGTTGAAGCAGTGGCGCTTTCGTCAAAATTGAAAGACATACTCGAAGTATTTGGTGAACACGGACTTACCTCAATTACTTCTGAGTCTTTCATTTCAACTAAAGTTAGGAGCTCTGACGATGCCCCCTGCATATTCGTAAACGTTCTGTAAGATAAATATTATACTAACCAAACATACTCTTAAATAATTGTGTATAGTTTATTTTGCCATATTCCAAAAAATTTAAAATGTGTTTTATAACAAAATTTTTATACAAATTTTTCCTAAAATATGTTTATTTCAAATCAATTTTAATATTTTATAAATACAATTTTTAACAAAAAATGTAAAGTGAAAAATTAGGGTGGCCGGTGTTAGTCATACCACATAGAAAAAAAAAACCTGCGCCCGGCCGAAGGCCTGCTATGCAGAAAATCTTTAGTAATCGAAGGATAAAATCCTTGCACTTGGCCCCGGAAAACTGTCATTTAGTAATATTTACTTAAAATAACATTTTCCATCCGCTGAAAAACTTTTTTTGTGTTGTAATGCCGCTAAACCTTATTTATTTGATCAAGTTATGTTTTTATGAAAAAAAAAACTTTTTCGTTGTAGACTGATTTTTTTCACTCTTTTTCTTTTAGTTAGGTTTAATGTTACCCTCTTCGTAGACAACTTCTTTTTCATTTTTAAGCTGCGTCCATAAACTAGATTTGTTCCAAAACATTTCTTACCTGTGGTGCCTGTTGCAGCAGCTACAGCTGCCCAAGACTTTTCTTTTTTTAATTTGTTTCTGTAGTGATGCTTGCTTTTATCATATAAGCAAGGAAACATTTGCACGGCTTCTATTAATTTTGCTTCCATTTTTATTGTATGGAATTTATTTATTTGTTAAATTATTGTTCAATGTTAAATTATTAACATAAAATAATTTAACATTATGCTTTGATCACATTAAAAAGTAAAAAAAAGTAAAAAATAAAATAAATACCTCCAAAAGTGGGCAAGGTGGCGCTATTTATCTATCAAAATAAGAACTCTACACTTTTTAGATACTGTGAGAAATCGTGGATCTGGAGGTACAAAATCGAACTTCGAGGCCGTAACTAATTGTGCTCTTTAGGATTGGGATGATTTTGAAGAGCAGACTTGGAATTCTGAACGTTAATGTTCTATTGTAAGTATTGCTATCGAAAATAGTACTCTTGTAAACCGTAGAAAAGTGCAAGTAAATGGAATCGACAGTAAGCGTACAGAAGTTTACGAAAAACTATCTCAGAAAGTGTCACAAGGAAAAGAAGACATAAGTTGGCAGAATGGCTATGACGAGTATGTTGGGCAGCAGCTTTCTGCATTGCATCATTATTAGCTACTTCTTCTTCCAATATTAAAAACGTTGATGCTATGATGACTGTGTCGTTGTCCAGTCCATACTTGTTTATTGTGTTTTTATAATAATAAATTATTTTTTATAATAATAAAATTTTTCACAAAAGAAGCAAATTAAATCGATGTTTTCAATCAAAAAAGTTTACCAATAGTGTAAATTAGCTTCAGCAAATTTTGATCAAATTTTTATCAATATATTTTGAAATATATTGAGAGAATATTTTGATCAAATTTTTAAAACGTGTAAATAGAACATCATAATAAATTTTCAAAATTTTGATAAGACTTCAAAATACCTTCAATCGTGTAAATCTAGCTTTAGTAATTTTGCTGATAAATAAAAATTAAATATTTTATTTCAGAGAAATATCTTTTATAAAATTTGGTGACAGATGTGGGTAAAGAATATATTTCGGCTTTATAAATTTATGACTTGCTCATTTAACCGAAACCTTGTGGCACTCATCTAAATTGATGAATGTTGATTGTCTTGATAAAACGGGATTCTCTCTTCGCTGGATGACAACGTTTATGCTACAAGTCAATACAAAACCTCCATTTTAAGGTACTCCAAGTACTCCGCGTGCATCCAATGTGGCCATTAACTCGTTGCCGGAAATAGTCACCTTATTTTTGGCTGTTCAAGGGTATATTTAAGTTTGTCATTTCGTGTAAAATTTCTACAGCAATGAAATTTGTTCTAAGTTCTTATGCATAGCGAAGTCGATTGAGCGATATATTGTGTCGATAGAGGTGCTATTGGAAATCAGCATGATCGGTCCATTTCCTTTGAGGCAGCAGCCAAAACACCACGCCTACAACTAATTTTTCATATCATTTGAAACAATAAAGTAACTACAATTAATGAAATAAATATATGGAGCGATAGAGAATTTAAAAATAAGAAAATAACAGCAATTGAAAAAATTAGCGTTCGCCTATATTTTCCGAGTTTCGGGGATCTGAAATTTAAATTTTTTTTTTTAAATATCAATATAATTATCATTTAAAAATGTTTGAAGAGATCTTTAAAGAAATGCAAAATATTTTTTTAAATGCACAGCCCATTAAAAATCGATGGCATTTTTATGTAAAATTATATTTATTATTATATTGTGTACCAATTTTTTTTTATTTTTTAATTCCCTGTCCCCGAAGTATTTGCTTTTTTAATTGGAGTTACTTCACTACATTAGATTTATATAGATGGTAAAGTGTATATAAGATTCGGCATGGCGGAATACAGTACTTTTACTTATTTTTTTAAAGAAGTTTTATTTTAACTAACTAACTTATTATAAATAACACACTAAACTTATTCTTTAGGTTGAATACATATATGAAGTAACTAAATTCAGCCAATCCAGCACAATCCAAAAAGGAATTAAAAGGTCTTTACCAGTTGTTGGAAGAAAATTATAGTGAATAAATTATAAAAATAAACAACAATCAAATTGTTCTAAAATTTTTTTAGGGAAACTAATCCTTGCGGTAAAAAATAAGTACCTTTACTTTCGTTTTAAAATATTTTTAATATGTGTCTGTATATCTAAAAAATGCATTATGACATACTTTTTTAGAAATCTGGTTTTTGTATAGATAAGAACATAAAAGAAGTGTACATATTAATTTATCTTTTCAATAATTTTCATGTCATTTATATGTAAACAATAATAATCTTTCATTTCATGGACATTATAGAAATATACTTTTACTTTGATCGCTGGTATTACAATTGTCAAGCTAAGTTTTTACTATAGAATTTTTAACATAAATCTATTCGTTTTCAAGAACATGTTTTTTTATGAGTCACAATTTTGTTTTGTTATTTATGTTCAAATGGCTTCAATATTTCCGCTGGCGACATACTTTGTGTCCTGAAGTTTTCTATTGTTTCCCTTTTCACTTTCAAAATCATATAACGTTCATTCTTATTTTAATTTAAGTTGCACCTTTTTTGTACTCTCCTCTATGTTAAATTTTCGCATATTTGCAACGTTTGTTTTCTGCTCCAACTAAAGGATAAGATGTGATGCAGTTTTTATGAATATTCAGCTATAAGTAAAATATTTGGTTATTTAAGGAAAATAAGGACATTTTATTTACAACAATTAAATATTCTAATAACGCCTCATCTTAAGTCATTCTCTTACACTTGGATTTAAAAATAAAAGATTGAACTATTTGAAGAGTTGCCAGTCAGCTTAACTTGAGAAAACTTCTGGAGAGGGTTATAGGTCTAAAACGAAAGGGAAAATTGTGTCATGTACAAGAAATCTCATAATAAGTTAAAAGTTCTAGGGGTGGGTCAATTTATTCTGGGCTGTATTAGCCCTCCTTAGACATGTCTTCCTATGCCAATGGTTGGTTGAAACATACCAATGATTGACACATATAAATGATTAAAGTGAATGGGAATTTATGTTTTAAACAACAAGTAGAAGAAATCCATTTGAATGTTAGACTTATTTTCTTACTTTTATAAACTAAGAAGACTAATTTAAATCATCCCAGCAAAAAATTAGACATTACCTTAAAAAGTCTTTGCCATATAATGACTTACTTTTGTGATTGCCATATTTTGTTACTCGCTTACAAAACACATTACATTAGTTTCCAAAAAAGGAATTAGTAATGGAACTAGTTCTTTATGTTAAAAGAAACTACCGTACTAATCGTACTCATTATTTCCTGCAATAATTATTGTAATCGGATCTCAGTAAAAAATTATAAAAGTCTCATGCCTTGTTAAAATCATTAAGTTGGCTATCTAGTTGGAAAGTACTTCTGCCAACAATGCTTAATTCCACACTCGATTACCTATTCAAAAATTTTTTGCTGGGATCTTACATTAATTAAACTGGAATATTTACTTTGCACGTGTAAAGAAATACCTACTTTTGATTTTTTTCAATAAAAGTTTGTCTTAGAGTAGAAAAAGTAATTTTAAGAAGAAAATATGAAATGACTAAATCGGAACTTATTGACATTTTCAAATTTTATTATTGGTAAAGTGGTTAGAAATATTTTTTGATATCTAAACACTTTGTTGCGAAATGGTTAAATATGGATATCATAGAAGATGTTATCAAAATTCCTATCAAGTGCCATATATATCGCAAACAAATTGTTACCCCATTATGAACCAATAAGACTCTCAAGCATTAAAAATAAAGAACACTAGCCCTTAAATCTAGTTTTAGCAAGTACCCTGGAATACATACATAAAACTTTGTACGAGTACATATAATAAAATTTTTTTTGTCAACAAAAAAAGTTTAATAACATTTAACTGTTTAGTAATGGGTTAACATGTTTCAACATATTTTTGTAGTTAATTTAAAAAGTTTCCCTATGATACCCACATTTCCTCATTCTCCCTAAGAATATAGGAAATATTGCAAATTTTTTATAAAAACTTGAGGGGTTCGAAACTTTGAAAATATGAGATTTCGCGAGATTTTTCTGAACACCGAACAAATTTTTAATCATTTGTAGCTACTGGACTGAGCTAAATTTGTTGCATTGAAGAGAAATAAAATAAAACAAACTAATTTGAATAGTAAAGTATATACAAGCTAAAGAAGTCGATATTCGAATACTTCTTTTTTGATCTTTGGCCAAAATAAACAACACCTATCAATATATCTAAACGTATAAAAAACTGTAAATGGGTCATTTCTGTACACGAAATATTTTTTGAAAATTTTGATGTCTTGTAGTTAGTAATCGATGTGGAATACAGAACAACTAATTTTGTCTTTCAGTGCTCGCGTCACGTAAAAACTGCTGGATAGATTTGAAGAAAGTTTTCTGAGGAGGTCCGTAAAAACCTTGAGTCCAATATAAAATACATTTTTTCGTATAAATAAGTCATTTCGCAGAGAAAATAGAGAAACAAATGTGAAAGCACTTAATTTTACCAATATAATGGTACTAAAACAGTTGTCTGCTTATTTTATCTTTGTAAATAGACAATTTATAACACTGTAAACAGAATTCTGGAATAAATATTTAAAAATAAATTTTACCAATTTTGAATTTTAAGAAAATTAGGAATGACACGCAGACTGCTAGTTTATTCCTAAATTTGATATATTTGTACTAAAAAGTTTCCTTTTTTGGGGTAATTTAAATATAAAGAGAAAAACCACATTCGGTTTTGGGGTTAATTGAAAGTGGCTTTTTAAAAGCACTAAGTAATTAATGATAATAGGAGGTGCCGGATAAAAACGTTAAATTGCTTCAAGTGTAAATTAGCTATTGAACTGTAATTGTGTATTTTTAACCAAATTCTAAAAAGAAGGAGGGTACCAATTCCTCTGAATGTTGTTTTTTATTTAATGTTTGTAAAACATTAAACTAATCGTTTCTGAACCGATAAACAAATTCTTTTCCCTTATTTGAACGGCTGTGCTTACAGAGTGATGCTTTTTAAAAACAGTTTACAATTTTAAAAATTAAAGGGTGTCCCCATACAACATACAAATTTTTTTTTCGTGTATTATGAACAGTAAGACACGCCACTTGAAAATACAAAAACTGCGAATGACTCTAGCTTCTAATACCAGAAAGTGATACAAAAATAAATCTAAAAACTAGAGGATGTCTCAATAGGTTGCATAAGTTGACCCATATGGTCCTATTTTTCGAACAAACATGTTAGAATGTAAATTACTATGATAATTATAATAACAAATATGAAAATTATTAATTAAAGGGTGCCAAAGGACCCTCAATAATTCTGTTAATTTTATGTATATGCCCATACTATTAAACAGTTGTAGACAGTTGGTTGAATTTTAAAAAGAACCTGTATTGCTTAGTCCGCTATAACAACAAGTATAAAATTTTGATTTGATAATTAAGGGGTGGAGGTGGTAATAGTTAATCTAATTTAATGAATGTTGCCAAACTTTTGAACCGTTATAAACACATAGCTGTTTTGAAGTCGATTGTTACAAGAATTATTTAATACATATTTTTAAAAATGGTTTATTAAAGTAAAAGTGTTCAAAAACTATTGTTGGATCAAAATATCAAACATAATGCTTTTTATAATAAACTTTTATTTTTGTCGTTAACGAATATAATCTTTCAAATTACCCGCTCCATATTTTTAAAATGTATACATTCATACATTTATTTATGTTAATATTTGTTAGCTCTTTATATATTAAAACAAATGCATTCAGTTTTAACGGGCGTTTTTCACATTCTTCTTAAATATGTTGGGTTAATCATTTATATAACATTCACCGCGAAAAGTGGAAAGTGTATATCTAAGTTTGTCATTCCGTTTGTATTTTCTACAATATCCATTTCTGACCCCTTAAATTGTATATATTCTGAGTTCTTATTCATAGCGAAGTCGATTGAGCGATGTCCGTTTGTCCGCCTGTGTTAGTGCTGAAATCAAGTTTGCCAAGGCACTAGATCAGCTAAAGAAAAATTAAATACGTTAATCAGATATAGTGTCGAAAGAGGTGATATTGGAAATTACCAAGAACCGTCCATGTCCTTCGAGGCAGCGCGCAAAACACCACGCCTAACATTAATTTTTCCATATCATTGAGAACAATGAAGTGACTCAATGAAAACAAGTAAGAGTGCTTAATAGGCTATGCCGAATATTATATACCCTTCACAATCTACGTAAATCTAGTATAGTGAAGTACACAAAAATCATTTTCGTTCTTTTATGTTTTTTCAACTATTGTAAACTTTAAACCTAAAATAGGAACTTTTTATAAATTAGACCGTAAGTCGATATTTACTTCCACCAAAAGATTCATTTTTTATCACATCACTTTCTAACTCAATGTGAAAAATACAATACAGAAAATTCAATTTGAAAATTTTCTAGTTTATTTGTTTAAGAGTACATCCATTTTTAGTTTTATTAAAGGTAATTGAAAAAAATTTATTTTAAAATTAAAGAAATTTTTATCTTTTATTCAGTTATACAAGAATTGAATTGGACACAAACACGTTTCACAGATAAAAAAACAGAAAAGTTCATCTATCCAGTATCATAATTCATTGTCAAAACCATTTTTAACTTTGTTTGCTAACTTTAACATTTTACTATTCAAAAGTTATTGAATTTTAAATACCATTTTGTACCAAATGTACTGCTACGTTGCCTTCTTGACTATTGGTTTTTTTATACATGTAAACTTTTACGAAAAGTGCAGTTGTATTTAATTCCATAACTTTAGTTTTGTATTTTTTTTTAGTATTTCATGCCAATTGTCCATCTATAAAAAGCATGATTGAGATGTGCGCCAAAAGACGAAATATGCTTAAGCAAATATATTTCAAAGCGATTAAGTTTAACTATCACCCGTGTTCATGCTGTTTTTCATATTTGTATTTGTGCCCCTGAAGACTAGTCTGGCATGCAATTTCTAAGTCTAATTATCAACTAGTATAAACTTTGACATTGTGAAGACGCCCTTTGACACTAAATCACATGAAGTTCACAACCTTAAACTATTTAAAAGCATTTAAACGAGCACATTAACAAAAACACTCACATTCAATTTTTGGCCATAATTTTATTTGTATGCAAATTTCAAAATCACACTATCACAGTTAAATAGACCACACAGAAAAAAACAAGGTTTAGATATAGACAAAAGAATTAAAGAAAAACAATTTGTGTAAGAATATATAGCTGCGGTTAACAAATTATAATTGTTTAAAGCACCATGGAGAAATCTTTATGTACATGTTACTATTGAAAAGTTATTACGTACAAAAAATGCATCGTGATTGGTTTATAAAAAATAATTAATCAAATTCTAAGCAGAGCAAAATATTTATCGCTATCCGAAAAGAATATAGTATTTTTAATCATATTAAATTATAAATAAAAATAATATGGTAATTTACTTTATATATAATAAAGGAATGACTGAAAACGAACTTGTAATATTCAGTTTTAAAAATATTTTTGTTTCGGTCTTAGCTAAATGCTTTTCTATCAGTTGTGCTATTTATTTATGTTATCTCTTTTATACTTTAATATTTACCGGAGTTTTCCTTGTGGCCAAAATTTGACCAAATTCATTATTGATCACTTTTTTTATTTTGTTTATTCTATTTACACATCCATGTTTTGAATATATATGTATTTTTGTATTTTTTTTAACAAGTGGAAATATTCAAAATTATAAACTAATGGGTGCCCCAAAAGTTCATTTAGTTTGGTGTTTAGTTTCATTTTAATAAAATAAAACATACTTATTTGTACATAAACACTTGTTGGACGTCGTTTGTTTTGTCGACAGGTTTAACAGCTTAAAAGTTATACCAGCTTATTTAACGACGAGCAACTTCATAACCAAATCAGCTGGATTTTAGTAACAGCAAGAATCGCTTAAAGTGTTACTGAATACCAAATCGACAATTTCATTGCTAAAACAATAAACCAATCAATAATCATTAAAAAAAAAAAGAGCAGTGACCCGCACTACAGGACAGTTAGCAAGAATCGGATCTGAATTAATGTTTAGAACGGATTATTGACTATCTTATTAATTAGTCAACAAATACTTCAACATAATGCTAATATTTCATGATATTGTTATGAAATATTTATTATTTAAAACTACAAAATGAAATATATTACTGCGGGAAAAGAATATCTATCTTCTCGAATGTTGTATAGAAAACTTAAGAAACAGCTGTCGTAGAATTTATTGATAAAAAAAAAAAATCTACTGCATTATATTCATTAAGCCACAAAACACTTTTGAGACGTTGATCATAAGTGTAATCTGGGCCTCACACTCTAAAAAGACAGAGAGGCTCAAAAGCCGACGCAAAATTAAAAGATTACATAAATTACGTTTATACGCACGCATAAACGATGAATTAAATTTTTATTTGCGAAAAGCTGACTCACAAAAACAATCCTTGATTAACTACACTGTTTGCAAATAAGGTGTAAAATGCTGTCACATTTTTTTCTGTTTAATAGGCCTAATAGGCCTTATAAAAATTTTAAAAAGAAACATTTTGAGCTAAAAAAAATTTTATTTAAAAAATTGTTTATAAATATTTTTTAATATGAAAAATTGAGCGGAAAGTATTTCGGCGGGTATAAGTATAAAATTATCAAATGTTTTCTGTTGATAAACAGTTAAAACAAAATTGCTATCCAGTACCACTAAAATGTCGAAAATATTTTTGCCATATAAACAGTGAATTAAATAATTAGAAATAATTTTTATTTTAAAATAGGGTACGTATAAACGTAGTAATATAGAACATTCATTGCGGTAGGTAGGGTTTTAAATGCATTTAGAAGAGCGGGTGCAGGCGACCACATATTGATTAAACTTAGAAAAATTCTCTCTCATTGTTTTTAGATCGGGATAATAGAAAATAGCACGAAAAAAGGTTTATTTTTTAAAATTTAATAATTAATTTAATAATTGCAAAGTGCCCCTGCATATGAATAAATTATCGTAGTGTCTTGCGATATGTTATTTTTCATCATTATTTTTAACTGTATAAAAGAGCCGGAAAAAGTCAGCCGTATACAGTGGATAAAAGAAAAAAAAATAATAGTTGATTATTGTTGTTTTTGCTTAAACTTTGATTTTTTCTTTATTTTAATGTTTGGACAAAAATCTTTATTTAACAAAATAGTTTATTTAAAATGTTTGTGAGCAGTTTCTTGAAGAGTTAAGTAAGAGCTAGCGGATGGCCATCGTCATCCTCAATAATCAATATTGGTGATTTAAATAATTAATCGGGATAAAAGAAAATAGCACGAAAAAAGATTTGTTTTTGCAAATGAAAACAATTGTTTTATTTTGTTTAAAAAATTTGTATATTGAAATAATTTATTAAGAGTTAAACAATATTCATAATTTGTGTGATAATTTTGATTTTGGGTTTTTAAATGCGACATATTGGGTGGTGCGAATAAAAATATAGTTCTAGCTAAAACTAGCAAATCTTAAGTTTAAACTAGTTTTGAGATGAATAAATTTTCAGATAAAGCTAGTGCTTTTTGTTGCCTAGTTCAAGATAGTTTATCCAGTGTTTGCCGAAAATATGTGTGAATAAAAACTACTAAGTAATTAAAATTAATAGTTTTAACTTAAATTTTTTTAAGCCTGTTATTAAGGTGCTGGAAATAAATTTATTCTTGGTTTATTCGTCAAAAAGTGCATTGTCGTTTGTTATACCATTCACCACAGGTGGGAAAAGGGTATATCTAAGATTGTCATTTCGTCTGTAATTTCTACAATATCCATTTCCGACCCCATAAAGTTCTGAGTTCTTATGCATAGCAAGGCCTATTGAGTAATATCCGTCTGTCCGTCCGTGTTAGTGTTGAAATCAACTTAGCCAAGGCACTAAGTGAGCTAGAGAAAATTTAAATACAACAATCGATCAGACATAGTTTCGAAATTGTTGGTTTTGAAAATCAGCATAAGCCATATCCTCCGAGACAGCGGGCAAAACACCAGGCATTTTTTTGCCATAACATTTGCAACAAATCTAGTTAAGTGAAGTAATTCCAATCAAAGATATATAGGGCGATATAGATTTGAAAAATAAGAATAAAACATCAAGTAAAGAAATAGGCGCTCGCCCATATTTTCCGAGTTAAATATAATTTTATTCTTCTGGAAAATTTATAGTGTTACCAAAATAATTTACTACAAGTTTTGCTCAGAACTTATAAGAAAAAATGTTTTTTTTTTAACAGTGGCAACTCTCAAATGTTTTTATTTTCTATTTTAGTACAAGCTACCTAACAACGATTTGTTCACAAAGATTTGTGCGGCACTTGACGTATTTGGAGTATTATCTAACGAAGTAGAACATTCGGAAAAAGAGATGTTGTCATTTTCTTCAGGCGAAGATGTCGAATGCGATATTTGATTAATAATTTCAAACGTCTGCATTAAATGATCCTGAAAATATAATAATATTTATTTTTGTTATTATTACCGTTTTTTTTCTTGTTTAATTAAAATTTAAACCTACCATTGCAGTTTGTTTTTGATCATTGGTAAGTAGTGGAGTTCCTTGAAAATTCAAGCGAGCTTTATATAAATGGCTTATTAATAAAAATGTGCAAAAAGTAGTGTTATAAAAGTAAGGATTAAGGGTATTAAAATGCTTATCTTTAACATTATTGCAATTATATCTAGGAAAATAGTTTTTGATGTTTACTGTTATTATTAAAAAATAATTTTTATTTGGGTTTTTGGTTTGTCCATTTGTTTCCTGATCTTCAAATTTGCATGTTATTTGTTGCTGTGGTTTTTCAGAACAGTATGTGTACATGGATCTGTACGGAAAATTTAAATATTTGGAGAAAAAACATAATTGTTATGAAAAGAAAGATATGTACGGGTTGGTTTTATTTGTGTGTTTTCCATTTGTGTACGAGAATTTTGTACAGTGAGTGTACTTTTTTGAACACTAAATTTTTCTAATGGCTGGTGATTAAAAAATATCAAAACCAAAGTTTACGTTGCTTTTGACATTTAGAAAACCGCTTATATTGATACAACCGTTTGGTCCTCAATTCGAATTAGTTTTGTTGTTGTTTTCCTTTTCAAATAGCAATTTCATTAAACAAACAAAGAAGTAAGAAACACTTGTTTATAAAATATTGCAATGATCTATTTAGGGGAGCAAAACATGTTTAATGCTTACTTGAAATTTCAAATTGGTCGCTTGGGGAATGTACAATGAAATAGAATAAATGTGTGCTCCTTAAAAATATAAATAATATTAAAATTTTAGCTACGAAAAATTGAATGGAACCGCAAAAACCAAATGCTGTACTGCATTTATTAAAAATTTCTTGAATTGCATGTAAATATTGTATATTTACGTCTATTAAATAAATTGACTAAAAAAGTTAGAAGTGGAAAATGTATATTTCATTGAAATAAATAGTAATTTTTTATTTAAAAAAATATGTAAATTATGTAATAATTTGTTTTTGTGCTCAATTACCTCGAAAATACATACAACATATTGATATGCCGCTATTTGTGTTACCACACAACAACCAGCACCATTTGAGATAAAGAAATATATTTAAAAAAATTAAGAAGTTTTTGTGGCAAGAAAATGCTGATTTTTGAGCAGTAAAGAAGCACGTTTCGTTTCGTTCATCCATGAAATTGTGGCATTGGACATTAGAAAATTAAAACGTGATTGCCAAAAAAGAAATTGTGCTGTTACAAATCAGCAAGATCGGTCCATGTCCTTCGAGGCAGCGGAAGAAACACAAAGCTGCCTCCAATTTTTTTCATATCATTTGGAACAAATCTAATTTAGTGATGTAACTCCAATTAAATATATGGGGCGATAGAGAATCCAAAAATAAAAAAGAACATCAAGAAAAAAATTGGCGCTTGCCAATGTTTTCCGAGTTATGGGTCTCTGAAGTTTTCATAAAAAAGTACGATTGAGCACTATATTTTTGAAAAATGCTTAACCCATGAAGAGTCGGTGACATTTTTATGTAAAATTATATATACCTATACAGAACTTAATATTTGTTTTTTTTTTATTGTAGTTATTTCCATAAACTAGATTTACATATTGCTGGTCTCATGCAGAAAGGCCCTAACTCGAATTTTTATGAAATTCAGTTTTTTCGTGATTCCATTACATTTCATTCAAATACACCTAGTCACAAAATTTGAATACAATAGTATCAAAAATAACGATATTACAACCAATTGCATTGCAAATATTACATTGTGATAATTACAGTTTCTGTTATGTTTTTACCTTCTCCTGTAAAATCACAATTATGCGAGTTAGGGCCTTTCTACATGAGACCAGCGTTATATGGTAAAGGGTACATAAGATTCAGTATAGCAATATATAGCACTTTCAGTTGTTTTTCTTTAATTTAGCTGAAGGAGTGTACAGCAAAAAATTTAAAACAACAAAAATTTGGTACAGAATCTTCTAGCTTTGCAAGTGTTTATGTTTTTATTAAGAATAAGGAGTACATAAGCCAGTGATGAGACATTAATTGCAATGTACATTTTTTCGGTTAAAGTTTAATAATTAAAGAAAATACTGTTAGGATGATTATGAAATCAAAAGGCTATTACTAGCGCCTTATTATTTTTAAGTAAACGTTACTTTTACGAAAATAATGAGATGTCGAAGTTTTGTAAAATTGAAGCCAAAATTCCACAAGGGACCACTCTTTTATACCATATTTACCTCAGATATGCCTCATATAAATGAAGTTACAGTAGCCACATATGTTGACGATATTGCTAACCTGGCAAAGAGCAGTTCAGCAGCGGAAGCATCCAATTAAAAACAGCAGCAGAATGATGAACTTCAAACATGTTTACAATGTTGGAATATACAAGTTAACGAAAACAAATCTACACATGTAACATTTAGATTTAGACGAGGTGATTGTCCATCAATAAATATGAATGATTCGCAACACTATGAAATATTTAGGCATATATCTAGACCGACGCTTAACATGAAAAGCGCACATAAAACCGAAAAGATTGCAAATAGAACACAATTTAAAAAAAATGTATTGGTTGCTTGGTGCAAAGTCTAAATTAAGTTTTGAAAATAAGAACTGCCTCTATAGGAGTATTAGTGATGAGGTTAAGTGATTACATAAGCCCCTTGGCCATTTCGTTGTTAGATAAAAGTGAGTAAATTAGAAAATTAAAAGGGTTCATATTTTAAATCTTCAATTCAGATCATAAATTCTTAGTAACATTTATTTCTCTGTTTCTTATAATAATTCATTTTCGTTGTTTTTTTCTTATTTATTTTTTGTTATATTTTAACACTTTACTTGCATAAATAAAGTTAACTCTACTTTTATATGTATTAATGAGAACTTAATTTAATACCTGTATACATGTTACGAGTATAATTTTAAACATAAAATGAACATTGTAAAAATGTTTGTACACTCAAAATATTATGTAGGTAAATTTAAATGAAAAAACACTTTAAACAACTACTTTTTCATTTAAAAAACGGTCCACTTACATTTCATTTAAATTAAATGTAATTTACAATTGTTTTTGAATGTTGATTTTATAACTAACAAAATATGTAAAAACAAGTAATTATTCTTTTATTCCAACGCACGAAAAATAACCTACAGAACAGTAAAAAGTACTGTTTTTTCATTAATTTTAACTAACGAAATGTAACCTACCAAAACATTAATAATAATAGTTTCTGTATTTATTTTAATTTATAAAATTTAACCTACTAAAACAGTAAAAGTAACTGCTTTTTTCTTTTATTCCAACTCACAAGAAGTAACCTACCAAAACAATAAAAACTACAGCTTTCTTACTTATTTTGAACATTAAAAGGTCTTAATTTATTTGTTGATTATTTATTCTATTTTGATTCTTATTTTTATTTGCTTCATATTTTTATTCTTCCGTGAAAATCAACAGATTTCAGGATTGTTTTATGCTGAAAAAATAATGTACTTTTAAAAAATTGTTTATATTTTTGCAACCAATAATTAAAGTACATATCGCTCATTTAGAAATAGAACGCCTTAACTCAAAAAAAAAATCTTTTCAAGATAATCACAGTTGAAGTTTTTAACTTGTAAAATGATTCAGAAAAAAAAAAATAAATTAAATAAACTTGCATCAAATTTATATTAAAGAGGATGTTTTGGACAAACAAAGTGAAATGTTTGAATTAAGACCTTATTGTTGTAAAAATACATCCACTACTGTGTCATAAACTAAAATGTATTGTTATTTATAAAAAGAAAACCCGAGTTTCACTTTATTTGTAAAAGGTCGATACATTTTAAAAAGGTCGCCTTTTCAAATGTATATGCAGTCACAAAACAAAACATGATGTTTTAAAATCGATATGATCTTCACGATATGAAAAATTTTATTTTTGGGTTGTAACGTTGTATTACTAAATGAGCGATATATTTGTAGTTCAAAAATGTAAATAACATACCTTTGTTTGGGACCAATCAATCGACCTAAGTGGGCTGTGGCAACACCGCTGCCTGCCTAAAGACAGAATTAAGAAGAGAATATCTGTAAAAAGAGAACATTATTTTTTAAAACATTGTGTAAATTTTAAAAACCATGTAATAAACTTACCAATATTTTTTTTATGTTTTTCTTCCATAAATTATTTTGTTCTAAATATATTTTCTATAACTGACATATTTTTCAACAGTTTATGTTTTTTGTTTTATATTTTAAAGCTATTGTAAAATAGTACTTTTCTACTGACGAACTTTTTTTTTAATTAAGTATTTCATTTTTACTGAAACAAGGTAAAAATTTATTGATAATTTTGACTGCACCGAAAATCAGTATTTTTTTGTCGTTTGTTTTTCTAACAACAGACAAAAAAAGTTAAATAAAAATTTTCTTCCTAAAACAACCACATTTTCATTTATTTTTAACTTTACTGAAAACTTCCTAAATAAAAGTCAAACAGTTAATGTTAAAATTTTTTGAGTGTAGATAATATTATTGATTTTAATGAAAATCAGTCTAGTATAGACTAAGTTTTAAGCAAATTTGCTTAATATCTTAAGATAAATTGCAAATAAAGAATACATAAAGAAATTTAATAAGAATAGTGCAATTTTTATGTACTACTAGCTTATTGTGCCCAGCGTTGCGCGGGACTAATTTGAAGGGCTTTCAAGACACCGTATAATGTATGATATCCTTGTTTAGTGTTGAACTCTTCTCCGAACACGAAAGAAATTTATCACATCAGATTGGATCTTATAGAGCAGAAAATATATATACTTCCAATATTTTCAGAATCTGAATTTGGTAGGAACCTTTGCTGTCAATGTGTATGCATGTATGCGCTGCAACGTGTATTTACCGTGAGTATGAAGTCAGCACACAGCATACATACCGCACACGCTCATAGAAGCCTACGTATTTGGTGTAGTTTTTTATTTAAACAAAATCACACGTTGCCATGAAAAGTCATAACTCACGAACGCCTCGACCGATTTCGTGCAAACTTTAGATAAACCATCTACACGACCATACGGTTTGACCGTTCGTGAGTCGCAAAGTCACAGAAACTATAATATATATATATATATATAAGTTGTACACATGCAGGGTTTAAATTGTTTGCTTAAAAATAGCAACAGCACTAAAATCTTTGCTTTGCTTACATGTTTTTCAGCAAATAAAAAAAAAAATAAATGTCTTATCTTAAACATTTCATTATAAACGAAGCAACAGCAAAAAGAAAATGCAAATAATTCTTGCAAAAAAAACCGACTTTAAAACAGATTTCATCTGTCTGCCTATAACAGCTCAAGTGTATGGCCACATAATTTAGGTTACATTAACTCACACACTTATATTTCCAAACTTTATACTTTTTCATCTGTTCAATAGCTTGGCAATAAACATCAAAATACAGCAACTATAGAGGCACCCTTTAATTTCCAAATTCGCATTATATACTTGCTGTTGAAGTAGATTTAGCAATCAGGTTCTGTGTAAATTTCAGCCGTCTGTCTCTAACGGTTCAAGAGTTTGCCCCATATACATCAGATTATATCAACTATTTATTTTATAATATAATATTTTTATACTTCTTATTAAACCAAAAAAAGTAGTGGACATTCTGTCTAACATTACGGTATTTCTATACAACGGTTTCAAAAATATTGCCATATAGAACAAATGACATTAGTTTTGGGCACACCCTTTTCTTTCTAAATTCAAATTATATGCTTCTTGTTATAGCGGATTTAGCAAAACATGTCCCTTGTAAATTTTAGCTGTCTGTCTATAATGATTCAAAAGTCCGGCCACATCCACCATATTATATCAACTATTGGGACGTTTATTTCCAAATCCAAATTTTCTACTTGATGTTATAGAGGAGTTATTGATACAGGTTCTGTGTAAATTTCAATCGTCTGTCTACAACTATTGGTAGACCCTCTAATTTATAATAATAAATATCAGCAATACAGATCCCTTTTAAGTTTCAGCGTTCTGTCTATAACGGTTCAAAAGTTTGGTCACACAATTGAAATTACAGCAACTGCTGGAACACCCTTTAACTTCTAAATCCATATTTTATACTTGTTGTTATAGCGGACTTAGCAATACTGGTTCGTTGTAATTTTCAAGCGTCTGTCTACAAATTTTCAAAAGTTCATATACATCAAATTTTATGAACTATTGGCACACCCTTTAATTTAAAATTTGTAATATTAATATTTGTTACCACAACGGCCATAGAAATTGACATTCTGTCCAATTTGCAAGCGTTTGTGTAAAACGGTTCAAAAGATGGGCTCATATAAGTAAATCCTCTTAAATTATGGGACACCCTTTAATTTCTAAATTCAAATTATTAACTCGTTGATCGCGCGGATTTAGCAATACAGATACCTTGTAAGTTTCTGCGTTTTGTTTATAACGGTTCAAAAATACGGCCACACACTTGAAATTACATCTACTATTGGAACACCCTTTAACTTCTAAATCCATATTTTAAACCTGTTGTTATAGCGGACTTACCAACACAGGTTTGTTGTAAATTCCAAGCGTCTGTCTTTAACTGTTAAAAAGTATGGCAATATACATCAAATTAAATGAACTATTGACGCACCCTTTAATTTATAATTCTTAATATTAACACTTGTTAATATAATGGCCACAGCAACCGACATTCTGTCCAATTTGCAAGCGTTTGTCTAAAAGGTTTCAAAAGATAGGTTATAAGTAAATTTACATCAATTATGGGGGCACCCTTTATTTAAATTTATTTTTGTATAATTTTTTGTTTTTGGGAGCCATAGTAATACGCAGTCATTTCAAATTTTTCAGAATCGCCCCTTACAGTTTATAATACCCGTAAAAAATATGTATGTTGTATAGGGACACCCTTTAATTTTTAAGATTATAAACTGTTTTTAAAACGGTACCAATCTGTAAGCATTTACCAAAAATTTTCAAAATCGGATCAGAAATGACTGAGTTCTGGAGGCACAAATATTAAAAAAAGCAGCATTCAGCCGAATTGTATAACCTCCTTCTTTTTTTGAATTCGGTTAAAAAAGAGAAAGAAACACATATGCTTAAGTTGTCTATGTGTTTCTTTCTGCAAGAAAGCAATCAGCAAAGCATTTATTTTGAAAATGTTCGCTGTTGTTTCTTCTTTTGAGATCTGATAAAGTTGGAATTTTAGTCGGAAAGAGTATATTCAAGTAATATATACTACATACCCAACTACATTTTATTTTTTGACGATATGTAAAAAATTACAATTTTGACATATACAAGGAATTACATGCCGATTTTCAAACTGACAAGATTAAAGAAAACGTATAGTCTCAAGGCACTTTAAGTAGTTGAAAACTCTAACATTTAACTTGAGTTGATATCGAGGAATTTTTTCTTTTACAACTTTCCTATACACTTATCAAATTATTTAAAAATTGTAATTGAATTGAATTTGCAATTTAAACGTTTTCCTTTAGGTTAGGAAAAACTTTAGAACCATTATTTCATACTTCGTATACACGTTTTAAAAAAATTTATCGGTATGTATGTATATGAGACAAAAAAACTTGAAATAAATACTTTGAATGAAAAATAAGAACACATTTACACACAACTTATTTTATATTTACATACACATTTGTATTGCTTTGTGTGAATGATTTAATTATTTATTCCAGTTGGAGACTTTTTTTATTGTAGTTATTCCTCTTCAGCTCTTTAGTTTTAAAAATGTCGCTGTAGTTGTCGTTTAATTAAGACTAACATCAATTGCAGTAATTCTTTGTAGGAGGTAAAACGAAAGATATACGAGGGCTGCCATATATATTTCTGGCCTGGCAACACTGAGTGCTGCCAACTGCAATCTGACATTTCCATTGGAAAGTTTGTCATTTTTAAGCATAATCGTACTCAAAACGTTTTGACGTACGACCATTATTTGTGTTGTTTACAGTGACTTGAAAAAATTAATATAGAAAAAAATGGAAATAACTCGTGAACATTTTCGTGCCATCATTTTTCACAACTTTCGACGTGGATTATCACGACAACAGTGCATTGATGAACTTAAATCTTTGTATGGCGATGAAGCACCATCCTATTGCACTGTGAAAAATTGGTATAATGAATTTAATCGTGGCCGAAGCTCGCTCAAAGACGAATTCCTTGAAGGTCGTCCAAAAAAGGCTGTTGTGCCAGAGAACATTGATGCCGTGCGTGAATTCATAATGCAAGATCGACATGCGACATACCGAGAGATAGAGACATCCTTGGACATTTCTTCCACCAGCATACATTCGATACAGCATGAACACCTGGCCGTAAAAAAGGCTTGTTCTCGTTGGATCCCGTACAATTTGAAAGTCGCTCAAAAAAAGGCTCGTGTCGATTGGTGCAAAGAAATGTTGCAAAAATACGATTGCGGTGCTTCAAAAGACGTTTATAAGATCGTCACAGGTGACGAATGATAGATCTATGCGTATGAGCCCGAAACGAAACAACAATCGACCGTGTGGGTCTTCAAAGACGAACAAAATCCATCGAAAGTTGTTCGTGAAAGAAGCACTTCGAAGCAAATGGTCGCAAAACTGGTCATGTGGAGACTGTTCCGCTTGAGCAACGTAGGATGGTCACTTCTGAGTGGTACACTATAATTTGTTTCCCTGAAATCATCGGAGAAATTCGAAAAACCAACAAGAGAAGACGAATCATTGTTCACCATGACAATGCGAGCTCTCACACATCGGCTCAAACCAGAGCGATTTTGACCGGCCAAAACGTCGAATTAATGGGTCATCCGCCGTACAGCCCTGACTTGGCACCTAGTGACTTCTTCTAGTTTCCGCACATCAAGAAAAAAATGCGTGGTCAACGATTTTCGTCGCCAGAAGAAGCTGTTGAAGTGTTCAAAAACCATGTTTTAGAGGTGTCTCAATCGGAGTCGAAAAAGTGCTTCGACAACTGGTTTGAGCGCATGCAAAAGTGTATAAATCATGCTGGAGAATAATTTAAAAAACAATAAAACCATTTTTGATAATAAATATTCGCATTTTCACTATTAGGCCAGAAATATATAAAGCAGCCCTCGTACTTACTTACTTACTTACTTACTTTTATACTCATCATCGTAGTTTTAAAGAGTGCATTAAATTCATCATTTAATTTGACGGTGTTCGTTTGTTAGCGGATAAAGAAGATAAATTAAATCAAAATTGTGGAAATCATCCAACATAAGTTAAGAACTAAAACTGCAAAAAAAAAAAAATAAATGCAGCAAACAAAAAATCTTTAAACAGCTGCTTTTATTTTCTTTTAGAAAACTATCGATAACTCTGCATCCCTAATTAAATTTACATACATATATGAAAATTAACCACATGTTACTCTTCATTAAATCTGGAGAGCGCAAAAAGTTTCTGTCTAAGGCCTTTGGCTTCTAAGAAACAAAAGCTACATTTTAATTATGTATATTGAAGGGTATTAAGGGGTTGCCCCAGTCGTATAAGAAATTTTTACTTCTTTTTCTTTGACTGGTATTCTATTAATGTATAAAATAACGTTTGTATTAGCTAAGCTTTTAAATGGTTCTTTTTTTACTTATTTATTATAGTTCTTCTTGTTGTCGTTTAAGCTATTGGCTGCATACATATTTTACTTATAAATTCTTAAATGGCAACAGTTCTCTGTTTTTATTTTAATCCATCTTTTCATCCGTTTATTCTCTTTATATTTTTATTTTATTTAGGGTTTTTTCATTTGTTTATTTTTATCTTTGAAAGGAATTAGAAGAAATACAAAATAATTGCTTGAATCCCAATTACATTTAAACACACCCATCCACACATGCAAAAAAACAATTTAAAGACTTTCTTCTTAATATAAAATTTTATATAATTTATATTCAATTTAAAGTCACGTAAAAAGTAAATAATTTTAGTTAGCAAAAAAATCCGTGTTGTGTATCTTATGAATTATGCAAAAGAATGGAAATATTTTTAACACTCTGATTTTAAATGTAAAATCAGAAACAATAATCCACGTTCAAAGTCATCGATAAAATAAGGTCAAATATAAAATTTAAAGTGTACTTTATATTTTATATTTTAAGACAAGATAAACCAATGTTATGGCATAAAGCTTACTTTTTCCGTTTTTCCGTTGAAATTAAATCTTTTAGCTTTCCTTTTAACAAATTCAACAAATTTATTAAAATATTGTTCTTTTTTCTTTTTATTTAAATTTGCCTGGAACAGTATAAAATGTGCTTTATTTTTGACTAAAGTATCAAAAACGCCAACAGATTATAAAATTGGTTTTTAAGAAAAACCGAATTTCGTTTATAATTGATAACATAGCTCAAAATTCCTTTAACTGCAAACACAAAGAGTTAAAGAAGTAGTTGTTGCATATGATTAGGCATGAAATTTATTGGCGATGAATGATGATACCGCGAAATATTGACCTTCGATATGAAAGCAAGGCTACAATAAAAAAAGTGGTTTCTATCTAATGGCAGAAATTATAAATTAGCAGTTTTGGCTGATTGAGTTAAAAATAATAGAAATATATGTTTTAAACTAAAAGCCATAATAAAAACTTTCCACAACGTAAATTCCCCTTTAAGATTCTTAAATTTATAGAGCAACGAAAAGGTAATTAATATAAATTTCGGAATCGCTTAACAGCACTCGTAAGGCAATTGTAAGGTAGGTTCGGAATCCGCAATTATGTCCAACTCCTTTCAAACGAAGGAATAACAGCGTAATATATGCGGAAAATGGTACTGGATAAGAAAACTGCCTGCTGCAAGCGGGTAGAGATTGTCGATAGAGGTGAAAAGAAAACTATCTCGTGAATTGATGATAGACTATGCCAGTTCAACATAATGCTATTTAGTCTCTGCAATACACCGGCTCGTCTAATTTTGAGCATTCGTGAAACCGACGTTATGCCTAGTCAATCTCATTGGAAAGTACTTTAAAGAAGTATTTACAAACATAAAAGAAGCAAAAACAAATTCTTCATCAGCTGAACAGATTCTTAGGCCAACGAGAACATCTGACAGCATTGGTTTAGTTTAGGTATTTAGTGAAATTTAAAAACGCCGAAGGATCTTACTCTAAGTAAGGAGTTACGACAGCAGCATTGAGCACGGAAAACTTTAGAAGCATAATACTGCAAACACCCCACTGTGCTTTGTTTCGTAGATTAAGTTACAGTATCACGTACATTGTTACAATTAACATCTTTGTGAACATACAGGAACCTTAAGCTAAAATATTTAATTCGAAAAAAAAATAAATATTAATTATTTTACACGAAAATAAGTTCAAACATTTATTTTAAAATATATTCTTTGAATCAAATAAAAACGGTATTTAAATCCAACATAACTCCAATTTGATTGTATGTTTGTGACCTCTTAAAGAGATTTGTATCCAGAATTACTCTGCACGATAATGTTTTAATTAAAAACCTTTTTATTGAACAAATAAATTATAGTTGAAAGAATATAAATTATTGCTATTATTACATCAAAATCATGCCCGGTATTTATTTAGGTAAATATCTTTTTCTTTGGTTGTTTAATTATTCAGGAGTTTGCCTTGTGGGCGAAATTCGACCAAGTTTATTATTGAACATTTTTTTCTTTGTTTATTTTATATACACAATTATGTGTGGAATACACTTCGTGTGAAGTGGTAGCAACTCAAAAAGTCATTTATTTCTTTAATACTGCACCGATTTGAATAAGTGATTAAAACGGTGCACTAAAGCTCGACCACATATACAGGCAGGTGTAAGGATAATCAAAATTGGTACACAAACAAAGGAGTAAAAAGATTCCGAAGTCTTGTGTTTGCCTATTTATATATAGATTTTATGTTTAAGTTTTAGAAATGGTCTTAAGTCTATGAATGAGATTTACTCTCATAATATGTTAAATCCGGAAGCAAGGGCATAACAACTCTTTCAAAGCTTTTATTCTTTATAATAATTTTTTAATTTCAAGTACGAGTATAAGAATGGAACTGTATTTTTTTATACTAAAAAAAAAGTTTAATAAATTAATTACAAACTACAAACATTTTAAAGATATTTAATTTTAACATAACATTATTATTAATTATTTTGTGGGCAATAAGCAGAAGAACTTTTTTATTTATGGTTTTAGTACCTCTAGGAGCAATAAATTACAAGTTTTAAAAACTGATAAAGAAAAATATTAGTAATACGATTGTAATAAGACAAATCTAGGAACTAATTTAAAATATTTTAGAGACATAAAATCACGGAAATACTAACCAAGATTTTGATTTTTTTATTACATGATAGATAGCCATGTTTTTCGCTGCTTATAACGAAATTAACCAAAGTGTAAAGAGAACAATTGAAGCTTTATTCTGAATATTTTAATAGCTAAAATAGTTTTTAAAATTGAGGAATGTATGAGAGAGAGCTAAACACAAAATTTCTAAAACAGTTACCTATTTTTGCTTCGTTTTGATTATACTGTAGCAAAAACCGAACTATTGATATTCAGGATGTATAGCAGACAGCCACGTCTTTGAACCAATTTTTTTCCAAACTTAAAATTTATTTTTTAAAAAATAGTCCCTTAGCTTTGCCATTCTACTATATTAAGACAGCACTTTGATTCCATACCAGACGGCTGTGTGATCTGGATTAAAATCATTCCAATGGAGTGAAATGAACAAAATGCAACATTAATACCCGGCTGCCACAAATAGCCCATAATCTCGGTAATATTTTTCCATCATTAATTTTTCCAGTTTTTGTAACAAACGACACATTAAAATTACTATTTTCACATAAGTCACTCAACCCACTTTTTGACCTAAAGGACCCACATTGAATAATTCGCTAAACATCTAAAAATGCAGTGGTTGCTGCTACATTTTGCCATCATTGCCATTTTCCAGTCCAGTTTTTGTCCCATACGACAGATTTCCAAGATTTGATAAAAACAAGACGTAAGCAAATATCTTCATATTAAAAATATTGTTCAGTAAAGTACAGATAGCAAGAATACGGCAGACTCGATTCTTTGTTAAAAGTTAAAAAACATTCAAATTGCCGTTCATTCAACATACGAAAAAAAAAAAATGTTTATAATTCATATAAAAAATTCACGTGTCGTGACTTAAAAGCCGTGCAGGAAGTGTACCAAAAATTATACAACATCTTTGTACTAGACCTACGTAGCAAAATATACAAAACTATAAAGTTCTGGCAAAAAATTTCAGTTCAATTGCAATTTAAAACGTAAGAAAAAACATTTAAAGTAACAAGCTAAAATGGAAAAATTGTGGTTTTCTTTATTCCTGACAGTACTTTATTCAAGTATAAAATGTAATTCCATCAATTATAATTTTTTGCTACATTTTTTATATATTACAAGCGTACAGCACAATAAAAAATAATCTCATATTGAAAGGATACGAATAGTGCTGTCGATAAAAAATTTAGTAAAAAGGGAAAAGAGTAAAAAAAATAGGAAATAAAGAATACTGCAACATCCATTGAGCTCTGATTTGAAATGATTTATTTGTCGGTATTTAATTTTTTCAATATTAACTTCGTTAAACTAAGAACAAATATCTATCTGAAGTTGATTTGTGGAGATGAATTCAATTGAGGTCAACATTGCAGTGAATCAAAATGTTGCTTTGGTTTTGATGATTATGATGAACACAACTGATAAAATAAAAAAGAAAGACATAATTAAATCAGGACAATAGTTTCAAAATTAAATAAAAAATCTTAGGTTCTTAATAAAGTCATTTCCAATTTTTTGTTTAGTTGATAACAAAATAAAGGAAAACATTTTGCCTCAATTCCTCTGTGGAGAGTAATTAGTGAAAACAGAAATAAATGATTGAAAAATAAATCAATAGATTAAATGAAGTATTATTTAATTTAAACAATTATGTGGAGTAGTTTTCAAAAAAAGTTGATACCCCTAAATGTGTTTTAATAAAAATTAAAAAATCAACTTTGAAAAATTGGTTGACAGTATTAACGGACTGGAATTATTTTACAAATCAAAAATATTGAAATAAATTCACCTTTTTCCTCTCAGTTTTAGATTTGAAATTAAAAATGTGTGTTAACAAAAAAGATTGTAATACATCAGGTTTTTAAACTTAATAAATGCTATAGTTTAGAAGCATATAAATGCGTTTAATGTGCTTAATAAAATCTAAATTTTTTGGTTTTTCTGTCACCTTTAGATTTTAAGGGGCCTGGCAAATAAAGTAGCGGTCACATTAATATATTTCATAAGAAGCCGAAAACTGTTTAACCAATTTGAAAGTTTTTTTATTCAAAATTACATTGTTTTAAGACTAAAATATTAATTTAAATTATGTACATAATTTTACATAAAAAAGTCAGGGGCTCCTAATGGTTTAAGCATTGTTAAAAAATATTTATTTTTTGTTTTCTGAAAATTCTCTTCAATAGCTTTTAAATGATACCCACGTTAATATTTAAAGATATGGTGGAAAATCGTACTTTTAATGAAAAGTTCAGAGGCCCA
This sequence comes from Gymnosoma rotundatum, assembly GCA_916610165.2. NCBI lineage: Eukaryota > Metazoa > Arthropoda > Insecta > Diptera > Tachinidae > Gymnosoma > Gymnosoma rotundatum. The sequence goes on from OU744340.1 coordinate 33,209,025, forward strand.
TAACTAGGAAATATGGACGAGCGCCAATTGCTTCGCCTGATATTTTTTTCTTATTTATGAATTCTCTATCGCCAAATATATATTTGTTTTTTTGATTGAAGTTCATTCATTATTCCAAATTATATGGAAAAATAAGAGGTAAGCGTGGTGTTTTGCCTGCTGCCTTAAAGGACATAGACCGATCTTGCTGAGTTTGAAAAGCAAAATTTTCGAAACTATATTTGATCGATTAGCGATTTTAATTTTTCTTGAGCTCATTCAGTGCCTTTCTAAAGTTGGTTTCTACACGAACACGGACGGACAGTCAAAGGGACACCGCACAATCGACTTGTCCATACATAAGAACTCAATATATATATACTATATATATAGTTACTTTACTTACTTAAAATCGAAATGACAAACTTAGAAGGGTAAAAAATGACAAATTCTTTTTACGCACGTTGAACTCTCAATAATCGTCTTATTTTCACTTTCTAAAAGATTTTTCTGCAAAAGATTGTAATTAATTATGTTCTACTTTAAGTGTTTTTGCGGTATATACATATTCAATTTAAATTATTTTACCAAAATCTAGACCTACAAACTTATTGCTTCAAAAGGAAGCGTTTCACGTCATAAAATTATTTCCGTTGTGGTTCGATGTTTTGCCGATCAAAATTTTTGGAATTTTCAAAACCGCCATGGCTGAAATTTGTATACGTGCAAGCGTGCCAATAGGCATTTTTCATTCAGATAGGATCAGATTGATTTTTTTTTTTGCTTTCTTGTGTAGCCTACACATTGTCTGTTGGAAGCTTGGATTCTTACTGAGAAAATGTATTCTTAAGGTGGGCAAAGTTCATTAAAGAGGCTGAACAATATACCGTCGCACACAGGGACAGATTGAAAATTTAGTGCGACAACATTATTTACTAAATATGGCTTCAATAATCCTCGAAAAAAAACTAGCACAATGTTTTTTATGTTTCCTTAAAAATTTTTATAAAATTTATCGAATACGCCTTAAACTTTAAAACAAAGATCCCAGTAACCCCATTGTAGTTACGAAACTCTCCTTTCTAATATATTTTTGTGCACGCAAGTACTTGTTTTGTGAGAAGACGAATGCACTGAATGGAAAAGTTGGCTTTTTATAGTTTTTCCTAGCATTTTAAGTGTAAATTATTGGGGCACACATGTATTTCGTAAATAAACTGCACAGAATGAACAATTCGACTTTGTATGCGTGTCATTTATAATTTTCTTAAAAACCAAATTTAGAAGAACCTATTTTAAAGTATTTATTCCAGAGTTCAGTCAATAGTGTTAAAAACTTTCAATTTAAAAAAGTGACAATTGTTTTGGTACCATTACAATGGTAAAATTGGGTGCTTTCATATTTTTATCTCTCGTTTCGAAATAAGATATTGTTACGAAAAAAAATTTATTCTATATTTGAACGAGGGTTCTAAGGTACCTCCTCACAAAACACAGACATACATACAGACAAAAATCCAGAAATAGGTGTTTTGTATTCCATAATAATTACTAACATCAAAATTTAAAAAAAAAAATATTTCATGTACAGAAATGACTCCGTTAAAGTGTTACTATATATATGTATAGATAACAAGTAAGAGTTGCAATATTCGGCTAATGCGAATCATATATATATATATATATATGACCTGTGAAAAAGGGTATAAAAAGAGTAAATTATATCTACACGACCAGAATCATTGTTTAATTAACAAATGCAAATTAAATCAGGTGTCTTCCTGATGTTAAAAAATGTATTTAAATACTTTAAATTGTAAATTGAAAAAAATTGTCGAGTGTAGCAACAATAATCGCTATAATAGATTTCTGAAAGGTATAAATGCTTGTAACAGATGTTAATACTTTGAACGCAAATGAAATAACTGTATTCACTTATTTAAAAAAGAAAAAAAAAACATTTTATGTTGTATATATTTAAGACTGTTGTTATAATTGATTTAATTTATTTATGATTTTATTTTTACTTTAACAGAAGAAGGTAGAACTTAAAATTAAGCTTATAAATTAAATTGTGCTTATTTATATTCCAAGAATAAGTTCTGTATCTTTGTCAAATTTGCATTATTTTGTAAAGTTCATTAACTTATTTTATTGAATTTTCGTTATAACAACTGAAATGCAATTTATATTTATATTAACATTAAAAATGGAAATCGTTTACATATACTAAATGCAAAAGTTCATCTGTTTTTATAGCCCACTGTAACGTTTCTGAAGCTTCACCATTATGTTGTTACAAAACTCACGGCTTTGAAAAGATATATTTATTAATTCTATTCCAAACTTACTATATGACATGATTTTGACTAAATTATTTCTTATTATAATTATACTAATCATATTTATAAAATACAAACAAGTTACGGAATAATTTAGCGCATATACACATTAGATCAAGGTGTAACATCATTTGGAAAACCATCACTTATTGATAAAACAATTACTGGTGCTTTCAACTAATTTAGGCAACAACTTCTAACTTTCCGTAGCTGACACTTTTAATAAAAGGTAATTCTGTTCTTTTATTGAAAAATTCCATTAAAGAAAAAACACAATTACGAGTTTAATTACCAGAAAAGTGACTAAATTTAAACAATAATGAACAAAAGAATAAAAAAGAAAATATCTTAAGATAAAATAAGCAAAGTTGTTTTCCTTTTTGTTTCCTTTTTACTTAATTCTATCAGTTACAATGTATGAAATGGATATTTTGCTGACAACTATAAACGTAAGAATAATACTGAAATCTTATTTCCATTATTGACTTTAATAATGAAAAAGGTATTAACAAGTAATCATATCCATTAATAATAAATTTGATTAGTTAAAATTATTTAGTTAATTGTTGATACTAAAAGTTATTTTTTTAATACGGCTGTTAAAAGTGAACAGGTTTTGTGCCTATTCACCAAGAACAAAAAATGTTTTTTTTTTAAATGGTGTGTTCTACCACAAAACCATGATTAAACATAAGAACAAACAGAAAAAATTAAATAAACTTTACTAAATTAAGCTAAGTTTAATTAAAAATCAGGGTAAACATCAATTCACCACAAATCGAAATTTTGCGATAAATAGAAAATTTTGTTTTTGCAAAAAAAACTTCATATTTTAGGCGTATTTTTTAAGAATTATTAATTATAATGTCCGACTTTAAAGAGACTACTTTTCCATTTATTTTATTATAACTTAAAACTTTTGATCGATTTTTGGTTCCAAATTTATTACAAATTCAAATTTGAAGTTCGATCAAGTTATTTCATATTAATTTTTTAATAAGTACGATGTTTTGACTTAAAAAACATATGAATTTTTAATAATATACGCTGCTGAGAGATAACTACTTCTACTACTAATTTTGGCAGCATAACAATAAAATAAAATAAATAAAAATAAAAGTGAACTGTTACATACATGCATACAAGTACACATCAACTAGTACAATTTGGAAGTCTTGTAATCAGGTAGAATTAAATTGACTGAGAAAACAAATTAAAATAATAAATAAATAATGGTCAACCATAAACACCGCAAAATTTTGATATTTAAAACGACAAACAGTAATTTAAAATTATGAATTTTAAAGTAAATTTCTTATAACCAAAAAATATATACACATATACATACATACACATATATCTATTTTAATACAAATCCGAGACGCCATGGTAACATCGTATCATGACTTTATTTGAAGGCGACTTCTCAAATACCGAAAACCAACAACAAAAATTTAAATACTTTTTCTTAAGCTCTGTACAGACGGTTTTCATAACTTACAATTGTTGTATGAACTTACAATTGTTGTCTGACAATATTGTCAGAAAAACCACTGTCAGAAAATTGTCAGACTTCTACCTGACATTTGTATTATATATGTAGATATTATAATAGATATCTTACAATTGTGTGAACGCTTTTATTTGCATTGTCAGAACATTTTCAGGCATTGTCAGTATGAAATAAATTGTAATATGCTGGAAATTTTAAACATCTGACAACGAAATCATTGTCGGATAAAAGTAAATGAAAAAAGTGAAAAAGTGCTTTAAAAAACTTAAAATAAAAAATAAAATTAAAATTAAAGCAGAAAAAAGAAAGTTCAAAAAATGGACAGCGACGGTATTTCACGGGATGATTTTAACGGTTAGAAAAGTCTTGTTTTCAAGCATTTTAAAAATGTGATCTACTACTTCAGGAACAATGCTCGAAGTAGTTGAAACTGGAATACGGAACAAGTATTGTAGTGACCGTAATTTTTCATGTAAATTGACTTACATGGTCCTATCTCTTGAACCGTCATAAACAAACGCTTGAAAATTGGACAGAATGTAGATAACTATGACCGTTGTAATAACAAGTATAAATATTGAATATAGAGATCATTTATTTTTATGTACATATATGATGGTTGTAAAAAGACGACTGATATTTAAAAAGAACCTGTATTGCTTAGTCCTCTAAAATAGCAAGAATAAAATTTGAATTTAGACATTTAAAGGTATTCTAATAATTAATTACATCAAACCTTTGAGCGGTTATAGACAGACAACTGAAATTTACAGGAAACTTATATTGCTAAGTCCGGTAAAAGAGCAAGTATACAATTTGAATTTAAAAATAAAGGATGTGTCCTATCTTTTGAACCGGTTTATTCAAACACTTGAAAATTAGACAAAATATCTACTAATTTGAATGGTATATTAAGAAATATAAATAGTTAAAACTAAAAATTAAGGCATGTCCCAATAGTTGATGTATGTGGCCAAACTCCTGAACGTTTTTACACAAATAACTAAAATCTGTTTTGAAGTCGGTTTTTTTGCAAGAATTATTCCGTTTGATCCACGCTAAAACCGTAAGATGTTAGAATCGTTGCGGTTTCTTCGTGTTGATTAATATCTATTTGTTTTGATAAAGATTTTTAATATTAATTTGTACCTTTTATAATAATTTACATTAAAAAAAAAATAAAAATAAAAATTGTCTTTTGAATTTTTTAATTCTGACACTTGGCAATTCTTACTACCGTGTGAACTAACAATTTGTTGTCTGACAATGTTGTCAGCTAAATTTAGTGTCAGTTAATTATCTTACAATGGAATTGTTAGTTTTCTGACAAATGCCTTGCATTCGTGTGAACTGACAATCTAAATTGTGGTTACAATTTTTCTTTGCCTTGTCATTGTCAGTACATTGTTGAGTCTGAAAATATTGTAAAACCTGACAACCGTCTGTACAGAGCATTAAAATTTCTTATTTTCTTTGTTTTTTTAGCTGTTATTTAAAAAAAATATCTTAAATTTCTTAAAATATTTTTTTTTTGGCTAAATTGAAAATTTTTATTAAAATTTCCTGAACTTAAAGCTGCACATTTTAATTTCTAACTGCCGTATTCATAGAAAATAAAATAACTTTGAAATGTGTTTTATGACAAATTTTTCATACAAATTTGTCCTAAAATATATTTCAAATCTATTTTGATTTTCTATGAATACGGCAGTAAAAAATTATTTACTAATTTTTGTACAATATTTTAAAGGAAAAGAAGTAATATTATACACTAGAAGAATATAATAAACTTTATTTTGGAAAATTAAGATGTTTTAAAGATTATATTTCATAAATCTGTAGTTTTGATTTTTGCTCTTTCGATATCGATTTTTTGAAATATTTTCACTTTTTCAAAAATTTTCGATTTTTTTCTCAAGATTTTTATTATTTTAATAAAACCCTTACTCTGATCCAACGCAGTAAACACAAGAATAATGCAGGAGTAGTCAGATATTCTAAATCTAAAATAAAGAATTAACTAACGCCCAAAAAATAAAGAAACTAAGAAAATACAAATGATACCAATAGACTCGGTTTTGGGGTTGAAAATATTTTATGTTACATATAATAAAACTGTAAGGGGGTATACATGAAATATTTTATGAAAATTTCGTTGTTCGTATAGATAGTAATCGGTATAGAATACAAAATACAAATTATTTTTGTAGATGAACTCTGAAATAAATAGTTAAATTTGAATCTTAAGAAAATTAGAATTGACATGCATACGAAGTCGTGGGTACTGCTATATAAAGATAAAACTTATCAAAGTAAGAATTTTCGTTCAAGTTCACAATCTGTTGAATAATATGGCAATACTTTCTTAGCGAATTTATCAAAAGTAATTGTATAGAAGATAACTCAATATATGGAATAAAATTTAAATAACTGGTAAATCAATTAGTTTGGCTTTAGTTTATTTCTAATTTCTTTCGACAGAGAGCGCAAGAAACCGGTTAGAGGTATAATTTTGGATTAAGTTTACTCTTCTCACACGCGTTAGTCTCACGCGAAACTAACTCTTGTCAGAGAGTACCGGAAACCATTTAGAGGTAAAACACGTCTCTTAGTAGCCATCCCTTGACAGAGAGCAGGAAAGCCCATTTGAAAGTCATCAGTCTCTCCTACAGTAGCCACACGCAAATCTAGCTCTTGCAAAAGAACACAGATAACCAGTTGTAGGTATAAAAACTCGAGTCGGATTTATCTGTTTCTCCTACAGTAGCCAGGTCTTACAAGAGAGTAAGCAAAACTAGTTCGAGGTATAACCTCGTTTCAGAATCAGCCATCTCTCCCATAGTAGCTAGTACGGAAGCAACCGCAGTTTCTGATCTATACGACTAGCAATTGGAGATGTAATAACATCGTCATAAAATTCTATTTGTAATAGTAAGAATTGGGGTCGTAAAAACCTCATCAATTGGTAGATCTTACTCGCCCTTTATAGTTTTCAGTCAATAGCTGTGTTATGGCGTTACAAACTAAAGCCAAACTAATAAATTTAATTGTAATAAAAATGAAAAATGAAAAATTAATTTTTATTAACAGTATTTATTATTGACAGAGGAAAAATTTTTACTTATGTTTTATAAAAAGAAAAAAAAAAAAACTCTCAATACGTATCAAATTAATCCTGAAGTTCAAAACGGTTTTAGTTAAAACTGTGTTTCAGTTTATATTGAATTATGCTTGCAAGTAGAAAAGATTACATTGTGAAAGCCCAGTTGTAAATAATTTCGTTTTAATAATTTCTTCTGTTACTTTAAATGTAAGAACCTCTATAATAACTGAGACAGGTAAATAAAAAAAGCAGCGATAGAACTGATATTTTTAAACTCTGGCGCATGTGTTTTGATTTCAGTGCAAGCTGAAGCTTTTTAAATGACATTCAGTATTTAAAACCTATTAATAATTTATGAATTTTTGTGACCCACGAACATTAAAGGACAAACACTTTAGTAATACTTATGTATGTAATATTTCTTTAATATTTAAGTAATATTTATTTATTAGGAAGAATTATAGGCATCAACTAATTTTTCTATTATTTTAATTATAAAATAAATGCTAATTAGATTAAATTAGAATGCATCGTTCACTTTCAGAAATAACAATTTTTCAAAATTATCATCTAATTATTATAAATAAGTAAAAAATGCTTGGATTAAAAGTAATAGGCAATGGGTGATTCATTATTAATAGTGGATATATATTCATAATAAAGTACCGAATAGAAGTACCTGGAAAAATGGTGATGCTTTTGCATTACAGTCTTTTTTTCAGAATCAATTCAAATAAATTGGAAATGTATAACAAATTCATTTTTTGAGTTAATTCAAATGAATTGCAATTCATATTTTAACTCATTTGAATAAATTCAAAATCAATTCATTTGAATTAAAAATAAATTGCAATTCATGTTCGCTAAATTCAAATAAATTGATTCAAATTTAATTCAATTCGTTCTTTGAAGAAAAGAATTAATTCAAAATTTTACTAATTCATTGCATGAATGATTTGCGAATTAATTCAAAAATGAAAGATTCGTTTACAATTCTGGTTGATACACATATATTTCAAAATTAAATGGGTCATTTTTTATTTCAACAAAAGAAGAAAATCAAATGGCTGATAATATAACCACGCATTTTAAAATTTGATTCTGTGAATATTTTGAGGATTTATTTTCGAATTTCTGATGATTTTCTTAGAAAAAAGTCTAACATCCCTGATTACAGACAAAGCTATATCAGCGCGTTGCGCGCAGAGTTATCTAGGGCGTTGTTTTTACGCTGAAATGGCATATCTAAATAAGAGCGTCAATTTTGTGTCTTAAATATTATTGTTAACCCATTTTGTTTTATCAAATTCACTAAATTGAAATAAAAAAGGGATAAAAACGCAAGTTTGCACAATTTTAATTTGCTTCATACATTTTATATGTAGATGAGAATTTTTGCCAAATATACTGTGCTTAGCACGCTAATTAGTAGTTTAACCTAGTATATGTATCTGCTTAACGGCCACCTGCAGAAGAAGTATCATTAAAAATTTTTGAAAGTTTTATAAATTAAACATTTTCTTTTTCAAAAATGATAATGATTATAAATAAACTGTTGCAATATTTTCCGATCATATAGCATTATAGGGATCAAGAATAAGAAAATATGGTGGGACTAAGTGTCCAACGATACATAATGGTGTACTCTAAAAGGCTGTCTAATTAATTACACACTCATAACATGCACACGCAAAGAAAAAACATGGTTGTGATATGGTCACTATAACCATATTATAATCTTTGTAATATTGTAAAGTTTCAGAGAACAAATTATAGTTGTTCTCAACAATACTTTAGTTACGATAAACATGTTTTTGTTAATATTTAACCATTATATGGTTACTGTGCACAAAAATTACAACATGGTTGATCTAACGTAAAAAAAATTTGGACCACAACCAAAGTTATATCACTTATTAAAAATAAAATAATATATTTAACCTTATTATATTTTTATTAATCAGAGTATGATTAAAAGCAAACAAAATAATAATGTTCGCGCTTCAAAATATTTTGTTTTAGGTCTTGACATAATGCTTTTCTATCAATTTAGAAATTTCTTATTAGCTTTAAGTTGAAATTGTTTTTATTGTTAGTGAAAAAGAAAAATTTATTTACAAAATAAACAATTAAAAATAATATACAAAATATGAAAATAAATAAAAAGGTAAGCAAAACACTTAAAAAATGGTTAAAATATATGTATGTACGTATATGTATGTATGTAAGCATATATGTAAATCGTTATTTTTATTTTTAAGGCACAATTGTTAAACCATTTATATATTTTTCATTAAAAGTTGTCATCAACAATAATTGCTATTATGTTACAGAATATATCACCGTATATCTTCAATACGAGAATATAACGTTAACTCCATAAATGGATCTTCACGTAGGAATGTATGAAGATAAGATGCCGTTATTTGGGCTTATCAATTATATTATTATTACTCATATACAATAAGCAAATAATTGCTTTTTTTGTAAATTTATGTTTTTCAATAACTTTAGTGACAAATCAATAATAAATTAAACAATAAACAACTAAATCTGTTATATTAGAAAATATTTGAACTTACGTTACTGCATTATAATTCAATTATGATATTTTAAACCATGTTAATTTAACCATTTAATGTTTATATTTTAACATAATTATTTTTAGATTTTACCATGTTATGCTAGACAATAATATGGTTGCAAGCTTTATTATTATTAAATGTAACAATACTATGGTTTGTTAACAACCATAATATTTTCTCTTAGGGTATGGTTACCTCAACCATGTTTTTTTGCGTGCATGCGGCTTTAAACGATGTCAGTAAACGTAAAACCAACAGACTTTAGTTGCCAAAAACAAGAAATAAAAAACACAACTTGAGGACCTATTGTTACAATTTTAGACTCTTTAATCTTTCATATTTATATTAAATGCTACTATAGTAAAATGAGCGAATGTGGTTAGTAATAATTACACCTGAATTATAATAATATAAAAAAGTAATTAATGCACGAATACAAACGTTTCTCTTTACGAAAACATTTGGCTGTTTGAAAGCATGCATATATTTACATGTATCTACATTTGCAAACTGTAGTAAACGAATCCCCTTAAAATGTTTAAAATAGAAATACGAGAATGAAAGGAAATGAAAATTTTATTAAAATAATTAAATGCGCCCGGTTTTTTATCTGCATCATGTACCAGCATCACGAAGGTCCAACTCACGAATAATTTTAATCCTTCTAAAGGAATATAAAGAATGCCGCACACGATGTTAAAAAGACTTCGTTTGCAAAAAGTTTTTTACAAAAGAGAATAAATTCTTTTCTTTTTAGTGTGCAAAACAAGAGAATATAATAAGAGATATGTTAATAATAAATTCTTTTCCAGTTTTAAAACAAACATAACCAATACAGAGCTTATCATATTCCATTCATCCACCATCTTTCTCTATTACTGTATTTTGTTTAAATTACTCTTAATTCATTTCATTCCATCTGTTTCCTCAATTGTAATCAGCGTTGCCACACAAGAAATTGACTTCCTACCAATAATTTTCAAAAATCCTACCAAAATCGTTCACAGCCTACCAAAAATTTAAAAATGCATTTCGTTCACATAAACCCTGTTATACTCACTTGGTTTTCTCCCGTAATTGTTGAGATGAAAGTTTGTCTTTTGGTGATTTTAAAATGGGTGTTATGATTTAAAATAGTTTTAGAGCATACTATGCAGAATGAACACCCATCCCTTTACTGGAGCTTATCAAATTCGCTCAGCCATTCGGTTCTAAATTTTCTTTTGACTGTTTCTTTACAATGTTCACTAATAGTACTATATTATTTAAAAATGTTTAAAAACAAGAACTTTAAGAGTGGTTCTACCTGGTTGATGGAATATCGTCTTCTGAAATTATATTATTTCATTTAATTTTGGAGTTTTTGATAAAAATCTGAAAAAAAATACATGCAATATTAGTCAATATTTTGTAATTAATAAGTATATATTTACAATAAAAAAAGTATTTTACTTTTCCACTTTGTCTGTTATTTTTTTTAATACATACACTTGAAAATAAGCCTTCACTCAAAAATATTTTTATTTTCAATTTCATAATATTGTTTGTGTTTCTTAAACCAGAGATGGTTATAGCTTTAATCATCTCTATGCAAAAAAGCAGAGATGTTTTTTATTACATCTAAAACAGTTTTTGAAAACAGTGGTAACACTATTCAAAGTTATTGTTTATTTAATTCAAAGTTACATTTTTTTATTTTATGATCTGAATTTTTAAGGTGAAAAATTTACTAATGCTTAAAAACTGCTAAAGGAGGAAAACCTACCAAAAACTTAAAAAAATGCAACAAACCAACCAAACTACCAAACTGTTTTTTTAAAACGAAAAACTACCAAGTTTGGTCCGATTGGACCAAAGCGGCAACGCTGATTGTAATTTTAATGCTTCCTCAGTTGATTCTCTTTCAATATTATGTAGAGAATAAAAAAAAGGTTAAATATTAAAAGCTCTTTAGGCAAAACCGTATTCTCTGTTATGTTCAAACTTCTAGCATATTAAAATTAGCTCTATAATTAATGAATTTTTTTTTTTTATTTTAAAATAATGGAGTATGTTTTGTTTATTTTATTCTTCTTAATTAATTAATTTTCTCAGAAGGTATAAAAACCAATTATTTATGGACATGTGTTTAATAGCCTATTAAAAATATTGTTTTTATAAATTTTTTATAACTAATTTCATCAAATGCTATAATTTTAAATTTTATTAGTCTTAAATATGCGTTGTTCTGTCAAAAATTCATAGGATAGGAAGATGATTTGGATATGACTTGGATATATTTACATGCATGGATGCATACATATGTATTTATAATAATTTTAGACAATAAATATTTAAAAACGTTTTTTTTTTTTTATTTTTTATTTATAATGAGATTAATTTAAATTAACAAAATTTTTATTTTCTTTCTTTTCGAAAAAATATATCTGGCAACCGTGAATAGAAAAAACCATTTTAAGTGCCCAGTGTAATTAACTAGCAAAGTGCTTAATATATATTGAAAAAGGAAAAAACTCTGGAGAAGAAATTTTAATCCCAAAAATTTTTTAGACATACCTTTGTGTTGGTTGCTACTGGAATTCAGCAACATCCCTTCATTACTTTTGGAGATATGATCAAAATATGCTAACACTCTATTATCCTTAAGTCTTTCCCATATTAAAAAAACCGGGATTACCCGAAAGTTGGGATTTCAGTAAACAATTGAAGTTTTATAAAAATATTAGCCCTATTCACGATCTTTGTGCAATGGGCTTGCATCATAGCATTTGCAAAAAAGTGTAGCATACTTTTAGTTTACACCAACAAAACACACAGTAATGAGTAAAATATGCTACAAATTTTGCAAATGCTATGATGCAAGACCATTGCACAAAGATCGTGAATAGGGCTATTAAGTTTTCACAAATATGTAGTTAAAAAAAATCTTTTTTTTTTCCGAAAATTATAAGTTTTGCTTAATTTCAACAATAATAATAAACAAAACCTTATTTTCTTCCATAGGAATAGTTAAAATTCAATTTAAACCGTGCCGATCGGAATGTGTCACATACTTGTTTATATACATTAGATCTGTGTTACGGTTCTATCTTTCATAGGTTTACTTTAAAAATATTTAACTTCCAATTATAGAATAAATTCGTTAACGTTTTATCTGAGACCCCTTCTATGATAATGCCATGTTAAAGTGATAGGTCCTTTTAATATTAACCACCAGTTTCCAGTTAGCTTTCTTCACTAAATGATATTTCTATTCATTTATATTTTATGCAATCCTTATTTTTTATATAAAATATATTATAATTTGTTTTTCCCTTGCCAGGCTAAATTTCTAAGTAAAAATCGGTTACCTTGCATAAAATTATTTTCTTCCGTTGAGGGAACTAAATGCATTATTGCAATTTTGGTGAAGTAATGGCAAAATCCACCATTAAAATTTATAACTGAAGTCTTTAGTCTCTTGTCATAAAAAGCCACATTTGTGCAACCAAATATTTCATCCTATAAAAACTTTAGGCACTTAAAACCATCAGCACATGCATATGATTAGAATCGATTAAACTTCTGTTTTTATTGGCCTTGTCTTTGAAATTTATTATAAAAAAAGGTCGAGGCAATTTGGTGGCCACGTAAGAAACCGAACATTTTTGTTTTAAATAAATTATTTTAAAAATCTTTTTACAAAATCTATGTAATCTTAAATACCCTTCACCATAAATCGGCATAAGTTTTTTGTTCAATAAAAGCTTTGTCTTTCGAAAACTGTAAGATTTGCTTAACCCTTTCGGGACTACTGGGATAATACGTCCCAGCAATTTTAAAACTGTCTTTTTTTCTTTATTTTCAATGCAATCGCAAGGGAGGTAGAACTCCCAAACGTCCAAAAACGGATAGCCTCAATATTGGAGACCACTTGCCAGTAGAGCAAGAGAAGCGTTCTCGCTGTGTCCGCTGTTCTTCACTTGGCATAGAAAAGCGAACAAAGATGATATGCTCAGGTTGTAACAACGCCTTATGTTACAAGTGTTTTGGGCCATTCCACAAATAAATACCTAATTGCATTCCTAAAATGTTAAAAATAAATGTAAACTTTTATATAAATCTAATAATATTTATATTTTAGTTATCTTTTTAATTTCGAATCGCTCTTTGAGAACACTGATTGGAATTTTATGTCCCATGAAAATACTTGTTGGGATTATATGTCCCAGGATAAAAGGACGAATTTAAAATTTTTAAGTATGGAGAACATAATACTTTTATCATACCTTTTAGAATATGAAAAAAATTTTACAATACATATTTTGGTTTTCAAAATAAAACTTCGTCCCGAAAGGGTTAAAAAATAAAGTTACTGTATCAGATCTTAGTATAATTCAGTGAAGAATAATTTAGTGCTGACAACTCACAAATTTTTCTTACCTGCAGATATACAAACGAAAGTTGTAACGAGTAAGAATCTTTACCATCTATGTAAATATAGTTTAGTGAAGTAACTCCAATCAAATAAGCCAATATTAGGGTGACATAGAATTAAAAAATAAAAAAAATTTCATACCGCATATATATAATTTTATAATTTTACATAAAAATGACATCCGCTCTTTATGGGTTAAGCATTTAAAAAAAATATTGGTACTTCCTTATAGACGTCTTCAAAAGCTTTAAAATAATACCCATATTGATATTTTAAAAAATTTTAAATTTCAGATCCACGTAACTCAGAAAATATGGGCGAGCGCTAATTTCTTCACTTGATATTATTTTTATTTTTTAATGCTCTTTCGCCCAATACATTAATGTCTTCGAAGAAGACATGTTACGCTTACATAACTCAATTGTTAATTTTCTGTAAAAAAAACATGTAGTGTATTAGAGTAAAAGATAGGATGTCCAATATATGTCAAATAATTGAAATCACCTTGTCCCATTAATCATAAGCGATTAAAAATTTGGCACTAGAAGTTGTAACGCACGATATGCTTCTGTTGTTATAGCGGACTTAGCAACACAGAACCTTGTAAATTTCAACTGTATATCTTAAACTATTTAATAGTTTGGCCATATTCATCAAATTACATCAAACAATGGGAAACTCTTTAATTTATAAATTGTATTGTCACGCGCAGAAAAAAAAAATGGTTGTGATATGATCACAATAACCATATTATGTTCCGTGTAACAATGTATAGTTGCGGAGAACCAATTATAGTTATTTTTACCAAAACTTTAGTCACGATAAACATTTTTCCTTAACTTTTAACGATTATATGGTTAATGTGCAGAAAAAGTGAAACACGATTGGTTTTAACTTAAAAAAATTTCTACCACAACCAAAGTTTTATAACTTATTAAGAATAATATAAAATAAATTTATTACTTGGAATCTTTTTTAATAAACTTTATTGTTAAAGTATTTGTGTGTGCACGTTGCTTAAGGTACGGTCACATTAGTCAAACATTTGACTGAAATCGGCAAATATTTATTTGCCATAGTCTGACCACAAAATATTTATTAGAAGCAAATAACACAACAGCGAATTTCGGGCAAACAAAATTATTTGCCAGTAATCAAAAATGCTTCTAATGTGAACATAGTGTGACCACTCGACGACAAATATTTGACTCATTTTAAGGAAAATAAATATTTGAGAGACAAATAGCTGCTGTATCAACAATGTTGCCCAGTATTTAAACTAAATTATTAAGTTTCGGAAAAACTCGCTGATCAATTATCAAACTTATATGTGTATTAAAAAAAAACAAAATGCAGTAAGCAATTAAAAACAAAATTGTAGATAAAAATAATAAAGTGCAATTTTTGGAAGAAATAACAATTAAAAAAAATTGGCGGGGCACATATTTTTCGAGTTATATATCATCAAAGTATTTTACATATAATTTGGTATATTTCGATATTTTCGCTTCAGAATGGTGCAAAGTTTCGAAATTGTATATATATTATTGGAGATTATTAAATGTTCTTTTATAAATTTTTAGTTAAGTATCGATTTAAAGTAAAGTCGCAAGAAATTATACTCGTATAACTTGAAAAAATTGCGTTGGCGCTAAATTATTTACTCAAAATTTTGTTCTTAAAATAGTCATTCCTACAACGTAAGTAACTTTTGTTTTCATTTTCGAATTTTATATTAAACTAGACTGGAGCAAATACATCTTTACTTATGCTGAGGGCAAGTAATATTGCCGGAAGCTATAATTCGGGAATTATAGAATTTTAAAGTTATAAATTATATACTATTATGTATCTGAACATAAGCCCATGATAAGGTTGAGATGCATTTTGTTTTAAAATGCTTATAGAAAACTTTTAAATGAAGTCATATATGACAACAAGCAACATGCTTTCACTTCAAGAATCAATATCAATTAATTTATATTAAACAAGACTTAAGCACGCTTAAATTTAACCATCATAAATTAAACTTTAATTAAGATTTGCATAGTGCCCACGCATTTTAACGGCTTAAAGAGACGAAAAAAGTCGGCTATGTGCAGAACAAAACCAAAATAATTCTTCAGCCCCACTCGAAGCGTCTGAATAGAGCTAAGAGTCATTAGTGAATATCCATCTTAAGCACCTAAAGTGTTCTTTCATAACTTTTGATTTGCAATCAAAAGAGATATGTTCTATAAGTACTAAGTTGAAAGATTATTTTTGCAGTTAATGTAAACTGTTTTTTTTTTCATTATAAATATATTCGTTTGACGGTATGTTATAATGTAACAATTTTTAAAAACTATATATGTACAAGAGTTTTTCCTCTATTTTCCGAAATCTGAAACATTAACATTTCTTTAAAATTGTAGAACTTTGTATCCCAAATAAAATCTTGCATATTTGCAATTTGATTCTTTGCGAAATTTGCTTTTTAATTTAAGCGACTTTTTACTTCAACATATAATTTGTCTACACTTATATCAAGTAAACAAATAAACAGCTGTAGTTTGAAAAATGTATTAAATAAATTAAAAGTTTTTAGAAATTTTAACCAAACAAATGTAATGAATGATTATTAAAATTTATTGATAAGAAGTGGGATCTAATTCCTATTTAGCTTCATCCTCTTATTGTGCTCCTTCTTTAGAACACCTTTTGTAGCTTCTTTATAGAATAGAATCAAGGCATATTAATTTTACAGGTAATAGCAGTTCTAAAACAACTACAACAATCAGTAAAGAACATGCATTTTGTTTTTGTAAAATATATTTTCAGATGTCAAAATAAACTGACGCACAGTGGTTTGAAAACGATTTTTTTTTACAAAATTCGGTATCTTATGAACCACTCAATATATTTTATCGAAATTTTACAGAGGCAGAGGTATTTCTCAGTGAATCTACGGACGGGCAGGCTTCTAGGGTGAAGGAGGGGTTCTAAGAAGGGCCCCAAATTTAGGTACCTCGGAAGTATAATTTTTTGATAATGTCATAAAAAGTTTTTTTTTTAACTCAAATGTTAAGATTTTTTAAATTTAATCAGTTCTTGAAAATATGTTTAAATGTGCAGGGAGAAAATTAGCTTACAATTTTCTTTTTCTTTTTTTTTTTTTGTTTTGTTAATTTTGGCCAATCTTAACTTAGTCTTTTGGCGTAGTACGCTTATTAACTATCGGATTATTACTTTAAGACGTTTGCTATGTTCTTAATAAATTTTAAAATAAAAAAGTAAAAAGTTTTGTTTTGATAGCGCTTTTCGTTAAAAAGTTACAAGCTTCTGAATTGAGAAAATGTAAAAAATATCGTTTTTTAAGGATTTTCTACGAAAAGGTTATACTCTGTTTTTTTTTTTGCTTATGTAATTTAAATTTACTTCATTAGTAGCAAATTTGTTTAAACAATTTTAAAGACAAACTATAGCAAATGCGAATAAAAGCAAAATTGTGTCAACAATTATAACGGTTCCCCCTCCAGACCTTTCCAACGTTGCCAATTTTGGAACAAAATTTTAAAATTATTGTAAAAAACCTCGGAGTGCAACAAAAAAGGTAAGCGGTAAGTCTCCAAATTTTGGCTAAATACTCCATAGAAGATTTGACAGCCTCGTGATTAGTTAAGACCTCTTTTGTAAAAAAAAAACAATTTTTTGGGACATTTTTCCTCTTTTCGGGAATTTATATGTTAAAACATTTATATGTTAAAAAAATTTAAATTTTATTTCACCATTTAATTAAAAAAACTCTTCTAGCTCTATCACTTCAAAATTTTTTAGGAATAGCCCGATGAATTATGATATTTCATTTCTCAAAAAACCACCTTAACCTGTTTTTTTCAGTTACTGCAAATGTAGCGCGAAAAAAATAATTACAAAATTATTATTCTAGATGTCATAAGCTTTCCTTTAATGCTACTTATATGTAAATCGAGCATATATTTAAGCTTATATTTTGTTTGCTTATTTTTTATATGAAAAACCAAAAAATATGTGTAAGTACATAAAATGAGCAAACAATTTTTAAATAAAATCTAGTTTCAAAAAGTGTGTGTAACTTTTTTGTTTTATGAAAGTCTTAAATATATTTCCACAACACCACTGTAAGAAAAAAATTTTTGTAGGAAAAAATATAATAAGTGTAAACAAAATTTGATATCTGAAAACATAAACAAGAAAGTTAACTGATCTACTGCCACTACCTAGTATATTAATCTGCCTTGGAATAGAATATGAAAAATTTTATATTGTTGCTTGGCTTTGTTCATTTGTAACTTTCATACATGGGAGTTATTCATTATAAACTTTCATCTCACATTGCCATTATGTGTAGTAGTTATTTTAATGGAATCTGTATTCATAATACATGCGGGTACATAGATATAATATCAGCCATCATTATTTGACCAACTTTTATAGTCTATGGCTATCAGCGGTGGATATTTTATTTTTATATTAAAACCTGGGATTTAAATTCTCGTACAAGGTATAGGAAAAGTATATTATAGGAAGAGAATAAAAACTTAATTTGAGACTTTTAAAAAGATGCGCCTAGAGTCTGCCTAGATGAAAAAAATTTTTCTACAGTTGTATATTTTTGTTCCATCTACAAATGGTTATTATTTGTTTGCTTTGAACTTATGTATGTATATTATACTGCAATTAAATATTTAAGAGTAGCAACTATTTTTCATCATTTATAATTATCATTTAATAATATTTTAAACATTTTCTTTGCAATTACTTCGAAATAATGCCGAAGAAATTGAATGGCAATAAAGACATCCCATGCGCAGCAGTTTGTGAGCAAATAAATTTACGTTTTTTTACAGTTTGATCAAATATATTTTTAAGGAAAATATTATTTTAAATGTGACCGCACATAAAACATGTTTGTCAGTATTTTATTTCACTTTATTTCATAGCTGTTTGAACAAATAAAAATAGGCAAATAAATGTGCGTAGTGTGACCACAAAACAAATTTTGTATTGTTTTAAAAAAATTTAAGCCAAACAAGAGCAAACAAATTTTAGGCAAATATTTGTCATATGTGACCGTACCTTTATTTATAAAAAATTTTTTATGATGTTTATTTTTATTTGTTTCATTAAATCTTTCAAGTACATATGAATGGTTTCCGATGGCAGCCCTTATGTAGAAAAATAAAAGAAAAAATTAAAATATTTACTTAATGGTTACTGTGTTTTTGTATTAAATTTTTTGTAGTTTTTTATGGCTTTTATCCTTATTGATTCAATGGAGTTCTCATTTAATCAATTTTCATTCCACTGATTAGTTATATATGAGCAGTAGCGAAATGGCCATATTTTTTTTATTTTAGTTTAAAATAACAAATATTTCATGAGAATATCCTGAAATATTTATATATGTCGGATTAATTCCAATTAAAATAAATAAATAATATAAAATGTTAAACCATAATATATTATGATTAATCAAAGTATGGTTAAAAGCAACAGAATAATGTTTGCGCTAAAAAATATTCTATTCTAGTTCTTAACAATTTAATAATTTTTCTGGTAGCTAAAATTTGACTTTGTTTTTTATTGTTAGAGAAAGTTGAAATAAATATGTATGTATGTATTGTAAAGGCAAATATTATTTTAAATGTGATCGCACATAAAACATGTTTGCCTGTATTTTATTTGACATTATTTCATAGCTGTTTGAACAAATAAAAATTGGCAAATAAATGTGCGTAGTGTGACCACAAAACAAATTTTGTATTGTTTTGAAAATTTTAAGCCAAACAAAAGCAAACAAATTTAAAGCAAATGTTTGTCATATGTGACTGTACCTTAAGCATAAAAATCTTTATTTTTTGTTTAAAGCACAACTGTGAAATTATTTATTTGGGCTTATAAATTATATTTTTATATAACTGATTCTTGTTGCCTCTGATCTAAGCGTTAGATGACAAATCTTTAATCAATAAAAGAATAATAACTAAAGGTACGGTCACATTAGTCAAACATTTGACTGAAATCGGCAAATATTTATTTGCCGTAGTCTGACCACAAAATATTTATTAGAAGCAAATAACATCACAGCTGATTTTGGGCAAATAAAATTATTTGCCAGTAAACAAAAATGTTTCTAATGTGAACATAGTGTGACCACTCGACGGCAAATATTTGACTCATTTTTAGGCGAATAAAAACTTTGTAAGAACAAACAGAGACAAATAACAGCTGTATCAAATTATTAAGTTTTGGAAAAACTCGCTGATAATTTTAAACTTATATGTGTATTAAATAAAAACAAAACACTGTAAGCAATTAAAAATAAAATTATAGATAAAAAATAATAAAAGTTGTCGGGCCACATATTTTTCGAATTATATATCATCAAAGTATTTTATATATAATTTGGTATGTTTCGACATTTTCGCCTCAGAACAGTGAAAATTTTCAAAGTTGTATGTAAAAAAGATGTGGCATTGGGGATTACGAGTACTAAATGTTCTTTTATAAATTTTTAGTAAAGTACTAGTTTGAAGTAAAGTCGCAAGAAATTATATAACTTAAAAATTTGCGTTGCCGCTAAATTAAAGTAAGGTTAAATTTTAAAGTTGTAAATTATATACTGTTATATATCTGCACATAAATCTATGATAAAGTTGAGATGCATTTTGTTTTAAAATGCTTATAGATAACTTTTAAATGAAGTTATATATGACAACAAGCAACATGCTTTCACTTTAAGAATCAATATCGATTAATTTATATTAAACAAGAATTAAGCACGCTTAAATTTAACCAACATAAATTAAACTTTAATCAAATCTGCACAGTGCCCACGCATTTTAACTGCTTAAAGAGACGAAAAAAGTCGGCTATGTGCAGAACAAAACCAAAATAATTCTCGAAGCGTAGGAATAAAGCTGAGAGTCATTAGTGAGTATCCATTTTAAGCACTTAAACTGTTCTTGCATAAGTTTCGATTTGCAATTAAAAGATATATGTTCTATAAGTACTAAGCTGAAAGATTATGGCCGACTTCCTAAACGCAAGTTGCAATGCATATTTACAATGCATACACTTCGTAAACGCATATCTAAACTTTTTGATAACGTACAATGTTCCTAATCATTTGGCAATTCACTTTAATGAGTATCAGAAGTCAAAATCACGCATCATTTTTATTTTGTATGCAAACATTTTAAAAATGGTATTTTTAAAATGAAATGTGAATAAAAAATGCCATCATCCATTAATTCAATGAATTCTTAAAAAGATATTTATTTTTGATCACTTGTTTCCGGGATTTTTATTGTCCTTAATAAAGTTGTCTCTTCTTTTTTCTTTTTAATAGGTTTCTATAGCAAATCAATATTTTTTGGAAGATTTGACCTGAGATAATTCCGCAGCACTTGCCAACAAAATGGATAAATAATTTTGTGTAACCTCTATTTTTCCAAAAAAATTATTAAATTGCATGCATAGCGACGTTCCTAAATGCCGATAAAATGCAAAAAATGTCTCTGCAACGCAAGTTTGCGTTCAAAACATGTTTAGCATCGCATTTTTTAAAATTATGCATTGCAACAGGCGTTTAGGAAGTCGGCCTATTTTTGCAATTAATGTAAAATATATTCGTTTGACGGTATGTTATAATGTAACAATTTTTAAAAACTATATGTACAAGAGTTTTTCCCCTATTTCCCGAAATCTGAAACATTCAAATTTCTTAAAAATTATAGAACTTTGTATTCCAATAAAAATTTTGCATATTTGTAGTTTAATTCTTTAAGCGACTTTTTATTTTAACGTATTATTTGTCTACACTTATATCAAGTAAACAAATAAACAGCTGTAGTTTGAAAAATATATTAAATATATTAAAAGTTTTTACAAATTTTAATCAAAAAAATGTAATGAATGAATATTAAAATTTATTGTTAAGAAGTGGAATCTAATTCCTATTTAGCTTCATCCTCTTATTGTGCTCCTTCTTTAGAAAACCTTTTGGAGCTTCTTTATAGCATAGAATATGAAAAATTTTATATATTTGCTTGGCTTTGTTTATTTGGAACTTTCATACATGGGAGTTATTTATTATAAACTTTCTTCTCACATTGCCATTATATGTAATAGTTATTTTAATGGAATCTCTATAAGTAATACATGCGGGTACATAAATATAATATTAGCCACCATTATTTGACCAACTTTTATAGTTTATGGATATCAGCGGTGGATATTTTATTTTTATAATAAAAA
Source organism: Gymnosoma rotundatum (assembly GCA_916610165.2). Classification (NCBI taxonomy): domain Eukaryota; kingdom Metazoa; phylum Arthropoda; class Insecta; order Diptera; family Tachinidae; genus Gymnosoma; species Gymnosoma rotundatum. The sequence goes on from OU744340.1 coordinate 33,231,244, forward strand.
GTGGGATTTAACTTACGGACAAGGTATAGTAAAAGTATATTATAGGAAGAGAATAAAAACTTCATTTGGGACTTTTAAAAAGGTGCGCCCAGAGTCTGCCTAGATGAAACAAATTTTTCGACAGTTGTATATATTTGTTCCGACTACAAATGGTTATTGTTTGTTTGTTTTGAACTTATGTATATTGTACTGCAATTAAATATTTAAGAGTAGCAACTATTTTTCATCATTTGTAATTAGCATTCAATAATATTTTATAAGTTTTCTTTGCAATAACTTTGAAATAATGCCGAAGAAATTGAATGGCAGTGAAGACATCCCATGCGCAGCAGTTTGTGAGCAAATAAATTTATGTTTTTTTTCGGTTTGATCGAATATATTTTTAAGGCAAATATTATTTTAAATGTGACCTCACATAAAACATGTTTGCCTGTATTTTATTTGACATTACTTCATAGCTGTTTCAACAAATAAAAATAGGCAAATAATTGTGCGTAGTGTGACCACAAAACAAATTTTGTATTGTTTTGAAAAAATTTTGGCCAAACAAGAGCAAACAACTTTTAGGCAAATGTTTGTCATATGTGACCGTACCTTAAGTCTTTTACATCAGGCAAATATTGCAATTATAAATCAATTATATAACATGACATTTTCACTCATATTATATTTTAATTTAACCATTAAATGTATATATTTAAACATTATTATGTTTATACTTAAGAATGTTTTTGTTTTGCTAGACAACAATATGGTTGCAAATGTAACAATACTAACTTTTGTCAGCAACCACGTAATGCAACTATAAAATATTGCTCTTATACTATGTTTACCTCAACTATGTTTTTTCTTTTCGTGCATGAGGCGAGGATTCAAATTATCTTAGAAAGATTTTGAAGTGAATTAGGTCTAATAGTGGATGTACCGAAAACTGGATTTGGAAATACTAGCGATGGTAACACAACAGCAGAAAACAGTAAATTATTATTTTTGTTACCTTTTCCTATCAAGTAGACCCAATTTTAATTCCTTGGATAATAACTTTTCCATTTTAATTTTATTTGCTTCTTACTACAGTAAATTACAAATCAGTAAATGATATTTTTCTTTCGTTAATTAGGGTCGCGCAGTACGTCATTTGGTGTGATATTTTGTCGAGGTTGGTCTCTATTTAAAATTATATGCACGTTTAGAAAGCGTGGGCAAATCAAGTCATAGGAAGATTATTTTTTATAGAAACAATAGACTGCTTTGAAACCGATGTCTCTTCAATATCAAATATAACTTAAAAGTTATTGAGATCTATTTTTATTCTATCACAAAAGAATTGAATAAAAACAAACACTATTTCTGCAGGGTAAAAATATAATTTTGTGAAAACATTAGCTTACTTTGTTTGTTTTCTTTCTTTTTTTTTGGGTAGAAAAGCCAAAATATATATTTAAATTTTTGGTTTTAACTAACAATCTGTTTTGAAATAGACAGAGTGTAAAAAATTTTAGTCTTTATTTGTTTTTGTTTTAATACTTTTTAAGCAAATATGAACATGCATTTCAATTAAAATCAAATTTTAAACCATTATTTACTCTTTGTGTTGCATGTTTTATTAAACTTGTTATTTATTTGCTAATAATTTTTGGTTTTAACATTCTTTCGTTCAAATTTTTTGTTTAGAAAATAAATAATTTTGTACTTACATACGAGTACATATGTACATACATATATAAGTAAAAGCGATTAAATGAAATCAATTAAAAGGTTCCCTAAAACATAGCATTGATTGGTATTAAACGTTTGCTATATATCAGAGATGAAAAATTAAAATTATTTTTAGACCGTATGTATCAATCACAATTTGATTATTCTTTTTAAATTAAATTTTACAATAAATTGTTTATGTAAAAACATAATAGCCTAGCAAAAAAATAAAGACATGTAAAAGAAGTACGTTACTCATGGATTCTACTTGAAATAAACTGGTTCAATTTAGAGAAAAAACGCATGAGTTTAACATTAGCTTGGGAAACATGGGATCACATTAACGAAACGGCTTGGCATTTAAATGAATGCTTAAAACAAGTCAAAATGCTATGATTGAATACGTTTTTTCATTGGTGTACAGCACTCAAATATTGCACAGCACGCAAATATTGGGGTGACCGAGACTAAAAAAAAAATTGGTTCTGCATATACATATTACTTTACATAAAAATACCATCGGCTCTTAATGGGTTAAGCATGTTTAAAAAAATTTTGTATTTCCGTTAATATCTCTTCAAAAACTTTTGAAATGATACACATATTGATATTTTAGAAAATTTTAAAACTTCAGAGTCTCGTAACTCGGAAAATGTGGGCGAGAACAATCGATATTTTTTTATTTTTTTTTTAGAGGTAGGCGTGGTATTTTGCCTACTGTCTCGAAGCAAATGACCCAATCATGCTAATTTCCAATAGCACCTCTATCGACACTATATCTGATCGACTGACACATTTATGTCCCTATTACGATTTACAACTCAACTCTACCGTAAGGTTGCATTTCTACTCTTGGTTGAAATTTTAAAATTTGGTATTATCAATTACAAATCAAACTGCCAAAAAAATTTTAAGTTTCAACTTTGTTGTGGCATTGCCGTTTAAAATACGGTTGACAAAAGTTTAAAAAAAATTACAGCTTATCGGTAGCAGTTGTAACAATTACAACTTAAAAAGTTGAGTTGTCTTTTAGATAACCAAACTGAGTTGATTTGTAAACCGTAATAGGGGTATTATTTTTGTTGTGAAATACACTAACACCGACGGACAGACGGACATAAGAAGTTAGAATATATATATATATATATACTTTATGGATATTGAATTATTTATAGATGTTGAATAAATTACACACGGAATGACAAACTTATATATACTCCTTTTCCACTTTTGTGGTGAAGGGTATAATAATTTCAAGTTTGTATTTAATAACCAAAAATAAGAAAAATAATAAGGCAACTATGTACAACAATTCATTATGAAACTAGATACATTATAAAAATTAGTTGATTAATAAAAAGAAACGAAAAATCTATTTGTATTAAAAGAAGTAAAATTGTACCTTAGCTAACTGTAACAATGTATTAATTATTTTCTATTAATAAATTGAAATGTTTACCAACAAAATCTTCTTTTACGATTTCTTTACTTGCACTTTTTTTCTTTCTGTCTTTACAATGCTAATTTTTTTGCTAATTTCAAAGCTTCAATAATATCAGCTTTAAAGGATTTGCCGGTACAGCTCTAATAATATCTTCCCGCTGCAATTAAAAAACAACATATAAGCTAAATTTAAAATAAATCAATTAGCAAAATACCTACTAAATAATATATGCATAAATTTAGGAAAATTGAGAGACTGTATGGCACCATGCGTTTCATGCAAATTAAAAAGGTCTAAGCAAAGACAATAAATTTATAAAGATGTTGCACTCTGAACATTTAAAAAATCAAAAATTATGAGCAGTTTCATGGTAGCGGGGGTAAGAGATAAGAGGGAAGAAGACAGATTCATACACACATGCGTTTAAAAATGTGTGTGGATGTTCATAAGAAATGTTTTGTTAAAGTAAAGTATTGAGAGACAAAAACACACATTTAACATATAGAAACGTACATACATACTTTCATATCTACATATAAAGAGGAATGTGCTCCATAAAATTTTATTTTTGAATTCTATTTTTCCTACTTATTTAAAAATTGTTTGTAAAATAAGCTTAAAAACGAAACTATATGACTGCTCTTGTGATTGTAGGGTAACTATACATTTTTATTTGTGTATTTTTAAAAATATGCGTAATCGCACCGGACTAATCATACCCTAAATTATGTAGTAATTTTTTTTAGCATTTATTCTTGTGGATACTTAATATGTGTTTTAAGAAATTTCAAACAATGGTAATAAAATAAGGCACTTATTTATGTATATTTATTATTAAATATTTTGTTAAGTATATTTAGTCTGCATATAGGTTCAATATATATAAACCTCAATATGAATTTGATAGCTAAATTTAAATATTTAAATTGCCAAACAAAATAAATTACTGGCGCTTTAAAATTGAGACTTTCCAAGTACTTGTTACTCTGCACTCATGTGTTTCCCATGAGCAATGCTTTCATAGCAACATAAGTATAAGTAAAATTAAGACAACAAATAAAATATCACAACACACCACGATAATTTATTTATGCCTTTTATATGGGCACTTGCAAGTTAATAATTAAAATTCAATTACGGGAATTTTAAATTAAATTTTTTATCTTTAAAAAATATTGTGCTAATTATCCCGAGCAAATTTTTTGATTTTTTCAATTTTCCAACTTTTCTGGAGGGATTTTCAAAAAATGTTTTCCGTAAAAACCTTCTACTTGAAAATACGAACAACTGAAAAAATGCTACAGAAATCGGCACAGCTTGTCTCATTTTATGAATTACTATACATTTTTTACACCATTTTTATATATAAGATTCAAGCATTATGTTCACTACAACTGAGACGCTAAACTAGTATTCTTCTTAGAATAGTGATAAAAGTTAAAAAAATTAATGTTAATAAATATTATTGAAACAAATTCATTAATGTTAATAATTGTGGTATTTAGTTTATATGTATGTAGTAATTAAATTTAGATAATAAATGAATTTAATTTACTATTTTCGTGCTTGATTGCTTCAAATATAAATATTTCATGATATTCTCATGAAACATTTTTTATTTAAAAGTAGAAATTGAAAATATTACTGCGTAGAAAGTATATTCATATGGCCATTTCACTACTGCTATTTTAGCTCATTAGTGGATTTTACCCAAATTTTGTATAGAAAACTTGAAAGTCTTATATCAAAAGCCAAATTGATTAAATAAGAACTCTATTGAATCAATAAGAGAAAAGACGGGAACAAAAAGACAGTATACAAAAACACAGCAAACATTCAGTAACTAAAAAAGTAAAGTAAATTAAAATCGAAAAGGTTCCGAATAATAAATTTGCATATTGATAATAAATGAATTTAATATTCGGTGTAAATCGATGTTATTTCTCTTATAAAACAACAAAACACATATTGTTACCATACAAATACACAATCGGTAACATTGGTTTACGTTGGATATTTTATAATGTAAATATATACACATTCGTATGCACGTATGTACAAATGAATTAATGTGAGATGAGAGTAACAAGTTTGCTGAGAATAATAATATCTCTTTGTGATTTTACTCTTAAAGTGGCAGTAGCAGTACGTCCATCGACAAAATATGCACTGGATGTAGAATGTACGGTAGTGAAACATCTTAGTATATTTATAGTCTTTGGTCTAAGATTTCCGGAACGTTTTAAAGTCCAGATCTGTTCTCTTTTGACCAACAGAAGAAGAGAAAAGAGTTCTGTGATCGATGCGGGATCATATTTGATAGCATCGATGGCATCCATTTAGGGCGCCGTGACCTTTTGTTTGATGCAAAAAAAGGCCCGAATCTCAATATTAAACAATTTTTCACCAATCTGCACAGAAATTATTTTATACTTTATTTCCTCCGATAAGTCATTGAGAAATAAATTAACATTTATCGGTTTTTCTTTACCAATAAAAGTCCCTATCAGGAATACATCTAATTGCGGCTCGTAAACAATTTTACGTAAGATTGGCCACAAACCAACTGCAGAACTTTTAGAGAGTGGCAAACCATCGATCCCAATATCCATTTGCAGAGTATCACTGATGTTTTTGCAAACCAATATGGATGTATTCGCCAGGTGCCACAGTTCTTGAGTAACATTTCTCATTTCTTTGCATAAAACCACCAACACTTGTAGGAACGTCCAGGTTTTCTGATTTTAAAATTTTTAAGAGAGCACTGTACCTATGGTTTGTACTCTTAAAAACAGAGTTAAATTTTTTCCCGTAAGGTCAGTGCCAAATCTTGAATATTATTTTGGTTTTTGCTTATTTTCGTCCAAAATTTCATTCAATGGATGAGAAGAAATCTCTCGTGGTGGTGGTGGTTTTGGTATTCTTGAAGATGCCGCTTCTAACATTAAAGAAATTCTGTGCTTCTCTATTTGAACATTTCTTTCAAATATTCGTTGACTACTCATTTTCACTTACTTTTTTATTTAAATTCACATTTGTCAACTTCTATTTAATTCTATTTATTTAATTGAATATTTTTATTTTATTTATTTGGGCGTGTGTGAAACGGTAGCAAAGTACCATGGTTAAATAAATTTTTTCTATGGAAAGAAAATTTTGAATAATAAGAGTAGAAATACAACCTTACGGTTGCGGTGACGGATTCCGCATGTCAGCGAAAAAATAAATAAAATGAAGTGCGGCGACGGATGCGGATTTTATTGTCATATTTATTCTTTTTTTACTAATTTTTTATTCGTTTTTATTGAAATATATATATATATGTATATAAAATTTTGTAAAATGTAAACAATCAATTAATTGGAAAATTTTAAACTTATTCTTGTTTTTCAAGGACTTTTTACATATTCTTCTCTTCTTTGTTCCTATTCACTCACAAAAAATATTAACAAATAGTATTTTTTGTTAGAAAATAAAACAATAAAACTGTTGCAACATGCTGAAAGAGAAAATATTAAAAATTTAGAGCTTGAGAGAAAATGCACTCAAATTAAAATATATTCTAATTTCAGAGTAGAAATACAACCCCACGATTGCGGCGACGGATTCTGCATGTCAGAGAAAACACAAATAAAGTGAAGTGCGGCAACGGATGCGGATTTTATTGTCATTTTTTATTTTTTGTTTACTAATTTTTTTATTCGTTTTTATTGAAATATATACATATAAAAAATTTTTGTAAAGTATCAACCAAGGCAGATTTATTTTACTAGGTAATAGCGGCTCTACAACAAATACAACATTGACAAAAACAACATGTCTTTTTATTGTTGTTTTGTGCGTTGGAAACGTCAAAAACACAAAGAGAAATAAAAAATAATTGCTATCAATACACATGCTTGCTTTGTCTCGCAAACGCTTGTTGTTAGTCTTTTTTGAAATTCGTAAATAAACAAAGGAAAATACAAATAACGTTTGACTTTTCCAACTACAAACCAGCTGTGCGGTATCAACAATCAGTAATTGGAAAATTTTAAAATTATTCTTTTTTTTTTATTAGGACCAGTACTCAGGGGATGACCCCTACTTATGCAATGCATTGTACCAGAACTAGGAAATTAGGCTGTGGGAAGGAGGATAGAGGTAGTGGTGCCTGTGGATATTTGATTTGAATCTTTGCACATTGAAAGTGGCAGGAAAGACCTCTGCGGGGAGTTTATTCCACATACGAACTATTCGGCTAAAAGACGAATTCTCTCTGTAATGCGTAGTGCCAAGAACATCGAGAGCATCTGATTCCTTAATATATATATCACCCATTATTACAGATGAGGTAGCATATTCAGCCGCACGCCTGTGCGAAAGCACACAGCACTGGGTTTTATGAGCGTTAAATTGAACCCTATTCGCAAGGCCCCATTCGGAGATTACCAAAAGGTCGCGATTAAGGGTATCATCCATGTGCTTTCGCATAGCCCAAATTTCCCGAAGGCTTGGTTTATTGCGAAAAGAAAATGAATGGCATATGCTTCTGTCAACCGCGAAAGAATAGATAGGGTTGGAAGTCTGACGTAGAAGGTCATTAAGAAAAATAAGAAACAGGGTAGGGGAAAGAACGGAACCTTGCGGTACCCCTGAATTTACCTTGAACTCGTTTGATGCGATCCCATCTATAACAACTCGTATAGTGCGATCCCTGAGAAAGCTCGGTATAAGTCGAGAGAAACTATTACCGACACCAAAAGCAATAAGTTTTGATATGAGTGCACCATGCCACACTCTATCAAACGCCTTAGAAATATCTAGAGCCACCACCTTACTTTCGCCGAAATGGTGAATGGATTGACACCACTTTTCTGTAAGGAAGGCCAGTAAGTCACCCGTAGAGAGTTCCCTACGGAAGCTGTACTGCCGGTTTGCGATTGGGCGGTAATTTTCAGGGTTGCTAGCCTCTCCCTTTTTTGGGACTGGTGTTACATTAGCAACCTTCCAACATGATGGAAACTCACCAACATGGTATAAAATGTTGAAAAGTTTTGCTAATGGACGCGATAACGTCGAAGAGCACTGCTTCCACACCAGTGCTGGAATTCCATCCGGACCAGGGGACTTGCTTATGTTGAGATCCGCTAAAACCCTTTTAACTGCACGTACTCGAAAGAATATATCCGGCAAAGTTACTGATACTCTTTCCAGTGCGGGCAGTGGTTGATTGCTTTCCGGCAAGTAAGAATTACTTGCAAAGATTTCAGCCAAGAGGTTTGCTTTATCAACCGGGTCGTTAAATATTTGATCATCCCTTAAAAGAGGCGGAATTGAGGAACTAGCATTATCCTTCACTCTTTTAACGAATGACAAAAAGCTCTTGTTACCCTGAGGAGTAGCAAGAACTTTATCACGAAGGCGCTGCTCGTATAGAGCTTTTTCGCGCCTAAGTACTTTGGCACACAAAGATCTCGACTTTTTGCGTAGCGAATCAGTATCAGCGTTTTTATTACACCGCCATATACTAAATGCTTCCTCTCTGGATCTGACTGCGTTTTTGCACGTCTGATTAAACCAAGAATTTTTTCTTGGCTTAATGCGAATTTGCTTAGATGGAATGAAGGTTTTCATTCCAAGCAAAATAATGTTCACAATCATTTCCGCCATGGCATAGACCCTATTGTCCAGAAAACAAAGTTTACAATTAAAATGCCGAAAAAAATCGTTAAGCTCAGCCCAACGAGCCTTTTCGTATATATATTTTAAACGTTTCGTGGCTATTTTCGAAACGTTGTGAAGTTCAGCGACCGAAAAGGAGGCGGATATGGTGCAGTGATCCGAGTTACCGAGAGGCGCAAGAATGCTTACTTCATACTTATCAGGGTGTGAGGTAAGAAAGAGGTCAAGAGTATTGTGTTGTTGCCCTTCAACACACGAAATATGTGTTGGTTCATTAATTAATTGCACGAGGTGGTTGTGCGCAGCGAATAGCTCAACATATTGGCCCTCTGGAGTTGTATGGTTCGAATGGCGAATGCAAGACGAGTTGTGAACATTGAAATCACCAGCAACAACAATTTCACTGTTTGGACAACTTTCTAGGATTCTCGATATGGAATCGGAAAGGGCATCGAAGCCAGAAAAATATTTATCCCTTCCTGCGTTTGGGCTTCTGTATAAAAACCCGAAATGTAAGAAGTGTGACCAGACTTTGAATTTAACCCAAAGACAGTTAAATTCAGGATCGTTCGAGCCTAGAGATTGCTGGCACTGGTACACGACTTCATTCCGAATGTACAAAGCAAGACCCCGACGTAGACTAAAAAAGGGTAGAAGAGAGTATCCAGGTAAATGAAAATCCTGTGGATCAACATCCTCGGATACCTGGGTCTCACATAAGGCGAAAATATCAGGCCGATGGAGACAACTGCGTGCATACACAGAGAAAAAATTCGCTCTCAACCCACGTATGTTACAAAAGTCTATTCTAAATCTTCCTGTCATTACAAATATCAAAGACTCAAACCCATTGTCTATTTTATATTACTGACACCCTTGTAAAAACTGATGCTTTTGTGACCAAACAGTGACCAGTGTTATACCTTCGCCACTGACTAATCAAACAGCAGTTGTCACAAAGGTACAAGTAAAATAAAATTACTACTACTATATGAAAAATAAATAAATACTAGGAAAAGGAAAGGAAAAAAAATTAGCGGTACAATCTGTTTTATATAGAGCCATAAAAGCCCTGATCTGGTCACATGCGACCCGTGGTGCCATCACTATTTATTTTTGTTATTTTTGTTTTGGTGGCCTGTTGATGTGTTTTCTTTGTGATGATTTTTATGTATTGTTGTTATAAATTATGGATTTTATTGTTCTTAAAGTTGTTTTTATTTTTTTGTAACTGTATGAATTTATTTCTGACTGTTTGTTTGTAGTAATTATTTTTGGTTTTTTATTCTAAATATTTTTCTCGTAATGATATTGTGGTTTATAATTATTATTATTTATTTATTTATTCTTTCTGTTTTATTTAATTTTGGCACATTTAGTTAACAATTAACACTCTATTATATTAATAAACAACGACGAAACAAAAACGCGTGCGGACGGGACAAAAGACAGAACACTACTTGTTTTTCAATTACTTTTAACATTTTCTTTTTCTTCTTTTTTCCTAGTCATTCACAAAAAATATTAAAAATTGTTAGAAAAACAATAAAACTGTGGCAACATGCTAAAAGAGCAAAAAAATTAAAAATTGAGAGCTTGAGAGAAAATGCACTCAAATTAAAATAGATTCTAATTTCATACGGATTCTTTGAACGTTTTTTATTGTCAGCAGCTCTTTTCCGCTCTTTTGCGCAAAGAGCAGATCCAACTTGCTATTGCGCATTGCTCGGCGCCAATCATGAATCAAGAAAACAAGATTGCGCATTGCGCAGGTCCGTTAGTTTGTTTTCTCTTTTGTGTGACGTAGAAATAGACTATTTGTATGGAAAGTGTAACAAAACTAAAGTAAGAGAGCCAAAAAACTCTTATTTTTTTACAACAAACACACGTAATAATTCTATTGTGACGTAGATGCGCAGTAGAAATATTTTTTGAACGGCTGAATGCGCAATCTTGTTTTCTTGATTCATGGGCGCCAATATGTTTGCTCTGCGCGATGAAGGAGCAGCGCATTAAAAAGAGCAATATGCTTGGCTCTTTTTTTGCATTGCTCCTTTTTTGTGCGCAAAGCGCAAAAGAGCCAAAAATGCGCTAGGCTCTTTAACTTTGGTACAAAACATATTTTTTTAACGTCAAGTTTATAATGTAAAAATCAATACAATAAATAAATTATTTGATTTATGTGTTTTGGAAAGTGTTTGGGACAGTTTAGAAGATTTTTTATCGTTTTTTAAATTTAGCTAATATTCAAATGAAGGTTGGAGAATCATATGCATACTTATGTATGTATATTCATTTTATTTATATTTGTACGCATACATAAATGTATGTATGTATATATCTACATATGTTTGCCTGTATGTATATGTACAAATAATAATGTTATGTATTTTTCTGGGCTACCATTATAGTTGGTTTTTGATTATTGGTAAGTAGTGGAGTTCCTTGTAAATTCAAGCGAGAGTCATATGAATGGCTTATTAATAAAAATGTGCAATAAGTGATGTTAAAAAAAGTAAGGATTAAAGGTAATACTTTGCTTATCTTTAACATTATTGCAATTTTACCTATTTAAGGAATTTTTGATGTTTACTGGTATCATAAAGTAATTATTTTCATTTGGGTTTTTTGTTTGTTTGTCCAATTGTTTTCCTGCTTTAAATTTGTATGTGTTATTTGTTGTTGTGGTTTTTCAAAACAGTAGATGTGCTTTGCTTATAATTTAGGTACGTTAAACGGTAAATTTGTTTTGCTTATGTTTTAGGTATGTGATGTTTTTTTGTAAATTTGTTATTGTTTTATTACTGTCTTCATTACAGCCTCTTTGTTGTTAAACAGCAGATGTGCTTGCTTATGTTTTAGGTAGGGGATGTTTACTGGTGCATTTGTTATTGTTTTATTATTACTTAATTTATAGTAAAACACCAAATTATTAGTACTAAAAACAAAACTATACAATTCGTGGTATTGTTGGTAAAAATAAAATTTTCTTGTTAAAATTAACGCAATAAAACTCGATCGTTTTTACCTTTTCCTCATACATACATAAGTATGTAAAATCTATGTAAATGTTTAATATACCAAAACCGCAATATAAAATATAAAATAATTAATTTAGTGTAGGTATAAATATAAATAAATTTTTTAAACTAAATAAAACAATTGTTTTCATTTGCATTTAATAGGTAATGAAAATTTGCTTTATTTAGTACCAATAATTTGGTGCTTTACCATCAATTAAGAAGTAATAAAACAATAAAAATGCACCACCACTACCTAAAACATAAGCAAAGCATATATACCGTTTAACAATAAAAATAACACAAGCTGTAATGAAGATAGTAATAAAACAACAAAACAAATTCACAAGTAAACATCCCATACCTAAAACATAAGCGAAACAAATTTACCCTTTAACATACATTTGTTTACAACAAAAAAAGGTTTTACTTAACAATTAGTAAGAGAAAACGCATTAAACAAAGGCTATACATATATTTCTCTCTGATTAAATATGTAAAGTGAAACAAAACTAACGTAACGCTTGTGGGATGCCGATGTTTTTAGTCTAAACTACGTTTCCAAAAATTCAACCGTATATCATCCACATTTCCTTAAATCGATTATGAAATCATGTTTAATTCATACTTTTAACATAAATATTAACTTTAAATCCCACAATAAGCAAATCTTCAAATAAATAAATAAAATAAATCCAAATAAATTAATCCTACCTATATAAACATACACAGTAATATTAATATTAAACAACATATTGTTACGAAATTTTTTTTGTAAAACTTAATAAAAACTAAACGAACCACTGTTACAACCAAAAGGAGCACGAGCAAAAGAGCTGCTCTTTTGGCTCAAGGCGCAGAGCAAAAGCGCCAAAAATAAAATTGAATGCGCATGGCTCAAAAAGCAGAGCATGAAAAGAAGGAGCAAACGCAATGCGCATAAACGATTGGCTCTTTTTTTCTGCTCTGCTCTTTTGCGCATAGCTTAAAAAGGAGCGAGCATGAAAAGAGGACGCAAAGAGCGGAAGAGCAAAAGAGCGAGCCAATCTGAAGCCTGATAAAAACAACCGCATCCGCAACCGTGAAGTTGCTCATGCGGATTCGTTGAACGCTTTTTATTGTCAAAATTCCATATCAAAAAACAACCGCATCCGCATCCGTGAGGTTGTATGTCTATTCTTACTGCTGTGTGAAATGATATTTTTGTTGGGAATATAAAATTTTTACGTTTTTATAGAAAAAAAAAGAAAAGCTTATATATTTAAAAATGATTTGATTAAAAAATATTTTCTGTCGCTTATTTCAATTCTTTTGGGAATGGCATCGTATCAGTTATTAAATATTTCATTTTTCATACAAACCTATGTACCAAGGCAAATTAATTTACTAGATAGTGGCAGTAGATCAGTTGACTTTCTTGTTTATGTTTTCAGATGTCAAATTTTGTTTACACTTATTATTTTGTTCCTAGAAAATTTTTTTTTATACAGTGGTGTTTTGGAAATATATTTAAAATTTTCACAAAACAAAAAAGTTTCACACACTTTTTTATTTAAAAATTATAGGCCTCGTCTCCTCGTGATTTTGTTTGCTCATTTTATATGTTAAAACCAAGAATTTTGGTACAAAATGTGTTTATACACATTTTTGGTTTTTACATATACAAAAATAAGCTAACATAATCACGAGGAGGAGCTCCTCTAGCTTAAATATATGCATGTAAGTAGCATCAAAGGAAAGCGTATGACATCTAGATTATATAATTTTTTTCGCGCTACATTTTCAAAAACTGAAAAATTAATATTAAGGTGGTTTTTTGAGAAATTGAATATCATAACGCATCGGTCTATTTCTAAAAAAAATTTTAAGCAATATAGCTAAAAGAGTTTTTAATCAAATGGTGAAATAAAATTTAAATTTTTTTGTTTTAACCTATAAACTCCCGAAAAGGGGAAAAATTTCATAAAAAATTGTTTTTTTTATTTACAAAAGAGATTTAATTAATCACGGTGCTATCAAATCCTTTTTGGAGTATGTAGCCAAAATTTGGAGACACCGTTAACCTCTTTTTAATCGGTGCTTTGCACTCCGAGGAATTTTACAATAATTTTAAAATTTTGTTCCAAAATTGTCAATGTTGGAAAGGGCTGAAGGGGGAAACGTTACAGTTGTTGACCTAATTTTGTTTTATTCGCATTTGCTATAGTTTGTCTTTAAAATTAGTGCATTAGTTGATTTGATGTCTGAAAATATTTTTTTAAAAAACAAAATAAATGTTTTTTACTTATTGTTGTAGTTGTTTTAGAACTGTTATTACCTGTAAAATTAATGTGCCTTGCTATGTACCTATTCAAAAGTTACAATTTTATTTTTAAGAAAAAATTTTTTTTTTTACATTTTCACAAAAGTATTAAAACTTTTTGTGTCAGAAATTTCTATGCTTTTGTCAAAAATTCTACTAGCCTTCAGGGCTAGTGAAATTTTATTCACCTTAGAACTGTCAAAATTTTACTTACAAGAATACTTTGCTACCGTTTCACACACGTCTCTTAAATTACTTTGTAGCGTATAACTCTTTGCAAATGTGATTATGAAAACAAATGTGTTATTGAAATGCTGTTTTTTAACTAAACAAAAATAATGTATATAATTAATATACATATTTGGTATTTATTCAGGACAACTAGACGGCAAATATTTTACTAAATTTTAGGCAAATATAAGCAAATAACAGTTGTATCATCAGTGTTGCCCAGTATTTCAACTAAATTAATAAGTTTCGAAAAAACTCCTTAAACATTTTAAATTTATAACATATGTATATTAAATAAAGACAAAATACTGTAAGCAATTAAAAATAAAATTTCAGATAATACTGAATAAAATGCAGTTTTTGGAAGAAAGGGTAAATTAATAAAGTTGTCCGAAACTCATATTTTTCGAGTTATATATTATCAAAGTTTTTTATTTATATTTGGTATAATTCAAAACTTTCGCTTCAGAACGGAGCAAGGATTCAAAATTTTATGTAAAACAGTTGTTGCTTTGGCGATTATTGAATTTTATTTAAAAAATTTTTAGCTAAGTAGTAGTTTAAAATAAGGCGTAAGAAATTATATAACTCGAAAAATATACGTTGCCGTTAAGTTATTTACTCAACATTTTTTTCTTGAAATAGTCATTCCCGCAACGTCAGTAAGCTTTGTTTCCATTTTGGAATTCTATGCCAAATTAGACTGAAGCAAAACTATTTTCACTTCTACTGAGGGCAAATTATTAGGTTTAAAGTTGTAACGTATATATTGTTATATACCTGCAGATAACCTATGATCAGGTTGAGATGCATTTTGTTTTAATATGCTTGTAAATAACTTCTAAATGAAGTATTATATGACAACAAGCAACATGCTTTCACTTCAAGAATCAATATCGGGTAATTTAAATTAAAAAAAATTTATCAAATTTATTTATTTAAAAATTTATGGCTTGACAAAGTGAGAGTATGGTTAAATATGATTCCAAGATTTTTGGCGTGATCAACTAACTCAATTGAGAAATCCCCAATACGTATTGGCGGCAAGTTATAGTGTTAAATGTTATTTTTCCTTATCACCATTGCTTTTGATTTTTTTGCATATATGCAGAGTCCATTTGTTGAGGCCCATTTGAAATAAAATTGTTAATATTACTCGGACGTCATCTGCGTACATCTGAACTTCAGAGTGAACGAGTTTCTTTGGTACATCATTACAATAAATCGTATACAATAACGGACTAAGTATAGAACCTTGCAGAACACTTCTCGGCATTGGGAAACTTGTTGGTTTGTTATAATCCGAGTATACCAGCTGATCCCTATTTGTTAAATATGAGGAAAGTAATTTGACGGCAGTATTAGATAAATGGCACATATAATTGAGTTTTTGATATAATATGGTGTGTTCGACAGTGTCAAATGCCTTGGAGCGTCAAGTAAAACTAAAAACGATAAAGGTCTAAGGCCTGACTGTTTCTCTGACAATAGATTGTTTTCGTACAGATATTTCGTCATTTGCGTACGTAGTAGTCTTTCAACAATTTTTGACAAATATGGTAATATAGCAATTGGTCTGTAACTCTTATCTGGTTTAGGGATGGGAATGGTTTTAGCGCATTTCCAACCAGTTGGGAAAGTTGACAATGTTATTATGGAGTGTGGAAAACAACAAGAAGACTTTTACTCTTATTTTCCGCTATGTGATGTTATTTGAATCAGATTCTGAAAAATATGAAGAAGAAAGCTCTATATATATCCATTGTATTTGGAATTTTTGGTTTTTAAATAAAAGTGAATTTTTTGATTTTAAGTATACGAGGGCTACTATATATATTTCTGGCCTGGCAACACTGAGTGCTGCCAAGTGCAATCTGACATTTCCATTGGAAAGTTTGTCATTTTTAAGCATAATCGTACTCAAAACGTTTTGACGTACGACCATTATTTGTGTTGTTTACAGTGACTTGAAAAAATTAATATAGAAAAAAATGGAATTAACTCGTGAACATTTTCGTGCCATCATTTTTCACAATTTCGACGTGAATTATCACGACAAGGGTGCATTGATGAACTTAAATCTTTGTATGGAGATGAAGCACTATCCTATAGCACTGTGAAAAATTGGTATAATGAATTTAATCGTGGCCAAAGCTCGCTCAAAGACGAATTCCGTGAAGGTCGTCTAAAAACGGCTCTTGTGCCAGAGAACATTGATGCCGTGCGTAAACTCATAATGCAAGATCGACATGCGACATACCGAGAGATAGAGATATCCTTGGACATTTCTTCCACCAGCATACATTCGATACTGCATGAACACCTGGCCGTAAAAAAGGTTTGTTATTGTTGGATCCCGCACAATTTGAAAGTCGCTCAAAACAAGGCTGGTGTCGATTGGTGCAAATAAATGTTGCAAAAATACGATTGCGGTGCTTCAAAAGACGTTTATAAGATTGTCACAGGTAACAAATCATGGATCTATGCGTATGAGCCCGAAACGAAATACCAATCGACCGTGTGGGTCTTCAAAGACGAGCAAAATCCAACGAAAGTTGTTCGTGGAAGAAGCACTTCGAAGCAAATGGTCGCCTGTTTCTTCGGCAAAACTGGTCATGTGGCGAATGTTCCGCTTGAGCAACGTAGGACGGTCACTTCTGAGTGTGACGATACAATTTGTTTGCCTGAAGTCATCGGAGAAATTCGAAAAACCAACAAGAGAAGACGAATCATTGTTTACCATGACAATGCGAGCTCTCACACATCGGCTTAAACCAGAGCGTTTTTGAAAGGCCAAAACGTCGAATTAATGGGTCATCCGCCGTACAGCCCTGACTTGGCACCTAATGAATTCTTCTTGTTTCCGCACATCAAGAAAAAAATGCGTGTTCAACGATTTTCGTGTCCAGAAGAAGCTGTTGAAGTGTTCAAAAACCATGTTTTAGAGGTGTCTCATGCAAAAGTGTATAAATCATGCTGGAGAATACTTTGAAAAACAATAAAACCATTTTTGATTATAAATATTCGCATTTTCACTATTAGGCCAGAAATATATAGAGCAGCCGTCGTACTAATTCTTTTGTAAAAAGTTAATGAAAATGTGGTATGACCCCGTTTCCACTTTATGCGAGAAAAATAATGATCATCCAGTTCACATTGACGCAAGCAGTGCACTCCTACAAGCATTTAATTTTAGCATATTCTTTATCAAATTAAATATGAAAGCTGCAAAAAGAAAATCACATTAAAAATCCCTAAAAAATACTTTTTTAACGTGCTTTAAAAACTTCGTTTTTACGTAGACGCTTAGTTACAATTTTTACACCTCTTCAAATTAAAAAAATATTGTGGCCGCTGGTTTTTGCAAATTCTCGCACATATATGTGACTTAAATAATTATCCGACAAAAAATAATAATAATAAATCACTTCTTGTTTCTCGCTATTTTTTTTCACAAATAACAGGAATCGATAAGAATATTCTTGAAAGTTGTGCCGCAGTTATCCAAGCCATAAATTTTGAAATTGATGCCAAAAAGTTTGAGGAATATGATGTAAAGACAGCCAGAAACCTTGTTTAGGAATGTCCCTGTACTAACTCCCTTTATCGGTACATAAAATTCTGATCCACTGAGCAAGCAAGCATTAGTTTCAATAGCTGAATTATTCAAAAAAGCAGCTTAATTCAAAAATCTAATATATATTCAAAATGTTTTTGTAAGTTTGATCGTTAATTTGTTTGTTTTTGCGTGCGTCAATAACGGCGAGCCGATTACACTGATTTTAATGAAATTTGATACACTGGTAGATACTTGTCCTCATGGTAAATCAGGGTTTTTTGTATGCGTCTGAATCAATTTTAACATAGACCTCGTATGTATATGTTTCCAGAGCTAGGACCTATATAAGAAAATTAGGTGGAAAACCACCATTTATGTCCGTACCAATTACAACAAAATGTTAAACAGTTAGATATTTATGTAAAGGGTAGAATATTTTATGGTTCTTTTAAAGAAAAGGAAATAGAAGAGGGGAGGTGGGGACAGGAGTGGATAATTTTATGAATCTTAGCCGTTCTTAACAAAATAGAATTTGAATATTTTTCAAATATAGATATACTCTAATCTATAGGATACAACTTGATTGGACAGATTTCCCCTGTGTTCGAAGCAGAGTCCCTTAGCAAACAAGGCTATTAATTATTATGCAGTGCCTAGAACGGTCCTTAAACTCTAAGCATATAGAACAGTATATATTGCAACATAGACGGCAAATATCGCGCGTTGCTACAAATACAGATCTTTTAAATAGGCTCTTTTTAAATTCAGATCTTTTTGTTTCTGCAGCTCGAAACTTACTAACAAAGAAAACAAGTAGTTAAAGTTAAAAAGTTTTAAATTTACCTATTATTTGATATATATTATTACGTTATTTTACCCTATTACCTTATTAGAATTCAGATTCATATTTATTTTCCCAACAAATTTTTACAAACAAGTGAAGTCTTATTATAAAAATATACTCTTTGCATATATTAGTATTTTTCAAAGACTTTCAAATTGAAATTGTACATTTGTACTAATTAACTCTTTTATGACATTTAAAAAATTTAACAAATAAAAAAGGGAAGGGGGGAGTGTAGCCTTGTATGATAAAATAAGAGGCCTGCATCCTCGTAAAGTATCCCAGCACCCTTAATAGTCAGCAGATCTACCGGAGACAGATACCTTGATATCCGAACAGCCTCCAGATTTCTCGACGCAGAGAAGCATTCTCTCACCAAGGAGTTCTCTAAGGATCGTGCGCCCTGCAAAAATTTTACAGCCATGTCCACCATGTAGATATCCACTTCCGCAAAAATAGTCCACCAGTACCGTCAAGTATCGGTTCAGTCGTTCATTAATATTCCTTGCTCTAGCAACTGCTGAGGTGATCAGAATATCATCGGCATACATAAGTAAACAATTCTCCCGCGGCGGTTTTAGTATGTCGGAAACAAGATATTGTATAGCACAGGGCCTAGTAACGTGCCTTGTGGCTCTCAAGCAGAAATCAAGCCTTCGTCAGACCTTACATCACCCACACGTACCCCAAAAGATCCATCCCTTAACCTTCGTAGGGTCCTCATATTTTACTTACGTTAACGTTCTTAGGGTAGAATTTGACCCAGTTAGAAAATTCCATATGAAAAAACTTATTTTCTTTAATTACGTTTGCTTTTAAAGTTAGTACTTTACTTTTAGCTTTGTTCGGATTATTAAAGCTGCACGTTTTGTTTATTTATTACGAAATCATGCATATGTTTATTTTAAATAAAGAAAAAAATTAAATGTCTACAATTAAAAAGATTTCTCATTATACAAATCTGATTATTTTTTTCACATTGGTTACATAAAATGAATGTTTTACGGTGCTGCTTGCATACAAACTTTTTACATAATGCGTTTATTATCTGTTTTGGGACATAGTTGAAACAACCTCTTTTGACTGTGCACATATTTTTTCTTTACATTTGGTTGAAACTAAAGGTTGCTGTTCCTGTTCAGATAGAGTACGTAGCTGATGCACATTTTCACTTGAAAATTGCGTTCATGGCAACGAATTTCGCTGCTTTACATAGGGTGTGGGAAGCTGCAATCCTAAATATTCTAAAAAATGAAGACGTTTGGCCAGACAATCTTCTTTCCAACCATTGTTAGCCGATGTAAATAATATAAAAGCATTATAAGCTGATATATCTAAAATATTACTAAATACAACTTGACGCAATCTATTGGTTTTCCTTTTGCAAGTGTAACATGAAACAATTTTATCCAGAGTATTAACTCTTGCTTTACATTTAATGCAGTCTAGTATCATTTGCGGTTTTTTGTCCTCACGATTGCTTATTTCTGGACTATGATGCAAAGTGGTAAGAAGATTCACGGACTTATTTTTCTTTGGAATATATGAAACGAGAGTAGTGTCCTTAGTGAAGCCAAAAAATAATTAAAATACCGGTCACCCTTTAGTTGACAAAAGCTCAGGTATCAATTCAGTCTTGTTTTTACGTATTTTATGCCTGTATACGGTTGTATATTATCCATGTGACTGGATCTCGGATCGCTGAGTACCCAAAATTTAATACCATACTTAGCTGGTTTTGACGGTGTGCGCTGCTATTACATGAGATGGATCGTAAAGTCTGGGCAATATTTCAACCCACATATTTTATTAATTTACGTATCGAGGAAAACTTTTCTACAATTCGACGTTCACTGCGAGTATCCTTATTGTCAAATCTCATCACTCTAGAAAGACTTTTAAATTTTTATAATGGCACAATTGCTGTAAAAATCGGTCTTCCTTTCTCTCTTTTCGTACTTTCATCATTTGATCTACACACTCCAGTTAACGAAAATGTACCCTTAAAGGTGAACATTTCGGTGTCGAAAACTTCCAATCCATATCAAAAACACGTTTACCTTCATTATTTGTATATTTCCTTGATTATTTGTAAGAGGTTGTCTAAAATATCTTATTCCACCAACTTTTGATGTCATTGCTGCAGTTTGTGCTACATCAATTTTATCTCCACTAGAACTGTCAGTTGTCTCCGCGCATTTTAAGTTATCTTCATATTCTGAATAAATGTCCTCTTCGTCCGATAGTGCATTTCACTAGAATTCATTTTCCTACAAGCAACGCAGACTCGACACTTTATAACGTTGATACGTTTGATTAGTTCCGTGTTTATTATATGACTGAAAACAATTTTGCATAAGAAAATAAGCTTTGCTTTTTACATGGGGACCCATTTTTCATACCAGTAATGTTTAGCAAGAATGGAGAGAAGACAGGAGACAGATGTATTGACTTAATTTTGGTGAAAAACACATTTGCCATTTCTTTTGATAAATAAATTTTTTAACAAAACTGTGCGTAAAAAACTTAACGATTTTGTTTTGTTTTGATCTTAAGTGCTAAAAACTGCATAATTTTTTTTTTGGGACATAATTTTGTTATAAAAGCCAAAAATAGTTATTAACATTTAAAAGTAAGTGAACGTCATAAAATATCTAAAATCTAAACTCACTACTTACGGAAAAAAATAAAATTTTCTTCTAAAATCAATCAAATTTGACCCGAAGACCCTATGAAGGCTAAGAAGTTGTCCGCTATACGGCAAATGCCCACAACAAATCCGATGCTTATCATTTTGAATACAAGACCATCGTGCCAAACTGTGTCAAAAGCCTTGGCAAAGTCGAGGCTGACAAATATTGTACGGCATCTCTTATTCAGTCCCCCGGCAATAAAGTCCGTCAGTACTGTCAGAGCGTGCGTTGTCGAAAGTCCACCTCTAAATCCAAATTGGAAGTCGTTGTCAATTAATTACACCTTATTTTACCCTATTATCTTATATTATTTAATAAGAAGTCATACTGCATTATATATGTAACTTTGTATTATTATACCTTCACCACAAAAAGTGAAAAAAGGGTATAACTGAGCTTGTCATTCCCTTTCTACAATATTCATTTCAAATCCCATAAAATCCTTCATGCGTTATATTTTAACGTATTCAACTGAAAACAAAGTAACCACGGACAAAAAATCATTAAAACACAGCAGAAGCGAAAACAATTCTTGTTTTGATTTCGATGCAGCAAAGATACCTGTCAAAGAATTCAATGTACGTTAAAAGTTGACTAACTTTCGTACTTTGGGTTTACGGAGGCGTACCGATTGTGAACACACTCATAAAAAACATGTATTTTAACTTAATTGTCAGTAGAAAGAGGCAAAGTATAAGATGTAAGACGAACGCTATAAGGCTCCAGCCTTAAGGCATGTAGACGCCATTAGTCGAGTTCCGACAGAACGAACACTTGATTCAAATTACGTCAGTTCCTTTATAATGAGCAAAAGTTAGAATATTGTTAAAATTTAAACTGGACATTCAACAGCTAATCAGAATAAAAAACTCGAATCTCAATTTCTAGTTATGAAAAATAGAGTATATAAAACATTTTAGTGACACAAAATCGTGTATTGAATACTGTTATGTCTTGAGCCAAAAGTCAATGAATGTCAGTTATAAAATGTATATACCAACATTTACACCTGAAGTACTTCATATCGATCATCTCAGCCTATTCGTTATTACAGGTACGGTCACATTTGATTTTTGCAAATATTTTCTTTGCCACAGCTCATTTTGGGCAAATAATGGGCAAATATGATTGTAATGTGAACATAGTGTGACCACTCGAAGGCAAATATTTGCTTCATTTTTAGGCAAATCAATATTTGTTCTTTTTGTAAAAACCAACAAAGGCAAATAACAGCTGTATTATTAATGTTGCCCAGTATTTAAGCAAAATTATTAAGTTTCGGAATAAGTTGCTGAACATTTTAAAATATAATATAAATGTATTTAATAAAAACAAAATGCGGTAAAGGCAAATATTTGTTTGCCGTAGTCTGACCACGAAATATTTATTAGGAGCAAACTACACCATAGCTGATTTTGGGCAAATAAAATTATTTGCTAGCAAACAAAAATGCTTCTAATGTAAACATAGTGTGACCATCGAAGACAAATATTTCGACATTTTCGCAAAGCCTTGGTGCAAAGTTTCTAAACTTTATGTAAAAAAGATGTTGCATTGGGGATTAATAAATGTTTCTATATTAATTTTTAGTTAAGTATTTTGGAGTTCTATACTTAACTAGACTAAAGCAAAACTATCTTTACTTCTACCGAGGGCAAGAAATCCTGCCGAAAGCTATTAGTTCTGGAATTATAGAGGTTTGAAGTTAAAAATTATATACTGTTATACATCTGCATTATCAGGTTGAGATGCATTTTGTTTTTAAATGCTTACAAATAACTTTTAAATAAAGTTATATATGACAACAAGAAACATGCTTTCACTTCAAGAATAAATGTCGATTAATTTATATTAAAGAGGAATTTAGCACGCTTTAAATATAAATTTAACTTTAATTAAGATTTGCAAAGTGCCAGCGCATTGAAACTGCTTAAGGAGACGAAAAAATTCGGCTATATGCAAAACAAAAACAAAATTATTCTTTCGCCCATCTCGAAGCGTGGAAATAGAGCCAAGAGTGCTTTGTGTTAATCCACTTTAAGCACCTATTTTATTTTTACATAACTTTCGATTTGCAATTTAAAGATATATATATATATATATATATATATATATATATATATATGTGTTCTATAAAACATAATTTAATAGCCTACTTTTGCAATTAATGTAAACTGACTTTTTTCATATTTCATTATATATTCGTTGGACGGTGACTTGTAATTTAACAATTTTTAAAAACTATATACAAGTGTTTGTCCTCAATTTTCCAAAATCTGAAACATATGGGTTTCTTAAAAATTGTAGGACTTTGTGTCCTTATTAAAATTTTCGTATATAGAATTTGATTCTTTGTGAAATTGGCTTTTTAATTTAAGCGAATTTTTATTTAAATTTTTTTATTTGTCTACACTTATATAAAGTAAACAAACAAACAGCTGTGAGTATGAAAGTTATAATAAATAATTAGAAATTATAACAAAAAAAATATATAATGAATGAGTATTAAAAACTTTTGTTAAGAAGTGGAATCTAATTCCAATTTAGCTTCATCCTCTTATGGTGCTTCTTGTTAAGAACACCTTTTGAAGCCTTTTTATAGCATGTAATATAAAAACTTTTATATTATTGCATGGTTTTGTATATTTGGAACTTTCATGCATGGGAGTTATTTATTAAAAAATTTTTTCTCACATTGCCATTATGTGTAAAAATAATTTTAATTCCAATCTGTAAACATATTACATGTTGGTACATAAATATAATATTAGCCATCATTACTTCAGCAACTTTTATTTATTTTATTGCCATCAGTGGTAGATATTTTCTTTTTATATAAAAAACTATGATTTTACTTCTCCTACAAAGTATAGGAAAAGTATATTATAATAAAGTCGGTTAAAAAGGGAATAAAAACTTGATTTGAGACTTTTAAAAAGATGCGCCCAGAGTCTGCCTGGATGGAAAAAAATTTCGTACAATTGTATATTTTTGTTCTGACTACAAATAGTTATTTTTATCATATGTTATTAGCATTTAATAATAATAATGCTGAAGAAATTGAATGACAATGAAGACATCCCATGCGCAGCAGTTTTTGAGCAAATAAATTTATGTTTTTTTTCAGTTTGATCAAATATATTTTTAAGGCAAATAATATTTTAAATGTGACCGCACATAAAACATGTTTGCCTGCATTTTATTTGACATTATTTCATAGCTGTTCAAACAAATAAAAATAGGCAAATAAATGTGCGTAGTGTGACCACAAAACAAATTTTGTATTGTTTCGAAAACATTTAGGGCAAACAAGAGCAAATAAATTTTAGGCAAATGTTTGTCATATGTCTATACCTTAAGTTTCAAATGATCAGCGAGTTTTTCCGAAACTTAATAATTTAGTTTAAATACTGGGCAACATTGTTGATACAGCTGTTATTTGTCTCTGTTTGTTCTTACAAAAACTTTGTAAGAACAAATATTTATTTGCCTTAAAATGAGTCTAATATTTGCCGTCCAGTGGTCACACTATGTTCACATTAGAAGCATTTTTGTTTACTGGCAAATAATTTTATTTGCCCAAAATCAGCTGTTGTGTTATTTCCTTCTAATAAATATTTGGTGAACAGACTACGGCAAACAAATATTTGCTGACTTTAGGCAAAGGTTTGACTAATGTGAGCGTACCTTTACAATACATACATACATACATATTTTTTTCAATTTTCTCTAACAATAAAAAACAATGTAAAATTTTAGCTACCAGAAAAATTATTAAACTGTTAAGAACTACAACAAAATATTTTTTTGCGCAAAAATTATTCTGTTGCTTTTAACCATACTTTTATTAATCATAATATATTATTGCTAAATATTATTATTTACTTTAATTGTGCTTAATCCCTTTATATATAAATATTTCAGGATATTCTCATGAAACTAAAACTAAGGTAAATAATATGGCAATTTCGCCAAAGCTCATATATAACTTATCAGTGGATTTTACCCAAATTTTGTAAGAAAATCTCAGAGTCTTATACTTAAATGAAAATTGATTAAATGAGAACTCCATTGAATCAATAAGGAAAAAAGCCATAAAAAACTCCAAAAATTTTAATACAAAACAAAGTAACGATTGAGTAAATATTTTTATTTTTTCTTTCATTTTTCTATATAAGGGTTGCCATCGGAAACCATTCATATGTGCTTGAAAGATTTAATGAAAAAAAAATAAACATCATAAAAATTTTTTATAAATAAGCAACGTGCACACACAAATATTTTAACAATAAAATTTATTAAAAAAGATTCCAAATAATAAATTTATCAAGTCATTCATTGCGGAATGCAGAGCTCCGCAAATTTCAAATCTTATCGGCGACAAATTTGCAACAGATAAAAAAACTTCACCATTGATCATAATCAAAAAGAAACGGTGGTTAACATGTGTATTATCATCATTAACCTGTATATTAGTTGGAAAAATGGTTGCTATTTGAGTTTGTTATAGTTCAATTTCTTGGGTAATTTATGTTTTATTGTCTCATTCAAATGCAAGCTTAATCGACCTGCAAAAGTGTGTAGAAGAGGACCGTGGGTTTTGCGATATAACTCTATTTTTCAACTCCAAAGGTATCAAACATACTAAAAATAAATACTGATCTATTTCCAATGCATGCTCACGGAAAGGTTGCATGTATTTTGAGTGACCGTGGTACCACGACAACCCTATTTATATGTAAGCAATAAATTCTTTGCGATTTTCGTTTTGTAGATATATTAGCTTATTTGCTGTATAACCTACTAAACTTTGTAAAGCTACTTCAGCAGATGATTCTTTAATCTTAATACCACTGAATGGGTAACAGTATCTTTTGGCATCCAAAAATTTCTTATAAGATGGATATATATTCACATTACATTTTCTAGCACTTACGCGCATGATAACATAAGAACTCCTCGAGTATTTTCCACCAAAAACCATCGCCAGTGCTTCCTAGCTACTATAAATTCTTAGTTCCTTACTTGGAGTACCTAATTTTTTTCGAAGTCTTGCCGTATGCTACTAATAACATCTGCAACAATTCTATTATAATGACTACTAGCAGCAGCAAATTTTAACTCCTCTGGAGAGTAAGTATTCAAAAGAGATTTTGTTTTTGATACTTTTAATCTTTGTCCTCCTTCGGCAAATGTTTTGGGAGGTCGTCCATTTTTCGATGTGGACGGTGCTAAATCTTCTTCCAAAAACAACGATGATGCTTTAATAGGAAAAGCAAAGTACTAATCAAACCATTCCTCATATTTAGACGCGAAAAAACTTTTTATTTGATTTAAATTTTGCAACAGTATGATAACGAAATTCCGAGCTGCTTGGTATAATTTATTTTTATATTTACTGTTATCGTCATTCTGTATATCAATTTTGTTGAAAATATAAGATATAACAGCATTACTTTTTGTCTTTTTATTCTTTTCAGCGAATCACACATTAAACATAATATTTTTGATACTTCATTTAATGGCAAAAACTAGCAGCTAATTCATTGAATATTTAATAATTCACATGCTACAGATCACACGGAAATAAAAATTAAGATTAATATCAACATAAATGCACATTTAAAAGTCTAACACAAGATATAAAACCGATAAAAATGCACAATTAACGAATACGTTTTGATTTCCATAATTTTTTCATAAACGGAATACTTATTCGGCGACAAATTACAAATTAAATAGTACAAACATACCGCGAATTTGTAATTAAAAAAAAAATATCAATGTTATTTTATGAGTTCGCTAAATCACAAAAACAAAAAAAATATGGACTGATTTTTTAATAAAAGCAAAATTCAAAAATTATTTGTGTTCAAATCAAGGCTGTAGCGAAAATATTGCAAGTATACAAGAAAAAATATACCGTTATTCAAGTGGAGTGTTGCCAATAAAATACCAAACAAAATTATTTGTTTTTGTGCTATTCGAAGAAACGACTTTTGTCGCGCTAAATTTGCCATTGAGACCATCGTGGCGTAAGGTCCAACTCCTATACGAGGTAAGTATCTAAAATTGGTATATCTTAAAAAATGGAGCAATTTCAAATTTTGTGATAGCAACTTAATTGTCAATACTTTTGATGTAAGTGTTGAAAAAATGGCTCGGGAACCTCCCACTCAAACTTAACTCCAACAAGTAAGAGTGGTACATTCGGCTATAAGTATACCCTTCACTATTTATGTTAATCTAAAAAGCAAATGTTGGGATGACCGAGATTAAAAAAATAAAAAAGGTACTTCGCAAACTTGATTTTAAAATATATACACTTTATGGGGTCGAAAATGGATAATGTAGAAATTACAAGGATAATGTAGAAATATACTTTCATTTCTTTTCTTCAGCGCGAGCCACTGCATGTGGCATGTAAACAAGGTTCTCAAATCACAATGCAGTTCTTAGGGCATCGTAAGAATATTTTCTTTTTTACATATATAAAATAATTGACCAGCATTTAAACTAAATGGTAGAAGCTTCAGAGCTGAAAAATGCCGCTCTCAATACTATGACGAAATGAGTTTGAACGACGTCTGAGAAACACTTTCATAATTAAACAAACATAATGATGGTCAAAGAACTTAACAACCCAGGTAGAAATTACGACTCTTCCTAATAATAACCACCATCACAACACTGTGAATCCAAAATAATGACCTTTCTAATGCTGTGTTTAGATGGCATGTACAAGTAATATGGAATGTCAAAATTGCTATCCATACGTAATTTGGTGTCTTTATCGAAATCTTTGTTTAACATACGGTTTATAGTTATCATGTTCAAACTTGGATATGTTACGTACGTACGATATAACCTCTATTTGTTGAAAAGAAAACTAAAACGCTTAAAACAGTGATATCAACGGCTCAGTTTTTTAGCAGTAACTATTAAAAAAGAACAACGACAAGCACAATACTGCCTTTCCTTATTATTATTTATATTAAATTTGGTATACATTAAATATGCCATAATATAAAATATCACTTACTGCCATCCCTAAATTAGGGCGTAAAGCGCAAGATAACTGTCAAAATTTCTCATGTACATACAAAATGTATGAAGCATCCCTAAATAGCTTGGCGTCAACGCTTAGCAATTGGAAAATCCAATTTTGACAGTGCGTTAGGAAGTGAAGTTTGCTGTTTGTTAGTTTGTTTTGTTTTGTTATGGTTGAAAAGTAGTGACAATTTAGTAATTTTCGGTTTTATCTTTTCTTTATTCTTATACAGCGGGTTTTATGAAATAAAATGAGTTAACATTACTTTTAACGACACGAAGTTAACGCTGTTATTTAGGGATGACATTTCAGCGCAAAAGCTATGAATTACATTGCTTTGCGTCTTACGCGCTAATTTAGGGATGGCAGTTAGGCACTTTAATTTCAGGTACTTGGCGTTCGCATGAAGTACATGATACGAACTTATAATTAAGGCACTCGGCATATTTATTGTTGCTTATTTTTGCTTTTGAAGTTGTTAGTTGCTCTAATAAAGCAATTAACATACAAGTCTTGCTTATTGTACACGCAAAATAATAATATGCAAGTGTTGTGTATAAATTGTAAAAAAGAAGCACATTTTTAAAATTTCCATTACATAAAAAATCTAAGCAGATTTGTTTTTGGACTGCTTTTTTCAACTTTTCGCTACCTGTAAGGGGCACACCCACTTATCTTTGAAAAACCCTAGTATACTAGAAAAATGTAAACTCTAAAAAACCCACATACATTTATTACAAACTCATAAAAACTAATTAATTAAAAAATGTCACCATTATAATTTTTTCTTTTACGTATATACACACGAATATTTAATAGAATTTTCAAATACTCGCCCTACAAAAAAACAGTGGACATGGTTTTTGGTGTACACTTCCACTAAGAAAAAAATATGATTTAGATGGTAATAAGAGCAATAAGTCAAATTTCAATTCATTTTTTACCATAGAATAATTGGTGCTGAGCTTAAATTGTAATATCGCTAGCTTAGAGTGCAAAGGCGCCAACTGCACTTTTTTAAATTTTTCAGGAGAGACAAAATACTGCATAAAAAAATTTACATTATATTTTGTAAATATTTTTTAATAGAATTTTATTTGTTTTGTTGTTAAATATATATACAGTAAATAAAAAAAACAAAAGAAAAATGTAACTTTGATGTACAAGAATTTTTGTTATTTAGCACCCTTTCTGTTGCTATCTTTGATTTGTGCATAACATTTAGCACTTTTTCTATAAAAAAATTTATGAAAATTTTTCTTATTTGATTGAAATAATATAGCTTAATTTGTGTTTTTAATGCCTATAGCATTTAATATTTATTGTAAAAAAAACATTTGTATTGTATACAGTCTTACTTCGTTGCTGTGACTTAAATTTAATTATAAAAAAAGAATTTCTTAGGTTTTTATCACATGAAATCAAGTTTGCAGTCTTACTTCGTTGCTGCTTATATAAAAAAAAAAATATTTAGCACCTCCATTGGAGATATATGTATATTACTCATGAGGTAATTCGTCATAAAACTTGTGGTGATCTTTTGGCAAGGTCATTTTTAAATATTGCAAATCTTCATATTTCCTAGTTTCATTTATTCTTTGAGGATGTTGTTGCCATGAATTTGGGAATCTCAATTTGTAAAACATTTCTTTTTCTGCTGTATATCTTATCGCACGAATATCAGTGACCTTGGTATCCCCTTTTTCCCGGCCAGGACGAATACTTTTCACGAATTGAATGTCTCTAAACGTTTTAAAAAAAGTGTGATCCAAATATTCCACTTCATAAGGTTCTGGATTCTTTCGAGCAGCTTTACAAATAGCAATATATTCTGCGGGTACGTCTATAGTCCGATGCTTCAACGCACGCTCGATGAGCGAGTGAACGCTGTCAGCCTCCATTTGCGTGTGTCCAGTTTCTAAAATTTTTTGTTCTATAGTTATTTGATGTTTAACAGCTGCATTCAATAATGCATTACTCATAGTCACATTTCTGTTTTGGTATGAGCATCCATCGCTGTAAAATATAATTTTTGCAGGGATTTCAGCGTCACTTAGATAAGGAAGAATTTTTTGTTCAACAAAATATACCCAAATGCTTGCGAATTCTTCCGCAGACACGCCACCTTCAACCTCATTCCAAATAAAGCAGTAACCTTTATGGTTTATCAAATTATAGAAAACTAAGTTGTGCACTTGCAATTTTGTACGATAGTATATGCTGCTTACTGCCGATTTCGGCACCATTAAAACCGCTTGCAGATCTACGGTTAGTACGATACGCTCTTCGGCTTTGTCTTTTTGCTTTTCATTCCTGGCTTCTTCTTTTCTTTCTTGGTGAAGAGCGTATTGGTCATGTGAAATGTTATCCATAGAATGACGCACACAAATTTCGCATTGATCTTTTTTTGGCGAAAATAATCCATAATTTTTTAGTTCAAATGCTTCATAAAAAACCGAAATAGAAAGTGGTTTTATTTCATGTTTTGGACACCAATCTTTTACGTAAAAATTGTAAATCATTCGCTTTGAATTCCAGTCAGGTAGAAGATATTTTTTTTGTGTTGCTGCACGACAATAGTGTGACTCCATGACTGGCAAAGCATCTAAAAAAGAATTCAAACATTTTCGCTGATTTCCAAAATTTGTCATCGGTTTTCTATTTGAATTTTTGTTACTGATTACAGGTCCTTTTACCATATTCAGCATTGCATGTCTACCAATGTCCAGTGTGTTTAAAAAAAAAGTTCTGCACACACGTATATTTTTATTATCTATTTTTATGTAATATTTTAAAGTTTGAGATCTTTTTGGTTGTTCGTTCTCTTCACGTTTTACACGTCTAACTGGTGGGGTACTTTGTATCAAGGTATGTACATAAACTCGCTTTTGTTTTTTATCCATACTCCAAAATTCTTTAAATAGTCTACCTCTCTCGTCGTCAGAAATTTGCGCACATTGCATGGCTGATTTGCCAGTTTTACTTGTACATTTACACCGCTGCTTCATTGCTCTTGCATCTTTCTTTTTTATATAGCACCAAACGTTATTTTCTTTCTTTTTTCCATAATATGATTTACCACTTTGTCTTCGATATTTGTTTTGACTGCTTACCCAATCAGCGTGTTTAACTTGCACTCTCTTCCTGCGCTTTTTAGATTTTACGGGCATGTCCATGGAATAATCCGAATCGCTGTGGAAACCATAAGGCACGAGTCCTAAACCACTATCATCTACATTATTGCCAAAAACGTTAATGTTATTGCTGTTTTCAATTGCTTGTAAAGCAGTGTTATTACTTTCGTTTTTTGCCATACAGACCTATAAAAGTAGTAATAATTTAGTTAATTTTTGTAAAACAATATTAAGAATACGTTACCTTTTGCTAGTTAAATAAATGTTAGAAACGGCAATAAATTAATTTTTACGGAGGAAGAACGGAACAACCAGCACAATTCAGCAACAATCACATGTGTTTAATGAACTTAGCGCGTGCTTTTTGACAGCTATGTACATGGCACTTTTGCGCATCAACACGAAACCATATGAAAAACCAAAGTTACCACCTCTTTTTTTTTGTAACGATGTATTTTTTGATTCTCTTTGGTTCTGCATTAAAATCTCAATTTTGTAAAAAAGTGCAGTTGGCGCCTTTGCACTTTAAGCTAGCGAATATTTATTCTTTAAAAATGCAAAAGGCGTTAATAATCCCCAAATACTAAATTTAAATATTTCTTTTGCATCATAATAAAAGGCTTTCTGTTTTTTTCTGCTGTGGTTGACATGTTTATGGAAATGCCCAAATATTATTTTTTAGCCTACGTTTAATTTATATATATTATCTACAAAAGTTCAAAAAATATTTTATTTTATTTTCAGAAATCTAACTTTTATCATTAAAATATTTTATGCGGAAATTTTAAAAGTTGAAGTTAGCATCACTGAAAACATCTGTTGTCATACAATTTTACATATCATAATAAGGCGCGCTCTAAATTTAAAACTAACACATGCTTTACAGCATAGGAAAATAACATATGTTATATTTCATGAGGTTTACGCAGCGTGTATTAATTTACATATGGAAAATCTGACATTCTATATGATTTGTACAGGCCGTCTAAACACAGCATAAGAATACTATAACACCATTAAAAAAAGTTCAAACTTAGGTTGGCAATATTGTGATTGCGAAAAAATGTTAGGTTGGTAGCAATCGACGAAATATGTATAGATACCTGCTATTCCAAACCAACAAATAAATTGCCTTTATATTTGAAAATGTTATGAAATATTAACATAATATAAAAAATAATATCAAAATTCTCAAAATAATTTTACATATACAAAATTACAACTCCATAAAGCAAATACTCGTAAATATTTTTACGAACAAAAATCAATGAAAATAATCAACTATCAAATTAAATAAAGAACGCGTGATGGGGACAGGGTATTTAAAAATGCAATTTTAAAATCAATTAAATGATTTATGTTGTTACTATGAACTTATGCTAATTTTATTTTACAGTTGTTGTTGTTATTACTCATATTAATTTTAAGGGGATGCATGTGTGGGCGTGTAAAAATATACAAGAGTTAATGTATGTATGTGTAATTACACATTCGCATTAAGAACAAATATTAAAATTAAATTAAAAGCCAAATCTAATTAATAACAATCTAATTAATAATATCTAAAATTTAAGTTTTTTGCCCTCTTTTGCTTTGTATTTATGTTTACGTAAAAAAATATAAATAAGTAAAATAGCTTTAATTTTTTAATAGAATAATCCTTTAAGATTTTGTGTTCCATATGAATCGCAATACTCTGTGACTAAACAAATACAGCAACGAGAACTACATTCATTTTTGTTCTACAGTACAGGAGCCTAGGCCAACTGATCTTCGTTATAAGCATTGAACACATTCTGTGTTTTGGTTCTAGACGTAAGATTTCATAAAGCCTAAAGAAAAAGTCTAGCGTGGCGACGTGGAACGTTATACACCGTCGATTATTTTTCAGAAAACCGTGGCATTGTTGTTAACAGTATGAGAGTGGTGAATAAAGGTACTTCCACTAATAGTGTGTATAGAATTATACCACAATTAGCTAACAAGAGCTGAGCAACCTCATTGGTTGCGTTGGTAGAGAAGCAGATCGTGGGTTCGATCCCGCCTTCGGACATGCTAACAACGGAAAATAAAAATTGTTATAAAGCAATTAAAAATTAAGAAACGGCAGTACAAACCTCCCGAGAGGCAAAAAACAATTATTGTGTAAAGCCACGGCAGATAATTTAGTGGAGACGTCCAATTTAATGTAAGCGTAACAGATAATTGTCAAGAAGCCCTTAATAATAAAAAGTAAGAGCAATAGCGGTTAGCGCAGGAAATTCTAACAGCATAACAACAGTATATGGTAGACGTGTGTTGTAGCTATTGGATTAAAGGAGATAACTGGCTTGGATGAAAGGAGTAGGGGAGATGTCTGTGGATGGCAACAAGGCATCGAGTAGTTCATGTCTCGCCGGAGTAACACAGTAGTGTAGCGCGGATGGCTGCGTTTGTAATAACAACGTATGTTTAGTAAATACGAGACCATGGGATTCACAAGACCGGTAGGATCAAGCAGTATAGCCACAAAGTAAAAAAAAATCGGAGTTTATAATCAGCCACAGTGGTATATGCAATCAAAAGAAAAAACGAACATTGGTATAAGAAGTGAAATTGCAAAATAATAAATAAATTATTACAATTAAATTTTAAGCAGCTAAAAATGGAGCTGAGTAAGTTGGATCTGCCGACAGCGGGCAATAAAGCGGAATTGCAAAAGCGGTTAATAGATGAATTTAAGCAGCGTGGTATCGATATTGGGACATACGAATTTGAGAAAAAAGAAAAGGTTGAAGTATGTACCCCAGGAGTAAACAGCGGTATAGACTTGAATTCAATGTTTGCCGCTATAATGAAGAAAATAGAAGAAAACAACCAGAAGCAGGGAATTCAGATGAAGAAATTAGAAGAAAACAACCGGAAGCAATACAATTCAGCAATGCATAAAATAGAAGAAAAAAAAACCAGAAGCTTCAAGAAACATTTCACAGCAGCTTTAAAGCAATGCAAGAAAGCTCTAGCG
This sequence comes from Gymnosoma rotundatum, assembly GCA_916610165.2. Taxonomy (NCBI): domain Eukaryota; kingdom Metazoa; phylum Arthropoda; class Insecta; order Diptera; family Tachinidae; genus Gymnosoma; species Gymnosoma rotundatum. Next base: position 33,265,888 of record OU744340.1, read on the forward strand.
TCAACGGGGAAAGGCTTTTAGCGAAGGTAAATGAGAAATTTGAAGAAATATCAGTAGTCTTCGACAAACGAGTGAACATCGTAGAACAAAGGGTCAGCGAGTTTGATCAAAAATTGTGCGGCCTAGACAGAAAAGTAGACGAAGAGTTACATAAATTATAAGTGAAAATGGGCGATCTTCAAATTCAAGAGGGTCCGGTGAAAGTTATCTCTGAGCACGCCAATAAGATTAACACCCCGAGCTTTGACGACAGCGCACCTTTTAGTGTTATTAAGTTCCAATTTCAAACAGTGGCCAGCAAAAATAGATGTGACAATGAAGAAAAAGCTATAGAGTTAATTCTGGACTTAAAGGGAGCAGCTTACTAGTCAGTTGCAAAAATAATTATGAGGACATAATAGTTGCCTTACAACGCAAGTACGGTGGCGAGCACAAAAGAGAACTCTACATAAAGGAGTTACGTGGCAGGGTGCAGAAGGCAAATGAGACGCTGCAAGACTTCGCGATGGAAATTGAACGTTTGGCGCAGCTCACTTACCCAGGCGAAGACCATCCGTTTCTGGATCAGTTTAAGATTGAAACATTTGTGAATGGCATACAGGATGCAGATGTTTAATATGCGGTTTGTGCTATGCAGCAATCATATCCTTTGCAGAAACCACAGGTTTACAAGGTGCGATGTTTTGATATAGAAACTTATAACAGAGACAATAGAAGCGAGTTAAAGGAGTTAATAAAATAGGTATTGAAGGAGGAAAAAAGTAATTCTCGCCCTAAATGCTTTAAATGCGGTAAGCCCGGCCATTTTTCAGCACAACTGTAGATCCACAAAGAGAAGATCTGCTTTGCCAGCAAGGGACAACAAGCGGGCGAACAACACCAAATCGCATGAGTGACCGTTAAACTAAATCGAGCTAGCGCTAAGGGGCAAGTGCTGGCTCCTACAATCGATGGCCCCACAATCTCCATTTCCATTGTGTAACAGAAAAAAAGCAACCTAATTGTTTGCAGTCTTATAAATGGAAGAAAGCAAGTCCTCACCATAGACACAGGAGCATATTAGTCCATTGTAAGGACCGATTTAGTAAAAGGGGCAGTGGAACCGTTAAGTAATGTGCGACTGCGCAGTGCTACTGGCTACTTAGCCACTGTCTATGGACGAGCTAGGGTAAGACTGACTATTGCAAACATCAGCGCTGTTGAAGTTATCATTGGTGCAGACTTTATGATAGCCCACGGTATTAGTATGCACGTGGGCGAGCAAATAATGATCTAGCCCAATGTGAAGATACCCCTGGATGTTGGATATGACAGCAGGACCACAGTAAGGAAGCTATTTGCCGTTGAACGGCAGAAATTACCACGCCAGGCAGAAACTATAGTATGGGCACGTGTGGAAACAGATTGTGAGGATAACCGGTTGTGGGTGGTGGAACCAAAAGAACTAAAAGACGATATCATAACAGCAAAAGCCATCGTAAAAATCTGAGATGGGTCGATGTGAGCCAGCAGAAGCCATAAATAATTGTGCAGGCAATACAGTATGTTCTAAAATAACAGCCACAGAAAGAGATTCATTAGCAGAACAGGTGCAAAAATGGGTGGCAGGACAGAAACCTGACAAAGCTAAGCACTTGCCGAGAAAACATGCCTCCGTCTTCGCCCTAAATAATAAAAGCCAAGGTAGAACGGCAAAACATGAAATTCATACTAGCGAAGGGAGGCCTACAAAACAAGCACCCAGAAGTGTTCCCCTAGCAAAACGAAATGAGTTCAAAGAACTTGACAGCGAAATGGAACGGAAGGGAGTTATGGTGCCATCCTCGAGTCCATGGAGTTCACTAATAGTTTTAGTAAAGAAAAAGGACGGCAGTACTAGGTTTTGCGTTGACTACAGGAAGCTCAATGACTTCACCAAGAAAGACAGTTATTCGTTGCCTAGAATTGACGGTACCTTTGACACGTTGGCCGGAACGGAATGGTTCTCTACCTTGAACTTGCAGAGTGGCTATTGGCAAGTAGGGATAGCCGATAAAGACAAGGAGAAAACTGCCTTTAGCACAAGTGGTGGTTTATGGCAGTGTAGAGTGATGCCATTCGGACTCTGCAACGCTCCAGCTACTGTTGAACTTTTAATGGAACATGCTTAAGGGTCTTAATGGGAAGATGTGCTTAGTGTATCTGGATGACATAATCGTGATGCAGAAGACTTTTGTCGAACACCTCAAAAACCTGGATGAAGTTTTTAAGCGTATAACAGCTGCAGGATTAAATTAAAGTAAGAAATGCGCTTTGTTTCAAAAGGAGGTCAAATACTCGGGGCATCGTGTAACAGCGTATCGGCTGATGAAGACAAAGTACTGGCAGTGAAGACCTGGCCTCGCCCATAAAATCTTCATGAGTTGCGTAGTTTCCTTGGGCTTTGCACATACGGCAGTAGATTTATGCCAAACTTTGCTCAAGTGGCTGCTAGCTTGTACGAGTTGACCAGGAAGTCGCAACCATTCCACTGGAGTAAAGCAGCAGAAGAAGCGTTCCAGGAGCTCAAGAAACTTTTGTGTACGGCACCTGTCCTCGCCTATCCAATATCTGGACAGAAATTTATATTGGACACGGACGTAAGCGGCTATGGAATAGGTGGAGTGCTTTCTCAGGAGGTTAATGGAACAGAAAAGGTCATTGGCTACTACACCAGGGAGCTCTCCAAGCCCGAAAGAAATTACTGCGTTACACGACGAGAGCTTTTAGCAGTGCTGGAGTGTGTTAAGCATTACCAAAGGTACTTATATGGTCAACATTTCATCTTAAGGATGGACCACTCTGCATTACGTTGGTTGATGCAATTTAAGAATCCTGAGGGCCAGCTTGCATGCTGGGTTTAACATCTGCAGAGCTATGACTTTAGTATTGTGCATAGAAAAGGCGGAACACACAACAATGCTGATGCCCTTTCAAGACGACCATGCAATGTAGAGTGCAAGCACTGCACAAATCTCGAGAACAAGTAGTGTGTCATTGATGTGCGGCTTACCCAAATTGGGTCAAGGGAAGACTGGTCGAAGGCCTAGAATGACGCTACACACCAAGCTTAAAAGAGACGCTATACAAAGAGATAAAAAAATCGGCTTTATCGGCACTTTAGTTTTAAAAAATCGGCAAATTAAAAATACCTATTTTAAATACAATTAAAAATAATTTTATTAACATAAAATATTCAAACAATTTGGTATGTAATAATTAATGTTTACAACTTAAAAAATAACTGTTTTACAAATAAATTGCTTTAGTTATTGTTCTATTCATAGAAATAATCTAATATTTCTATATATCTGGTGATTAGAGTCACTTAAAGCAGTTTTATAAAACATCACATAAGCTTCATATTACTAGAATCTCTTGCATTAGATTTGGAGCCAAGAGACAGATTAAACTGCTGTATTATTTTTCACTCTTCATGTTATTAAACCTTTTGTTGAAATAAAATTATGCTGCGACATTCGTTGTACGAAAAAATATGTCTTGCGCTGCACTGTTTTATAAATTCATAATAATGGGCAGGGTTGCATAAGTAATTCTATCTCTTTACCCTTCAGTGAAAAAAAGGTATACCTAAGTTTGTGATTCTGTTTGTAATTTCTACATGCGTAGCGAAGTCGTTTAAGCGATGTCCGTCTGTCCGTACGTGTTAGTGTAGTAATCAAGTTTGCCTTTGCAACGCCAATCGATCAGACATATTGTCGAAAGAGATGATATTGGAAATTGTGAGCAAGATCGGTCCATGTCCTAAAATGCAGGAGGCACAACACCACGCTTACCACTTATTTTTCCATGTTATGTAGAAAAATTAAGTAACTGCAATAAAAAAATTAAATTTAAGAGGCGATGGGGAATTAAAAAATAAAAGAAAAACATCAAGTGAAAAAAATTGGCGATCGCTCATACTTTACGAATTAGGGCCTCTGAAATTTTAAAATTTGTTTAAATATTAATATGGGTATCATTTAAAAGCTTTTGATGAGATCTTTAAGAAAATACTAAAAAATTTTAAAATTGCTTAACCTATTAAGAGCCTATGACATTTTTATGTAAAATTATGAACACGTAGTATTTAATATTTTTCTTATTTCTTAATTCCCTGTCATGTCAACATTTGCTTTTTTGATTGCAGTTATTTCACTAAACTAGATTTACATAGATGGTGAAGGGTATATAAGATTCGGCAAAGCTGAATATAGCACTCTTACTTGTTTCATTTTCATTTCTAAATTTCAAAATCACTGTCGCTTGTTAGAAAGGTATAACAAGATACCAAAACTTGTTCATCTATCATTTTCTATCGGTTTTAAAATTTTTTTTTATCTTAAAGAATTTTTATAAATGGTTTATTTTTTATAATATTATGAAAATCACCTTAAACTACTTTTGTCTAAATCGATACGGTGTAAAGAAATTTATTCAGCTAATTTTTTTTAATTTTGGCTGACATCACTTTTATTATTACGGTTGCAATTTTCCAGGGAACACTTTTTAAAAATATTTGTTTAATGTAACAAGTATTTTAGTGATGCCCAGAAGTATTTTACCCTAATGCAAATAAAGTTATCGTGTCAACAGTTTATCAAAAAACCGGCATTTTTGGAGCAAAAATCGGAAAATCGGCATTTTGTTAATTTTTAGGCAAAAAATCGGCAAATGCCGATAAAATATTGCAAGCCTGCTGGTAATAACGCTTGTTGCCTGAGATCTCTACTCTGGTTCAATAATTCAGTTAAACTACTTGTTATACTTGGTTGTCTCTGTACTTTATAGATGTCTTATCTTTACTTCCCAATTTCATAAGAATTTTTTAATTTAGTTTTAGGTGGCATAGTGTTCCCAGTATGTCGCTTTGATAAATCTCGATTTTATTATAGACATAGTGTCACTTATGAACGTGCTATAAGATTATTATATTATCAATGATTTTCTGCATAGCCGGCCGAAGCCGGGCGCAACAAGTTTCTCTTCAATGGTATAACCAACCAGCCGGCTTCGCTTACCAAAAATTTTCTGAAAGCCAGCTTATAAAAACGTTACATCTTTGTTGCATATAATGCCATAAAATATACGTATAATATCCATGCAATATAAATATACATATTTTTTAAATTTTATTGGTGATATGATTTGTCTTTTCGCTTTCAAAAACATCTGTTGAATGAAAAGATTTTAAATTTTGTTATTTATTTTTTGGCGAGTTTTCGCAAATGGAATTATGCACTTTTTAGAAGACTCTTTTGCCATGAGTTTTTCCAATCATAAAATATACTAATTGATAGTGGTTACTGATTGTTACTGATATACATGTGCGCAATTTATATGGATTTTTTCATTTTTTTCAATATCAGTTACCATCTCTTAAGGCCTCGTTATTCTCACGTAAACGTATACGTTGTGGATCAGCTGATCCGTTTTCCTTACCTAGATTGTATGTAAGTAGGTACTCTTTCGTAAACGTCACGTTGTGTTGCGGACGAACCTAATAAAATTGAAAATTTTCTTCGTTTTTTCGTATCAGCTGTTATATATTTGTTGTCTATTTATAAGCAGTGCTGTCAACAAATGGTAAAATGTAGAATTTAAAGCGTATTTTGCTTAATGTTAATTTTAATTTACCTAATAAATTTGATATATGTGTATTAAAACTAAAAAACTCGTACATTTATATTGTTTTTTATAAGTATTACTTCGATTAAAATTACTGCTGCTGTAATACTACTATTTGTAGTTTTATTTCTTTATTACTATTATTTCACTGTTTATTATTAGTATTATTGTAATAAATATTATTATAAATTTTATTGTAATTGGTACTTTTAGAATCCGAACAAGAAATTTTAACACAAATGTGCTAAGTATAATAAAAAAATATATCAAACATATAATAGAAGTCTAAAATAAGGATTACAAATAAATGCTGTGATAGTAGATTATACTTTTTAGTAGTGTATGTTATAATAAATATTGAGCTTTGATGATGAATTAATCCTTAAAAATGGAATGCAATGAAATTGAATTTGTATGTCCCACTTTTTTAAATAGTTGTTAAAATAGCAAGTTTACAATTGATAGATAGACACAAAGAATGCTGACTAAGGTTGTAGGGAACCATATAGTGAATTTCATTCATGCTTCTTCCACGAACAACTTTCGTTGGATTTTGCTCGTCTTTGAAGACCCACACGGTCGATTGTTGTTTCGTTTCGGGCTCATACGCATAGATGCATGATTCGTCACCTGTGACGATCATATAAACGTCTTTTGAAGCACCGCAATCGTATTTTTGCAACATTTCTTTGCACCAATCGACACGAGCCTTTTTTTGAGCGACTTTCAAATTGTGCGGGATCCAACGAGAACAAAGCTTATTTACGGCCAGGTGTTCATGCAGTATCGAATGTATGCTGGTGGAAGAAATGTCCAAGGATGTCTCTATCTCTCGGTATGTCGCATGTCGATCTTGCATTATGAGTTCACGCACGGCATCAATGTTCTCTGGCACAACAGCCGTTTTTGGACGACCTTCACGGAATTCGTTTTTGAGCGAGCTTCGGCCACGATTAAATTCATTATACCAATTTTTCACAGATGGTGGTTCATCGCCATACAAAGATTTAAGTTCATCAATGTACTCTTGTCGTGATAATCCACGTCGAAAGTTGTCAAAAATGATGGCACGAAAATGTTCACGAGTTAATTCCATTTTTTTCTATATTAATTTTTTCAAGTCACTGTTAACAACACAAATAATGGTCGTACGTCAAAACGTTTTGAGTACGATTATACTTAAAATGACAAACTTTCCAATGGAAATGTCAGATTGCACTTGGCAGCACTCAGTGTTGCCAGGCCAGAAATATATATAGCAGCCCTCGTATTTACACAAAGTATATTATACATACATATGTGTTCATAAAATACTTTTATTTAAAATATCTAAAGTGCATTGGAATTTCAATTATATAATGAAGTAATTTTCCGAAAAACATCTATAAATTTCCATACTTTTATACAAAACAATAATTCTTGCAAAACAAAAACCGATTTCAAAACGGATTTCATCTGTCTGCCTATAACAGGTCAAGTGTATGGCCACATAAATTAGGTTACATTTATTTTATAATATAATATTTTTATACTTCTTATTATACCAAAAAAAAGTAGTGGACATTCTGTCTAACATTAAGGTATTTGTATACAACGGTTCAAAAAATACTGCCATGTAGAACAAATGACATTAGTTTTGGGCATACCATTTTTCTTTCTAAATTCAAATTATAAGCTTCTTGTTTTAGCGGATATTATATCAACTATTGGGACAACCGTTTATTTCCAAATCCAAATTTTATACTTTTTGTTAGAGAGGAGTTATTGATAAAGGTTCTTTGTAAATTTCAATCGTCTGTCTATAGTTATTGGTGCACCCTTTAATTTATAATATTAAATATTAGCTCTGTCTATAACGGTTCAAAAGTTTGGTCACACAATTGAAATTAAATCAACTGCTGGACACCCTTTAACTTCTAAATCCATATTTTATACTTGTTGTTATAGCGGACTTAGCAATACTGGTTCTTTGTTATTTTCAAGCGTCAATCTACAACTGTTCAACAATATGGCCATATACATCAAATTAAATGAACTATTGACGCACCCTTTAATTATAATTCTTAATATTAACACTTGTTACTATAACGGCCATAGCAATCGACATTCTGTCCAATTTGCAAGCGTTTGTCTAAAAGGGTTATAAGTAATTTTACATCAATTATGTGGGCACCCTTTAAGTTTTAGATTTATTTTTGTATAATTTTTTGTTTTTGGGAGCCATATTAATACGCTGTCATTTAAAATTTTTCAGAATCGCCCGTTACAGTTCATAATACCCATAAAAAATATGTATGTTGTATAGGGACACCCTTTAATTTTTAAGATTATGAACTGTTTTTAAAACGGGACCAATCTGTAAGCATAATCTATCATATTACCAAAAATTTTCAAAATCGGATCATGTTCGCCATATACAACAAATTTAATAAACTATTGGCGCACCCTTTAATTTATAATTTGTAATATTAATACTTATTACTATAACGGCCATAGCAATCGACATTCTGTCCAATTTGCAAGCGTTTGTCTATAATGGTTCAAAAGATAGGCCTATATAAGTAAATTTACATCAATTATGGGGCACCCTTTAATTTTTAGATTTATTTTCGTATAATTTTTTTGTTTTTGGGAGCCATAGTAATATGCACCTTTTAATTTTTAAGGTTATGAACTGTTTTTAAAACGGGACCAATCTGTAAGCATACTCTACCATATTACCAAAGATTTTTAAAATCGGATCTGAAATGACTGAGTTCATTAAAAAAAAGCAACTTTCAGCCGAAATGTATAACCTCCTACTTTTTTTGAAGTCGGTTAAAAGTATGGCCATATACATCAAATTTAATGAACTATTGGCGCACCCTTTAATTTATAATTTGTAATATTATACCTGTCACTATAACGGCCATAGCAATCGACATTGCGTCAAATTTACAAGCCTTTATCTATAACGGTTCAATAGATAGGCTCATATAAGTAAATCTTCATCAATTATGGGACACCCTTTAATTTCTAAATTCAAATTATAAACTCGTTGATATAGCGGATTTAACAATACAGGTCTATTTCAAGTTTCAGCGTTCTGTCTATAACGGTTCGAAAGTTTAATCACATACACAAAATTACATTAACTATTGGAACACCCTTTAACTTCCAAATCTAAATCTTATACTTATTGTTATAGAGGACTTAGCTATACGGGGTCGGTTGTAAATTTCAAGCGCCTGTCTACAACTGTTCAAAAGTATAGCCACATACATCAAATTTCATCAACTATTGGCGCACCCTTTAATTTATAATTTGTAATATTAATACTTGTTACTCTTACGCCCATAGCATTTGACATTCTGTCCAATTTGCAAGCGTTTGTCTATAACGGTTCAAAAGATAGGCCCATATAAGTAAATATACATCAATTATGGGTCCACCCTTTAATTTTTAGATTTATTTTTGTATAATTTTTTGTTTTTGGGAGCTGTAGTAATACGCAGTCATTTTAAATTTTACAGAATTGCCCTTTAGTGTTCATAATACACGTAAAAAATGTGTATGTTGTATGGGGTCTCCCTTTAATTTTTGAGATTATGAGCTGTTTTTAAAACGGGACCAATCTGTAAGCATAGTCTATCATATTTCCAAAAATTTTCAAAATCGGATCAGAAATGACTGAGTTCTGCGGGCACAAATATTAAAAAAAAGCAGCATTCAGCCGAATTGTATAACCTCCTTCTTTTTTGAAGTCGGTTAAAAATAAAAGCGATTGCGATTCCATCGGTAGAAACTATTTTTACTGCCTTTTTGTTTTTAAATACAATACATGGGAATTTTATTATTTTTACATGTTAGCTTTATATGTACATATGTATACATAACTGCTAATTATTATAAATAAATAACTTTAACCTATATAAAAAATTAAAAAAAATCGTTACATAATTTTATTAACCGACTTCAAAAAAGAAGGATGTTATACAATTCGGCTGAATATTGCTTTTTTATATTTGTGCCTCCAAAACTCAGTAATTTCTGATCCGATTTTAAAATTTTTTGGTAATATGATAGGTTATGCTTACAGATTGGTCCCGTTTTAAAAACATAATCTTAAAAATTAAAGGGTGTCCCCATACACCATACATATTTTTACGTGTATTATAAACTGTAAAGGCCGATTCTGTAAAATTTAAAATGAGTGTGTATTACTATAGCTCCCAAAAACAAAAAATTATACACAAATTAAAGTGTACCCCCATAATTAATGTAAATTAATTAAATGGGCCTATCTTTTGAACCGATATAGGCAAACGCTTGCAAATTGGACAGAATGTCGATTGCTCTGACCATTATAGTAATAAGTATTAATATTAAGAATTATTAATTAAAGGGTGCTTCAATAGTTCATTTAATTTGATGTATATTGCCATACTTTTTAACAGTTATAAACAGGCGCTTGGAATTTACAACAAACCTGTATTGGTAAGTCCGCTATAACAACTAGTATAAAATATGGATTGGGAAGTTAAAGGGTGTTCCAATAGTTGATGTAATTTCAAGTTGGTGGCCGTACATTTGAACCGTTATAGACAGAACGCTGAAACTTAAAAGGGACCTGTATTTCTAAATCCGCTATATTAACGAGTTTATAATTTGAATTTAGAAATTAAAGGATGTCCCATAATTACTGTAGATTTACTTATATAGACCTATCTTTTGAACCTTTATAGACAGACAGCTGAAATTTACAAGGGGCATGTTTTGCTAAGTTCGCTATTAACTAAGCCTATAATTTGGAAATTAAAAAGTGTTCCCGAAATTAATGCAATTTGTTGTATATGGCCGTATTTTTTAACCGTTGTATACAAACGCCTTAATTTTAGACAGAATGTCCACTACTTTATTTGGTATAATAAGAAGTATAAAAATGTTATATTATAAATTAAATAGTTGATATAATCTGATGTATATGGGCAAACTGTTAAACCGTTACAGACAGACGGTTGAAATTTACACAGAACCTGATTGCTAAATCTACTGCAACAGCAAGTATATAATTTTAATTTGGATATTAAAGAGTGGCCCTATAGTTTCAGCAATTTGATGTATATTGCCAAACTATTGAATGATTGAAAAAGTATAAAGTTTGGAGATATAAGTGTGTCCCAATAGTTAATGTAACCTTATTTCTGTGGCCATACACTCGAGACGTTATAGGCAGACATATGAAATCGGTTTTGAAGTCGGTTTTTTTTCGCAAGAAATATTTTAATTACTCTATTATATAATTGAATTTTTTCAATGAATATTACATATTATATATATATATATATATATATATATATATAATTATTTATTTTAACACTTTTTTATTTTATACCTTACTCTTAAATTAGCGTTTTTATTGTAGTATATTAGTTAAAAACATTGTTGCGTAAAAAATCATAACAATTTTTTTTTAAATCTTTTTGGGAAAAATGAATGTTTAAAGCCATGTTTTTGTGTGGAACATAAAAGAAACAAAAACTTAAATAAGGTATATTACTTTTTATGTAGTAAAAAGAAGTTTTTTTTGTAATCACAATTGCTTTTTTAAAATAGTTTTTTTTTACAATTGAGAAACATATGGAACGTTTACGTATAACCAATAATTAGCGAACGTTGAAGCCATCCGCAACGTTTACGTGTCTGCAACATTTACGTGAGAGTAATGAGGCTTTAATCTTGTACCTTTAATCAAGCAATACAGGATAATTTCTGTACATGAAATATTTTTTAAAAAACTTTGGTGTTAGTCTAGATAATAGTCGATCTAGAATGTAAAATACTCATTTTAGGAATTTTTTGTCTGTCTGAGTTCTCATGATGTGAAAACTGCTGAATGATTTTGAATAGAATTTTAGAACATTGGTTCAAATATAGAATACTTTATTCGTAAAAGTAATTCATTTTGTAAAGAAAATAGAGATATACACAAATGTGAAAGCTCCCAACTTTGCCGGGGTAATGGTACTTATATAGTTGTCAGCACATTTTATTTCTGTAAATGGAAAATTTTAACACTGTGTAATGTGTAGTTGTCGAACTGTTTTTATGCAACAAAAAGTTGAGGATGTGGCCAGATTGTTGACTGCACTGGCATGCTGGCGGATGCTCCGGCTAGGGCTCGCCGTCTTGGTAGGGTTCTTGCCAACCAACCTGACGTAATAGCTACACACATACAAATCATGCCAGTTCAAAATTAAGATGGAGAATATTAGTTAAAAATATCGAGGCCCGAAGCAAATCATACAGCTCCTTTGGACACTCACACACGCTCACTTTGGCTTCCACCGGTGGTCTGTAGAAGCTATCTAACCCTCCCACTTGAGGTCGCAAAACCTCACCATGACATCACAATATCTTTTCTGAGATGTCCCAAACGTCATACTTTACCTTTCTATTTCACGCGTATGCCGCACTTACCGCTGGAAATTAAAACCTATTCCATTATTAAAGATAAATGTTTAATATTCATAATTCGAAAACATTACAAAACTTTATTATTTGAATTTTTACTCAAAACATCACTAAGCTTGAATGCAAACTTACACCAATTAAACGGAATTCGGATTTCAAATGAATGTGTTTGTGTAAAAAGAAAGAAAAAAAATTGGTGTATACTAAAATTAAATTGATAAGTAAATTGTTAAATAAAATTAAACATAAATGATTTACTGGCTTCCAACCATTTCCCGGGTCTCCAATATCACTGCCTCAGGATCGCTGTCCGTCCGTCAGTTGGTCTTATGTACGGTGCCGTTTATTTGTTACCAAAGCCTGTTTACTATATATTAAACTTTCTAAATTGCCCTTATCTCGTTTATTTCTAGCAAACACCTACACGAGGCAATCTACCTTTTTGCTAATGGTTTCCTAGGATGAGCTCAACCTATCTTCGCGCACCTTCTTGACAATTGCTAGAAGGGATTGTTTAATACTATCTGGTAAGTGTTCACTTAAACGCTACAAAGGTTATATAAAGTATAATATATGTATATAAAAAAAAGTATTACAGGTCAGTCCACAGTCAGTCGATTAAGCGTTCTTGTCTATGATCTGGAATACCTGGATTCGGCTACTTGTACAGCAGCTATTTCTTCATGCATTGGACGTGGCAGTGGCTGAATTTAAGCTTTATAAACTATAAATTTTACTGTTGATTTTCCTTCTTTTTTTTAGTTTTATCGGTTTTAATTGTTTATAATTATTCTTTTTATGTGTTCAGTTTCAAATAGTCGCACTTATTGTTATTTAGCCTCACGATTTCATGTTAAAAATTGTTCTAAGACCTTTTTTTTTTAATTTTTTTAAGTATTTATTGCCTCTGAGTTTATTGTTTTTCTTTCTTTTTTTTTTTTACCTCAATAAAACTTTTATAACATGTTTTAATGTTTGAATGTTTTAATTTTGTTTGTTTGTGTTTTTGTTTTTTTTTTTTAAATACAATGATTTTCTTTGTTTTTGGGTTTTTGCGATGGCGTTAATTCTCAGCCGCACATTTCTTACCCAATTGCCATGTCCTCTCACCATCTGCCGTCGAAAAAGGAGGAAGACATTTTCTTTCTTGTCTGCCCAGGAAACCTTCTCCTTTTTCTTTCGGCGCCATGTCTAATCCCCATTTTAAAAGGTTTCAGCAATATCATGTCTATGGTTGCTCCAGGGTTTCTTCTTTTTACCTTTACGTCCTAATACCTACCTAACAGCTGATAGTACTGCCTTATCAAACAAAAACGACCGGGTGCACACGACAAACCCAACCATTCCTGGAATCCTACAAAGGATCCAGGATGGGAGGGAAGCTATACTACCTATTCTCGTAATTTTTGAGTCTCTAAATCAGTAACACTACTACAAGCCCTGTGGTAACACTAACCTTGCGGTAACACTGACTCAACGATAATACACCTCTAACTTAAACTATTTGGTCTGGCAATTCTATAATACTACTTCAAACATTATTACATGAATGGGCGAAACTACACGAAAAGGAAACGAAAAATTACTACGCGTGTAATCAAGAACATACATCATTGATCAAGACGACGTGCAGAGAAAAAGCCAAGTAAAATCAGGCTTAAATTTACATCGCTACAACTAATGGTTTGATCTACTTAAATAATTTGTAATTTTTCTTTTCCAGGACAAGAACACCGAGGAATCTCAAGGCATGCAATAAGGTAAGTGAAATAATCTATTCATTTCGATTAGGTTCAAATATCAGCGGATGACATCGGAGCACCGTGGTTTTACTCCTTGACGGCGACAGATTTTTCTCTAACGCCGGCTAGCAGCTTCCTGCAAAATAAGGTTAGTAGCAGTTCCCTATTTTGTTATATATTCTTTTCCTATAGCGTCTCTATCCAAATTTCTCCATTTAATACAGGACCAAAGAGAATATTAAGAACATAAGGCTAAATCAAATCAAGCTCAGGGCGTTTGTTCGGTTCCCAAAAGGTTTAAATAAAAATTCTTCTTTTGATCAATCATCACGTTACTCTACTAAGTAGGCCTATTGTTCCTGCACAGACCATACCTTCGGCCGGACTAGACCAGAATCATCAGAGAGCCGAACCCTCCCGGGATTGGCAAAGAAAAAATTATGACTTTCATGTAATAATAATTAAAACACCCAACATTTGATGATCTGGTGAGTATAATGAAGATTCTGTAAATATTTCCTCTTATAAGTATCGTTTTTAAATTCACTTCTCTAATCTGTTTATTACTACTACTTCATTATGTATGTATAACTAAATTATTTAATATTATACTAAATACCCGTTATGTATTAAATCATCTATTAATCCTCAACGGATATTCAAATGCGGTATTGCTATTTATTATGGTATCCATATTATTCATTTATTCATTATATGGTTTAGGTGTTAACTTGTTTGTTATATTATTTACTAATGCCTTTTCCTATTATATTCTACTATTTATGATCTCGTTTATTTGCTTACTTATATAATCAACTTATTTATTCTTATTCTTTATATATCCTTTTATTAATTGTTTACATTATTCAACTATATGTATTAACTACTTAATGCGTCTGTAAAACAGATTTGAAATAAATTTTGCACAAATTTGTGTGGAAAATTTGCCATAAAACACATTTCAAGATTATATTATTTTTTTTTCTAATATGGCGTTAACTCTACAATTCAAAGCTTTATTATAATATTTGTTTATCCCAAAGTTATTCCTTAATTATATTTATTTACTATATTCATTATATTAACTAATTCATTATTTACTTTATTTAATACATTTCTTAATCCGTATATTTAATATGCTTTTTATTTATTAATTCATTGTATTATTTAACTTTGCATTCTATATATATATATATATATATATATATATATATATATATATATATATATGTTTTAATTCCCCATTTATTTTATTTTACATCTTATTTATTCGCTAACATCTACTACTTCATTTCTATTATTGTTATTTATATTATCTATCATTATCATGTACTGCTATTGTATCGTTATGATTATTATTACTATGGTCTACACCTTTATTATTAATACTAGTAATTCTTATTAATAATACCCTTATTAATACTAATAATACTTGCTATTACCAGGGCCAGAACCCTAATTATTAAAATTTTCATTCTTACTATTAATATCAATACTGTATTTTTATTTCATATTGGAAATTATCATTTGGATCAGGAAATGATCGAAACTCTTCACTCCTAAAGCCTAAATCTAGAGATGCGGGACTAAACCCACTAAAAACTAAACGTTTTCTAGCGACTAAAGAAACATAACTTCAATAATTTCCTTTTTCCTCCAAACAGAGAAACGTAAGGTGTGGCCAGGGTAGCAGTCAGCAACCTTTTTTTTTAGATGAGTAAACAAAGTTTTGTAACAACAAAATTAACTCATATCAGATATCACATTAATCACTGTACTAAAGTTTTAATTTTCTATTTTTAAGGTATCTAAAACTACTTCCACCATCGAAATAAAAGGTGCCAACAAATGGAAATGTGACAACAAAAGTGGAAACGATTACAACCATAAAAGCTGCAACAAATGGGAACAAACGAAGTGTGCATGTGAGTAGTAGAACCTTTTTATTCATACGTATACCATCCGTAGAGGTACATAGTTAACTTTTCTTTACGAACCTATACCATTCCGAATGACAGCCCTTTCTTTCGCTTGGGATGGTCAAACTCTCTTTTTTAGTTTGCAGGCCCAAGAGGTCTAAGAGACACATTTGCTCCCTTCCTTTTTTTGGGAAATATTTGTATAAAATTTCATTGCTGTAATCCTGCTGTAAGATCGCTCCCTGGCGTAAGTTGCCGCCCTAGATGACTAACACCTCCTCGCCCTTAATGGCAAAGATCCCCAGGGTGTTAAGGGAGGTGCATTATTAGAGTGTCAACGGTTACAATATGTAATCAGCTTAGGAGCGTAAGCGTTACGGATAAGCAAATAAAATGACAATAATATATAAAAAGTAAAAAAGCAAATACCACTCTTTGATACTAGGCATGCTATTCCATCAAAATGACACCATTTGCTCGCCGAAAGGGCTGTAATCTAAAAAAAAAATATATGTGCCGGACATTAACACAGGTTTAAACTTAAACAATTTGTTTTACAAAACCCTCAGGCAGTAACGCCAGGACTAGAACCACCACTAATAAACTACTGCTTCAAATCTTTGGCGTGGAATACCCCCAACGATTTCCCCTGAAAGTCTTCTATCTCATACAGACAATTCCCCACGGGTTTTACTATTCGGCATTTAACAAATTTGCGCGCGAGCTTGGCATTAAAACCACTTCGGAAACAGCTCTGCTGAAAATTTTTCCTGTAAACTTCCTGACCTGGAATAAATTTAACGTAACGACAACGCGTATTGTAGGTCTTTTCATTTCTTGTGTACGCCTTATGTAACGACTCACGTATTCTCTCGCGTATTAATGATATTCGCTCTGATTTTGAGATCACGTCTAGCTCGGGATCGCTTAGGCTCCTAAGCATCCTTGCCAGCTTATATACACTTCCGTGGCCAATCATGTTACTGCCGAATAGCGCAAAATAAGGCGTGACACCAATTGATGTCTGCACAGATGATCTCAGCGAAAACTCAACATCTGACAAATGCTTGTCCCAATCGCCCTGATCGTCTTGTAAGTGTGAACGTATGGCAGACAGAATCGATTGATTCACCCTTTCGGACGCGTTGGCCTGCGGTGAGTGTGTTGCAGTTCTAACATGTTTAATACCGAAACTCTCCAACAAGCTAGCGAACTCTTTGCTGAGAAACTGTTTTCCTATATCGGAGACAATTGTCTCAGGAGTCCCAAATTTGTGGAAAACTTTTGCGATTAAAAATTTGATTATATTTCTGGCATTAGCCTTAGGCAGAGCTTTCAGTAAAACAAATTTAGTTAAGTGGTCTAAAACAATAAAAATAAAGCAATCACCATTCTTTGAACGCGGATACGGACCAAGGAAGTCCACAAAAATTCTCTGAAATGCCCGATCACTAATTATCTCCGCCCCCATAGGTGGCCTAAGAATCTTGTTAGCGGGTTTGGTCTCTTTGCACACCTGGCAATTAATAACGAAATCGCGAACTTGAGTGTTTTGGTTTGGCCAATAAAAGTACTCTTTAACTCTATGTAGAGTTTTTCCGACACCCCCGTGAGAAGCTTGAGGAGAGTTATGCGACTTGTCTATGATGATCCTGGTCAATTCATGAGGAACCCATAGCTTCCATGAGAAATCCTCATTCACGACCACTCCATCATACGGTCGTACTCTTTTGTACACATAACCCTCAACTACTTTCAAATCAGGCAAGCGTTCAGAATTTGCTTCTATTGTAGACATAAGCTCTAAATAATCACTTGACTTGAAAGCATCTGAGTCGAGATCGACCAGTCCTCGTACCTCTGCAGAGACTTCCTCCATGTCGTACCGAGATAGGGTATCGGGTACTACATTCTGTTTTCCCTGCCTATGCTCTACTGTGAAATCATATGATTGCAGTTGTAGACTCCATCGAGCCAAACGACCACAGAGGTCCTTATGTGACATAAGCCACTTAAGGCTGCTGTGATCGGTTATTACGGAGAACGGCATTAGTTCTATGTAGGGCCTAAACTTCTTAATCGCCAAGACTACCGCTAGACATTCACGTTCAGTAACAGAATAGTTCTTCTGCGCCGGCGTTAGCTTGTGCGAAAAATATGCTATAGGATGCTCTCCATCAGAATCATCCTTCTGAAATAGCACAGCTCCTATGCCCGTATCTGATGCATCACACTGAACGTAAAAATGCCTAGAAAAGTCAGGGTGATTAAGCAGTGGGCTCGAAGTAAGAGCTTTCTTGAGCCGATCAAACGCGCCTTTATATTCCTCCGAGAACTTGAATTGCTTATCCTTTTTCAGCGTTTCAAAGATTGGAGCCGCAATGGTGGCATAGTCCGGAATAAATTTCCTATACCAGCCAGTTGCCCCCATGAAGCTCCGAACCTGTTTAGCTGTCTTAGGATAAGCAAAACCAGTTATGGTTTCCACTTTAGCCGGATCAGGTTTTATTTTGCCTCCTCCTACTATATATCCCAAATACCTTAGCTCTTTAAAGCAGAATTTCGATTTTACTACATTGATTGTTAACCCTGCTTCTAACAATATACTAGCTACCCGTTTCAACAACTCCAAGTGTGTATTAAAATCTGGCGATACAATCAGAAGATCATCCAGATAGACGAAAACTCTATCACGAAAGGCCGCGGGGATCACTTTATCCATTAGACGACATAACCTTTGGGCCGCATTACATAACCCAAAAGGCATAACCGTGTAATGATAAAGTGGTCGTCCTGGTACCGTGAATGCAGTTTTCTCCCTACTAGACGGATCTAACGGTATCTGCCAGAATGCATCCTTCAAGTCGACACTTGATATATATATCGTATCTCCCAAACGACTGAGCAAGCCCTCAATGTGTGGTAGCGGGTAGGCGTCCTTGACCGTCAATGCATTAAGCTTACGAGCGTCCAGGCACAACCGGTTCTTCTTACCCCTTCTTACCAAAGTAACAGGATGACTCCATGGACTCTCACTAAGCTCAATTACATCAAGGTCAAGCATCCTGTCCAGCTCCGCAAACATAAGTTTTTGCACCGCCGGAGAGACGGGGTAATGGCGGTCTTTCACCGGAGTTGCATCACGGGTATCTATTGTATGTACCTCCAAATGCGTCTTTCCTAAGCCCTTTTTTGTATAACAGGGAAACATCGATATAGCAAAATCCAATTCCTGCTGCTGTTCAGGTGACAGGCTATGTGTGAAGACATCTTGGGTACTATCCGCCTCTGTACAGAGACTAACTCCATTTGTCGTAAGACTTTCGATATTAGCAAACAAATTGAAAACCTTCATAAAATCGATACCCAAGAATAGCTCTCGACTCAAAGTAGGCACTAGGTAGAACGTTATGACCTGCGTCGCTTTGCCAAACGTCACTTCAGCCCGCACACGCCCGACAATGTTGTGCATTGTGCCGTCCGCTGTCTTGATAATAGTAAAAAAATCGTGGATTTTAAGCCCCGCTTTTTTCACGAAATCAAGACAACCCCGGCCTAAGCACGTTACTGTGGCACCACTGTCCAACAGACCCTCAATCTCGTGACCCCCTAAATTAATTCGTGAATAAAGACGTGCGTCCTTACCCTTGTATAGAGAAGCTGCAGAGATCTCGTGCCTTAGTTTTTTTCCAATTTTATAACGTTCTCGCGCCTTCTTAACCTTATTAGATATCGTACCGAAAATTCGGAGCTTCGCCTCGTTATATTCTTTGATACGAATGTGCAAAGACTTAAGCTCTCTTAGCTTAGTTGTGTTATCTTCATCTATACCTACTTTACTTTTGCTTTTCAAAATTCTAAACTCATCCTTTCCCTTCCCCACCTGCTGACCTGTTACTGGGCTTAGACCTCGATTGACCGCGCCTCCCCAGTTCGAGACGGGTTTCGTGACCGGTTTCCCGCACATCTTGGACATTTTGCTGCCACTACATTCTTCTTACCGCACCGAAAACAAAACTGCCTAGTAATTGACTCGGGACAATCCACAAAGCTGTGACCAACAACCTTGCAGTTCCAGCAGGTGTAATTGTTGGTGGACCGTATCCCGTCCACCTCCAGATCCAGCAAAGGCAAATCCTCATCCTCATTTCCGATCTCGTTTACCCTTTGCACGAAATTTGTGCGCTGCTGGTATAGCTGTCGCTGACTGGCTAATAGGTTTTCTGCCCTTCTTACTTCACGGCAAAATTCAGACAAAGTTCTCAGCTGCACAGAAAACATCATTTGCGCCAAGGATGGTTTAAGATTGCCTCTCATTATTTCGACTAGCTGTTCCTCGTCATAGGGATTTACTTGCTGGTTGCGCAATTTAATTATCGCATTATAAAAATCGTCAAAATGTTCATTTGCCAACTGGCGACGATTTAAAATCTTCATCTGTACCTGATATTCTTTCTCAAATTGCCTATATTGGGATAGAAGAGCCTTTTCCAACTCGTCCCACGTGGTGATATGGACTATCTTGCGGTAGTCCCAATACCAATCAAGCGCTGGTCCTTCGAGTAGTAAATGAAAACTGCGCAAAATGTCACTACTGGGGCAGTTGTAATCTCTACCAAGAGCTCTAACTCGAAAAATAAATTCTTGCACATTCATGCTCTTACCAGTGCCGTCGAATTTAATACCCCATTTGGCTAATTTATACGGGTCTATTGCTTCAGAGCGGCTAGGCAAGGTCATGGCAAGATAGTTTTGCTGTGGCTGGTTTTGTGGTCGAAAAACTGGAACAGACCAGGCATCCTGTGGATAGCCTGGCTGACCGAATGATGGAATACTTTGTTGTGGTATTTGACTCTGGTGCGGTGAAACTGTTTGCTGGTGAAATTGCACCTGAACTTGTGGCCTAATCTCCGGCAAGGTATTTTCCTGCTGTTGATTCAGCCCTTGGACTGTTGGTTGACCATACGACACTGGGTTTATGTGTTGTGTAACAAACTGTTGTTGTTGTGGTTGTTGTGTAAAATGATTTAAGAATTGAACAGGGTTTGGTGTTTGTTGGTGTAGAACCGACTGTGATGGACCGGTATTTAACTGTGCAGACTGGTTACCTGGTCTAGTCTCCCCAACATGTGGAGCGGGAATTAAAGGTGGCGGTAATCCATGGATATTAGGCTGTTGTTGATGGTGAATGCACCCAGTCACAGCAGGAGGCCGGGAACCAACGGGTGGCTGGGTGTACATGACCTGCGCCTGATTAGGTCGAGGGGTTATGTCCTCAAGATTAGAGTTAACCACAGGAGCTGCCCCTGAATTCCGTCTGTAAGCTGAAAGAGAAGCTAAAGCCTCTTTTATCTCAGCTAGCGATTTCTATATTTTGTCATCGACTTCTTGCATCATTCTCGTCTGGCATAGACCAATCGACGCCTCTACGATTTGTTGAATATTTCTGAAACTAGGCGACCCTGGGTGACGAGAGTTTGCCAAAGTGCTCTCCTGAATCTCTCTTCTAATGTTCTGGGCTGTAACGCTGCAAAAGGCAGGCGATATAACAGTCTGATCGCCATTTTCCGAACTAGTTGATAAATCGTGTGGAGTTAAGGTCGTAAAAATCGGCTCATTCAAAGTCGTGAACGTAGCCGAAGTTGCTATTGTTACTACTGATGTAACCCCGGAGGATGTACCTGCCAACGACGATACTGTTGTTGTCGTCCGGGTATCCGCGCTGCAAGTCACACCCGCACTGGTCGACGGCATGTTGTCGGTCTCGGACAACATTTGGCTTGCCCGCCGAGTCAAAACCATCAAGACGAAATATTAATAAAAGCAAATACGTATATTTAGATAACGAAAAAGGTAATCCTCAGAGATTGTTACCCCAATAAAGGTAGTTAAACCTTTTCCCAAAAACGATAAGTGTAATGAACACAATTTGGAAAACTCAAACGCATAAAATAAAAAGTAAAGCAAATCTAATAAAACGACTTAAATGATTAAAAACTTTTCAGCTGTTAACTTGCCGTTCTAAAAATAATAAATTTCATTTGGTAAGCGGCAGTATTGCGGAAAAACGGTAAAATTAAAAAGGTAAAGTATAAACGATCTTCGAGGGTGCGTGTGTCTAAAAAAACATTTGTGTCACTATTTTCCAGAAGCTGAAAAAATAAAGGAATATAAAGGTTTTCTTTATACTAAAAAAAAAGAAATATTGGAAATAGTTTGCTTACGTAACTGGAAAGAAAATTGTGCTGCAACGATAAAGTGAAGTCTATCCTTACCACTTCATGGACTAGCCACAACATTTTTTTACGCTTTAAATTGCATCCAGAGCGATTACTGAAAAAGTCCCACTACGGATGAGTAATGTTTTATCGTACCGCTATTACGGCCAACTATTTCTATGGCTATTGATTTAATGATGAAATGTTCAAAGGTACCACTAGCTTTCCCTCCAAGTTGAGCGATTAAATCCCTGTATAATAACTCTGTGATATTAGCTAAAAAAAAATAAGCCTCAAGTTGAACAAAAAGGTCAGAGGTATACAAATCTACAAAGTGTCAGGACCACTTCACTCATCCAAAAATGTCGCAACGCGATACAAGATGTCACTTCTCACATACCGGGACTTACAAATTGCTGAGTGAACGAGGTCAAGACAATTCAAAAGATCCACTTAAACTACGGTAAAAAGGAAAATAACTAACTTGAATTTATTTTTCCGCTGCCTAGTACAGCAACGCGTTAGGGACTCTTGAATACCTAACGGGACATGTACTCTCCAACTAAGAAAAACAAAGAACTAAAATAAATGGATGAATCTGCCTACCAGTACTTGCTTCTGGCCCCACGTTGGGCGCCATTTTTTAATGTGTAGTTGTCGAACTGTTTTTATGCAACAAAAAGTTGAGGATGTGGCCAGATTGTTGACTGCACTGGCATGCTGGCGGATGCTCCGGCTAGGGCTCGCCGTCTTGGTAGGGTTCTTGCCAACCAACCTGACGTAATAGCTACACACATACAAATCATGCCAGTTCAAAATTAAGATGGAGAATATTAGTTAAAAATATCGAGGCCCGAAGCAAATCATACAGCTCCTTTGGACACTCACACACGCTCACTTTGGCTTCCACCGGTGGTCTGTAGAAGCTATCTAACCCTCCCACTTGAGGTCGCAAAACCTCACCATGACATCACAATATCTTTTCTGAGATGTCCCAAACGTCATACTTTACCTTTCTATTTCACGCGTATGCCGCACTTACCGCTGGAAATTAAAACCTATTCCATTATTAAAGATAAATGTTTAATATTCATAATTCGAAAACATTACAAAACTTTATTATTTGAATTTTTACTCAAAACATCACTAAGCTTGAATGCAAACTTACACCAATTAAACGGAATTCGGATTTCAAATGAATGTGTTTGTGTAAAAAGAAAGAAAAAAAATTGGTGTATACTAAAATTAAATTGATAAGTAAATTGTTAAATAAAATTAAACATAAATGATTTACTGGCTTCCAACCATTTCCCGGGTCTCCAATATCACTGCCTCAGGATCGCTGTCCGTCCGTCAGTTGGTCTTATGTACGGTGCCGTTTATTTGTTACCAAAGCCTGTTTACTATATATTAAACTTTCTAAATTGCCCTTATCTCGTTTATTTCTAGCAAACACCTACACGAGGCAATCTACCTTTTTGCTAATGGTTTCCTAGGATGAGCTCAACCTATCTTCGCGCACCTTCTTGACAATTGCTAGAAGGGATTGTTTAATACTATCTGGTAAGTGTTCACTTAAACGCTACAAAGGTTATATAAAGTATAATATATGTATATAAAAAAAAGTATTACAGGTCAGTCCACAGTCAGTCGATTAAGCGTTCTTGTCTATGATCTGGAATACCTGGATTCGGCTACTTGTACAGCAGCTATTTCTTCATGCATTGGACGTGGCAGTGGCTGAATTTAAGCTTTATAAACTATAAATTTTACTGTTGATTTTCCTTCTTTTTTTAGTTTTATCGGTTTTAATTGTTTATAATTATTCTTTTTATGTGTTCAGTTTCAAATAGTCGCACTTATTGTTATTTAGCCTCACGATTTCATGTTAAAAATTGTTGTAAGACCTTTTTTTTTTAATTTTTTTTTATTTAGCTTTAAGTATTTATTGCCTCTGAGTTTATTGTTTTTCTTTCTTTTTTTTTTTTTTACCTCAATAAAACTTTTATAACATGTTTTAATGTTTGAATGTTTTAATTTTGTTTGTTTGTGGTTTTGTTTTTTTTTTTTTTTTAAATACAATGATTTTCCTTGTTTTTGGGTTTTTGCGATGGCGTTAATTCTCAGCCGCACATTTCTATCCCAATTGCCATGTACTTTCACCATCTGCCGTCGAAAAAGAAGGAAGACATTTTCTTTCTTGTCTGCCCAGGAAACCTTCTCCTTTTTCTTTCGGCGCCATGTCTAATCCTCATTTTAAAAGGTTTCAGCAATATCATGTCTATGGTTTCGCCAGGGTTTCTTCTTTTTACCTTTACGTCATAATACCTACCTAACAGCTGATAGTACTGCCTTATCAAACAAAAACGACCGGGTGCACACGACAACTGATTACAGCACTCTTCAATAAATATTAGAAAACACACTTTACTAAATTTTAATTTTAAGAAATTTAGATGAAGACGTGGGCACTGCTAGTTGGGAATAAAATCAACTGCAACCTCGATTTTAATGAAAAATGATTTATATCTTAATTTTTACCCTGACCAGGATTCGAACCATCGATTTTATAAATTAATGAAATTTTACTTTATTTTCGGCTTTTGGTTCTTTTTAATTAATTTTCTAAACATTTTTAGAAAGAAAAATTATTTACAAATGTATGCGGACGTTTTCCAAAGAAAATAAGAAAAATAAGACGCTAGCAGAATGAAATGCAGCATTTTCTGGACCGCCACATCCTTCATCAGCATTCTTTGCATCTATCTACCTTATGTTATGTACATCGTAAACATCATGTATTTAACCAACTAATCTTAATGTTAATTTGGTGAGACGAAGTTCACACACAACTTAAAGCTTTTCTTTGTCATTCTCTTTGTAACTCGTCTTGTACATTTGTTGTTGCTTTTTTGTACTAGCAATTTGATAGTCACAAATGCAACTTTTTTTATTTTTTAATTATTCATACTTGTTTGCTCACAACATTATAGACACTGTTTCAGTATCATATTGACTTTTATGAGTTAAGTATGAATGTAAATACGCGGTGCCTAGCGTTTGTTTTAAATTTTAATTTTTACCCTGACCAGGATCGAACCATCGATTTTATAAATTAATGAAATTTTACTTTATTTTCGGCTTTTGGTTCTTTTTAATTAATTTTCTAAACATTTTTAGAAAGAAAAATTATTTACAAATGTATGCGGACGTTTTCCAAAGAAAACAAGAAAAATTAGACGCTAGCAGAATGAAATGCAGCATTTTCTGGACCGCGACATCCTTCATCAGCATTCTTTGCATCTATCTACCTTATGTTATGTACATCGTAAACATCATCTATTTAACCAACTAATCTTAATGTTAATTTGGTGAGACGAAGTTCACACACAACTTAAAGCTTTTCTTTGTCATTCTCTTTGTAACTCGTCTTGTACATTTGTTGTTGCTTTTTTGTACTAGCAATTTGATAGTCACAAATGCAACTTTTTTTATTTTTTAATTATTCATACTTGTTTGCTCACAACATTATAGACACTGTT
Source organism: Gymnosoma rotundatum (assembly GCA_916610165.2). NCBI lineage: Eukaryota > Metazoa > Arthropoda > Insecta > Diptera > Tachinidae > Gymnosoma > Gymnosoma rotundatum. The sequence goes on from OU744340.1 coordinate 33,291,408, forward strand.
TCAGTATCATATTGACTTTTATGAGTTAAGTATGAATGTAAATACGCGGTGCCTAGCGTTTGTTTTAAATTTTAATTTTTACCCTGACCAGGATTCGAACCATCGATTTTATAAATTAATGAAATTTTACTTTATTTTCGGCTTTTGGTTCTTTTTAATTAATTTTCTAAACATTTTTAGAAAGAAAAATTATTTACAAATGTATGCGGACGTTTTCCAAAGAAAACAAGAAAAATTAGACGCTAGCAGAATGAAATGCAGCATTTTCTGGACCGCGACATCCTTCATCAGCATTCTTTGCATCTATCTACCTTATGTTATGTACATCGTAAACATCATCTATTTAACCAACTAATCTTAATGTTAATTTGGTGAGACGAAGTTCACACACAACTTAAAGCTTTTCTTTGTCATTCTCTTTGTAACTCGTCTTGTACATTTGTTGTTGCTTTTTTGTACTAGCAATTTGATAGTCACAAATGCAACTTTTTTTATTTTTTAATTATTCATACTTGTTTGCTCACAACATTATAGACACTGTTTCAGTATCATATTGACTTTTATGAGTTAAGTATGAATGTAAATACGCGGTGCCTAGCGTTTGTTTTAAATTTTAATTTTTACCCTGACCAGGATTCGAACCATCGATTTTATAAATTAATGAAATTTTACTTTATTTTCGGCTTTTGGTTCTTTTTAATTAATTTTCTAAACATTTTTAGAAAGAAAAATGTTTAGAAAATTAATTAAAAAGAACCAAAAGCCTAAAATAAAGTAAAATTTCAAAAATGATTTATTTAATATGTATGTATCTATTTATACAAACAATAAAAAAAACTTTACTGTGTGTTAGAACAAATATGTTCATTTTGCATTTCTTCCACCAATTTCTTAAACAAACGAACAAAAAAAACCTTTTGAATAACAGGAAATTAGTTCTAACCTGCATTTTCTGCTATTTGTCCAATTCGGATGAACAGACACATACAGATGTGATGATTTTATGTCATTTTGGAGATTTTTTTCTATTAATATAACATATTGACGTTTGACGCTTTTCGTTTTAAAACTCTTTATATCTTGGCGTTTATCCGGTATCACTCATGTTATTCCATATACATATATTAGTATTATCGAAGTAAAAAATGGTGATATTATTACTCTATAAAAAAAGGTATTCATCAATCCTCCAAAATTTTGTTCAGGAGGAACAGATTTCTCAGATACTCTAAATCTTAGAAACGCATAATACTCTTAGTTGTTCAAATTAAATAATTACATAGCGCTACAAAATTAAATGAACTAGAAAAACCTGGGAAGTGGTATTTTTTTCTTGTAGATCTTGTCGAGTCAAAGAAGAATACAATAGTAAAATATGCCGGACATTTCCAAAATCCGGATTTACCGTTAAAAACACGGTGTCCGTCATATTTCACTATTGGAATCTTGTTTTACTCGACAAGCCCTACAAGAAAAATAATATTCGGTCCCATGTTTTTTTGACTGTCGCACCGTGTTCTGCAAAGCCCTAAAAATTTACATATTTCCTTTTGCTTCAATGAAATCGATATGCAAAAGAAAACTAGAAAATATAAATCATATCCTTACTGGACTTTGTTTTCGGGTTAAAATATAAAATTTTAATTTAAAACTTATCAAAGGTAATAGTTCTGTCCACATAGATCAATTTGCACTACCCAGAAGAAAATTAGACATTACCTTAAAAAGTACTTGACTTACTTTTGTGATTACTTCCTGAGATAGTCAGTGCAACCAATTCTAAGTAATTGATTATAAAAATCTTACGCCTTTTAAATATTATTTAGTTTGTAATCTAGTTGGGAAGTCCTTCCGACAAAAATGCTTAATTCCACACTCGATTAACTTTTCTTAAATTTTTTGATGGGTATTTTATAAAACTTTCTTGGCGAATTTATTAATTATAGAAAATAACCCAATACATGAAATTAATTAAGTAAATTAATCAGTTTGACTTTAGTCCAGGTTTGTATTTTATTTTTGAAATATTCTTCATATTATCATTTACAAAATTGTTTTGTTAAATAGGTGATATTTACAATGTATACAACCTCAGCAGATGTAGTGATCCAAAAACACTTTAGGAAACAACACCATCATTGTAATTTTTCTTTCTTAATAAAGAATTAAAAAAAAATAACTAAAACCAAAATAATTAATTTATTTGTAACAAAAATAAAAACAGTTTAAATAAATGTTTAAAATTAGAAGAGATTATTGTCACAGGAATTATTTTAGCTTGTGTTAATAAACAGAATGATAATCTCAATGTAAAATTATTCCTGAAGTTCAGAACAATTTTAATAAAAATCGTGTTTCATGTCATATTCACTGTGCTTTCAAGTAAAAAAAGATTAGATTTTGAAAACACATTTAAAAATAATTTAAGCCCTATAATTTCCTCTGTGATTTTAAGCCAAATTCTTCACTTAAAGATAAATTTAAAGTTAAGTATTTTTAGAAATGCAAAAATTGATAATGTTCTTTTTTTTGCTAAGAATGTTTAAGTATAAACGTTACCAAAAGTTTAATTTAAAGATACGAAAATAACTATATTATACGGTTATAATAAACACCTAATTTAATTCAAATATTTCAACACACAAGTTAATTAGACCATTATTTAATTCAATAAACGAAACATATCCAAAAGCTGAAAAAGTAATCACACATTATAAAATTTTAATCTGCGACGACTTTTTGACGATAATTTCTTAAGGTACCGATCAGATTAGTCAAATATTTGACCAAAAAACGTAACCGCTATTTTTGTAAATATTTATTCAATCTTTCCAGACACGTATCATTACGAATGACGAATTATATTAATTATTACCTTTGGTACTGAGTAGGATCTTATATCTCTTAACAAGTATATGGGAAGAACAAACAATATTTTTCCATAATTTAGTGGTGTATAATGGTAACACAATTTTTTATACATACATACATATGTCAACGAGAACTCTAAAGAAATCTCATAATTGTATATAAATAATTTATAGGCTTTTACGCAAATGTTGTCGATTTTTGGTGCAAGAACATGCATTTTAATTCATTCTTTGGACTGTTTTTTAATTTTTACACACTTCTAGAAATTTTAAAAATTTTTTATACCAATAAAAAAATGGGGTTTTTCGGAAGTGCATCAATGCGCTGCATCTGATGCGCATCTGTGATTAGTTTTTGATGCCGACGCAAAACAGCAAAGACAAAAATAAAATTAACATTTGTTTGCAACTTTAAACTATTAAGAATTAAAAAAATGGATAAATAATAATTTGTTTGTTGTTTTGTTTGTGTTATTTTGTATATTTGCATCAAAGCAACGACTTTTTCTTTTTTTGCTGGTGTAAATTTTTCTTTTATGTCCAATCGCACTCTTATAAATGTTGTTTTAATTATCACCATGTGCAAGTACAAGTTTATCAGGATAACAGACGAAATTTTTCGAATAATCGTTCCAACTTGCTGATGTCAAAAACCCTGAAAATCAATCAAAGTGATGGCGAATTCATTCATTTTCATAAATAAAATTCATTTCGTGTATGGAAATTGATGTTTCGGTTACCGAAGAAAATGAATAAATGTATTTATGTTTGCCTTACATATTCTAGAAATACGGCAACTTAAATGATGAGACTATTTGCGATAACAATACAAAACGTTGCACCATTTACCGGTACTATAAGAAGACGTTAATGTTTTAGACAGAGGCTTTAAATTGTTCAAGAGAAAATAGTGGGAGAGTGCTGAGACTATTCATAGTTTTTATCGCTATAAAAAGAGTTTCATACATTTAAAATAAAGTGGTGTCGCACTTTGACTTATTTACTAACAATTGCAAATTTACTGTCTTACATAGGCATAGAAGTTTACGCTCGGTTGCGTATTTCACAAATATTCATTTCTATGTATGAGAAATGATTTTATTAAAATATTTTTCTGAATGTGTGTTGCTACTGTAGCGAATTTGTGACTTTTGAGTGACTTACATCGCATTTTAAATTCAATTACATGCTCAGGTTCATTTCAATAAAGTAAATTTTACATACATATGTATGAATTTCTGTTTTTTTAATTGTCCGCTAACAATTGTAAAAAAATACAGAGTATAAAGGTAAAAAATGGCAAAAATAAAATACTAAGGGTAAAATAACCAAACACCAAATCAATTTACATTCCAGTAAAAACAGTTGAGGCCATAATAGTAGAACTTAAATTTATATTTAAATACTGAAAATGCTGTCTTTAATTATTTATTTTTCAGATTTATAATAATAAAAATATTCTTATCATATATTGCACATTTGAAATCTAAGCACATATTAATAGGAAAAAAGACTGATTCATTTGATATCAAGCATTGATAGATGCAACCGTTCTGGTTTGAATCTAATATTTAGGCCTAAAAAGTGTTAAACTAGTAGTTTAAATTAGTCAAATAATGAAGCTGTTCCATGCCTCAAAGTGCATGAACCGATCTTGCTGATGTTCAATAGCAAAATTTTAGAAACATTTTTAATGTGAGATCTTTTAAAATTGTTTGGCAACATAAAAAAGTATTCGCTTAAAGAATTTAAATGTTGATAAAAAAAATTGCTAAAGCAAACAAGAAAAACTCTCCTAAATTCGGAAAGCAAAATAACTTAAAAACCTATCCGTGGGATTTCTTAAATACTAAACCCATTTAAATGGGATAAGGACAGTGTACTAAGCCTCGGGTTTCCAAGCTGTGCCTCCAGCCGCAAAAGGCAAAACAATTCCCCCACGGCACGCCCCACCTGCCAGAAGGGCCTTTTTGAAACGGCGTGCTGCCGAGAAATGTGTGGATCAGTTGGGCAAAAAGCCATCTTAGTCCCTTACGAAGGAGGAATCTACCTCGCTGAAATGGGTAAGATTTTATCTGGCTGGCCTGCAAAAGCCCCCTTCTACATCTACTGATGTGCCTAAACGGCAAAGATCTGAGGAGGAGGCTCAAGCGCAGTCAGCAGCCCTCTACAAGGCGTACAAAGGATAGATCTATGGACAGGAGCTTTAGTGAGGTTGCAAAGGGCAACCTGGTACGTACCGTGATTGACAGAAATGATAGTTCCATCTGCCGCGCTGACTGGGAAGTTGATGGGAGTGTTCTGGAGGGTCATTAAAGATTACCCAGGACCCTTTCCTCAATGTGACGATGCATGTTGGTTTCGTGGACGTGTCAAACTCATGGCATGTTCAAACGAGCGTTCGGCTATGCTGTTAAAGCAGGCCGTCGCTCTTTTGGAAGGCCTATGGGAAGGAGCGAAGCTTGACGTGGTACCTCTTGAAGAGATACCCCGCAGGCCTAGTGCCACGGCACAAATACCGGACGAACCTGCTAAACCTAAGGATATAATGGAGCTCATTCGGGGAGGAAATCCTGAACTACCAACCAGAGACTGGAAGGTAGCAAAGGTTTCTGAACCTGAAGGTGCATCCAGACGGATCGTTGTCCTGCTGAGTCAGGAATCGCTGGCGCCGCTTCGGGAGAGACGAGGAAGGATCTATTACAGTTTCGAAACGATCCTTCTTCGTGTCTACCGAGGCGACGATAGGGGTAACCTGACTCCGGAGGGTGATGAGCCTACCCCGGAAAATGTGGTGAATGAGAAGACTGCCAGTCTGATCTCTGAGGAAGGCACCCTATCAAACTCTAAGTTTGTGGGTGAATTCTTTGAGAGAGTGGACGAGGCAGTTGACGAGGACGCCCTCTTGGATTCGGACCAAGATGACGCCAACATCACAATCATATCCGCAAACAGGGATGGTGAAGGTGACTCTAGTAAACGTAAAAAAACGAAGTTTTGAATAAACCCATGTTATAGGAAACTTTTCAACGATTTCAAATATGCCACTCTTAATAATATCACATTTTTAGTTTAAAAGATATAACCCTTCAAAGGTGACCGACTTTCGTTTTTCAAAAAAACACACAATTTTTAGTCAATTTGTTGCGATTTCAGGTATAATATCACGAAAAATAGGTAACGAATCGCCATATTTTTTGTCTGTATTGATTGATGTATTTATTAAATGTATAATAATAAAAAAAAAATAACTATTTGCTTTGTGTTTCTCCTGGTAAATCACTATTTAAAAACTATCCGTTTTATCACTATTTTTCAACTTTGACGGAAAATAAAAAAAATCTATATTTTTCTATATTTGCCATATTTGCAAAACCTGTTCTTTGATTATTTCTTTACATAATTCAAAAGGTTTTATCTGCCCGTACGTGCCCTTTTGGCTTCTAGAGGTAGTAAAGGTTAAACAGACATGGTTGCAGAAATTGTATGGCGTCCATCCCTTATATGTTTTGACTGACAGTATTTTTTTTTTAGTAAATAGGTAACGAATCGCCATATTTTTTGTTTGTATTGATTGATGTATTTATTAAATGTATAATGATAAAAAAAATTACCTGTTTGCTTTGTGTTTCTCCTGGTAAGTCTTTTAGATATACCTTCTCTTACGACTTGTGATGAATATTTTACAGAAAATTGAAAAAATTAATTTTAAAAAAATTATTTTTTTTTAATTTGTTGGGTAATAATTTAAAACATAAAACCCTAAAGAAAAAAATAAAAACTATTTAAAAATGTAAAAATAATTTTTTTTAGTTACCATAAAATTGATTTTTCTACTACTTTTAACTTTGATAACCCATAAGTAGGCCCCTACAAGGCGTAGCCCCTTTCCAAACGCTCATTTCATAGGCTGAACAGTTATCTATTGTAGTGCATCTATACTTAGTAAAGGCACTGTAAGAATATTATTTAATATAAGTTAATTGAACTTGAAATTCAATCCATATTTGTTTACAATAAGTATTTTTAAGAATTTAGTGAAGTAAAATTATGAATTGAATTTGTGCTTGGTCAGCATAAATGAACATTAAACATTTTGTGGTGAACTGTTGCCATAGGAATAATGTATATGATTTTTGTAATGTAATATGATTTTTGAATATTCTCTAAATAATTGCTTTCACGCGCCAACAAATTATGGTAACTAAAAAAAAAAAGAAATAAAGAATTTGTCAAAAGTGCAAATTCCCGTGGGAACAGCGAATTCACTATAGATTGGTTATTGTGCCAAATTAATGCTGACCATAGAATAAATTAGTATGTAAGTTGGAAATTTAAAAAAATAAAGACAGAATTGATTGAACAGCTTAAAGAAAAAAAGGTCTTTCTTTCTCTTCTCATTTGGAAATCGGCACTGTTGGGTGCTGAAGAAAAACGGCTGCAGAGCTTAGCAAATACTGAAACAAGTCCTTCTGTTTTTTTTTTTGACTGTAAATAAACTCATTATATGGCGATGCTGCCAATCTAAAAAGAATCCTATAAATAAACTGGATAAAATTGTTTTTTTTTTTTTGACGAATTTTTTTTTTTTTAATTTTTTCCCTTGACGGAGAGTTCTACAATTTTAAATGACTCAACAAGAGGTAGACGAAATTTTTAAGAAGTGGAAAAAATATCTGCACGAAGAATACGTTCCAGAAGGAACATCAGTTGAAGAACCAACCACCTATACACCCACACCAAAGTCTGCTGGCCCTAAGCCAATTACAATATAGCAGTATCAGAAGAGACAGAAGAATCAGAAACTACAACTACAAAACTTTAGAAACCAAGCCACAAGTAAAAAGAAGAAAGGAGGAAAGAAGCTAAAATTTCAGAAAGCCTGAAGGACCTGCAGCGTATAATAGGCATCAGTGAGGGAAGACAAAAACAACGATTGATACAGCAACTGATAGAACTCAGGAAGGCCGGTTGGAGAAACCATAATAAAATATAATATAATAAAAAAAAAATAAATAAAACATTCTTCTAGGATTTTGATGTAACATTAAAATTGCACTTTAAAGATTTTGTATATACATATATATTTTTCATAAAAATGTATAGAAAAATAAGAAAAAACCAAAGAAAATTTTAATAAGTGATGAATCATCAAAATCAAAATGGGTATCGCAGATGCAAAAGTAGAGGGCCATGCGATTGCCAACGCTACAAATACAAATAAAATAACAATAGACCAGGAAATAATAATAATTCTATTATTAATTTTCGTAGTAGTAGTAATATTCAAGTTTCTACAACATAAAAAAACAGGTTGTAAGAAATTCTGTACAAAATGCATAAATAATAAAACAAAAATAAAAAAAAAAAAAATTTCAATGGAGCAGATCTTTGACGAATTAGAAAGATTAATTGTGAATGCTAGGAAATCAATAACAAAAAAATATACAAAAGAAACTATACAAGAAAAACTAAAGCTAATAGAGCAGTTAAGTGAAAAATTCAGAAAACTTGTAGGACATTTAGATATTCCCTTAAGAGACGAAAAGATTATATAATTTAGAGACTTGAGAGAAACAGCAATTCAGCTATTGACAGAACATAAAGAGGAAAAATTTAAAATAGAGGAAAAAGTTGAAAATCTTAGAATCATGTCGAACTTTTACTGTAAAACGGCTTCGGAAACAATACCAGTTTTCGACGGAAATCCAAAACATGTTTATATTTTCCTTTCAATGATAGAAATGGTTCATTCTGAACTTAATGAGCAAGAAAGAAAGCTGATAAAATATATATTGGCAATAAAATTAGTAGACAAAGTCAGGGACATTTTGATTATACAAAATACGCCTGAAACTTTCGATGAGCTGAAGACAGCTTTGGCAAAACATTTCAAATCAACAAGAACGTCAAGCAGCATACATTATGAATTAAGAAATACAAGACAAAAAGGAAATGTACTTAATTACAAAGAACGTATTAACACTTTGATAGCAGACTTGACATTGGTACAAATTTCGGAACTTGAGGATAGTTAAAATCAGGTAGCTCGAACTACGATTAAGACTATGAATGAAAAACTAGCTTTAGAAATTTTTCAAGAAGGTTTATATAAAGATATAAGAACAGCTGTAATAGCCGCACAACCCAAGACCTTGTCACAAGCCTTTGATATTGCAAGCACACAGGAAAGATCACTACAAATATCAGATACATTTACAACATTACAAATAAATAATAATAGACGAAACTATTACAATAACACAAATAGAAGCAATTTAGGTTTTAAAAATAACAGAAATACAAATTATATCAATCCACAGGTGGATAGGAACGTCAACAATATAAGGAATAACAGAAACTATAACAACAATAACAGAAATTATAACAATAGCAACAGAAACTCTAACAGTAGCATTGGAAACCATAGCAACAATAACAGAAACTACAAAAATAACAGACACTATAACAATAACAACAATAACTACAACGGCTATAACAATAACAGAGGTAATAGAAACAATAATAACACAAGAGGAAGAGGCCACTCCAATGTTCATACTATACAACAACAGGGAAACGTACAAACCCTGGAGACTCATTACGAATCTCCGAACAGGGAAAACTAAGAGTATATACACTAAATATTGGAACATCAAATTTTCATTTCCTATCAGTAAAGAACATCAACTATCAATTAACATTTTTAATAGACACAGACTCAGAGATATCACTCTGTAAAGAAAATGTAATATACAACTATTACAAGAATACTGACAACATTTGCCGATTGAGTGGCATTACAAATGACTTCAAAGAAACGCTAGGAACTACTGATTTACAAATAGTACTAGGAGAACAAGTATTAACACACAGATTTCAATTAGTAGAAGAAGAATTTCCTATCAGTACTGATGGAATTTTAGGAATAGATTTTTTCTGTAAATAGAATTGTCAGATTAACTATGAGACACTAACTTTAAATACTTGCATAGAGGGAGAGCAAATAATAATCCCAATAGAGATTAACACAAAAAGAATACATAATATAACCATACCCCCGAGAACAGAGAAGATAGTACCCATAAACATTGACTTAAAAGAAGATAGTGTGATATGTAGTAAAGAAATAATAAACGGAATATTTTTAGCAAACTCTATAATACCCAAGAATGGTCAACGCCATGTTAAAATCTTGAATACATTAGAGGAACCAGTACGCCTAGAGAAGTTGGGAGTCACAAAAATACCATTAAAAAATTACACAATTTATAAAACTAACATCCACAATAACAATAAGCATTCAGAGCAAAGATTTCAGAGATTACTAGAAGATCTAGATTTCAAGAACCTTGAAGAAGAAAATAAAAAAGTCATATGTGATATTCTACGACAATATCAAGAAGTATTTCATCTTAAAGGTGAACCATAAACGGTAAACAATTTTTATAAACAAAGTATTGAATTAAATGATAATACACCCACTTACATTAAAAATTATAGACTGCCACAAACACAATTAGACGAAATAAATGAACAGGTTCAAGAGTTGTTAGACAAAGACGTAGTAGAACCGTCCATTAGTCCATATAATTCTCCATTATTATTGGTAGATTATTATTGTAGATTTCAGACGTTTAAACGATAAGATAGTAAATGACAAATTTCCTTTAACCAGACTTGAAGATGTATTGGACAGTTTAGGTAGAGCTAAATATTTTTCCACTTTAGACATGACAAGCTCGTTTCGCCAAATAGAACTTGAACCAAAATCAAGACCACTAACAGCATTTTCAACACCAAACGGTCACTTTCAATATACAAGATTACCATTTGGTTTAAAAATATCATCTACCAGTTTCCAAAGAATGTTGCTAATAGCATTAGCTGGTTTAGAGTCGGAAGCATTTTTATACGTTGATGACGTTATTATTTTTGAAGCACCACAATGATAACCTTATAAGAGTGTTGAAAAGACTAAAACAATACAATTTGAAACTGAATCCAGCGAAATGTTGTTTCCCTAAACCAGAAGTTTTGTATTTGGGACATTTAATTACAAAGAATGGTATGAAAACCGACCCGACGAAATACAAAATAATTGAACAATATCCTGTTCCAAAAAACGCTGACGAAGTTAGACGGTTTCTAGCCTTCTGCAATTATTACAGAAGATTCATTCCAAACTTCGCCAAAATAGCAACTTGCTTAAATAATTTATTAAAAAAAAAGTAACTTTCAATTGGACGGAGGATTGCCAAATAGCATTTGAGACTCTAAGAGACAAATTAAAAAACCCGCCTATACTGCAATATCCGAACTTTGACGAACAATTCATTCTAACCACAGACGCTTCAAATGTAGCTCTGGGAGCAGTCCTATCACAGGGTGAAATCGGTAAAGATCTACCCATATCTTATGCAAGCAGAACGCTAAACAAACATGAAAAAAACAAATCAGTAATTGAGAAAGAATTATTAGGTATTCATTGGGGAATACAATTTTTTAGACCATATCTATATGGTAGAAAATTTACCGTGGTCACAGACCATAGACCACTTATTGCTTTATTTACTCATAAAAACCCGTCTTCAAAATTAACCAGAATTAGACTAGAACTGTCTGATTATGACTTTGATATAAAATACAAAATAGGAACAAGTAATACTAACGCAGACGCTCTATCACGCATAAACATAAATTCACAAATATTAAGAGACATGATTCCAATCTATATTGATGAAAAAGAAAGGAAAACCTTGGTAATAATACGAAGTATGATAAATAAAAGTAGTGATGAAAAGAAAAATATATGTAATGAAGATAATAATAGAAAGAACGTTCATAGAAAAGAAAATATTATAAAAGACTGCATATCTCAAAAAGAGACTGATCACCTCCTGATGTGGGAATGTACGTCAATAAATTATATTAAGGGTACCCAAAAGATTGAATTTATATATGATAATAAGCTGCAGCAAGAATTAAGAAAAGAATTGAAAGAGAAAAATGATAAAATAACGCGAATAATATGCAATAAAAGCGAAAATCCTATGTTTTCAGGAACATTTTTGGAGAAACTTTTATTGAGATTAAAGAAATTGAAATTCAAGAAGTACGTACTATATGGTAATGATGAAATATTTAAGTATATAACGGCCGAAGAATTGAAAGAAAGGTATAACAATATAAAGAAGAACGATATAGAAATAATTATATACAGAATGCCAAGAGAAATAAAAGATAATATAACACAATATAGATTGATACAGGAATTTCATGACTCACCACATGGAGGACACTTTGGAATAAGGAAAACACTTACCAAATTAAAACAAAGATATATATGGAAAAATATGAACAAAATGGTTAAGAAATACATAACAACATGTGATTCATGCCAAAGGCATAAACAAATAAGGAATACAAAAGAACCCTTTGCCATAACAGATACACCATCACACGGTTTTGATACTATTGTAATGGACACAGTTGGACCATTAAGACCATCTGGACAATTTAGATACATACTTACTATGCAGTGTGAACTGACAAAATATGTTGTTGCTTGTTCGCTTGAGTCAAAAGATGCCAGAACTGTCGCAAAAGCTTTAATAGAACATATAGTCTTAAAGTACGGTTTATTTAACATTCTGAAAACAGATAAGGGAACCGAATTTACCAATGAATTAATGAAAGAGATTTGTGTATTATTAAAAATAAAACAAAATTTTTCAGCACCTTATCATCATGAAACTTTGGGCACGGTAGAACGAAATCATCGCGTTCTGAATGAATATTTTCTAAATTTCGTGAATGACAATAATTGGCATGAATGGATACCATATTATACTTTTGCTTTCAATACGACACCAAGTGTCGATACAGACTATTCACCATTCGAACTAATTTTTGGTAGACTTCCTAGACTCCCAAACGACATTTTAGTTGATTCCAGAAAGATTTATAATATTGACAACTACTTAAATGAACTAAAGATTAGACTTCATCACTCATTACAAAGAGCAAAAGAAATAATCCTCGAAGTAAAAAGAAAAAGAAGTATAGAATCTGAAAGGAAGCAGAATAAAATAGATCTTAGAATAGGAGATTTAGTCTTAGTTAAAGTTTTAAATAGAAAAAAGTGTGAAGATCCATACAAAGGCCCATACAAAGTATTAGATTTAGAAGATTTAAATGTACTTTTAGAAATTAATAAAACTAAAACAAAACTAGTACATAAGAATTTGCTAAAAAAAATATTTAAATTGACAAAAACAATATAGATAAGAATCATTAAGATAAGAATTTCAATGTAACAATATAAATACCAAACACAATTTAGAAGTAAAAAAAAAAAAAAAAAAAAAATATGTGTACATAACGCTTAAAATAAGCCTTAATTATAATTTTTTTTCTGTTTCATTTTTAATAATACCCAAATCTAAAAGGGTAAGGGTGTAGTGCATCTATACTTAGTAAAGGCACTGTAAGAATATTATTTAATATAAGTTAATTGAACTTGAAATTCAATCCATATTTGTTTACAATAAGTATTTTTAAGAATTTAGTGAAGTAAAATTATGAATTGAATTTGTGCTTGGTCAGCATAAATGAACATTAAACATTTTGTGGTGAACTGTTGCCATAGGAATAATGTATATGATTTTTGTAATGTAATATGATTTTTGAATATTCTCTAAATAATTGTTTTCACGCGCCAACAAATTATGGTAACTAAAAAAAAAGAAATAAAGAATTTGTCAAAAGTGCAAATTCCCGTGGGAACAGCGAATTCACTATAGATTGGTTATTGTGCCAAATTAATGCTGACCATAGAATAAATTAGTATATAAGTTGGAAATTTAAAAAAATAAAGACAGAATTGATTGAACAGCTTAAAGAAAAAAAGGTCTTTCTTTCTCTTCTCATTTGGAAATCGGCACTGTTGGGTGATGAAGAAAAACGGCTGCAGAGCTTAGCAAATACTGAAACAAGTCCTTCTGTTTTTTTTTTTGACTGTAAATAAACTCATTATACTATCATATGATGTTTAAACTGTTTAATTATCTTATTCGGTTCAAAAGATATGATTTTTGCAACGAAAAAACTCAAACGGCTCCACTGTGCGTTGTAAACATTGGGTCAGAGTTCACTTTTGTTGTAGTGAATAGAAGGGAGGTTCTTGACGTTACGCTAGTTAGTACTAAGCACTCAGATTTGATTAGGGCATGGAGGGTCTCTACTGACTGCTCGTTCTCTGATCATATGTATATTGTGGTAATTCGGGTATATGGGGTTATTCCCCGACGGAACAGAAGGAAAACGGACTGGGAGCGTCAACGTTCTCTCCTTTCTGGTTTTCTTTCGAGCCCACCGAGAATAGAAAATCGGCGGGACATTGAAACCGTGGTGAAGGCATTAACCAATGCGTTTGAGAATCTTGCAGATTAAATATCTGCCGTGGTAAGAGCAAACCACCCTAGTGGAGCTCGGATATTGCGGAGGTCCGAAAAGCCTCCCGTAGGCTTTTCAATGAGGCTAAGAGATCAGGAAACAGGTCGGCTTATAAGTCCTCAGTGAATAGATTCAAGAACACGGTAAGAAATGCGAAGCAAAGGTCTTGGAGAACCTTCTGCAGTGGAGTGGAGGGTTCCTCCGAGACGAGCAGACTTCGTAAGATTCTATCGGCAACGCCCATTGTCCCTAGTTTCATTAAGAAAGCATGTGGCAATTGGACCTTGAGTGCACAAGAGACCTTTGAGGTTCACATGGAGACTCATTTTCCGGGCTGTGCTCTTTTAGGGGAGAAGGCTCAGCCACCCTTGACTGCCGTGCATCAGTTCCCTTCCCTATAAATAGGGAGGGACTTATGTGGGCTTTGGGTAGTTTTGACCCGTTTAAATCAGCGGGGCCTGACGGCATCATACCGACTGATTTGCAGCATAATGTAGATATTGTTCTACCATGGTTAATTCCGATATACACAGCATGTATTGGATGGTCGTATATCCCGGAACCGTGCACTTTTTGCTCTGTGGTCTGCATTCCGAAGGGAGGGAAGACTTCGCACACTGAACCAAAGGACTTTAGATTTATAAGTCTATCCTCCTTCCTTTTGAAAACTCTGGAACGGATAATTGACCTCCACTTGAGGAGGACGATTAATCCGGACCGACTCTCCGCCTCTCAACACGCGTATGTCAGGGGCAGATCTGTTGAGACGGCACTACACACGCTTGTGGGATACATAGAGAAATCCCTAGAGCATAAATAATATGCATTGGTTGCTTTTCTAGATATAGAAGGGGCCTTCAACAATGTGAAACCGGAGGCCATCACGGTGGCCCTGGAGGGACTGAACGTAAGTCGGTCGATTATAGGCTTTGTATGGAATCTATTGACTAATAGGGTCATTACTTCCAGCATGGGGCTAGCTACCATACACAGGGTAGCTCAGCGAGGTACACCACAAGGGGGGTATTATCTCTCATTCTCTGGAACCTCGCCATGAACGCATTACTGACAGAAATGGAATGCAAGGGGTTCAGGACTGTGGCCTCGTATGGTGGCCCGCACTAAGAAAATTGGCGAACTGCAGTATATTGAACAGGATACTGCGCTCCTCGGCCTTGATGGTCAATGGTGCAATACGCACCACCCCGTCGAGTGCCCTTTTTACAATGCTACACTGGCTACCGGTCGATCTCATGGCCAAACAATTGGCCGTGACTGGATGCGTGGAGGTCAGGGAACTTTGGACATGTGGCCATCTTGGGTCATTCCTCGGTTATTCCTGACAACATCGATTATTGCACTCCCACCCCCATGTCTGACATTGGTTTCGTGGTATCAACGTCAGGCACGTCGAGTATGCTTCGTGGAGATGTGCTTGATGTCTATCCTGACGGGTAAAAGTTGGACACGGGGGTCGGGGGGGTTATCCGGATTTGTACTGACAGCAAGGCCGCGATTAACTCCCTATCAGGTGTCTATAGGACATCCAGATTGGTTCGTGAATGCCGGACATCTCTTAACGAGATGGCGAGACATTCCAACCTGGAACTGTTTTGGGTACCAGCTCACTCACGCCAGACTTGGAGCCCGGTTGAAAGACCGAAAAATAGATCCACTGGTGGGGGTCCCATTAAGCTGCTGTAAAGCTTTATTTCGACGGGAACTCTTTAGGGCTGCACAGTCTAGATGATCTGAAGAGGTTACCTGCAGGGTCTCGAGGACAATGTGGCCTTAGTACGATAGTGGGCGATCCGCAAATCTACTGAAGTTTCCTCGGAGGCAGCTGGGCACACTGGTGGCTGTGTTGACGGGGCACTGCGTCGTTGGTGCACACGCTAGGAGACTTAATCTTCCGCATCATGACTACTGTAGAAGTTGTCAAGATGAGGAAGAGGAGGAAACGGAGGAGCATCGGCTCTGCCACTGCACTGCTCTTTCTGGGAATAGAGCGGCTATTTTTGGCAGTCGGAGACTGCATAGTCTTGCAGACTTATCTGTCTGCGATGTTGCTAGGAGAAACTTGTTTATCCGGTCCTCAGGGTGGTTTGGATGTGGATCTTTGATGGTGCCGTAGGGACCTCAATCTGATCCCTGCACATCCTGTTTCCAGGTAACACAATGGGACCTTTGGGACCCAAGTGAGTCGGTCGTTTCTTTTGCGCCGACGCACTGTGGTCAATATTTTGAGATAGCGGCCAAAACTACTTTTGGTTTTTGTTCTCCGATTTTAAAGTTATTAGACTCATATGAAAGTAGACAGTAGTAAACCTCGGGAGCCAAAAAATTAGAACTCTATTTCAACTATTTCACTGAGAACAGGATGGTCCAAAATGGGCTTTTTCAGAATTTAGTAAATTTATGATATTTTTAGTTAATTTTTAAAGTTTTAATGATCATAACTTTTTTGTTTTTCAAGACTTTTGGACGAAATAAATTTTGTGTTGTAACTTAACTTATTTTCTCTACGCTCTACTGTTTTCAGAACTATTTAAATATTTTTTTTAAAAAGGTCAAATTTCTCGGAAATTTCCTACTTAATAGAGGACAACTCCTGTGAGTCAAGCTGAGTCAAAACACAAATTTACTATTTTGTAGTCCTAACTCTCCCCTACATTCCTATATATACATGTCCATGCATCGGGACTGCACTTTTTGAGCTACAGCAATTTTTCTGACCCAAGGTAAGATATTCGGTACAAATAAACGTCATATTTTTTGAAAAGTTATTTGTATGTGAAGGTGGCTATTATGCATATATTTTGATGAAATTTTGTACAAGAGTTCTTATTGATCCAAAAAATATTTCTGTTGAAATTAGGAGAAGTTGGCCCATATTTGGACCTAGTCCACATAGAAGGGTGTATCAAAATTTTGACAAAAATGACAATAGAACTCCCAAATTATGTGGTATCTAGCAATTAACTTGGAAAAGGTAAAAAATGATTTTATTGCCATCTAATATTACATAACTTAAATACCTGAAAATTGCAAATAAATTTAAAACCAATGGAAATAACTGGTAAAACCAAGTACCTGTTATATTATGTTTCAAAGAGGAAAACAGATCATGTTGAAACTTCGAGCAATAGTATATTAATCCATGCATTCATTTTTTTTCTTCATTAATGTTTCAACAATGGCTAAATTCAGTTATAGTGTTCTATCTGATATATATTTTGAACGGAAAGATGAAAACGACATTATTTTACATATAATGAATAATCCATTCTTCAAAATATGCGACAAACAAGAAATTAAAATTCATAACTTAAAAATAAAAAACTTTTTAAATACTTTAAGAAAACGGTACAATCAATGTTCCAGAAACAAGAAATTGTTTTACTCACGCAACCAAGAATGGCTAAGAAATAAACTTATTTTTAAAAAGCCATCAGTAACTACCACGAAAACTGGAAAAGGTGGTCGACCAGCAAAGCCAATTGATAATTGTAGTGAAAGATCACGAAGACGCAAGCTTAAACATATTAATGAAGAAGTTTCTTGTAGCATCATAAAGGATTCATTTCTACATCAAATTCAACCATCGAAAACTAAAAAGAGTAAAATTGCTATCATTAAAAAAATAGTGGAAGCAAGCCCCAGACGCACAAAAAGGATTTTAAAAAGTATGCCGACACCAACTGAAGAAAATAAATTTACTCCAGAAGAAGCATTTGCACTTTTTTTGGATTTGAAAATGACTAAAAACCAATATACAGAATTGCGGAAGCGAACCAATGAAAAAAATTGTGGAATTTTTCCATCATATCGAGATATAGTTTCTGCCAAAAAAGATTGCTTACCTTCACCAACTGCTATTAGTGTAACTTCAAGTTCAGCAGAAATAAAATTGCAGGATCTTCTTGAACACACTGCAGAACGATTACTAAAGACATTTGATGCTGACTATTTAAAGAAGTTTAAAAATTGCAGCATGACTTTAATTTCTAAGTGGGGATGTGATGGGTCCTCTGGCCAGAAACAATACAAACAATGTAATGCGGAAAATTCATCAGATGCCAATTTATTCATGATTTCTTTCGTTCCATTACGTTTAACAAAAACATTTATTGGTTCAGAGCCGTCAACTAGTAGAGCTGCAGAGATAGATGTATGGAAGAATGAAATTCCATCGTCAACAAAATTTTGTAGACCAATAAAGTTTGCTTACAAAAAAGAAACTAAAGATGTCATAACTGAAGAAGTTGGCAAAATAAGAGATGAAATTAAAGAACTTAAACCCGTGATATTTGAATTTAATGATCAATGCATCGAAGTTAACTTTATAATGTCACTTACAATGATCGATGGAAAAGTTGCACAAGCTTTAACCGAAACAAAGTCTTCGTCAAGCTGCACCATATGCCAAAAAACATCAAGTCAATTGAGCCAACCACCAACACAAGACGATAGTTTGAATGAAGCATATGAATTTGGAATGTCACCTCTTCATGCTAGAATTCGTTTTATGGAGCATATTCTTAAATTGGGATACGATTTGGAATTTGACCCGTTAGGCGAAACAGTGAGAAACAACAAAGAAAATTTGGAAAGAAGAAAGCAAAAAAAAAAAGATATTCAAGAAAAATACCGTGAGATAGGCCTTATAATTGACCAGCCAAAGCAAGGAGAAGGAAATTGTAATGACGGAAACACAGCAAGGAGATTTTTTTCCGATCCAGAAACTGCAGCTTCTATAACTGGAGTAGATTATGATTTAATACGACGATTCCAAATCATATTAGAAGTTATAGCATGTAGCAAAAAGATAGTAGTAGTTGGTCAGTATGCTAATGAGACAGCAACCCTTTATAACCAAAAATATTATTGGAGACATATGCCAACCACAGTTCACAAAATTTTGTTCCATGGGGAACAAATAATTCAGCACAATATGCTTCCAATTGGAGATCTCTCAGAAGAAGCGCAAGAAAAAAGGAACAAAGACTACAGATTCTTTCGCGAGCACAATACAAGAAAAATTTCAAGATATTGTACTAATGAAGATCTTATTAATATTTTGTTGTGCACATCAGACCCGTATATGTCCAGTATTCGACAAAAATGGAAATCAACCTCATTAGAGTTAGATGAAGAAGCTAAACAACTACTGCAAAATGAAAATCAAAGCTATTTGGAAGAAATTTTTACTAATATTGTTTAATTAATACTAGTTTAAAGATTATAATTTGTTTCTAATTTTAGTATAAATTTTTATTAATACATTTAAATAAAATATATGTGCACTTTAAATCAATAGTAAAAGTTTACTAAAAATTTTATCGATGTTGTGTTCTGTATATAATATATCCAAATGGTATTGATATTGTTGGGAATTTCAGTGTTATTTTTCAGTTTAATCCTCACAAGAATTAGCTTTCTTCCAAAAAAAACCTACCTTTGGCCCCTGTGAATATTGAGACTAAATAAATGCCAAATGTTGGCATTTTCTGACCAAAATTAAGTTTAGGAATAATAAATAAGTATTGGTTGTAAAATACGATTGAGGAAAATAAGAAATTATAAAAAAAATACCTATTTAAAATGTAAAAATATTCAACTTTTACATGGAAACTCAACAAAAAATTAAAATGCATTTTTAACTCCACATTACTTACGTTCCTATCGGTCGATTTTTACGTTTGAACACGCTAATTGAAGCTTAAAGTCCCTCCTATTGAACAAAACAAATTGCGTAAAAAAATACCAATCCGGTCTAAAGTGATAGAGTTTTGACCGCTATCTCGCGAAATTGACCACTGTGCGACGGCCTGTGCAACCTAACCTAACCTAACCATCTATATATAAGTGAAAGAATTAACAAAATCGGTTGACAAACAGAGTGATATCATGAAATGTTTACATTTGAAGGAATCAAGCACAATTAGCATAAATTAATATAAAAAGATACGAACTAACACATTTTCATATTAACTCAAAATATTTTTTCATTCATATGATTAATACCACACTACATTTTTAATTTACAAACAAATAGAAATTTAGATTCTATTTCCAAAAGGCACAGTAAAAGGGGAAAAATTGTGGCAATGGCTTTAATTTACACACACCCGAGGTGTGCTATTGTAAAGCATCACGGCAATGGCTCTCTAAGCAGTATAATGTTCACTAAACTTTACTACACCTCTTCTATAGTGTAAAGTTTGCATTTAAACTCATTCAAGGTCTATATCCTATAACAACCGAAGCCTAGAGAGATTCTGTTGAATTGATTCGCAAACAAAATTTTACATTATGTATTTAGCTCTTTTTAGTTTACCATCGGCGGTTGCTTTTGTAAAACTTGCTTTATTAATACTTGTTTTATTATTTATTATTATTATTATTATTATTTTATTATTTATTTTATAGATTTAACAGTATTTGAGTGATCGCATAGGAATATCCTGTGTAATTGGTTAGGTTAGGCAGGTTATTCAGCTTCGGTTAATCCAAAGAAAGAAGTTTATAATTCCTAGAGAAGAGAATAAGTTCCGTTTTGGTCTGGTTCACACTCAGTCTGCTCCACTGCTCCTAGTGCAGACACCGTATTGGCGTTTATCCCAGACACTGCAACCGCCTCGTCATCCGCGTAGGCAACAGTCTTAAAGCACATGGCGTCTAGTTCCATAAGCAGTTTGTTAATAGCAACATTCTACAACAGCGGAGACAAAACTTCGCCCTGTGGTGTGCCCCTTACCACCATCCTAGTAACATTTGTCATGTTAGAAGTGGACGTTATTATCCTGCAACTAAGCGAGCGTGTTACCAACCCGATAATCTACAGGTCAACTCTAAGGTCTCTGAGAACCTGAGTGATTGTAATCGGGTCGATAATGTTGAAGGCCCCTTTAATGTCCATGGAGGCTGCCATGTTGTTCTTCTTATGCTCAAGTGAATTCTCTATATAACCCACCAGCTAGTTTTAAGCCGTCTCAACTGATCCACCCCTTGGGTAGGCGTGTTGAGATGGAAAATGAAGGTTCCTATCAATTTTCAGCCTAATGTGGATCTCGATAAGTCTCTCCAGTTTCTTGAGCAGAAGGGACGTTAGACAGATCAGTCTGAAGTTCAAGTGCTGTCAGTCTTCAGCATGTATCCCGGAATTGGCGGATGTTTTTCAAGTATTTTACGCAGCCTGCTCGTCTCTAAAAAGCTCTCTATCCCACTGCAGAAGGCCCTCTAGGATCTGCGCTTTGCATTCCTTACTTGTTTTTTTAAACTTATTCAAGAAAGTCTTGTAGAGTCACCAGTTTCCTGACCTCTTTGCTTCGTTGAAGAGTTTGCGGTAAGCCCACGACACTCGGCTATTTCCCTGGACCATCACGATGGTCTGCGGATTATGAGCTGCACTGATGAAAGACCTGCAAGACCTTTCGATTGCATCCTAAAAAGCGCGGCATTTTCAATTTCCCCCGTTTCCCAATATTCTGATCCACCCAATTCGTCTTACGTCTCTTAACTTAAACAGCGGTGGTGCCCTTCTTTTCCACAATAGAAAAGACAACGTAACGATGATCAGAAAAGAAACAGTACTTGGAGACTTTCCAATTCTCAATCAAGAACGCATGGTGTACATTAACAAGCGTGATGTCCAACACCTCCTGCCTATTAGATACTACGAGAGTTGATTTTGAACCCCTATTTGCAACTGCTAGATTATTATAAAACATAAAATCAAAAATACAGTCATCTCTGTCCTCTGTTTAATTGGTTAGACCCACATAAGATTTGTATTTTAGCAAGCCATAACTTTTGAAGAAAAATTTTACAAGCGGATATACATTTGATGGGCATATTAATATTGGCCCTATTTACGATCTTGTGCAAATAGTCTTGCATGATAGCATTTGCCATTATTTTGAAAGCAAAATGCAACATATTTTACTTTCTTTACTTTCTAAATAATATTTAAAAAATGTTTTTGCATATAATAGGTCGTGGTATACGCTAAAAACATTTGTTAGTTTTTAATTAACATGGGTGATGCTAAAATTTTAAGGAAATATCTAAATAACACTAAAATACATACTCGTAAAAGACAAGTAAACTGTTGGACAAAATCATAAAGAAAGAGTTAAAGCAGCTCAAATTCTGGCAAAAAAGAGAAAAGTATTCAGTATTGCGTCGAAGTCAACCCTTTCAGTATTAAAAATATCCAGGACCCAAGCAAATATCTCAACTATGCGTCATTGAGAACACCTGCAGTCAGGCCTGCCATATTTGCCGATTATTTGCACCAAAATTATCAAAATGTCGCTTTGCCATCTTTTGATCTAAAAGGGTCGATTTTTTCGATAAACACTTAAAACACTGTAACTTTGTTTGTTTTAGTATAAAATTTTACTTTTGGGTATCACTAGAATACTTGTTAAATAAAAAAAAATTAAAAACATCGTTAATAACTTTGTTGTTACCTAGAAAATTGTATCCTTAATAATAAAACTGATATAGGTTAGAATAAATAAATGAGCTAATCAATTACTTCACAGCAAATAGCTTAAACTAAAATGGTTTAATGTGATTTTAATGATATTGTCAAAAAGGAATCATTTATAAAAATGTTTTTAGCTAAGAATATTGAAAAATTGATTTATAAGTTATAAGAAATCGTTAAATTATGAAATGATAGATCACAAATTTTTGGTGTCTAATCATTGCTTTCTAATAAATGAAAAAAGTAAAATTTATTATGCAACTCTGACCATTATTATAAATTGATTAAACAGCGTAGCGAAAGACACATATTTCCGTTCAACGAATGCTGCAGCAGAATTTTATTCAAACAAAATATTAATTAACAAGAAGGATGAAAGATACTGCTGGTGAATCAGTCTCTTGGTTTCAAAGCCAATGATAGAGGTTCCAAGAAAATGAACCTTATGTGATGATTTCTAAATCTGCTTAAGGTGACTCTAATGGCAAAAAATGATATGGAAATATAGGATTATTTCCACCATGTACAATAAACCGAAGCAATTTTTTTTAATTTTTAAAAATGTTTTTGACGTGCTATCTTCTATAATCCCGTTTATTATTTAAATCACCGATGTTACTTATTGAGGGTGAAAGCACTTCTGCATGGCCATTTCTCTACAGCTTACTTAGCTCTTTAGGAAACTTCTCACAAACATTTTGAATAAACTAAAAATTTTTGTCCAATAAAGAAAAGACAAAAATTAAAGTCTAAGCAGAAATAACAATAGTAAACTATGATTTTATTTTTCTTTTTTCCAGTGTATACGGTTGATTTTTTTTCGGCCCTTTTATACAGTTAAAACATGATGAAAAATTCAAATATCACAAAACACTACGATAGTTTATTTATATGCACGGACACTGCAATTATTAAATTAAATGTTTAATTTTGTATTTTATTTGACCTTACAAAATTTAATTTTTGTTCACTTATGTGCTGTTGCTGTATAACAAGCGAGCGGCTCGTCTAAAAAAAAGCACTCAATTTTTTAAACAGCAAAAAAATCTTTATGAAAAAGAAAAGCTAACTAAAACCATAAATCAATATATGAAAAGTTCTTTTTACCTATAAACAACAACAAGGTATATCACTTTAAACTGAAATAGCCCCTAGATAAATAGCGCCAATAGAATGGATTTGGGCTTATTTCAAAAACAATTTTCTCTTACATTTTAAGACCATTTCCAAAAATTCCTTCATCACATATAGCACTCTCACTTGTTTGTATTAAGATTGACAATTCTATCAAAAGAAACACAAAAAACGTAACAGCTGTTTTTTGTAGCTACCCTATGTACATTGTGAAAAAAAAACGAATATGTAAAATCAAATAATAAGACACGATAAGAACTAGAGTTGCAATATTCGTAAACTATAAGTGATGAAGGGGCAATGCTAAAACAAATTAATTAATGGTTTTAAATTGTAGACTGAGAGAATCAAATGTTACAGAGGAGTAACACAGTATTTTTTCAAATCAAATAGTATCAAAAAAGTACGATTGTAACAACTTTTCCATCACTGATCCAACATACATTGATATAATTTCGCACTATCAATTAGTGAGTAATTTCGGTACTCAACATACATTACAGGCTTGTTATTACAAATAGCTTTAGGTAAGTCAAAGGAGGCATAGATAAAGGCATGATTAGATAATTAAAGAGGATAGTGCATTTGCCCCGTTTACTTTAGAAAATAATCCAAAAGAGTCGTTGATTTGTGTTGCTTGTCAAAATGAGTCAGAAGCGAATTGTGCCTTACAGAAAGATTTTAACGACTGCATATAGAACGAACCTTTTCCGCCTTTACATAATTAAAAATATCAGTGTTTAAATCCCAAACAAGTATTATATTACTGTACCTTTCAAATATGTCACAGGCTGCACTCTCAAACGCCTCCATATTTCCGTTTGGTAAATAGACAACACCTATGAGAATAACTAAATTTGATATTGATGCTTCAATGAAGAGCCTTTCGCATTCATTATATTGTGATTGCGTTTTTAAAACTTTGTGTGTGATGGTTTTAGAAACGCAAAGTCCTACACCTCCTCCTCGGCCATAATCCCGCGCCCGGTCATTCTTAAGAAACGTATAACCTTCAATACTAACAGCACCGTTTGGCACCTCTGGTTTAAGCCATGTCTCCGTAACAGCAACAATATCAAGAGATGTACCCTGCATTAAATTTTTAAACTCATCAAATTTAGTCAAGTATGGTGATGGTTTTATGTTTTGACAATTACAGTGTCCTACTTTCAATCCAGAACTCAAATACCCTAAATATTTTTTTTTTTTGCGCTACGCCCATCGCCGATAATTGAACCTAAATTGTTGTATACATAAATGTTATAAACTAAGGCTGTAGTAATGGAATAAACAAGTTTTTTATAAACAAAAACTTAAATATACGTGCATTTTTTGTGTTATAAATACTAAATGTATCTGTATACTCTTAAAAATTATTTACCTAATTCAGTCAATAATTTATTTTATTATAAAACTAATAATGTAAATGCACAAAAATATATATTTTTATAATGGAGGCAAAAAAAGAGAAAAAAAAGAAAATGTTTACCAATTGCAAACATAAAGTTAAAATTTTTCATTAAAAAAAAGTAAAATTTCTCGTTTCTAATTTAAGGTTTGAGTGAAATCTTTTAAAAACATACATGTCAACTTTTTTGTAAATCTATATATTGACAAACGATTATTTAAACTTTAGTAACATTACATTAAAATATTACTCTTGTTCTTGAGAGCACAAGAATTTTTAGTCAACTATCCAGCAAACATTGTTATCGCGTATCATTCTCAGCATAAAAGAAGATTATTATCAGTTTTAAAAATAGATTCTTGAAAAGGAAAGATTAATTTATTGGTTCAAAATTAAAATAATAATAATAATGAAAACTAATTTTTAATATTTTTCTTTCTTTAAATAATTTGAGTTCAAATATTAAACTTAAAAACTTCAGACTCCCGCATTATTGATTGGTGGGCATATTATTGATTTATTAATGATAATGGTTTTCAGAAGAATTCACAGTTTTTTTTAATTTTTTGTTTCTTTTTTTATAACATTTGTTTTGGTTTTTTCTTACAATATAAAAATTAGCAAAAACGCGAGCTACATAATGAGAAGAAGATTAAAATAGCGTTTAACATTAAAGCTTCGTACAGAAAAAGCAAGTATTTAACAAGAGAAACAAAATCACTATAGTTATAATGTAAACAATTGTTAATTTTCAAATCTTCATTAAGTTTTGTAATCCTCTATTTCAAAACAATGGGTATCATCTAAATATAAGTCGTTATTTATTATTGTACATTTCATATAACATTTAATAAGTATATAAAAATAATAGTGGTTACGCTCTTTTGTCAAATACGAGGGCTGCTATATATATTTCTGGCCTGGAAACACTGAGTGCTGCCAAGTGCAATCTGACATTTCCATTGGAAAGTTTGTCATTTTTAAGCATAATCGTACTCAAAACGTTTTGACGTACGACCATTATTTGTGTTGTTAACAGTGACTTGAAAAAATTAATATAGAAAAAAAAATGGAATTAACTCGTGAACATTTTCGTGCCATCATTTTTCACAACTTTCGCCGTGGATTATCACGACAAGAGTGCATTGATGAACTTAAATCTTTGTATGGCGATGAAGCACCATCCTATAGCACTGTGAAAAATTGGTATAATGAATTTAATCGTAGCCGAAGCTCGCTCAAAGAGGAATTCCGTGAAGGTCGTCCACAAACGGTTGTTGTGCCAGAGAACATTGATGCCGTGCGTGAACTCATAATGCAAGATCCACATGCGACATACCGAGAGATAGAGCCACCCTTGGACTTTTCATCCACCAGCATACATTCGATACTGCATGAACACCTGGCCGTAAAAAAGGTTTGTTCTCGTTGGATCCCGCACAATTTGAAAAGTGCTCAAAAAAAGGCTCGTGTCGATTGGTGCAAAGAAATGTTGCAAAAATACGATTGCGGTGCTTCAAAAGACGTTTGTAAGATCGTCATAGGTGACGAATCATGGATCTATGCGTATGAGCCAGAAACGAAACAACAATCGACCGTGTGGGTCTTCAAAGACGAGCAAAATCCATTGAAAGTTGTTCGTGGAAGAACCACTTCGAAGCAAATGGCAATGCGAGTTCTCACACATTGGCTCAAACCAGAGCGTTTTTGACCGGCCAAAACGTCGAATTAATGGGTCATCCGCGGTACAGCCCTGACTTGGCACCTAATGACTTCTTTTTGTTTCTGCACATCAAGAAAAAAATGCGTGGTCAACGATTTTCGTCGCCAGCAGAAGCTGTTGAAGTGTTCAAAAACCATGTTTTAGAGGTGTCTCAATAGGAGTGGAAAAAGTGCTTCGACAACTGGTTTGAGCGCATGCAAAAGTGTATAAATCATGCTGGAGAATACTTTGAAAAACAATAAAACCATTTTTGATTATAAATATTCGAATTTTCACTATTAGGCGAGAAATATATAGAGCAGCCCTCGTATGATGTATTTATAAAAATTATTTTAAATTGTATAGAAAATTTTTTAAATCCTCCGAATATACACACTTAAAACGTATGTGTTTCTTGCATTTGGCAGCTGTTATATCTCACGAGCTTTTAGCTTTATTTAAGTAGGTTGTTCATATTGTGATGCATTTTGTGAAATTTTATCTATCATAGAAAGTAAAGGCGCAATCAGCTTTGTTGACTCGACCCTGGGGAACACGAATTCATTCTTTTTTTTACATAATTTTTTATGTTTCTAAGTTTAAAAACAGTTCAGAAGTTATGACTTTAAAATATTGCCAAAGAGGGCGAACGAATTTTTTATTTTTAACCGACTTCTAAAAAAGAAGGTGGTTATTAATTTGACTGAATGTTGATTTTTTATGTTTGAGCTTGCAAAACTCTGTCATTTCTGAACTGATTTTGAAAATTTTTTGTAGTATGATAAATAATACTTACAGATTGGTCCCGTTTTAAAAGCAGTTCATAATCTTAAAAATTAAAGGAAACAAAAACTCTTCCAATCAATCAGTAAGTGAAAATTTGCATTTGAGTCTTCGAAATAACGTTTTCTTAAAAAAAGGAAACACAAATATGAATATTTTAATAGCGCACAGAATCGTAACTGTAATGTGCTTTTTTAGGATGTCACCAGATTCTTCACAAAAACAAAATTAAGTTGAAAATATTTTGTTTTTTTTTTGCTTTGAAAAAATATTTTCAAAATAATTTTGTTTTTGAAAACAATCGAATTATTGATATATTTTGTTTCTTGTTTCCTGAAGATGCCACCCAATGGTGTGGCGAAATATTGAAAAAATAATTAAAACATAATTAATAACAAACTATATTTTTATGTATGAAAAAAAAATTAAAAAAGAAAATTTTTTAAAAACTATTTTGTTTTTTAATTAAAAGTACATATATACATATGTATGTATTAGTTTTTCACTTATTTTTTTTACCAAAGCTTTATATTTTATATTTTTTTTATATTTATATTTTTTTTTTACAAGTAATGTTTTTCTTCTATTTTAATGACAAAAATGCGTAGGGATTTTTGTAGGGGAAATTTTTCCAATGTGTAGGGAAAAATCGGATCGTTTTAGCATGTGTAGGTATTTTTTCGAGAAATCTACTTGCAACACTGGTGCCTCCATATTTGACGTAAATTGGCTTATATGGGCCTATCTTTTGAACCGTTTTACACAAACGCTTGCAAATTGGACAGACTGCCGATTGCTATAGTAGTCGTATTAGTAACAAGTATTAATATTTAAAATTATAAACTAAAGGATGCTCCAATAGTTCCTTTAATTTGATGTATATGGCCATACTTTTTTAACATTTGTGAACAGACGCTTAAAAATTAACAAAGAATCTTTATTGCTAAATCCGCATAACAACAAGTATAAAACTTGGTTTTAAAAGTTAAAGGGTGTCCCAATAGTTATGTTATTTCAAGTATCTGGCCGAACTTTTGAACCGTTATAGACACAACGCTCAAACTTAAAAGGGCCCTGTACTGCTAAGCCCAACGAGTTGATAATTTGAAGTTAGACTTTAAAGGTTGTCCCATAATTGATGTAGATTTACTTATATGGGCCTATCTTTTGAACCGGTTTAGACAAACGCTTGCAAATGGGACAGAGTGTCGATTGTTATGGCCGTTATAGTAACAAGTATTAATATTTAAAGTTATAAACTAAAGGGTGCCCCAGAAGTTTATTTAATTAGATGTATATGGCCATACTTTTGAACCGTTGTAGACAGTCGATTGAATTTTACAAAAAACCTATATTATTAACTCCGCTATAACAACAAGTATAAAATTTGGATGTGAAAATAAACGGGTGTCCCAATAGTTAATGTTATTTCGTGTATGTGGCCGAATTTTCAAATCGTCACAGACAGACAGCTAAATATGCAATAACAAGATGCTTACAATTTGAAATAAAAAATTATAGGCTGTTCCCAAAATAAATGTAATTTAACCTATATGGCCATATATTTTGAACTGTTTTATACAATCATCCGAAAATTAGACAGGATATCCACTACTTTGTTTAGTATAATAAGAGGTATAAAAATTTTAAATTATAAATTTAATGGTTTTACAATAGTTTATATAATCTGATGTATATGGCCATACTGTTGAACCGTGATAGACAGACGGTTGAAATTTACAAAGAACCTGATTGCTTAATCTACTATAACAGAAAGTATATAATTTGAATTCGGAAATCAAAGAGTACTCCTATAGTTGCTGTAATTTAATGTATATTTCCAAACTATTGAACAGTTGAACAAGTGTAAAGTTTGGAGATATTAGGGTGTCCCAATAGGTAATGAATCTATTGTATGTAGCCATTCTTTTGAACAGTTATAGGCAGACAGATGAAATCTATTTTGAAGTCGGTTTTTTAAAGAATTATTTATTGTATAGAATTTCTCCCGCAGTGCTATGTTCTTTCGTTTTTTTGATGCAAACTGTAGAATTTAATTTATTCATGTTAATATAAAAAGACTAATTTATGGCTTATGTTATCCAAATCCACAGAATTCTTTCACACATTAAGTAAGTGTTGGGCAATCGCTTAAGTGGTAGTACCAATAACAATAGCTGCGCTGCATCATAGCATATCTTTGAATATAAATTGGTATGTCTTTTATGGGTTATTTTTTCGCAGGATGAAGGACTCTCTTATTATCCAGTTGTATTAGGATCATCAAACTGGCACACTCTAAATGAACACATGTCCAACATGTTGAGCAAGTTTTCTTGCATGGCAAAACTTTAATTGGATCCTACAAAATAATAACAATCTTTTTCCAACACACTCACAGTATACGGAATATTAAGGTTAATTTCTAAATTCTTTAAAATCAAGAATAGTTAATATAACAGCGAACTTAAGTATGTAATACTTGCGTTTTCTTTTACTTTTTTTTTTATAACTATCATTAATACATTTAAAATATTTAAAATATGTACAATAATTACGTTTTTCGAGATCTTACTTAATTAAGTATTGCAACAAATATGAACTTAATTTATTGTGTAAAAATATCTAAAATTTAATATTTACATTAACGCAGTGTTAGGAAAAAAAAGATAGGAAAAAACCTACAGGAATACCATACAAATATTAAAATTTGCATAGAAGCGTAAAGGCGCAGACATACATATGTATGTAATTGACAGAATTTTAAAGTTAAAAATTTTTTTATTGAATTGTGAACATAAGTATTTAAATCCTTTACTATTTCCTAAAATAAATGTGCAATAAAGGAACTTAAACCAGAAAGCATCTGCTATATTTTGTTCGGATATAAAACTAAAATATCTAAACAGGCATCGCTAAACACATAGATTCATATGTACATACATATGTATGTATATAAATTCATGTGCACACACTAGCACATTTAGATTTAAATGGTCGGATCGCCACATATACGACCATGAACATTTTTTAAAACTAAAAAGGCTTTGCCAAAAAGAAAACCAACGAAAAAATTAAACAAGGACATTTTTATTGCAATGTGCTTTAGTTATTTCCTCATAAATATTTGTTTCAAAACATTTGTCCTTCTTTGAAAAACAGTTTTTCGTTCATGCTTATTTTATTTGACAATTGGCACCAATAAATACAATACTTTAAAGTGAGAACACTAACAGCTGTCGTATAAAATTGTTTTTAACTTTTTATAGAGTTAAAAAATAAAATAAAAGTTATAAAGACAATTTAATTTTAATATCGAAACTATTGATAATGACAAAAAATACGGAACAGAATTTAAGAGAAAATGTAAAAAAGTAATTCTTGTTTAAAAACAATTTTCGGTTTGTTGATAAGTTTTCTCTATTTTCTCAATTTGGATAAACGTTTTTTGATGAGCTAGCTCAAGCTACTAATGAGATACGTATGCATACATATATGTTTAGCAGTTTTTTCAAACAAGAAATTATAAAATGTTATGACTATTAGCATAGTATATTTTCAATACTATTATTAAATTATTTGCATTAAAATTGTGTTTTTCGCCTTCAATTTTAAGTAAATCTAAATCGAATACCCCATTTTCTGATCGCATTATTATTTGCAACACCCCTTTTAAAAATTTGTTTGTTATGAAAAAACTGCAGGCAGATTCATATTAAATGTCTTAATTCTTCTTTGCTACTTATTTTTTTAACGAGATTTCTCTGCAGGGTGGTGTTATTATTTTTTTCTTATTATTATTACTATTTATTTTAAGAGAATATAAAATTTTACATAACAAAATGTACATTGTACATATGTACATCTAAACCACTTTCCATATTTTTTATCTAAAATAATTGCTTATCGGTTTTAAAATAGTTTTAAGTGATGATATCTTTGGAAAGTACAAGAGTTATATATCGCTACATTACCCCCTCCCCAGACTCGTGGATCCTGACCGAGCTGTAATTGGTAGCGGACCCAAAACGTCTACAGCAACACGTTCAAATGGGGAATCTAGAATGCTAGGTTGCAGCAATCCAACTCTTCGTTTGCAAGGGCCTTTTCGCGAAGAACATACATTGCAGTTACGACACCATGTAATTATATATGAAGAACGACCAACCCAACGGGACTTAACATTACTCAGAGTTTTTTTATACTTAAGTGGCCTCCTGTTACTGAATTATGAAGCTGGATAAGAACTGAAGCAATAATTTCACGGGGAAGAATTGCGTAAAAAGTATTGGTGCCTTTTGAATCTATATACGAGTAATACAGCATATCATTGCGCACAAGTAGGAGCAACCATAGATGCCAATAAGCTTTTATTTGTGGGTCCTCTTTTATTATAGACTGCTTGTCCGAGCGCGTTCCATTCAAAACCCATTTAAGAACCTGTGATACCACTTTGTCCTACTCTTTCATCTCAAAAATATTCAGTGGCAGAACTATTGTATGAAGCACATCAACGGGTTGATTCTTTTTCGCCCTATTACAGTAGTTACATTCTCCACATACACGTCGTGACAAAGCATCAGCATTGCCATGGTTTTTCCCAGGTCGGTATTGAATAACAAACTCGTACTGTTGTAACCGCTCTAACCAGCTAGCTAATTGGCTTTCGGGTTGTTTAAAATTACACAACCATTTAAGCGATGCATGATCTGTTCGTAATATAAATGACCTACCAAACAAATAAGGATGGAAATGTTTCGTTGACGTCACGACCGCCAGCAGCTCTTTTCTAGTGACACAGTAGTTTCGCTCGCACTTTGTTAATGTCTTGCTGTAATATTCGATAACTTTCTCAACTACACTTTGGACTTGACTAAGAACAGCGCCAATGGCACAATTGGAGGCATCGGTGTCCAATATGAAACTGTCTTCTCCATTGGGAAAAGCAAGTATCGGCGTCGTTCTGAGTTTAGTTTTCAGTAAGTCAAAGGAAATGTCCGCTTCACAAGTCCAATGAAATGTCCTCTTTATCTCCGTCATTTCTGTTAGTGGTCGCGCGCCAAAGATGAAAACTGTGGTATAAATTATCGGTAGTAGGAGCATAACCCAATAAAGCTACGTAGATCACGCTTCGATACAGGAACCTTCCAATCCAAAACTTTCTCAATCTTTGCAGGGTCTGCCTCTAGCCCGCGTCGGCCCACTATGTGACCGAGATAAGTAACTTGTTCCTTAAAAAAGTTGCATTTTTTTGGACTAAGTTTAAGGCCAGCGCTTTTTAACCGCTTAAAAACTTTTCTGAGGTGACTAATATGTTCTTCCAAAGAAGAGGAATGGACAATTATGTCATCTACTGCGCCTCTCCAAACCAAACCCGAAAATAAACCATCCATTAAGCGCCTCTCCAAACCAAACCCGAAAATAAACCATCCATTAAGCGTTCAAAAGTAGCCGGCGCATTAGATAAACCAAAAGGCATTACGTTGAAATGCCAGAAGCCAGAACCACACGAAAAAGCCAACCAGTCGAAAACCAGTGAGATCCATAAAGTGAGGATAAAATCTCATCCATTCTAGGTAGGGGGCGATAGTCTACACAGAACCTTAATGTTCCATCTTTTTTTCGAACCAAGACTGCCGGAGATGACCAAGGACTTTCAGAAGATTCTATAACTCCGCACACGCGCGTCGACTTCACCCTTTTTTGAAAACGGTATACGATGGGGTGGTTGTCTAATCGGCCGTGTTTCACCCGTATCGATGTGGTGTTTTACCACCTAAGTTTTTCCAAAATCAAATGGACGAGAAAAAAATATGCATTAAAATTCTTTAAAAAGCTTATTTATTTCATTCCTGTGACTTGAGCCTATTTCCTGTGGTAATTGTAAGGTATTAACAAGGGTGTCATCCTTTTCCCCTCCATCATATACGATAACTTCAGCTTCTGTCAAATTTCCCAATACGGTGTTTGCAGGCAATGTTAAAGGGCGCTCAGTTGTAATAGCTATACGTACGGGTATTAAACCGCCCATATTTATTCCATCAGGAACATGTTTTGGATTAAGAATAGATACCAAGCCACCAGTATCAATTGCAATCTGTATATTTTTTGTTTATTTTTCATATCACAACACAAACTGCGATCGTCAGCAGCACCGATATAAATTGGCAGTTCAAATTTCTTGTTTTCGACGTTTTCTTGTGGTAAATTTTTTTATTGCTCGTTCGTTTTATGAGATAGTACATTTCTCCTGTGTTGTAACGGTAAATGCTCATTTTGTTTTATACGGTTATGTGTGGGAGCAGTTCTGCCTAATGTCAACCTTTGCTCCTCTAGGCCGACTGCTCTTCGTTTCCCGCACCAACGTTTGGTTGCAACCTGCTTCTATTGCCACCTCCGCGTTTTTGATTTATTGGTCGGGAATCGCTAGGTTCTAATGCGTATACTCGTACATGCCTAGATAGGTTCCTTGACGAACGGACTTCCAACTCTTGTGCTACTTGTAAAGCCTGAAAAATATCTATTGGGCGACTTTCAATCAAAAAAATTTGTAAGTACGTATCACGAAGGCCATCTACGAATTGAGTTTTAAGAATATCCGATGCAATACTATTTGGCGTACCAGAAAAGGCGCCCATTGCTAAGCGTTCTAGTTCCGTTGCGAAATCGGCAAGAGAGTCATTGGGTCCTTGGACATAGTTTCTAAACCTTTGGTAACAAGCCTGCGGATCTAAAGTGTACGTGTTTCGCAAAACAGTACAAATTTCTGCATAAGAAGGTGGCGGAGACATAGGTAGTGTGCCATATAGTTTTAGCGCAGCATCATTTAAGTTTGAAATCAATGCTATTCTTTTCTCGAAATGTGTCCAACCATAAAAAAAAGATGTCTAATCTAAAAGGCTCTCATATTCAAACCAAGATGACGAGCCATCGAATGTTGAAATAAGATGCTGACTGAAAGAAGTTTTACCCGGCAAACTTTGAACGTTAGACTGGCTTACATCAGTAAGTGCATCAATATTTGGGAGGGTGTTCTGTGTACTGGAGTCCTCCTTAATTCCTTCTGAGGACAGAGAGAGTTCATGAAGCTCTTTTAACAAGGTCGTAATACGAGCTTCTTTACTTGAAGTCTCTTTCGAATTTGGCTTCTTGTCAATAGCAGTGTGGTCTTCGTTGACTTCAACGATATTTTTTTTTAAAACGTCGTTAACAATATCTGCTACACCTTTGCGCGTATTTGTCATCGTTTTGCTAGCATATCACAAACGCGGCACCGCCTACGATCGGTTGCGAATTACCTTGGGTGCTTAAATCACGCAAATGACCCTCCACTTTTTCTATTAATTTTGCTTCAAAATTAGATGCCGTTCCTCCATGGTTTTATTCAATATGTCTGCAAAGGATTGAAACGAATTTTTTTCACGTTTTGATTTTGGCATGATAGTAAAAATCTTTTTGGAGATTTCGTCTAAACCCTTACACCAATGTTAAGAAATTTTGCCTTAGTTATTAATTGAATAAAAGAAAAGAGATGCTTGCAAAATTCAATTAATTATAATTTATTTCTAATTCGTTTTTTTATGTCTTTTATGTAGAGACAAGTGTTTCTTTCTGATTCCCGAGAGGTAATGAATAAAAAATAATTATTTTTCTTCGTTTTCTTTTGTGTGCCATTTCTTGAAGTTTTCGTAAGTACAGTGTTGTATTTTTTTGGGAGTAAAAAAAATTTTAAGGTTTATTTGTGTTAATGTAAAAGTCGCTACAATACTATTATCTATATATACATATGTATGCATCTATGCATATAGTATTGTAAAAAATCGGCGTGTACTATCACTCTTTTTACCATCTCTATTCCATACTCTATCCTATAATAAACAAGGTAACAGGCATTATTGCCTGAGTGTATGTTATCATTTAAAAAACATTGTCACAGAAAAAGTACATTTCTGGGATCTTCGATCTATTCATTGCACTGCATGTGTCAGTCTGACCTAAGCGGTTCAGGTTTTGTCTAAAAGCAATATGCTACCAGAAAGTTTGGATGTTTATACAGCATACTCAGAATGCTGCTTATGTGTACAAAGCATCAGTCTACCAATACACGACCTGTTTTGTGACCCGCTAGTGTCAGATAACGATACAATTACCATTTCAACTATTAGATCTAGCTGTAGAAAGCAAAAATTACTCAGTTAGTGAGTTAGAAGTACCAGCGAAAGAATAAAAGAGTCATATACGTCATAACAGAATAAAGACAATGTTTTTGAGATAGCATAACAAAAATACAAAATATGTATTATGATTAAAATAAAAAAAAAAAAAAAAAAAACTTGTACGAGTTTTATATTCGGCTATGCCGAATCTTATATACGCTTCACTATCTATGTAAATCTAATCTAGTAAAGTAACTCTGATCAAAAAAGCAAAATTTGGGATGACAGAGAATTACAAAACAATAAAATTTGGTACTGCATATTATTTTACATAAATATGCCATTGGCTCTTAATGGGTTAAGCATTTTTAAAATATTTTAGTATTTTCTTAAAGATCTCTTCAAAAGCTTTAAAATGATACACATATTCAAATATTTTTAATATTTCACAGCCCCGTACCTCAGAATATATGGGGATGAGCACCAAGTGAAAACACTTGATGTTTTTTTTCTTATTTTTTTAATGCACAATCGCCCCATATATTTATTTTTTGATTGGATTTACTTTATGAAAAGATTAGAGGTAGACGTTGCGTTTTGCCTGCTGCCTCGAAGGACATAGACCGAACATGCTGATTTCCAATAGCACCTCTTTCGACATTATTTCTGATCGATTCACATATTTTTTTTTTTTTTTCTAAATACCTCGGCAAACTGGATTCCATCACTAACACGGACGGACAGACGGACATCGCTCAATCGACTTCGCTATGCATAAGGAGTCAGAATATATATATATATATATATATATATATATATATATACTTTATGTGGTTGGAAATGGATATTGTAGAAATTATAAGCGGAATGACAAATTTATATATACCTTTTTTTCACTTTTTGTGGTGCAGGGTATAATAAACGAAAAGTGGCCACAATAAGCTGAAAAAATATTGCACTTAGAATTGACAAAATGTTTCCAGCTGTTTAAAACATTGTATTAAATATTTTTGCAGTAGAAACAATACCGATACAACATTCATAAATTGTTAAAAGCAGGTAGCAGTATTAATACAGCAAAGGACCGCTAATAAAGTTTAGTTTCAAATATTAAGTGAAAATTGCAAGTATCCATACAATTTCGTCAACTAATTTAACAAACAAAAATACTAAGAATTTTTATATTCAATTAATGTATATGTAATTGGACGAAGTCTACACACAACCCAAAGCTTTTTATGTTGTACTCTTTAGATATATGTATGTTCTATTGTTCTTGCTTTTTACCAGCCGTCGGTTAGAGAAGAATGCAATTTTATGTTAACACGTTGACGGACAGTTGCGTCTATAGCCGTCAAGTTCAAGTTCATTATGTGACATGACGGCAATAGCCGTCCAATACGAAACGGTCGTTTTTAGACACTGCGGCTGTAGAAGCACAA
Source organism: Gymnosoma rotundatum (assembly GCA_916610165.2). Taxonomy (NCBI): domain Eukaryota; kingdom Metazoa; phylum Arthropoda; class Insecta; order Diptera; family Tachinidae; genus Gymnosoma; species Gymnosoma rotundatum. Next base: position 33,328,857 of record OU744340.1, read on the forward strand.
ATGTGCATTTACCAGCGTACAAGTAGAAGCCTAGTGTCATGTTTTCGAAAAAAAATTTAGTATGCAAGGTTAACACATTGAGTATGCACGTGGTTGTGAACGGAGTAGTGCGATCTTGTTTTCTCTTCAATTTACAGTTGCTATTGATACATTTAACGATATTTTTTGTTTATACTGGTAAGTATTTGTTTATGATTGATTTTACACTTTAACATTTCGTGTAAAACTCCCAAAAATACTTTGTTGCTCACAAAAAATTGCTTATTTCAGTCATTAAACCTGTCATTTACGTTTTTAAATTTTTGCTGTTATAGCCGCCATCGTCCCAATACATAGTGTCTAGAGTCCGCTGGCGCCATGACGGTTGTAGCCGCAACCTAATTAAAGGTGCTGAATTAATCAAAATTAAGTGTATTTAAGCAGAAAGAGTAAAACTATACTTCTAATATTCTAAAAATTACAAAAACATATAGTGTCAATTTTCGAATTTCACTTGTTTCTACTGTCCGTCAACGTGTTAATTTATAACACAGTTTGTTTATTTTTAGTTACCAGTATTTTTAAACTGAATACGCAAACTTTTAAATGTCTAAAGTTCAACATAAATTTACTTATGCCGCTTAGTTGTTCTTTTGTACGTTTTTACTCACTTCTATTAATAATTAGAATTTAAAAAAAAAATCATATTTAGCAAATGCAGTACTCATAATTTTTTCTGTTGTATTGAATATCTAATATCCTGCAAATTTTGCATACGAAAATTTTCAGTGTGCACATGAAATTTCTACTTCATCCATTCTCTTTTAGATAACATACTTATTTGTGTTAGCAAGCAAAATGTCGATTTCAGTAAAGTATGTAGCCCTTTTAAGCTTTATTTATTTGAGTTTACTTTTCCAGTAGCATTAAGCATAGCATATTCTTTGGTTACTTGACCACATTTTGTTATGGTCATCTGTATGGGAAATAAAAGCAAGAATATTTGTTCATTTTCTCAGACTCGTTTTTTTTTGCATGAGAAAAACTAACCACGATAACTTGTGATGAAATACTAACAATTTGGATATAAGAAAAATTTACGAACTAGTGGATTTGTGCACATCAATAACGTTTAATTTTCTCAACATTAAGGTGGATTGGAAATAAAATATAGTTTTTAATGAAAATAATATATCGAATTTGAATTTTATTAAGTATTTTTTAATAGAATTTCTGTCTTAATGATATATTTTTTGTAATGGATTGTATATATTCAGACTGATTCTGAACTATAATATTAATTAAATTTAGATCTTGTACTTAAAAAATATTCTCATGGTTGCTATCATTATCATTGTTTCTTTAATATTCAAGAAAAAGTCAAGATCATTTCAAATAATGATTTTGGATGCAATTAAGGCCCAGGATTCACTGAGTTTGACTCGGTCATACGATCTGTCAAAAATTGAATGTTTGCTCAAAATGCAAAAGAGTATGTGTGTGACAGATTTGTTGACAGATCTGTACGATTTTACAATCTTTTAAAATAGTTATTAAAATATTTTTCTTTATGCGCTCAGAGTTCACTTTTTTAATATGAGGAGAAAAAAAAACAACAATATAAAAAAACATACATATGTTTTTGCACCTTTTTTGTGTAATAGTGTGGCACCAACGAAGCCATTTTGAAACAATTTTTAAAGTAGGACAGAATTCTATCAGATTTTTGTGTGATTAAATTGTGCGATTGTGTATGATAGTTGGGGGTAGTGCTTTGAATTACGGTTCAACTCACAGCTAGTGATAAAATAAATATTTTACTATTGCAATGCATTTTCAGAGGTGAATTATAAAATATCAGTCTCGCTCAACAATATTCAATTTAGTGAAATAAAAAAAAAAAAAATACATCACTGATGTTACACCGAATCACAACCAACAATTTAAAAAAGTTTAGTGTAAATATTTTTAATGCCATGAAAATTTCGTTACTTCAACTGAAATAAGTTATATCTATACATATAATAAAACTGTACATGAAATACTTAAAAAAATTCTTATTTTAGTGTTGATAGTAATCGATATGGAGTGAAAACACCATTCGTAAAAATAAGTCACTTCATAGAGAAACTAGAGATACAAATGAAAAGCACGTAATTTTACCGGTATAATGGCACGAAAACAGTCACCATACATATTGTTACGTTTTTCCCTTTTAGAACAAACGTATTGATTCTTTTGATTGAATAGTCACGACAGACGGCTGCCATACACTGTTGTTTTTCTGGTACACTTCCCTGCGCTAACCGCTACCGTTCTTACTTTATATTTTTTTTAAGGGCGTCTTGAAAATTATCTGTTACTCTTTTATTCAATTAGACGTCTCCACGTAATTATTTGCCATGGCTTCACACATTTTTTGTCTTTTGCTTCTCGGGAGGTTTGTACTGCTGATTCTAAATTTTTAATTGCATTATAACATTTATTATTTTCCGTTATACGCATATCCCAAGGTGGGCTCGAACTCACGATCTTCTGTTTTACAGCACGCCCCTCTTTTAACGCAACCATTGAGGTTGCTCAGCTTTTGTTAGCTAATTATTAATTATTCTATGCACACACCATTAGTTGAATTAGCTTATTCACCACGCTGATACGGAAACAACAACAGGGGTTGCCAGATTTTATTTTCGTAACAATATATATAGTTTTTTAAATAGAAAATTTTTAATATTGTCTACATTACTCTGGAATAAAAGTTGAAAAAACTGAAAAAACTAAAACTGTGTTTAAATATAACTTAAATTGTCATGCAATTGACTAAATGCATATTTAAATATAAAGTCTTCTTTTTGTAAACCAATTATTAACAATTTTAAATCTGCACATAGAAAACAGATTCATTAGAACAATGAGTCAGCAACAAATTTATATTCGTTAGCATTTCTGTATTTGCTTCTAAAATAACTCTCATATTGTTTTTGAAGTTTTTATACTTAAACGAAATGTTTTTCACTTTTCTAAAAATTTGGGTAAAGGTTTCCTGGCTTTAGCAACCGGGGTATTGGCATAATATAATAACTAATATTATAAAAAATCCCAAAATAATTTCAAAAATAAAGTTTTTTATTCCATTTTTATATATTTGCTAATCGATTCTATCATTTTATATATTTATAAATAAAAAACCTTTTTAACATACTGTTGCAAACTCCCATGCAATTGGATATAGTTTTAATTAAAAATTTTAATACGACATTATTTTTCGAAATCACTTGTATCCAAAAAACGTGGCAATGGGCAAAATCACCCAATTTCCTGAATTTTCCTTTATTGTCATGACTAGCAACTTGGTGCGAAAATTGATTCACATCGGAGCTTGTTTGTCATTTTTTGTTCAAAAATACACATTATCATTACATTGTGCGCTGTCTCGTACTCTATTTTAATATTTTTCTTAAAGAATATTAGATCTGCACCATTGACTCTCTTTAAAATCTCACTGAAACTCAACGTCTGCAGAATAATTTTTGTGTATACCTGGAACCAATATATTTTTCATACTTTAATCATTCTGTGCAAGCACCCGAAGATTCAAAAAACCCATTTGAATTTGCTGGAAAAAGGTGTCTATTTTTAACAAAACTGTTGACGTCAGATTAGCTTTGGAAACAAAAGGAAAAATATATTCGTTTTCACTTTAAACTTAGTTGTACCGTGATCGTTCCTGCAAAATATTTTTATATGTGAACAACCATATATAAGCTCAGATTTACTTGTGCAGCGAACATACACAAAGCAAGTGTAAAAAAATATCCTAAATTTTCAAGCCATGCCATTCTATCTACCCCGCTTGCGCCTCTACACTTCTTGCCACAAACAAAAATTTAATGAAACTTTTTTCGTGCAAAATGCCGTCGTGTAAATGACTCTAACTTATATGTAAAACAATATACACTAAGTTTGTACGGACACTATATGCAAATAAAATTTATTGCTAATTATTTAACTTAGTGTTTATAAGGCAAGTTGCATACAAGAATATTTACGACATATAGTGGTACTGGATAGCAACTTAAAATTTAAATAATAACATTTTTATAGGAAACATTTGGGCATTTTATAATTATATCCGCCAAAATCTTTTTTGCGCTATTTTTTATATGCAAAAAACTTGTTATGCACCTTATTTCGTTTTCAATCAATAATTGAACAGTTTATATTTAAACCGTGTCAAACAATAGAACAATAAATATCGAGTTTTTCGTCAATTATTGCTATATGAAGAAAAAAAAAAAATCTAGGGCTCTTGAAGAACTAAAAACGATACGAAAATGTCATTTATCATTCGATTTAATAGATCGTACTATATATAATATTCTTAGGTAAAGACGTACTTAAAATATAGCTGCATGCATACTCTCTTACAGTTTTCAAGATATTCCACCTTGGTTCGCCTTGATATCATACAGTTTTGAACTTTGCTAACAAAATCGGCCTTTTTGAGATTAGGGCTAAAATTTTATAAGAACGTGTATTTTTTGGTGAAAAGCCGCGGACCCTGCATAGAAGTCTAATTTGAGTACGCTGAATCCAGTGATGCTAACCGTTTTTTAAAATACGCTCAATTTTCGAGATAACGCTTGAAAACTACTATGGAAGTTCCTAATAAAAATATATAACATTTTACTTGAAATTTAAAATTGTGATGGCTGCTGGGCTTTAAAACGTGTCAAATGCAAAATTTGTATTATTTTTTAAAATTGTGTTGATATCGAAAAAAAAAAATTATATGTATGTATACCAAAAAATTACAAATATTAAAAACTTTCACGGGATAAAATATGAGATTTTTAAAATTAATATGAAGGTTGCTAGTAAGTTTTCTTTGATTTACTCAAAGCTACAGAAATGTTGTTTAACACGTTTTAAAAATAAAGTATTCAACTCTTCTCGTCTAAATTTTAATTTAAAATTTTTTTTTATAATTTATGTTTGTAAAAGGCCTGATAGACAAAACCGCTAAAAAGTTAAAATCATCATTTTACACGTTATTTGCAAATAATGTTGTGAATCAGGAACTGTTTTCGTGAGTAAGATATACGCAACCAAAAAAAAGTTTCCGTTTATAAGGCAAAATTTTCTATGTACATTACTTTTATTTGCGAAAAAGTTATGCGTATAAACGTAATAAAAAAAATTCAATAAAATAATCGCCCTGAATCCTTTTTGGTTAAAAATGCTTGGATTTTTTTATCTTGTGGCCTTATTATTCAAATTACAATTCATAAATCACATCCTTATGGATTACATTTTCCCTTCTATCAAGTTAGCAATTAAAACAGTGACAGGAAGAATCGTTCTCATTTGAGCGCAATACTGACCCATAGTACAGAAACTGATCAATATCTGCTGTAAGTACTACAATATTCATAAATAATGTTACGAGTTGATTATTTTTCTTGAAATAAGTTCCTAATCGTTATGATTCCCATAGCAGAAAAACCCGCTGTCAAAATTCCATCAGGTAAACGCTTTCTGCCTATTTACTAGAAGCTTTCTCAGAATTTAATTCTGCAGTACTTAATTCTATAGCTAAGAGTGAAAAACATCATCATTGACCTTGAAAGCCTAACTATAGGAAACTATAGAGAACAAAAATTAATTAAAAAACAAAAGTTCGATAGAAAATTAAAATCATACACGACCACTAGTTCAGTTTCCTAAATCTTATTTTTAGACATTTTTTATAAATATAGATATTAAGAAACAATCGGCTGATGTTCCTCTAGGCTGAATACTTGAGTTGCTGTTGTACATTTAAGTGCAAGTTAGCCCGGTTATTAACCGTAAAAACTGATTTATGACTGTAAATATATTTAGGAGGGCTAGCAAAATACATGGAATGTAAAAATTACCCTATCAAAATGTATTCTTGTAATCATAATGCCCAGTACAGAAAACTGTTACGTAGTAAATCAATACAAAATTTAAACTATGAAGTAAACTGTTCTTTTATCTGTTGTATAACTAATATGGAAACTTTGCAGTCAGTTACACACAGAAATTGCAAAAACGAAATATATACACTCTCCTAAATTGTTGGCGGGCCACGGAATATACGTAGTAAAATGTTACTAATAACCAAGATGAAATTTAAACACGATCTCGCAAATACTTTATGAAGCTTATGCAACCCAACTCTCTTGGTTTGAATCTATTGCGGTCTTTCATATTCGTCAGAATAACCTCCTTAATAAATAAATGTTCAAGAAACATATATATTAACAAATCTTTCTCTACGGGTTAAGTTTTTAACAAAATATGTATGTATATAAATGAGATTATATGAGAACGTCATAAGCAATGTGCAAAGTACAAAAATACAAATTTAAATTTTTATAAAAACTCATGTGAATATGCACAGGTTAATCTTAAAGTACAATTTCTATTGTAAATTTATTCCCATTTTTATACATTTGTTTTATGTGAAAAAATATACAAAAAATACATATGCAATAAATGCATGTGTGTACTTTAGTAAATTTCACATGTATTCATAGACGAGGAATCCTTTAAAGATTACGTTGATCAGTGTTGCCATTTTTACATTTTTTACAATGTGTATTTTTCCCTACTTTTTTTCTTAACACTTTTTTTAATCATGGCTCAATATTATTGTTATTTAATGCGATTCAGGGTAAATTTTCAATTAAGTATAAGAATAATATAAGATCTTACGGATGGTTTCCGTATACTAAGTATTAAGATTTTCGCTGGATTTTGTACGAAGAAAATCAAATGAGAATTGCTGTGATTGTCAAGAAATCTAACGTAACATTACATTTTGTTGTCAAACTATTACACTTCAAATAAAATAACTCATATTTTTTTATTAACAGCTGTTCACATTTGAAAGCGGATTACCAAGCTGGTTCGAAATTTAAGCAACGGCTACTGAAGAATATTATGTGTGGTGTGCAAGTGACGCCCTATGATAAAATGTGGCCGTTCAGCTTCTTGGCAAATAAAAATACAAAATATAAAAAGTTATAAAAAATTGCAACTATTTGTACTTTGTTGTAACCAAAATCCATATATAAGCGACAAGTATAGGGGCAATTTTAAGCAGGTTCAAGGCAAAGAAAAGATAACGTAGACAAAAGCGCGCTATCGTCTCCGATGCAGTCGTCAATTTTCATTGCTCAACAACTACTTTTGTTATTTTTTATTTGCTTTTGAAAAAAACTACGCTGATATAATGAAAAGTATTAGCGTTTAGAACAATTTCTAAAAATGGTTTGTTATTATGAGATGTCTAATTTCTTTCCGTATTATTTCATACTTGACAACATATTGCTTTCACACCATCACACTTTTTCATAGGATTTAAGTTTTTGACTAGTCTTAATACTCAGTATTATAGTGTGGAAGGGGCTTCAACAATATTTAAGGAAGAAGGCTTTGTGATTTTAGCTAATAATTTAAGTTCAATAGGACCTATTGTTTGATAGCTAAAGTATGCTGGACAGTAATAATCATACAGATGTACTACGGTTAATGATTATTTGACAATTTTCAACCCCCGGTTTTTAAACCGTTTAGATATTCGAAACCGGTTTCGCCATTTAAAAATAATTAAAAAACTTTGTTAATTTGTTCTATTTGAAAAAGAAAAAAGATTTATTTGATACTAAATAGTTTACAGGATAAGTGATTAGATTAACGTCAGTACCTGGCGCAAAAGCCTTAACAGGCGGTGGTCAAACTATAATTCTGTGAAATTTTAAGGCCATGAGTTGCAGGACCATGAATCTATCCCTTGCTGAAGGGTGAAGCCTACCCATAAACTTCTCTGTTGAGAGTGCAACAGCGCACTTCCATCTATTCCTTGCCAGACCCGCAGATATAGACTTTTAGTCACCACGTGTACCCCGAAGGGACCTGACCAAAAACCGGCTACAGAGAGGAGCGGCTCTATGTATGGGCTCCCGGTTCCCATTGTGGCAGTTTATTTATTGCTATTATTATTTATATTTTATTAGTATTTAAGGACACTGTTGCATCCTTCGACACTTAACCCACTGTCTATCCAGATTCAGTGCCTGCACACCTGGCGACTGGTTCCTGCTATACCCCGAAGATACCTGTGTCAAAGCACATATTCTTTCAGCCATGGGGACAAAATAGTTTACAGTGAGTACTCTCGCAAAATAAATGGTAATAAATCTAGACTTCTAAACCGCTGATTAAATTTAAAGGAGGAATCGCGCACTGTAACCCGAATCTGTGCAAGTTTGTAGCTTAAGCACAAACAAAGCTACAATAGGACAAAATTTATAACCTCGGGTTCAAAAAAATTAGTGAGGCTTGAAACTTTGTTCAATGTTATCAGAATTTAAATTGCTACAAAGTATTTAGAAATAATGTTCTTTAACCCTAGAATATCATACTTCCTCGAAACGACGACGCATGTTTTTGTTTTTTGTTTTCTCTCCTGAAGGAGTGCTCTGAAACTTGGTTTTTATGATTAAATTATATTTAAAAACAACATTTATTTGTTTTATTTCAATAAAATACATAAGAAACTATTGAAAAAACTAAGCATTGGAAATTTTGTATATACAGATAATCCTTTGCATCCTTCTGAATACAGCGTAGTCGATTCGACGAAGTATGATGTTTTCGACATAAAAATAAGTATGATATTCTAGGGTTAAGTTGCATCTAGCTCCAATTATATTGTATTTTCAACGTATACCCTACGTTTAGCACTGGTCAAACATCGTGAATTTTCACGATAATTTTTGTGTTGAGGTGTTAATAAAAAAAATTATTACGGACTTTCAAGATTCCATCGAAAACGTTTGTAAACACACCTGCATATTCTACGAAAAAAGTTAAAATTTAAGTAAAGAAAATAAAGTTTAGTATCTTAAAGATAAATGTAACCTACCAAAACATTAATAATAACTGTTTCTGTATTTATTTTAATTTATAAAATTTAACCTACTAAAACAGTAAAATTAACTGCTTTTTTCTTTTATTCCAACTCTCTAAAAGTAACCTACCAAAACAATAAAAACTACAGCTTTCTTATTTATTTTGAAAGTCAAAAGATTTAATTTATTAATTGATTATTTATACTATTTTGATACACAAATTCTTCTTGTTTTTATTTGTTTAAATTGTTGTTCTTCCTTGAAAGTCCAAGGATTTCAGGATAGTTCTATGCTGAAAAAATAATGTACTTTTACAAAATTGTTTATGTTTTTGCAACCAATAATTAAAGTACATATCGCTCATTTAGAAATAGAACGCCTTAACTCAAACAAAAAATCATTTCAAGATAATCACAGTTAACGTTTTCATCTTGTAAAAGGTCGATACATTTTAAAAAGATCGTCTTTTCAAATGTATATACAGACACAAAACGAAATATGACGATGTTTTAAAAAGCGATATGACCTTCACGTTATAAAAAATTTTATTTTTTGGGTTATAACGTTGTATTACTAAATGAGCGATATATTTGTAATTCAAAAATTTAAATGACATACCATTGTTTAAGACCAACCAACGGACCCAAGTGGGCTGTGGCAACACGGCTGCCTGCCTAAAGACTACAGAATTTAGAAGAGAATACCTACAAAAAGGGAACATTATTTTTTAAAACATAATGCAAATTTTAAATACTATGTAAGAAACTTACCAATATTTTTTTGATGTTTTTCTTTCATAAATTATTTTGTTCTAACTATATTTTTTATAACTGACATATTTTCCAACAGTTTATGTTTTTTATTTTATATTTTAAAGCTATTGTAAAATAGTACTTTTCTACTGACGAACTGTTTTTTTAATTAAGAATTTCATTTTCACTGAAACAAGGCAAAAATTAATTGATAATTTTGACTGCACCGAAAATCAGTATTTTTGTGTCGTTTGTTTTTCTAACAACAGACGAAAAAAGTTAAATAAAAATTTTCTTCCTAAAACAACCACATTTTCATTTATTTTTAACTTTACTGAAAACTTCCTAAATAAACGTCAAACAGTTAATGTTAAAATTTTTTGAGTGTACTCTTTTATACATGGAGTCAGGAAATATACAGTAACGATGAAATGTGCCCAGATGGAAGAGTAGTCTGAAACAATTATGCCAAAAAGGTAATGAATTTGGATTTAAGAGAATTTTTAAATTTCCTTGTTTTTATTAAACTAAAAGAAATGCTTTCTAAATAGTTTAATATAAAAGAAGGGAATGTATCCCAAATATTACTAATAACTCTTACCTTGAAAGAAAGTGCATTAGTAGAATCTTTAATGTAAAGATAATTATAATAAATTTTGTACGTTTATGTGTTTGATTAATCATTTTAAACAAGTGGAAAAATGTTCCAGGTTTAGAAAAATTGCCAAATAATGTAATTAATATTCCAAAATCCACATTTAAACTTAGGATCACATTAAACTTTTGGGAATAATTAAAGATATATAGGGTCTTTTAAATACATTTGAAGTTTTGCATCCAAGCTTTGCGATTTCAGAATTTATTAAAAAAAAATATGTAGATTCACGGATAACAAATTTTGCAAAATTTGACAAAATTTGACAAATTTTACTTATACTTTAAACGTCTGCGTAAATGTGCCTTTTAATGCAATGGAAAAATTTATACGAGTATGTTCCTAAATAAAATTTCTTTTGATGGGAAAAATCAAGTGTTTTTCTGTCCAATAATTAATAAAATTGTAATATACTAAAGAAAACCCTTGATTAATGGTAAATATTTTTTACTAAGGAGACATGATGTATCCAAATTATGTTAGTTAAAATTTAAAGATAATCTGTCTAAGTAATATTAAAAACAGTGCAAATATAAGTAAAACTCTTTTCGTTTTCTAGTACAAGTGTTTAATGTGCAATAGAAAGTTTATCTGAAGAGAAATACAAATGAAATTCGAGTTGATTAGAGTAGTGGAAAATTTCAGGGTGCGGTCAGATTAGTCAAATATTTGACCAAAAAAGCGAAACCACTCTCTTCACAATTGTTTATTCAATCTCTCCTGACACGTATTATTACGAATGACGATATATAATATAACCTTACCTTTTATATAAGGTAGGATCTTATATTTATTAATAAGTATTTGAGAACGACAAACTTTATTTTCCACAATTTAGTGGTTAAATCTTTCTGGTAAAATAATTAACTAATCTGACCGCATTTTAAATTTAACACTAAAATTTAATTATGCATCAAAAATAATAAAATTGTGATTTTTTTTTAGCATTTTTACAAATATTTATTCGAAAATCGTTCATTTAATAGCTAAGTAAAGATATTGAGCTGATTTTATTTTTTTTTTTCTAAATTATGTTGACAAACTTCAAAAACTGGATTTAGCTTTCAGTAAATTTACGATTTTCAAATGCAATAACTCGATTTATATTTGGTTTTGAAGGCCCTGTTTTGTGACCGCGTCTGAAGATATTAATTATTATTATGCTGTTACCATGAAAATTCTTTGCAATGGATCTATTTGTTTAGAAGTTGCTGATTTACTTCTAAAATATCTCATTTTTGCCCTCAAACTGCAGTATTATTAACACACACAATACTTATATAATGTTCCGCATAATAATTTAGCCCACTTTTATGACTGATTCAGCATTCTTTTAATTTTTGCCCCTGGCAGCAATGACGACGACGATGGATTTATATTGTAAATATGCGGTTCGTACATGTTGGTCTATAACAGTGTGGCTACTAGCGAATTATATATTTCTGACCATTTATCTGTGAACAGGAATAAGAAAATAAAATAAAGAAAAATTGAATTTTTATGAGGTTCAACCATAATAAAGCAACCTACAATTCATACCATTACTTTTTTGTATGAATGCAAAAAATTATATCTACAAATACATATATATATATATATATACATACATATTTATATAGTTTAACGTAAACGGTTACATAAATTTGTATAAGTGAGATTGGATTATGTATTTAACCATCTGTAGTAAATTAGTTTAAGCTTATTGATGCTAAATGAAGGTATTAAATTTTTATTGCATTTGTTTTACTGCTATTTGTTTCTTTATCTCCTATTTGTAAGCTCCTTTACATTCTTGTTATTTTTGACTGTCAAATATTTTTGCACGACTGAGAATTATTAAAAAAAAAAAATACCATTGCAAATATAATCTAACATTCTGTTAATATCCAATAAACAAACGAAATGGTTTAAAATAAAAGAAAATTAAATTAATAGCCTGTTTCCACATTACAAATAAGTCGAAAATTTCGTTCAAATGAGTAATTTATATTCCTTGAGGTTCTATAAAACAATTTTCAAGTCTTGTTGATTTAATTGAAATTTGGTTAAACTTATTTTATTTATAATAGCTCTGCGAAATTTTCAATAGAGTTGAACTCAGTGTGGCCTAAATTTTTCACGTTATTCAACATTTTTTCGGAATGTTGAAGTTCTAAAAGCTCTACAGAAGACTAAAAATAATTTCAAAATTTCCTGCATATATGTTTGCTTCAATTTATTCGCCTTTCGTTTGGGGTTATATTGTTTCCAAATCGATTTTTCGAAATTAAATTAATTAAGAAGATATTGCTGCACGGAAATTTTGAAGAAAAAATAAAGAATATCAGGTAATCTATACACAGGTATCTATTAGCAACCGGCGAAATACTGCTATTCCAAACCAACAAATAAATTGCATTTTGATTTGAAAGTGTTATGAGATATAAGCATAATATAATAAATATTATTATAAAAATTATTAAAATAATTTTACAAATGAGCCGCTCAGTGCACACATCGATTAACTCCATAAAATGAAAAGTTGAAAAACACGATGATGTATTGTTTTTTTTATATTCCTCTGATACTATAAATTCAAATATATAATGTATAACGCATAATTGCGAGACATAGCTTTCATCTAACGGTACACAAAATTAATAAGAAAGAAGACCCAACAAACAATCGCCGGTAATGGTAGAGTTTTTATGTGACTAGTGCAGTTAATCGACTTGGCAAATGAAAATAATAATAAAGTTAAATTTAGTCTGACATTTTTAAGTTTTTTATTACAGAAAAAGTTACTTATAATACATTTGTATCACAGATTTTCTATAAAAAAGAATGTTGGCAGTTCTGTTATAATATAATTTTTGTAATTAATTCATAGCAGCTTTATGTTAGCGGCATTGTTCATTGGGATGATTTAGCAATATTATAAATAATGTTTTGAGGAATAATGCATGAGAGCATTCGTCATTTCGATTTGTTCACAAGTTCTTATAGTAATCGTGTTTAATAGGAGAAATGAATTTTCGCATGTCCATTATGTCTCTCCATTTTTCCCTTGTCACAGTTCTACCTTTAGGATATAATAAAGGCTGATCTATCTTTTTCAAACTATGCGGTCTACCCACTAAAGATTTTCTTATACGATTAAGGTCTTCTTGCTGTTGATAAATCGTGTTGCTTCATTTCTTTTCTCACTCACATTATTAGTCTCACTCATCTTGATTATAAAGGTATAATAATTATTTCTTTAAAAACAACAGTAACATTCACCGTGCAAGATCACAGTTATAATAACTACCATTTGCATTGCGCTTTTTATATGTTTACTAATGCGATTTCGTTAAGAATATTATTGAGAGGGAGAGAACATCTTGGGATGTTTAAAAAGAAATAAGGGTCGGCCAGAACGGATATAGCGTTACTGAAACGATTTACATTAGAGTATGGCGTTAACCGAAATGACTTCTTTTATTTATTTCCTTTTATTCAATGGCAAAAAATGCGATATAACGGTACTAATCTTTATATTAAGGAAAGTTATTATAAATGTTAAAAGTTATGACTATACCAAGGGATTTGATAGTTAAATTTAAGATTATTCAAAAAGTGGAGTTAATCGATGTGTGCACTGAGCGGCAAAGCAGAAACATTTTTGAGCGGAGCTGCGAACGGCAGGATCCTTCGGGAAAAGCTGGGTACCTTGGGCATATAATTTTTTTGAAATTTGTTAAAAGTTTATTTTCAACTCAAGTGTTAAAATTTTTAAAATACAATTAAACCTTGAAAATATCCAACAATTTTTTTTTTAATTTTGTATATCTTATCTTAGTATTTTTAGCGTAGTGCACTTATTAATGACACTATGCAACAAATGGAAAAAAATTTTAAAACATTGAACAACCACTTAATTTTTTTGATGCGTTATGGTTGCCTAAGTGCAAGAATCATCAGTATTTCAAATTCTATGGAAACAATTTTTTTTTAATATTTTTCTTAAATGCAGATTTTTGAGGAGGAGCTTCGCACATATAATCATAACTTTGAAACCACGCATTCGATTTTGATGGGCAGTATATGAAAACATTCTAAATTATTTTAGCATTAAACGGTTCTCAGATTATTTTTTAGTATAACCATTACTTTCGCAGTTATTAGGACAAAGGTGGAAAAAATTTTTTGTTTTTCCTAAAAATTTCAAAATATTCAATTTCTAAGAATTCGCAAAAATTAGAAAGCCAGAAATATTTTTTTCACTTTTATTACATATGCACAAAGGTACATATAATACAAATAAAACAAACCATGATTCATGAAAATCCATGGACAAATACTTATTTTATTACACAAAAAGTAAAAGCTGTCATTACCTAAATTTGGTCAGACATAATGATATTAAAATAAATTCTACTAAATTAATTGGAATTATTTTGGCTTTAGTTCATTTTTAATTTCTAAAAGTTTTTTCGAAAGAAAATTTATTTTACAAATTTATGCGGACGTTTTCCAAAGAAAAATAAGAAAAATTAGGCGCTAGCAGAATGTAATGCTGCACTTTCTGGAGTGCTTCGCCCTTCATCAACATTCTTTGCATCTATGGACCATATTTGTGTAATTATAAATATCATTTATTTAACCAACTAACTTTGTAAATAAGAATACGAGATATATTCATATCAATATTAATTTGGTTAGACGAAAATCTACACACAAACCAACGTATTTCTTCACCGTTCTCTCTGTATTTCATCTTTTACATTTCTTTTTGCTTTTGTTTCAATCATCGATTAAACACGAATGCAATTTTATTTTAAGTTATTTTTACTTGCTTACTCACAACATTGTAGATGCTGTTTCAGTATCATATTAATTTTTATTAGGAAGCATGCATGTGCGCTGTGCCTTGCGTGCTTACAATTTAATTTTTATTAAAAATTAGAATTTTTAAACTGTGAATATTATAAATAAATTGAAAGAAAATTCCTACCATGCGGCTCAGTTTACCTCTTTCTCCATTTTTTTAATTTAATTTAAAGCTATGTATAATTTCCCGCCTTTTTTTCTCCATCTTTAAGTTTAAAGTTAAGTTTCTGAGTCAAATCTGAGCTTCTGGCATACCGCTTAAGGGAGCGATACAATTTAATAAAGTGATGTGAAGTCAACTGTATACCGGCGCCGATATATGCCGTATTCAAAGTTTTATACAACTATAGATAATATGTGCTTCTGCTACAACAAGAACAAGAAGTAAAGAAAGTCTTAAGGCCGTTTTACTACATGTTGGTAACAAAAAACCATCAATATCTATTGCACATGCCGTGAATATGAAAGGCCAGTTTATTAAAAAATATCAATTATGAAATCCACAATTGGAAACTGTGTTGCGACTTAAAAGTTGTAACAATTTTAAGAGGTCTCCAAGGTGGTTACACAAAGTACTGCTGTTTTCTATGCCTCTGAGATAGCCGAGATCGTAATATGCACTATATGGAAGAGGACTGGCCGATAAATGCGCAAAATACAATAGGTCAACATAATTGAAAATATCCGGCCCTGATTAAAAAGGAGAATGTAATATTAACACCTCTAAATATAACACTGGGCTTAGTTAAAAATTTTGTAAAAGCGTAGTAGAAAGTAGAGTCTTTACTTATTTAAGATAATAATTCCAAAAATGACAATTGGAAAAATTTCCGAAGGCGTTTTTAATGGTCCTCTAATCCCAAAACTGCTTCGAAGCACATTTGAAGACTTGTTGCGTTTAATAAAAATTTTCTTAGTTAAACTCTTATGTTAATTTAAGGTGTAAAAATGTCGCTAAAAATACATTTCCTACATTCGGATTTTTTTTCGGAAAACCGTGACGACGTAAGTAACGAGCATGGTAAACAATTCCATCAACAACTTAAGTCCATGGAGCCACTTTATCAGGGCATATGTAATGAAAACATAATGGGAGATTTTACTTGGTGCCTTATAAGAGAATCAAATCCTGAAAATCATACAAGACAAAACAAAAGTAAAAATTATTTTTATCTAAAAAAAAAAAAAATAAAACTATTCTTTACTTTATTTAATGTCACTACATTCTGCTATGGTAAACTGTTGCTGCAAATTTAGGCAATGACAGCAAAAAGTATGTTTTATCCAAAATTGGGTACTTTTTCCTTTTTGTGGAATAAAATTGGTATTTGTCCATGGATTTTCATCAATCATGATTTGCTTTATTTGTATTATATGTACCTTTGTGAATATATAATAAAAGTGGAAAATATTTTAAGCTTTCTGATTTTTGCGAATTTTTAGAAATCGAAAAATTTGAAATTTTTATGAAAACAAATTTTTTTCCATTTCTGTCCTAATAACTGCTAAAGTAACGATTATACAAAAAAATTATCTGAGAACCTTTTAATGCTGAAATAATTTAGAATGTTTTCATGTACTGCCCAACAAAATCGAATACGTGGTTTTAAAGTTATGATTGTATGTGCGAAGCTCACTCTTAAAAATCTGCAAATTTAGAAAAAATTTAAAAAAAAAATACTGATGATTTTTGCAGTTAGGCAACCATAACACATGAAAAAAATATAATAGTTGTTCAATGTTTTTTTTGCTTGTTGCATAGTGTGATCGGACTATGACTTTAAGACATTTAGTATGTTCTTAATAAAATTTAGAATAAGCTAGTTTACAATTGGGCTCTGAAAACTCTTTTTGTTAGAAAATTAGAAGCCTATAAATTAAGAAATTGTACAAAATAACAGGTGGTATTCTATTTTTTCTTATGTAATTTAAATTTACTTCGATACTAGCAAAGCCATTCTAAGGATAACCTTTAGCAAATGCGAATAAAAGCAAAATTAGGCTAAAAATTGTAACTTCTCTCCCTCCAGCCCTATCCAAACGTAGCCAACTCTGAAACAAAATTTATAAATTATTGTAGAATTCCTCTTAGTGCAAAGCACAAACTAAACAGACGTAAACGGAATTTTAGTCCCCTTTTGTTGACTACATACTCAAAAAACTATGTCGAATCTTATATACCCTTCACCATCTATGTAAATCTAGTTTAGTGAAGTAACTTCAGTCAAACAAACAAATATTGGGGTAGCAGAGAATTAAAAAATAAGTACTATATATATTATAATATAAAAATGCCATTGGATCTTAATGGGTTAAGAATTAAAAAAAAAAATTTAGTTTTTTCGTAAAGATCACTTTAAAAGCCCATATTGATATTAAAATTTGAAGATTTCACAGCCCCGTAATGCAGAAAATATGGGCAAGGGCCAATTTTTTCACGTTTTGCTTTATTATATATATTTATTTTTTTGATTTTAGTTGCGTGGCGTGGTGTTTTGCCTGCTGCCTCGAAGGATATGGACCGATTATGCTGATTTCCAATAGCAGGTCTTTCGGCAAAATTGAAGGTTGCCATTTAACCTAAAATCTTAACCTAAAATCTTACATTAAAAAGAGTTTTGCTATTGCTTACATTTTACTAACAAATTGTTTATATATGATCAGATGACAAGGCGATTTAAATTTTTGATTTCAGAAGGCCTATGTACGAGTATCTATAAATTTCTTGCCGGCAGATGAAATTGTATTACAATCGAAATGGGCATTTTCTTGCAAAAAAATATGCAAAGAATTGGCGGCTGTAAGTTTTGATTTGTAATTAAAAGCTACTTAATTTCGGAAGTAATTATCAATGAGTTCTAGAAAAGTACTTAGAAATTCTCATAGACAATCACTAATATCCTTATGTGTGTCTGGAAAATAATTCTGAAAAACTGAAAAATTACCATGATATTTTATTTTCATTTGTTTTTTATCTTTTTTTTCTCATCTTTTCCAAATTTGTAGAACAAGAAAATACAAATCTCACTTTATATTAGCTTTAATAAAGGTTTCTGCTTACTTAAAAATACTTAAAGTTAACAAAGGTTTAATAAAGGTATTATAGAATAAAAACTTTTTTTGAACAGAACTTTAAGAAATTTTGCTTAGCAACGGCACATAAATAAAGATGCTTCATGTTTTTTTGGATACGGCCGAAAATGAAAGTATAAAATAAACAAAGTACAATTTTGTAAAATTTTAACCTTATATTTAATTCACTACAGGTCAAAAGAAAAAACACATAAGCAGTACGATAAGGTGGTTACTATAAGCGTCCTAAAGAATAAATCAAGCCATTCTGTGGGTAGAAGTGCTATCAACACTAAACGACACTACATGAAAGAAAGTATGGCCTGTATTATGTCAATGCTAGATGATTAAGACTTTGAGACAGTGGATTGTAATCAGCTCCCACTCCGTGCCTCTAAAACACACTTGAACTCGTTTTTATTAAGGCGAAAAATTTTTTGAAATTTGTAAGACTAAAGTATTATTTTCCACATATATATGTATATTAAACAAAAGTCTCACAATTTATCAGCCACCTCGAATAGATCACAAATGCCTCTTACTCACGTACATAGGTATGTATGTTTTGCCACCTTTTTCTTATTCCTTCATAGCTGATGCTTTAGTTAATTATTTTTCACACAGTACTAAGTTTTTGTTTGTTCATTATACCCTTCACCACAAAAAGTGGAAAAGGATATATCTAAGTTTGTCATTCCGTTTCCGACCCCATAAAGTATATGCATTCTGACTTCTTATGCATAGCGATTGAGCGATTTCCGTCTGTCCGTCTGTGTTAAAAAAATAAATATGCCAATCGATCAGATATAGTGTTGAAAGAGGTGTTCTTAGAAATCAGCATGATCGGTCCATGACCTTAGAGGCATCAGGCAAAACACCACGCCTACCTCAAATTTTGCATGTCATTTGGAACAATAAACTAACTCCAATCAAAAAAATAAATATATGGAGCGATAGAGGATTAAAAAATAAGAAAAAATTGGCGCTGAAATTTTAAAATTTTATATTGTATTATTATGGGTATCATTTTCAAGCTTTCGAAGAGATCTTTAAGGTAATATAAAAAATTTTAAAAATGCCTTACCCACTAAGAGTCAAGATGTCATTTTTAAGAAAAATTATATATGTATAGGCAATACCAATAATTTTTTTAAGTTCCCTGTTAGCTCACTATTTGCTTTTTTGATTGAAGTTGCGTCACTAAACTAGGTCTACATAGATGGTGAAGGGTATATAAGATTCGGCATAGCCGAATATAGCACTCTTGCTTGTTTGTTTTAATATTAATTTTTGTGCACTAAATTTGATTTTCTCTTTAACTCTTTAGAAAAATTTTTTTTTGTTTCTATTTCAACCGTATCACAGCAAGGAACCTAATTATAACACACTCTGCTCTTTTTCTTTTTGTTCATTATTTTGTTAGAATACCTTTTTTTTGGATCACTGCATCCGTCATCAGCGTTCTTCGCATCTGATTACCGTAAGTAAGTACGTAAGTAAGTTTTGTGTGGACTTCGTCCAAGCAAATTTATATTGATT
Organism: Gymnosoma rotundatum; assembly: GCA_916610165.2. Lineage (NCBI taxonomy): Eukaryota > Metazoa > Arthropoda > Insecta > Diptera > Tachinidae > Gymnosoma > Gymnosoma rotundatum. The sequence goes on from OU744340.1 coordinate 33,348,647, forward strand.
GATAGAAGATATAGTCAATTTAAATTTGCTTGGACGAATTCCACAAAAAACTTAACGCATTTTTTTTTTGTTCTCTTTGTAATGTCTTAATTGTAGAAGAGGTGGAGAAAAATTGTTGTAAAAATTACGCTACGTGGTCAGCTTATTAGAATACTGAGTCTGTTGTTATGCTTATATTAATATTCCGAGGTGACGCAAAAATATCTTCATTTACAGTAAACTCTTTAGCTAAAAGTTAATAAAGCACTACTATCGAACTTACTGGTACTGCGATATAAACATACACATTTAACCAATTCACAGAGTGTGCTATCGTATCATATTTGTTGAATTTTGTAAACTAGTATGACTGTCTTAAAGATGTCGTTAGCTCTTACCGTATAAAAATATTTTAGTACCAACGTTTTTTTTGCGTTCCATGTAAGTTGAACATATAAAAATGATACTGGAAATAATAAAAACCACGGGAGAAGGAAAGGAAATAACTTATTGAGTGTTTGCATAAAAATAAAATACGATTTTACTTTTTAGACCAAGCAATAATAATAACAATAGTGGTGCCTACATAAATAAATGATCTTCTCAACCTGCAAATGGATGAAAGGACCTCAAGGTTTGTGTCTTGTTTTCAGACTACTTACATGTAAATACGTAAGCTAGGAATATCCTTTCAGGATAAAAGAGCCATCTAAGAATCAGATTCCGAAAAATGCGAAATAAGCATGTAATCTAAATTTTTTAAGGCTTAACAGGGGCTGAAAGTATGGAAGGAACAATCATTAAATATCATATGTCTTTTATGGTTTTTATGAAATTACCCAGCAAAAAATTAGGCTTTAGCGTATAATGACCTCCTTTTGTGATTGCCATATTTTGTTTCCCGCTTACAAAACACATTACATACTTCTCAAAAGAAGGAAGAAGTAATACGTACTAATGGTCATCACTACATCGTGACATAATCAGTGCAACCAATTCTCAGTAGTTGTATATAAAGTCTCACGCCGCGTTAAAATCATAAGGTTGGTAACCTAGTTGGAAAGCACTTCCACCAAAATTTATTAATTCCATATTCGATTACTTTTTTAAAAAAATTTTGCTGGGTAGGTTTTATCGATTTTAAAACGATTTTTTTTTTAATGCAGAGTGTTAATAATGAAGCTTGTTTAATTTTTTAAACCTTTAATTGTTGGCACGAATATGCACAAAAAAAACTATAAATATCGATACAGACGAGGGAACATCATTAGGAAACACGGAATTTCAGATAATAAAAAATTTTCAATAACTAACGATAACGAAAGATTCTGATTGTTCGGGCTGCGTTATGACTACTTTAGTAGCGGAAGCAACTTTTATTGGTGTTGTACAAATTGTAGAAAAATCGGAGTTGATTTCTTCAAGTTCTGTCAAAGAAGGAAGGCAACTTTTCAAGCTATTCAAAAGAATTTTATAGATCTTTCTAACCGGGTGTTCGATTTTGGAAAGCTGTTTCACGAGTTGACTTCGCTTAATAATTTGAAATCTCCCGTATAATTTTTACCAAAGCGATGTAAATCAGCTAGAAATACCAGTAGATTAAATTCTGCTCCTAGTCCAGTTCCTTTTGTCTATAATAAAGTTAATAATAAAACCGATCAACCTATATTAACTTCTGCATCAAGTGTACCTTAAATTGTTTCTCTGATTAAGGAAGTGATAAAGAACTCATCAGTTGGTCAGACTAAACCGGTATCTGAAAACCTAAATATTGCTATTTCCCATTCTGGTTCCAGAGAGTTATGTGTAATACTTCCAAAGAGATATATATTTTTATCTCGTTTTGCTCCTGTACTACCACTGCACTGATGATATTGAAAATTTTTTAAAAACTAAAGTTAATTCAAATATTGACGTCTCCAAATGTAAAATTTCATTTGATCAGCCTAGAAGTATTGCATCTTTTAAAAAAACTCTTCGCTACGAAATATTTAATCCATTGATTGAAGTTTACTTCTGGCATAATAATGCACTTGTCCAAACAACAAATCATAGTATTGTAACATTTGTAATTATATTTTTGTCTAGCAAAACAATAACATTATAAAGTATAAACATAATTATGTTCAAACGTAAGCATTAAATGGTTAAATTTAAATAGCATAATTTGGGTGAAAATGTCATGTTATATAATTGTAATATAATATAGTTTCGTGAGTGCAAAATTTTCCTGATATAATAGACTTAGTTATTATTATTTTGTTCTTTAACGGTTTGTCATAAAAATTATTTAAAAACATAAATTCACAAAAAAATCAATTATTTGCATCTATCATAGGCTACAAGTTTCAGTTATATAAAAATATAGTTTATAAGCCCAAATAAATGATTTCACAACTGTGCACAAAAATAAAGATTTATATGCATCAACAATTTTTTAAATGTTTTGGTTCCCATTTTATTTGTTTTTATATTTTGCATATTTTTTTAATTATTTATTTTGTACATCAATTTTTTTTCACTTTCTTTAAGAATAAAAAACAATTTTATATTTTAGCTACCAGAAAAATTACTAAACTGTCAAAAACTAGAACAAAATATGTTTTGCGCAAACAATATTATATTGCTTTTAATCACACTTTGATTAATAATAATATACTATGGTCAAATGTTTTATATTATTTTTATGAGTTATAAAAATATATTTGTTTTAGTTGGAATTATTTTAGTTAAAACAAACCATGTTGGTTTTTGTACACAGTAACCATATAATCGTTAAAAGTAAACAAAACATGTTTATCGTGACCAAAGTTTTGGTAAAAACAACTATAATTGGTTATCCGTAACTATACATTGTTACAAAGAACATAAAATGTTTATTGTGACCATACCACAACCATGTTTTTTTCTGCGTGTAAGCAATATAAATCTTAATATTGCTCGACGATCTACCCGCTACTGGTCACTGTTACATCTTCAAGTTTTCCATGCAAATTACACAGATGTTGATTCGTTTAGAAAAATGAGCAAACAATTTAATGCACTATTCAGTCTTACAGATTTTTCCGTCAATATAAATGTAAAACGTAATATTATTTTGTCTTTAAATAAACAAATAGAATAGATATTAAGTGAAACATGCTCACGTGTAGTTTTTTCTTCAGTTGCTAAAGTGATGTAATTCTACATGGCTGTAATTTCAGGTGATAAATAATACAAAATTAGACTTGGATATAAAACTTGTGTAACATTGTTGTACAACCTGAGCCAAGTTTCAGCGTTTTCAAGCTACGTCGTTTTCATCTAAGATCTCTAAACATGCTTCAGACCTTTTTCATTTTTTTTTCAATTTGTATTTAGTGCAGAAACTATTTAACAAATTTAAGAACTAAAATATTAAAATTTTTATGAAAAAAATCTCTTATCAAATTAATGCTTTAAAGAAAACGTTTCTTTAATTTCATAAACTTTTAATATGTTTTAAATTAATCAGCACATTTCGAAATGTCACTATCTACACACTCTTGAATTCACGCAATTGAATAAGCATGGGAAATTGCTTTATTCTGACATATCCACACATACATGCACAAAACAAACCTACTAATCAAACAAATGTCACCAAAATTTTACCTCAGCTACTTATATCAACACCAAATATGTACACACGTATGTATGTATGTATGGACGTATTTATGTATGTATGTATATATGTACGTATACGAGTTTTTAAATTAATGTTCGAAATTTGTACTAATGATGCGCACATGATGCACCCTATTTAAGATTTTTTAAAACATATAAAACCACAGCTAGCTGAGATTTGCTTAAAAAACACTAGTATTCAATACTCCTCCTTGAAAATTTTTACCACTTTAAAATACTAATCATCTTAAACCTAAAACTCACTTTTTTAACAACAACAACAAAAAATTGGGACATTTTCCCTTTCCAAACTCAGGTCTACTTTGGATGCACTCTCCATTTCTTACTCTGTGCCTCTGGCTACATTTCTTCCGACGTCCTTGTGCTAGCTAAATATCCACTTTTTAATAACTTACGCAGCGAAACTTCTATGATACCCTGACGATACTCAAACAATTTGATTTCCTGTTTACTACTCGCGCATGCTATCCGGACCATACTACGCTGTGGCTGCGACCGAACAAACATTTCTCAGTCTCATGTTTTACTACCACCGCACACTATTGTTATGATGTTCCATTCCATTTTGTTTCATCCTTCGATAACTACACAACTATTTGTTTTGGTTTTCTAAAGAACTTATTTTACGGTACAGGCGTTTCTTACCAACTCAGCTGCCGGGAGGTTTATGCAGCTGTTTTTAGAAAGGGCAAGGCCAGATACAAGGATATGTAATACATCTCTTGCATTGCTGAAACTTTTTTCAGTGTAATTCGCCTTTTATCAGAAATGATTTTATAATTTTACTTTCAATTATTAAAAATTAATGAAATAGATAAGGTGAAGGACGTTAATAGGATTACATATGTTTGCTTAGAAGAATACGACAAACTAACAGTATAAATGAAATGCATTTGAAATTATTAAGGGCTTTGGAATCATTTGAAAAGTGCCGTAAGTAAGAGTAAAAATAAAAAGAAATAAGATAATCCCAGCAAAAAATTTTTGTAAAGGTAATCGAGTGTGGAAATAAGCATTTTTGGCGGATGTTCTTCCCAACTAGATTGAAAACCTAATGATTTTAACAAGGCATAAGACTTTTATAATCAATTACTGGGAATCGATTACATTAATTATTGAAGGAATTAATGAGAACCATTAGTACGTATTTTAAGGTATACTCTTTTAACATAAAGAGCTAGTTCCATTTCTACTTCCTTTTTTGGAAACTAATGTAATGTGTTTTGTAAGCGAGTAATAAAATATGGCAATCACAAAAGTAAGTCATTATGTGGCAAGTACATTTTAAGGTGTTGTCTAATTTTTTACTAGGAATAAAACTCATACTGACAAAAAAAAATGTATGCTGTTTGTCAATTTGTTGAATTGATTTTCATGTTTATTGAACAAAATAAAAACAAAAAATATATTGATTCAACAGTTTATCAAATCAAAAATTGGTTTTATTAGATGAAAAAGGTTCTTTGATAAAATAATTTTTTCACTTGATTATGTTAATAGTTGAGTAGTAAAATATTTTGATTTAAAAGTTTATCAAATCCACAATCTTTTATTGGATATATGCAAATCTTAATTAAAATTTACAATGATTGGACAAAAAGCTTTATCTATATTATACTTTTCTTTCCAGCTAAACCAAAATAAGAAACAAATGTATATTAAAATATCGTTTCATTTATAAAAAAATTATGTTAATTTTTTTAATTCTATTAAAGTAGCATTACCAAGTATACATTTTTATATTCTATGAGTACAAAATTTCATAAAATATAATATGTATTATTGAATATAATTTCGATATTCCTCTTTTGTTTCTGCAATTATAGTAAAAGAATTTTGATATCCTCTACTGCAAATTTTTTTCGGATTTTGCCCCCAAATTTGTCCGTTAAAATTTTTCGCTGCAGAGAGAACTAAAATGCATAAAATAAAAAATCGAAAAAATCCTCGATTCCTGAATGAAATAAATTTAAATTATAAACTAAAAGGATAAAAAGTAAAATTAATTTACCATGGTTATATTATAGTTATTCTTTTAGCATTTTACTTCTATGTAGTAAAAACCTTCATTGATGAGACCTTCTTGCCTTTATCATTTATAGTGCTGTCAGTTGAAAATACATATAAAGTCTCGACAGGTTTGTTTTCTGTTAGTATTTTTCTAACATATAACCCGTTCACATATTTTTAAATAAGGTTTTTATGTATGCAGCTATCTCCTCAAAATTTTTTCGTTTTACGCCGGTTTCAATTAAACTGCAAATTGGATTTATAATATAGATTTCAATGGATTTTTGCAGCGACATACGTCACTCCGATTGTAGTTATTATTAGACTATAACTGAACGACAAGTTTGTTTGCAAATTCTATAACATTCTCAAAACATTTGTTATAAAAATAAGATGGATTTGGAAATGTGTTATTGGAGGAAGACTCTTCTGCATTTAAATTATTGAAATCACTGCTATCACATTTGCATGTTTTTTCTACCGTCAATTAATTATTTAACTGATTTTTTTTAAATGATTAACACATGTCTTTTAAAGCTGTCTTTTGACGAAATTGTTGGTAACATTCTCCAAACTAAATGGGTGTCGAAGGATGTGTAGTGCACAAAAAAACTTGTGCAGAATAAAATGCCTCATTGCTAAATGAACGCTTAATTATATTGTACGTATGTATGTATGTGTATTTATTTTATATATTTTTTAAACAAAACTTTATACTCTTTCAACGCCAAAAAACAAAAAAACTTTATATTTTGTGACTTTTATTTTTCACTCAAACTTTTTTTGCAAAGGTAACTTATAGAATAAATGAATAGATAAATGTACGGAATAATTTTATAAGCTATCAATTCGCATGTATATATATGTACATACATATATATTCCGTTTTACCCTGGAGTTAATGTCGACGTCGTTGACGGCGTCAAATGTCAAAAAAAAAGTTGAATCGTATGAAATTGTATGTGAGCAGTTAATCTCAACGCGTTGAAATGCCGTCAACGACGCACGGTGGTTCAGAATTAATTTTCATTGGCCGAAACCTATATTTTTTGTTGACACAGATTCTTAAAATTTTTATGTCACCAGAAAGAAAACAGATCAAAACTACGGTAGCCGAAAAATTGGGTCAAAATATTCGCAGTAGTGGGCGTGGCATGCTGCTAAAGGCAAAGAATTTATGTTAATTTAAAAATAAAATAAAAATTGTAATATTTGATCTCATATTAATTGCGATTTCTTAAAAACTGTTATCGATATTGAGCTGCGGTTTTTTTTGTTATGTTGGGTGAACTGTTGTTTTTAAGAAATGATATATGCGCACCCTGTATAACTTGTAAATAGGGTGTTATGTTTAAAATTGGAAACCTTCATATATTCGCAAAGTTTGAAGTTTAGTAGTATATAACTTCTAAAGGACAAAAAAGGACAAAAATCCAAAACCACCAAAAGAAAGGCAAAAGTGTTTTCTTCAAGCCTATATATACTTTTGCACCCGCCCGGATCCGCCCGTAGAACACTTTTTCTATTTTAATGAAAATACTCAGCATTTTTACAAACAAATTTCTATCAAAACTGCTAGTAAATTTACTTTAGAAGTCATTCACTGCCAAAAGTACTAATTGCAGATAGCAAAACGTAAGCGGAAAGAGAGGAATCTAACTAAAAAGTTAATTTTATTCGAAAATTGAGAGTTTTAGTACACAAAACAATTTTTGGTAAAATTTCCTTAAAATCCAGTATAAGTTGTATATGACAAATTTTCCCATAGAAAACTTGTATAAACCGAATCAATTTAGGTAGTTAAACTTAGTTTTTTGTGTTTAGGTAATCTACTTTAGGTTTAACACTTTTATATGTAGTATAAATCACAATAATTTGGAAATAAATTTTATTTCGGTACAAGTATTCGATTTAAAAAGGCAAATTTATTGTACGTTTTCCAAATCAGCTTAGGTAGTTGAACTTGGTTTTTGTCTTAAAAAATCTCATACAAAAGAAAAATACCTGAGCTAGCCTAGGTAATAATAGCTCTAATATTTTTTTGTGTGTACGTAATCTACTTTAAGTTTGACATTTCTTTATTGAGTATATAAGGACAAAAATTTGGAAATAAATTTTACTGTCAGACAAGAATTCGATTTGAAAAGGTTGATAAATTTTTGGAAGTTATTTTTATAGAACTTCAACAAATACATTATTTTCAGCTTAATTAAAATATGGAAACTTTCAGCTATAATGAATTGACCGAAGAATATTTTAAAAACAAATACAAAGAAGATGTTCTAAACCATATTGAAAGAAAATTGAACATAAATGCTATCAGCAGTGAAACGCAATTGGAAATAAAAAACAAAGTATCTGATTTCGTAAAAATATTGCAAATTTTTGATTATTTGATTTTGATTGCAAATTGGGTTGATTATAGATCAACCAAAACAAGGATCAGGTAACACAAACGATGGCAACACCGCAAGAAGATTTTTTTTTTTGATCTCGAAACTACATCTGATATAACAGGTGTTGATATAGATGTTATTTCAAGATTTAAAACAATTACTGAAGTACTTAGGTGCAATGAACTAATTAATGCTAAAAAATTTGGTGATTACGCCAAGGAAACCGCTGCTATATATACATCCAAATACAAATATAGAAATATGTCAGCAACAGTGCATAAAGTTCTTTATCATGGAGAAAAGGTCATTAAGCACCAATTATTACCAATTGGAGATTTGTCAGACGAAGCCCAGGAAAAAAGAAACAAGGAAGATGAAGATTTATTTCATATATTATTGGCAACTTCAGATCCCTTCATCTCTAGCATTCGAAGTCAATGGAAATTGAATTATTCGGAACTAAATGCCGAAGCTAAGGCACTGCTACAGGACACAGGTAATACAGAGCAGAATATAGAATATTTACAGGAAATATTCCAGCCAAATGAATAATAATTATAATTTGAATTTAGTATTTGAATAAAATAAAGTATACAGACATTAATATAAATAAATATGTATATAATTAAAGAAAAATTAAATTACACTGTTTTGTTTTAAAATTGACCAAAAACTAGGAAATATGTAAGTATTGTTAGGCATAAAGTTGAAATTTGGACAATCCTAATGAAAATACGTAAAATACCTCAGTGAAAATAGGGGCCACCCTAAGGACAGCAAAATATTGTATTGTCATCCAAGATTGACCCGTGGAGCAAATTTGAGCCACATTGTTTAAGGGAAAGTGGGTCAAAAATGAGTTGGCACATTTGAAACGGAATTTCAAACAAGAATTAGGAAAAGCAAATCGAAAGTTCAACTTTAGGCTTCAATTTCTCAGCAACCGCTGAACCGATTTTAATAAGGCCCAAACTCGGTAAAAGCTTAAGATGTTGTCTATTGACTAAAAAAAGAACTACTAAAAAATCTTTATTAGTTAAAAAGTTACAGAGTTTTGGCCAATGAAAAACGTTTCTGAACCACTGTGCGACGTCGACATTAACTCCAGGGTTAGTTGCAGCCTTTTATGAACTTGAACATTGTAACAACAACAAAAAGAGGAAAATTAGTTTTAATCTGATACATCGTTAATTAAATCGGTTTGTTGGTTTTTTTAGAAGAACAATTTTAACTACCTTTTCTATTTATTCAACTATATTTTTAATCGAATAATTAAATATTTTGGAAAAAATTGTAGACAGTTTGTGAAATAAATATTTTTGATGTATATAATACATTTTTAATATACATAGTACATATATCTTATAATTATTATCTTATATATCTTTTAAGAAATGCAAAACTATGAAGGAACCTAAATATAAATTGCAAACGCGTTGTGGCGTATTCCCACAAACTTAAATAGTGATATATTTTTTTGCATAAGTACTAGAATATGATTATATGTAGAGCAAAGAAGAAACGACGATGGTCTGATCACATGCAGTTTAGAATCATTTATCAAACCAGCTTTATTTTGCATGCTGCTAACGTCTAATGACATTTGAATACAAAGATAGTTGAGTTTTCTTTGTATCACGTTTTACACTTCACATCAACTATCCTACTCACACAATATTAATGTATGTAATTGGGTTATACAACGCACCCACTCACATTTCTGTGTGTTTAAACATATCAATGAATATATTAAAACTTTGTGTAATAAATATATTTAACGTGACCGGATGGTTCTATCAAAATGCAGGACCTGATCGATTAATAAGCTAGATCCTGAAGAATATAATATAAAATACTTAGATATACCCTTTTCCACTTGTGCTGAAGGGTATAAAAAGTGAACTGTGATTCAAACGTGCACTAGTTTAAAAAAAAAACGAGATAGATATTTATATAGAAGCTCCAAAATTGTATACTAATTAAAAATATAAGGAAAATGATGATAAGTGAGGGAGAGAAAAATGCGCGGAATCGATTTTAGCAAAAAAAAAAAAAAAAAAAATAATATATTTGAAACATAAATATGTCCTGATTCATCGGGTCCATTAGGCATATTAATCAAATAAAAAACTTGCTTTGAAGAGTGGTTCGTGATACGATTTTTCTCATTGGAGTAGCGAAGCTCCCCGGGAATAGCTAGTTTTTTATACAAATATGAATCGAAAAGTTAAAATCTAATTTTTTTCTTTTTTAATACTAATTTAGTAATTTAGTTAAAGGATAGAAATATATTTTTGCAACACAAAAGCAAACGCATCAAAATCATTTTGATGACCATATTTATACATATATAAGAAGAATTGATTTAAATAGTATTTATTATTAATATTATAAAACAGTTGTTAATATGAATAAATTAACTATTTTTTTTAAATAAAATATATTTTTTAAATAATATTCACTAAGTTTAGTCGACCTTTTTCTTTAATTAAAATGTAATTTTGAATAATTTTTGAGCTTGAAGGTCTTTTTTGAACAGTTATTTTATTTTTCAATATTTCGCCAACCTCCGGTTGGCATCTTCAGGAAATCTTAAAAAAATAAAATTTTTATATTATATATAATAAACATACATATTGACCACTGTACACACAAAATTTACTGATTACAACAACAATGTATAAACTTACAATATGAGTTACAATAAATAAACAAACAATAAAAATTAGTGTTTAACTTAATGTCTGTTATTGCACTGATTTGATTTCTTATTTTTTATTTATTATATGTCTATAGTTTTGCGCGCAATTTTCAATATCTGTTTTATAATTCATTCTCTTGTCCTGTGGTATGTTGATAATATGTAGCATTTCCAAGGTAAATCTCTTATTATATTTCTCTTCTGTGTCTAAAATCTCTATTTGATCAAAGTTTGGAGTATGTCCTCTCTCCGTACAGTGGGCTGCGAGTGCTGTTTTTTGTGTATTTGTTTTGTGTCTACATTTTATGTCTGATTTGTGTCCTGATATTCTGGTTTTTAGTTTGTTTTTTGTCGTACCAACATATACTTGATCGCATATGTTTTCCCCGTCCCCAGTGCAATTGATTTTATAAATAACATTTGATTTGTCCATCTTGTCTATTTTGCTTTTGGTTTTTGTGAATAGTTGTCTTAGCGTATTATGACTTTTAAATGCTATTTTATATTTGTCTGCATTAAATAATCCAGCATTTTTTATTCGTTCTGAGAACTCTGGTATATATAGAACGGATTTATAAATTTTTTTCTGTTGTCTCAGTATTACTTTTATTTGTTTTGTCCAAACTGTTATGTTTTAAATTATTAAAAATAAGTTTCTTTATTAAAGTGTCAGGCAAGGAGTTACTTTTCAAAATAGATCTTATTTTCTTGATATTATTTTCATGGAAACATTCGTCACTTATTGTCAAAACTCGTCTTATAAAATTGTTTGCGGTATTAATTATTATTGTTTTTGGTTGGCACGAGTAGAAATTCACAATCCGTCCAGATCCAGTAGGCTTTTGGTACCAGTCAATATAAATTTTGTTGTCTCTCCTTATAATTAATGTGTCAAGATATGGTAACTTGCCTTGTTTCTCTTCTTCACTTGTAAACTTAATTCTAGGATGGAAATTGTTTAGTTCTCTTAAAGTTTCGTCAATTGCATCTTTTTTCACTATCCCAAAGAGGTCGTCTACATATTTCGTCAGGACTCTAGGCTGTACTTTTAATTTTTTTCTCGTTTCATTTAATAATTCATCCAAAACAATGTCAGCTACAATAGGTGATGCTGGAGAACCCATAGGTAAACCACTGTGTTGACTGTAGACCTTGTCCTTATATCTAAAATATCTATTGTCTTTAATACAGAATTTAAGTATTTTTAAAAATAGGCCCTTAGAAATTGATGATACTATTCTTACAGATATAATGACTTATAGAAGACTAAATAAGGACCCTACATCATCATTACAAAAGAAAAACAACGAATTGATTGATGATCTTTATAAGTGCAATATAATATCAACGATAGATCGCAAAAAACTTAAAAAGGACAATGTTATTGCACCTAGGATTTACGGACTACCCAAAATCCATAAAGAAGATATCCCCCTTAGACCAATATGCTCCACGATTAACTCACCTTCAATGGAACTCTGCAAAATTTTTGACGAATATATTAAAAAATCTTACGATTAATTCTGAATACAATATTAAGGACGCAATACAATTTAAAAATAGAATTAACAACTGTGCAATATCTGAAGACGAAAAATTAGTGTCCTTTGATGTAGTGTCGTTATTTCCGAGCATACCTGTGGACTACGCTATTGAACTAATAAGCAGAAAATGGAACGACATTGAAAAACATACATCAATTTCTAAGGACCTATTTTTAAAAATACTTAAATTCTGTATTAAAGACAATAGATATTTTAGATATAAGGACAAGGTCTACAGTCAACACAGTGGTTTACCTATGGGTTCTCCAGCATCACCTATTGTAGCTGACATTGTTTTGGATGAATTATTAAATGAAACGAGAAAAAAATTAAAAGTACAGCCTAGAGTCCTGACGAAATATGTAGACGACCTCTTTGGGATAGTGAAAAAAGATGCAATTGACGAAACTTTAAGAGAACTAAACAATTTCCATCCTAGAATTAAGTTTACAAGTGAAGAAGAGAAACAAGGCAAGTTACCATATCTTGACACATTAATTATAAGGAGAGACAACAAAATTTATATTGACTGGTACCAAAAGCCTACTGGATCTGGACGGATTGTGAATTTCTACTCGTGCCAACCAAAAACAATAATAATTAATACCGCAAACAATTTTATAAGACGAGTTTTGACAATAAGTGACGAATGTTTCCATGAAAATAATATCAAGAAAATAAGATCTATTTTGAAAAGTAACTCCTTCCCTGACACTTTAATAAAGAAACTTATTTTTAATAATTTAAAACATAACAGTTTGGACAAAACAAATAAAAGTAATACTGAGACAACAGAAAAAATTTATAAATCCGTTCTATATATACCAGAGTTCTCAGAACGAATAAAAAATGCTGGATTATTTAATGCAGACAAATATAAAATAGCATTTAAAAGTCATAATACGCTAAGACAACTATTCACAAAAACCAAAAGCAAAATAGACAAGATGGACAAATCAAATGTTATTTATAAAATCAATTGCACTGGGGACGGGGAAAACATATGCGATCAAGTATATGTTGGTACGACAAAAAACAAACTAAAAACCAGAATATCAGGACACAAATCAGACATAAAATGTAGACACAAAACAAATACACAAAAAACAGCACTCGCAGCCCACTGTACGGAGAGAGGACATACTCCAAACTTTGATCAAATAGAGATTTTAGACACAGAAGAGAAATATAATAAGAGATTTACCTTGGAAATGCTACATATTATCAACATACCACAGGACAAGAGAATGAATTATAAAACAGATATTGAAAATTGCGCGCAAAACTATAGACATATAATAAATAAAAAATAAGAAATCAAATCAGTGCAATAACAGACATTAAGTTAAACACTAATTTTTATTGTTTGTTTATTTATTGTAACTCATATTGTAAGTTTATACATTGTTGTTGTAATCAGTAAATTTTGTGTGTACAGTGGTCAATATGTATGTTTATTATATATAATATAAAAATTTTATTTTTTTAAGATTTCCTGAAGATGCCAACCGGAGGTTGGCGAAATATTGAAAAATAAAATAACTGTTCAAAAAAGACCTTCAAGCTCAAAAATTATTCAAAATTACATTTTTATATTTTTTAAAGTAAAAACTAAAAAAATTAACTTTATTAATATTTTTGGTTAGGTATTGGGAAGATACCTTAACCTCGATATAAAAGTTTGGAAATACATTTTTTTTGAACTTACTAAAACAGAAAAAAAATTGAAAAAGAAAAGTCACAGGGATATTTTGGTTGCAGGCATACCTCCGGCTGCCCGTAAAAGCTAAAAAACTTAATTTTAATGGCATTATGACGAGTGTATTCTATTTCTTTTAAATGGAATTCTAGAGTCAACTTGGTCAATCTGGATTGAGGTTTTTTAACTTTCGGTGGCCATGAAAGTCGCATTGGCTAAAAAGTGTTTTTTTGGTAATATAAAGCTTTTATTTCTTAAGTTTTTTTGTAGACCAAGTATTTTTTAAATATTGCAACAGAAACTGCAAAACATTATCTTTCGATCTTCCATATTTAATCATTGTGTCTGTTAATGGTGCACTCAAAGTATTATGTAGGTAAATTTAAATGAAAAAACACTTTTAACAACTACTTTTTCATTTAAAAAACGGTCAACTTACATTTCATTTAAATTAAATGTAATTTTCAATTGTTATTGAATGTTGATTTTATAACTAACAAAATATGTAAAAACAACTAATTTTTCATTTATTCCAACGCACGAAAAAACAACCTACCAGAAAAGTAAAAAGTACTGTTTTTTCATTTATTTTAACTAACAAAATGTAACCTACTAATGCATTAAAAATAACTGTTTCTGTATTAATTTTAATTTATAAAATTTATCCTACTAAAACAGTAAAATTAACAGCTTTTTTTTTATTCCAACCCTCTAAAAATAACCTACCAAAACAATAAAAACTACAGATTTTTTATTTATTTAAAACATTGCAATGTCTTTATTTATTTATTAATTGCTTATTTTATTTAAATACACAAATGCTATTTTTCTTCTTCTTTTTGATTTGCTTAACATATTTGTTCTTATTTGAAAATTTACGGATTTCAGGATTATTCTATGCTAAAAAAAATAAATTACATTTAAAAATTGTTTATATATGTGCAACCAATACTAAATATTTGTAAATATCGCTTATTTACAATTAGAACACCATAACTCAAAAACAAATCATTTCGAGATAATCGCAGTTGAATTTTTGACTTTTTCTCACCATCTACAATTGTTTAGACTCAGAAATTAAATCGATTGAAGAAAACTACTTACTATATAATAAAGGGGATATTTTTGACAAACAATGTGGATTTTTGAATTATGACGTTATATCCACAACTGTGTCATTAACTAAAATGTGCCGTTATTTAAGAAAAGAACACGCAGTTTTACTTTATATGCAAAAAGTCGACACATTTTAAAAAGATCACCTTTTTTATACATATATACAGTTACAAAACGAAATGTGACGATATTTTAGAAAGCAATATAAACTTCACGTTATGAACTTTACTCCATAACTCAAATGTGTGCTTCCTATTGACAAAAGAATGTCCACACATGAAATAAAATAACGACTTACTCTCTCAAAATTTTATATTTGGAGTTGTGACGTTGTGTTAGTAAATAAGGGATATGCCTGTAATTCAACAATTTAAATAACATACCTTAGGAAAATATTTTATATGTTGAAGACCACAGAAATTATTTTCTTTATTCTGTATCTGTAAAAAGGGAACATTATTTTTTCAATATTGCAAATTTAAAATTCTTTGTAAAATACTTACCAACATACATATTTTTGATGTTATTCCTCTATAAATTATTTTGTTACAATTTTTATTTTTAACTGACATATTTTCCAACAGTTAATATTTTTTTATATTATATTTTAAAACTACTGTAAAATAGTTTTTTTCTACTGACGAACTTTTTTTTAATGAAGTATTTCATTTTTACTGAAACAAGGTAAAAATTAATTGATAATTTTGACTGCACCGAAAATCAGTATTTTTTTGCCGTTAGCTTTTCTAACAACAGACAAAAAAGGTTAAATAAAAATTTTCTTTCTAAAACAACCACATTTTCATTTATTTTTAACTTTACTGAAACCTTCCTAAATAAACGGCAAACAGTTAATGTTAAAATTTTTTGAGTGTGGGCTTTGTAAACTACTTTGTAAATTGATTTTGATTTCTTTTTTCAATGCTTGTTACTATGACGTAATTTTCTGCTTCACTGTTGTTTTGGTACATAAGTCGCGAATGCACATCTGCATAGCCAAAACTTGTGTTGATAGAAAACTTATATCAATATCACACGCCAAAAGCGGTCCAACGTGCGAGACAATTACCTTAATGAACTGGTTTATAGTCAGTGTGAAGTAAGAATTTTCGACCAAAAATTATTTTATGGAACTTTGTCACAACGAATACTAAAGCCAATCTTTTCTTTTCCATCTGACTATATGAATTTTCTGCAGGTGTTAGTGATATAAAAGAAGGACATATTGCGTTAATCTATCCATCTGGGTACTTATGAAAAATACATGCATCTAAACCATTTTGAGACGCATTAGTAGCAACTATTATGTCCTTTGAAAGGCCATCATGTGTGAGCAATAACATTGAAGGTATTATCTCTGTTATTTTTGTAAAAAAAAGCTGGTAAAGTCTCTGGTACAATGACATTTAACGTTTGAGTTATTCAAATTTTCAAGCAGGCCTGGGAGTTCTCGAATTTTTTGCAAGCATTTGCTAGAAAATTTTACTGTACCTAGTTAGAAGCCTGGTTGAATATGATTTTGATTAATAATGTACCCTAGTTACTTCATTTTTTCAACAAAAAATATATATTTTGAAAATTAAACTTTTACACTTCATAAAGGCTTTTGCTGTGGTCTTCCTCGTATTTACAAACAAAATAATTGTTAAAGTAGGTCGCAACATTTGCCATTCCAGCAAACATTGTATCCATTACTTTTTAAATATGTTTTAAATCCATAAACAATACCGTTGTGACGATATAATAGGTGTTGTCATAGTTAAAATATGTTTTGGTTCTTCACCAACCCCAATTTGAAAAAAGCATCTAAATCTAAGTAGTATGGTGCTAAAATATTTTGCGTTTGAGTTTTGAATAATTTCTAGGGTATTGATTAAATACTTTACAAGGGCATTACTCAAACCGGTCGAAAAGTCGGCACAGGTTCTAACAGATCCATTTGGCTTCCTTATAACATCTACAAAAGCTATGTCCTGTAACCTTCAAGAAGATGTTATACAGCATAAGTCACTGGACCAGCGTTGCCACACAAGAAATTGACTTTCTACCAATAATTTTCAAAAATTCTACCAAAATCGTTCACAGCCTACCAAAAATTTAAAAATGCATTTCTTGCACATAAACTCTATTATACTCATTTGGTTTTTTTTTCCGTAATTGTTGAGATGGAAGTTTATCTTTTTAGAATGAACACCCATCCCTTTCCTGAAGCCAATCAAACTCGCTCAACCATTCGGTTCTAAATTTTCTTTTGACTGTTTCTTTACAATGTTCCTTAAAAGTATTATATTATTTAAAAATGTTTTAAAACAAAAATTTAAAGAGTGGTTTTACCTGGTTGATGGTATGTCGTCTTCTGAAATTTTATTTTTTTCATTTAATTTTGAAAAAATACATGCAATATTAGCAAATATTTATGTAATTAAAAGGAAAGTATTTACAATTAAAAAAGTTTACTTACTTTTCCAATTTGTCTGTTAATTTTTTTAATACATACACTTGAAAATAAACCTCATTCAAAAATATTGTTAATTTCAATTTCATAATATTGTTCGGATTTCTTAAGGCCGGGGCATATAGAATCCGTCATACGTTGTACTTTGACATATTTGCCTGAAGTTAAAGTAACGACGGATGAGGTTGGCACAATGAGTACTTTGCTGACGGATTTTAAATCAGCTGTTAATCTTTTCATTAGTGTTGCCAGGGAAAGACAGAAAAAATATGATTTTTTTTTCAATAAAAGTTACATTTTGAAATTTTTCTTTAAGAAAATAGTAATTTAATGTAATTTGTGTAAAATTAAGGCGAGTTAAATATAAGGTGGCCGCACGGCTAAAAAAACAAAAACTCAATGTAATTTTGTTGTTGCATAGCACCATGTTGATGTCAAAAGTAGTTGGCTGAACAGAAGGAAGCCGAATTTAATTTACCCTTTTCTCATCATTCGATACTTTAAATAAAGTTGTACCAGTTAGTTTCTTTTTTTAAAATTATTTGAAAATTATATAATTTCTAAACTATTTTAAAATTTTGAAAACGTCGAACATAAACAAAAATTAGCTGGGCTATTAAGACCACCAGTAAATTAATACGCCTTGGCATAAAATATAGTAAAAAGTTTTATTCCATATGACAGGGAAAATAACAAGGCAACAAATTCATTTACCGAACAAAAACAAAAAAAAAAAAAAAAGAATAACGTATGAAATAAAATTTCATGCCGATGCTACTCATGAGAATTTATATTAGGACCCAATACTAATACTTCGGTATGAAAAAAGTGCATGCTCACCGTTTAATAAAATTATTTAAAGTACATAATCCAGCACTTCGTGAAGGAAATTAAAGAGTAGTGTTTTTCTAAATCGAGATATTGCTACGATTTTCAAATTTTTCAAGCGGAATAACTAAAGTTACTACCATTTTTCGCAAGTTTGAACAGAACGCACGAAATGCAGCTCATACTATTTCCCGGTTGGGAAACAATTGTTGTTTCTAAACTTGAAACAAGAACATTTCGTTTATTCAAACTAATTTTTTTAATGGGATTTTGATTGCATTTGAGGTAACCTTTGTAATTAAAACCGAATTGATATGTTAAGAATGGTAGATATGTTAAGTGAGATTTTTACATCAAATAATGAAACAAGTAATTTTTCACTGATATTACTTTATTTCGTGTTTGTATCAAAAGTTGCGAAAATTTGACCTAATATAACAAAAATTTTATAGAATAAATAAATTTTCAAAAGTTACAAAAATGTTAAAATTGTAACCAAACGGCAATACTGCTTTTAATGTATGTACAAAAAAAAATATGTGCAAAGGGAGAGTAAAGAGCACAGCAAGACAACAAAGAAGAAGAAGAAGCAATTGATATGTGTCAAAGTATTCAATAAACGCCAAAAGTTAAAAGTTGCTCAACTCTCATACTTTGTGTTGACGGAGACGTACTGATTGTGACAACACTCATAAGAAAACATGTATTTTAACTGAGTTGTCAGTTGAAAAAGTTGAAGTTTAACGTATGACGGATTCTATGTGCCCCGGCCTTTAAGCCATGGTTATAGCTTTAATCATCTCTATGCAAAAAGCAGAGATGTTTTTTATTTCACCTAAGACAGTTTTTGAAAACAGTGGTAGCACTATTCAAAGTTATTGTTTATTTAATTCAAAGTTACATTTTTTTTTTTTAATTATATGTTCTGAATTTTTAAGGTGAAAAATTTACTATTACTAAAAAAATGCTACAGGAGGAAATCCTACCAAAAATTTAAAAAAATGCAACAAGCCAACCAAACTACCAAACCGTTTTTTAAAATCGAAAAACTACCAAGTTTGGTCCGATTGGACCAAAGCGGCAACGCTGCACTGGACCTTATGAAAGAAAAAATGGTTGTTGTTGTATTGTTAAACCTCTACTGTATTTTCCATATGAAATTTTTGTAACGTTTCTTCTGATATAAAAGTTATATCAGATGCCGTATCAAACTGTATCTCGAAATTTTTACCGTTTATTTCAACAGTTTTATATTTTCGGTATAGATTTTATTTATTTAAAAATGGCATACTTTTTGTTTCGAGTTTGTTTTGTTTAATACTCTGTTTTTTGTTTTTTTTTTTTTTTTAATAACTCATTTTTGTCTTCTTAGCAACACTGCAATAACCTTCTTTCTGTAAATATACTTACTGGCAAAGAGCTTGCCACCACGAAACTAACGTGGATACTTAAGGACTATTCTTTTTTATTTTTTGTTTTGTCTGCGTGTAACTGATTCATTTGTAATGTATTTTTTCAACGTGATTAGACGTTGGCATTTTCTTGCAAAGGAGTCTTATGTAACAGAATTTCTTTCATTGTCAATTTTATTTAGCAATTTTGTTCGAATATACAAATCAGATGATCATTTTCATTTTAATTACTTTTTTTTTGTTATATAAATTAAGCACGTAAATTGATCAAGAAACTTCTCACTGAATTTAAATTATTCACATTGTTTATTTACGATCCTGCAAGCAGTTATACCTGATGTTGAACTGGGAGGTTTGTGTTCCGAAAAACTATGCAAGTGCAGTGATACTCAAAGGTAAGGAATTAACAAGGTATGGTATCATTATCACTTCGGATTTCTTGAGCGCTTTAGTTGTAGCCAAGTTTTTCACAAGTTCATGTAAAGACAAATTGTATTGTTGCTGCTATTGTTGAATTTGCTTTAATAACTCTGGGACGAAGGGTCTGTTTTGGGATATGTTTATAGTAGTATGTAGTTGTTATAGTTGCTTAAAAAACTGAGTCTATTATCTCATCATCATCTATTAATCATCAAAGAATAATATTTCCAAAATACGTTTTTGAACATTTTTACGCCTTTCTTTGGACATTTTTAACAGCTCTGTCGTTACAAGTTCGCCCAATAGATGCTCCGAACTACGCTGTAGGGTAGGCTGTGGTGATGGTGGCACTTGAAATTTGTTAAACTGTTGTGTTGGACTTACATTACTGTTATGCTGCTGTTGATGCGAGTGATTATGTTGAGGCAATTGTTGATAAAGTTGGAACAGAAAATCAGCATTTGACGAAAACATATTGGAAGATGAGGATTGTGAAATGTTATTGTGATTGTTGTTACCGCTTACATTATTTTGATTGTTCATAGAGGAGTTAGAGTGGGAACGTTGTAATGCTGCACTTGATGTGGAAGTAGCCATTGTTTGAAAAGGATTTTCTGCTTCAAGACCTTTATCAAATCCTGTAAGTTCAGAATGTTTTGTAGAACCATCTGAGACAGATTCCGTGTCAGTTTCATCTTTTCCAGCATTTTTACGTTTATTACTAGCAGCACTTGTTCTTCCGCTAGTTTCTTTTTCTTTTTTAGATTTTTCAGTTTTGGAGCTACTGCTGCTGGATGCCTCATCCTTAAGTCTTGGTTCTTCAAATTGCTGTATAAGATCTTGACAATTTAAATTTTCCTCAGGCTCCCAAGTATTATCAGATTCGGGATAGCCTTTCCATTTTAGAAAATATTCAACTTTTCCTTTTCGCACGCGTCTTGAACAAATTTTTTCTACCACATATTTAGCATCATCGTCCGAAGAGCCACTTCCAGAGACATCAGTGTCGTTCTTTTTTGATTTCATTTTTCACGTATTGGAGTTGTTTCAAGAAATCTTTTTTCCTGGAATTTTTTTTTTTTTTTTTTTTTTTTTTGTGCTGTTGATGGGATGATAGATTCTTCTTTCCTTGATGGGGTGGATAGATGGTTAGCACGTTATGCTTTCCGTTTGCCTCTGCTACAAGGGGACCGTCTTCTATCACTTTTTTGGGCTTCACAGAATTCCAGATGTATTTTAAAACTAGTTGTTTTTATTTTCACAAAGCTGAACAGTTTATATATTTTTCTTTCTTGTCTGTATATTTTCACAGTTTATTATATGTGTCTGCGTATTTAAAGCTGGATTTTGCTCCTATTTTTACAAAGTTTTTTAGCATATAATTTAAAAAAATTTTTTTTTTTTTTTTCAGGTTCTTTAGACACTTGTTTTTTAGAGTTTATTTAATTTTTAATCACACAAGATATTCTTTTTTTCACACAGGATTAAAAGAAACTTTTTTCCTTTATTAAGCTCCGGGGGTTTTTTTGCCTTGCCTAAGGAACCGCACTTCTTAAGGGCTTCTGGTTCCGAAGGACATAAATTTAAATTAAAAATTACTACGCGGCGTGCTACTTGAGGACTTAGTAGTATTTTTTATTGTCCTTTTAAATTTATTTTAAAAAGGAAATCTTACTTCGCGCCGTGCTACTTGAGGACTTATTGCGCGGAAGATATTATTTTATTATCCTTTTTTTTTTACATTTTATTTAAAAAGGAAACCCGTTATCGATTGCTCGGGCGCCAGTTATTATTTCTCTTAGTTAAAACTAAAAAAAAATAATTTTTGTTTTTCCGGTATCCACGACCGTTCTTTATTAAAATCAGATTAAAAACTTCAAACTTAATTTTACATGTTTTTAATTTATATTCTATTTTATGCTTAACTAGCTTAATTCTAAAAGTGGCGTGATTATTGGCTTTTAATAGTTGTTGCTATCGATTCTTAAGAAATGTTTTTGACAAAGACAATGCAATAAATTGCAGACATTGCTTAGGCTGCATTATTTTCAGGTGTAATGAACTCGTGAATAATTTCTTTGAAATCGATTGCAGCAACTTGGTGAATATAGCAATTTTGTATTTTTGTTTACTCAAATTTCATTTTGATTTATTTAACTTTTAATTTTAATAATTGTTTTTGTTAGCTTTTATTTTATTTTGATTTATTTTATTTTTATTTATTTTTGATAAATGTTTGTGTTAACTTCTATTAATACACTAGTGGTACCGTTAAGAAAATCTACTTATGTCTAATAATAAGAAAAAGGTAAGTAAAGAAGAATTATAAAACGTCAAAAATAGAAAAGAGTTGCCATTTAATAAAGAAGAAAGAAGAGACACTGAAACTTCGTAACATCGTGAAAGCTGCCTTGAAGGTAATCTGTAACGGCTCTTAGGAAAATTCTGAAGAACGAACCGCGCAGCCATCAAAACGCCACATCTACGGCTGATATATTTACAAAAACATACATACATAAATAAATTTTCTAAAATAATACACTTGGATTACATCTCGAAAATTGTTTTACATAAGAAAGCAAGTCGTAGTTATTCTAGGCTGAAGTGGAGTTCACGCATTTGGCCGTTCATATAACGTACTTTCAAGTAACGCTGAATACTACTTAATGAGCAAGTCAAAAGTTTAATATCATATTATGCTTGGAAGAAATTTGTTAAATATACAGAGAAATGAGTTATCACCACCCACCGAAAAATATATTTATTATTTGTCAAATATCAGTAAGACAAAAAAAAAAAAAAAAAACACAGAAACAGATAAACAAAATTTCCGTTTTCTAAATATGTCGCGCTGTTGTGCTTAATTCACAATAAATAAAATGTATTGATTGTACTCCTTCTTGAGTCTATACTAAACTACAATTGGCAACAAATTCGTTTGTCATAACGAATTTCTTGTCTCTGTGAATAGCTAACAAATTTTCACAAGAGACATTACCTGTAGAAATTAAGAGAGCAGGTTGCTTTTGGAATCAAATAAATGCTGTGAAAAATATTTGAAAATTTAACACATAGTGTTAGTGAATACTGGGACAGATAATTATTTGAGATGTTTGCTTTTGCAGCACCAAATTCTATGGTTTGTGGATCCTAACATTGTCAAAATGATGCTTCTTCCGAATATGGTGCTTTACGGAACTTATCATCACGTTAAAATTAATTGTTAACAAGTTGCATTTTACTACAAAATGTTCCGGGTATTAGCACTTTGTTGAATCCCAAAATTATTTTATTAACAAAAAATACAGTTTTTTAATTTGTGGAGTTACAAAGCTTGAAAAATAAACCAAACGTTTTTAAACCTAAAGATATGTTTTTTATATTTATTAAAATTAATATAAAAACTCTTAAAAGCGTAGATTTTATTGAAAAAAAAAGAGATATTCATTTTAAGCGAGATCTATCTTTAAGAAGTGGGATAGTCCCGCCAAAAATTAAATGTCTGGTCACGTTATATATATCAATATACACATTTACTGCTTTCGACATTTGTGTAGCATAAACTTGTGGCCTCATAAAATTTTAATATGCTCGGTGGTGATAACGTGCTAAGACACATGCTTCACAACACCCACTAGCATTTCACACGCTTACAAGTCCAATTTATAATTTTTTGTGATATCTTTTGTACTAGAGTTAGTATATTGGGGTGACTATCCCGAAGGTTTAATTTGAATTAATTGTTTTGAACATACTAATTTTCAACAACTGCATTAAAGACATTAATGTGTGTTAACAAAAACATTACTTCAACATGAAGCTAACAAATAAAAAAGAACTGATGAAATTAAATTAATATTAAAAACCCTCATAAATAAGGAAACGGACAAAGTGTTTACTTAACATGTGTGTGTAAGGCTTTGTGCACAATAGAAGCATTGTTATTGTTGATTATAAAAACTATTTAAACTTTTCTTATTACATGTTTTCCTACTTCAATCCTACTCTTTATACGAAGCGAACTTCATTTAACAAAAAATTTATTCTTAAGTTTGTCCTTTTTCCATTTTTTTCGTATTTTATACAGACATTTACGTTTTGTTTGTTGTATGTTCGATGAGATTAAAAACTTTGTTATTGATATATTACTTTTAGTGCTGCCAAAACCAACTTAACCATCCAAACAACTAGCACCAATTTTTCTTCCACTTTTTGCAATGCGTACTGTCGCCTAATCGGAAAGGGAATCGCCACCAAACACCCAGCCAATAACCTCGTGTTCAAAGAGCCAATAACAGAACTCAAGAAACGAAACATATTTTATCAGTTTGGTAGAATACCGAATACCTTATTATGCTATTGGCTTTCTGATGAGAAAAGAGCAAGCCACACTGGGACTGCGTAAATACATTCGAATATAACAAAGTTTAACACGCCAACATGAGTTGAGCTTGTTTCAACACATTGCAGCATGTTTCCCGAAAATGATTTACCCAATGGCACAACTAGATCTTTCTGAAAGTTCATGTATATATATATATTATATTGAGGATTGCGATTTTAATAATTTTTGTGGGACTTTTAGAGATCTCTCAAGCCTGAAACAGGGTAAGTGCCTCTAAAACATATTGCATATAGCATCGATTTCACAATCATGGTTTTCTAATGAGTAATGTTCACTGAGTATTAAAACTGTTCTTCTAAGTTATGCAAGGAGGTATTTGACTTTTAAGGGTTCATTATTATTTGACCACTCTTCTAAATTTAATATATGCTCCTTTTAATGTCGGGATCTTCTTCGGATCTCTCGTAAGTTCTTAAGATGACTGTGTCATCGTCAAATATTTAGTGCAATATCTTTCCATAATAATTACTTATTGTAATTGGTTTTTTAAAGGTCTCACCAAAATTTTAAGGAATTTATATCATGTAATAAGTTTTATGAATTGTTATAAATTTTATGAATCTAATACTACTCTGCTCTCAGCCTGTCCATGGATTTAGAATTTACTAATCAAAGGGGATAAAGACCCCGAAGGCGTTTAATGCGCTTCGTATAGACCAAAACTTCAGTGGGTGACTATGGAACTACAGGCCCAAAAGAGATAAGGAGCTTCTAGTTGAATACAAGGGGTTGGACTATGAAGCGCTAATGCTTAGTAAATTTTCTTGGATTTTTCTGGATTTGACTATTATGCGTAATAGAGAAGGAGGAGCGAAATATATTTGTTATGCTTTTATGTCTTAATATGAAAGAAATATTCATAGAGAGGGCAGTGCCCACCGGTGGACCCCAAAAGACTGATAAAAGGTATAAGCGTAGCAATTATTGGAGTTAAAATCAATAATCAACAATTAAAATCATATAAATTTTAGTGTTCACAATTAATAAGGAACTTAAGATAAACTAAAAAATAAAAATTAGACATACTTTCTATTGTTAGATTTATTTAAAATTTTTGCGGTAAAATAATTACATAAAAGCTATCAGACTGATAACAAAGTGATAAAACAGTTCTAGACATCAAGGTTCTTCTATTCATATAATATGTCAATCCCCGCAATATCTGTGATATTTTCTGGAAGTCAAAATAGTATGTTTACGATGTAGTTATAGCTTTTAAAGTAATTTACCCATTCGAAACACAACCTAAGAAATTACGATTGAAACATAAATTCATTACATTTAAACAATAAAAAACTAATTTGCTTTAGAAGTACTTAGTGAGAAAGACAAACGGTTTGATGAAATTATTCACATAATTTTATGGGAGTGAAGTTCTCATGCTGCAAGAAAATAAATACAAAATTCAGCTAAGATTGCAGTTGAAACACTCCTCAAAGAAAAAAGTCACGAATCTCTTCAACATTTTCTTTTCAATCACCTTTTTGTTTTAAATTTTTCCATCATGGAAAATCAATTAAAATCTGTTCTCTTAAAGGGGTTAAAAACTATAAAAAATTGTTTAAGTGGTTTCCTGAAGTTACGTTTTTCGCCTACAAACAATATTTTGTAAACACCTCTGAAATAATCACTCATCACTTTATTATAAAAATTTTTCATTTTTGTGGTTTCGGTGTAATTTACAATATACATTCCTCTGTTTCTGTACTGCTCTGGAAAATAATCCTCTTCCCAATTTGGAATAGAGAAAATCGATGACTTATCTGATATACCGAATTTTGCAAAATAAATTCTGATTCAGGATCATTGGTTGGTTTCAATGTTAATCCTCTCTAGTACTACATTACATTAATATACACTTCTGTTCACCTTGGACTTTCATATCGCAATTGCTAGAACTATTTCATACCTACAGTCCAGAATAGCACGCAAGCAAGTGATCTAATTACTTGCACCCATCTTTCCATCATTTTGCTACTCTAATCTGTCATCTTACGTATCTTAACTTTTTAATTATTCTCTATCTGTATTTTGTCGGCCATAAGTGGCCCGCTTGTGAGCTGCATGCATGAACTTACCTACAATAAACAAACGGATTTACTTATTTGTGTAGTTTTTTGAGACACTCATATCGTTTGGTCTCTTGATAGTTCTGTTAAAATGTCTTAATACTTGTGCTTAGCTAAATCTATTATATTATTATAATTGTCTCTCTCGATTGCAAATACCACTGTGGCTCATTATAAATTCCGTAGTCTTACTTTGTGGCTATATCTGGCTATAGTTCTTGATCCTAAGGTCTTGTGAATCCTATGGTCTCGTGTTTACTAAACATGCGTTATTATTACAAACGCAGCAATTCACTATACGCTACTGTATTACTCCGGCGAGGCATGACCTATTCGATGCCTTGTTTAGTATCAACGATCCACAGACGACTTCAATATGCCTTTTATCCAAGCGAGTCATCTCCTTGGTACTGCATATATAATATTACTTAAAAATTAAATCGGCTCTTAATGGATAAAGCATTTTTTAAAAATTGTTCTATTTTCTTAAAGATCTTTTCAAAAGCTTTAAAATGATACTCATATTGATATTTTTAAAAATTTGAAAATTTCAAAGCACCGTAACTCGGAAAATACCCAGCAAAAAATTAGACATTACCTTAAAAAGTACTTGCCACATAATGACTTACTTTTGTGATTGCCATATTTCGTTACTCGCTTACAAAACACATTACATTAGTTTCCAAAAAAGGAAGTAGTAATGGAACTAGTTCTTTATGTTTAAAGAGACTACCGTACTAATGGTACTCATTATTTCCTACAATAATTAATGTAATCGATTCTCAGTAATTGATTATAAAAGCCTCATGCCTTGTTAAAATCATTAAGTTGGCAATCTAGTTGGGAAGTATTTCCGCCAAAAATGCTTAATTCCACACTCGATTACCTTTTCAAAAATTTTTTTGCTGGGTATGAGCGAGCGCCAGTTTTTTCATCTAATATTTTTTTTTTATTTTTGAATTCTCTATCGCGCCATATATTTATTTTTTTGATTGGAGTTACTTTATTGTTCCAAATGAAATTAAAAAAATTTGAGGTAGCGTGGTGTTTTGCCTGCTGCCTCGAAAGACATGGTGTAGTAAAGATATATAATACATTTTATTTAAATTCCAATAAATGCAGCTCTTAAAAGCTCACGTTTTTTCTAACGTTATGTAGCATTTGCAAAACATGAGTTTTGCAGATACTTGTTTACCTCTAATTATTAACATAAAAACAGATCCTATCAAGCAAAATCTTTAATTTGACTTGCTCTCGGTTCAACATACAGTTTACTCTTTACATAAAAGTTCTGTCAGGCAGGTGATAAATTCACTTAAAGATCTTTTCAGATTTGTGAGAAGTTTTTCATAGATATTTCTCTACTTGCCTGTTAAGTTTAGCTATAGATGACCGCATTTAATCATCGACATTCAGAAAATGATTGCCAATTTTAACGTTAAGCGATTATTGGCGAAAGCAGCTTACCAAAAGATCGTTGCCATACTAACTTTTCTTTGATGATAAGTGCAATGCACCCTTATTCTACAAGTCATAAAAAAATCACTTTTTTGCCATTAAACTCACATCAGAATTGAATGATTACCGTTTATAATTCTTCCCAATGTTTTGATTAACGTTGTATTCGATAAAAAATAAGCAAAAATATGATGGGTTTTTAGTAGTTTTCCCATACAAACTAGAGAAGATGCAACTTAACTTATTCGTCACATTACTACAGAAAACGACATTTTTGTAGTTAGAATCATTAAATTTGTTGAGTATTCTAAAGTCAAAAAATGTTTTACATAATAAAAATAAAATTTCTGGACATTAAACAAAAGGTCAACAATATTTCAGTTAAAAATACAGAGATTTATAAAAATTGGCGATAAGTTCATCAATAATTATAAATGAATCGAAATTATTCTGGTTTTAGTTCATATATTTTAATTTCTAAAAATCTTTTAAAAAAAAATTTGTTTTACAAATGCATGCGGACGTTTTCCAAAGAAAACAAGAAAATTAGACGAAAGCTGAATGTAATGCACACTTTCTACAGTAAACAAGTAAGAATGACTAAAACAAAATTGTATTCGTGTTTAATCGATGATTGGAACAAAAGCAAAAACAGATGTACAAGACAAAATAGAAAAGAAATACGTTTGTTTGTGTTTAAAATTCGTCTAACCAAATTAATATTGATATGAATATATCTCGTATTCTTATTTACAAAGTAAGTTGGTTATAATAAAACAACTAAGGTAGGTAGATGCTAAGAATGCTGATGAAGGACGTAGCGGTCCAGAAAGGAGCTTTACATTCTGCTAGCGCCTAATTTTTCTTGATTTCCATGGAAAACGTCCACATACATTTGTAAAATAAATTTTCTTTCTAAAAAGATTTTTAGAAATTAAAATAAATGAACTAAAGAACAATTTCGATTCATTTATAATATTTACAGTTCAAATCCTAATTAAAAAAATACAAATAAGAATAAAAATAATTTTAAAATGTTCAATACAATTCGCAGCGGCAAAACGTACGGTATAGGATGCCAAGTAAAAAAAACTGTAATAATAAATTTATAAATTATGATGTAAAGGAAAGAGTAGGCTAAAATCAACGGTTCGAAACATGCAATTTTTGACGTATAATCTTATTCCTATAATATAGTTTTTAAAAAAAAGTAAATATTTAAATAAAAACTAAACAATATTATTTAATCCACAATAATATTTTAATCACCAAAGAATTTTTTTAATAGTTGTTAGTGCCCTTTATTACAACCGAATTCAAGATAATAAGCACAGCCGACCACGTTCGATTGGCAATAAACTCTGTTCTCATAACGAATTTCTTTTCATGTGTATTTGTATATTAATTTCATGATAAAATAATAAGATTAATTTATTTTGTGCATTCTTTTATAGGAGAGTCTGCTTGAAAATTTTTCTTAACCACCTTTTTTAAAATTGCCAACTCTTCAGAATTAGCTCTTGTGTTCAATTTAATTTTCTTTATATTATATATATTATATTATCCAACTCCGATTGATTTTTTAAAATTTTGAGCAATTTTTTAACTATTAATTAAAAAAGGATTAAGTGTTAAAATGTTTAACCGACATTTCGAATATTACCAAAATTTTTCTTTGATGCGATTTGAAATTGGTTTCCGTTATACAACGTCACATAGTGGTGTAAAATACAAAAAAATTAGTAAAAGTCTGGAACTTCTAAGCTATTTACCCGATTTAAATAAAACAAATTGCGAATTAAAGAGGAGATCATAAGCTTTCGTACATGGAAGTACCACAGGGTATCAAAGTAGGTTACTTTCGAATTTGAAAAATGTTTCAGAGCTTATAACTTTATCAAAAGTGAACCGGTTTCATAAATTAGTTTTTTTTATTTAATTTTTTTTTTATTTCACGCCACTGTGGGTCATTACCAAACAAAAGCCTATCTGATGTATAAATTCTGGACAAGATCTTCGCGTGTACTACTCACAACTGGCAAGCAATCATATGCGTTACAGAAAAGCAGCACTTATTTTAGACTTCTCTAAGAGCTATTATCGGTGAATTCAAAACGAATTGATGGAATTCAATTGCTTTCCATCGAGATAAATCATATACGCTACTAAATTCACAGATCAAATACTTGGCCAGATATCTTAAATTTCGGAATTAGACTCCAAATTTTTATTTGATAATTTTAAATGTAAATTTGTATTGCTAAATAAGCTAATAAAGTTTTTTTACATATGCCAAAACCGACCAATTCAATTGGGAATTGCAATAAAGGGTGCCCCAATAGCTTATTTCATTTTGTGGCCGGTTGAAATTTACAAAGAACCAGTAATTTTTAGTCCGCTATAACAACAAGTATAAAGTTTAGATTTGGAAATTAAAGGGTGTGACAACAGTTGATATAAATTAGTGTCTGTTACAGAACCTTTAAGCCGTTATAGACAGACAGTTGAAATTAACAAGGAGCCTGTATTGCTATGTCCACTATAACAATAATTGATGTAATTTGACGTATATGGCCCTATCTTGAATCGTTATATACAAACACTTGAAAATTAGACGGACGTCTAATATAGACAGACGGAATAATAATATAGGTTATATTGCCTAGGCCGTTATAAGAAAAAGTATACAAATTGAATTTAGAAATTAAAGGGTCTTCCCATAATTGATTTGGTATATACAACTACTTGAAAATTAGAAAAATGTCAAGTACTTCGTCTGGTATAATAAGAAGTGTAAATATTTAAAATTATAAATTAAAGGGCGTTACATTACTTGATGTTATTTTATGTATATAGCTAAACTGTTGAGCAGTTGTAAAGTGACGGTTGAAATTTACAAAGAACCTATACAGCTTAGTTGGAAATTGAAGGGTGTTCCAATAGTTAAAGTAATTTAATGAATGTTGCCAAACTTTTAAGCTGTTATAAATGGAAATTGTTTTGATGTCGGTTTTTTTGCAAGAATTATATGCTTAATTTTCTAATGTAAGGAGCAGCTATCAAAAGTGTATCATTATAGCATTCACAAAAAGTGAAAAAATATCGAAATTAAGTTTGTTATTCCGTGTATTATTGCTACAATATCCATTTCCGACCCTATAAAGAGTATATATTCTGAGTTCTTATGCATAGCGAAGTCGGTTAAGCGATGTCCGTCTGTCCGTCAGTGTTAGTTTGCCTTTGCAAACTTGATTTCAACAAAAATTTAAATATGCTAATCGATCAGACATAGTGTCGAAAAAGGTGCTATTGGACAACAGCAAGATTGGTCCATATCCTTACACGCAGCGGACAGTACACACGCCTAACTCTAATTATTCCATACTGTTTAAAAAAAAAGGAGTAACTCCACTCAAAGAAACAAATATATATACTATATATATATATATGGGGCGAAATAGAATTAAAAATAACAAAAAACACCACGTGAAAAATTTAGCGCTCGTCCATATTTTCCGAATTATGGTCCTCTAAAATGTTCAAATTTTTTAAAACATCAATATGGGTATCATTATAAAGCATTTGAAAATATCTTTAGGAAAATAATAAATTAAAAAAATGCTTAACTTACTAAGAACCGATGACATTTTTTTTATAAAATTATGTATATGTAGTACTTATATTTTTTTATTTTTGAATTCTTCTAATTAAAGACACTTCTCTAAACTAGATTTACATAGATGGTGAAGGGTATAAAAGATTCGGCATAGCCGAATATAGAACTTTTACTTGTTTTAAATCACTAAAGTTATTTTTTTAATGTTCTTTAAAGTAGAATTGTAACAAATTTTAAATCAATCAATTAAAAAAAAAACTTTTTAAAAACGTTATTTAAAAGGGTAAGAAAAAAGTAAAATAATTAACTGTGTTTTAAAGTTTCGCAAACACTTGAGTTCTTGTTTTTCATTGTAGCTGCGCTTCCACCTGGTATAAATTCGCCTTGAATAAAATTTTAAAGTAAAAAGCATTGTACAGGATAAACCGTAAGTTTTTACACCACCTAAAAAAATGTAAGTTAAAAAAATATTTAATATATGAAAGAACTGCTTACTATAGGTGAAATGAAGGCATTTAAAAACTTTTGATTTATGATGAATTTATATAAATAGAATTTTTTGATTAAATTAACGCATTCGGACGAATAAAATTTTGTTTTAAGTTTTTGTCTTTGTTAACTAACTGAGATGATAACTTTAAAAGCATTAGTTATTTTCAGTTGAATGAACAAATGATTTAACACTTTTTTGGTTTAGTTGACCTACATACATAATTAAAAACTAAATGCTAACAAAAGATGCTATCTAAAGGTGTGTTTAGACTACGTGTACAGGTCATATTGAATGTCAGATTTTCCACATATAAATCAATATACAAAGTGCAAACCTCCTGAAATATAACATATGTGTGTTATTTTCTATGTGTTAGTTTTTCTTTAGAGCACCGTCTATTTTGATATGTAAAACTATGGCAAAATATGTTTTAAGTGATGCTCACTTTCACTTATAAAATTTCCGCTTATAATAACAGTTAGGTTTGTAGGTAAAATATCAACATATCGTTTGTCGTAAAAAGTACATTTCCATGAACAAGAGCAAATTTTACAATTTAAACTCAGCAGCAAAATATTCTAGGGCTAAAAGATGAATTAAAACAGAATTATAGCCATTACTACGTGCTTATAAGACTTATATTTTTTTTCATAATGGAAGTGTACTTCAAAAGTTATGTTTACTTTTTTTTGTTACGTTATATAGTATTTACTATATATAATATTTACGTAAAAGAAAAAATAATTTCCAATGTAAATTTTACATGTAAATATACACATATAAAAAAACAGAAGAAAGATTTTTTTGGAAATAATAAGTCTTTATGGGTTTAAAATAATCACATGTGGGTTTTAAGGAGTTTATATTTTTCTGGCGTGGTATGATTTTTTTAATGCAAATATAAGTGGCGAAAAGTTAAAGAAAAATACCTTTATAGCGAATTTGTTTACAACAATTTTTAAATGTGAAAATAAACAAAAAAACCTTGCGGAGAACCAGTTAAGTAACTAATTGAACATGTAGTTTAAGTTCGTAACATGCTATTTTAAACAAAAACAGCCAAGTACGTATGTGCAGACCGCTAATATATATTACAGCAATTTTAATAAGGAAAGACAGCCATGTGCCAAGGACTATTAATATATAATCTATATAAATATATAATTTATTGTCTTTGCTTGTGCTTAAACTTAATTCTTTTAAATTTTCACCGCTTACTTAATTCTTTTTAAATAGTTATCGTTAAAAAATTAAATAGTTGATGTCAATAGTTATGCCAATACTTTGTATGCTTTTTATTTCTTGCTGTTTTTTTGTTTTTAATTGCAGTGGCTGTTGTAATTATGCTGCATTTAACATTGTTTTAATCCACCTTACTTTTTGCGCTTTCTTCAAAACATTTTAAAAAGCACCTGTTTTAAGTCATTCAGTCTTCTTACCACATGTACGTAATACATGCAAGTTGAATATGAAAATTACAATCCGTATGTTAAACACTGGTTTTAACATACACACCAAATTACATATGAATAGCATTTTTGACATTCCATACGACTTGTACACGTGGTCTAAGCACACCTTAACGAAAATTCTACATATAGTCACTTCTCTGCTTAAAATTTATTGCATATAGTATTGCATATTTAAACGGTTAAAATAGGTTAAAACCACTCAAGCTGTGTGCGGAGGTCATGCAATCATATATCTTAGATGTTCTTTAGTAAAAAGGAGATCTAAGTTTGTCTGTTTTGTTTGTAAGCAGAATAAACAAATAAAATTACATACACATGTCATACCTGCACTCTCGAGCTCATGATTAGAACCACTTATTTCCTTTTTATCCACAAATTTTACAACCATTAGAATGAGCATTTTCTTTAAATAACAAAAACAAAAATATTGATATTTTGAAATATTGAAAATTGTGGGAAGCATTCCAACTGCTTAAACTCCCACCAAAAAGAGAAAAATTTTGAGTAATGAGTCAAATTCTTCTCTTTCGACATTTGAACTATCCTGAAGACTAAATATTTTCCGAATAATGGACGCAAAAAAATCGATTACAGTTTGCTAGAGGGCATAAAACATGTGACATTCCAGTAAGAGGTCATATAAATGATTGACATGATGCGGTTTTTAGTGACAAAAGGATCTTTATATTGGATTACATAGATCACCACATAATACAAAACGAGCATAGAAATGCTATTTTTAAGAGGCCCTCACAGTGATCTGGGATGCTACAACGTATAACGGAATAATCGATTTAGATTTAGAAAATGACAGCAGAAACTTGCAAGACTCTGTTGCAACCATTAGTTTTTTCTAAAGAAATGATATTTCTGGATTGAGTCCATGGATTATGCTACAAGACCAAAATGTTGGACTTTGTAATTTGCTGCTATAATAAGAAAAATAGTAAATTAAGTCATTAAAGACTCCTGTTATTAGACTTTTTCGGTTGTTTGAAGTCACTTTATGTATAAATAAAAGTATAAGTTATGGTTCTATTGCTAAATTATAAAATAAAGTAATTAAAAAAAAATTAGTTAAATATTTGTAATCGTAAGATCCAAAAACATTGTTTTTGTCTATTTGTGAAAAAGGGCTTTAAATACTGTTGTAACAAACTGTTGTAGTTGATAATATGATAAAGTTTTAACCAAGTGATCGGGAGTGTATGTATTGAAGCACTTGTGCATGTGGCACCAAAAACAATATTGTTTTAAAAACAATATCAGAGATAAATAGAAATTAGAAAACACATAATGCTTGCACATCAATGTTTTTATACAAAGGAATTTATTTTGTGTACATAACTAAGTTGCTTTACACATATAAACATTTGCAGTTTAACACTTTCAATCCTGTTATTACTCCTAAACAGAGCATTGATAAAGAAATTAAGGTAAACTTTAACACATCTATGAACACATTCTATATAACAATGTAAAATGAAATTATAAAAATATATCGGTTTTGTAATTATCAAGTGATATGTAAATTAAAAAAAAAATAAAAATAAGAAATAATTTCTTTTTTTAAAAGTGCTTTATTACATCTTATTTCTTTCGTTGTTTGTATTTTATTATGCAACTAAACTTAAATAGATTTATCAACTTTATTAGGTATACGACCAGTTGCACAATTTCTAAAACCTTAAAAACTACACTCTTTAGTTTGGAATTTTTGATTATGTCAAATGGAAGTGTTAATTATCCGATAGTCAGTTTGTGTAATAGGAGAAATAAAATGATAATTTATAGTATTAATTCCAAAAAATTTATAGTGTACGCTGTCGTTAATTTGTTATCTGCTACAGTTTCCCCATTTAAATAAACACATTAGCTTTTCGTTTTTTATAAGGACTACATAACTAGACTTCTAATAAGACTTGCACATAGGGTTTGCGTTTTTCTAAAAATAGGACCACAAGTGTGTTAGGGGGACTTTCGGCTTTTCCGCAGCAATACATTTTGAAACGTTAAAATTTTTGTGACAAAAAACATTAAAAAAAGATGCGAAAATGTTTAGTTTAAGTCATACAAAGAAATAATATAATCAGATTCAGTCTCATTTTAAACGTTGAATTAATATTCGGTGTGAATATTTAATACATCAGTTTTCGTCTTTTACTTAAATGGGTAAAGTTACCATCGTGCATTTTAATTTATGAAATTATATTAATAAACGGTAATAAGTAAATAATCGTCTAAATAAATTTTGTAATTTACTTAAAACTCTAAAAGTTGTGTGCAATTATTTTTAAATAAAAGAACTCAACACACTAAGCGTTTATTAATCGAATAAACATAACA
This sequence comes from Gymnosoma rotundatum, assembly GCA_916610165.2. Lineage (NCBI taxonomy): Eukaryota > Metazoa > Arthropoda > Insecta > Diptera > Tachinidae > Gymnosoma > Gymnosoma rotundatum. The sequence goes on from OU744340.1 coordinate 33,384,732, forward strand.
AAATTAATTAATTAATTAAAACTAAACCAGAAAACTAAATAAAACAAGTAAGAGTGCTATATTCGGCTATACCAAATCTTATTTACCCTTCGCTATTTATGTAAATATAGTTTGGTGAAGTAAATGCAATAAAAAAAGCAAATATTGGGGTGACAGCGAATTAATAACTAAAAAAAAAAAAATTGGTACTGCATATATATAATTTTACATAAAATGACATCGACCCTTAATGGGTTGAGCATTTTTTTTTAAATTTTAGTATTTCCTTAAAGACTTTTTCAAAAGCTTTGAAATGATACCCATATTGATATTTTAAAAAGTTTGAGCCCCGTGGAAAATATGGGCGAGCGCCAATTTTTCTACTTGACGTTTCTTTCTCTTTTTTAATTCTCTATCGCCCCATGTATTTATTTTTTTATTGGAGTTACTTACTACCAATTGACATAAAAAATAGAGGTAGGCACATGGACCGATCATGCTGATTTCCAATAGCACTTCTTTTGATACTATATCTGATCGATTGACAGATAGAAATCGCTCAATTGACTTCGCTATACGTAAGTAAGAATATATATATATATATATATATATATATATATATATATATATATATATATACTTTATGGGGTCGCAAATAGATATTGTGGAAATGTCACACGGAATGACAAACTTAAATGCTTATACCCCTTTTACACTTCTTGTGGTGAAGGGTATAAATAAACAAAAAAATAACATTGCAGCTCTATTCAATATGTTTAAGATCGACTTAAATTTAGGCATATCAGTGAACCAACCAGGTATGCTTTGACTATATTTTTAATCTGCCTTGCATATACATAAATACTGATGTTTGAATTAAATGTAAGGTGATATAGACACTAAAATTAAAAAGCCGGGAGTTATATTGGGTGGATTTAAAGTAACATTTTGCTTTCTTATCAACGGCTGAAAACGGATAACCAGTTAAAGATATTTACAACAAATTGTGTGATGAAAAATATAGATTTCATAATTAGAATTACAAATAAAATAAATCTTGCAAAAAAAACCGACTTCAAAACAGAATTCATCTCTCTGCCTATAACGGTTCAAACTTTATACTTGCTCAACTGTTCAATAATTTGACAATATACATCAAATTACAGCAAATAAATGGTCACCCTTTAATTTCGAAACTCTATAATTGCTGTTGTAGTAGATTTAGCAATCAGGTTCTATGTAAATCTCAACCGTCTTTCTATAACGGTTCAACAGTTTGCCTTTATACATCAGATTGTATCAACTATTGTAAACCTCTTTAATTTATAATTTAAAATTTTTATAAAATGAACTATTTGCGCACCATTTAATTTATAATTTTTAATATTAAAACTTGTTTCTACAACGACCATAGCAATCGAAATTCTATTTAATTTGCAAGCATTTGCATATAATGGTTTCAAAGATAGGCCCATAAAAGAAAATCTACATCAATTATGGGACACCCTTTACTTTCTCAATTCAAATTATAAATTCGTTAATATAGCTGGCTTAGCAATACAGGTCCCTTTAAAATTTCAGCGTTCTGTCTATAACGGTTGAAAAAGTACGGCCAGATACTTGAAATTACATCCAATATTGGGACACTCTTTAGTTTCCAAATCCAAATTTTATAATTTTTGTTATAGCGGACTTAGCAATTCAGGTTCGTTGTAAATTTCAAGCGTCTGACTACAACTGTTTAAAAGTATAGCCATATACATCAAATTAAATGAACTATTGGCGCACACTTTAATTCATAATTTTTATTATTAATACTTGTTACAATAACGGCCATAGCAGTCGACATTCTGTCCAATTTGCAAGCATTTGTCTTAAAGGGTTCAAAAGATAGGCCCATATAAGTAAGTCTACATCAATTATGGGACACCCTTTAATTTCTAAATTCAAATTATTAACTGGTTGATATAGCGGGCTTAGCCATTAAGGTTCGTTGAAATTCCAAGCGTCTGTCTACAACTGCTAAAAAGTATAGCCATAAACATAAATTTAAATTGACTATTGGGTCACCCTTTAATTTATAATTTTTAATATTAATACTTGTTACTATAATGGCCATAGCAATCGACATTCTGTCCAATTTTCAAGCGTTTGTCTATACCGGTTCAAAAGATAGGCCCATATATCAAATTAAATGAACTATTAGCGCACCCTTTAATTCATAATTTTAATTATTAATACTTGTTACAATAATGGCCATAGCAGTCGACATTATGTCCAATTGTCAAGCGTTTGTCTATAACGGTTTAAAAGATAGGCCCATATAAGTAAATCAATTATAGAGATTTATAGATTTATTTTTGTATACCTTTTTGTTATTGGGAGCTATAGTAATACGCAGTCATTTTAAATTTTACAGAAGTGTCCTTTACAGTTCATACTACACTTTAAAAATATTAATGTTGTATGGGGACACCCTTTAATTTTTAAGATTATAAATTGTTTTTAAAATGGGACCAATCTGTAAGCATAATCTATTATATAACCCCCCAAAAAAAGAAATAAAAACTCATATTTTTTGTGTTTATTTAGATTTGGCACCTAATTGTACATGCATAAGAAATATAAAATTGATGCGTGTTTGAGAAAGAAACCTGGGATCAGCAAGTTAGTATGGATCGTGGTTCGTACAATAAAGTGATTGTGAGAAGTGTTAATAATGTGTAATGATTGTAAAGTCTGGTGGTAAAAATTATTTCTTAAATATAACTTTTAAATAAGCTGCAAAATCCAGTATTGAAAAATTAAACATTAAACAATTAAACATGGGAAGGTTTAATTAAATATGTCTGTAAGCAAGCATTGAAAATAAAAGAATAAACCTCTAAAACCTTTGGAATTCGGGAAAAATCCAATGAGAAAAGAGTGTAAACAAAAAAATCAAAATTTTTTTCCTGCCTGTATAATTACATCTTGCTACAACAAAATTATTTCAAACAGTACAACTAAGTTTCCTTCAACTGAATTGAATTTTTGCTGAGAGTGAACGAAAAAACTAAAAAAAGCAGTATTTTAATTTTGTTAAAGTTAAAAATAGAAATGAATAAAAAAAAATTAAGAACAGGAAAAAATCCAGTCACAGCTTAGATTTTACTAAAATTGGTTTAAGTTTTAATTAATTAAAATACCGATTTGCTAGTGAACAGTGTAGTTAAAGAATGTTAAACTATATTTACTTAGATGGTGAAGGGTATATAAGATTTGGCATAACCGAATAAAGCACTCTTGCTTGTTAATTGTAATGTTATCGTAAGGAAAATGATTAAAAATAGCAAAACATATGACCAAGTATTTTAAATTTCGCCAGGAATCTCGTTTCTCGGTATTCCAAATTGTTATCGGCAAAAAGGATTTTTAATCGATACGTTTGGCGAGAAATCGCCATAAGTGACAACACTGGTAGTTGTAGCTGAATTAACAATAATAAAAAAATACTGTTTTTCATATTCATTAGTTTTGCAGAAAGGATAACCGGTATTTTAAATATGATGATAAGTTTTTCAATCAACGAAAATGCCCTGCGTGGATTCTCAATACAGTCTTTTCAATTTTGCAAATATTACGGCAAATATTTTAGCTGTATCTCCAAATTTGTATTATATATATTAAATCGCTTAGCTAAAATTTTATATTTTCGCCGAAGCTAATTTGCTCTTAAAATAAACAATGAAATGTAAGTTTTTAAAAGTTGTTTTGAAATTCACCCTAAAATTTTCTCCTTTCAACCGACTTCAAAAAAGAAGGAGCTTAACAGTTTGACTGAATGTTGCTTTTCTATGTTTGTGCTTGCATTTATCAGTCACTTTTGAACCGACTAAAATTTTTTTCTTTAAAGTTCATATCAAGGGGTCGATTCTGGTTCTGTTAAACAGTGAAATGAAAAGTTTTTTTCATGTTTTCATAGAGTTTCCGATTCTTGTTTAGTGAAAAAATGATAAATAAATTCAAATGTTTTCATATGAAAAGAACAAATGGAATGGACTTAAAAGTTAAAAAAAGTTAATAAAAATTATCTTCTAAAAAATGCATATTTACAGATTTGTAACTGTGGATGGTGCTAGGCATAGAGACGAAAAGTGGAAGAAACCAGTGGCGAGCCTCAACGCTCTTGGTGGTACCCAAAAAGACGGTCAAAAATGGAATAAGTATTGGAGTGATTTGAAGTAAGTATATTTATTGCACATTTGCGTTGAAATTACTGTAATTTTTAAATAAAATGCTAGGCTCAACACTCGTGCTAAATACTCTGAAATAAAAAAAAAATTAACAAAGAAGTGGAGTCAATGGTTTAAGTCGTCTAAAAGCACTTTTGCCTCTAGAAGAGCGCATTATAAAAATCACCACTGAGGAAGCGGTAGATCGAGATGGAACACCAAAAGTGGGTTTTGAAAATTATTTTTTGGAAAGCAATGATGACAGAAGTTGGAAAAGGGTAATGTATTAAACGCCAACAAAAAACTCATTAAACTAGCGCAGTCTAGCGTGATCAGACAAAAAAACCGTGAGGCGATCGTAACCTAAGTTGACTCTTGGTACAAATATCACTCTCCCCACGATTTTATTTTTTATCTGATCAACGTTCTAGATTCATGAATTATTTGTCGGAGTTTAGTACATTACAGTGATCGGCAATAAGTCGTTTTTTCGCTATTCATAATCACTTACAAAATTTGAAATTCAAGTGAGTATACATCATTTAAATTTTACTACTCAGATTTGTTCGCACTCACTATAAGAGTGATTCATAAAGACAAGTTGTATGATTATGAGTACTACGTCGACATCAAACTCATATATGTATGATTCGTGAAGTATGTCGTTTAGATTTATAATTTTAGAAAAATACTCTGAATACTTACAACTCATTTAACTCATTCAAGCCACTCAAGAAAAATGTACGGTTCTATTCTTTAGTACTTTACAAAAGGACGGCGATTGTTACATTAAAATATAGGGACAAAAATAAAAATATCATATATTTTTTATCAATATAGAAGTGTGTAATAATCAATGAATATGTAATAAATGAAAACTAATAAAATGTATAATCAGCAATACAAACCTTTCTTTTTTAAAAACCACTAGTAATAGGGCTCGTTACTGTATTTTTAAACTCTGCCTAAAACTTATAAAAAAGTATCAACTAAAAAATTTTCCTAGGAAAACTTTCACTACGAACGTTGCCACGTAAAAATTTTCAATTAAATTTTCTCGAAAATTAATTTTCCTATAGAAATGTTTTCGAAATAGAAGAAATTTTCTTCAAAGCAGATTTTGCTTTTTAAGCAGTTTTTTAAACGGAAAAATCTTTTTGGTTGAATTATATATGCAAGAGTTAAAAAGGTTCTATTTCGAAGCATTGTGAAAGTAATAAACATTCCCCTAAACATTATTCTAAAAACCCTTAAAGTTACTAAAATAATAAAAAAAAGCATCCCACACACCACTGTGAAACCTTCTATTGAAATAATAACAAAAACATCCCACACGCCACTGTGAAACCTTCAACAGAGTAATTTATTTTCCGTTAACGAATCATACTTATTTTGTATTGACTGCATATAATGAGTTAGTGAGAGTCGAAATCATCAACATCATACATGTTGTTAGGTATGAATACTCAGAGTAGTTCAAACCTTTAAGATGTTTGGTGTTTAGTGAGTCAGAAAAATTTATGAATGCGTATAAGTACAAAAAAATAAGAGTCATGATTCAACTCCACTTGTTTCTGCACTACTCATAACCGATCACTGGTACATTATCCCTTTTATATCTGCCTCTCTGTAGAGAAACGCTTGAAAATTGGACAAGATTCCAATTGCCGTCATGAAAACAAGTATAAATTTGATGCATGTTGTAAAATTTTAAAGCCGTTATAGGTAGACAGCTAAAATCAGTTTTGAAGTCGGTTTTTTGCAAGAATTATTGCAACATACAGACTTCACACACACATGTATTTTAATAAAAAATTATAAGTTAAACAATAAATTAAGTGCGAAACAATTAAGCGCTGGAATCTATGCATATAATTTCAGCACATGTTTTTAATTCATAATGTTCTGAAATTATGTACAATTTACCGCATATGTGTCCATGTCCATGTCCTTTTCCAATTTTCTAAATTTTTCAGACCTTCTCCCAAGCCGTTAAGTTTTAGCGCTAAAGTGTCCTGTTTCTCACTAAAATTTTTAAGTCCGGTGGAAGTTACAAATTTGAAAAGTAACTCTTTTTTCTACTTGACTTCAGTGAAATATGGTTTCATACCTGTCATGGGGAAATTCTCTATGCTCCTTCAAATATTGAATGAGCACAAATATATTTATGGTCCTTTGCAACCTATTAAATAAAATTTACACAATTAACACCAAATTAAGATGCATAATGGTTTTACTCACATTTTAGCGCCACTAAATATTCCTCGCTAAAAATGAGAATGTTTTTGAAATATCAAACCGTTTAATTGAAGTAGAGAATACAAAATTAGAACAAACGAACAAGAAATGCCAAATTGAGAGAAATTTTACAGAATTGCAATTGTAGCAAAAATCACTAAATGGCTTTTTTAGATTTTTAGCGATGGAGATTTAGCTGCTGATTTAGTTAATATAAATTTCTACGAGATTTTGTAAATCATTTGTTATGTAGTATGTGGTGATAATGATTAATGCCTTCCATCTAAGCCTCAAATTTAAACTCGTTTCATTGCGACTCAAAGTTATTATAGTTATAAGAAGGGCCCATAACTTATTTATTCGTTGGATAAGAATCCAACTGCTTTGGAAAGAATCAAAAACATAATAAGAAGAAGAAATAACGACCAAAAACCTTATCCATGGACTACTAACTACATGTGGAAATAACTTAGTAAAAGGGATAAATGTACATAAATAAGATTAAAATTATGCTAGATTTCGTTCATTTGTATTTTTTAACCGACTTCTAAAAAAGAAGGAGGTTATACAATTCGGCTGAATGTTGCTTTTTTTATATTTGTGCCCGCAGAACTCAGTCATTTCTGATCCGATTTTGAAAATTTTTGGTAATATGATAGACTATGCTTACAGATTGGCCCCGTTTTAAAAACAGCTCATAATCTTAAAAATTAAAGGGTGTCCCCATACAACATACACATTTTTTACGTGTATTATGAACTCTAAAAGGCGATTCTGTAAAATTTAAAATTACTGCGTTTTACTATAGGTGCCAAAAACAAAAAATTTTCAAAAATAAATCTAAAAATTAAAGGGTGCCCCCATAATTAATGTAAATTTACTTATATAGGCCTATCTTTTGAACCGTTATAGACAAACGCTTACAAATTGGACAGAATGTCGATTGCTGGGGCCGTTATAGTAACGAGTATTAATATTACAAATTTTAAATTAAAGGATGCACCAATAGTTCGTTACATTTTATGTATATGGCCATACTTTTGAACAGTTGTAGATAGACGCTTGAAATTTACAACCGAACCTGTATAGCTAAGTCCGCTATAACAACAAGTATAAAATTTGGATTTTGAATTTAAAGGGTGTTCCAATAGTTAATGTAACTTTGTGTATGTGATCAAACTTTCAAACCTTTATAGACAGAACGCTAAACTTAAAAAGACCTGTATTGCCTAATCCGCTATATCAACGAGTTTATAATTTGAAATTAGAAATTAAAGGGTGTCCCATAATTGACGACGATTTACTTATATGAGCCCATCTCTTGAACCATTATAGATAAAAGTTTGTAAATTTGACGCAATGTCGATTGTTATGGCCGTTGTAGTGACAAGTATAATATTATAAATTATAAATTAGAGGGTGTGCCAGTAGCTCATTAAATTGGATGTATATGGCCATACTTTTGAACAGTTGTGGATAGACGCTTGAAATTTACAACGAATCTGTAAAGCTATGTCCGCTATAACAAGAAGTATAAAATTTGGATTTCGAAGTATAATATTACAAATTATAAATTAGAGGGTGTGCCAGTAGCTCATTAAATTGGATGTATATGGCCATACTTTTGAACAGTTGTGGATAGACGCTTGAAATTTACAACGAATCTGTATAGCTATGTCCGCTATAACAAGAAGTATAAAATTTGGATTTCGAAGTTAAAGGGTGCTCCAATAGTTAATGTAATTTTGTGTATGTTACCAAACTTTCGAACCGTTATAGACAGAACGCTGAAACTTAAAACAGACCTGTATTGCTAAATCCGCTATATCAACGAATTTATAATTTGAATTTAGAAATGAAAGGGTGTACTATAATTGATGAAGATTTACTTGTATGAGTCTATCTCTTGAACCGTTATAGATAAACGCTTGTAAATTTGACGCAATGTCGATTGCTATGGCCGTTATAGTAACAGCTGATAATATTTAAAATTATAAATTAAAGGGTACACCAATGGCTATACTTTTAAACAGTTGTAGACTACGAATTAAATTTACAAAGAACCTGTATTACTAACTCCTCTATAGCAACAAGTATAAATTTGGATTTGCAAATAAACGGGTGTCCCAATAGTTGATACAATATTGTGTATGTGGCCGGACTTTTGAAACGTTATAGACAGACAGCTGAAATTTACAAGGGACATGTTTTGCTAAGTCCGCTATAACAAGAATTTAGAAAGTAAAGGGTGTTCCCAGAATTAATGTAATTTGTTCTATATGGCCGTATTTTTTGAACTGTTGTATACAAACGCCTTAATTTTGGACAGAATGTCTACTACTTTATTTAGTATAATAAGTATAAAAATGTTATATTAAAAATTAAATAGTTGATGTAATCTGATGTATATGGGCAAACTGTTCAACCGTTACAGACAGACAGTTAAATTTACACAGAAATTGATAGCTAAATCTACTGCAACAGCAAGTATATAATTTGAATTTGGAAATTAAAGAGTGACCCTATAGTTGCTGCAATTTGATGTATATTGCCTGTTCACTAGCAGTTGAAAATGTATAAAGTTTGGAGATATAAGTTTGTCCGAATAGTTAAAGTAACCTAATTTATCTGGCCATACACTTGAGCTGTTATAAGCAGACAGATGAAATCTGTTTTGAAGTCGGTTTTTTTTCGCAAGAATTATTATTTTTAAAATTATTTATAAAAAAAATCTGTTCAAATATTTTAGGACGTTCTTCAAAGAAAACAGGAAAACTAATACGCAATACGTAATACGTTTTCTGGATCGCTACATCCATCATCACCATTCTTCGCATCTTTCATTATAAACGTCATCTATTTAACCAACCAATTTTTTAAAAGCCATTTTACAGCACGAATTTTTTGTGAAACTAGATTCATTAAATTTTTGTTTAATGGCAAAAGGTGAAGAGATGTAAGCAAATGGCTTACCTTAAATTTTGAGGGATATGTTTTTACACTTAGAGCCATTTTAGACGACGGCGTTTTGCATCAAACTGGTTTTATGAAACTTTTGCTTGCTGGCAAGAGGTGTAGAGACGCAAGCGGACTTGTTTGAGTGTCGGGACTTGCTTTACGTACGTTCGCTATATACGTTTTGTTATTTGCATATTACTTGTAATAACACAAACGATTACGAATATCAAATTTAAAGCGAAGTGTAAAAATTCCAATGCCATAAAAAGTTTCATTGATAAGGACGCAATGAAACTCGCTGAAACTTTAAGCACACGACTTAAAGATTCGTTGTTCTCTCTACAAACTAGCAAATACATTTCTTCCTGCTTTCTGCTAACCATTGGTATAGCCACATACGCAATTTTTACTCTTTTATATTTTTTTCTTCTATTACAGTATCATACATTCTAATTGCTATGAAGTAAGAATAAATGAACTTAAGCCGAATTACTTCATTTATTTATAATAGCAAATAATTTTACTCATAATTTCATTAAAGAAATTCATTAAAATAACTAAACAGTTACTTAGAGAAACTAAAACCAGCAAAACTAAAAACTAATGTACCTCAAATATACCAACAATTGGAACAAACTTGCTGTCACGTACATGTAAACAATTTTACTTCTGAAGAATCCAGTAAACACCTTAAATTGAGAGTAATTTATACCACCGCTAGTTTGTGTCACATGCGTTACAAAATTTTGGTTCCCACAACAAAAATTCCAAAAGTTAAACCGCACTTGTGCTTCCATTTTGCCATATTTAGTTTTTAGTGCAGAAATCTGTTTTTCCAACAGTTTTTATGTCGTTCGGATTATTGTTTTTGTGCACTTTTCTCTGCTCTTGATTGGGTACATTAAATAGATTTTACTTCTAATTATTTCATTAAATCTTATGCAATACAACCACTTGACTTGACGTTTGTTTAGCTAAAACAAAAAATCGAATGTATAAATGTGAGTTGAAAGAAACCGCTGCAACCAGGTAATTGTAACTTCTTAATAGTTAAAATAAGAGGATTTGATTCCTTTTTTATGCTTGTAATTAGAAAATGCTTTGTTAAAAAAGTTATTTTTAACTTAAACCGAGCGAGATGAAGCCAATGTTTATCAATAAAGAACAGTTTTTAAAATAAAATTGCTTTTATGAATTAATCATCGAACCAAGTGAAGTGGACATTGGAGCAAATTAAAAATTGGGGCAAAATAAAAAACAAAAATAATTTAAACTAAAATATTTTTGAAAATGTTTTGATCCAAAATTTTACATGAGCTGTATACCACCCACATTCCTGGAGTGACGCTATGCGGTAACAAATTTTTCTAATACTTAGCATTTCTATAATTCTTTTCCGCATTTAAAAATTATACATGGTCGTAAAGGCCTAATTAATACCTTCAAATTATGTTTTTTTAAATAATCAAGTTATAAGCATTTTAATTTAAAATTTTTTATTTTTCAATAACCTGGCGCAGTTATTTAAAAAGCTGTTAGGAAGAAACATATTTTCTGTAACGTTTGTTTTATATGTTATATGTTATCTGTTTTCTATTTTTGTTTGAGAGTCAGTGTTTGCAAAAAAAAAAAAAACAATAAAGTACACTATGTTAGTGTTCTGTACCAAATTTAATTAAGTTCAGTGTACAAATTCATTTTGTTCAAAAAATACAAAATGCCTAAAGATTTTCTTAGCATTTGTGTATGCGTACGCAAACAAAATGCCGTACACAACGATTGTAGGCTGATGATCACTAACACTACGATAACGTACTGATCTTTTTTTTTTTGTTTGTTTGTGTACCGATCTAAAAGAGTTCACTACGTAAACTTTAGTGTTCTTTAGAATATTTTTTAGTGAACTTTAGCGTACTTTTAAGTGATCTTTATTGTTTTCTATAGCGATCTTGGTTGTAAATTATTTTTAGTGTTCTTATAGAGTAGTTTTGGGAACTTTTTTTTGCACTTTCCGTAACAAATGAAAATTTATTAATACAATTTTTATTTATTTTTTTTTGTATTTATTAAATTTGTTTATATAATACCAAAATTTTAAGATTAAACATAATGTAATGAATAAATGAGTTATTTATGATTAATTATTTGTTACTAAAATGAATTTATAAACATTTTTTCATATGAAATATAGATAGTAGTAGCAAAATAAGGGTTAAATAATATCATTTTCTATGAAAAAAGGTAATTGGTGGACAGGAAATTTTAAATTAGTTGCAATGTAAAAATTAGTAAAAGATATTGTTGAATGGAAAGGATTTGGAAAAACCAATTGTCAATTTATGCAGTTTAAAAAATTTTAGCAATATCATTAAAAATTAACAATCAAAAAACAAAATTTCTTACATACTAAAGTATTTTTCAAGAACTTCCAAAATCTACATCTAATGAAAATAACTAAAATTTTATTACAAAGTTTATATTGAAGAAATAACACACAAATTGTTATTGTCCAAATAAAAATTTTTGAGCCAACCAACAACTTATTAACATAAAAATAGATTATTACAAAGCAGATTCTGTTCGTTTCATACAATTTAGAGAATGTTTTTAGCAGATGAAAAAATATGTTTTCCTGTTCACAAAATTATTTACTTTATGCTGTAGTAAAATTATTTTGCATATTTTAAACTCCATAAATTGACAATTGGTTTTTCCAAACCTTTTTCATTCAATAATGTTTTTTTATACTGTTTTTTATGTTGCAAAGAATTTAAAATTACCAAAAATAATTTTAGAATACCTTTATTTTAACAAATTTAATCTATAAATTATATTAAATGTTGAAATTTTGATACTATATAAATTAAATAATATATAACTATCTTTAGAACTTCTTTTACATACGTAATAAAAAATTGTATTTATTAAATTTTCAATTGTAATTTTAGAAGCAAGGCCACTATGAAAAATTCTATAAAGAACACAAAAATAATTTACAAGCAAGATCACTATAGAAAACACTAACAGCCCGATTCTGTGAATTCTTAATAAATTTTTTATCAAGATATTTTGTCAAGATTTTTATCAACTAAAAGTTCGGTTGGTATTCTGTGGAAACATTGATAAATAAAAAGCTTTTAAAATTCACCAGTGTGGTGAATTTCTATTGACAGCTTATTTTAATTATTGTTATCAAACTATTATTAAAATATGGATACACTAGCTAAGTAAGTATTTTTAACCGACTTCAAAAAAAGAAGGAGGTTATACAATTCGATTGAATGTTACTTTTTTATGTTTGTGCCTGCAGAACTCAGACATTTCTGCACCGATTTAAAAAATTTTTAGTAATATGATAGATTATGCTTACAGATTGGTCCCGTTTAAAAAACAGTTCATAATCTTAAAAATAAAGGGTGTCCCCATACAACATACCTATTTTTTACGTGTATTATGAACTGCAAAGGGCGATTCTGTAAAATTTAAAACGACTGCGTATTACTAAAGCTCCTAAAAACAAAAAGTTATACAAAAATAAATCTAAAAATTAAAGGGCGCCCACATAATTGAGGTAATTTTACTTATATGAGCCGTTATAGATAAACCATTGCAAACTTGACATAATTTTGATTGATCTGGTCGTTATAGTAACAAGTATTTACATTAAAAATTATAAATTAAAGGGGGCGTCAATAGTTTCTTTAATTTGATGTGTATGGCCATACTTTTGAACAATTGTAGACAGACGCTTGAAATTTAAAACGAACTGCTAAGTCCTCTATAACTACAACTATAAAATTTGGATTCGGAAGTTAAAGGGTGTCCCAATAGTTAATGTAATTTTATGTATGTGACCAAACTATTAAACCGTTATAAACAGAACGCTGAAAGTTAAAAGGGACCTGTTTTGCTAAATCCGAGCAATTGCCGAGCAAGAACACGACCAATTTAAAAATTTTTTGTAAATTCTGCCTCCAACAACTGAAAAGAATCGCTTGAGTCTCGTAAACTTTGTAAGTCACACCTACGCTTTCTTTTTCAGTATTTTCTTCGTCTTTAAAAATCAGCATTAACACAATTATTTCTATTTTTCTAAAAGGATACGTACATTTATACATTTGTTTTAAAGAATAATCCTTTATGTTGATATTTACATGAAGCGTGCACTATTTACCGAATTTGAATACACACACACAATTAAATAGAGTTATCAATACCAAATGAGACTTTGACAAATTATCAACTAAAATGCTTTTATTTTTGTAGTAGAATACCAAATCTTTATAAATATTCAAAAGTTGATAAATACTCAATGTTTTGAACTTATCAAGTGCACAGAATCAGGCTGCAAAGGTAACTAAAAAGTACGCCAAAGTTCACTAAAAAATATTCTAAGGAGCACTAAAGTTTACGTAGTGAACTCATCATCAGTACACAAACAAAATAAGAACGCTAAAATAAAGATCAGTACGTTATCGTAGTGTTTGTGATCATCAGCCTAAAATCGTTGTGTACGGCATTTTGTTTGCGTACAGATTCATAAACAATAAAAACAATTTTTACTTTGTTGAAACAGTGCGCTTTGTTAGTATAGTGTTTTTTTTCAAACTCTGGTTTGAATGCCTACATTTAGTTGCTTTCCACATGTCTGCGATGGTCACCCTTATTTCAAGTCTAAAATAGTACAACCCTGAGAAGTAACAAATATAAAGAACTAAAACGAAAAGTTTGACAGATAGCGAACAGCACCGCAACTTGAAGGTACCTTTTTTTATTGATATTCCAACTTTGTAAAAAAATTAGACAAATCCCTATTTTTTTCTCTACTTAATTAAAATATTTTATTTGAGTATCCTTACATAACCCCAATATTTTGGTCATTCGAGCCGGATCGTCGTAGTGAATACAATATTTTATTTGAGTCTTTCATTTTAGAAAGCCCGCATCCACCATATTGAACGTGAACTATAAGAAACCTTTTATATTTAAGTTGAACTTATACCCTTTAAATCCAAAGTACCTACAAATTAATTTGTAATGCTTGTAAAATTTATTTTGATATATTGATTATTTGAGTTAGGTTTATACAATTATTTTTGTTGTTTTAATTTATTTTTTGTTACTGATTTAAGAAAAACATTTGTGAAGTCTTGAGTATATTTAATACTTTTTATAGACCCGATCAATAAATATGACAACATTGAAACTTAATTATAGTCGTTTAATTGATTTTGAAAGCTTTTTTTAACCCTGCTGTAAGGTTTGGACCATTTTGGTAAATTTTTTTTTCTTTCATTATAATTTTTAAACGGCTAAACCTATCTGTCTGAAATTTCAGCTAGGACCATTTTGGTGCATTGCTTTATTTTTGCAATTTTTTTTAAATATACAAAATAGATTCTCAGAAATAAACTAAAAACTTTCAGAACAGCTTGAAGAAATTATTTTTCGCCTTTGCTTACATATAAATTTGCTGCATCTTATACATTTGTTGTCGCATTTTGATTTACAGCAACTACAAATTCCACTTTTTTTGAACCTGGCATTTTTGCTTCGGTGCTTGTTGAAGGTTTACAATCTGTTTCATCATTTATTTTAGTTCTTATTTCAGTCAAAACTCCGATGAAAACTTGTTACTTGGTTTCTTTTTTCTTCTCATCATATATTTTTCTGCTATGCTTAGAGCCAATTACGTAAAAATTCGGGTCAGCATCGATTTAATATATAGTGTATTATAAATGCATTTAATGCAGATATGTCTAATATGTTTGAAAATACTACATTTGGCCATCGATTTGTTTTTCTTTTAGTACTGTAGTAGCCAATCAATTGGTCAGCTGTATCTATACCCCCTAAGAAATATAAGTAAAAGTGTTTTATCAGAAACGATAAATAAACTACGGGTAATAAATCTGACACACCTTTTGTAAAGTTATAGTAAGAAACAATTGCAGGCGTTCTCTTTTGATCTTTGAAATCAATTTCTGCTGTTTTATACATAGAACTTATCAAAATAGTTGCTTTATTTTTAAGACCGATGTATGAAACCAAGGTAGCGACTTCATTGAAAGCAAATGTTGTAAATAAGCAATTTTGGAGGGATAAACAATTTTATTTTTTCAAATAGTTCCCATATATGTAAGTTTTCTTTTCAAAAGTTTCTGAACTAGTTCATAAAAAATTATCGGCCGTAATATTTTGGCCCTTTAAACCGGCAGTCAATTCTAACACGATGCGCTGGCCTTGATTTTTTTAAGGCAGCTTATTTTTTGGCTTTCCGAGGTATGGTTGTATTTTCCAAATATATCCTGATTTGGAGTCAACAGCTAACCAAAATTTTATTCCATATTTAGAAGGTTTTGAAGGCATATATTGCCTAGAGGAGTATCGTCCCCTAAAGGCTACCAACTGTTCATCAATAGTTACATTATCATGGCAGTTATAATGGATTGGAAGCAGGTCTTTCCATTGATCCCAAAAATCACGAATGGGAGCAAATTTATCGCTACTATTTCTTTGCATGTGGTTTATAACATCATCAAAACGTAATGCTCTAGTTATCATGATCACCTTTTCCTCGCTCTTAATTGAACGAAATGTACTGAACGGTCGACGCAAAGATTTTTAAAAAATGTATGTTATAACAGTCAAATAAATATAAATGTAATATTAACCAACCTTTTTCTATTGATCATATAAAATAAATAGTAAAAAAAAACCATATATAATATAGTATTTCGTAAAAACAAATTAACTGGACCAAAATGGTCCGCAACCTATGATTTGTAAGTTTTTTTTAACCTTACAGCAGGGTTAAATCTATTCCGGAAAATTAGCACACGATTCATTCGTTGAATACTCACCGAAAAGAATTTTCGCATTTGTAGGAAATCTTTCGTAATACTTACGACAATATCTTGCTAAATGCTGACGAGTCAAAATTATCTTTGAAGGAAGTTAAGGTTAAATATACAACCGCCTATACCACCTATTTACAGAACTAACTCAAACGTGAGTAATATTAAAAAAATGTATTATTTATTGCACATGGCTGAAGGTGAAGCTCGGGACATAACTCATACGTCTCATACAACAAATGAAGGTTTCGATATGGCTTGGCAGAACCTTGTGCATCGATAGAAAAATAATCTATCCCCTGGATTAAAGTTTCGCGAAGGACCATAAACGATTGTACAACGAATTTTTCTTAATTAGGCATTGAAACTAAAAACTGGCACATAATATTTGTATTTATTTGTTCCACTCGATTACTTGAAATCACACTCGGACTTTGGAAACAGTCCCAGGGACCAAGCTTGCTGAAATGTAGTAGAATGAATAATTTTCTGACGTCTAGTTACCGAACTTTTGAATCTGTGTCTGACATATACCCCCAGAAAATTTTGTTATGTACAGAAAACCACCTTGTACGATTATGCTCTATATTCCTTAAAACGTTAGTTAGTTAGAAGATGTCAAAGTTCTAATGTGTGATATATATGTAAGCGAAAATATCATTCGTTGCTTCATCGTTCGGAATCTTCCAGTCAAATACGACAAAGATCCGAAGCCAGTATATCTGACTATGTAAATAAATAGATAATGATGAGGGACTGCCAACATCTTCCGCTGAAAGTTCCCGTCAAAACTTTGCTACTCGATTACAGTCCACCTCACACTCCACAGTTTTATCAGGATTGAAATGAAAAAGTAGAAGAAGGTCGGAAAACCAAAAAGTTTGCTTTTGGTGGAATGAATGAATGACAGGAATGAATGAATGACAGGAATGAATGAATGACAGGAATGAACATTGACGATATGTCGTTTCGTTACCTTTTAAGACTGATATTCCTGATAAATTGAAGCTTTCTATCTCCCGAAAGGCGGGTTTGTCGCAGTTTAAAAAAAAACAAGTCGAGATTATTAGGAACACCAGAGGTTAACGCTCTCTCTGATCAGGTTGTGTGTGAGAATTTTACTCTAGGTCATATGGTCAAGCTTATCCCAGAATTGTCTTATAATATAAATAGTAACTATTATATTCCGCATTATGCCGTTTTAAAAACTGATAGTGCAACTACTAAATTTCAAGTAGTTTTTAACGCATCAAATCCATCTTCTAATTGGGTTAATTTAAACCACCTTTGCATACTGGGCCTACCTTGAAGTATGATATTTTGATTACTCAATTATAATATTACTCGATTACTCGTTTATAATATGCAGACTGCGAATTACCTTTGGTGATGTTTAGCAATTCGATTGTTGCATCAGCGAGGTGATGATTGTGAACAACTTTACACCAAAGCTTTTGAAATTTTGGGTACTAAAGTGTATGTTAACGATGTTCTTGCTGGCTCACATACGATAGAAGAAGCATGTCTGCGGTTTTTCATATTCAAAGAAAATTTGAACGTGTATACATAACGCATTTTCAAGTGAGAATTTTAAAAAATTGCAGAAACTAAATTGAATGTCTGAACGAGGACTTATGAAAAATTTGTGTAAATAATTTTTCTGAAAGCAATTTACATAAATAAAAAATAGGGTGAGTTCCAAAACGTCATTTGCAATGCAACTTAACAAAGTCATGCATTCCTAAACGCAACCATTTAGACATTGACAATGTTACGCATCCCTAAATGTATAATAAAAGTTATTGAATACGCAAACAAAAGCAAACTGTGCATCACTAATTTTGTTACTGCTTTCTTGATATTTAGTGCAAAATAAATTACAAGCACATCAATCATGGCGGAAGAAATATAAAGAAATTTTCTTTTAAATTTAATTATTATATAAACAGTACCTCGTTTCTGTATTTCTCGCATCGTAAAAGTTTTCACATCAAGAGAGAAACAAAAAATTTCATCGTTTCTAGATATGCGAGTAAAAAGTGTTTCTGGTTCTTAATGCGAAAACAGACTGCACTGATTCTGTTTTTACTGGAATAATTCCAGTACTAGTGTCAAATAAAAACAAAACGTCAAAATAAAGAAATAAATTATCAACCAATATAGAAAAATAGTGAAAGTGTAGAAAAGAGTTAATAAATAACGTAAGTTTTAAATAATATAGCGAAAAAAATGTATAATACAGTGTGGAGGACATGTAATCAATTAGCTTTTGCTGTTTGGAAATTCTTTCTATTTTCTTAATAAAAAGATATAAAACATAAATAAATGCATAAATACTTATTGATAATACTTGTTTATTATTAATTTAAATTGCTTTTTACCTTTCGGCTGATTTAGACTCCATGTTTACACAAATTTTAATATATATTTTAAATCTTACTTGTTCTCGCGCTGTTTTGAAATGTGAGTTATTTTGACAGTTCTTGCGTAAAACTTTTCACAAAATATTGGTACAGAAACACTTTTTCTCGCAAACTTTCAATAACTGTTGGAAAATAACTTAAATGACATATAGTTCTCGCATTTTAAAGATACAGAAACACTTGTGTGAGAAAACCCATTTTTTGTTTCAATTTACATCGTTTTCCTAAAAATTCACTTGTTTCATGCGAAAACTTTTACGATGCGAGAAATACAGAAACGAGGTACAGAATTTATTTATATCTTCAGGGACAAAAAGTGGACTTTTGAGTGGAAGCAGCATTTGTTAACACTTTTGCAAAATGAAAGCGATTTTGCATCTAAGAAAAAGAAAAAAAATTGTTTAATGGGAAAAGGTGCTCCGGGAAATTAAAACCATTGACTCGGACTTTTTATGTATTTTTGTACAATTTTATAATTGCTTTGAGGTGTTTCGTCAAAAAATCCCATCAAGTTTTCAAAGATTATAATTTTTATTGTTGACATCGCCATCTTGAAAAAAAAGTGATTGCAATTACGCGTCCCTAAATATAAAAAAATTGCAAAGTTATTTGTTACAAAGTAAACAACATAATAATTTGATTTTTATTATTAATAATTTATAGTCTTGATTTATTTTTTATATTAAAAGCTAACAAATGATATTTGTATCTAAATGTTAGTTGTAACACCTCTTAGAAAAGTTAACGTGACCGATTTGTGTCTTTACTAAAATCTATTCTATTAAATAGAAGATGCAACTGAACTTATTCAGTACATTACTACTGAAAACCAAATTTTGGAAGTAAGAATCATAAAACTCGATTGTCTATTCTAAAATCGAAAAATGTTTGACACAATATAAATAAAACTTGTACACATTACAAAAATCAAAAATATTTTAGTTCAAAAATAAAAAGATTTCTTAAAAGTGGTGAAAAGTTCTCCAATATTGATAAATGGTAAGCTCAAAATTTTATAATATTTCATTTATTTCGCAGCGCAAAACGTACGGTATGGGATAGCAAGTTGAAGAAAATATGTGGAAAAGAAGAATTCATGTTGTAAAGGAAGAAGAGCGCTGCATTCAATGGTTCGAATCGTGAAATTTATAATGTATAATCTTATTCTTATAATTTATTATTTAAATAAAAGTAAATATTAAAAAATTATTTTGTTTTGTTTAATTCACAATAATATTTTATAATTACACAAGAAACATTTTTTAAAATAGTTGCGACCGCTGTTTTTATTCAGTTACTACAACCGAATTCAAGATAATACACATAACCGACAAAATTCGATTGGCAACAAATTCGGTTCTTTTAACGAATTTCTTTTCGTTGTGTACAAAATTATTTAAATTACAAATAATTGACGGAAAGTCGGGAAAAATGTAAGATAAATTGTTATTTACATTAGGAAATTCAGGTCATATTAGCTTATTTGAGAAATCAAATTTAAAATTTTTGAATATATTAAAAAATTAGAACATTTTATCCTTTCCGAGTTAAAAACGAAAAGATTTTCAATTTTTGTTTTTTGATAAAAAAATTTTTTATATTTTTGTGTAAGCTAACTATATGTTTGTTTATATGTTTAAGCTAAATGTCGTGTAACATTGATTATTTTAAATAGTAATTTTGTTTTTAGCCTACATGTTCTGAAACCCTAAAAGTACTTCAGGAGCCCTTGTCTATAAGTAGATTTTACGGTCCTTGTTATGGGGAATTGTGGAGTTTCCTTTCTCTTTTTTTTTTTAGTTCAATTAACTTCAAGCTCGAGTAAGGAAAACTTATAATGACGATTATGGACCTACTATGTCGAAGCTTGTATTTAAAAATCGTTGAACTTTAAAAGAAAAGTTACCACTGTCAAAAACTCTTTGATGCTTGACAGTCTTAATAGAAGACCAGAGTAGTCGTTAAGTAACTTTGTGTTGCTCGAGTATTAAGATGAGTCTTTTCATGAATATTGTTATATGTTGCTAAAGAAACTTAAATGGTCGCTTAGAAAAAAATACCGATACGTTAGATATTCAGTATAGTTAATAATAGTATATCTCAGTAATAATATTTTGCTTGCGTAATGATCATATCAGCTATTAAATGTTCTTCATAATTAAGATGACGTATAGGACGTGGACTAGAATCTTAAGACTACCGTTTAATGGCATTAAATCGGTTTACAATCAGTAAGCAGTGCAATGTAAGGGCTTATATTTCTCCATTCTTCAAAGCCAGCGCTTATCGCAAAATATGGGAGTTTTTATTTTTAAACAAATTAAATTTTCTGCCTTACTTCTTTTGTTAAAAAATTTCGCACCTGACTTACAAATTAGGTACTTAAAAAAAGAAAATAGCGAGTGACATATCGCATTATTTTATATCAAATATGCCAAGATGTTTTAAAAGGGAGGAAATAACTCAAAACATCCAAAATCAGAGTTAAGGGTAGTCCAAAGTTCTATGTTTAGTATGGATTATATTTATGGGGTATTTTCTGATGAAATAAGATGTGCGGGTATTATTGCAAAGGTTTTTTTAAATCCATTAGATGCTATAGATGCATTTTTAGAGTCACAGTGAGTTTTTAAAGAAACATTTAAGGATTGTGCCTTTTCGACTTTCTGCAGTCAGAAATGTCTATTATGGTGATATACCTTTTGACCTGCATTGTCACATTTCAGAAAAAAAAAATTGTTGCACTCTGCCAAATGTAGGCAATGTAGGCTATGTTAAGTAATCAAAGCTAATGTCGATCATGCCACGGAAAAGGAACTCTGTTCGCTTGGCCGATATTAAATTATTTCAATCTAATGGAGACGTTTTGAATTAATTGTCTTCTAATATGAATCACTGCATGGCTTTGACGGTAACTTCAGTATAAATATTTTTAAAGCAGTACGATTAATTTTATTTACTGTGGTAAAGAAATATATGACGGAAAAGGCACAAACATCAAACAGCTTTTCTTTAGCTAAGGATTCTTTTTTGATAAATCTTATTTAAGCATTTGCTAGATTTGTTTTCGTATCAATTATTGGCAAATTCAAATTAAATGTTTTTGCAGGAAGCTTTAATATACGGAAGTTTTCCTGTTTTAAATTATTGTTTTTGTAAATAATTTATTTTTTTTCAAATCAAGGTGAATTAATTATATCGTGGTAGCGAAGGCGAATTTATTCATTTTCAATGGTAGCCTAACAGTCAAATTCCATATTATAAACTGTTATACAGTTTTTTATGTATGGAGATTGACAGTTAGGGTACCGGAGAAAATGAATGTATTCGCGATCGCTACTGCTTGGCCTTGTTTCAAATTCTTTAATTTTATACTGTAAATAGAAAGAATAAACATTAAGTTTTTTTATAAAATACATTTAATTTTAATTTCAATACTCCCTTCGCAAAGGTCACTTTTGCTTCTGGTAGGTTTTCGTTTTTTTTATCTAATGTTTCAATTTTAGCGGATAAAAGGTTGTCATGAAAAGATACAATAGATATGCAGTAACTATTATTATATCGCTATGACGTCATATATGTAAACCAATACATTTTATCGAAATCGCCTCTTCACCAAAATAAAGAACGTTTTGTTATTGAAAAAAACTTTTATTGACATTAAATACTTTCACACAATTTTTAACTTGCATAGTTTCTTAAGGAATTTTGAGATTTCAAAATATCTGTGGTTTTTATGAATAACAGCCTATGTTCAAATTTTTGCAATTCGAGTTAATGATACCAAATTGTTACATTTTAAATGATTTTTTAAAATGTAAAAAAATTAAAAATATGGACCTATATCTCCATATTTTCGCATTTTATAACATTTTTATTCTAACATTTTTTTTAAATGTATTAAAAGTTTTTAATATATGTATGTATGTATGTTATTTTACCATATGAGGTACCTACTCTTTAAGTTCGTTACTTACTTGTGTGGTCGCATTCTTTTTGTTCAGCGAAAATCATTTACATAGACATACTCTGTTTTGTCAGAACACAATTTCGATATTTAAGATGGTTTGTTATTTTCAAATTGCTCTGGAATCTAATCCATAAGGAAATGTTTCCTAAAAATTAATTGGAACATTGCTTAAACCTACAGTTACATTATTGTATAAAAAAAAATTGAAAAGTTTTAATACCAAGACTGCAGCTTCAAAAATAACTAGTTTTTGCTCTACTGAAAAGTTTGATTTTAAGACAAGCGCTGTTATTCATGAAAACCACAGATATTGCCTAACACAACCTGGGAAATGAAAAAAGTCTGGAATACAAGTCGATTTCCAAATTTTTTTTAAAGTTGTATCTAAAGGCAATAATTTAATTTACTTTATTCGTGCTTGATTCCTTGAATTATAAATAGTTCATGATATTCTCATGAAATATTTATTAATTTAAACAAAACTAAAAATGAAATGTATTACTGCGGGGAAAACATATCCATATGGCCATTTCACTAGTGCTCAAATAGCTCATCAGTGGATTTTACCCAAATTTTGTATAGAAAACTAGAAAGTCTTATATCAAAAGCCAAATTGATTAAATGAGAACTCCATTGAATCAATAAGACAAAAGACAATAAAAACTCAAAAATGTTTTATACAAAAAACACAGCAAACATTCAGTAACTATTTTTATTTTTTCTTTCATTTTTCAAGGAATCAAGCACGATTAAAGGAAATAATGTTACACTTTTAGATATAAAATATTACATGAGGTGTATCTAGCAAGAGTCGCAAATATTTTTTAATGTATAATTGAAAAATGCGTCAACAAGCCGTATATCACACCACGCCTAATTTTATTTAAAGATACCTTTCATTTTTAGAGCCACTTATTGCTCAGTTGTCCGTGCTAAACTTAAAGATTTTAAGTTGCCTTATAAGGTAATAATTCCACGGAAAAATCTGTGTATGTGTTTTATTTATTATATTAGTCTAATATCCCAAAACATTTTAAAATAAAAATGAAATTTATTTGTTGGTTTGGAAAAACAAATATCTACATTTATTTCGCCGGTTTCTAAAGCCAGCTCATCAGGAAAACTTTATTCAAATGTTTAGAAAAATCAAAAACATTTATGTTGTTTTATTAATTTTTCGATTTTTTTTGTATGTTACTAAAAACATTTCCTTAAAGTATAAAAACTTCAAAAACAACGTGAGAGTTATTTTAGAAGCCGATACAGAAATGTTAAGGCTTTAACAAAAATTAAAGTGTCTGCTTTTCATGACATATTAAAATTTAAAATTATTAGACGATCGATAACGATGCATTTTTATTACGAATAGTTTTTTTCTGTCAGGGATGTGTGAGATTTCATCACTTGTGTAACACATTTGAAATCCCTAAATATAAAAAAACTATGGCAAAAGCATCTTAAATGTGTCCCTGCCGATAATAATGAATAAATTACACACTGATATCAGAAGTACAACCAATATACATAAAAGAAAAATTTTTATAAAGAATATTTTTTTAAATCGTAATAAATACATTTGATTTTTTAATACATTTCATTTCTGCAGACAAGCCCTTAGGGCTTCGCAGATTAGTATTAAAATCATTAAAAGTTATTTCAATACGATTTTTTTCAGTATAATTACTGTATTGTTTTATTTTTTTTTATTATTTTACTGCCAAATAAATAAATTAATTGAAATAAAAAATAAAAAAAAGTATATATATCTCACCCCACGTTGCCACATGCTAGTGCAAGCGAAAAAAACTCAATACAGACACACACTTTTGCTACTTGGGATGAAATATTAAAGCAAGTAAATTTTGAACAGTTGATGCAATTAAAATGACTATACGAAAAACAGTGTTACCTAGTGCTGAATTGTTATAAAAATTATTAGCATTTGTTGCAGTAAAAATTTAAATTATGGCAGATTTTGTGCAATGTATATAAGTAAAAAATAAAGAGAGTATAAAAGCATCTTTTAGAGGTAAGCTGAAAGATAAATTTTAATATTTTTTTAAACATATGTATAAGCAAAATGGATAGAAAAGTAAATAAAATAGAAATTATTTAACCTTAATTTTTTTTAAATTTCATTAATTCTTTTACTCGTAAAATAGATATTTTTAAAACAAGTTTTGTTGTCAGCGACATACTTAAAATGACTTGCACTGTGCAGTGAAGTCGTTTTACTTTTTTTTTTTTGCAATTTTATTAATTTTCTTTAATAATACGTATACTCGTACACTACTTGCAAGCATGTGGCAACGGGGTGTTAAGTGAGTAGATTTATTTCTTTGATTTGCTACTCATGTTTTTTTGTCGGTTTCTTCTTTTTTTTATTTTATTTTTTATTTAAAAAAATAACACATAATTTCCTAACTTTGCAATAGAAATTAAATTAGAATACGTAATTATATGTAATATTTTTAAATTCAATTACATTTGGTTTATTATATCATTAACACCTGCAAATTTTAGCTAGTTTTACATTTTGATAACACATTTTTACTGCATATGGGGAGGATTTACATTTAATTTTAATTTATTTAACATTTCCCAAATGAAAACTTTGAAAAGTTTTTGATTACATATGTACATTTTTGTTTGATGGAAAATAATTTTATTTGCTTAAAATTAAATGTTTTTCTATTTGCACCTAAAAAATATTTTTTTTTATAAGTCTAGATCAATAAACCTTTAACATGTTTGGACAAATATTTGTCAAATGTGGCCGTTCCTTTCCACTTAATAATAATACACACATACGTACATACATTCATATGTAATAGCTTTTTGTATTCAGCTCTAAAAAATGTTAAAGTTCTTTTCACACAATGGAGCTGTTTCCATTTGAGTCTTTTGTAAATATCGTTGAGTTGTCAGTTCCCATCATAATAAATAGAATATAAAATTTTAACTCCGGAATAATCTAAACAGTATACTTTTTATTTCTTACATTCTCATGCAAAAATATGCTTTTGTCAACTTTTTAAGTATTGTGCTTAGCAGAGAATCGTTACGATTTATTGAAATGACAAACACAAAACGTCTTTAAGATAATAGAGTTCTCGGTCTTATAAATACTTTAGCATATGCTCTACACTTGGGATAAGACCTGAAATATACATAGGTTTATCTCAACGAACGTCAAATTCATTCCCAGAAAAAAATTTTTTACGTGTTGAACTCAAATTACAACTCCAATACAATAACCTTGCTTTATCGGTATCTCATGAATCACTGCAGATATCGTAATGAAATTTTACACAGGCAATGCAAAGTGTATGGGCAGAATTGCTAAAGGTCGGCCTCATGATTTGGGTACATCGGGCATAGATTTTTTTTTTTTGCTAAAATTAATTTGACTTTATAAATTTGAATAAAAAATATGCTTACGAGTACGTGCTTATGTGTAGGTATCTCTCTATAGGAGAAAATTGGCTAACATCTTTTATTTTCTTAATTTTGGAGTAGTGTACTTGTTAATGATCGGATTATTACTCTTAGACATTTGCTATATTTTTAATAAAATTAAATATAAATTTTAAGTTTTTTTAGTAGCGCTTTTCATTGAAAAGTTACAAGCCTCTGAATTGGAAAAATGTAAAAAATACTTTTTACTTATGTCATTAAAATTTACTTCGGTATTAGCAATTTTTTTAATTTTATGGACAACCTGTAGCAAATGTGAATAGAAGAACAAATAGGTCAAAAATTATATTTGGTCTTCCTCCAGGTTTATCTAAACATAGCACGTTTTGACATAAAATTTTTTTATGGAATAGTAGACGTTTTTGTAATAAAAAAGCTAATAAAAAAATTGAACTTTATTTCACCATTTGATTAAAAGCCCTTTTATCTATATAAACTCAAAGTTTTAAGAATATCTCGATGCGTATTGATTTTTAAATTCTATTTCTCGAAAAACCACATTTCTGTAACTTTTTTAAGTTTTTGAGATAAATGTAATTAAAAAAAAATGGGGCCCGATAAAATCATTATAATATTGTTAGTCAAGAAGTCATAAGCATTTTTCGATACCATTTACATCTATATCGAGTATATATTTAGGCCATAGGAGCTTTCTCAGCTGCGCCTCCTCAAGATTTTTTTTCTTCGTTTTATATGTAAAAAAATGTGTACGAACACATTTTGTAAGCTATTTATGTTTTTCAGTTTGACACTAATAAAAACACTACGCCAAAAATATTAAGTTAGGTTCAGCAAAAAAAAAAAAAAATCGTAAGCCAATTTCTTCTACATGCAAGAACATTTTCTATAGATATTTTGGAGGTGTAGTTAAATAAAATAAATATATTAACATTTGAGTTAAAAATAAACTTTTTTTTATAAAATTTCCAAAAAATACGTCCGAGTTATCTAAATTTGGGGGCCTACCCAAAAGCCCTTCTCACCCTAGGAGGCCGACCGTTCGTAGCTTTACACTGAAATGCTTCTGCTTTGTCTTCAAAATAAATCGTTTTCAAACTAATGTGCGTTTTTACATTATAGCTGGTATGGATTTTATGACTCTGAATAAGCAGTACTTTTAAGAATCTTTAAAAAGTAGATTATAGCGTATTTTGTTTGATGTTATTTTAAGATTTCAGCCTGGCATTCTGTTCATCATTTCACTTGAACAATAAAGTAACTCCAACCAAAAAAAAATAAGTATTTGCGGTGATAAAGAATTAAATAATAAAAAAAAAACACCAAGAAAAAAACTGAGGCTCGCATATCATTCATTGAGTTTGATTTAACAAATAAAAGCATGTCCTAAGAATAGCTTATGATAATTACGAATGTTACACCAAGACACTACACTAAAGACTAATGGCTAGGGGCTTAACAAAATACATCCTAAATAATTAACTAATCTTAAACAGGAATTATGGAAATCGTATCCCTTTTTTATCATACCAGAAACCCTAATTTAACCAATGTCGCATGCATTGGTAAGAAAACGGCTTTGAAATAAAACTAGAGTAATAGCACAACGGGAAATGTAAAGTGACATTTCATGAAAAGAAGTGGAAATGACACTTGCCATGGGGAATTTTGCAAAAAAGTAAAAAAATATAAGTAAAAAGGCATTAGGAATTTTAAGCGACAACAAAGCTAAAAACAGTTTTATTTTTTAAGATAAACATATAAAGGCAAACAAACAATATGTTGATTATTATAAAAACCAACAGACCACATGAATCCTTAGGAGTATTAAATCTACCTTTGAGTTCATAAACGACTAACTTAATAGCAACGCAATCCCGCAAATCAGGGAAATGCCAGATATTTTTAGGATAAAATGAAAGCACGTTATCCGCATGTAATTTTTTAGGCAAAGAAATTTACTTAAAATGTATGGATGTGTATTTCCTTATACATACGCTGAGCGGTATTGGCAGATTTTTCTAGTTTTCTCGCCAAATAGCTTGTCGCCAAAATCGCCAATATATAGAAATATATAAAAATAAGAACGAGTGCTATATTCGGCTATGCCAAATCTTATATACCCTTCACCATCTATGTAAATCTAGTTTTGTGAAGTAACTTCAATCAAAATAGCGAATACTGTGGTGACCAAAGTTAAAAAAAAAATTAAAAATTGGTACTCTATATATATTATCTTTTATAAAATGCCATCTGCTCTTAATGGGTTAAGGGTTTTTAAAAAATTTTGGGGTTTTGCCACACCCACAACAATCTACAGAACTCAACCCGATAAAACACTTATGGGATGAAATGGATTAAAGAGTGAAAAGGCGGGCAATAAGAAATAAGATAGAACTGAAGCAGGCACTAGTTTAAGAATGGCATAATATTGGAGCTGAATATGCGAAAAAATTGGTAAATTCTATGCTAAAACGACTGTGGGTTCTTATTAAGTAAAATGGGCCACCTACTTAATATTAATTTTATTATATCGCAAATATTATCAGTCTTGAATAAAGTGTGCCAATAATTTTTTTCAATGAAATTAAGAATATTTTTTGTTTTTTTTGTATCTTTTATAAAAAGCGTAATAAAAATATTAAAATGAATTAAACTAAATATCGGGACAAATATATTATTTTATTAAATATCGTTTAAATAAAGGCTTTAAACCAATGATAAAATTGAAATTGACTACTGTGCCAATAATTTAATTCGGCACTGTACATACATATATACGAGTACATATATCAAAACAAAAATAAAATCCATTTGTTTTGAATATTTTTTATCATATTTTTTTAATTAAAAATAACATTTCCGTAGCAAAACTAAAAAAAAGTTGCGTAATCTGCGTAACCCTACCACCAAAAACACATGTGTATTTTCCTGAAATAATAATTTAAAAATTTTTCACATCTAAGAATATAGTAATAATTCAGGGATATTTCTGACCCTATGGGACTTGCACTCGCAAATTTTCGCTTAGTCTTGAATATTATAGTTATATAATTGAAGAGCCGACTGGGGTTACTCGTACTGAGCCAGTTTATATTTTCTGAGCACTGGTCAAAAGTTACAATAAATTTACACAGCGGCTTTTGCTGACTTTTCTCACAGCGTCTGGCTGAGCTAACCTAGGTTCAGACAAGGTTCTCTCTCGGGGTATAAGGGAAACCAGTCCCCCGGTGTGCGGGCACCAAATATGGATAGACAGTTGGGTACTGTTGCCAGAAGTGCAGGTTTATTTGCATTTTGCAAATTTTAGCCTCTCAAATTGCCAAATACCATACTTAAAGATTTTTTATCTCGAAGGTTTGGGTATAAGTAATATATAAAGTTTATGTCTCTCTAAAAAAAGCATTACGTAGATAGTGTCTTTTATATCTCGAATAAACTAAGTTCATATTAGTCAAAATTATTTTAATTGTCCTATTATTGCTTGGCGTTGACGTAGGCCTCCCAAGCAATGCTCAATATTTATCTCTAACATCAGTAAATGCACGACATTCGTGAACGAAACCTCTAAAATTCCCTAAACCGCTAAAAAGGTCTCTAGCAGAGTAACATTTATTATCTTTGTTGACAAAGTCGAAATCTGCCATTGCTTCGAGAAGGGAAGTACTAGCCTATTTTTGGACTCCCAATGGCCTCCTCTTCAGTTTTGAAAACAATTTTTTTTTTGTATGTAAATTTTTTAATTATTTACATTAATATTTTCTACAGAAAAAAATGTATCTCTATATACGTGAAAAATTGTTGCAAGTGGGTTGTGACGTTATACCTCACGATCTGTTAAACCGAATTCGATTAAATTTTTAGAGTTTGTTCATTTGATCGTGTAGATGCTTTATGTAAAGGTTGCACGACGCGTTCGTGAGTTATGGCTTTGCTTTGCAATATATGATTTTGTATATATAAAAACACAACAACAAATACGTTGGGGTCTATTAGCGTATGCGGTATATTGATTTGATTGAATGTCCATACTCATAGGTAGCGAAGCCTAGAATGAGTAGAATGAAAACAAAATATGTTGTGTAATACACAAAAGGATTTGCAAAATTGTGTAGCAGGATTGTGCAAAATTGTGCAAGGATTCGCAAAATTTTGCAAATGCTATGATGCAAGACCATTTGCACAAGATTGTGAATTGGGCTAATGTGTATTTATACAATTTTTTTCTTTAAAAAAGCTTTAAAAATCGGTTGAAAGATGAGATTTATGGCGACAAAGATGAAACTATTTTAAAAAAACTACGATAACTTATTTATATGCACGGGCACTTTGCAAATATTAACCCTTATCGGACGCGACTTTTCACACGTTTGATTCTCACCAGGTTGTAGTTATTTTTAACAAATATGAAAAAAAACAATAGTATGTTATTATACATTTATGTTCATTTCTTTTCAGTTTTGTTACAAATTATTTATTTTTTGTACAACTACTACATGTCTGAGTTTCTGATAATTTTTTATATACTTGTAAGGTATGGTATTTTTTGAAGCAATCTCCAACATGAAGAAATGGTTTTCTCTGGCATGTTTCGCAAAAGTATACTGTTCTTTTCCTCCCTCCAGGTAACTTGCGATTAGAACATACTAAACAGTCGTTATGCTTTCCTTTACTATCAGGTTGCAAGATATGTAGTTTGCCATCCAATCTCTCCTCATTGTCTGATATTGTAGGCTTTCCATATCGTGCAGTTTCCCCTTCACGAAAATCACCAACTAGTGACATAACTATTTTTCGAATAAATTGCTTATGCGGCATTGGTTTAGTGTTGTTATTTTTACAAGTGGCTTTATAGAAGACAAATGGTAACGGTAAATTGAAGAAATGAATGCATTTTAAAAACAAATCTCATCAATAGACAGTATGTTTCGACATAATTCGCATTGTCACTTCACACGTGCCATACGACCGTTGCAGAAAAGTACTGTTGTCACGTCAGAGGTGACTTACGACCGATAAGGGTTAAATTAAAATCCAACAACGGGAATTTTGTATTATATTAATTAATTTTCAAAATAAAATCTATTTTTCGTGATAACATCTATTATGCCGATTAATTATTTAAATTACCAATATTGATTATAGAGGGTCAAAGCACGTCTCGACGGCCACTTCTCCACTGTATAGAAAAATAGAGTTACTATTGATTATTGTTGTTTTTGCTTAAACTTTGATTTTTGTCTTTGCTTTATTGTTGGACAAAAATTTTTAGTTTATTTAAAATTTCTGTCAGAAGTATCCTGCAGAGTTAAGTAAGCGGTAAAGAAATGGCCAGCGAGACGTGCTTTGACCGTCAAGAAGATAGAAATAGAAACTTCAAATTTTAAGCAAATTAGTTTTTAAGAAATTCTTGAAGCTACAACATAAATTCAGAGATCAGACACTTTACTACAAAATTTCCGTTTTATATATAAAGCAGTTTCTTTAATAATGGGATAATTTATCGCTTCTTTTGAAAGTTTTAAAAATATCTAATGCAATTGACAACGACATACAATAACTGTTGCCTGCGAAATAATTTGATAATTTGTCAAATGGTAATCTAATTCATAAGACATTGCCCATCCTGTTTCAAAAATGCGACAAAAATAAAATAGAAGATCTATATAAATTGAGTTTTAATATTTTATATAATTTAAGCTCACAAGAAACGAAAAGAATGTCATTCGGCCTAATAAAATAGAAGTATAAAATACAACATTTATATAGAACCAAACGAAGATATGTGTACATTACTTGCGATTGAAATGAATATATATGTACATATGTAAAATGACGAAATACTGAATTAATTACTGAATTAAGTGTAACGGTTTCTTGTTTTAGTGTTATTATTTTTTACTGTTGTGAAGAAAAATTTAAAAAAAATTTTCTTTAATCTATAAGTGAATTTCTAAATTATCCAATTATTTTTGTAACGTCCATGTAATTTTTTTCCATTGCCTAGTTATTTGACTTTTGGCATCTGGCAAGCCTAGCCACACGTATCAATAGTACCTATTCTACTAGAATGCACTTACAAACCTGCAGACCGATACAGGTATACGTATATTTTCACTTGTTTACAATATTCTCTAATAAACGATTAATATCCTATAAAACTTTTTAAAAATATAAATTCTTTAAAGAAGCCTTTGCCCACCTTAAACCAAAAACAAAAAAATAATAAAAAAAAGTGTTACGTATCCCCAAAGTATTTATAAATAAATATAAAGGGAAAACAATATTCAGTTAATTGCAGATTGATTTTTAAAACATTTTAATGATAATAGTGCCAGACTGTACAGTCTTAAAGTCTTACATATCATTCCAAAATAATTTACTTGTTAATTTTTTCTAGTAAAGCGTTCATTTTCTTTTTTTGCATTTAAGAGAAAAATTTTGAAAATTTCTGTTTTATTCTTTCATTGGTAGTTCTTGTTGGTAATATTACTGAACAGAACTATTGATTGAATATGAAAATTCCTCGTATTCTTAATTGTTAAAATATCTGGGTGAAGAGACGATATCTAAAACGTACACGACCTAAGGCAGATAGATGCAAAAAATGCTGGTGACGTCGTTATTCAGAAAAAGCGTCATTAAATTTTGGTAGAGTTCAATTTTTCTTTTTTTCACTAAACCACAGGAATATTTAATTAAATTAAATAGTTTTGAAAAAATATCCTGCTTTTGTTTATGCCGATTAAATTATTAAATCACCGATATTTATTTATACATTTTGATGAAAAGCACCAAAATAGTAAGCCCCACAAAAGTTTGCATGTCCGAGGTTCCTAATTTGGGTCGTTATAGTTCCGCGCGCGAAAGGTGTAGAGGCCCAAACATATAACGTTAGCTCGAATACTCCTTTTCTATTAAAATACTTCTTCGTTTAGAGTGTTTCGTTTCTGCCTCACTGCGAATATTTTATCGTTTTTATGTTTCTACGTGAAATATTTGACGCAGTAGATAATTATTGTTTTTATACTTAAATGAAGTTTAAAGCAGAAAACACGCACACAGAGTATATCAAGATTAATTTGTCATAAACAATCATTTTGGTGCATTACAAACGGAAAATTGTACATTAAACATTGTAAAAGAGTAAACCAAATTCACAATAAGATTTTCTTCACTGTTTTTTTTATCGTAATGAGATTTCAATCTCTTTCTTGCCTGCTTTATTTACTCCAGGCCAAATGCGCATATTTTAAATTACTGCTGCTGTCCCTTACAGTTAGAGGATCTTGCGTATTTTTTCGTTTATTTCATTTTTATATTTATATTGTTTTTTATTATTTTACACTTAATGTTTTTATATCGGGTGTAGAGATCTAGCCCTATGAGACACGAAGACATATTGTTGTGATTCTAAGAGAGTTCTGACAGCATCTTTTAGGTACGAAACACTAAAGACCATATTCAAGATTCGTTTCTTGCAATTGGACAGCGTTCATCTGCTTTCTTCTGCGAGCCTTAGGCATTGGTCAATAGATACAACGGCTCGACATTGAAAACAAGGTTCAAGGGGTTAATAGGCGTCTAAGAGTAAAATAATAGCCAATAAATATATCTATCTATGGACACCCCGGGAGCAATAGATGAGCCAATACCAATAGACTCAAAACTGACAAAGTGACTCAGACTATTTCGGGACGGACAATGGGAGTGGTTAAATAATTCCAAGGAGGCAATAATACTCCGGATATGCCGAATGGACTAAAAAGACCATCTCTTAGTTTCATATTTTAAAAATTTTAAAAAATTTTAAATTTTCTTTAAAAAAGAAACATTTATTAAAAAAATACTTCTTGTGTTAATGAAGTTGCATAATAGTGTATTTTTTTAGTTTTACAACAAATATTATCATTAATTTACTTCCATTGTGCTTGATTCCTTCAAAAATAGATTTATTTCATGATATTCTTATGGAGTATTAATTATTTAAAGCTACAAAATGAAATGTATTACTGCGGGGAACGCATATCCATATGGCCATTATAATAAATATAATAATAATAATTTTAAATAAAAAGAATCAAAGGAAGAGCAGAAGCAACACAAAAACTTAAACACAACAATGACAATACGTAGTTCAAACGTTTATGAAACACAAAGCAGAGGCATTTACTCGAACCACTAACGAACATAAAAGTAAAAATTAAAGCTCCAGGAGTTACAACCGTCATTGTACCAGTGCACTACAGCAAATTTTTCCCCTTTTTTGACCAAAATTATTTACAGCCAAACGGTTGGACCGTTTTAAGCGATTTTTTGGATTTGCGTTTCGTCAACACTTAAAAGAGGGGGAGTGACCGAAATAGTTTTTTATATACTCACAATAAACATAAGTAAATTTAATTAAAAACGAAATTAAAATTTAATTAACGAACAAGTAGTTCTAAGAATGGGTTACCGGTTATAGGTTCCCGCATGAAAGGTTTTTTTTTAGATCCTTAATAGATATTCTGGTTCTCTAAACTGCTTCTTTTCTAAATATTTTTCGAGTGTAACTTTTAAATATAACAGTAGAAATTTATTTTACCAATTTAATAAGTAACGCACAAAGTCATGTTTAAAAAGGGTTTTATTCAAGAACTAGCAGCGCCCATGACTTTGTCTGCGAACTCAGTCATTTTTGAGCCGATTTTGAAATTTATTTCTTCTTTTGAACGGTGATGTTTACAGATTGGTCCTGTTTTAAAAACAGTTCACCATTTTAAAAAGTTTACACAATACATGTTTTTTACGTGTATTCTAATACGTAAAGGGTAACACTTTAAAATTAAATAATTTCATATCATTTTATACAAATTGACCAACATGTACCTATCTTTGAACCGTATTTTTAATTCCACTGTAACAACATGTATAAAACTTGGATTTGGAGATAAAAGGTTGCTCTAATGTTGATGTTGTTTTATATGTATATATGTGTAAACACCTATTATAAATGTAAACATTTATTGTATATGTAAACAGCCCTTTGTACATTTAAAATAGAAGCACGTGAATTTGGTATGGACTAATTCTGATAGAATCATTACAGATGTAATTTGTTTTATCTGGCCAAAATTTTGAACCGCTTTAGATAGACAGCAGAAATTCACAAGGAACCTGTATTCATATATCTGCTTGTATTTAGAAATTAAAAGGTGTTCTCATAATTGATGTATTTTGACCTATATCACCCTGTCTTTCAAACCGTTAAATACAGGCACTTGAAAATTTGGCAGGATGGACACTACCTTGTCTTGGATAATAAGATAGGTAAATATATAAAATTTTAAATTAAAGGGTGATAAAATAGTTGATGTAATGTGATGTATATGGCTGTTGAAATTTACAAGTATAAAATTTAAAATTGGATATTAATGGGTGCACCTATAGTTGATTTAATCTGATGTGTATGGCCACGCTGTCAAAAAGTTGCAAACAGACGGTTGAATTTTATAAAGAAACTATAATGCTAAGCACGCTATAAGGACAATAGTCCCAATAGTTAATGTAATTGGATGTAATAGCCAAACTTGTAAGCCGGTGTAGAAGATAGCTGATGAATTTCGTATTGAAGTCGGTTCTTTTTTTGCAAGAATTATATTTTTTCCGTTTGTAATGTTTGTTAAAAGAGACGGAGAAGATTTGGTAAATTTAAATTGTTTTAATTTTCAAACTAAAAAAGAACAAGAAAGTGGAGAAAAATAAAAAAAATTGTATATAAATTTAAATTTAAAACAAAATTAAATACAAACAAGTAAAAGTGCTATATTCGGCTATGCCGAATCTTTTATACCCTTCACAATTTATATAAATCTAGTTAAGTGAAGTAAATCCAATCAAAAAGGAAAATATTGGAGTGACAGGGAATTTAAAAAGTAAAAAATTTGTAACTGCATTTATATAATTTTACATCAAAATGTCATCGGCTTTTAATGGGTTAAGCATTTTCAAAAAATTTTGTAATTTCTTAGATATCTCTTCAAATATTGATATTTCAAAATTAATTAAACTTAAGAACCCCGTAACTCGGAAAATTTGGGCGAGCGACTGTTTTTTCTCTTGATGTTTTTTTCCTTATTTTTTAATTTTCTATCGCCGCATATATTTACTTTTTTGATTGGAGTTACGTCATTGTTTCAAATGACATAAATACATTAGAGGTAGGTGTGATGTTTTGGCTGCTGCCTCGAAGGCCATGGACCGATCTCGCTGGTTTCCAACAGCACCTCTTTCGACACTATATCTAATGGTTGACGTACTTATTTTTTTGTGAAATCAGGTTTGCCTCGGCAACCACTAACACAGACGGATAAATAGGCATCGTCTATGGACTTGGCTATGCATAAGAAGTCAAAATGTATACAATTTATTGGGTCGGAAATGGATATTGTAGACTTAGATATACCCTTTTTCCACTTTTTGTGGTGAAGGATATAATAAAAACTAAATAATAAACTAAACAAGTGCCTCGTAATCAAAGATTGTATGTGGAAATTAAAAAAACATAAAACGTACATATGTTAACAAAATATAACAAAAGCAATAGATCTTGGTTCCATGTAATTACCGACTTAAGCAGAAGAGTGAAGTGGGGCCAGATTGGTGGCATAAAATTTACAGCCAGTGATTTGTTTTGCAATTTCTGCCTTCGGGTATTGTTTAGGCTATTGGAAAGGCATTTCTAATTCTGAATGCTAAGCCTTTCACGAAGACGTTTCAATGGTTAGTAATTTAACTCGCATAAGTTTAACTTTATAAAACAACTAACTGTTAAACAGTCAACTTTAAAATCTCCTACATTTAATTTAAAATAAACAATTGACCGATATTCCCACAAAATATACGTCGTCAGAAAATAAACAGCACCATGGCCACTAATCATGCATGATTTAAACTTAAAAATAATGTTAAAAGATTCCAAATAAATTTCGTATTTATTAGTTTCCTTTTCATATTACATTTTATTATATAACTTAATGTCTAAATCCTAGCAGATAAACCTTAGCTCACAAACCCTGAGTCGAATATGTCCGAGAAAGGTGTACTAGTTTTTTACCATTTATTTAAAAACATTACAGCATTTTTAAAAGACAATGCTTACAGTGAAGGTGGCTTTAGTTTCCATCCAACAACATAAGATTTTCATTAATAGACTGCAAAAATACATCTTGGGTATGTTTAAGAATTATTTATTTTACCTGCAAGTATAAATAATAAATTTATCTTGCTTATCTTTCTAGTTAAAAATATAGAACAGCAAAGTGAAACGGGTAACGTTGTATATAATACCACTGAATAGTTGTTCTAATCAACTAGATGCACAAAATGTTTCAAATGTAATTGAAGAGAACAATGCAGAGATAAAACTGATAATTTTCATGACCTAGGCGCGCGAACTAAGACGTATGCTTCAAGTGGATACCTCAGAATACATATCGTTACGCTATTACGAGGGCTGCTCTATATATTTCTGGCCTAATAGTGAAAATGCGATTATTTATAATCAAAAATAGTTTTATTGTTTTTCAAAGTATTCTCCAGCATGATTTATACACTTTTGCATGCTCTTAAACCAGTTGCCTAAGCACTTTTTCCACTCCGATTGAGACACCTCTACAACATGGTTTTTGAACACTTCAACAGCTTCTTCTGGCGACGAAAATCGTTGACCACGCATTTTTTTCTTGATGTGCGGAAACAAGAAGAAGTCATTAGGTGCCAAGTCAGGGCTGTACGGCGGATGACCCATTAATTCGACGTTTTGGCCGGTCAAAAACGCTCTGGTTTGAGCCGATGTGTGAGAGCTCGCATTGTCATGGTGATCAATAATTCGTCTTCTCTTGATGGTTTTTCGAATTTCTCCGATGACTTCAGGCAAACAAATTGTAGTGTACCACTCAGAAGTGACCGTCCTACGTTGCTCAAGCGGAACAGTCACCACATGACCAGTTTTGCCGAAGAAACAGGCGACCATTTGCTTCGAAGTGCTTCTTCCACGAACAACTATCGTTGGATTTTGCTCGTCAGACCCACACGGTCGATTGTTGTTTCGTTTCGGGCTCATACGCATGATTCGTCACCTGTGACGATCTTATAAACGTCTTTTGAAGCACCGCAATCGTATTTTTGCCACATTTCTTTGCACCAATCGACACGACCCTTTTTTTGAGCGACTTTTAAATTGTGCGGGATCCAACGAGAACAAACCCTTTTTACAGCCAGGTGTTCATGCAGTATCGAATGAATGCTTGTGGAAGAAATGTCCAAGGATGTCTCTATCTCTCGGTATGTCGCATGTCGAACTTGCATTATGAGTTCACGCATCAATGTTCTCTGGCACAACAGCCGTTTTTGGACGACCTTCACGGAATTCGTCTTTGAGCGAGCTTCGGCCACGATTAAATTCATTCTACCAATTTTTTACAGTGCTATAGGATGGTGCTTCATCGCCATACAAAGATTTAAGTTCATCAATGCACTATTGTCGTGATAATCCACATCGAAAGTTGTAAAAAATGATGGCGCGAAAATGTTCACAAGTTAATTCCATTTTTTTCTATATTAATTTTTTCAAGTCACTGTAAACAACACAAATAATGGTCGTACGTCAAAACGTGTTGGTACGATTATGCTTAAAAATGACAAACTCTCCAATGGAAATGTCATATTGCACTTGGCAGCACTCAGTGTTGCCAGGCCAGAAATATATATAGCAGCCCTCGTAAGAGGCAGAGTAATGCAAAAAAATTATTGTCGTGATCTTTAAAATCATATCGCATTCTGCGCTTAATAAATAGTGTCTGATACAATGCAGTAAATTTGAAAACTTCCAGAACATGACAAAACTTTAGAGTTTATGGTTTAAATAGACGGTCCAAGATTCAAAAGGGTAAACAAGGACTAACGGATCAATCTGACATTTTACTGATTTTTTTGCCAACTGCGAAATATTTGCCTTTTTTAATGAAAGTAATAGAAGAAGAAGTACATACAATTATTAATACTGTTATTTATTTTTTGCTAAAATCTATTTATTTTTATATCTTATCCGACAGTTAAATTCCATGTGACCACGGAACCACTTTATAACTTTTATTTTAATTGTGTTTTATATTAGAATTATAAGTAAGATGTGACATTCATATTAATTTCGCAATAAGCCGTCTTCTGGAAATTGAAGGTTTGCAAAAGCCTGATACCCTCAATAGTGGTTTCCGGAAACGGTGCAAGAAATACTTTACTCCATCTGATATCCTCGTTATATGTGTCTCCTTTATCGGACCAAAAGTGTAATACAACTCATAGATAACCCTTAATTGTTAAATGTTTTATTGCTATTGTATGTATGTTTATTGGCCTGGATGACTTTTACGTTACACTAAATAAGAAAAAAAAATTGTTCCGCTAAACATTAATTGAAATATGGTGTTTAATATATTTTGGGGCGCCACCTTTCAGTCAGGAAAATTAAAATTAAATTAAATTCTTAATGTTATTATTGTGGAGTTAGTAATACAGGTTCCTTGGAAAATTTCAGCTGTCTGTTTATAACGATATAAAAGTTGGGACATTAACTATTGTTGAACCCTTTAATTTTCAAATTAAAATTTTATACTTGCTGATACGGCGGACTTAGCAATAGAGGTTGAAAACTTCAACCGCCCACAGTTTAACCACACAAACACAAATAAGATCTACTATTGTAACATCGTTTAGCTTACAATTTTAAATATTTATTCATATTAAACCAGAAAACGTATTATATATTCTTTCTAATTTTCAAGTGTTTCTATATAACGGTTCAAAAGATAGGCACATTTATATCAAGGTACATGACTCTTTAAATTCTAAATTTAATATAAGTTTGTTGTAAAATTCAGCAGTCTGTCTATAATGGTTTAAAAGTCTGATCACATACCTAAAATTACGTTAGCTATTTGGACACTCTTTAATTTCAAAATTCAAATTTTATACTTGCTGATGCAGCGGACTAAGCAATACAGATTTTTTGCCACTTTAAACTGAGTGTCTACAACTTTTCAAAATAATGGCCATATTCATTAAACTACAGAACTATTGTAGCAACCTTTAATTTTAAATTTTGAATACTTATACTTGTTATTATAACGATCATGGTAATTGACACATTGTCAAATTTTCAAGCGTTTTCTTTAACGGATAAAATATAGGCCCATATACGTCTATTTACGTCTGTTATGTGGACACGCTTGAATTTTTAAATTTATTTTTTTATTACTTTTTGCTATTGGGAGCTGAAGTGATATACATTTATGGGAACACCCATTAATTTTCAATATTAAGAACTGATTTTAAAACGGTACCAATCTGTAATCAATACCTTTCAATTAAAAAAAAAAGTTTGAAATCGGCATAGAAATGACTGAGTTCTGTGGGCACAAACATAAAAAAGCAACATTCAGTCGAATTGATGACCTCCTTCTTATAAAAAACTACGTATCACTATAGCTCCCAATAATAAAAAGTAATACAAAAACAAGTAATAGACAGAGAATTAAAAATAAAAAAAAAAATTGGTACTGCATATATATTATTTTACACACCAAAATTTTGCAAAAATAGCATCTTGCAAGATAGCAATACTTTAGATAAAATAGGGGTTAAACAATACAGTTTTTAAACGTAAAACTGCTGAGATTAAAAGCGGTTACCTCCAACGTCAATATGACAGAATGGCTAACCCCAGTTCGAGCAAATAAAAGAAGATTGAAGTTTCAAAGTACACAGCTAAATATCAATTTAAAGTTTAAATGAATAGCCACCATATGCACTAATGAAGAATCCGATAGGAACACGCAAAAAAACCATTGTGCTGTTAATGCTTGTTTACAGATTTTAGCAATTTAAGTTCATTAAAAACAAAATGCTTATCTTGGTGTTTCTCTTAATTTTTATTTCATAATTATCTCACTGGTACTTCCTTCTTGTTTCGCTTGCAAATTATTTTTAGCCAGAGCATGTTTTTCTGCAATACAAGTAAATTACTCATAATTTCTTATACATGGGACGAATACGTTTTTATATAATATGCGAGGTTGACTGCCCGGCTGTTAAAAATCCCAGTACATTCAAAGACTACGTGTTAATGTTTTTATTTATAAAATAAATGTTGCTCATGTGTCAAATAGTGTACAAAAGAACTTAATTGTATGAAAGCACACAACGCTGCACGTACATACATATGTAACTGCAATTGTTTTACACACATACGTATATCATATATACGTGAACATAATAACAAATGTTAATTTATATTTCATTTTACTGACCCCAGAGGCTTACAGCTTGCATTATTTTAATTAAGTTAAAACATTCTTCCGGGATTTTTTAAAAAGTGTGATTTCTAACACATTAAAATGTTAATGTGTTTTTATTTAAAAAAACCATTTAACTAAACTTAAAAAAGCCAAAAATATAATATGGTTAATAATATGTTTTAATATGTTCTCACTAATTCTTTATTGATTTGCTTTTTATATTTAAAAAACTTAAAACTTTCTAACTTCGCTTCCCGCAAAATAAATAGAAATATATATGGAATAAAGACGTGCAGTAGTATATCCAACAGTATGGCAAAAACATATATATCATATACATATCAGTTAAAACAGATATAAAAGAACACATGAGTGTAGTTGATATTGTATGCTTTCGCTTGTGCGTACTCACACTATGGATATAAACACATACAGTTGGATATGGTTTTGCATAGAGTGAGAAAATTATCAGTTTTTTACTCTCAAATATCTGTTGTACCATGAGTATTTGGATATATCTGTTTATGAAACAGATATTTTTGATACTTGTGTGCTGCTTATGATAGAGGCAAGAACTAGTAAGCAGTATTTTAGCTTCGTACGTAATAACCCGAATTTTAGTTATTATTGTTCAGCTTTAGTAATTAGATTTTAATGGCAATATTGATGATAATTTTATTTTATAAAAACAATTGAAAAGTTAATAAATCGTTGTCTAGTCGTGCGTTGAGTAATGAGAATAGAATTAATTTAATTAAGGATTTTTATTATATACTATATTAAAAATAATTCCTTTTTGATAAAAACTAATAGTTAGATATACGATTTTCAAATAAAAAGTTAAAATTGATATATAAAAAAAGGTTTATTACATACATCTGTACATGCATATGTACATAAAAATAGAAGTTCCGAAAAATGTCAATAATAAAAAAATAAAAACAAAAATAGGAAAACATTTACACTTCTAGAAATACACCCAGTAATGATATTGTCCCTGTTATATATGTACATATTAAATAACGCAATTTTTATTCTCTATGCACTAAAAGGTATATTATCAGTAGACGCGTTATAATTTATTATTTATGTTATTGGTGCACTCCAAATTTCTCAAATTTTTACAGCTTAAATAAATAGAGAGTAAAATTTATTCGAAATTTAAAAATAACTAAAAAGTTTTTTAGAAAATATAATGAATAGAATATATTAGAATTAAAATATATAATGAATTTATTGAAAAATATATGTTTAAAAAATTCAAGTTTCTTACTATAAATGGGAGCAATTAATTACATGGACTAACTGGTTGACAATTTCATTAGCATTGAATGGTAATAAATTCTCATGATTTTGTTAGCATTATCACTTTTTTCACTAGCGGTAATGCTTTTTTATGAAAAAAGTTGATTAATAATTAGTTAAATGGATTTAAAGTATTACCATCATCTAACGTTCCTCCTTTTCTTTTTGCACTAAGTAAACGCCATAAAGGATATTAAAACAATATTTTAAAGTGGCATTTTTATCACAGAAATCTGGTAAAATATTTACGTTTTAACATTAGGCACTTTAAAAATATATTTTTGTTTTCGAGTAAGTAATGAGATTTGCGGTTGTGAGTTAAATTTAGATATCAGACATCAAGTTTTATTCCTATCTCATTTGAATTACATAAATTATTAAAATTTTCGAATGTATATCCATGTACGAAATGGCTAAGTTTTATATTTTTATGCATAGTTCTTTTTAAGGTTTTGCTATTATAAATTTATTTTTTTCAGTTGCAATTCCATTTCATTACCATTACTAAAACAATTATAATAAAATTATTAGCATGATATCGTTGTTATTTTTTTACTTTTTCATTATTTTAACTAATGCCAATGA
Source organism: Gymnosoma rotundatum (assembly GCA_916610165.2). Classification (NCBI taxonomy): domain Eukaryota; kingdom Metazoa; phylum Arthropoda; class Insecta; order Diptera; family Tachinidae; genus Gymnosoma; species Gymnosoma rotundatum. The sequence continues at coordinate 33,428,034 of OU744340.1, forward strand.
AATTGTAATGGTAATGAAAAATTTATTTTTGCTAAAAATATTTAAATACGAGGGCTACTATTTATATTTCTCGCCTGGTAACACTGAGTGCTGCCAAGTGCAATCTGACATTTCCATTGGAAAGTTTGTCATTTTTAAGCATAATCGTACTCAAAACGTTTTGACGTTCGACCATTATTTGTGTTGTTAACAGTGACTTGAAAAAATAAATATAGAAAAAAATGGAACTAACTCGTGAACATTTTCGTGCCATCATTTTTCACAACTTTCGACGTGGATTATTACGACAAGAGTGCATTGATGAACTTAAATCTTTGTATGGCGATGAAGCACCATCCTATAGCACTGTGAAAAATTGGTATAATGAATTTAATCGTGGCCGAAGCTCGCTTAAAGACGAATTCCGTGAAGGTCGTCCAAAAACGGCTGTTGTGCCAGAGAACATTGATGCCGTGCGTGAACTCATAATGCAAGATCGACATGCGACATACCGAGAGATAGAGACATCCTTGGACATTTCTTCCACCAGCATACATTCGATACTGCATGAACACCTGGCCGTAAAAAAAGGTTTGTTCTCGTTGGATCCCGCACAATTGGAAAGTCGCTCAAAAAAAGGCTCGTGTCGATTGGTGCAAAGAAATGTTGCAAAAATACGATTGCTTCAAAAGACGTTTATAAGATCGTCACAGGTGACGAATCATGGATCTATACGTATGAGCCCGAAACGAAACAACAATCGACCGTGTGGGTCTTCAAAGACGAGCAAAATCCAACAAAAGTTGTTCGTGGAAGAAGCACTTCGAAGCAAATGGTCGCCTATTTCTTCGGCAAAACTGGTCATGTGGCGACTGTTCCGCTTGAGCAACGTAGGACGGTCACTTCTGAGTAACACACTACAATTTGATTGCCTGAAATCATCGGAGAAATTCGAAAAACCAACAAGAGAAGACGAATCATTGTTCACCATGACAATGCAAACTCTCACACATCGGCTCAAACCAGAGCGTTTTTGACCGACCAAAACATCGAATTAATGGGTCATCCGCCGTACAGCCCTGACTTGGCACCTAATGACTTCTTGTTGTTTCCGCACATCAAGAAAAAAATGCGTGGTCAACGATTTTCGTCGCAAGAAGAAGCTGTTGAAGTGTTCAAAATGCATGTTTTAGAGGTGTCTCAATCGGAGTGGAAAAACTGCTTCGACAACTGGTTTGAGCGCATGCAAAAGTATAAAAATCATGCTGGAGAATACTTTGAAAAACAATAAAACCATTTTTGATTATAAATATTCGCATTTTCACTATTAGGCCAGAAATATATAGAGCAGCCCTCGTATTCATACTTCATTTTTAAATTGAATTTTTATTATTCCGGCCGTACCTATTAAAAATAATTTGGATTCAAACTTAACATAAAAATATTTTTTATTTCATTTTAAATCATTAGGCTTTTCTTCTCTCTAAATATAGAAACATACATACATATATTTATTTAGTTATTGTGTCCTTAGAACTGTTTTAATCCTTAGTAGGAGTTATTAAAAAACGTAATACTAATTTTAATGCAATTATACGCATAAGATTCATAAATTTTTGTACAAGAATTCAGTTTTATATATTAAACTTCAATAAAACATAACCAAACAATTAAAAATATTGATCATGTTTAGAAACAATCATTTTATTTTTGTAATTTTAATAAACCAATACATATGAACATTGATTCGCAGCATACCATAAGTACTTATGGTACAACCATCAATATCTGTTTATATCCATTTGTGCGAAACATAGGAGAATAGATATATTACTCTCATTCTCTCTCTACTCATTCGCATCCATCCAATGAGAAAAAGTAACAATATCAACTTATATCAGAAACACAAAAGTACTCATCTATACGCACTCATAAGAGTAGACACACAAAAACTGATATAAACAGATATATCTCTGCACGTCTTTAATATGGAACTTCAAAACTGCTGATTACATTTGTGTTTTAAAAATAGAAGTCACTCTTAATAAAACGGTTCTTGGTAGTCTTGTATTAAACCTGAATGAACCTACAAGTTAGCTACCTCGTCTTCAAAAAATTTATGAGTCTTATTACTTTTTTAAATGTTATCCGATTGGTTTTGCTATAAATTAGAAAATATTTGACTTTAAAGAAGAAAAAAAATATTTCTCTCTTTGCTATTTTTAATTTTCTGCATACGAGTATAACTTTTTAACATATTGTTCGATTTTAACTTCTGAGGCACCACTGGATTATCGAGAAAAAAATTTTACATTATAACCAAATTAGACAGAGGACAAAACATTTTTCAATTGACTTAAAAGAAGAAATTTTTTCAAAAGTCATATATACTAGTTAACTTATTAAATACATACTACGAAAGTTAGTCTATTGGTGATATGTCGAGCGTTCTACAGTTGACGAAATTCGTTAATTTTGACAATAGTTTTTGTAGTTTTTGCTTATGAAAAATTGTGATTACGGATTTTCAAAATTTCACGTTACGTTTAATTATGTCGGTCAACAAATGTAAACAACCCCACAGATTTTCTTAAAAAAAATAATAAATCTTATTATTATATAATTCTGGCAAAATATACCCGACTTTAAAAAGAGATTTCATCCGTCTGTTTATAAGAGCTCAAGCGGACTTAGCAATACAGATTCTTTGTAAATTTAAAGCGTCTGGCTACAGATGTTCCAGAGTATGGCCTTATAATAAGTAAACTTTTATTTAAGTTATTACTTTGACCATTAATACTTGTTACTGTAACGGCCATAGCACTTGAGATTCTGTCCTAATGATATGCCTATATAAGTAAATCTACAGTAATTATGGGACACCCTTTAATTTCTAAATTTAAATTATATACTCTTTAATATAGCGGACTTAGAGATACAGGTCCCTTTTAAAGTTCATCGTTCTCTCTATAAAGGTTCAAAAGTACGGCAACACTCTTGTAATTACATGAACTGTTGGAACACCCTTTAACTTCCAAATCCAAATTTAATACTTTTTGTTATAGCGGACTTACCAATACAGGTTCGTTGAAAATTTCAAGCGTCTGTCTACCACTGTTCAAAAGTATGGCTGTATACATCAAATTTAATGAACTATTGGCGCACCCTTTACTTTAAAATTTGTAATATTATTACTTGTTACTATAACGGCCATAGCAATCGACATTCTGTCCAATTTGGATGTGTTTATCTAAAACTGTTCAAAAGATAGGCTCATATAAGTAAATCTTTATCAATTACGGGACACCCTTTAATTTCCAAATTCAAATTACAAACTCGTTGATATAGCGGATTTAGCAATACAGGTCCCTTTTAAATTTCAGCGTTCTGTCTAAAACGGTTCAAAAGTTTGGTCAGATACACAAAATTACATTAACTAATGGAACACCCTTTAACTTCCAAATCCAAATTTTATACATTTTGTTATAGCGGAATTAGCAATACAGGTTCGTTGTAAATTTTAAGCGTCTGTCTACAACTGTTCAAAAGTATGGCCATATACATCAAATTTAATGAACTATTGCCGCACCCTTTAATTTAATATTTGTAATATTAATACTGCTTACTATAACGGCCATAGCAATCGACATTCTGTCCAATTTGCAAGCGCTTGTCTATAATGGTTCAAAAGATAGGCCCGTATAAGTTAATTTACATCAATTATGGGCGCACCCTTTAATTTTTAGATTTATTTTTGTATAACTGTTTGTTTTTGGGAGCCATAGTAATACGCAGTCATTTCAAATTTTACAGAATCGCCCTTTACAGTTCATAATACCCGTAAGAAATATGTATGTTGTACGGGGACACCCTTTAATTTTTAAGATTATGAACTGTCTTTAAAACAGGACCAATCTGTAAGCCTAATCTATCATATTACCAAAAATTTTCAAAATCAGATCAGAAATGACTGAGTTCTGGAGGCACAAATATAAAAAAAGCAACATTCAGCCGAATTGTATAACTTCCTTCTTTTTTTGAAGTCGGTTAAAAAGTGTTTTTACTTCATTTTAAAATCTAATCAAATTTATTTTAACATAATATTGTTAATCTCTAGAAAATATTAATTAAATTTATTTTAAGCAAAAAAAAAAAAAAAAATAATTTGTACTGCAATATATTATTTTACATAAAACTGCTCTTAATGAGTTAAGCTTTTTTAAGAAATTTTTATATTTCCTTAAAGATCTGCTCTAAGATTTAAGAGCGTTGATCCAATTTTTTTATCTACAAAACTAAGTTTTATTTGAAATTCTTTTTATAAAAACTTTGATGCATCTAAGAAAAAGCAACAACAAAGTGTTTGATTAAACATACTACTACTGTTTTGCTTTCTTTGTATGCGTGATACGGCAAGCCGTAGCTTAGCGAGTCTGGCAAGTTCGGTAGGAGTTTACCAGATTGCCTCTATATTAAAATTATTTGAACAAGTTTTAGGCAAAATAAAATCGTTTGACCACTAGCCAATATACACACGGCAAAAAAATGTAATGAACAACAGTTGTGTGAATTAATCTATCAAAATCTAAAGGTTTCAAATAAAGCTGGTGAAAAACGAAAACAATAAAAACATCATGAAAACATCAATAACCATTTGATTATATTTTGCGTTTTTTAAACAATATCTATAGCACCAAATAGCTTCTATTTAGAAGTTTTGCTCCGCAATTAAAGACTGTAAACAACCTAGTAACAGAGGAAACAGAACCGCCCACCAAATAGCTTGAAAAATTAAGCAATAATCATAACTGAATCTGCTACTGCTAAAGGCCCCTTCACACCTTTATATAAGTCTTAAGACTTGTATTAGATTTTGTAAGAAAGAAATCTAATAAGAATTGTGATTGTCAAAAAATCTAACGTAACATACATTTTGTTTCTAAACTATCACATTTCAAGTAGAATGCAAATAAAAATCAGAAAGAAAACTTTACTAAATTATTTCTCGCAGCTTTTGCGTTCCTAAAAAGCACAAAAAATAATCATGTGCCATCCGAAGACTTGAGGAAATGGGATATTTTTCTACTAAACTGATTCAACTCAATTTATTTCAGAAACGAAAATTATTTTATAGCTTTTTGTCTCTTGAATAGCTCTTAAAATTATAGCTTTAAAGATACCCATATTTAAGTGTCATACAGGAGTCATGAAGTGTACCACTTTAAGCCATGTTCAGAAATATCTCTCTAGGTGGGTTCTTCTAATAGTCTTTTTTCGGAGTGCTCATTTAATGGTTGGCTTGGTTATAAGCAGTAAAACACCCTAATAAAATGAAAAATCAGAGTATTTAGAAGAATTTCTAAAAATGAATTTGTATTTTCGGATGTCAAATTCCTTTCCCTATTATTTGACATATACATTATATTTGCTTTCAAATTATCACACTTTTTCATAATAATTAGATATTTCTTTATTTTCAGTATTATAGTGTGAAACGGGCTTAAGCACGGTAATGGTAAATTACATAATGATAGTTTTGGAAAAGACCAGGCCTAATGCTGCATTAAGTATAACATGTAGCAAACAAACACCAGTACAAAAACTTTTTTAGGTTGTTGAGCCAATTACTTAAGTTGAAGGTTCATCACCATTTCCAACAAGTATAGCGCTAGGTACAATAATTACGGAATATTTAACAAAGCCACACTTGTCCATAAACATTGAAGTTTCATTCTTAAGTAGCAGTGCCGACGACTTTGTCTGCATGTCATCTCCAATTTTCTTTAAATTCAAATTAAAAAAATGTGTTTTTTAATATTAACATTTTGTAGAGTTCTGTAAACAGTGTTAAAAATTCTCCATTTACAAAAATAAAATGTTCTGACAACTGTTTTAGTACAATTATACCGGTAAAATTGGGTGCTTTTAATTTTGTATCGCTATTTCTTCTCGAAAATAACTTAATTTTTTTAAACCATTTTGTTTTTTGAATCAAAATGTTTTTATTTTTTATTTTATAATTCTATATAGCCACATGTATTTTTTTTCTTTTGATTGGAGTTCATTGTTTAAAATGATATCTAAAAATTAGAGGTTGACGTGGTGTTTTGCCTGCTGCCTCGAAGAACATGGACCTATCTTCCTCATTTCCCATATCACCTTTTTTGGCACTATGTCTGATCGATTGACGTACTTGATTTCAACACTAACACGGACAGACGGACATCGCTCAATCAGCTTCGCTATGCATAAGAATTCAGAATATACAGTGATGAAATAGAGCCATCTGATCCCCAATACTTTTACCCCTTATAAATCCCTCATCCAAAAAATTACGCATAAAAGAGTTGTTCCACTAAATTTACACATATTTTACAAATTTAATCCCGTATAAATTTGAATGCGAAAACGGGTGTGCAAAAAAATATATATAGACAGGAAATAAATAACTTTTACAAATTAAATTTATAGGAAAAAGTTAGAGACAAATTGCTAAAATAATTTTATGCTCTAAAAAATGGTAGAAAACGCCGTCAAATATGAGAATAAGACAGAAAATAGAGGAAGACCGTCGAAAATTACACCTTTAGTGGAGCGATATATATTGCGTCATGTAAAAAAAGATCATTTTGCCAACTCTTACATCCTTAAAAAGTAGCATAATCTAGATATTTATACCTCAAGCATAAGAAGGCTTCTTGTTAGAAATAATTTAAAGACTAGAATTAGTAGAAAGGTCCCATTACTTAAGTAAAAAGCACCTAAAGAAAAGATTAGAATTTGTCCAAAATCATGCAGATTGCCCTGTAAGCAAATGGAGAAATATTCTATGGTCTGACGATAAAAAAGATTATTTGTTTAATTTAGACAGAAGCAACCTTCCTGTACGAAAAACTCCCAACACCGAATTCCATCCACAATACACCACAAAAACCATTAAACATGGAGGCGAAAACATAATGGTATGGAGAACATCTCCATATTATATGGAACATCGTATTATGGTATTCGGCATTTATTTCGGATGGAGGGATGCCGCTTATTATATAAATATTCTTAATGACACTACGATGCCTTATGCCGAATTGGAAATGCCACTTTGATGGCTGTTTCAATAAGACAATGACCCGAAACACAAATCGAAGCAGGCTTGGTTTGAAGAACAAAACGTCTAGGTTTTAAGCTGGTCCTATCGAGAACTTATGGCAAATTGTAAAACAGTGCTATAATTAATATGTTTTTACAAAATATATAGTTCTTGTAATACAATTTTAACATCGCTCAGGTAAACAAAGGTTTAAAATGCTTCTCATAAATAATGTCTGAATTCTTTAAATAAAGTATTTAAGTTCAATAGTTTGGGTACATTATTTTTTATATTAGTTTCTAAGTACTTAAATTTCAAACTCAAAAATTATATTACATTGGTTGTGAATTATTGAGCGATATATTTATAAAGACGCATAATGTGTTAATGGTATATATTTTTGTTTATATTTTTACTACATTATCTTTCTTAATTACAACTTATATTAAATTGTAAAACAGCTTAATGTTGATATAATTTGGTTAAATAAACTTTCCACGAGAGTAAAAACAAAAAGAAAATTTAATTTTCTTTTTTCTCATTGATTTGAAAGTTATTTTAGAAACATTTTTAACATATTATTAATTTTTATTATGATTGGGAATGATTAAGAAATAAAAAAAGTAACTTTTCTTAAGCAATAATTATTTTTTTTCTGTAAATATAAATAAAAATAAATGTGTTTTTCGAAGTATTGCACTGGAACCGATTTAAATTTTTTTTAAAGTATACAATTTTTAATATATTAATGTTATTTTGACTTTGAGCTATAAATGAAAGGCTTTCAAAACTTTAAAAAATTAGAATGAGGGGACCAAGGTAGATTTATTTTACTAGGTAGTAGCGGTGTGTTGGAAACTTCAAAAACACAAAGAAAAATAAAAGATAATTGCTCTCAATACACATGCTTGCTTTGTCTTGCAAACGCTTGTTGTTAGTGTTTTTTGAAATTCGTAAACAAAGGAAAATACAAAAACTTTTGACATTTCCAAGTACAAACCACCTGGGCGGACGCACTACCTAGTAAAATAAATCTGCCTTGGAGGGGACTCTATTCCCAGAAATATACTCATAAAATTAGTTTAAAGCACATATTAATTATAGCACTGTTTGATTTTTGCCTTCGAGGAATAAATCCATCCAATAAAGACTTTGGACTTTAATCAAGGATACGTGGAAAAATATTCCTGCAGAAACCTGCCAAAAACTTGTGGACTCAATGCCAAAATGACGCTCAGACGTTATAAAAAATAAGGTTTTATGAAGTACTGAGGTAAAGAAATAATAATTAATGAGAAAATATCCAGTCAGTTAACAAAAAAATATTTTAGGTAACTGATTTTGCTAGCCCAATTTTGAATGCACAGGCAGGACCTGGTGACTTGTAAAAATTTAATGGATACATTTTTATTTAAGTTTTGAGTTTAAACATTTGAATTATTTTTGTATCTTTTACTTTATGAATAAACCAATATATAAAATAAGAAATACGAATAGGTTTGTTGTACATTATTTTAAGTTTAAAAATGCTAGATCAAGGTGGTTGTATTTTATCGAACACCACTGTATATATTTTGTGGGTCGGAAATGGATACTGTAGAAATTACAAAGGGAATAACAAACTTAGGAATACATTTTTTACCTTTTGTGGTGAAGGGTGTAGAAACATCAAGCAAATTACGCTGTAAATTCAACTTTTCAATATGAGAAAATCTAATGTTGGTGAACTAAAATTATTTAATTATAAATGCAGCACGCTTACAGCCTAACCAAAATTAGCGCGTAAAGCGCAATCTATCTAAAAATGTATGAAGCGAGGCGTCAAACTTTAGCAAATGGAAAATTCGATATTGGCAGTGCGTAAGGAAGTGAAGTTAGCTGCTTTTTGTTTAATTTTTTTTGTTTTTATTATGCCGGATATCCTTTAGAACCATGGTTGCTGAAACCATATAGATCCCCTTCATTTGGGTCTATTGAACAGAAGTTTGATGATGTGCATTCGAAATGCAGAAATGTTATAGAAAAACCGAATGGTGTTTTGAAAGGCAGATGGAGGTGCCTGTTCGGTGCCAAAGAACTACATTATGAACCCAGAAAAGCCGTTAAAATTATCAACATTTGCGTCAATAGCGATATTGCTGACTTTGAAAGCAATATCGCTAATCACCTGATCGCGACCGGTATTAACCAGTTCTCAATGAATAAGAAATGAAATAGCAAACACTTTTTTCAAAATATATAGTTTCATTATGTCCTGATTAAAATAAATTTTTTTATTATAATAACCTTTGGTAAATTTCATGTTTGGTTTATATAAAGGTACTTTGTTAAGATTTGTGTAAGTATATATATATGTGTACTTAGTACATACATATAGTTTATTATGTATATAAAAACATTTAATGTGCAACTTCCTTTTGTTAAGGATGACTCGTTCTTAAAGTAATTTAAAAATAAAATTAAATTTTACATTTCACATTTCAATAAACTAAAATTTGTTGAGATCTTTGTTAAAGTAAACTAAACTTCAAGCTCATCTTGCTTATTAAATAATTTTTTAAATTGTGTATTGCTATAGTTTTGTCACATTGTAGAGAATTAAATTTTTCTACATATAAAATATTCTAATTTTCATTTATGTAGTTCTTTAATGGAACATACACAATTTGCTAAAAATTTAAGGTCCCTTCAGAATATATATATATATATATATATATATATATATATATATATATATATATATATATATATATATATATATATACATATACTTAATATATACATAAGTTTTTTTAAAGCAAGCTCGCTTATTAGCATAACAATTTCCAAAAATATTTGTTTAAGATATTTTTTTAAAATTGAGATTCTATTTTCGTACAGACTCGTTGGCGTTTCATATTGTTAAAACTTCATATAAAAACAACCGCATCCACGAGGTTGTATTTCTACTCTTTAATCGTTTGTTTTTTATGTCTGAGCATGGTTTTAGCCCTCGCAAAATCGGCACAACGAAGGAGAATAAATTCTTCTGCTTTTTTTTTAAATTATAACACAAATATTTTTATATTCTGTTGTTGATCTTCTTCTCACCAATTCCAACTTAGATTTTTCACAACTGGAAACACACCCAGAAATTCTAAATTTAGATCATACACCAGTGTCTTGCATAATATTTGGTTCTTTAACAGAAAACTCCATTAAAATTCCATTTTATCATAAAGCTAATTGGAAAGAAAAAGGAAAATGGATAGATAATGAGTTTAGAAGAAATAATTTTCAAGGCACTGAATTATCGAACTCAAATGTGGAAGGAACACTTTCAAAAATTACTTACCTGGTACAAGAAGCATCTAAACAAATTCCACTTGGTAATACACAAGTCTAGCATAGAAAACTTTCCAGTCAGACTTTATTTTTAATTTAGCAAAGAAATAAATTTAGGCGAAAATTTTATCGTTCAAATAATTACTCAGAGAGAAACATATTTACTTTTTAATTAAAACAGCTGACCATTCTAATAAATTTGAACATAAACAATGACAGATATAATAGCTGGTATCAATATATACAAAAGCTGCCAACAGGTAATAAAAAGTTTTGATGTCGACGAAAGCAATAAAAGGCAATAAAAAAAGCGTTTGCAGTAAAGCATAGCAATAAAGAAAAAGGTGAAATAATTGCGAAAGTTTTCGAAAATTGTCACAGAACAACATGCAATATGACCTCCCCAGTAGATAATATTGTAGAAAAACACATAGACTGGTTAAATGCTTAAAGTATCACAGATGGCATGCAGCAAAACTTGACGTCAGTGGAAGAAGTAAAATTCTTCATAGGTACACTGAAAAACTCAAAAGCATCTGGATTGGATGGAATAAAGCCCATTGTATTGAAAAATATGACAAATACTTTTTACACACTAATTTCTCAAATTTTCCACTGGTGTTTGACAAAAGGTTATTTCCCAAAAATTTTAAAAACAGCCAAAGTAGCCCCAATTATAAAACAGGGAAAGGATGCAAAATCACCTAAAAGTTGTCGTCCAATAAGAATGCTGAATTGCTTAGTTAAAGTCTTCGAAAAAATCGTGTTACAAAAAAAAGAATTCACTGAAACTAATAGTATAATACAAAAAGAGCAATTTGGTTTTCGAAAAGAACATTCAACAGTGCGCCAAGCTATGAGAATTGTAAACTTTATCTCAAATAACAAAAGTAACCGAAAAAGTACTGGAATAGTGATGTTAGACGTAGAAAAAGCCTTTGATTCTATATCGCACAATGGCTTAATTTTTAAACTCCATAAGTTCGGTTATCCAATTTACATACAAAAGATGGTACAAAGTTTTCTGAATGAGAGATCATTTGTAGTGAATATTGATACTGAATACTACACCCAGCGCAATATCCCTGAGGGAGTTCCACAGGACTCGGTGTTTCACCTGTTGTGTACTCAATATATACATCGGATTTTGAAATACTCAACGATAAGTCAGTTGCACTGTACGCAGACGACACTGCCATAATAACAACAGGTAAAGTTTCCAACGCTATAGTCAAAAGAATGAAAAAAGGTATTTTACATGCTCAAAAATATTTTAAAAAATCGAAAATTAAAATAAATGAAAATAAAACTCAAACAATAACATTTCTCTTCAATAAATCACCGAAAAGAATACACTCAGTACCACTATCTGGGGAAGGAGTTGAAATTCCTCTCCTTGATACCATTAAATATCTTAAAATTAAATTAGATAAAAAACTGACTTTTACACATCATGTTCTAAGAACCTGTGAAAAGGCAATTAAATGTGGAAGAGGCCTTTTTCCATTATTAAATCGAAAATCAACTTGGAATTATAAAAATAAAATCTGACTGTAGAAAATGTGCATAAGGCTTATTATGACATATGGGTGTCAAATTTGGTCAAATAGATGTGCCAAGACCTATCTAAAGAAGTTACAAATATTCCAGAGTAAAAATTTTAAAAACATTTTTAATTTACCCAGAAGATACTTAACAAGTAGACTGCATCAACATTTTCAACAAGATTTGCTTAAATCAGTAATATCTAATTTAACACAAAGATTTGAAATTCGAAATAGAGCTTCAAATTATGATATAATAAAGAATTTGTAATATTATTTTTTTTCTTCAACATCAGCAATGAAGCTGATAGAAGGATTAATTTAGAATTTCTTTAAATCTTTGCTAGGTTTTTCCCCATCTTTTTTTCCTAACACTGCGTTAATGAAAATACTAAATTATAGATATTTTTACACAATAAATTAAGTTTATATTTGTTGCAATACTTCATTAAGATCTCGAAAAACGTAATTATTGTAAATATTTTAAATGTATTGATGATAGTAAAAATAAATAAAAATAAAAAAAAATGATTGAACTTTGAATACACACTACATATAAAGTAAACTACTAAGAACTTTGATTTTTGACGTTAGAGACGTAGAATTTTATCTTCTTTGATATGGTACCAAACGCGGTTGTAAAAGTTAAAGTTCAGCTTTTAAATTAATCGCCACTTTTGAAGGCTTTAACGACACAGTGTGGCGTCTTAAAAGTATTTACAGATTATCTCCATAAAATAGATTTAAAAAATTAATGTATATACATTGTTGCATACGTAAAATATTTAAAATATTGCCAATTCTTTTGGCTGTGCCGTAGCTGTGTGACTAGCTTGTCTTCATTTCCGGTTTATTGTGTCTCTCATGAAACACCACATCATAGGAATTATATCTTCATTTATATAAATAAATTCGCTTTCGTATTATTTCTTTTAATAAATAATGGACATTAAATATAATTAAACGATTTGTCAATTGTGTTAACAAACCACAAAAGTCCTTTTAATTTTATGGTTTGTGTTTTTTTATTTTTTTTATTTTGACTATTGTAGTTTGTGTTGTTTTCCTTTTATATACATTAAACAACAATTATTTATTGCGTAAACTTGCTCAGTTTTGGGGTATTTATTTTTGTCCAAAAAATGTATAGCCTACAATTAACATTAAAATACAAGAAGCAAACAGCTCTTAATTTGGTTCCAGTATTACCTACTTATATGGTCATATAAGATCTCAGAAGTCAAAATATTGTTTGAAATGAGCTCGTAGATATTTAAACAAAAAATCATGAAGCAAAAATAAATATGATATAAAGTACATCTTGCTTTGCAAGGTGAATATAAGGAAGTTTAGGCGGACTGGCATAACGTAGTGCTTCAACTGTCAGCGCTATCGTCATGTCAGTACAATTTGTCGAATGCCATATAGGTGTGTAGAATGCAGAGGGTCTCATGGCCCTGGAAAATGCCAAGTGCCACCTAAGGTTGAAAATGTCCAGGAGACTTTGGTTACTCACCCCGTAACTGGGCAGCTTTCGCGGAGAGTTAGATTACCAGTTAGATGTGTTGTCTGTCGTACTGAGGGCCATGTGGCCTGCTTAAAATTGTGTCCGAGGAGAATTGATCTCGTCTGCAAGGTGGAATCAAAAAAGGTCTCCAAGTGTGAATAAGGATCGGTTATTCCTGAGCAAAGTCGGATTAGAACCGGAATTTCTTATGCTGCAGCAGTTACAGCTGGCGAAAAGTCAATTCGGGAGACGCCTGTGGCCTCATCTAAAAGAATTTTGGACAAATCCGAAATTACACTAGGGACAGCTATGGCACATTTTAATGAAATTGACAAGAACTGCACCCGTTTCTTCGGTGGAGGTCTGCTGAAATGTTTAGAAAAGATTGGTGGTTTTGCGGCTAAGTATCGCGAGTTGAACAGTGACGAGGACAGATCCTGTGCGTTGCTTGGACTGTTAATAACTTTGCGACAAGATCGATAGGTCATTTAAAATTATAATAATAAACGTAAATTCTATTGTATCTAGACAATAGAGACATTATCTAAATTTATTCTTGAGTAGACATAAACAGGACGTACTACTGGTGGTTGAAAACTGTTTGAGTGATCACCACATAAAAGGGTATACAATTTTTAGGCGTGATAGACAAAGCGGACGGGGAGGTGGCACAGCTGTCTTTATTAGGAATGCCTTGCGTTGTGAAGAGATAGTTCTTAATACAGAATGTACAGAGAATGCAGCTGTACGTATTCAGAGGTCGAATTCCCCTGACTTAATTGTTATCTCAATGTACCTCAGACCGTAATCCCCTTTCACATTTTCAGATTTTGAAGTAGTGCAGGGGCTTTCACGAAACTGCAGCGTTGTGATTGGTGCTGATCTCAATGCAAGGTATCCGTATTGGGCGTATTGGGGAGATATGTATACGAATGTGGGTGGAAGAAACCTCCGGGAATTTTTGCTTTCCAACCCGGACTTAGAAATACGGCAAACTGACGGACCAAGTAGGATAAATACTTACGTATCATCCTACATCCACTTTTTTCTGGCGACTTTGGACATAACTACAGCAACTTCGAAACGACTCAAACCACAGGGCAGTTAAGATGATCTTTTCTATAAATCCCTGCTTAACTGTAGTACGGACTACTAGGTATGACTTGTACAGATTAAACAAACGGAGATTTCTAGAAAGACTATCTGCCAATCTGGCCACATGTGGACTTGCACTTTATAAAAACGTGAATCAGTCTGAGATTGATGCCTGTGTAGATGAAATGAGCAGGGCGTTTGGTAATGCTATGGAGTATTCTATACCGAAAGTCTCTTCAGGAAGAAGAGGCTTGCTGAAACTTCTGCAGAGAATACTCCAATTTATTAATGAAAAGATAAGACTGAGACGAACATTACACAAATGTGAAGACGCGGGTAGACGTAATATTTTCCAGGCGGACCCACGGAAGGTTGACCAGATTATACAGGGTACCACAGCCAATTTTGAACGGGAACATTGGACTAAATTTTTATAAGGCGCACGACATAGCAATCAGACTTTTAGAAAAATAAAAGCAGCTGCGGGTTTGCTTTCTCGTCCCTCATTTTAGTCAATTCGATGGCTCAATCGTCTCTGACAAAACTGGCATGTCTAATCTGCTAGCGAGTCGTTTTTCCAGGAATTTCCAGGTCAAGCGGCACGAGTGGATCCATTCATTGTGAGGGTTCGAGAATTGGTGTCAACTTTAGACAGGACGACGTCTTTTTGGAAGGACTTTGGTTTTTGGAAGGACTTTGACTGCTTACGGGGGAATTATTAGCTTACGGGGGACATTAGCAGACTTGGCTTTGTCGATGAGGTTGCAGTAGGTAATGCTCTAAAGCGAGAAGCAAACAAGAGATCTAGTGCTATGGATGGTGTACCTGATTTTGTTTTGAAGAAGACTAACAATGTGGCTTGGGGATTTTTAGCTATTTTGTTTATTCATTGTCTTAACATTGGATATTTTCACGGATCCTCGTTAGAGTGCAAGCTATAGATCTATATCCCTATTATCGGCCCTTGGTAAGCTATTTGAATATTTTCTCCCGGCAAAAATTAATGACGTTACTACTGACAATGACTTTTTAAATGATTTTCAATTTGGGCTTAGAAGCGGACTTTCGACGACACACGCATTAGTTGTCTTTTCGGACAATGTTGCCAGAGGTCTGAATAGGAGATGCACTATAATGGCAGTGAGCTTAGATTTTGCCAAAGCCTTTAACAACGTTTGGCATGATGGTCTTATCTACAAATTATTGAGTATGGGCTTTGGTACGGGCATCTGCTGTGTGATTGATAGCTTTCTAAATTACTGCTCTTTTAGGGTTCGTATTGCAGATGTCCTCTCTCATGAAGGTTCGATTTTTACAGGAGATCGTTGCTGGATCCAGTTTTGTATGATGTCTTCATATCAGATACAACTCCTCCCCCATAGGAAGATCTACTATTGATCTATGCTGATGACATTCTTATTGCTTCTTCAAGAGCAAGGGCAAGGACTGTGAGGGACTGAACTCACAGACTATTACAAAAGGTGGGGCCTCAACTTAAACATCAGTAAGACTGCCGCTATGATGTTTAAGGGAAGGCGATTGAAGATCAGTCAGACTGTCCTTAAGAGATGGAAGCGACGTTATCAGGACTTTGGATACGTTAAAGTATCTTGGCGTCACCTTCCATGAAAACTTTGAGCCATACTGGCACATTGATAATGTGCTTGGAAGCACCAAGAGGGCCTACTGTGCATATCAGAGAGTAGTTAAGCGCAGAGGTGGACTCGAAAAAAAGAGCACCTTTTGGTCTACCGCCAGATTATACTTCCTTTCATCTCTTACGCCTTTCCAGATTGGATTAGAATTTCTTCAGCCCGGATGGAAAACGATCGCGTTCCGTGGGAAACAGTTTAGTTAGAGGATGTTTTTCTCAACCCTCGAGTCTGGAGGCCGTTCAGATAGCGAAGTACCTTTCTTTAGTTGATCTGTTGACCCTTGGAGGAGCTGAGCTTCTTCACGAGGGTGCAGACCTGTCATTTTACCATAGGAGAGTTAATACCTTAAATATTTTTGATACGGTTTATAACATTGCTCAATAGATTTTTATTTATTTTTTTATTTGTTTTTTTTTTTTACTTTTGTTCCATTGTGTTTCGTTTCTTATTGTGTAATTAGATTATCTGTTTTAATTAATTTAATTGCCTCCCTTTTATCTTTTTTCGGGGAATTCTTTTTTAACTTCATTTTTTTATTGTAAATTGATGAACACAAAAATGTGCAAAATTTTTATACGAAAAATGCTCTAGTATGTAAGGAATTATTTTTAATAAATTGTTAGCTTTGGTTACTATTTTTTTGTAATGAGTTTTTGGAAATATTAAAAGAATTAACTAATTATTAGCAAAAATAATGTACCCTTGCTCCATTCAGAATCGAAATTATATATAAAATACTTTGATGATATACATCTCGAAGGTAACTTTTTTAATTTACATTTTCTTCCACTATTTTTAATTGCTTACTGTATTTTGTTTTTATTAAATATAACTTAAAATGTTTAGAAACTTATTCCGAAACTTAATAATTTTGCTTAAATACTTAGCAACATTAATAATACAGCTGTTATTTGCCTTTGTTGGTTCTTACAAACAGAACAAATATTTATTTGCCAAAAAATGAAGCAAATATTTGTCTTCGAGTGGTCACACTATGTTCACATTAGAAGCATATTTGTTTGCTGGCAAATAATTATATTTGTCCAAAATCAGCTGTGGCAAAATCAGCTGTGTGCAAGTGTTTGTGAAATGTGACCGTACCTTTAAGTTATTACTAGATTTCAGGCATTACAAAGAACGTTTAGCGTTACGAATAGGCTGAGATGATCGATATGAAGTAGTTTAGGTGTAAATGTAGGTATATCCATTCCATAACTGACATTCATTGACTCTTGGCTCAAGACATAACAGTATTCAATACACGATTTTGTACACCCCGTAAAGAAATTAAGAAGTACTATAAACAAAAAATTTTTAAATCATATTCTTGTAGTTCTACCAACTTTTGAAAGATTATACTCATTACAACTAAAATTTTTTATATACTCTATTTTTCATAACTAGAAATTGAGATTTTTTTATTCTGATTAGCTGTTGAATGTCCAGTTAAAATTTTAACAATATTCTAACTTTTGCATTACACCTTACCAGCCTAGCGTCGATATTCTAATTATAAAGGAACTGACGTAATTTAAATCAAGTGTTCGTTCTGCGTGAACTCGACTAATGGCGCCTACATGCCTTAAGGCTGGAGCCTTATAGCGTTCGTCTTACTTCTTATACTCTGCCTCTTTCTACTGACAATTAAGTTAAAATACATGTTTTTTATGAGTGTGTTTACAATCAGTACGCCTCAGTCAACGCAAAGTATGAAAGTTAGTCAACTTTTAACGTACCGATTTTTAGAGCAATTATGCCATTAAAGAGATTCAAAAGTCTTTCTAGAGTGATAACATTTGACAATAAGGATACTCGCAGTGAACGTCGAATTGTAGAAAAGTTTTCACCGATACGTAAATTAATAAAATATGTAGGTTGAAATATTGCCCAAACTTTACGATCCATCTCAAGATGTAATAGCAGCGCACACCGTCAAAACCAGCTAAGTATGGTATTAAATTTTGGGTACTCAGCGATCCGAGAACCAGTCACATGGATAATATACAACCGTATACAGGCATAAAATACGTAAAAACAAGACTGAATTGATACCTGAGCTTTTGTCAACTAAAGGGTGACCGGTATTTTAATTATTTTTTGGCTTCACTAAGGACACTACTCTCGTTTCATATATTCCAAAGAAAAATAAGTCCGTGAATCTTCTTACCACTTTGCATCATAGTCCAGAAATAAGCAATCGTGAGGACAAAAAACCGCAAATGATACTAGACTGCATTAAATGTAAAGCAAGAGTTAATACTCTGGATAAAATTGTTTCATGTTACACTTGCAAAAGGAAAACCAATAGATTGCGTCAAGTTGTATTTAGTAATATTTTAGATATATCAGCTTATAATGCTTTTATATTATTTACATCGGCTAACAATGGTTGGAAAGAAGATTGTCTGGCCAAACGTCTTCATTTTTTAGAATATTTAGGATTGCAGCTTCCCACACCCTATGTAAAGCAGCGAAATTCGTTGCCATGAACGCAATTTTCAAGTGAAAATGTGCATCAGCTACGTACTCTATCTGAACAGGAACAGCAACCTTTAGTTTCAACCAAATGTAAAGAAAAAATATGTGCACAGTCAAAAGAGGTTGTTTCAACTATGTCCCAAAACAGATAATAAACGCATTATGTAAAAAGTTTGTATGCAAGCAGCACCCTAAAACATTCATTTTATGTAATTTTAATTAGGACAAAAGTCCTACAATTTTTAAAAAACCTATATGTTTCAGATTTTGGAAAATTGAGGACAAACACTTGTATATAGTTTTTAAAAATTGTTAAATTACAAGTCACCGTCCAACGAATATATAATGAAATATGAAAAAAGTCAGTTTACATTAATTGCAAAAGTAGGCTATTAAATTATGTTTTATAGAACATATATATATATATATATATATATATATATATATATCTTTAAATTGCAAATCGAAAGTTATGTAAAAATAAAATAGGTGCTTAAAATGGATTAACACAAAGCACTCTTGGCTCTATTTCCACGCTTCGAGATGGGCGAAAGAATAATTTTGTTTTTGTTTTGAATATAGCCGAATTTTTTCGTCTCCTTAAGCAGTTTAAATATGCTGGCACTTTGCAAATCTTAATTAAAGTTAAATTTATATTTAAAGCGTGCTAAATTCCTGTTTAATATAAATTAATCGACATTTATTCTTGAAGTGAAAGCATGTTTCTTGTTGTCATATATAACTTTATTTAAAAGTTATTTGTGAGCATTTAAAAACAAAATGCATCTCAACCTGATAATGCAGATATATAACAGTATATAATTTTTAACTTCAAACCTCTATAATTCCAGAACTAATAGCTTTCGGCAGGATTTCTTGCCCTCGGTAGAAGTAAAGATAGTTTTGCTTTAGTCTAGTTAAGTATAGAACTCCAAAATACTTAACTAAAAATTAATATAGAAACATTTATTAATCCCCAATGCAACATCTTTTTTACATAAAGTTTAGAAACTTTGCACCAAGGCTTTGCGAAAATGTCGAAATATTTGTCTTCGATGGTCACACTATGTTTACATTAGAAGCATTTTTGTTTGCTAGCAAATAATTTTATTTGCCCAAAATCAGCTATGGTGTAGTTTGCTCCTAATAAATATTTCGTGGTCAGACTACGGCAAACAAATATTTGCCTTTACCGTATTGTGTTTTTATTGAATACATTTATATTATATTTTAAAATGTTCAGCAACTTATTCCGAAACTTAATAATTTTGCTTAAACACTGGGCAACATTAATAATACAGCTGTTATTTGCCTTTGTTGGTTTTTACAAAAAGAACAAATATTGATTTGCCTAAAAATGAAGCAAATATTTGCCTTCGAGTGGTCACACTATGTTCACATTACAATCATATTTGTTTGCTACAAATAACTTTATTTGCCCAAAATGAGCTGTGGCAAAGAAAATATTTGCAAAAATCAAATGTGACCGTACCTGTAATAACGAATAGGCTGAGATGATCGATATGAAGTACTTCAGGTGTAAATGTTGGTATATACATTTTATAACTGACATTCATTGACTTTTGGCTCAAGACATAACAGTATTCAATACACGATTTTGTGTCACTAAAATTTTTTTATATACTCTATTTTTCATAACTAGAAATTGAGATTCGAGTTTTTTATTCTGACTAGCTGTTGAATGTCCAGTTTAAATTTTAACAATATTCTAACTTTTGCTCATTATAAAGGAACTGACGTAATTTGAATCAAGTGTTCGTTCTGTCGGAACTCGACTAATGGCGCCATGTAGGCCAGAGCCTTATAGCGTTCGTCTTACATCTTATACTTTGCCTCTTTCTACTGACAATTAAGTTAAAATACATGTTTTTTATGAGTGTGTTCACAATCGGTACGCCTCCGTAAACCCAAAGTACGAAAGTTAGTCAACTTTTAACGTACATTGAATTCTTTGACAGGTATCTTTGCTGCATCGAAATCAAAACAAGAATTGTTTTCGCTTCTGCTGTGTTTTAATGATTTTTTGTCCGTGGTTACTTTGTTTTCAGTTGAATACGTTAAAATATAACGCATGAAGGATTTTATGGGATTTGAAATGAATATTGTAGAAAGGGAATGACAAGCTCAGTTATACCCTTTTTTCACTTTTTGTGGTGAAGGTATAATAATACAAAGTTACATATATAATGCAGTATGACTTCTTATTAAATAATATAAGATAATAGGGTAAAATAAGGTGTAATTAATTGACAACGACTTCCAATTTGGATTTAGAGGTGGACTTTCGACAACGCACGCTCTGACAGTACTGACGGACTTTATTGCCGGGGGACTGAATAAGAGATGCCGTACAATATTTGTCAGCCTCGACTTTGCCAAGGCTTTTGACACAGTTTGGCACGATGGTCTTGTATTCAAAATGATAAGCATCGGATTTGTTGTGGGCATTTGCCGTATAGCGGACAACTTCTTAGCCTTCATAGGGTCTTCGGGTCAAATTTGATTGATTTTAGAAGAAAATTTTATTTTTTTCCGTAAGTAGTGAGTTTAGATTTTAGATATTTTATGACGTTCACTTACTTTTAAATGTTAATAACTATTTTTGGCTTTTATAACAAAATTATGTCCCAAAAAAAAAATTATGCAGTTTTTAGCACTTAAGATCAAAACAAAACAAAATCGTTAAGTTTTTTACGCACAGTTTTGTTAAAAAATTTATTTATCAAAAGAAATGGCAAATGTGTTTTTCACCAAAATTAAGTCAATACATCTGTCTCCTGTCTTCTCTCCATTCTTGCTAAACATTACTGGTATGAAAAATGGGTCCCCATGTAAAAAGCAAAGCTTATTTTCTTATGCAAAATTGTTTTCAGTCATATAATAAACACGGAACTAATCAAACGTATCAACGTTATAAAGTGTCGAGTCTGCGTTGCTTGTAGGAAAATGAATTCTAGTGAAATGCACTATCGGACGAAGAGGACATTTATTCAGAATATGAAGATAACTTAAAATGCGCGGAGACAACTGACAGTTCTAGTGGAGATAAAATTGATGTAGCACAAACTGCAGCAATGACATCAAAAGTTGGTGGAATAAGATATTTTAGACAACCTCTTACAAATAATCAAGGAAATATACAAATAATGAAGGTAAACGTGTTTTTGATATGGATTGGAAGTTTTCGACACCGAAATGTTCACCTTTAAGGGTACATTTTCGTTAACTGGAGTGTGTAGATCAAATGATGAAAGTACGAAAAGAGAGAAAGGAAGACCGATTTTTACAGCAATTGTGCCATTATAAAAATTTAAAAGTCTTTCTAGAGTGATGAGATTTGACAATAAGGATACTCGCAGTGAACGTCGAATTGTAGAAAAGTTTTCCTCGATACGTAAATTAATAAAATATGTGGGTTGAAATATTGCCCAGACTTTACGATCCATCTCATGTAATAGCAGCGCACACCGTCAAAACCAGCTAAGTATGGTATTAAATTTTGGGTACTCAGCGATCCGAGATCCAGTCACATGGATAATATACAACCGTATACAGGCATAAAATACGTAAAAACAAGACTGAATTGATACCTGAGCTTTTGTCAACTAAAGGGTGACCGGTATTTTAATTATTTTTTGGCTTCACTAAGGACACTACTCTCGTTTCATATATTCCAAAGAAAAATAAGTCCGTGAATCTTCTTACCACTTTGCATCATAGTCCAGAAATAAGCAATCGTGAGGACAAAAAACCGCAAATGATACTAGACTGCATTAAATGTAAAGCAAGAGTTAATACTCTGGATAAAATTGTTTCATGTTACACTTGCAAAAGGAAAACCAATAGATTGCGTCAAGTTGTATTTAGTAATATTTTAGATATATCAGCTTATAATGCTTTTATATTATTTACATCGGCTAACAATGGTTGGAAAGAAGATTGTCTGGCCAAACGTCTTCATTTTTTAGAATATTTAGGATTGCAGCTTCCCACACCCTATGTAAAGCAGCGAAATTCGTTGCCATGAACGCAATTTTCAAGTGAAAATGTGCATCAGCTACGTACTCTATCTGAACAGGAACAGCAACCTTTAGTTTCAACCAAATGTAAAGAAAAAATATGTGCACAGTCAAAAGAGGTTGTTTCAACTATGTCCCAAAACAGATAATAAACGCATTATGTAAAAAGTTTGTATGCAAGCAGCACCCTAAAACATTCATTTTATGTAATTTTAATTAGGACAAAAGTCCTACAATTTTTAAAAAACCTATATGTTTCAGATTTTGGAAAATTGAGGACAAACACTTGTATATAGTTTTTAAAAATTGTTAAATTACAAGTCACCGTCCAACGAATATATAATGAAATATGAAAAAAGTCAGTTTACATTAATTGCAAAAGTAGGCTATTAAATTATGTTTTATAGAACATATATATATATATATATATATATATATATATCTTTAAATTGCAAATCGAAAGTTATGTAAAAATAAAATAGGTGCTTAAAATGGATTAACACAAAGCACTCTTGGCTCTATTTCCACGCTTCGAGATGGGCGAAAGAATAATTTTGTTTTTGTTTTGAATATAGCCGAATTTTTTCGTCTCCTTAAGCAGTTTAAATATGCTGGCACTTTGCAAATCTTAATTAAAGTTAAATTTATATTTAAAGCGTGCTAAATTCCTGTTTAATATAAATTAATCGACATTTATTCTTGAAGTGAAAGCATGTTTCTTGTTGTCATATATAACTTTATTTAAAAGTTATTTGTGAGCATTTAAAAACAAAATGCATCTCAACCTGATAATGCAGATATATAACAGTATATAATTTTTAACTTCAAACCTCTATAATTCCAGAACTAATAGCTTTCGGCAGGATTTCTTGCCCTCGGTAGAAGTAAAGATAGTTTTGCTTTAGTCTAGTTAAGTATAGAACTCCAAAATACTTAACTAAAAATTAATATAGAAACATTTATTAATCCCCAATGCAACATCTTTTTTACATAAAGTTTAGAAACTTTGCACCAAGGCTTTGCGAAAATGTCGAAATATTTGTCTTCGATGGTCACACTATGTTTACATTAGAAGCATTTTTGTTTGCTAGCAAATAATTTTATTTGCCCAAAATCAGCTATGGTGTAGTTTGCTCCTAATAAATATTTCGTGGTCAGACTACGGCAAACAAATATTTGCCTTTACCGTATTGTGTTTTTATTGAATACATTTATATTATATTTTAAAATGTTCAGCAACTTATTCCGAAACTTAATAATTTTGCTTAAACACTGGGCAACATTAATAATACAGCTGTTATTTGCCTTTGTTGGTTTTTACAAAAAGAACAAATATTGATTTGCCTAAAAATGAAGCAAATATTTGCCTTCGAGTGGTCACACTATGTTCACATTACAATCATATTTGTTTGCTACAAATAACTTTATTTGCCCAAAATGAGCTGTGGCAAAGAAAATATTTGCAAAAATCAAATGTGACCGTACCTGTAATAACGAATAGGCTGAGATGATCGATATGAAGTACTTCAGGTGTAAATGTTGGTATATACATTTTATAACTGACATTCATTGACTTTTGGCTCAAGACATAACAGTATTCAATACACGATTTTGTGTCACTAAAATTTTTTTATATACTCTATTTTTCATAACTAGAAATTGAGATTCGAGTTTTTTATTCTGACTAGCTGTTGAATGTCCAGTTTAAATTTTAACAATATTCTAACTTTTGCTCATTATAAAGGAACTGACGTAATTTGAATCAAGTGTTCGTTCTGTCGGAACTCGACTAATGGCGCCATGTAGGCCAGAGCCTTATAGCGTTCGTCTTACATCTTATACTTTGCCTCTTTCTACTGACAATTCAGTTAAAATACATGTTTTTTATGAGTGTGTTCACAATCGGTACGCCTCCGTAAACCCAAAGTACGAAAGTTAGTCAACTTTTAACGTACATTGAATTCTTTGACAGGTATCTTTGCTGCATCGAAATCAAAACAAGAATTGTTTTCGCTTCTGCTGTGTTTTAATGATTTTTTGTCCGTGGTTACTTTGTTTTCAGTTGAATACGTTAAAATATAACGCATGAAGGATTTTATGGGATTTGAAATGAGTATTGTAGAAAGGGAATGACAAGCTCAGTTATACCCTTTTTCCACTTTTTGTGGTGAAGGTATAATAATACAAAGTTACATATATAATGCAGTATGACTTCTTATTAAATAATATAAGGTAATAGGGTAAAATAAGGTGTAATTAATTGACAACGACTTCCAATTTGGAGTTAGAGGTGGACTTTCGACAACGCACGCTCTGACAGTACTGACGACTTTATTGCCGGGGGACTGAATAAGAGATGCCGTACAATATTTGTCAGCCTCGACTTTGCCAAGGCTTTTGACACAGTTTGGCACGATGGTCTTGTATTCAAAATGATAAGCATCGGATTTGTTGTGGGCATTTGCCGTATAGCGGACAACTTCTTAGCCTTCATAGGGTCTTCGGGTCAAATTTGATTGATTTTAGAAGAAAATTTTATTTTTTTCCGTAAGTAGTGAGTTTAGATTTTAGATATTTTATGACGTTTACTTACTTTTAAATGTTAATAACTATTTTTGGCTTTTATAAGAAAATTTTGTCCCAAAACAAAATTATGCAGTTTTTAGCACTTAAGATCAAAACAAAACAAAATCGTTAAGTTTTTTACGCACAGTTTTGTTAAAAAATTTATTTATCAAAAGAAATGGCAAATGTGTTTTTCACCAAAATTAAAAGTCAATACATCTGTCTCCTGTCTTCTCTCCATTCTTGCTAAACATTACTGGTATGAAAAATGGGTCCCCATGTAAAAAGCAAAGCTTATTTTCTTATGCAAAATTGTTTTCAGTCATATAATAAACACGGAACTAATCAAACGTATCAACGTTATAAAGTGTCGAGTCTGTGTTGCTTGTAGGAAAATGAATTCTAGTGAAATGCACTATCGGACGAAGAGGACTTTTATTCAGAAAATGAAGATAACTTAAAATGCGCGGAGACAACTGACAGTTCTAGTGGAGATAAAATTGATGTAGCAAAAACTGCAGCAATGACATCAAAAATTGGTGGAATAAGATATTTTAGACAACCTCTTACAAATAATCAAGGAAATATACAAATAATGAAGGTAAACGTGTTTTTGATATGAATTGGAAGTTTTCGACACCGAAATGTTCACCTTTAAGGGTACATTTTCGTTAACTGGAGTGTGTAGATCAAATGATGAAAGTACGAAAAGAGAGAAAGGAAGACCGATTTTTACAGTAATTGTGCCATCATAAAAATTTAAAAGTCTTTCTAGAGTGATGAGATTTGACAATAAGGATACTCGCAGTGAACGTCGAATTGTAGATAAGTTTTCACCGATACGTAAATTATGAAATATGTGGGTTGAAATATTGCCCAAACTTTACGATCTATCTCAAGAAGTAACAGTAGATGAGCAATTAGTGCATTCAGAGGAAGGTGTCCATTCCGGCAGTATACACAGTCAAAACCAGCTAAGTAGGGTATTAAATTTTCGGTATTCAGCGATTCGAGGACCAGTTACGTGTAGAATATACAACCGTATGCAGGCATACAATACGTAAAAACAAGACTGAATTGATAGCTGAGCTTTTGTCAATTAAAGGGTGACCAGTATTTTCATCATTTTTTGGCTTCACTAAGGACACTACTCTCGTTTCATATATTCCAAAGAAAAATAAGTCCGTGAATCTTCTTACCACTTTGCATCATAGTCCAGAAATAAGCAATCGAGACGACAAAAAACCGCAAATGATACTAGACTGCAATAAATGTAAAGGAGGAATTGATACTCTGGATAAAATTGTTTCATGTTACACTTGCAAAAGAAAAACCAAGTTATGTTTAGCAACATTTTAGATATATAACCTTATAATGCTTTTATATTATTTACATCGGCTAACAATGGTTGGAAAGAATACTGTTTGGCCAAACGTCTTAATTTTTTGGAATATTTATTTATTCCCACGCCCTATGTAAAGCAGCGAAATTCGTTGCCAAGAACACAATTTTCAAGAGAAAATGTGCATCAGCTACGTACTCTATCAGAACAGGAACAGCAACCTTTAGTTTCAACCAAATGTAAAGAAAAAATATGTGCACAGTCAAAAGAGGTTGTTGTAAACTATGTCCCAAAACAGATAATAAAACGCGTTATGTCTGTTGCATTTGTAAAAAGTTTTTATGCAAGCAGCACCCTAAAACATTCATTTTATGTAACCAATGTGAAAAAAAACGCGTTATGTCTGTTGCATTTGTAAAAAGTTTTTATGCAAGCAGCACCCTAAAACATTCATTTTATGTAACCAATGTGAAAAAAAAATAATCAGATTTGTATAATGAGAAATCTTTTTAATTGTAGACATTTAATTTTTTTCTTTATTTAAAATAAACATATGCATGATTTCGTCATAAATAAACAAAACGTGCAGCTTTAATATTCCAAACAAAGCTACAAATAAAGTACTAACTTTAAAAGCAAACTTAATTAAAGAAAATAAATTTTTTCATATCGAATTTCCTAACTGGGTCAAATTCTACCCAAAGAACGTTAACGTAAGTAAAATATGAGGACCGTACGGAGGTTAAGGGATCGATCTTTTAGGGTACGTGTGGGATAGGGAAGGTCTGTCGAATGCTTGATTTCTGCTTGAGAGCCACAAGGCACGTTACTAGGCCCTGTGCTATACAATATCTTTGTTTCCATTTTTTTAATTTTCACCCTGATCAGGATTCGAACCATCGATTTTATAAATTAATGAAATTTTACTTTATTTTCGGCTTTTTGGTTCTTTTTAATTATTTTTCTAAACATTTTTAGAAAGAAAAATTATTTACAAATGTATGCGGACGTTTTCCAAAGAAAACAAGAAAAATTAGACGCTAGCAGAATGAAATGCAGCATTTTCTGGACCGCCACATCCTTCATCAGCATTCTTTGCATCTATCTACCTTATGTTATGTACATCGTAAACATCATCTATTTAACCAACTAATCTTAATGTTAATTTGGTGAGACGAAGTTGACACACAACTTAAAGCTTTTCCTTGTCATTCTCTTTGTAACTCGTCTTGTACATTTGTTGTTGCTTTTTTGTACTAGCAATTTGATAGTCACAAATGCAACTTTTTTATTTTTAATTATTCATACTTGTTTGCTCACAACATTATAGACACTGTTTCAGTATCATATTGACTTTTATGAGTTAAGTATGAATGTAAATACGCGGTACCTAGCGTTTGTTTTAAATTTTAATTTTTACCCTGACCAGGATTCGTATTTACATTCATACTTAACTCATAAAAGACAATATGATATTGAAACAGTGTATATAATGTTGTGAGCTAACAAGTATGAATAATTAAAAATAAAAAAGTTGCATTTGTGACTATCAAATTGCTAGTACAAAAAAGCAACAACAAATGTACAAGACGAGTTACAAAGAGAATGACAAGGAAAAGCTTTAAGTTGTGTGTGAACTTCGTCTCACCAAATTAACATTAAGATTAGTTGGTTAAATAGATGATGTTTACGATGTACATAACATAAGGTAGATAGATGCAAAGAATGCTGATGAAGGATGTGGCGGTCCAGAAAATGCTGCATTTCATTCTGCTAGCGTCTAATTTTTCTTGTTTTCTTTGGAAAACGTCCGCATACATTTGTAAATAATTTTTCTTTCTAAAAATGTTTAGAAAAATAATTAAAAAGAACCAAAAAGCCGAAAATAAAGTAAAATTTCATTAATTTATCTTTGTTTCCGACATACTACAACCGCCGCGGGAGGATCGTTTACTTATGTATGCCGATGATATTCTGATCACCTCAGCAGTTGCTAGAGCAAGGAATATTAATGAACGACTGAACCGATACTTGACGGTACTGGCGGATACTTGACGGAAGGCGGAAACATATATACCCGAATTGTACTCGTAGTCAATACATACCATGTTTGACTGTCGAACAAGAACTGATTGGGACTTCGGACAAGCTTAAGTATCTGGGTGTCACCTTCCATGAGAACTTTGAGAGCTATCGCCACTTTGACGATATTCTTGAGAGTAGCAAGAGGATTTACTCCGCATATCAGGGAGCTCTCAAACGTAGTGTTCTAGTGTACCACCAAATTATTCGTCCTATCATCTCCTATGCCTTTCTAGCTTAGTCCGGCGAGATTCGCAGGCCATCATTTAGATCAATCTACAGCGCAATTAATTTTGCGCAAGTGGATATCTACATGGTTGTAAAATTGTTGCAGGGTGCACGGTCCTTAGAGAACTCCTTGGTGAGAGAATGCTTCTCTGCGTCGAGAATTCTGGAGGCTGTTCGGATATCAAGATATCTGTCTCCGGTAGATCTGTTGACTATTAAGGGTGCTGGGATTCTTTACGAGGATGCAGACCTCTTATTTTATCATACAAGGCTACACTCTCTTAGTATTCAGAGCACTGTTTACAACACAGCCCAATAGTTTTATTTTATTTGTATTGTCAATTCATGTTTGTTTATTTTTTTTAATATGAATTTGTTGTTTTTCATTATTTCTTTGTATTTGTTCTTTTTTGTTACTATAGTTCTGAGTTTTTAGTTGGTAAGTTACTTTAAGAGTTTTATTTTTTGTAGTAAATCTTGAGAGCTTCCCTTTTTTATTTGTTAAATTTTTTTAATGTCCTAAAAGAGTTAATTAGTGCAAATGTACAATTTTATTTCGGTTAATTTGAAAGTCGTTGAAAAATACTAATGTATGCAAAGAGTATATTTTTATAATAAGACTTCACTTGTTTGTAAAATTTTTTTGGGAAAATAAATACAAATCTGAATCCTAATAAGGTAATAGGGTAAAATAACGTAATAATATACATATATCAAATAATAAGTAAATTTAAAACTTTTTAACTTTAACTACTTGTTTTCTTTATTAGTAAGTTTCGAGCTGCAGAAACAAATTAATCTGAACTTAAAGAGAGCCTATTTAAAAGATCTGTATCTGTAGCAACGCGCGATATTTGTAATATATACTGTTTTATATGCTTAGAGCTTATTGTACCCGGCGTTGTCTTGCTCTGGTTTTAGGAACGTTCTAGGCACTGCATAATAATTAATAGCCTTGTTTGCTAAGGGACTCTGCTTCGAACACGGGGGAATTCTGTCAAATCAAGTTGTATCCTATAGATTAGAGTATATCTATATTTGAAAAATATTTAAATTATATTATGTTAAGAACGGCTAAGATTCATAAAATTGAGTATATGTGCTCTTCTCCACTCCTGTCCCCACCTCCCCTCTTCTATTTCCTTTTCTTTAAGAGAACCATAAAATATTCTACCCTTTACAGAAATTTCTAACTGTTTAACATTTTGTTGTAATTGGTACGGACATAAATGGTGGTTTTTCACCTAATTTTCTTATATAGATCCTAGCTCTGGAAACGTATACATACGAAGTCTATGTTAAAATTGATTCAGACGCATATAAAAAACCCTGATTTACCATGAGGACAAGTATCTACCAGTGTATCAAATTTCATTAAAATCAGTCTAATCGGC
The DNA here is from genome assembly GCA_916610165.2 of Gymnosoma rotundatum. Classification (NCBI taxonomy): domain Eukaryota; kingdom Metazoa; phylum Arthropoda; class Insecta; order Diptera; family Tachinidae; genus Gymnosoma; species Gymnosoma rotundatum. The sequence continues at coordinate 33,458,354 of OU744340.1, forward strand.
TCGCCATTATTGACGCACGCAAAAACAAACAAATAAACGATCAAACTTACAAAAAGATTTTAAATATATATTAGATTTTTGAATTAAGCTGCTTCCTTGAATAAGTCACCTATTGAAACTAATGCTTGCTTGATCGCCTCAGCTCAGTGGATCAGAATTTTATGTACCGATGAAGGGAGTTACTACAGGGATATTTCTAAACAAGGTTTCTGGCTCTCTTTACATCATATTCCTCAAACTTTTTGGCATCAATTTCAAATTCAAAATTTATAGCTTGGATAACTGCGGCACAACTTTCAAGAATATTCTTACGATTCCTGTTATTTGTGATGAAAGGTCGACATTTTAAAAAACAATCATAAAAAGAAATACCGAGAAACAAGAAGTGATTTATTATTATTATTTTTTGTCGGATAATTATTTAAATCACATATATGTGTGAGAATTTGCAAAACCCAGCGGCCACAATATTTTTTTAATTTGTAGAGGTTTAAAAATTGTAACTAAACGTCTACGTAAAAACAAAGTTTTTTAATGTGATTTTCTTTTTTCAGCGTTCATATTTAATTTGATAAAGAATATGCTAAAATTAAGTGTTTGTAGGAGTGCACTGCTTGCGTCAATATGAACTTGATAATCATTATTTTTCTCGCATAAAGTGAAAACGGGGTCGTACCACATTTTCATTAACTTTTTACGAAAGAATTATACTTAAAATCAAAAAAATTACTTTTCTTTAAAAACCAAAAATTCGAAATACAATGGAATATATGTAGAGCTTTCTTCTTCATATTTTTCAGAATCTGATTCAAATAACATCACATAGCTGAAAATATGAGTAAAAGTCTTCTTGTTGTTTTCCATGAGGACAAGTATCTACCAATGTATCAAATTTCATTAAAATCAGTCTAATCGGCTCGCCATTATCGACGCACGCAAAAACAAACAAATAAACGATCAAACTTACAAAAAGATTTTAAATATATATTAGATTTTTGAATTTGAAACCAACTAATTTCCTAAGAACACAGCGTTCACAAAGATCATTAAAAGGTATATAATAATGAGATAAATTATTAGTTAAACTCCCGGTAAGATTTACTATGAAAATTGTGTCATTAATTTAGACGTTAATTGCTGGCGATGTGATCGTCATCGTAACTTGGCATTTTTCCAATAGTGTCATTAGTTCTAAAGTCAATATCGATAATGATATTATTCATTTTTTGATTTTGAATTGAAAAAATTGATCTCAAATTGATCATTAATCGCTCTTCTTCTTTTATTAGAAATGTTTATGAACATCCACCGTTTTCTCTTTCCTTTTCTTTACATAAGGTACCATAAGGACCGGAAATGTACAACAGAGTAAAAAAACATCATTAGCTGCCCACTGTGCAACAAGTTGGCACTCTCCAAACATCAGTAATACAACAATACTTCAACAAGAAAACAATTACAAACAGAGATACACTGTAGAAATGTTGCGTATTATTAACACATCCGCGAACATAAGAATAAACTACAAAACAGAGACTGACAATTCCATGAATCAAGAAAACAAAAAAAAAATATTTCTACTGCTCATCTACATCACAATCAGCGTTGCCGCTTTGGTCCAATCGGACCAAACTTGGTAGTTTTTCGTTTTTAAAAAACATTTTGGTAGTTTGGTTGGTTTGTTGCATTTTTTTAAATTTTTGGTAGGTTTTCCTCCTGTAGCAAACTTTTAGCAATAATAAATTTTTTACCTTAAAAATTCAGAACATAAAATAAAAAAATGTAACTTTGAATTAAATAAACAATAACCGTGAATAGTTTTACCACTGTTTTCAAAAACTGTTTTAGGTGTAATAAAAAACATGTCTGCTTTTTTGCATAGAGATGATTAAAGCTATAACCATCTCTGGTTTAAGAAACGCGAACAATATTATGAAATTGAAATTAACAATATTTTTGAGTGAAGTCTTATTTACAAGTGTTTGTATTAAAAAAATTAACAGACAAAATGGAAAAGTAAGTAAACTTTTTTAATTGTATATATGTACCTATTAATTACATAAATATTTACTAATATTGCATGTAAAGAAACAGTCAAAAAAAATTTAGAACCGAATGGTTAAGCGAATTTGATTGGCTCCAGGAAAGGGATGGGTGTTCATTCTGCATAATATGCTCTAAAACTATTTTAAATCATAATATCCATCTTAAAAATCACCAAAAGACAAATTTCCACCTCAAGAGTTACGGAAAAAAACCAAGTGAGTATAACAGAGTTTATGTGCAAGAAACGCATTTTTAAATTTTTGGTAGGCTGTGAACGATTTTGGTAGGATTTTTGAAAATTATTGGTAGGAAGTCAATTTCTTGTGTGGCAACGCTGATCACAATAGACCTATAACGTGTGTTTGTTGTAAAAATATAAGAGATTTTTGGCTCTCTTACTTTAACTTTCCATACAAATAGTCTATTTCTACGTCACACAAAAGAGACAACAAACTAACGGACCTGCGCAATGCGCAATCTTGTTTTCTTGATTCATGGACAATTGCGCGCATACGTATAGACCAGAGTTGCCACACAAGAAATTGACTTCCTACCAATAATTTTCAAAAATCCTACCAAAATCGTTCACAGCCTACCAAAAATTTAAAAATGCATTTCTTGCACATAAACTCTGTTATACTCATTTGGTTTTTTTCCGTAATTGTTGAGATGGAAGTTTATCTTTTTAGAATGAACACCCATCCCTTTCCTGAAGCCAATCAAATTCGCTCAACCATTCGGTTCTAAATTTTCTTTTGTCTGTTTCTTTACAATGATCACTAAAAGTATTATATTATTTAAAAATGTTTTAAAAGAAAAATTTTAAGAGTGGTTTTACCTGGTTGATGGTATGTCGTCTTCTGAAAATAAACCTTCACTCAAAAATATTGTTAATTTCAATTTCATAATATTGTTCGGATTTCTTAAGCCATGGTTATAGCTTTAATCATCTCTATGCAAAAAGCAGAGATGTTTTTTATTTCACCTAAGACAGTTTTTGAAAACAGTGGTAGCACTATTCAAAGTTATTGTTTATTCAATTCAAAGTTACATTTTTTTTTAATTATATGTACTGAATTTTTAAGGTGAAAAATTTACTATTACTAAAAAATTGCTACAGGAGAAAATCCTACCAAAAATTTAAAAAAATGCAACAAACCAACCAAACTACCAAACCGTTTTTTAAAGTCGAAAAACTACCAAGTTTGGTCCGATTGGACCAAAGCGGCAACGCTGGTATAGACACATAGTTAATAAATATAAACAGAGAAACGTTTAGTAAACCTTACATTCTCTTTAAATGTAATCTTTAAATGTAATTATTTAATGTTGTGTTTATTTATTAGTTATATACATAATTGTTCATTTTTATTTTTGTGTTTACAGTTTATAAAAAGAGTTCTATTTAAAATTAAAGTTTTGTGACCTTGAGCCCAAAAAAAGATTAAATATTTAAATCTTATTAGGTCGAATAAAAAATAAACGATAATATAAGATATAATAAGATTACCCTTTATCTTTTGAACTTTCTTTTTAAACAATTCTTCACTTGCAAAATTATTTTAAAAATTGTGCATCTATACATATTTTTAATAATTAAAAATTAATAGCACGGGAATATTAAATTAAATAAATTACTTTTTTAATTTATTGTCCTACTTCCCGGTATTGATTATTCATGCAGAAAGAAGGAAACTTCCTAATTAAGTTTTTAAAAATTAGCCATTGTTTTTAACCGACTTTAAAAAAAAGAGGGAGGTTGTCAATTCGTCTCAATGTTGCAATTTTATTGTTTGTGCGTGCAGAACAATACTTACGCAATACTTACAGATTGGTCCTGTTATAATCTTCATAATCTTAAAAATTAAAGGGTGTCCCCATACAACATACACATTTTTTACGTGTATTATGAACTAAAAGGAAACTTCTTTAAAATTTAAAATTACTGCGTATTACTATAGCTCCCAACAACAAAAAGTAATACAAAAATTAAAAATTAACGTTTGTCTCCATAGGATAACAAAATTTACCTACCTTTTGAACGGATATAGACAAGCGCTTGAAAATTAGACAGAATATCGGTTACGACAAACGTTATAATAACAAGTTTAAGTATTTAGAATTATATTTTAAAGGGGGTCCCAATAGCCAATGTAATTTAATGTATGTGGCCAAACTATTTAACTATTACAGACAGATAGGTGAAATTTAAAAACAAGTAGCAAATTAAATGGTGTCTTCATTAGTGATGTAATTTGACCTATAAGGCCCAATCATTGAATCTGTTACAAACAAAAAATGAAAATTAGACAGATGATAATAAGAATAAATATTTAAAATAAGATATGGTTTCAGGAAATTGATGTATATGGCCAATCTCTTAAACATTATGTTTAACTGCAATAATAAGTGTTTAAAATACAAAGATACCTCATAGCTGTTGAACTTTTTTTCATCTGGTCTTAACTTTTGAACCGTTATGGAGAGACTCTGGATATTTACAGCAAGTATACTATATCCACGTAAACGTTAAAATTAAATAGTGTACCCATGGTTAATGAAATTTAACGAGTATGCCATTGGAAATGGAAGGGCGTTCCTCTAACATAAAATTTTAAGTATGGCTTATCTTTTGAACCGTTATAGATTGACTAGCAAAATTGAATGAATGTTAACATTGTCTATAATAACTACTCAAAAAAAAAAAAAAAAATAATAATAATAAATAAAAATAAAATAAAGGGTGTACCTATAGATAATGTAGTTTGATAAATATGGTTTAATAAGTTAGTTTCTTCATCACTTAAACATAAAGTTGTAAAGAAAATTATTTTTGTGCTGGAAATACAATTTTATTGAAATCTGCATTCATATTTTGTTCTAAAACATTTATAGAATCCTACCGCAATCTTTCTTTAATGTAATATAATATAATTAATGTATAATTATCGTCGATTTTTTTTCAAGAATTATTAAAAATAAATTTTTGTCTTATGCACCTTGTCTAACCAAATTAATATTGCTTGATGAATATTTCTCGTATTGTTATTTATAAAATTAGTTGGTTAAAAGAATGATGTTTACAATTTAAAAAAACCTAATTTAGATAGATGTAAAGAATGCTGATGATGAATGTAGTGATCCAGAAATAGCTACATTACGTTCTGGTGTCTAACTTTTCCTGCATACATTTGTAAATAATTTTTCTTTCTTAAAATTCTTAAAAATAAATAGAACTAAAGCCGAAATTAATTAATAAGGAAAAATAAATTTCTAATTAGTTATTTTGCAAACATAAGATTTTAAAATTTTCTTAATCGTATGTAATAATTTGCAATATATTAAAATAGAGATATTATTTGTTAATGTTATTTTATTTAAGAGAGAGTAATTTTTATAGCACTGTTAAAAGAAATATGATTTTTCTTGCTTTTATTTATTTTATATTGTTATGTTTAACAGAATAAAACTTGTAAACATTAAAATTGTTATCGACACCATAACAACGAGTGTTAAAAGTTATGCAAATAAATATTTAAGCACATAAGCTGAAACACACAAGTTTGCAAAGTTTAGCATAACAATTTTGAAGAATGCTTGAAATACAAACACTAAAAATAAAGTTAGTCTTTTGTTAATATTCTCTGAAAAGTGTAGAAGAAGGGCTAAAGTCCATGTATTTGTGTGGAAGTAATGCCTTCACGACCATCCATACTTACAGATGTATATATAAAAAAAGAAACACTAATAATCAAAAGCCAAAATGATTTCTAAAAAATATGAAGGTTTAAATTTTTTATTAAAAGCGAAATTGAGATATTTTAAATAGTCAATTGATCAGGAATATTTTTGCTGTTAGATAAACGGAAGGGTGTGTTTTGTGTTGTTGTTATGCCTATATTTAGCTATAAGATTTTTTACTATTTTTACTGCCGAATTCACAAAATGCGAACGAATATTTTTTCGCATTTAGTGAAATAGGGAGTTAGTTATAAATTTGCTTTTATTTTTGTGTACTTATAAAACTGATTACTTTTGATATTCTGTTTTATTGTACGTAGTACTATTTATCCGATTCTAACTATGATACCATTTATAATTTTATTATAAACTTTTCTAAATATAAATTTCATTAATCGTTAAGAAGCGGTTTCTCGGAAAAGCATAGAACATTTAAGATACAAAAGTGTTGTGTAAGTAAGGCGACATTAAACCTATAGCCGTTCTCGATGGACAATTAGGGAACCTAGCAATAGATGCAAAAGATGTGCTAAATATAATAATGCTCAGGGAGCGAAAAGCAAATCGACCGGGTGATAGTTCGAAGTTTTATAACTGGTCTGAGGAATTAAGCTACGAGGAACAAATGTGATCAAGATTAACATTAGCACCTGTCATGATGGCCCATCTAACTGTGGTCTTACCACTGAGTAAAATACATTACGTCGACTAGAGCCCTCTACCTTTTGTTCAGCGAGAGTTTGTCAATCGAACTCCGTCTGTTAGAAATGCAACAGGACACTGGCCAGGCCTTCGACAGGCCAAAAGGAAACCCGCCTATCCAGATTTCGGTTCCAGCAAACCAGGGGACGGGTTCCCGTTTATACCCCGTAAGCACACGGAGGGAGAAAATTAGACAAGACCAATTAGCGCATTATATCAAAATATGACATAACCATCCTCCAAGCACAAGGATATCAGTGTCGTGATTTTTGTTTTGAACATGATTGCAAAACACACATCGAAAGCTTACATTAATTTTTTAATAAAGCAAGCAGGAGTGCTATATTCGGCTATGTCGAATCCTATATACTATTCACTATATGTAACATGTAAGTATAAATCTGCATAAGAAATTTTTTCCCACCATTTTTTTTCTGCTGAAAAAAGGATCAAAAGTTGTAAGATTTGCTAATGGTTATTGCGAGCTAGTTTAACTTAGTTAATAATAATGGTTGTCACTGCTACTCAGTATTTCTCCAAGTCGTTGTCTTTATTACCTGCAGGAATGTAAACGAAAGTAAAATATAAAAAAATATGAAAAAATTAGAGACAGGCGTGGTGTTCCGATTCTCAAAACTTTCAAACTATCATCAACTATTCATTTAGCGCTTTGGCAAAGTTGATTTCAATATGAGCACGAACATGGACGGGTTTACGGACATCCCTCAATCGACTTCGCTATGCATAAGCACTCAGAATATATGAACTTTATGGGGTCGGAAATGGATATTGTAGAAATCTCAAACGGAATGATGAAGGATATAAAAAGATTGTGGAAAATAACAAGAGAGTTTTAAAAACTGAAATGTAAACATTTGTTTTGAAAATTATAGAATTTTTGTTTGTATTGTACTATCGATAACTTCCAAGGCATCTTTGTAAGTTCAGGTTGATTCAAATTTGATGAGTCCACAGATTCTTTCCTCTCAAAATTAATAATAATTCTAACATCAAAGTAAGTTTTATAAACTAACTCTAGTTTAGGGAAATAAAAAAATTACTATCATTTGTGTTGCAGGTTATGAATATTAACTATCAGCAGAGATAGTTAATATTCATAACCTGCAACACAAAAAAAAACATTAACGCTTAAATGCTCTCACTGTATAATAATGCAAATGACATAGTACAAGATTTAGCATTCTTCGTTACGTTAAATATGGAAATAAAGTTTATGGTTTGCATAATAAAAATGTTTAATTACATCTACTGCAATCATTTTTGTTTATTAGCATCGTTTCTCCCACTTTTATTCAAACTTTTACAAAAGATAACTTAGGAATATATAATGTAGTATATAGACATGCACATATTTTTTTCTTGTACACAGCAATCAAATAGTTACCATCATGCAGTTCGAACATCTATTTTCGTACTTTTTACACAAAACCAACGGTGCATCAGACATTCGAAATCTTTTATAATTTAAACTGATGTGTTTTAAAGGTTATAGTGTTGCATTTGGGCGCCGCTTTAAAATAAAAAAAAATGTGTAAAACTATAGCTTCCATCGTAAAAAGTAATACTAAAAATTAAAGGGTGTTTCCTTATGTGACGTAAGTAGACCTATATGGGCCGCCTATCTTTGGAACCGTTATAAACAAACGCTTTAAAATTGGACAGAATGTCGATTACTATGACCATTATAATAACAAGTATAAATAGAGTTATAAATTAAAGAGTGCCCCAATAGTTCATTTAGTTTTATGTATATGGTCACAATTTTGAACAGTTAAGGTTTACAAAAACCCATAAGAGCAATTATATAATTAAATTTAGAAATTAGAGGGTGTTCCCTTAATTGGTATAATTTGACCTATATGGCTCTATTTTTTTTAACCCCTTGTGCATTAATCACGAGTCTCACTCGTATAAACTTATTTTTACTTTGTGAAACAATCACGAGTCTGACTCGTGTAAACTTATTTTGACTTTGTAAATCAATCACGAGTGCTACTCGTGTAAACTTATTTTTACTTTGTTTTTCCAATAGGAAAAACATGCCAAAGACGCTAGGTTTAGAAAAATTAAAAAGAGGAGAGGTTGCTACCCAATCTACTAGTGGGTTATTAGCTCTGAAATGGAAAGATAAGAAGGGCGTTTACTTACTCTCTACGAAGCATAAAAATTCGGTAATGATTGAGACTGGAAAAATGAGATGGCATAAGAAATAAAGTGGTTCATAAAATTATGAAACCAGCCTGCGCCATAGAATATAATGATGGAATGGGAGGTGTAGATCGGCAAGACCAAGTTATAGCATGTTTTCCTACGATGAAAAAATTTATGAAAGGCTATAAAAAAGTTTTTTTATATGATGGATAAAGCACTTTTCAATTCGTATGTCATACATTGCAAGCTGTTAGCCACCACTAAAACAATTTGTAGACTTTCGCCTAGATATCGCAGAAAGACAAACTAAAATCCTTGACGATTCCAAACTATAAAATACGTGGAAAACAATTACCAGGCGATACACCGCTTAGACTCGAATCTAAGCAATAGGCACATTTTCCACAGCACATTTTTCCAACAACGAAAAAAAAACATCCAACAGGAGAATGCAAAGTATGTAGAAAACATAATGAAAGGAGTGAAACAACATGGAAGTGCAAGCAATGTCTTGTTGCATTACATGTTCCTGAGTGCTTCGAAAAATATCACACACTTAATGATTTTTATTCATTTTACACATTAAATGCTAATAAATAAAATTATCTATTTTGTTGATATGAATTTTGTTTAAATAATTATTTCCGTCACATAGTTTAAAAAAAAGTAATCATTTCAAACATTACAATTTATTTAAACAATTAAAACTACAAGGGGTTAACCATTATATACAAACACTTAAAAATTAGGTAGGACTATCAGAATTATAAATATATAAAATAGCTAAGAAAAATTGAAATTTAGGAAAATGTATTTCTAAATAATAATTGCAATGTTAAAAATTTTCCATCTACAAAAATAAAATATACTGATAACTAGTCTAGTACCATTATACCAATAAAATTGGGTGCTTTCATTTTTGTATCTCCATTTTTTTTTTAATAGGTATTTTGATTCTATGGCGATCACTATCTAAACTTAAAACAATGATCCATAATCATAGTCAAACACTATAGTCGGTTTCTTTAATTTTAAAATTTGTTTTTCATTTTTTTCATACTATAGTCAAAAATAAAGTATATTTTATGTTGAATAAGCTTTAACTGGTGACACCTTAAATAAATAAAAAGTTTGCACAGTCTGACCAGCTGCTAAATTTTTGTTGAAAACAAAAAATAAATATAAGAACTAAAATTTTTTTGATTTAAGAAAATTTAATAAAACTGAAGTTAAATTAAATTTGTAAAAATTTTCTTAAAAAGAAGTAAAAGGAATTAATTGGAACAAAAAAACTTGAAATATAAGTTTATGTCGTATAATTCTATTGACAAAGTCGGTACTTAGTCATCTAAAAACAACTTTAGTTGGTTTTAAATTTTAAACTGACTTTTGCTGATAAGACAAGACATACTTTTACGTGTCCATAGTACACAAATTTATGACTTTAATTTATATTTTCAAAAGTATTTTATGTACAGAAATGATGTGACAGTTTTATTATATGTACATATATATAAATTAAAGTGTGTAACATTAAATTGTGTAGTTTGATGTATAAGACCAAACTAATAAACCGTTATAAACAGACAGCTGAAATTTACACAGAACGTGATTGATACGTCTGCTATAACAACGAGTATAAAATTTGGATTTGTAAATTAAAGGGTGTCCTAATATTTATGTAATTTTATGTACGTGGCTAAACTTTTGAACGGTTAAAGACAGACAGCTTAAGTCTGTTTTGAAGTCGGTTTTTTGAAAGAATTAGTGTTATATTAAACTACCACTTAGGGGCAAATAGCTACGCTTGCAATTTGGTGATACAAGAAAAATTGCTCATGGTAAAGAGGATATGGGGCCTACGGTTTATAGATTTGATCAACTCCAAATTAAAAGTGAGTTGTAATATATCTGTAGACAGTCCCCTTCAAAAAATAACGAATCAACCAAAATTGGATAAACTCTAAATAAAGATGTGAGGTTGTTGGTTTAAAAATTATTTATTTCATTTTTAAATTCTGTTTTAGAATGAAAAAGCCGAAGGTAAATTGTATATAAAGAAGGTAACTTGTATAAAGATGGTACACAGTTAGATTATAAGTACATATTAAATTATCTATTTCAGTAACCCATTGAGCAGATACGTTTGCTGATGCCCTATGAACACCACTTGCCTTTTCAACGTGTAAGAAAAAAACAAAAAACTTTAGAGCTTAACAGTTTAACGTCAAGTAAAAGATAAAAGTACTTGATAGATTTTTCTGAAACTCTTTAGTATTCCTTTCAATGAGTTAAAACTTCCCACTATCTAAAATTTCGTGACTAGTAGCTCGTATCAATTGCTTATGTTAAGTTCTCTTGAGATAGCTGAATCTAAATCGGCAGCTCGTATAAAAGCACACTGTCCTGAACTCATAAAATTAAATTATTTTCTTAGAGCAGTAGATATTTTCTTAATGTGTTGAATTTCGTCGCAATTAAAGATCTGATGCGTCTTTTTTTTTCTTCCTCTGAAATTTAAATCGGTTTTAGATTATTTAGTACCTCATTTCCTTACAAACAAAAAATAGAGTCTTTCGTTATTACTCACAATTTTGAAAGAAACCTTCAAGGGTAAAGTTTCACACATAGTAGACAAGTAGAAGTCAATATGTAAAATATTTTTAATATATAAAACTATTATTATTGGAAGAATATAAACCTTTTATTTGTTTGCGTGTTAAGAAGATAATAAGTGTAGAAATAGAGATTATAGGAAAAATGCCAATGATACTGTAAATGCAACTCAAATGTAATTAATAAAGTCGAAAAAATTTATACCGGTAATTATTTAACATGTTTTTTTATTTTTATTATTTATTCGTATTTTTGTTCAGCCTTTATTAGGGTAAAAACAATTTCTGATGCATGCTGCAAAGTGCTGATGATTACGTTGGAAGTTTAAGCTTTCCAGGCGATATAAACTATGAAAAATAGGCAAATGTAATGAAATATATATTTTTGAAGAAGGGAACAAAGCGCTGTGTAACTTAATTTAACCCTAGAGTACGAACTATATTTTACGTACGTTATAACGGATGATAGTCTATTCGACGATGTATTTTTTAACTGCCTATAAAAACTATGACCTAAAACCAAATGCACTTTTTCAATAAATGTAATTAATCATTTTATGAGTCTAAACATAAAACTTGTTTAGTTGAACCCTCCGTCATGCACATGTATCTGGCCAGATATTTTACGAATTTACCTGATTTAAATATATTTCTAATTTAGGTAGGGGTTTGAATCTCCAGGTACCCTCTACAAAAATTGTTAGGTATCGTTTTTATAAAAAAAAACACGTTAAAAAACAACAAACAAAATTTATGTAGAATTTTGCAAATGATGAGATTGATGACTTTCCAGGAGTTGACGACGATATGGATCTAAATTATATGCCAGACGATGGCGATGCCGAAAATGCTTCGGTTTTCTAGGCAGATAAAGTGTTTGATAGTGACGACGATGAAGAAATTGAAGAACAGAATGCTTCCGAAGATTCTTTTCTTGGTAAAGACGGAACTATATGAATCAAATATTGGAGTTCGTTTACGTCAACACAATATCATGCGTCTTCGACCTGGTCCGAATAAAACAGTGTTCCAATTGAGGTGTTCAAAAAATTTTTCACACCAAATATAACATTTATTAAAATTTCTGAAGTGAATTACCATGAAAAAGCTGTAGTCGAGAAGTGGAAAGCAGCTAATCCCAGTAAAAACAAAAAGTTTGGACAGATTTGACCGCAACTGAATCAGACGCATTCGTTGGCATTCTTTTCTCTGCACTGCACTTTGGCCGAAATCGTGATTTCAGCGGCAAAAAATACTTCCCGACAAGCTAGGTTCACCAAATTTGGTGCTTAGATTTGTAGTTATAAAAGAAATCGACTTGCAAAAAAATGGGCGGGCCATGCCACCTTTTTCATAGTAGTGGCAAAATGAACTTCCTGGCAAGCTAGCTTCACCAAAATGGTTATACGGACTTTTAATGACAAAAAGCAACTTAAGAAAAAATGAGCAGTCCATGTCCCCTTATCCTATACGCCAAACCCAAATTTTTGGCACAGTTACTTACAAAAAAAACTAGCTTCAAATGTATACGGACTTCTGCTGACAAAACGAATTTTTTTAGAAAAAAATGAGCAATCCACACCCACTATTAAAAAAAATATTGGATGATTCTTAAAAATTCATTTGTTTTTTTAATCCATAAATTTATAATTTTAAAGATGTTGTTACTGCAATCTGAAATTAACAAAATAATGGATACATATTGTCAAAAGATATAAGGCTTAATTAATGGTATGTTTCTTCGTTTTCATCCGCTTCTAATTCCAATGAATAATTATTAAACTAATCCAAGCTAACATCAGAATCAGAACTATAATTGAAGCTGGAGGCTTTTTGAGACGCTGAAGGTAATAACAGTTGTGGTGGTAATTAAGACATTTTAAACAGATCAATGACTTCTTAAGGAAACGGAAGTTTTTTTGAACTATTTGTACTTTTTTGGACACATAAACTGGAAATATATGGGTCAGAGCGATCCATAGCTCTATGATACATGTCAAGTATGTTGTGCATTCTTGAATCGTTTGGAGCGCGACCAGTCCGATCTTTTTTATAATATTTCTTTCACACCTCAGATGCATTTTTTGCAAGGTAAAAAATATTTCACTGGTTTTAATGCAATGAGCACGAAAGCTTTGAGCATAAATTTCAAATACAGAGGAGATAACAATTAAGATAATGTAAATGCTTCTAAAAATCAATGATTATACCAGTAATAGATGCTAAAGTATCCGTGCAATAAAATGCTCTTCTAGCTGTGTTGCCGCCATTATTGTTGTTTCTTTTTTGCCATCTCTTCTCCTCTGTTCTACAAACTTGCCATTTTTTCCAATCTAGATTGTTTATTTATGTTGTGGTTTTCAATTAAAATGTGTTGTTTCTTTAACAAACTCCACTTTTAAATGTCTACAAAAGCGTACTGACTGAAGCAGCATTGTAAGAAGGACAAAAATCCCAGTTATTACTACTTATAATGTAAATGTAAAAGCAATTACTAATATTATTGACAAGGCACTTGACCACACTAACTAAAATATTAAGATTATGGGCAAAAATGCCACTAATATAGGGGTTTGCACTCTGGGTGACTTTGAAAAACTAAAGGTTTTGCTTAAGGACAACGAGGTCAACTATAACACATACACCGCAAAAGTAATGAGACGGTTTTCGATTCTCATAGAGGGTGTCTCGAGTACGTACACTGTTGAAGATGTCATGCAATATTTGACTGGACTTCAAATTAATATACTAGGACTAATTGAACTAGAAAATGTCAGATGGCTTTTGAGGCTATCACGGGATTCCGATATGTCGGCCTTTTTTAAAGTACGGTATATTCTTCGCTGCCGTGTCAGCATGAAAAAATATAGAAAGAAGGGTGCTGTCACCCAGTGTTTTAACTGTCAGAGATTTGGGCTCATATCTTCGAATTGCCAGATGCCGCACCGATGTGTCAAATGTGGTGCATCCCATGGACCGAGAAAGTGTAGTATCCCGCGAAGAAAAATAACACAACCGAATTGTTGCTTACTGATCCTGTAACTGGACAGGTTACTAGAAAGGTGGGACTTCCGGTAAAATTTGTTAACTGTGGTGTTGAGGGACATATAGCCAGCTCTAACCAATGCACACAAAGGCTCAGGCTTTTGAAGAAAATAGAAGCATAAAAGGCATCTCGGGTGGAGCCTTAGGGACCTCGACGATTCTTTAGTATTGGCCTTAACCCTGGAGTGTCATACGCATCTGTTGTGGCGTCCTATTTTCTAAAAGGCGTTTCATTACCATGTAATTCTTTTGGAACGGCGCCGAGCAGCACTAACACTAAAGAGCGCAATGGCTCAATTCGTGATGATTGACAGCGACTTCAAACGATTCTTTGGTGGATTTGTACGTGAATATCATGCAATTAAACATGATGAAGGTTAATCTCGGGCTTTGCTTGGGATGCTAATGATGCTACAGAACAATGCCTAGGATACTTAAAGTAATTTACATTAATGTAAATTCAGTTGTTTCTTAACATAGGAGACACCATTTAAAACTATTTTTGGACAGACATAAATCCGCCGTTGCACTTATAGTTGAGCATAAATTAAGACCTCGAAACAAGTTAGACATTGCTGAATATATAGTATTTAATTTTATTTAACGCGATCTTATCCCGGGAACTTGCCGACTGTACGCTACCAGTAGATACGAATGTGTCCGAAGCAGACATTGGCGAATATATAGAGTCGATGACATATGCTTTTCAGAAAACTATGGAATTTTCTACTCCTAAGGTTCTAGTTGAAAGTAAAGGGCTTTTGAGGCTCCCACGTAACGTACTTCATTTTACAGATGAAAAAAAAGATTGAGCCGTATAGTTCAAAGATGTGAGGAACCAGGACGTCGTCTTACCCTCAAGCATAAGTAAAAAATCGGGATAGAATAATACAAGGTGCCATTGCAGTTTACGAGCGCGAAAACTGGACGAAAAAATTAAGCAACATTAGGTTGAATGATAGGACGTATAGATCTTTAAAGTCAGCGGCTGGTTTAAGTAAAAACGTTGTCATCCACGATCTGATCACTTCGTATATTTAAGTAGTATCTGATGATTAAGGGAAGGCTAATCTACTGGCAGACCACTTCTACAGCGTGCGCCAGAATGGACGGGATATAGTTTCCGATTACCGTCGCAAGAAGGGTTTCCACTTTACAGGATAGGACCCCTATGATCGTTATCGATAGGACTACTACCGCAGATGGCAGCGGCTTTAACAACAACCAGTTGATTAGAGCGGAAGCGATTGGCGATACTTTAAGGAGAAGACCAACTAAAAAGTCGAGTGGTTGGGATGAAAATCCTGATCTAGTACTTAAGAGAACTCGTCGGGATATTTGGGGATTTCCGGCAATTCTAATATACCAATACATAAACGCAGGATACTTTCCGAAAGCATGGAAAAGGGCATTATTATTGAAACGCCAAATCTGACCCAAGGCAGAGCAGCAACTATAGGCCGATTTCTCTCCTATCTCCGTTTGGCAAGTTGTTGGAATTCTTTATTCATTCCAAGATCACGGACAAAATATCAGACTGCAATATTCTTCCGGATTGTCAGTTTGGATTTAAAAAAGGACACTCAACCTCGCATGCATTAATAGTCAGACTATGACTATGTTTTCAAAGGTCTGAACAGAAGATATCCGACAATTGCGTTAGCTTGGACTTTGCCAAGGCTTTTGATACCGCTTGGCAGGATGGCATTATTTTTAAGATGATGGACATGGGCTTCGATAGAAGTGTGTGTAAAATCGTCTCCAATTTTCTATCTGATACGACTTTTGGCGTAAGAATAGGCAGAACTCGATCGGTTAAAAAATCTGTCAGTGTTGGTGTGCCACAGGGATTCTTGCTTGGCCCTGTACTTTATAATATATTTATGGCTGATATACCTAAACCTGCTGATGCAGATGATATTCTCATTGCAGCATCTGTGCCCCTCGCTCGTATTGTAAACGGAAGAGTTAACAACTACTTTACTAGGCAGGAGCCCTACTTTGGTAAATGGCGGCTTCGCTTAAATATGAATAAGACTGAGGCAGTTATGATAAAGGCAAGCGTAAATTTTTATATCCCAACAGCAGATCTTTCGTACCAACTCTTAGTATAGGCAGTGAACTCATCAGGGTTTCGGACAGAATGAAATACCTTCGTGTAATTTTTCATGAAAATTTTGAGTTTTATCGCCACATAGACTTTGTCTTAGAGCGCGGCTGACTTACATATGCCGCATACCGATCTATTCTTGGATATAGGGGTGGGGGATTCGATTCCTTGTTTATCGCCAGATAATTCGACCTCTCATATCATATGACCACCTAGTCTGGTCCAGAATTTCTTCTGCTCAGATGGAGAGGCGAAGGATGTGGGAGAGGAAAATTATGGTCACTTGCCTTGGCCTACGGTGTAGGCAGGGCCTATTAGCCATCTTGCAAATCTGTGTACAGGGCTTCGCCAGAATTGACTCTTATATGGTAAGGTCGTCTATAAAATTTCTTGAGAGGGCTAATCCCTTGAAAGCAGTCTTGCTGGACAGTGCTTTGAAAGCGCGAAAAATCTGACGACCAAACGATTGTCTAATTACTTATCACCGGCACACCCTAAGACATTGAAAGAAGCTGGCCTATATGAAAATTCTAACCTCTTATATCACCATAGGAGAATAAATACCTTAGATATAGAAAATGTGGTGTATAACACCGCCTAATAGCCTATTCCTATTCTTTTGTAGAAAACTTAATTTTCTTTTCTATATAACGCTTCTTTATCGGTTTAGTATTAGAGTTAAGTACAAACGCCTCCATTTTTACCTTTTTTTTGGGAAAATTAAACAAAAAAAAAATGTTGTACCTACTGTAAACTTAACTTTAATATTATTATAAGCGGGCATGCTGCAAATACTTTTAAAGAATATCTCGGCAAGTCCTTGAAAAATACGCTAGTATGTAAGAAATAAATAATTAATTAAAATTAGTTTTAAGAAAATATGTACATCGTTAAAATTTTTGGAAATAAATACATGCATACTATATTATATATGTGAACGATTTACACAAATGTTATCACATGCTGATGAAATTTTTTTCCATTGGAGTGACTGATGTCACCCTAAGGGACTGCTCGAAATTTTCCGAAGTATTTTATACAAATTTTTGTTTAAGCAAGCTGTGAGCGGTAGAACCATCAAACCAGTAACTCAAAATTAGGATCGGTTCTTCAACATCCATTGTACATATTACTTCATCTTGATTTGCAAGAATTTTTTTAGCTGTGTGGTCTGCCAAATTTTGCAACGATACTTCGACAGAGCTTTCAATCGCTTTGATGTCATCCAGTCTACATTTCAGTTTGCTTTCATAAATTTTTTCATAAGGCGGACATATACCGCTATTGTCTTTTATTTTTAATTGACGCATATTTAAGCAGGGTTTAATATTCAGCACCAACAAAATTTTTTTTGACTGGCGACTGAACTAAAAATAGTTTGAGTATTCATTTTCAACTATTTGACTGCTTAAAATAGTTGAACTGAGCACACACAAAACTAAAAACCAACTGAATTCAGTCTACTATTTTCAGGAGCAAAACTAACACACAGCGACTGAGTTTTGAGTTTGTAAGTTAACAGTACGCAACTGAGAAGCCAGTTCGTGTGCGTTAAGCGGACGTAGTTATGTTTTTCTAGAAACGCAACACAACTGAAAATGTGTGTGGATAGTCTGACTGAATAGTTTTATTGTGTGCTTGTACAGAGTTTTTTAACAAATAGATATGTGTATTATCATTGTTGGTATAATTAGAAAATAATTTTATTTCATACTGTTTGTATGAAAGTTTGATTGCAAATGTCTTGTTACATGCACGTGTAAATAATTTTGAAGAAATAGATTTTCTGCTTATTTCTTTTTTAATTGTTTAAATATTAAAATGGTTCTACACGATTAGAATAATTTTACTTAAAATTAATTTTTGGTTTACATGATTTTGTTTTCAACTTGAAACTTTATTAATAAATTAACCTTAAACTTAGTAAATTACTATATAACTTAAAATGTATTAATAAAACATAGCTATTCATATTAAATCGTCAATAATTTGATCGAGAAGTATAGAATTAAGTTAAGCCAATAAAACATTTTCAAGATTTTCTACGCCTAACCGATTTTTGCAGTCTGTCAAAATTAGCTTTATCGCGCCTGTTAAGTGTAATCTACTAACCTATTCTGTACAAAAGTCTCAGTTGGGTGGAATTTGTTTGGGGTTTTTACACCCATAAAACTTAAATATATCTATGTTTTTTCTTTCGCGATTTTGTTTACAACTATAAAAAAGTCGAAATTCCCATAAATTGAAATTTAAAAGATTTGTGCCTGTTACAAAGTAACCGCCGCTCATCCGCAATTTTACTACCTAGCTTAATGGTCAAGCAAATAAATATTCTTTGCCGTTTTTTTCATAATTCATTTTTTAGTTTACTTACATACATACAGATAAAAGCAGAAAAGAATAACTGCCATATTCATTAAAATAACTTTGAAATGTTTTTTATGACAAATTTTCCATATAAATTTGTTCTAAAATATATTTCAAATCTATTTTAATATTTCATGAATACGGCAGTTTGAATTTAAAATGACTTTATTACTGAAAAAACTTTTGTGAAAATTTAAAATTAATTAATTAAGACAATTATAAAGAAAAAATTTAATGTCTTCTAATAAATAAATGAGATTATTACCAACAGGCGTTTTCGAGGAAACTTACACGAAATGGATGTAGCTCTTTATTATTCATTTAATGCAAAAGCAGTAAAATGTTTTCGCTTTAAGTAAAATTAATAACATACAATTTGAGCTCTTGGTCTCTTTAAGTAAATCAATTTTATGAAAGAAAAAGAAAGAACACTCCAAAAGAAGAGGAACGTACACTACCTAATGTAAAAAAACCCATATGTAATAAATGTACAAAACACTAACGGGAACCTTTTAACTGTGGGATTTTGTTAACACCAGGTAGATTGATTTTTTATTGTTCTTGTTGTAATATATTAATAATTTTTAAAATGCTGCAGTTTCTTTAAAAAGGGCTCAGGACAATTTATACATGTAACAGCAAGAACGGTTTTTTTCACATACCAAAAGGCATCTAAAAATAATGAAGGATTCAAATTTTAATTCCACTTATAATTTCTACAAATTAATTAATAGTTAATTAAAACCCAAATGTGAATATTTCTTCTAAAGCATTGCTCTACAATACTATTCAAAAACTATTAATATTATTAGTTAAAAAATTTATAATTTTCCTACAATTTTTTATAATTAAAATAAATTTACATTTTATAACCCAAATATTCAAAAAATATAAATTAAAGCATTTTCGAGTAACAGCACAAAGTAGTAATGCATGTATATATTTTTCTTTAATTTGTTGAACAAAAAAATGTATACGAACGCTCACTTTTCTACTTTGTTTAACCACCCCATTCACATTATCCAGTCATATTTCTAGTTTTGTTACGATACTAAAAAAATATAACTACGTCTGATAAATGCACACGAACTGGCTTCTCAGTTGCGTACTGTTATCTTACAAACTCAAAACTCAGTCGCTGTGTGTTCGTTTTGCTCCTGAAAATAGTAGACTGAATTCAGTTGGTTTTCAGTTGTGTGTGTTCAACTGTTTTCAGTTGGCGTAAAATAGAAAACTGATTTCAGTTGTATATTTTCAGTATGTACCTGAAAAAAGATGAACTGGTTAGAAAAATGTGACTGCTAATAGCAGTTTTTCGAAACCCTGTATTTAAGTACTGCTTTTTAGGTAATCCGTTTTCTAACAAAAAAATTAGAGCTTCATCAGGTGATACTGACGTAACTTCTTTATGGCTAGTAATAAGAACTTCTCGAATTTATGATGGCCGAT
Source organism: Gymnosoma rotundatum (assembly GCA_916610165.2). Taxonomy (NCBI): domain Eukaryota; kingdom Metazoa; phylum Arthropoda; class Insecta; order Diptera; family Tachinidae; genus Gymnosoma; species Gymnosoma rotundatum. Next base: position 33,478,601 of record OU744340.1, read on the forward strand.
TTGGAGATATAGCAACCTGTTGTAGAACAAATTAAAAGCCCGTTGCGCGAAATTTTTTGGCAGATATGGAGGCAGCATAAACTAATAATTCGGTATTGTCTCTTTGCTGGGAAGCTACATAATTCGGAAGCTAATCTTCTTCTTTTTTGGTCGCCCGATAGCATTAATCTTATTCGTATTAACAAAAATATTTTCTTTACCAAACTATTCCTTATTATATTTTCTAAATGCTTGTTCATTTCTGAATTGTTTATCCAATTTTAGTTTAATATAATTCTTGCGAATTCGGACATACTTATATCTCCAAACTTTATACTTTTTCAACTGTTCACTAGTTTGGCAATATACATCAAATTGCAGTAACTATAGGGTCACACTTTAATTTCCAAATTCAAATTATATACCTGCTGTTGCAGTAGATTTAGCAATCAGGTTCTGTGTAAATTTAATCTTCTGTCTGTAACGGTTGAACAGTTTGCCCGTATACATCAGATTATATCAACTATTTAATTTATAATATAACATTTTAATACTTCGTATTATACCAAATAAAGTAGTGGACATTCTTTCTAAAATTAAGGCGTTTGTATACAACGGTTCAAAAAATACGACCATATAGAACAAATTACATTAATTTTGGGAACACCCCTTACTTTCTAAATTCTGGACTTAGCAAAACATGTCCCTTGTAAATTTCAGCTGTCTGTCTATGACCGTTCAAAAGTCCAGCCACATACACCATATTGTATGAACTATTGGGACACCCGTTTACTTCCAAATCCAAATTTTAAACTTGTTGTTATAGAGGAGTAAGCTTTACAGGTTCGGTTGTAAATTTAAGCATCTATCTACAACTGTTCAAAAGTATGGCCATAAACAGCAAATTTAATGAGCTATTCGCGCACCCTTTACTTTATAATTTGTAGTATTATACTTGTCACGTTTATCTATACGGTTCAAGAGATAGGCTCATATAAGTAAATTTTCATCAATTATGGGACACCCTTTAATATCTAAATTCAAATTATAAACTCGTTGATACAGCGGATTTATCAATACAGGTTTCTTTTAAGTTTCAGTGTTCTGTCTATAACGGTTTGAAAGTTTGATCACATACACAAAATTACATTAATTATTGGAACACCCTATAACTTCCAAATCTAAATTTTATACTTGTTGTTATAGCGGACTTAGCTATACAGGTTCGGTTGTAAATTTCAAGCGTCTATATACAACTGTTCAAAAGTATGGCCATATACATAAAATTTAATGAACTACTGGCACACCCTTTAATTTATAATTTGTAATATTATACTAGTCACTATAACGGATATATAAATCGACATTGCGTCAAATTTATAAGCGTTTATCTATACGGTTCAAGAGATAGGCTCATATAAGTAAGTTTTCATCAATTATGGGACACCCTTTAATTTCTAAATTCAAATTATAAACTCGTTGTTATAGCGGATTTAGCAATACAGGTCTCTTTTAAGTTTCAGCGTTCTGTCTATAACGGTTGGAAAGTTTGGTCACATACACAAAATTACATTAACTATTGGAACACCATTTAACTTCCATATCTTAATTTTATACTTGTTATAGCGGACTTAGCTATACAGGTTCGGTTGTGTATTTCAAGCATCTATCTACAACTGTTAAAAATTATGGCCATATACATCAACTTTAATGAAATACTGGCGCACCCTTTAATTTATAATTTGTAATATTATACTTGTTACTATAATGTTCATAGCAATCGACATTCTGTCCAATTTGCAAGCGTTTGTCCATAACGGTTCAAAAGATAGGCCTATATAAGTAAATTTACAACAATTATGGGGGCACCCTTTAATTTTTAGATTTATTTTTGTATAATTTTTTATTTTTGGCAGCTGTAGTAATACGCAGTCATTTTAAACTTAACAGAATCGCATTTTAGAGTTCATAATACACGTAAAAATGTGTATGTTGTATGGGGACACCCTTTAATTTTTAAGATTATGAGCTATTTTTAAAAGGGGACCAATCTGTAAGCATAATCTATTATATTACCAAATATTTTCCAAATCGGATCAGAAATGACTGAGTTCTGCGGGCACAAATATAAAAAAAAGCGACATTCAGCCGAATTGTATAACCTCCTTTTTTTGAAGTCGGTTAAAATTTAGATACGAGCTTTAGTACATATTTATTTACTTAATTCACTGTCAATTTCGTATGGTATTTTTCCTTTGATGTAATTCAATGCATTCCTTTTATTTCTCGACCAAAACCTGAATATTTAAGAATTTTTTAACCTAAGTGTTCCTACAAAATTATTAAAACTTCGTTCATTAGCAGTCATATGCATACACTTTTGACATGACATAAAAGACTACAAACAATCACATGTAAGTAGTTCCAATGACATTTTTAGTTTTACTTCACGAAAAACGATACAACTCTAAATTTACTCAGTATGTACCATAAAAACCAGCGAAATATGACATCAAAATTTGGTGGGCTTGCGATTCCAAATCTAAATATTCACTGCAAGGAAAGTTCTATACCGGTCGAAAAGAAGGAGAAGAACGGGAAGTGAATCAAGGTCAAAATGTTTTGATACAACTCGCAAAGCCGTACACCAATAATAATTGTAGCTGGCAACTTTTTTACTACTTTAGAAGGAGTAAGCGTCTGGCCAGAATTGGTCTGGCATTTGTTGGTACCATTCGTTCCGATGAAAAATATATGCCTAACGAAATGAGAAAGGATTTTTCTCGTCCTCTTTTGTCATCGTTATTTGGATTCCAAGAAAATTTAGTATCAATTTGCAGCTACGTGCCAAAAAAAATGTGTGTACCTACTTGCGACCATTCATTATACGAAACATTGTGAAGGGGAAGCAATGAAACCCGAAGCAATTTCGTGAATGGACCAAATGGTTACACAATTAACTACAAAGCGGTCAACAAGACGATGGACTTTTGCGTTGGACAACATTGCACTGGCTGCATTTTGTATTTGCAAAGAAGTTGATGGTCTCAATAAAAATAGTGCTAGAAGAAATTTTTTCACTACGTTAGTTAATACATTGGTTCTTCTAAATATTAAAAACGGAATGAACAACATTCACATCATCAAACAGTTCAACATTTGTTTGGCCATGGAATCGTATTTTAGAAGACCACTAAATGTAAGCTTGATTGATATAACATCTGCCCGTTTTTCTTTTTCATTGCAGATTCCAGTAGTAGTTTCTAGCTCAAGTGGTCCTGATACTCTACAAAAGAGAAAAAGTTGTCAGCTTTGTACGTTGGTATATGAAAAAATTCGCTGACTAAACCGTTTTTTTGTTCCAAGTGCTCGAATCCGGTATGCCTACAACATTCGAAATCAGAGTATACATGTTTAAGTTGCTTACCTAAGGCTGTGTAAGACTTTTTTTTAATTTAGAACTAGTTAAAACTTACTTTATAACTACTAAATTTAATTGAAATGAACTGTATAAGGAATATCTTTTTTGAAATTAAACACAAAAATAAAATTTTTCTTGTTTTACTTTACTTTTTTTTGCACGGGTAAGTACGTGGTTTAGCATGTACTAAGAAAAAAAAATAGTAAATATATATCTGCCTGGCATGGTAACAATATAACAAAGTAATATTCTCACTAAAAAGCATATTTTTCATATAAATGTCCTATAATACATAGTGTATCTGTCCTATAATACATAGTGTACGTACGTGACTATCGGAACATGTATATGAGATAAAAATTGATTTTTTCAGTTATGCATGTTTCACATTTTTTGGAGATAACAAAAAAATAAACTAAACATTCAGGTATGCGACGAAAAACTAGGCGAGGATCATATAAGTGAAAATTTTAGAAGAAATCTAAAAAATTTGCATTTTTAACGCCATCCACATGTTCCTACATTCCTAATTTTTTTCCTACAGCCTCCTCTTGTTTTGATATATATATTTAGTTGTACGGACCACCACCTGTTGCAGGAGCTTCTTTTTTTGTAGAAACTTTCTTGTTTATTGTTGCTTTCCATGTAGCCGATTCTTAAAAAAAAAATCATATAAAATATATTCGCATTTTAAATAGATTTTTTTAAGTTGCACCTTTTCCAACTACTTATGTCGTGTATTAGGGGAACCAAGCTACTTAGTTCAGTAACTAAATCATTCCATTGAGTTTCTAATTCAGTCTTACAACCTCTTGTGAGTCCTTTGGCTGTATCCCAATGAGTTTGCCCAAACTTAATTAGTGCAACGTCCTGTCGTGAGTTTTTATGTTTTCCCTTAAAGCAGACTTTTTTTAAGTTATTAAAAATTTTTAAACTGAAAATTAAGAAACAAAAAAACAAACAGATGAAACCATGTTGTTTAGAATGGAATTTCAAACTGATATTATAGTTTTTCATCACATAGCAAACTGTTAATTTTTTCTTTAAAACAAATTAGAATTTGAAACAGATATGTCAAAACGATTCAAAAAATACATCACACCTTTCATCGTTTTCAAATCGTTTTTGTGTCTAAGAGTAGAAATACAACCTTTCGGTTGCGGATGCAGTTGTGTTTTATATGAAGTTTTGAGAATATAAAACGCTCAACCAATCCGCATAATATTAGAACCAGCGTTGCCGCTTTGGTCCAATCGGACCAAACTTGGTAGTTTTTCGTTTTTAAAAAACAGTTTGGTAGTTTGGTTGGTTTGTTGAATTTTTTTAAATTTTTGGTAGGTTTTCCTCCTGTAGCAACAGTAAATTTTTTACCTTAAAAATTCAGAACATAAAATAAAAAAATGTAACTTTGAATTAAATAAACAATAACTGTGAATAGTTTTACCACTGTTTTCAAAAACTGTTTTAGGTGTAATAAAAACATCTCTGCTTTTTTGCATAAAGATGATTAAAGCTATAACCATCTCTGGTTTAAGAAACGCGAACAATATTATGAAATTGAAATTAACAATATTTTTGAGTGAAGTCTTATTTACAAGTGTTTGTATTAAAAAAATTAACAGACAAAATGGAAAAGTAAGTAAACTTTTTTAATTGTATATATGTACCTATTAATTACATAAATATTTACTAATATTGCATGTAAAGAAACAGTAAAAAAAAATTTTAGAACCGAATGGTTGAGCGAATTTGATTGGCCCCAGGAAAGGGATGGGTGTTCATTCGGCATAGTATGCTCTAAAACTATTTTAAATCATAACATCCATCTTAAAAATCACCAAAAGACAAATTTCCACCTCAAGAGTTACGGAAAAAAACCAAGTGAGTATAACAGAGTTTATGTGCAAGAAACGCATTTTTAAATTTTTGGTAGGCTGTGAACGATTTTGGTAGGATTTTTGAAAATTATTGGTAGGAAGTCAATTTCTTGTGTGGCAACGCTGATTAGAACCTATTTTAGTTTGAGTGCGTTTTCTCTTAAACTCTCAATATTAAATATTTTCTCAGCATGTTGCCACAGTTTTTTTTTTTTTTTTTTTTTTTTTTTTTTTTTTTTTTTTACAAAAAATACTATTTGTTAATATTTTTTATGAATGACTAGGAAAAGAGAAGAAAGAAAATGTAAAAAGTCATTAAGAAACAACAATGATTTTAAAAATTTTCATTTTTTAACGAATAAAGAAATTAGTAAGCATACAATAAAAAATGACAATAAAATCCGCACCCGTCGCCGCAACCCATTTTATTTGTTTTTTCTCTGACATGAGGAGTCCGGCGCCGCAACCGTAATGTTGTTCTTTTACTCTCAATCGATTTTCATCACATACTTGATTATAGTAAATAAAACTAAAAACCAAATAATTCTTGCGAGAAAAAACGACATCAAAACATATTTCATCTGTCTGCCTACAACAGTTTAAGCATGGCGAAATAATACCAGGTGGTCGCAATGGCGAATTCATAATTTTCGCCGCAAACGTGAAATGTCAAACTCCATACAATAAACTGTTATACATATTTTTTATATATGGAGTTTGAGATTTAGAGTTTACGGCGAAATTAATGAATTCGCCATTGCGGCCACCTGGTATTATTTCGCCATGAGTTTAAGTGTATCGCCACATAAATTAGATTACATTAACTATTGGGACGTCCTTATATTCCAAACTTTATACTAGTTCAATTATAAACCTGTTGATATAGCAGACTAAGAAATACAGGTCCCATTTTTAGTTTCAGCACTTGCAATTGCATCAACTATTGGAACACCATTTAACTTCCAAATTCATATTTTATACTTGTTGATATAGCGGACTTACTAACACAGGTTCGTACTAAATTCCAAGCGTCTGTCTATAGATGTAAAAAGTATGGGAATATACATCAAATTAAATGAACTATTGCCGCACCCTTTAATTTATATTTTGTAAAATTAATACTTGTTCAAAAGATATGCCCATATAAGTAGATTTACATCAATTATGGGGGCACCCTTTAATTTTTAGATTTATTTTTGTATATAATTTTTTGTTATTGGGAGCCATAGTATTACGCAGTCATTTTAAATTTTACAGACGTGCCCTTTACAATTCATAATACACGTAACAAATATGTATGTTGTATGGGGACACCCTTTAGTTTTTAATATTATGAATTGTTTTTAAAACGGGACCAATCTGTAAGCATAATCTATCATATTTTATATCATATATTATATTCTGGAGACACAAATATAAAAAAGAGCAACATTCAGTCGAATTGTATAACCTGCTTCTTTTTTTGAAGTAGGTTAAAAAGAGTAAAAACTCTAAATTCTAAACTTATAAAAATCAAATAAAAACATTTAATATTACTTTGCACATGAGTCACAAAGCTCAACTTGAATTTCATTCATTTGACCTCTAGTGTTCATTTAAAACGAAATTCATTTGAAAATAACACATTTTTCAACAAAAACAAAAGAAATTCTAAAACAAAAAAACAGTCACTATCAAATACGTTGCCAAATTAAGATTTTCTAATTGCACAGCAGTAAGGCCGCGCTAAATATCTTATATATCTTCATACATTTGATATCAGCATGATAATTTCTGGGAATCAATATACGATGCTTGACGATCCGATTTTGTAACAAAGACCCTCTCATTATCAAGGCATGACGTAACAAATTGCATTGCAAATATGAAGCGAATTTGGTAGAAAACAGCAACTACTAAGCTCATACCACTCGAATTGGCCCATTAGCAGTTGTTGGAGCATCTGACTATGAGAATGCAATTTGCATAAAAAACAAATAGTTTTACTTAACAGCCAGTTCACAATACACAATCTGCTGTTTAGACGCAAAAAACATTACCATTTTCCATTTTTGGGTTTTTAAAACGCGAATGTCATTTTTTTTTTTTTTTGTAAAAAACGTAAGAAATGACAATTGTTTCTTGTTTATGTATCGCGCATTGAAGGGTCAGAAACATCAAAACTGAGCGAAGAAAAAAAACAATTAGTTTTAAAAATTTTACATATGTATACATACATGCTTAGTTGTGTTCTCAAAAGTAGTTTAAATAATAATTAAATAAAATGAAAAATATAAAGTTTTCAGGAAGTTTTAAGTAGCTAATATTGTTGGGACACTGCCACTAATAAAACATCTACGTGTACATCTACTATAAAAGTATTATACATACATATAATTAGTACATTCACACTTTAAAAATTGTTATTTATTTTTATTATTAAACTTTTTTATTTATTTATTGTTTAAACTTTTTTGTTTGCAATCGGTAATTGACCATTTATCAGATACTGTTAGAAAAAAGATGGTGGTAAGCTATTGTCAAGATTTTTCAGCAACCGTGAACTTTCGTAGAGAATTTGTAACTACAAGTATGTATTTTAATATATTAAAAGTTAAGCTGCCCGGCATTGCCCGAATTCTTTTGATTTGATTGTTTTTTAATGGCGACCTCGTTGCGGATTCGTAATATTTTTCAACCGTATCTAGAGATAAAGCAAAACAGACCCTGCGATGTTATGAGTTATGTTAAAGATTTCGTAAAAAATCATTTTAAATGAGTATTATTAGAAAGAAAACAATAGAAAATACCAAATTGTAAACACCGCCAAAAACCTAATAAGAAGAGTGACATCAGTGACAATAAATGCCACAACAATATTAAACGGATAATACAAATACTACAGGACAACAGCTTCCCTCTACGTTTAATAAAATAACAATCAACAGAAATATAGTAACACAACGGTTAAAGATTTAAAAACTTTTGTCAGTGTACAGTACATTCCGGGGCTCACTGACAACAGAATCATAACAAAAACAATAACAACAGAATAAGTTAGTCTGGCGTATAAATCAAACAAAACTCTTAAAACAATATTTACAATCGTAAAAGCGCCAGTTAATAAATTACAACAGAACATCATAAGATACGAAATATGTTGTAAGGGAACAGCAGAGCATAGGCACAACAAAAAGAACATTAAATACAAGAATGAACGAACACAAGATGGACATTGAAAAAAGAAAACGATCGACTGTACTAGCTCAACACATCATAGAAACAAACACACAGCTGACTTTGACACAATTAAAATACTTGACAAAGAGAAAGTGGAGTAAAAACGTTTCATAATTGATAGCTTGCATATACAACAAAAAATTACAAAAACGATGAATCACAAAGAAGACACTGCACTAAAATAAAAAATTTAAAAAGTCCAACTGCGATATTAAAATAAGTAGTACAAAGTTCAAATGTTTGTCATTTGTATAATGTTTTTTATTGTTTATTTTTAAATGTGATATTTCTCAACTTATTGTAAGTTGTGATTGTTGTTTTTTGTGTATACATTTTATTAATAATAATTTTATTAAATACAGAAGAAATCCCTTGAAAAATTCAACAAAAATTGGCGAAACATCGGGGTTAAGAAATGTAACAAATTTGATTTTTATTACATTTATCCTCAATGGGCCCGATTAGCTTATAAAGAACATTAACACCTTGTTTTGCTTACTCTTTTACGATTTTCCAATAATTGTCCTATATATCATTACGTGAGATAGATGTAAAAATGAGTTGGGTGAAACGTAATAACTCCTAACTGGAATCATTTATCATCCATTTTGATAGTTGGGAGTTATTTCATTTGAAAGGTATTTACTTCAATATATTCTTCGAGTTTTTTTTAGAGATTTTTTTTTTTTTATTTTTCCTCTATGGTATTTCAAACACCGGCTTCGCTAATAATGATGTAATTTAATTAAATTAAAGAGCTATTAATAGAAGTCAACTAATGGAAGTTATTTAATTAGGACTCTGGCTACAGAAAAAAAATTTAGTCAGCAAAACTGGTATTTCATACCATAGAAATCCTTCCGCCCGGCCGAAGACAGGCTGTTATGCTACAGAGGTTAAACCTTTCCATCCGGCCGAGGTCCGGCTACACAGGCTGAAATGGCTCAATGATCTCTCAGAATATTGTCTGTATAGCTGGCCTTTGGTCATATATCTATGATATATAGTATGATATCAAAGTTAAGGACCTCTTTCGTCGGGAGGTACCTGTTATACCACAGAGGTTAAAACCGTTAAACAGTGCCCGGGTGAAAATTAATTTGTACTAGGAGTTATTTCATTTTGGTTGGACTTTTTTCCTTTGGTAGTTATTTCATTTTTTTTAATATTTTTATTTTGATTTAACGATAAAGTTTTTGGGTCCTATTTTATTGTGGCGTTGGGAGTTATTTCGTTTTTATAATTTGGGAGTTATTTCATTTTTGTTGGGACTTATTTCAGTGGGAGTTATTGCATTAAGAGTTATTTCATTTAGGAGTTATTTCACGGATCCATTAATAGACTGAAGGTAATTTTAATGAAGATTTATAACTTCTCAGCAAAAATTGCACATTATCTTAAACAGTACTTGCCATATAATGACTTACTTTTATGATTGCCATATTTTATTAATCACTTACCTAACACATTTCATTAGTTTGCAAAAAAGGAAGTAGTAATTGACATTCTTCTTTAAGTTAAAAAAGAATATCTTAAATTACGTGCTAATGTCCATCATTATTTTTTTTAATAATCAATGAGTAAATTTTAAGATATTGATTATAAAAGTCTCATGCCTTGTTAAAATCGTTTGGTTGGTAATGTAGTTGGGAGGTCCTTACGCCAAAAATGGTTAATTCCACACTCGATTCCTTTTCTACGCTTTTTTGCTGGGTTTGAGTTTACCTCTTATAATGCCAATATCAATAACAATTACATGACATCAGAAATAAATATATTTTCAAATCATTCAAACAAAAACATTAATTTTCGAAATGTTAAATATTCCAAAAAAGTGTGTTCTCTATAAAAACAATTACAAATAAAAATATAAAAAAGAAGTTTATATTTGTATAATGGTTGAATGTGAGGAATCAAATTTTATTAAAAGCCAGTTGTATTGCTTTAACACTCAATTGGCACCGTGCTACTAAATAAAAACAACACGACCGCATACAGTATATTTTAGAAATTTGTTAAGCTTTTTATAACTAAAAAACAAATTCTCCATTTTCGCCATATTTTTATTTTATCATTAATTTTGTTATTTAACTTAATTGTTTCAACGTGTTGCGGTTTGTTATTTTTCATAAATTACCTTTTAATGGCAATCGTTACCCTCTTAAAAACTTTTAGTGGCAACATGTGACAAAGCAGACTAGTAGTTGGAACACCTGTAAACAATTCTACTCAAGGACTAAATGTCGAAAGTTTATCAATTTATGTAAATATTCTAGAAAACTTTTTCCATTGACTTTTGCTCACTTTACTGTTTTTTAGAAATTAATTTTTATGCAACTAAAAAATACAGAGAAAGTTTGTTAAATGTAAACCTAAACGGTACCTGCGAATGTGCATGAAAAGACGTTTCTTGGTGATTTTTTTGTGAATTGGAGTCAAAAACCTTAAAGTAGCATTAGCTGGTGAGGAATGCAAGGAATGCAATCAAGAACAACAAGAGAACAGAACAGTCATAAACACCAGTGTAGTTTCTATATGCATCTGTACGAAATTAAATGATGTGGTTAATTTTCTGCTCTTTTCTTTTTTACAAAGTTATGATATTACTGAAAAATGTTGTTAAATGTTTCAGTAAAACCAAAGTTGCAAAAGTTTCTTTTGTTTGTCTGGAAAAGTTTTACGTATACATATTTTTGTTAATTTTTAGACTAAGTTATCTGAAAAAAATACTAAATAAAATTATTGAGTTAAAGACACGGGAATATTTTTGAAATTCATTTTTATAAAATATAAAATCCTTTGTGCTATTTTTTAAATTATTCCGATTAAATAAATTACCGATATTGATTACTGAGGGTCAAAGCACGTCTCGATGGCCATTTCGTCACCGCTTATTTAACTCTTCAGGAAACTTCTGAAAAGCATTTTAAATAAACTAAAAATTTTTATCCAAACAATAAACCAAAGACAAAAATCAAAATTTAAGCAAAAACAACCATAACTAACAATTATTCTATTTTTATTTCTCCAATTTATACGGCTGACTTTTTATACAGTTAAAAGAGGATGAAAAATAAAATATCAGAAAACATTATTAAGTAATTTTTAAAATTCTAGTGACTAAGCTTTTTTTACACATTTTTAAATTTTAATCTTGCTATTTCTCCAAGTCATGAATATACTGGCGCCTAAGCAACGCTTCCAAATTGTGCAGATTTATTTTATTACTCCTGTTCGAAATGCATATTTCCCATAACAACATAATCGTAAATCAAAACAATTAATTTGATTAACTATGGAACGTTTTCGCACCACGTTTTATCTAAATAAAAATACGCATTCTCAAAGAAGTCGTACAGTGCGTACAAAAGAAATTATTGATGCTGGAGAGCGTAACATTAAGGAAGACCCCAATCATTCTATCCACCATCGTGCACCGGAATTGGATATATGCTTGCGTTCTTACAAAATCCAACTAATACAACGATTGAAGCCACACGATCTCATAGTAAGGCGTAAATTCGTTGAACCTGATTTTCGTAAGCGAATTTTGTTTAGCGATGAAGCTCACTTTCGGTTGAATGGATACGTCAATCAATAAAACTACCGTATTTAGAGTAATGATAATCCTCCAGTGTAGGTTGAGACACCGTTACATCCAGAAAAACTGACTGTTAGATGTTCTTTATATGCTGCTGGTAACCGTACTTTGTCAAAAACGATGCTGACTAGAACGTTACCGTCAATGGTTTGGCTCTACATGTCACATAGCTTTCGCCAAAATTGATCAATTAAAGTAAACGATTGAAAACTGCATAGTTTTACGTTTTGGACCTGTGAATTTGCCTCCAAGATCGTGCGATTTACCGCCGCTAGACTATTTTCTAGGAGCATGTATTTTGAAGTCGCTTGCCTACCCCGATAAGCCTGAAACGAGGCTTATCGATTACTTTCAAGCCAGCCGTAGCAGTCTTGTGTCAGAAGTTTCATTTAAATTATATTCTTTCGAATAAATTAAATTGCATGTCAATTTAAATAATTCTTTTTCGTTTTAGTCCGGCTATTACTTCTCCTGTGAGAGTGAATGTTTTACTATTACACGATCAGGCCAAGTTTGTCAAACATCAGTACGCAAGCAGATTTTGAATAGTAAGGTTCGTATTTGTGATGGCGCATGAATTATTTGCAATATGTTTACTTTGTTTTACAACATTAATTGTTGCATTTGTTTCTAGATTTTTTTTCTAAAAGCTTTTTTTAAGACTTTTGCTTTAAATTTTTATTATTATAAGCATCACTTTTTATTTGCATAATTCCGGCAAACTTTCATATACTTTAATAAGTTCAAAAAGAAATATACTATTTTATTGTTTATATGTTTTATTTAAGATTTTATTATGATATTAACAGAACAAGAAAAAACTTAAAGCTAAACTTCCAAATTAAGTTAAGTTTGCCTATATTCATAAAAAATTCACTAACTTATTGTACTATAAAAATATATTATTTAAAATAAAGCAAGTTTTAAATTGTTAATATTTTATTTTCAACCTAGCAATTAATAAGAATTTCAGTGTTATATAATTTACCTATTACTTCTAAAAATTTGTTAATACATATTATCTTTATTCAACTCATGAAATAGATGGCTGACAAACACGAAATTTACCCTATTACACGGGCTTGATGGCTTGTCATCAGGTCGTGCTCACAGGCGAAGTTTGATCGTCTAATAGCCGCTTTAATGCGCCCAGTTTAGAAGTCTGAAAGACGGAATTTTTGTCTGCATAAAAGATTATAAAAACAAAATAATATAATAGAATTCAAAGCAAGCATTTATTGAATTAGTAGAATATAAATAGCATAAATTTGGAGCATAAAATGCAAATATTTGCAGCAATTAAAAATGAAATGAGTATAAAATTTTATATGATAAAAAATTCTTAAAACAATTTTAATTTTAAACACAAAGTTAAGTTTCAATATTAAAAGTTTAAAATTGCTTTCTATACGAGGTCATTTAATTTAGTTTTATTTCTAGTTCCTTTTTTAAAGAGCTCAAATGAATAATTACGGGAACACCTGTTTCCACATCTTATTAGCATATAAATGAAATTGAAATAGTTTTTTAAACATCAAACAACGTCACACAACAACTAGTCAGCCTTTTTATTTTTATACGACCATCAACATATTCTTCCCACCATTAACCTCAAAGTAAGCAATAAAAATACTCTTCTTCCAGCGCCAGTACTTCTTTAGTCGGCACTTTATATTAGAGAGTATAAAATTCTGAACAGGAAAAAACACTTCTCTTTTCTATGTAAAGTGTTGGATAATAAACACTCTGTTATTTCCATTCGGAGTTTAAAGTTTAAACACACATCAAATGCTTGCGGTAATGATGTCTGACGTTGAGGGTGAGGATGTTTCTATTGCTCATATTAATATTCATGTTATTCATGTGATAATGTTTAGTGCTTATGAAGATGCGATGCTAACGGGCTGCAATAAAATGTGTGCTATAAACATACTTTGTTATTCTGTTTTTAATTGTTATTTTTATTGTTAGTTTTTTGCTGTTGTTTTTTTTTTTAGCATGTTTTGTATTTCTTATACTTTGCCGTTTTTGTTACGCACAGTGGAGTGATAACTATACGTTTTCTTGAATTAATTATTGGTAAATACACAAATAGTGTAAAATAATATTTTATGAAATATCAATCAGCAACGAATATATATTCAAAAAAGCTTTTGGCAAAATCTCTGTTCAGATATATTTTTTTCTGGGACTCTTTGAGATGCGTACTTTATTTTTTGCAATAACATATTTTCCAATTTCTTATTGGAAGCTTATATGACATATGGACAGATTACTAAAAAACTTGGATCCATACATTAAGGACCGACAAGCTAAACTAAAGAATTTTGAATTTTACCTCTCTAGCAAGCATATTTTCCATTTGTTTGAACTCCTTACTATTATCTCTATCCTACATAACTGTACATTTCATTTATAAGTGAAAGGGTGCCCTAATAGTTCATTTAATTTGATGTATGTGTATGGCCACACTTATGAACAGTTGTAGGCAGACGGCTAAAATTTGCAAAGAACCTGTATTGCTAAGTCCGCTATAAAAAATTTGAAACAAGAAATTACAGTGTGTCCCCATATCTGATATAAATTAGTCTTTAAAACCGTTATAGTAAACACTTAAAAAATAAAAAGAATGTCGATAATTATATCCAGTATAATAACAGGTAAAACTATTTTAAATTGGAAAATAAAGGGTGCCCTAATAATTGATGTAATTTGATATATATGAAAAATCTTTTGAACAGTTAGATACAAACGCTTAGCATTAAACGCATTTTGTTTTACTGTATGAGCAATAATAAGTATAAAAAAGGGTAATCTCATGGCTTAAAATCTTTTTGTATGTGGTGTTATCTCTTGAACCGTTGTAGAGAGACACTGGATATATTCACAGAACGTATACTATGCTATATATACTTTGTTCGCTACACAACAAGTATTACAGGTTTAGTTAATAAAACTTATAGATAAGATTTTAAAAATCTAACATAGCGAGTATACTATACCCACAATAACAAGTACAACAAAACTTATAGGGTATCGTTAAAGGTAAGGTAATTTGACTCATGTGGCGGTCTTAACTCTACAAACTGGTACTTTATATGTATAAAGAACGTGTATTTCTATGTCCAATAAGTATGACATTAAAAATAAAAGGGTGTCCCTATAGCTTCTGAAATTGTGTGTGCCTTATCTTTTGAACCGTTTTAGAGTGAGAAGCGAAATCTAAACAATGTTAATATTACTTTGTCAACAATAACTTAAAAAAAAAAATATATAGGTAATATAGTTTGATGAGTATAGCGTTACTTTTTGAAGCTTTATAATGTCCGCTGTAACAACGATAATTAATAATCAAAATTAGAAATTTAAGGGTATATAAAAAAAGTAAGCATTGTTCCCACAGGTGAAGTAATACGATGTACTCGCTTATTGTACCCAGCGTTGCCAAGGTTTAATTTTTGGGCTTTTCTAGCCACTGCGAACACCTGAGATATCGATAAAAAATTTTAGGATTTTATAGATCAGGATATATTTATAATTCAAATATCTTTGGAATCTGATTTTGATAAGCTTGGTATCGAATTTCATAAAATTCGATAAGACAAGATTTTGTTCAAATCGATTTAGGCACATAAAAATACCCGCTTTCCTTTTAACTCCATTTCTGGTCGGCTATTTAAAAATATAATAACCCACTTTTACCATGAGGACTCGTGTTTTAAAAATTATTAAAATTGGTTCTGTCGTTTAGCCGTGGCTGACGCACGCACAAACAAACAATCACGAGCGCGTCGACCGATTTCGTGCAACCATACGAACAACCCTAAAAATTTAGACGAATTCGGTTTGACCGTTCTTGAGTTATAAAGTCACAACACACTTGCAACAATTTATTATATTTAAAGATATTACCTTATCTTCTCCACCGTTATATACAGATACACCAAGATGTGCAATAGACTATGCTGTGGGACCTTGGTAACACTGGGTAAAAAAGCATATAGTATATTAACAATGGCATCTTTATCATCATTAATAAACTGGGTTTTAAGTTTTTCTGTTTTAAAATCGTTTTTTTTTTTTCTTTTTTTGAAATAGGAAATGCATTTTCAGGTAAGTTTGTGTTAATTATGCTTGATGCATTTAAATAAACATTTCATGATATTCTTATGAAATATTTATTGTATAAATTAAAAATACTACGGCGGTGAAATCATATCGAGATAGCCATTTCAATACTGCTCCTGTAACGGAATTAAAAATTCTTATGTCTCAAACCAAATTGAGAATTGTCAAAAGCAATAAGTGAACAAAATCTGTAATTTTATACAAAACTACTGTAAAAGTTGAGAAACCAGTGTCATAAAAATGGGAAAAAGAAATTTTTAATTATTTAAACAAAATTTCTGTTGAATAACAAAAATATTGTATTATTTATATAAAATCTACAGGTGAAAACGGTATCAATTTGTCACTCCCATAAAGTATATATATTCTGACTTTTTATGCATAGCAAAGTCGATTGAGCGATGTTCGTCTGTCGTCCGTGTTAGTGTTGAAATCAAGTTTGCCGAGGCAAAAATAAATATATCAATCGATCAAATATAGTATCGAAAGAGGTGTTATTTGAAATCAGCATGATCGGTCCATGTCCTTCGTGGCATTGTATAACAACTATATAAAAATACACAACATGTATTTTTAAATAATGATTGAAGGTTCTAGAAGTAAATAACAATGCTCACTAATGTGTCTGAGATAAAAGTGGCAACGCAGCATTTTCTACTACGCAGGATATGGCAACGGTAATACGTGCTGATTCATTCTGATTGTGCGCGTCATCTAGTTAAGATCTTGTGGTACAACAAGTAAAGTTGCCAGCGTAAATTATTAATCGCGAACAATTAAATCGTCAAATAATTGATTAAATAAAGTGATTTTTAACCGATTTAAAAAAAGGAGGAGGTTATACAATTCGGCTAAATGTTGCTTATTTTATATTTGTGCCTCCAGAACTCAGTCATTTCTGCTCCGATTTTGAAAATTTTTGGTAATATGATAGATTATGCTCACATATTGGTCCCGCTTTAAAAACAATCAATAATCTTTAAAATTAAAGGGTGTCCCCATACAACATACACATTTTTTACGTGTATTATGAAGTGTAAAGGGCGATTCTGTAAAATTTTAAATGACTGCGTATTATTATGGCTCCCAAAAACAAAAAATTATACAAAAATAAATCTATAAATTAAAGGGTGCCCCCATAATTGATGTAGTTTTACTTATAAGGGCCTATCTTTTGAACCGTTATAGACAAAGGCTTGCAAATTGGACAGAATGTCGACTGCTATGGTCGTTATAGTAACAAGTATTAATATTACAAATTATAAATTAAAGGGTGCGTCAATAGTTCATTAAATTTAATGTATATGGCCATACTTTTGAACAGTTGTAGACAGACGCTTGAAGATTACAACGAACCCGTATTGCTAAGTCCGCTATAACAACAAGTATATAATTTCGATTTGGAAGTTAAAGGGTGTTCCAATAGTTAAGGTAATTTTGTGTATGTGACCAAACTTTTGAACCGTTATAGGCAGAACGCTGAAACTTAATAGGCACCTGTAATGCTAAATCCGCTATATCAAGGAGTTTATAATTTGAATATAGAAATTACAGGGTGTCCCATTATTGATGAAGATTTACTTATATGAGCGTACCTCTTGAACCGTTATAAACAAAGGCTTGCAAATTGGACAGAATGTCGATTGCTATGGTCGTTATAATAACAGGTATTAATATTAAAAATTATAAATTGAAGGGTGCGCAAATAGTTCATTTAATTTGATGTATATTGCCATACTTTTTAGCAGTTATAGACAGACGCTTGGAATTTACAATGAACCTTTATTGGTAAGTCCGCTATAACAAAAAGAATAAAATATGGATTAAGAAGTTAAAGGGTGTTCCAATAGTTGATGTAATTTCAAGTGTGTGGTTGCACTTTTGAATCGTTGAAGACAGAACGCTGAAACTTAAAAGGGATCCGTATTTCTAAGTCCGCTATATTAACGATTTTATAATTAAAATTTAGAAATTAAAGGGTGTCCCATAATTACTGTAGATTTACTTATATAGGCCTATCTTTTGAACGGTTATAGACAAGAGCTTGTAAATTTGACACAATCTCGATTGCTATGGCCGTTATAGTAAAAACTGATAATATTAAAAATTATAAATTAAAGGGTGCACAAATAGTTTATTTAATTTGGTATATGGCCATACTTTTAAACAGTTGTGTCAATGTAACCTAGTTTATGTGGCCATACACTTGAGCTGTTATAGGCAGACATATGAAATCTGTTTTGAAGTCGGTTTTTTTTCGCAAGAATAATTAATTAAAACTTTAAAAGTTGTGTGTGTAATTATTTTGCAAATAAAGAACTCATAAATAAAACGTTTATAATTTTAATAAATATAACAATACATATAGCATTCTGACCCTTGGGTAAAACTGTAAAATAAGTGAGTTACGTAAACAGTTTAGAAGCACTTTCCAGGGTGTAGATTATACTGTCATGCGGCATATCTATCAGTAATGATCAAAAACTTTAGAAAACTGTTTTTTTTATTAAGATACTCTAAAAAGTAAGAATAACGAATTTTTCAGCACTGAATTTGCCGATACCATCATTTCGCGGCATGTGTAGAAAATAATTCATGTATTTATTTTATATAAATCATATACATAATATTTTATAAGGATTCGGAAAAAAATTAATAAGGGGCTATATTACTATATAATTTAATTTCTATAAGACTAAAAATTTTCTCACGAACGATGCCTATCATTTGGAAAATAGAAATAAAACAACAACAACAACATTTGTTTTACAAACACTGAAAGATAATGTTTTGATTAATAATTTAAGATACTTTTTCAAAAAATATTACGCGATTTTATTCATGTGTTTTTTTAGGAATATCTAAAACAAAGTTAAATTTATAATAAAATAAAATTTTAACTAAGCAAAGAAAAATGTTAAATGTAATGTAATGATACATAAATAAATAAAGTTAAATATGTGATTGGGTTTTTATATTTTTTAACCGTCTTCAAAAATAGAATGACTTTTTCAATTCGAATGAATGTTGATTTTTTGGTTTGTGCCCGCAGAACTCAGTCATTTCTGAATCGATCTTAAAATTATTTCTTTATTTAAAAGGTGATGCTTACAGATTTGTTCCGTGTTGAAAAGAGTTCATATAGCCTAAAAATTAAAGGGTGTTCTAATAAAACATATAGATTTTTTACGCACATAATGAACGGTAAAGGGCACGACTTTAAAGTTAAAAAATAAAATTGCGTATCACTATAGCTCCCAATGACAGAGATTAATACAAAAGTATAAAATTTGGATTTGCAAATTAAAGGATATCCAAATAGTTGAGGTAATTTGATGTATGTGGCCAAACTTTTGAACCGTTTTAGACAGACAGCTGAATTTGCTAATCCCTCTACATCAATAAATTAATAAATTGAATTAAGAAATGCTATGTCCGTTTTAGTAAAAAGAATTATTATTTAAAATTCTAAATTAAAGAGTGCCACAACAGTTCATTTATATTGATATATATGACCATACTCTTGAACAGTTATAGACAGACGCTTGAAATTTACAAGGAATTGTATTGCTAGCTCCGATATAACAATACGTGTACAATTTGGATTTGGAAAATGAAGGATGTCAAAAAAGTTGATGAAATCTGATGTATGTGAACAAACTTTTAAAACCCTTATAGACAGACGTTTAAAACTAACAAGGAAGAATTTGGAAGAGTGTTTCAAAATAAATGATCTATATCGCTGTATCTTTCGAACCTTTATGTACATACTCTTGAAAATTAGACAGAATGTCCACTACGTTATTTGGTATAATATGAAATACAAATATTTTAAGGTATAAATTAAAGAGCGTTACAATAATTGGTGTAATTTGATGTATATGGCCAATTTGTTGAATCGTTATAGACAGATTGTTGAAATTTTCAAAGAACCTGATTGCTAAGTTTACTACAACAGCAAGTTTAAAAATTCGAATCTGGAAATCAGAAGGTGCCACTATAGATTATATTATTTGATGCATATTGCCAAGCTGTTGAACAGTTGTACACAGACGGTTGAAGTTACCAAGGAGCTGCAGTGCCAAGTCCGCTATAACAAGTATAAAGTTTGGAGATGGAATATAAGATTTTCACAACAGTTAATGTAATTTAATTTACAAGAGTTGTGAACCGTTATAGACAGACAGATGAAATCTGTTGTAATTTTTTTTGCAAGAATTATTGCAAAAGTACCAGAACTCTCACAGGGCTTTTAAAAATTGTTCGCCTAAAAGTAAAAAATATTTAAATTGTAATTGCAGGAAAACACGCAGATTTAACTTTCTTCATTGTGTAGGAGATATATTAAGTGGGTTAAGAGGTTTTTTAATAGTTAATTTGAAAATTAGTGTTTGCAATGTTTTTGCTAAATATACGTAGAACATGAAGCCACAGTTTAAAAAAAACTATAGAGATTTCTATAAGTTTAATGCACGGCATTGAAAAAGGATAATTAATTCAAAAATTAATATCAGTTTTGTAACGACAGTAATATAATGACACGGTGAATAATAGTTAGAGAGGCCCAGATTATGCTACGCGCAACTTTACAGTTCTTATAATAATTCTTGCGAAAAAAATACTGACTTTAAAACAGATTTTATCTGAAGCTTATAATTTGAATTTAGAAAGTAAAGGGTGTTCCCAAAATTAATGTAATTTGTTCTATATGGCCATATTTTTTGAATACACCTTAATTTTAGACAAAATGTCCATAAGTTTATTTGGTATAATAAGAAGTAAAAAAATGTTATATTATAAATTAATTGGTTGATATAATCGGATGTATATGGGCAAACTCTTGAACCGTTACAGACAGATTGTTAAAATTTACACAGAACCTAATTGCTAAATCTACTACAACAGCAAGTATATAATTTGAATTTGGCAATTAAAGAGTGACCCTACAGTTGCTGCAATTCGCTGTATATTGCCAAACTATTGAGCAGTTGAAGCTGCTATAGGCAGACATATGAAATCTGTTTTGAAGTCGGTTTTTTTTTCGCAAGATTTTATTTTATTTTTTGTTCGTTCGTTAGCTCACTTACATAATCACTGTTTCATTATTCATTATTTATTACAATTACGTACCTTATGTCATGTAATCTTTTAATTATAAAATCTGTTATACGAGTATAAAACAATAACATTATTTAATAACAAAAATATAATAACTATCCTATAATTGTTTTTTATTTTAATTTTGTTTTGCAATCATGAATTAAACAAATAGATCAAAACCAAAGCCAGCTCCTTTATCTAATAGCTATCAAAGATGATTATTTGCTCCCCGTTTCAATGTTCAATTACGTTTAACAAATACTTTCTTTTATTACAAAAGCATATCAACATTTGCAATTCTATCGTTCGTTCATGTATACAATTTGTAACAGCACGTTATTTAATAAATACTTATAAAATCCTATAAAATATTTTTCGATCAATTTAAGAATGTAAAGAATATTGGTGAACACTTTTAAATTGTAACCGTGAAGAAATATTTACAATTTTTTCCGAATACTGGATCTTGTGAATCAAAAGAAAAATTATTATTGAAGCAAATTTTCTAAATGTAGTATAATTTAGAACATATGAAATTTTATTTTCCTGGTTTGTCACTTTAATAGGCAAAACCTCATAGCAAATTTTACATAAGTTCTTTTTTTAATAACACTTCATACTTCATTATAGTTATAATAGGTAATTTCTACAATATTTATTTTCAACCACATTCTATATCCTTATACGAGATCCGATTATACATTGTAGAGGAGATATAATAAAAAAAGGAAAAGATTAGTCAGAATTCTTTCTTCGTATCGTGTGTTTTGGATTATTCTCAACTAAACCTATCGACGCGACGTGCCCTTAAGTCTAGTAAATAATTAGTTGACAAACGCGTGAAAAACATTACGCTAGGAGGCTGCTGTAGTCTAGGTGGTAAGCACGTTGACTACAAATCTGGCTGCCCTGGGTTTAACCCTTTCGGCAGTCAAAAAATAAAAATTTTTTTTTCTGTTTAATGGTATAAATACATAATCAGAATTAACATAAAAACACGCAGCCTCCTTTGTCGGCACTTCTTCATAGCATATTCGCCGGCGAAGTAAAATAATTAATAAAATGGCTATATCTATCTCCTTTCACCACCTGTCTTCTCTCTCACCTATCCCTTTCCTAAAGAATGTATCACGGTTTGAAAAAACTAAGTAGGTATTAATGCCTGAAGTGCTACTTCTCTTAAAAAAAAAAAAAGGAATCTATTTATTATACACTTTACCACAGATAATGGGTACATGTTAGTTTGTTTTCCGTTTGTAATTTCTTCAATATCCATTTCCGACCCCATAAAGTATATATATTCTGAGTTCTTATGCATAGCGCATACAATTATAAAATCTAGAGAATTTATTCTTTAACATAAAACACTTTTGCTTGTTTGAAATGCGCAGTCTAAAAAGCGTATCTTCTTTGGTAAATCTCTATGAAAAAGTCTTATGACCAGTTTTTACAAAGAAGAAATTAATACCCATTTACTCTGGGTTGAAATTAAGAATAATCATCAGGATTTTCGGTTTAAATGAAATTGAGATAGTAACGTGATTTCTATGATATAGTCGTGTGTATAGGTGGTACGCCAGGATAATAGTTTTTTTGCCTACCAAGATGTGCAATAGAGTGGGTTACATAATTATTATGCCAGAGATTTTCTCGTAGAAAGATATTTTAACGATCAAGCGAAGTAATTATTTGGTAGTAGCGATGGTGAACTTATCATTCGACGGTAACCTAAAAAAAAGTTTATGGGGTCAGAAAAATTAGGTGAAGTATTTATGTTTTAACTTTCTCAGGAAAAAATGAGACACTAGTGGAATCTAATTTTGTTTTCGTATAAACTATAAAAGCTGCTACTTGTCGTTTTAGGTTCAGATCTCAGACGTCAAGTTTTACACCTAGCTCATTTGAAAATTATAAATTATTAAAATTTTCAAATACAGATCTATGTACAAGAGTGTTTGGTTAGGTTGCACAGGCCGTCGGCATAAAGACCGACCCACTTGGGTCCCAAAGGTCCCGTTGTGTTGCCTGGAAACAGGATTTGTAGGGGATCGGATTCAGGCCATTACGGCACCGTCAAAGATCCCAATCCAAACCACCCCGAGGACCGGATAAACAAGTTTATCCTAGCAACGTCGCAGACAGATAAGTCTGCAAGACCATGCAGTCTCGGACTGCCGAAGATGGCCGCTCTATTTTCAGAAAGAGCTGGGCAGTGGCAGAGCAGATGCTCTACCGTTTCTTCCTCTTCCTCATCTTGACAACTTCTACAGTAGTCATGATGCGGAAGATTCAATCTCCTAGCATGGGTACCAATGACACAGTGCCCCGTCAGCACCGCCACCAGTATGCCCAGCTGGCCCCGAGGAAACCTCAGTAGATTTGCGGTTCTCCTATTATCCTACTGAGGCCACAATGTCCTCGAGACCCTGCAGGTAACCTCCTCAGACCATCTAGACTGTGCAGCTCTGAGGAGTTCCTGCTGAAGTAAAGCTCTACAGCAGCTTAATGGGACTCCTACCAGTGGATCTGTCTCCCGGTCTCCCAACCGGGTTCCTGATCTGGCGAGTTCGTCCGCAATTATATTCCCGGGTACGCCCGAGTAAACCGGTACCCAAAACAGTTCCAGGTTGGAATGTCTCGCCATCTCGTTAAGAGATGTCCGGCATTCACATACCAATCTGGATGTAGACACCCGATAAGGAGTTAATCGCGGCCTTGCTGTCAGTACAGATCCGGATATACTCTCCGTATATCCTGTGGTACCTCATCCAGCAAGCCGCCCTTCTGATGGCTGAAATCTCACCCTGTACCACGCTACACTGATCCCGTAGCCTAAACTTCATTCTGATTCGAAATCTAGGAATGAAGACGCATATAAATATGCATACATACTTACGTACACACATGCCTGCAATAAATTCATTAATTGTGACGACAACCTTAAATCGCTGCTCATGCATTTTTATTTTAACTTATATTTTAATGTGAAATTTATAAAACAACAAAAAAAAACTATTTGTCATTAAATTACAATTTTGTTTTCTTCAAAATTTAATTTTAATAACAACCTTGAACGACCGCTTAATGTTACATGCTGTTCATTGAATTTTATTTTGTATCACATTTTGCTTATATTTTTTATATTGCCTGGGTATCTCATGTTTCTACTGAAGTTATGGCACACGCGCCGAAAACTTAACATTGAACTGACGCAAAACAAAAGGCTCAGGTAACACCTCACACTAAATGTAATTGCTTACCAAGAAATTCTTTGATATTTGCATTATTACTATTAATATGTAGTATTAATTAGTATTTAGTATTAATCAGCAAAAAAATAGTATTTAAGACTTTAATGTAATACCAATAAAAGGAGAATTAATAATTCAATCAAAAGAAACGGTTGTTATTTTTTCTCTTCTCCGCTATAACCAAGTTCCAAGTGCTTGCGTTATACCAACTGCTGTCTTGGTGTTACTGCCTTGACACAACCCAATATATCCTGACTAAGTTCAAGTGCTTGAGTCAGATAAATTATTCATTTAAGTGAACTGACCAAGTTGAAGTGCTTGCGTTAGAACACAACGATCAGCAGACGAGCTGAATCAAAACATTCTGGTGACCCCGACGTGATTACGGCAGGGATGGAGTCGATGGACAAGTTGTCCAATTCCCAACGAGCTGCAGGAGAGCTTATAGAGACTATTATCAGAAACTACAAAAAGGACTCAGCGCCAAGGAAAACTACAGCTTATTACGAAGAAAGAATCCGAAGATTAGACACAGCTTGGGATGAATTTGAATGCACCGATAACAAAATCCGGTGTCTTGAGGATCCTCCACTGGATCATAAATACTTCACTGACAACTACTACAAGAAGACTGAAGAAATTGTCACGAAATACAGGGAAATATTTACATCGGCCATGACTACAGTATCCAACACTGATGAGCCTACCATCGAAAAACCTATAGTGCAGGCAAGGACCTCTCCTGCATCCTCCAATTCCGTAATAAGAAGACAAAGTGTTATGATATCATCATTAAGGCGGCTATTAGCCATAGACCCTACCGAATCTAACATGCAGCTCAAAGAAAAACTGTGGAATGAAATTCAAAATTTACATTTCTACATATGGGAAACAAACCCTGACCCAATAAAGGAAGGGTATGATATCAACGCCTGCAACGATCTGGAAAAATCAATCATTGAAAATTTCAAGTTTTCCACTCGCCCTCAGGAGCAAGCGGTTCAATCTACATATACCAACATTCTGACACTGCCCAAGGTCATAATTCCAAGGTTCAACGGAGACTATCTGCAGTGGCAATCCTTTCACGATTTGTGTACACAACTAGTTGACAACCAGCAAATCCCGACGGTACAGAAAATGTGGTACCTAAAGTCAAATTTAGGGGGTGAAGCTGAGAAATTGATAAGTCATCTCACAGCCACAGCCGATAACTACGCTACCGCCTGGAATCTACTACAAGACCGATACAACAATCAACGAGTTCTGGTCACTACTATTGTACAGCAACTATTGGATCAACCCAATATGGGACCATCAGCAGCTTCGATTTAACAACTCCATGATACAACTCAAGAATCTCTACATGCATTAAACAATATCGGGATTGAAACCTCATCTTGGGACCCCATGCTTCTTCACGTATTGGTGAAAAAGCTAGACCGAAGCACTTATGTTTTATACGAAAGGTCTATCACCAATCCAACGGTGGTGCAAACAATCAAAGGTCTACTCACATTTCTAGAAGGTTGCTTTCAATCCATGGAAGCAATGATTCATAAAGAAAGGCCATCAGAAGTATACGTTTCCACCACTGCAACCAATCAAACAGAGTTCTCTTGTACACTTTGCAAAAACGGTTATCATCAACTGTATCGGTGCCCAAAATTCCAAAAGCTATCACCACCAAATCGCCCTGAGTACGTTCGGAAACATAATCTATGCACAAACTGCCTGAGAGCAGGGCACACTGCAAAAACATGTAACTCAGGATCAATCATGAAATGCAATAACAAACATAACTCATTGCTCCACCTAGAGACTGGCAATCAGCCACCGAAGCAAAAATCAAACACTAACAAGGCACATCAACCAAACTCGTCAAAAGTAGACGAAGCCCCTGTCAGTAAAAAGACAAGTAGCCCTCCAGAAGCAGCATCACTAGCAACATCGAATATGGAATCACAGAACTCATATGTGCTTCTCAGCACAGCCCTGGTAAAAATAAAAGCAAATGCAACAGAACTTGAATGCCGTGATTTACTAGACTCAGGTTCTCAAGTGAATCTTATAACCGATCGCTTGGTAAAACGACTTAATATTCCAAGACAGGCAGCAGCAGTAAACATCAATGGAATCGGAAGCTCCGCTACAAATTCACAACATCGATTGAATGTTGCTTTGCATTCTTGAATTAGTGGGTTCTCAACTTGTTTTGAGGCTCTTGTTCTACCTCGCATAATCGCACCACAACCATTCCAATTTATCGAGACTAACAAATGGCCTATCCCAAAAAACATAACGTTAGCTGATCCTACATTTAATCGACCAGATAAAATTGATCTATTGCTGGGTGCAGAACATTATCACCAACTACTTTCAATTGGACAAATCACATTGTCACCACTACTGCCTACTTTACAGAACACAACATTAGGCTGGATCGTAGCAGGCAAGATACAGAACGAACCCTCAACAGATGTATCATGTGTAGTATGCACTACAGATGAAGACCTTGGAACATACATTGCTCGACTGCGGGAATTAGATGAAGTAAAACCGATCAACACGCCACTGCCAATTGCCGAACGACAATGCGAAGAGCATTTCGAACAAAATACTGTAAAGAATCATGAAGATCGTTTCGTGGTAAAACTACAATTTCATCAAAGTCCTGACACTTTAGGCGACTCCCATGGAATCGCACTCAATCGATTTCTTGCTCTAGAACGCCGGCTTCAAAAAACTCCAGAGCTGAAAGCCAAATATAGCGAATTCATGGACGAATATGAATCATTGGGGCATATGACAAAACTAGATGCAGCTTCCATCAAATCGCCAAACTATATTTTCCCACACCATTGCATTTTGAGACCAGAAAGTTCCACCACTAAACTCAGGGTAGTTTTTGATGCCTCGTCCAAAACATCTTCCGGGCACTCTCTGAACGATCTTATGTATACAGGACCAACAATTCAGAGCGAGTTATTTTCTATACTCCTGCGTTTTCGAATGCCGCGGTTCGTTTTCACTACGGATATTGAGAAAATGTACAGGCAGATTTTGGTTGCTCCCGAGGACCGGCAGTTTCAACTAATAATTTGGCGAAAGGACACCACAAGACCCATTACGTATTATCAACTCAATACCGTTACATATGGCACGCGATCGGCCCCATATCTGGCAACTAAATGCCTACATTAGTTGGCAAAAGAGAACGAACTTGAGTACCCTCTGGCTTCGCAATTTATTACTAAAAATTTCTACGTAGATGATGGATTGGGCGGGTCTGACAGCTTAGCAACAGCAATATCCTTGCAAGAACAACTCGTGCGGGTCATGAAAAAGGGTGGTTTCGTCTTGCGCAAGTGGTGTGCAAATCATCAACAACTTCTGCAGAACATACCACAAAAGGACTTAGAAGTGAACCTGGACTTCGAGAGCACAAATTCTGACACCATAAAAACTTTAGGGCTTGTGTGGCTTCCCAAAGACGACAAACTGGGTGTGAAGTTCAACACGGACAACAGCAAAAGAATAACTAAGAGAACCGTAACATCAGATATAGCCAAACTATTCGACCCACTAGGGATTCTATCTCCCTTCCTAGTAACAGCCAAACTGTTAATTCAAGAATTATGGGAGCTAAAAATAGACTGGGATCAATCATTGCCTGAGTCACTGCACACCAAATGGGTCAACTTTCGTGCAGACTTGAATATTTTAAAATCATTTAAAATATCACGACACATATTCAAAGGAAGAATTCCAGAGTCACAACAACTACATATTTTTACAGACGCATCCGAAAAAGCTTATGGAGCAGCGGCATACATACGGGCAGTTTACAAAGATGGCAGCATCATAGTACACCTACTTTGCGCTAAGTCCCGCGTAGCCCCACTAAAACGCCAAACAATACGACGACTAGAATTATGTGCAGCTACTCTCGGAGCTCAACTCGCCACAAGAGTCAAGTCCGATCTCCAACTTACAAGTCCTGCCTGGTTTTGGACTGATACAGAAATCGTGCTTCATTGGATAAATTCTTCAATAATTCAAGAAGAAACTCGGCCAGAACAATGGCGGCACGTCAACTCAAAGTGCAACCCAGCAGACATATTGTCTCGCGGAATATCACTAACGGCCCTTAAAGAATGTACGATTTGGTTTTATGGCCCCCTGTTTTTACATGGCATAGAGAAATTGTGGCCACCTAAGTTCACTCCTAGATCTAGTATTCCAACAAATCTCGAAAGGAAAACAAAACTGCTTGAATCGCGAGCCATTACTACTCCCGAACCTGACTTTATTTATAAAATTAATCATAAAAATTCATTCCACCGACTGCAGCGGATTGTGGGGTACATTTTGCGATTCATTACTCACACTAGATGTCAAAACCAGCTGCGGCAATCATGAAGACTACTATCTACAGCAGAACTGAATCAAGCACTAATTCCAATAATTGCACAGATGCAATGCTCAGAGTTCGGGGAAGAAGTAAAACAACTCAAAAGGTATAACAAATTACAAGGCTCTAGCAGCATTCAGAACCTAACGCCCTTTTTGGATGAAAACGGGTTGGTTAGAGTTGGCGGTCGACTTGATGCTTCTGCATTGGCATACGATTCCAAACATCAACTCCTCATTCCATACAATCATCCCATTGCAAAAATATTTCAAATGATTCATGAAGACTACAAACATTGTGGCATACAGACATTGTTAGGTATTGTCCGACAACGTTTTTGGCCTATAAAGGGAAAAATTATGGCACGAGCCACAGTTCATCGATGCACAACATGTAGCAGAGCCAAGCCAGAGCTTTTCCAGCAAGTCATGGGAAACTTGCCTCCAACACGGGTTACACCGTCCCGTGCGTTCATCAATGCTGGAGTCGACTACTGTGGCCCCATTACGGTGCACTACAAGATTCGTGGGAAAAGACCACACAAGGCTTACATTGCCGTATTTTGCTGTTTTGCTACAAAAGCAGTGCACTTGGAGCTTGTCAGCGACCTAACTACTGAAGCCTTCATTGGAGCACTTAAACGTTTCATTGCTCGATGTGGACATTGCCAAAATTTATATTGCGACAACGCAACTAACTTCGTTGGTGCAAAGAATAAATTGCCAGAGCTGTCAACCATAATATATTCAGCAGATGCACAAGAAGCCATCACGAACGCTTGCAGTACAAAGGGCATACAATTTAATTTCATCCCACCAAGAGCACCACACTTTGGTGGCCTGTGGGAGGCAGCTGTAAAATCAGCCAAATACCTGTTTGTCAGAACCTTGGGAAGTGCTTCGTTAACGTACGAAGAGCTCAAAACGATGGTAGTGGAAATTGAAGCCATACTCAATTCTAGGCCCATTTCGCCCTTGTCGAATGACCCAAACGATATAGGAGCTCTAACTGCCCAGATAGACGCACGAGCTCAATCCACAAGCCTTAAACTAGAAACTCGATGGAAGTTAGTTTCTCAGCTCAAGCATGAGTTCTGGAAGAGATGTTCGCGAGACTATTTGAATTAACTGCAATATCGAAACAAGTGGCGAGAACAGTCGAAAAACCTTCAACCCGGAACGATCGTGATCATCAAAGAAGACAATGTTCCAGTCATGAAATGGCCATTGGGGCGTATAGTAAAAACTTACAAGGGAACTGCCGACGTTGTAAGAGTCGCAGATGTGCAAACGACTTCAGGAACGTTCAAGCGAGCAGTTCAGTATTTAGCCCCGCTTCCCAACCTTACGGACGAACTTGACGAGGAACAGCAACAACCAGGCCCACAAGATGTGGGATCCTACCCAAACACAGAAATACAGTGCCCAGCTCCGTCACCTGAAGAAACACCACCCACCAAGAAAAAGTGCACATTATCCACTCTAATTCTAGCCACACTCCTCACCATTCTGCTTTTACTTCCACTCGCGACCACAGAAAAAATTGAAACAAAGCCATTCGAAAATAAAGTCGGCTTTCACTTTGAAGGGCTTGCAACGCACGCATGTCTCGGTCAGAATGGAATATAATATCATCCTACAACCTAACACCATATTGGAAAGAAATAGCTACCTTCATGAACGAGGCAAAGGCACTGCATCAATTCTGCAATCGTCTAACTTCAAACACGAATAGTTTAAGCATTATTCAAGCAATTGAGCTTAGTCTGATAGGTCTAACAAATAACAACATCTTGCTTAAAAGAAGGGTTACACGCGGTGCCATCAACATTGTTGGGAACATTGCGAATTCACTATTTGGAGTTCTCGATTCAAATTATGCTGAGCAAATGTCAAACACCATTAACGCAGTAAACGAGAATGAAATTCACCTTAAACAACTCCTGCTAAATAAAACCTCAATTATAGATGCCACTCTCAATGTCCTAAAACAAAACGAAGATAATCTCAAACAAAAATTTAGCAACATAGATAGTGAGTTAAATCAACTCGTATCAAGGCTCCACGAAGACGAAAAAGACCAGTATCAAGCAAAACTGTTCAACATTTTCATCTCGCGTTCCATTCAACTTTCTTTAGCATCAGCAAGGCTACATCGAATTCAGTCAGAAATCGTAGCAGCATTAACTGACTCACATCATGGGAAAATTAGACCAACACTTTTGTCACCGTCCCAACTTCAAGCCGAGCTATTGCAAGTTAAGAATCACCTACCTAGCTCTCTAGAGTTGCCTGTAAGCCAAGATAACATCCTACAGCTCTACAAAGGCTTACATTGCCGTTCATGAGGAACGTAAAAGGTGGGGTTACAAAAGAACACGTCATCTTTCACATCTCCATTCCATTGGCTGATCACGAAACATTTGAACTTTTCAAGCCACACTCTATTCCCGCTCACATAAACAACAAAACGCTTGCGATACCACCCTGCGCCGACTTTATAGCCATAAACGCTCACAAGGACCAATATTTTGTATTGACCGAACGGCAGCGGACCTCATGCACGATTATTAAAAGGGACGAAGTCCTATGCCAGCACATGCAATCAAAATTTAACGCAAATGCAGGCAAGTGCTTATGCGAGCTTTCCCTTCTCATCACTAACACCCAAACGCATTGCAATATCAGACCCGTTTTGGACATCATGGCACTAAAACAGCTGGAATCCGGTAATCAATGGTTATATACCATGCATCAGCCTTCGCGAGCAAGCGCCGTGTGCGGACAACAAAAATTACAGCTTAGCCTAGAGGGATCTGGTCTCCTAAAAATAGCCCCAGATTGCACAATCAAAATCAATTCTATCACCCTCACAGGCCATGAAATCTGCACCACGGATCTCCAAACATCATACACCGTGACTACCAGCCTGAGTGACACCGTTGATCCAGAAGAGTTCCTAATTGAAAAAAATGCACATCAAATCCTACTTCGACCAAGTTACGAATATCTCCGAGATACAGAGCAAACTTCATCAACAAGTGGTTTCAGATTTCCCATCCCAAATTAAACACATACCATATCACCATGGAGTCATTGCGTATGCTGCCCTTCTGCTCGCACTCATAATCAGCATTACAATTGCATGGAAAAGGATACAATGCAAAAAAGTAACTCAAATCAACAGACACCACGTCCAGCCACACGCCAATTTAGGACCACTCCAGAATTTGAAGTCTCAGTAACTTAAGTGCTAGCAATGAGAGCAATGTAAGGTTGGCGTCTTTGGAATTTTGTTGAGCATGACTCAACGGCCGGGTGGATGTTCAAGCCTTCACAGTTAACTTCGTGTGCACGTAAGTATGTTTGTATAAATATGCATACATAATTACGTACACACATGCCTGCAATAAATTCATTAATTGTGACGACAACCTTAAATCGCTGCTCATGCATTTTTATTTTAACTTATATTTTAATGTGAAATTTATAAAACAACAAAAAAAAAAACTATTTGTCATTAAATTATAATTTTGTTTTCTTCAAAATTTAATTTTAATAACAACCTTGAACGACCGCTTAATGTCACATGCTGTTCATTGAATTTTATTTTGTATCACATTTTGCTTATATTTTTTACATTGCCTTGGTATCTCATGTTTCTGCTGAAGTTATGGCACACGCGCCGAAAACTTAACATTGAACTGACGCAAAACAAAAGGCTCAGGTAACAACTCACACCAAATGTAATTGCTTACCAAGAAAAATGGTAATGAAAAAATCCCAATTCGTTAATTCATTTATTATTTCCAAAAATTCTTTATAAAAAAAGTAACTTAAACTAACAATTCATTAAAAATAATTCCTTACATACTACTGCATATTACAAGAACTACGTCCATTATTCAAATGAAAATTTTGCACATTTTTTGCACAGCCATTTAAAATAAAAGTTAAAAAAGAATTCACCAAAAATTGAAAAAAGGGAGGCAATTAAATTAAATAAAAAAGATAAACTCAAAATTAATTACACACTAAGAAACGAAACACAATGGAACAAAAAAAAAAAGAAATAAAAAAGTAAACAAAACAAATAAAAACCTATTGAGCAGTGATATAAACTATGTCAACAATATTCAATGTATTAACTCTCCTATGGTAAAACAACAGGTCTGTACCCTCGTGCAGAAGTCCAGCTCCCTCAAGGGTCAACAGATCCACTGGAAAAAGGTACTTCGCTATCTGAACGGCCTCCAGACTCGAGGCTTGAGAAAAACATCTTCTCACTAAACTGTTTTTCACGGAACGCTTACCTTTAACTTTAAAGCTTTCTCGACCATAAACGAGTCTATTCGACTAAAATCTACTGCACTGTATATAGAGCTACAAGAGGGCTCCGTTACGCCCTATATACGGTCTCAAACCAAGGAACGCAACTTCGATCCGCCTCTCCCATCTCCTAAGTCTCTCCATCTGGGCAGAGGAAATTCTAAACCAAGCTGGAAAGGCGTAAGAGATAAGAGGACGTATGATATAGCTGTACACCAAAAGGCGTACTTTTGTATCGCATCCACCTCTGCGCTTTAGCACGCCTTGATACGCGCAGTAAGCCCTCTTGGTGCGCTCAAGCATATTGTCGATATGCCGATAAAACTCAAAGTTTACATGGAAGGTGACAAGATAAGACTATCATGCCAAACAGTGCCAAAGGCTTTGGCAAAATCTAAGATCACTGCTATTCCTCCTATGCAGACCCCTGGCAACATAGTCCGTAAGTACAACTAGTGCGTATGTCGTCGAAAGTCCGCTCCTAAACCCAAATTGGAAATCTTTTAAATTGTCATTGTCAGATTAAACGTCATTAATCTAAGCCAGGAGAAAATATTCAAATAGCTATAATAAGTCTATAGCTTCCACTCTCACGAGGATCCGTTTTCGGTTTATGTATGGGAACCACAAGTGCAGTCTTCCATGCGCTCGGAAAGTACCCAATGTTTAGACAATGATTAAACAAAATAGCTAAAAATCGCCATGACACATTTTCCGTGTTCTTCAAAACAAAATCAGATACACCATCCATACCACTAGATCTCTTGTTTACTCTTCGCTTTAGAGCATTACTTATTGCAACCTCATCGACAAAGCTAAGTCCGCTAATATTTCTACTAGAGCCGATAATTCCCCCGTCAGCAGTCAAAGTCTTTCCAAAAATTTTCAAAGGCGTCGTCCTGTCCAAAGTAGACACTAATTCGCGAACCCTCACACTGAATGGATCCACTCGTGCCGCTCGGCCAGGATATTCCTGGAAAAAACGACTCGCTAGCTGATTACACATGCCAGTGTTGTCAGAGATAATTGAGCCATCAGAATTTACTAAACTTCGAAGTGAGGGACGAGAAAGCAAACCCGCAGCCGCCTTTATTTTTCTAAAAGTCTGAATGTTGAGTCGTACGTTTTGTAAAAAGTTAGTCCAATGTTCCCGTTCAAAATTGGCTGTGGCACCCTGTATAATCTGGTCAACGTTCCGTAAGTCCGCCTTAAAAATATTACGTCTACCCGCGTCTTCACATCTGTGTAATGTTCGTCTCAGTCTTATCTTTTCATTAATAAATTGGAGTATTCTCTGCAGAAGTTTCAGCAAGCCTCTTCTTCCTGAAGAGACTTTCGGTATAGAATACTCCATAGCATCATCAAACGCCCTGCCCATTTCATCTACACAGACATCAATCTCAGACTCAATCCCGTTTCTATCAGGTGGAAGTCAGCATGTGGCTAGATTGGCAGATAGTCGTTGTAGAAATCTCCGTTTGTTTAATCTGTCCAGTTCATACTTAGCAGTCCGTACTTCAGTTAAGCAGGAATTCATAGAAAAGATTATCTCAACTGCCCTGTGGTCAGATTCATACTCCAATGTCCTGAGTCGTTCCGAAGTTGCTGTAGTTATGTCCACAGTCGCCAGAAAAAAGTCGATGTAGGATGATACGTGAGTATTTATCCTACTTGCTCCATCAGTTTGCCGTATTTCTAAGTCCGGGTTTGAAAGCAAAAATTCCCGGATGTTTCTTGCACCCACATTCGTATACGTATCTCCCCAATACGGATGCCTTGCATTGAGATCAGCACCAATCACAACGCTGCAATTTCGTAGAAGCCCCTGCACTACTTCAAAATCTGAAGAAGTGAAAGGGGATTGCGGTCTGAGGCACATCGAGATAAGAATTAAGTCAGGAGCATTCGACCTCTAAACATGCACAGCTGCATTCTCTATACATCTTGTATTAAAAATTATCTCTTCACAACGCAAGGCATCCCTTATGAGGACAGCTATACCACCCCACGTCCGCCTTGTCTATCATGCCTAAAAATGTTGTAACCTATTATATCAAGCTTGTGGCGAGCACTCAAACAGTGTTCGACCACCAGCAGTACGTCTAGTTTATGTCTACTCAAAAATAAATTTGGATAATGTCTCTTATGCCTAGATACAATCGAATTTACATTTATAAATATAATTCTAAATGAACTATCCATCTTGTCGCAAAGTCCGTAACAGTCCAAGCAATGCACGGCATCTGTCCTCATCACTGTTCAACTCGCGGTACTTAGCCGCAAATCCACCAATCTTTCCTAAACAATTCAGCAGACCTCCATTGAAGAAACGGGTGCAGTCCTTGTCAATTTCATCAAACTGTACCATAGCTGTCCTCAGTGTTATTTCGGATGTGTCCAAAATTCTTTTAGATGAGACCCCAGACGTCTCCCGAATTGACTTACCGCCAGCTGCAACTGCTGCAGCGTGAGAAATCCCTGTTCTAACCGGACTTTGCTCAGGAATAACCGATCGGTATTCACGCTTGGAGAATTTTTTTGATTTCATCTTGCGGATGAGATCTATTTTCCTCCGACACAATTTTGAGCTGGCCATATGGCCCTTAGTATCACAGACAACATATCTTACTGGTAAACTAAATCTCCGCGAAAACTGTCCAGTTACGGGATCAGTAACCAAAGTTTCCTGGACATTTTCCCCTTTAGGTGGTACTTGGCATTTGCCAGGGCCATGAGACCCTCCGCATTTTACGCACCTATATCGCATTCGACAATTTGTACTGACATGACCATAGCGCTGACATTTGAAGCACTGCGTTATGCCAGTCCGCCTATATTTCCTTATATTCACCTTGCAGCGCAAGATGAACTTTATATCATAGAACTTCTTTATATCAGAAGTCCTATCCGTCCTGACAACCCATTTGTCTCTACCTAACCTGATTAGACCTACAATCCGCAAACTTATCTGCAGATCGTTCAAATACTCAATAATTTCCTCAGATTCAAAAGAATCTGGAAGCCCTTCAACAACCAGAGTAAATGGCCGAAGACCCTTACGGGTAAAGGTATAAAAATTAATCGTTCAAGCCTCTAATAATGCCTTAACTCTCTGGAAATCTTCCAGATTGCAGACTTCTACATTAGCAACATTTCTACTTAAAATTTTTATATTAAAACTCTTATGTCTTAAACCTGCATCAACAACTGTTATCATCTTTCTTACGTCCATGTCGTATGTGGTAATTACTGGAACAAACTTACGTCCAGATTTTCTTGGAGCTTGCACCTTGGTATCTTGAAGTCCACTTCAGCTTGCTATACCTGCAGCATCATCAACAGACTGCTTCTTCAATTCCTTTGGTTTCACAGCTTTTACATATTTCAGCTTCGTTGCTTCAACTTCACACTCAGTAATTGAAATTAGGCTATCGGCATCTTGCTGAAGCCTATCTCCATGTACCTTCTCCATGCCATCCATTCGCTTCTTTAATATATCATTCTCATGAAAAAGAAGCCCAATTTTCCTTCCGGCATCTTCCAATTTTTCCATCAAGACCGCGTTGAGGCTCCGCAGATTTTCTATGTCACTCGCTGCAGCTTTATCAACAGCGGTTTTCTTTTTTTTATTTACGGAACCACGATCCTCTTCCTCTCAAGTTTTTTTTTAGTTAAAAAAAAGCTTTAAAAAAACAACTTGTTTTTTGTAGTCTTAAAAAAGCACTTGTTGTTGCCTTCTATTCGCTTCTCAAAAAACTCAACTATTTTAATAGTAATTTCCACAAATTTTCAAAAAATGTCTATCCGCACTTGTATGTTTTTAATATTTAAATAATTTTTTATTTTGTTTCACAAGCACAACCTTTCGGCTCGAAAGGCAAACACTGACTCCTCTTCAGATTTTATTGTTTGTTTAGCTGCTGCTTTTGTTGTTTTATAATATCATAAATTTCAAACGAAATCTATAGGAAAACAATAATAATGAAAGCAAATCAAAATTAATATGGAAATCATTTTTATAACTACAAATTTAAACACTGGTTACATAATTTCCTTCTTTATGAAGACTTTTGAAAATAGAATAGAAAATTATATACATACATTTGTATTTAAGCATTATTTTTTTAAATACATGTACATATATAAAATTTCACGCGATAGATTTAAAGAATTTTTTGGTCGTTTATCCTAATAAAAGTTTAATTAATTTCATGATATAATGCAAATAATATAAAGCAAACAGGCAAGATTATATAGAAAAGATTTAAATTTTTTATTAAAAAATTTCTTACTGTTTACAGTGATGACTTATCTACTGTCGTCTTATATGTATAAGATAGAATATCTGTAAACATTATTAACAAACATGGAACGTGATTTCTTAATAGAATTTAAGCGAATAGTGACTTGCATTACGTCATACACACAGACACACATTAACAATAAAGTCATTGTATTAAAAAATATACATATTCGTGTGTGCGATATTAATGAAAATTTGCCAGAAAGTATATTCAGACTAAATTCTTACATGTTCAAAAAAAAATTACGAGAGTAAATTCAGAATTGCATAGATTATGACAAAAATTGTTACTAATAACGCAGTATTTACAGTTTAGGAGATAGATTAATTGAGATCTTCTTAGTCGTTGTCAGTTAAATAAGCATTTTTTTAAGCTAGTTTCTTTTTTCAAAAAAAGAATAAGAAGAAGAGTTTCTGATTATATATAAATTTCAATTTAGGATTTTTTTTCAATAATTAAAATTTATGAAGTTAAGTTTGTGTACATTTATTTAATATTTTAAGGTTTAATTAAAATTGGACTATTGAATTACCCTTAACTGATTAGTTTTCAGTTAGCCTTATTTTGTTATTATTTATTAGTAATGAAAAAAAAAAGTTTAAAAAAGTCGCTGTTGTTGTGAACCTTAGCTTAACTAGAATAAAAATTAAAGCTGGTAGAGTATGTAAATTATTCGTTGTGAACAAGTCTATAACATGTTTCGAGCAAAAAAAATTATAAATGGCTCCATTATAAATCTGTAAAATGTAAACATGAAAAATTATTTATTTTTCCAACACAGTTGCGTAAACAGATACGATAATTATCTTGATAATAAGTATGAAGAATACGAAATAAAAAAAATCACAAGTTATTGATGAGATTTGAAAACTAAGAACTGGTGTTATTTTATCAAAAGTTCAAAAATTTACAAATCACTAGATAAACTATTATTTGAGGTAATCCACTATGCAAAGATCTACAATATGATAAGGACACATAACGTAATCTGTTAACAATTCATGCAGTATGATCAGTGTTATTTTGTACAAAGATTGCAAGACTTTATAATTAAAAAAACAAGCGCTAAAATCACAGCCTTGTCCTGAAAAAACGAATCCGCGTAAATTCTTTAAAATGAATCACACATTTTTATGTGATCGAAATTATTATCCATAATAGGTAACGAAATATCAAACTACTGTCGAAAATAATTACTAAAATTTATAATCTTTTTAAATTATTATTGTATTATTTACAATGATAGGAAACCGACCTAACTTTGACGGCACTGTCAGTCAGCCTTTACACCAGTTGGGCATTTTGTCATTTGGTAATAGCTATCGGTTTTTAAAGTTTATAATTTAAGACATATTTGCCATTATGAGTCTTATTTAGTTATGCCTTTCAATGTTAAATTACTTAAAGTATTTTGATCTTGCTAAAGAATTTTTTACCCATTTTTTGAAAATTTTTTGTAATGACCTTTAATCTTGAAGGTTTTAAAACTAAAAAAAAATAATTGCAACCATTTTTACCGCAATACTTTAAAATTGAATAAAAATCAATAAACATATAATAAGAATATATTCCTGAGTTGTACTAGCTTAAAATGCTGGTTCGTGTGCTGTTACCGTATTCTAAAAATTAAAATGATGTGGAATGCAAGGTTGTTAAAAAGTAAGCTTTCCCTTTCAGACAAATAAACGCATATATCGCACTTGATCAACAAGAGGGTATTAACTCAAAATTTTAAAATTTTCAGTAGAGTCAAAAAACTGTTTGTGGCCACATTTTAACAGAATTTAAAAATTCAAATATACCATAGGAAGCAAATTCCATTTAAAAATATATTTACATCGTTTTTCCTAGAAATCTGTGCAAGTATTGCAAACAAAAATCAATTTTTTGAGTTAATACCATTTTTCTGAAATTTTTCGATAATAAATGAAACAAATTTGATCAACAAGACAGTATCAACTCAAAATAAAACTAAATTGAAAAGAGACTCAACTCAAAATAATACCTTTTTTATGAAAATTTACGAATCAGTTCCATGTTAACTTTTGTATTAACTCGAAATAATACCTTTTTGTTTAAATAAAGGTAATCACTACATTATCATGAATATGGTCTCAAAAGTGGTTTTCGAGATGAAAGAGTAAACGGAATACGTTGAAATTTTTACAGTAGATAGATATGGTTGTTGTTAGCTGATTTCTTGAAAAAAGTGATATTTCAAAAATTTTGAGTTAATACCCTATTGTTGATCAAGTGCGATATGTAGATATAAATTAATATGTGTAATAGTCGTCTTTAATTTTATATAAATAGTTTTTATGTTATTAGCAAATAATTATTTTAGGAGTATTTCTTGCTTTTTCAAATTTAAATTATGTGCTCATTTTTCCCTATTGATGTCTTAATTTTTGCTTATTTCTTATTTATACTACTCAATTCTCTATTTTCTTTTATCATTTATGCTGAAAACACATTTAAGACGAACGACGAATTTTTCGTTGGGAATATTCGTCGAAATGAAAATGCGTACAATCAATGCGTAGACGAAATTCGTTGTGCGTAACAAACTCTGCGCTAGGTTTATTTCTATTTTTAACCGACTTCAAAAAAGAAGGAGGTTATACAATTCGGCTGAATGTTGCTTTTTTTATATTTGTGCCTCCAGAACTCAGTCATTTCAAATCCGATTTTAACAATTTTTGTTAATATGATAGATTATGCTTACAGATTGGTCCCGTTTTAAAAACAGTTCATAATCTTAAAAATTAAAGGGTGTCCCAATACAACATACATATTTTTTACGTGTATTATTAACTGTAAAGGGTGATTATGTAAAATTTAAAATGACTGTGTCTTACTATAGCCCCCAATAACAAAAAGTTATACAAAAATAAATCGAAAAATTAAAGGGTTCCCCCATAATTGATAAAAATTTACTTATATGGGCCTATCTTTTGAACCGTTACAGACAAACGCTTGTAAATTGGACAGAATGTTAATTGCTATGGGCGTAATTGTAACAAGTATTAATATTACAAATTATATATTAAAGGGTGCGCCAATAGTTCATTAAATTTAATGCATATGGCCATACTTTTGAACAGTTGTAGACAGAGGCTTGAAATTTACAATGAACCTGAATTGCTAAGTCCGCTAAAGCAACAAGTATAAAATTTGCGGTTGGAAGTTAAAGGGTGTTCCAATAGTTGATGTAATTTCAAGTATGTGACTAAATTTTTGAACCGTTATAGACAGAATGCTGAAACTTAAAAGGGAAGTATATTGCTTAGCCCGCTATTTCAGTGAGTTTATAATTTTAACTTAGATTTGATGTAGATGTACTTTAATGGGCCTATCTTTTAAACCTTTAATATATAAATGCTTCCAAACTGGATAGAATGTCGATTGCTATGGCCGTTATAGTAACAAGTGTTAATAAATAAAATTGTGAATTAAAGGGTGCGCTAATAGTTAATTAAATTGTATGTATACGGCCATACTTTTTAACGGTTGTCCACATAGTATATGTAATTTGGAGTGTGTTGCCGAACTTTTGAACCATTATAGACAGAACGTGTAACTTAAAAGGGACCTGCATTTCTAAGCCTACTATATCAAGGAGTTTATAACTTGAACTTAGAAATTAAAGGGTGTCCCATAATTGATGTAGATTTACTTATATAGGCCTATCTTTTGAACCGTTATAGACAGAACGCTGAAACTTAAAAGGGACCTGTATTTCAAATCCCGCTATATCAACGAGTTTGAAATTTGAATTTAGAAGCTAAGCGGTGTTCCCAAAATTAATGTTGAACCGTTATAGGAAGACGGTTGAAATTTACACAGAACCTGGTTGCGAAATCTACTACAACAGCAAGTATATAATTTGGAAATTAAAGGGTGACCCTTAAGTTGCTGTAACTTGATGTATATTGCCAAACTATTGAACAGTTGAACAAGTATAAAGTTTGGCCAAACTCTTGAACCGTTATAGGCAGACAGATGAAGTCTGTTTTAAAGTCGGTTTTTTTGCCAGAATTATTTATGTCGACGAACGACGCACAGTTTCGTAAAATAAAAAAAAAATAAAAAAAAATCTGGAGCTTCTAAACTGCTTGCCAGATTTTCATAAAGAAAACTGCGAATTACAGAAGAAGTCATAAGCTTTTCGCCTATTGCATTTGGATACACTGTGTCACTACAAGGTAGTACCACAGGGCGCCAAAGTAGGTAACCTCGAATTTAAAAAACGTTTCAGAGCTTATAATTTTATCAAAAGTGAACCGATTTGAAAAATTCTTTTAGCAATGTACATAGATAGATAAAGGAAAATCGTGCTTGGAGTTTGCATGGTATCTTTTATACTTTTAGAGAAATACGACTTTTTCGAAATTTTTTAGTTTTTCATCTGTAGTTATTTAAAACTACAAGATAGAATTATTTTAAAACAGATTTAGAAAGCTAATACTATAAGAAATAACTTGTAGAAAAACTTTTTTCTTTGACTTCGTTATTTTAGTGGTAATATTTTTTTCAATTTTAAATTTCATAAAAAGTTTAAAAAAGGTGAAGTTTTGGTCAAAAAGTACTCTCAGTTTTTTAAGTAGATTTTGACAGATTTTTAGTAAATTTATATAACTTTTAATTTTTTTTAAGACAAGGCCTTGTGTAATCCATCTGAAGTGTTTTTATGGAACTTTTGTTAAGCATTGTTCGAATATGGGTAATTTTTTTTACAAAAATCCAAAATGTTCGAGACTGTAAAAAAATTGCACTCGGATTTTCATTATTTTTATGGCCAACTATTCTAGAACGATTGGCTTTCAATAGCTTCCAGCATTTTGTAGACATCCTACGCATAAATGAGGTCTGGGGAGGCGATTGAAGAAAAAATTAAAATTTTCGGTAATATCAAAATCAAAAATTTATTATTCGGAATCTTTTAAAATTTAATTGATTTACTTTATTCGTGCTTGATTCCTTCAAATATAAATATTTCATGAGAATATCATGAAATATTTATTATTTTAAACTAAACTACAAAATGAAATGTATTACTGCGGGGAAAGCATATCCATGATATTCTCATGAAATATTTATATTTGAAGGAATCAAGCACGAATAAAGTAAATCAATTAAATTTTCGGTAATATATGGAAAAAAGAAATTTTTTTACCATACAAACTCCAAGCATGTTTTTCCATCATTTATCTATGCACATTACTAAAAATAAAAATCGGTTCACTTTTGATAAATTTATAAGTTATGAAACACTTTTAAAATTCGAGGTTACCAGCTTTGACGCCCTGTGGTACTACCCTGTGCTGACACAGGGTGTATCACGCCACTGTGTGACGTATACTTTTCTGTCGGGGGACCGTTTTTCTGATTATTTTTTAAAGTGTTATATTTCTTTATTTTTTAATTTTTATCAAATTACACTGTCCAACAACATTTTTGGAACAGAATAGCGACCCTATAATTCTGAAAGGGTTTGTTGAGTAGATCATTTTTGTAGAACAAACTTATGGTCCAGCACGTCTGAGTTTTTTTTTACAGTGGGTCAAAGTTTTAATTTTTTGGTCGAAGCGAGCATTATACTGTATGCAAAAATGCTGTAAGTTAATGTCTGAGAGAATTCTTATGGTCTGAGTTATATTGTGGAATTGTATGAGGATTATTTTTGTGGAAGATCTTAGCCCTCTAACTGGTCCCTTTATGGGTCAATTTGACCCTTTTTTCGCGAAAATAAAAAAAATCCTTTAAAAAAGGACATT
The DNA here is from genome assembly GCA_916610165.2 of Gymnosoma rotundatum. Taxonomy (NCBI): domain Eukaryota; kingdom Metazoa; phylum Arthropoda; class Insecta; order Diptera; family Tachinidae; genus Gymnosoma; species Gymnosoma rotundatum. The sequence continues at coordinate 33,522,000 of OU744340.1, forward strand.
TAAGGATTAAAATATTGCTTGAAAATGTTTGCCGAAAAATTTCAGTGGGGGTCACCAAAGACACCATTGTTGTAAAAAAAGCTCTTGACGCTCAATTAGTAAAATTATACACCAACATATACAAAACAGGTAAAAATAGCGTCAAGTTCGGCCTGGCCAAACACTGAGTTCTCGCGTCTAGTCAGCTGTGACTTACAAATCGGGTGTGATATTAATTAAAATTAATAATAAAAAATAAAAAAAAAAAAATTAAGCATAATTGAGCTACTCGGCAGTACGTATCGGGTGTGACTTTTACTAAAATTGATATAAAAAAAGAAAAATTGAAGCTTAAATAAGCATGGTGGATTCTGTTTGCAAATTAGGAGATTAGTTTTGTTTTATTTGTGGACATTTTACGCACCATCAAAACAGAAGAAAGATATTCCCTATCATTGAAGAACCATATTTTCTTTTCTTTGGAATACGATTTTTATCTGAAGCTTGGATACCAAAAACTTTATGTACTACTTGCGAAAGTGGTCTTTTGACCTGGTACAAAGGCGGTACTAAGGCGTTGCCATTTTCTGCGCCTATGACATGTCTTGAACCTGAAGATTACAAATCAGATACATGCTATTTCTGCGTAAATTACAAATTTGGTAGAAGCCAAAGCCACTACGCGATAATGACATACGAAGCAACAAATAATGTCATTTTACCAGAAGTGCACTGTGAAGATGTTCCGGTGCCTCAACCGCCTACACATATATTTTCGGCCAATATGACATATGCCAATACAGAAATAACAGCGGCGACAGATATAAGTTACTTGCCTCTTGATGATTTAAGCATATGTCCTAATTTGATAGACCAAGCTTATTTTGAAGATCTTGTAAGAGATTTAGGACTAACAAAAGAGAAAGCTGAAATATTATGTTCCAGATTGAAAAACAGGAATGTGATAAAAGCTGATGTAAAAGTTACATTTCCAAGAAAAAGACACGCAGATCTGGAAAGTTATTTTAAAAAATCAGAAGAACTCGTATACTGTTGCAGTATTGAAGAGGTTCTAAAATATCTAAAGCTTCCACTGGACTCTTCCGCTTGGTGACTATTTATAGATAGTTCAAAACACAGCTTAAAAGCAGTTTTACTGCACAATGGAAATCAGCATCCATCAATACCGGTTGCGTATTCCACAAAAAAAGGAGGAAACATACGCAAATATTTCAAATCTCTTAAATAAAATTGAATACTATAAATATAAATGGGAAGTATGCGCAGACTTCAAAATGATTGCAATATTGACTGGAATGCAAACAGGATACACAAAATATATGTGCTTTCTTTGTAAATGGGATTCACATGCTACCAGCAGCCATTATCATATTAAATATTGCGAAGAACGTAAAGAAAATATTATTGGTAACTTAAATGTAATCCATGAATCCCTTGTCCCAAAAGATAAGGTCATACTTCCACCGCTGCATATTAAGTTGGGCGTGGTGAAAAATTTTATTAAAAGCTTAAAACACAAGGAAATGCTTTCAAACGCATTCAAACAATTTTCCCCAGATCATATGCAGCAAAATTAAACGAAGGTAAAATACTGTTTTAAGAAATAATTTATTTCATTTAATGTAAATTACCTTTTCTAGGAATGCTCGTTGGACCCGATATAAGAAAATTATATTAAGATGAAGAATTTTATGGTCATCTGTCAGATATGCAAAACACAGCATTTGACTTTATGCAGTTGGTTATATCAGAATTCCTTGGAAACTCAAAAGCACAAAACTATTCAGAAAATATTGAATGCATGCTAATCGGTTTTAACAATATTGGCGTTAAGATGTCACTAAAGCTGCATTTTCTGCACTCTCATCTCAATTTTTTTAAAGAAAACCTTGAACCGGTTTCAGATGAACACTGTCAAAGGTTTCATCAGGATATAAAGGTATTGGAAGAAAGATTCAAAGGGAAATCCCAAAGTGTAATGCCTGCTGAATACTTATGGGGCTTGCACAGAAACCTTGACCCATCGGAACATTCACGTCAAGCTAAATACAGGAAAACATATTAAGTTTAATCTTTAATCCAATGTCATACTACTGCTATTTCCTAATTCCCTTTTACTCGAAAATTTTAAGAAAGAAAATATAAATATTTACATACTAAATAAACCACTATTAAAACAAAATTATAATTTTTTAATAGAAGTTGCCATGTAATTTTGCCAATTAATCGTAAAAAGCTTTTTTTACAACCATGGTGTCTTTGGTGACCCCCACTGAAATTTTCCAGCAAACATTTTCGTATAATATTTTAATCCTTAAATGTCCTTTTTAAAAGGATATTTTTTTATTTTCTCGAAAAAAGGGTCAATTTGACCCATAAAGGGACCAGTTAGAGGGTTGAGATCTTCCACAAAAATAATCCTCATACAATTCCACAATATAACTCAGACCATAAGAATTCTCTCAGACATTAACTTACAGCATTTTTTTCATACGACCAAAAAATGAAAACTTTGACCCACTGTAAAAAAAAACTCAGACGTGCTGGACCATAAGTTTGTTCTACAAAAATGATCTACTCAACATACCCTTTTAGAATTATGGGGTTGCTATTCTGTTCCATTCAAAAAGTCTTAATTTGTTGGACAGTGTTATTATTTGAAGTGTGAATATTATAAATGAATAGAAATTATTTTCGCTTAAATTCATTTATTTCTAATATTTAAATTATAAGCACGCAAGGCACAGCGAGCATTCATGCTTACTTCATAACAATCAAAATGATACTGGAACAGCATCTATAATGTTATGAGTAAACAAGTAAGAATGACTAAAAAAAAATTTGCATTCGTGTTCAATCGATGATTAAAACAAAGCAAAAACAAATGTACAAGACGAAATACAGAGAGAATAGTAAATAAATACGTTGGTTTCTGTGTAAATTTCGTCTAACCAAATTAATGTTGATATGAATATTCTTGTATTCTTATTTACAAAGTTAGTTGGTTAAATAGATGATGTTTATAAAAACACACAACTGAGGTAGATAGATGCGAAGAATGCTGATGAAGGTCGTAGCGGTACAGAAAGTGCAGCATTTCATACTGCTAGCGTGTAATTTTTCTTGTTTTCTTTGGAAAAACGTCCGCATACATTTGTAAAAATAAATTTTCTTTCTAAAAAAATAAATGAACTTAAGCCAAAATAATTTCTATTGTTTTATTTCTGTTTAACTAAAAATATATTTACTTTTTATTTATAGTCCATACATAAAAAATATACTATTTTTAACATATGCTTAATTTTATATTCTCTTTTATATTGTGTTCAATTATTACTGCCGTATTCACAAAAACTAAACAATTTTGAAGCGTGTTTTATGACATATTTAGAATTTTATGAATACGGTATTAAGTTTTTAAATGAATTATTATTTCTTTTTTTTTAAATTTTAGCTTAAGTTCGTTATTAATTGTGATAAATTTGAAAGATAACTGTAACACTTAGATTCCAGCAGTATCAAATGCACTCTGGTTCGCTACAACCTTCGTCAGTATTTTTCGTATATATCTACAAGGTATAAATCGATTGTAACTAGTATTTAGATGAAACGAAATATGAGAAATTTTAATACTTTCATAAAGTATTTTTGATATATTTATTTCTCTACAGAGTCGTTACTTATTATAAGTCTTTGTTGACAACGAAATATTTGGCTACACTACATTTTTCTACTGGCTATACAAAAACTGAAAAAATAACAATTTATTTATATACAAATATTTCAAATAAAAACCATATGAAAATTAAAGTTTTTTTTTCAAATACATGGTCACTCAAGTAAGTGGCATATGTAAACAAAAATATATTTTCAAGTTTATTTATATGTATGTATATAATTTTGTCGTACTTATTATGTTTTAGTCGACAAATTTACGCAAAGATAGATGAATGACGAATTCATAGGACGCTGCCAAATTCGTCGCTCGTCCCAGTTATGTTTATACCATAACATTATACTTGAAAGAAAGATTAAATTTTGACACTCCATTACAAGCTTTCAATGAATAAAGACTAACTAACTTAAAATCTCATTAACAGTTTAATTATTCAATAATTATAAAGTAATATATGTGGGCGAAAATTACGCTTTGATTTTAGCAGTTTGTTCAAAGTCCCATATTAATGATTAAAAGAAAAATATAAAAACAATTAAGGTCGATTATGACAAACCCGTCTGATTCCGGCACTTTGTTTTAATATAGAATTTTTAAACTAATTCGAGTCTCATCTCCTACATATGGTAGTTCCTTTTTTAAATGTTTCTTCTTCAGGAACTTATATTTTTAAGAAGTTTCATTTTTTCCAAGAGTGACTTTCTAAAACACCCTCGTTACTTTTACCCAGCCACAAAGCATTAATCCTAATGGAGAGTGTATAACTATGACTTTGGTGATAATATCTATATAAAATCACATCTTCGTCTCTTGTATAAAATGAAACAAAAGAAACTTAGAAGCAAACGAAGGAACGACTGAGTCAACTTACAAATATTTTAAATCAGTGGTGTCACACTAGCACTAGCACACAAGCACTGGTGGTAACACACAACATTTAATTTTAAAATTTATCGTTTTTTGCATACTGCATGATTTTTTAAATAATACAACAATTTACATAAAATTTAAAAATTCATCTTTTCTCCTCAAATAGTTGTTAGTGTGCTAGGCAAAACATTTGGAGACTATTGGCTTGATTCCACCCGTAATAGAATAACGTTTCTAATTATATTGTCACATTTATTAAATAAATGAACAGGAAGCAATGAAAACAGGCACGAACTAAACACATCAATAATACGATTTTTAACAAGGCACAGCGGCGCTGAAAGTAAATCATATACTAAAAGAAATATATATACATACGAGGGCTGCTATATATATTTCTGGCCTGGCAACACTGAGTGCTGCCAAGTGCAATCTGACATTTCCATTGGAAAGTTTGTCATTTTTAAGCATAAGCGTACTCAAAACGTTTTGACGTACGACCATTATTTGTGTTGTTTACAGTGACTTGAAAAAATTAATATAGAAAAAAATGGAATTAACTCGTGAACATTTTCGTGCCATCATTTTTCACAACTTTCGACGTGGATTATCACGACAAGAGTGCATTAATGAACTTAAATCTTTGTATGGCGATGAAGCACCATCCTATAGCACTGTGACAATTTGGTATAATGAATTTAATCGTGGCCGAAGCTCGCTCAAAGACGAATTCCGTTAAGGTCGTCCAAAAACGGCTGTTGTGCCAGAGAACATTGACACCGTGCGTGAACTCATAATGCAAGATCGACAAGCGACATACCGAGAGATAGAGACATCCTTGGACATTTCTTCCACCAGCATACATTCGATACTGCATGAACATCTGGCCGTAAAAAAGGTTTGTTCTCGTTGGATCCCGCACAATTTGGAAGTCGCTCAAAAAAGGCTCGTGTCGATTGGTGCAAAGAAATGTTGCAAAAATACGATTGCGGTGCTTCAAAAGACGTATATAAGATCGTCACAGGTGACGAATCATGGATCTATGCGTATGAGCCCGAAACGAAACAACAATCGACCGTGTGGGTCTTCAAAGACGAGCAAAATCCAACGAAAGTTGTTCGTTGAAGAAGCACTTCGAAGCAAATGGTCGCCTGTTTCTTCGGCAAAACTGGTCATGTGGCGACTGTTTCGCTTGAGCAACGTAGGACGGTCACTTCTGAGTGGTACACTACAATTTGTTTGCCTGAAGTCATCGGTGAAATTCGAAAAACCAATAAGAGAAGACGAATCATTGTTCACCATGACAATGTGAGCTCTCACACATCGGCTCAAATCAGAGCGTTCTTGACCGGCCAAAACGTCGAATTAATGGGTCAGCCCTGACTTGGCACCTAATGACTTCTTCTTGTTTCCGCACATCAAGAAAAAAATGCGTGGTCAACGATTTTCGTCGCCAGAAGAAGCTGTTAAAGTGTTCAAAAACCATATTTAAGAGGTGTCTCAATCGGAGTGGAAAAAGTGTTTCGACAACTGGTTTGAGCGCATGCAAAAGTGTATAAATCATGCTGGAGAATAATTTGAAAAACAATAAAGCCATTTTTGATTATAAATATTCGCATTTTCACTATTAGGCCAGAAATATATAGAGCAGCCCTCGTATATGTAAATAATTTTTATACTTTTAGTGCACATAAAATTGCGCAAAATAAATATGTTTCCTGCTTGTAAATGAAATACCGTTATTTTGCGATTTTATTTTCTTCAAAGCAAAGATAATAAAGCAAAGCTCATGATAGTTATGAAAATTAAAATAGTATTATCACACACCAGTGGTGAGCTTGAGTTACGCCCAGGGCACAGAACTCTTAATATTAACATATATATAAAAATAAGATAATAAGATCAACAATAGGATTATAATAGATTAATCATACTGATTACTATGTATACATTTTACTGGCTTTGGAAAAAGCAAATTTATCAATAATAACATCAAAATGAAGTTTAGAGTACCTATGATTTGGCAAGAACAAAAAAACATCATAACGACTGTCTTTTTGTATAACCAGTATACACAATCTCCATTATTCGAAATATCCCAATAATTATTCTTCCAAAAAACATATAAGCCATTCACCAAATGTTCTAATACCAATTCTTCAACAGGCGAAAAGAAAACTCAAGAGGATCAAAGTATAGAACATAGTTTTTGCAAGTTTCTTCGGATGATGACATTGAATATTACGGAGAAACCTCAAATACCATGAGATGTTTTTACAAAAAGAGGTAAATGATTTTATTAGAGACTTAAATTTATCAAAAGAGCGTGCAGAGTTGCTTGCATCGAGATTAAACTAAATAAATGCTTTTTCTCCTATGTACGAATTACTGAATACCGCATGAGAGAAAGAATATTATAGATTTTTTTTCTTCTGATTAAGATTGTGTTTATTGTAATGAGGGAGTGGTTTGCTGACAGTAATAGGCTTGAAGACCAATACGGCAATCGATTTACACCTCTTTATTGACAATAGTAAAATAAGTCTTAAAGCAGTCCTTTTACAAAATGACAATAAACATGCTTCTATTCCAATCGCTCACTCTACATGTGTGAAAAAATATGAGGTCATATCTGTTCTTTTACACAAAAGAGAGTATGTTGATCATAAAAGCGTGAATAAATATTAACGTTTATTGGACCTTTATAATTAATTTTCTTTTTTAATTTTTTAAGCACTAGGTCAATTAAAAATAAAAATATTGTTTAATATTTTTTCATAAAATAGGAAAAAAAAAATATTAATTTTAGGTTTTTTAATACACAACATTAAATTGAAAAAATTTGTCAAACAAACTTTAAACACCAAAAGATAAAAAATTGTAACATTTTAACATATGTATGTATATGTATGCATGTACATTCTCTGTTAGCATTTTTTTAATTATTGATCATATTCGAGTCTTTTTTGACTCTTATAAATGATTATAATAATATTATTTATTATATTATGCTAATGTCCGATAACATTTTTAAATAAAAATGCAATTTATTCGTTGGTTGGAAAAGCAGGTATCTATACGTATTTCGCCGGTTGCTTAAGCCAGCTCATCAGGAAACCTTTATACAAAGTTTTAGAAATTTTCCCTACATAATATACATTACATAATATAATAAATTATAAATATAACAATATTATATTATAACAATTATAAGCTCCTTGTTATAGCGGACTTAGCAAAACATGTCCCTTGTAAATTTCAGCTGTCTGTCTATAACAGTTCAAAAGTCCGGCCACATACACCATATTATATCAACTATTGGGACACCCGTTTATTTCTATATCCAAATTTTATACTTCTTGTTATATAGAGTTAGTAATACAGGTTCTTTGTAAATTTCAATCGTCTGTTTATTAGTATGGCCATATACCAAATTAAATAAACTATTGGTGCACCCTCTAATTTATAATTTTAAAAATTTTCAGTTGTTACTATATTTGTCACAGCAATCGACATTGCGTCAAATTAACAAGCGTTTGTCTATAACAGCTCAAAAAATAGGCCTAATTTCTAAATTGACCCCTTTAATTTCTAAATTTAAATTATATAGCGGGCTTAGCAATACAGTTCCCTTTTTAGTTTCAGTGTTCTGTCTATAACGGTTCAAAAGTTAGTTCACATACTTGAAATTACATCAACTATTGTTACACCCTTTATTTCCAAATCCAAATCTTATACCTTTTGTTATAGCTGACTTACCAATACAGGTTCGTTGAACATTTCAAGCGTCTGTCTTTAACTCTTAAAAGGTATGGCAATATATACCAACTTACATGAACTATTGGCGCACCCTTTAATTTACAATTCTTAATATTAATACTTGTTACTATAACGGCCATAGTAATCGACATTCTATCCAATTTGCAAGCGTTTATCTATAACGGTCCCAAAGATAGGCTTATATATGTAAATCTTCATCAATTATGGGAGACCCTTTAATTTTTAGATTTATTTTTGTATATTTTTTTGTTTTTGGAAGCTATAGTAATACGCAGTCATTTTAAATTTTACAGAAGTGCCCTTTACAATTCATAATACAAGTAAAAAATATGTATGTTGTATGGGGACACCCTTTAATTTTTAAGATTATAAACTGTTTTTAAAACGGGACCAATCTGTAAGCATAATCTATCATATTACCAAAAATTTTCAAAATCGGATCAGAAATGACTGAGTTCTTGAGGCACAAATATAAAAAAAGGAACATTCAGCGGAATTGTATAACCTCCGTCTTTTTTTGAAGTCGGTGAAAAAGACAATTTCTTGATGTAGAAACTGTAAATAAATCGATAAATCTTAAAAAAAATGTTTTTATTTTATTGTAAACTAGAGCTCAAGGCAAGGCAAATTGAATATTAGGTAGTCTTTTTAACACATGTGTTTTTTATATCATGAGAAAGGTAAGATTATCCTTTTAGAGAGTTATGCGGAATCTTTTTGCGCTTAGAATACGTCAGCATGTTTCGCCCAACGTTTTGAAATTTTGTGGTTTTTCTTCAATGGAATTTGAGAAGTTAAGGATATTGATCTATAAAAGTGCATTATAGATCATATAGGTTAAAACATTTAGCTATTTAGTCAATCTCTTCCAGTTTTGTAGATCGACTAATATTAGACGATTGCAAATTCCTAGATTTAATCCCATATTGGAGCTTTCATTTTGTATGACAGTGGTATGTTTTACCAATATATTTGAGGATGCTTATAAGATTTAAACTATTTCATGAGCTTTCGAGGAATAGTTTGTTTTTATAGGCATGAATTCATATATTCTGTACTCATATGTATATGAATGAATATATTTTGCAATTTTTTGTAACAGGCTTTTGATATATTTTTTCCCTTTTTAAATTAGTGAAAAAATTTTTTATTACGAGTATATATGTATTTGTTTCTATTGGTATTACTTTTAGTTTTATTATTAATTTAAATATTTTTCTTTTTTATTAATTTTTTTAATTATAAAATTGGGTAGTTGTTAAATATTAATAACTTGTAAGCAGAATATTGTTACCGATTATGGCCAAGAGGCTAGGTTATTGAAAATATCTAAATAACTAAAAATAAAATATTTTAACTGCACTTCTTGCGCACTCTTTTCACTTTTAATACAAATATTTTTCATCATTTAGAAGCTTTTGAAGAGGTCTTTCAGGAAATACAATTTTTTTAAATTATATATAGTACGCAGGAAAGCATTTTTTACTTTATTAATGAATTTAATATTTCTTATCACATTTCTATTCCAAATTCATATACATAAACGTTTACAAATTATTTTACTTAATACTGGATTATAAAAAAAACAAATATAATTATTGCGAAAAAAACCGACTTCAAAACAGATTGCATCTGTCTGCCTATAACAGTTCAAGTGGGACACCCTTATTATATTTTATACTTGCTGTTATAGCAGACTTACCAATACAGGTGCAAATTCCAAGAATCTGTCTATAACTGTTAAAAAGTATGGTATTATACATCAAATTAAATGAACTATTAGCGCACCCTTCAACTTATAATTCTCAATATTAATACTTGTTACTATAACGGCCATAGCAATCGACATTCTGTCCAATTTGCCAGCGTTGGTCTATAACAGTTCAAAAGATAGGCTCATATAAGTAAATCTTCATCAATTGTGGGACACCTTTTAATTTCTAAATTCAAATTATAACTCGTTGATATAGCGGATTTAGCAATACAGGTCCCTTTTAAGTTTTAGCGTTCTGTCTATAACGGGTCAAAAGTTTGGTCACATACACAAAATTACATTAACTATTGGAACACCCTTTAACTTCTAAACCCAAATATTATACTTGTTGTTAAAGCGGATTTAGCAATACAGGTTCGTGGTAAATTTCAAGCGTCTTGCTACAACTGTTCAAGAGTCTGGCCATAAACATAAAATTTCAGGAACTATTGGCGCACCCTTTAATTTATAATTTGTAATATTAATACTTGTTACTATAACGGCCATAGCAATCGACATTCTGTCCAATTTGCTAGCGTTTGTCTATAACGGTTCAAAAGGTAGGCTCATATAAGTTAATCTTCATCAATTATGGGGGCACCCTTTAATTTTCAGATTTATTTTTGTGTAATTTGTTGTTTTTGGGAGCCATAGTAATACGCAGTTATTTTAAATTTTACAGAATCGCCCTTTACAGTTCATAATACACGTAAAAAATATGTATGTTGTATGGGAACACCCTTTAATTTTTAAGATTTTGAGCTGTTTTTAAAACGGAACCAATCTGTAAGCATAATCTAACATATTATCAAAAAATTTCAAAATCGCTTCAGAAATGACTGAGTTCTGGAGGCACAAATATTAAAAAAAAGCAACATTCAGCCGAATTGTATAACCTCCTCCTTTTTTTGAAGTCGGTTAAAAATAAATAAATCCTCTGGCTCTGAACGAGTTAATCGTTTTTAAACCCTTTTAGTATTTTCTAAAAGATCTTCTCAAAAGCTCTAAAAAAATATCCATATAGAACTTTGTCTTCCAAAATATAGCACATAATTGCTATTTTTTATGAAAAGCTCAGAAGCCCATAACTCGGATAATATGGGCGAGCGCAAATTTTTTTACTAGATATTTTTATCTCCTTTTTTAATTCTCTATCATTCCATATATTTGTTTTTTAGATCGGAGTTACTTCACTTAGCTAGATTTGTCCCAAAATAAGTTTACCAAACACACATCTCTAACTAATTTCTTTTTTGTTTGGATGTTTTTTGGACTCGATTAAAGTGGATAAAATAGGCAAAGATAATAAGGCAAGTGTATTGTTTAGGAAATAAAACTATTTATTGTTTTGTAAATTTCAAAAAGATGTAAATTGTGCACCGGATTACCACATTAGAAATGTTTTGCTTTTCAATTAAATTGTTAAACAAAATCAATCAGCTGTTGCTTAAATGTATTAGTTAGTTGACATTTAGTTACAGCTTTACCTCGAATTAAGTGATAACTTTTTGCGATCTTAAACATTTTCTTTCGAATTGTCTTAATATTTCCATGTAAGATGGGAAAAGATTAAATCAAATTTGGCAACCATGCGTTATGATTGGTCTTATTAAGGACTGATACATGGTTATCTTGATTTTTGTTTTTATCTATTTAGAAAAAAATAGTTTCTTGTTCATAAAGAACGCGTTACGAGCTTTTGTAATTTGAATTTTAATGTGCTAAATAAAATATAAGAATTTATCTAGATTTATGCCTAGATATTTAACAACTTCCTTATTTGGGATGCTAATATTATCCATAGATTTAATATTAAATGATTTCTATTTGCGTTTTATATTGTTGTTACATTTACCCACAGTGGATAGAAAAAGTATTGTCTCACATTTATTAACATTAATTTTCATTTGCTAATCTATCGTATATTTTTCTATAATATAAAAGTTTTTTTGTAGTTTATCATTAATTTTTTATTTATTTTATTATCCGAATGATATATTATTATATCATCAGCGAACCCCATTATATTCTCAACTTTGCTTAACCTGGGTAGATAATGAATTTTTACCTTTAATTAGTGTACGAGTTTTAATAGATGTACATTTTTTTATCGAAATATCTAATATTATAAGAATAATTAGTGCAGCATATATATGGATATATAGTATTGAGCTCAATAGCGAAATCGAATCTGATAGTGATGAAACTGATAATGCAGAACTTTTAACACAAATAATAACTCTTTTACTAGCTAAGATGGAACCAAATGGTATAAGAACACTTATACTTTTATTCGTCAACGAGCCCATAATATTATTGATGACTCATCTGGAATGGGGCCTACATCAGTTACAAAAAACTTATCTCCATTGGTTACATTTTTTTGCATTATTAGCTCTCCGATAAGAGGCTTAATCTGCAGACTTTCAAACAAGAAATCTGAAGACTTCTTTATTTCTTATAATGCCAAAAGTCCTGGCAAACACCCTCTTAAATGGACTAAAATTACTGGCATTGAATTCACAACCTTCCTAGGATTTTTTTTAAGTTAGCTTTGGAAGCAAAATGATTTTCCCCTTTATCGTGTGACACTGTCTATTAATCGATTCCAACAACTTTTAAATTTTATTTGTTTCAAGAATCATATGACAAGAGTTGCTCGCTAGTCTGCAGATAAAGCAGCTCCAATAAGAGATAAATTTGAAATGATAAACTTAAATTTGAAAACTCATTTTCGACCTTAATGTATAACTGTTGAGGAGCAGCTATATGGTTATCGAGGTCGCACAAAATTTCACTCAGTATATGCCTTGCAAACCAGCAAAGTATGGTATACAAATTTGGTGGGCTTGCAATTCACATACTACGTATCCCCTAAATAGACAAATGTACATCAGAAAAAAGGGTAATTGTAGAGACGTGAAACAAAGAGAACGCGTCTTGAAGGACTTAGCTGCTCCTAACAAAAATTCTGCACGAAATGTGACGGTAGATAATTTTTACTTCGCAATATTGTTGAAGAACTTATAAAATAGAAAATTGCTATTGTCGGAAAAAGAAAAACAAACGATATATACTCGAACAGTTCAAAGCGTCCAAAAATCGACAATTATTTTCGAGTGAATTTAGATTTGGTCCGAATGAAACCATGACTTCTATGTGCCAATAAAAGGAAAGGCGGTAGTTTTACTTTCATCTATGCATCGTGACTCTGGTATTACGGGCTCAACGCAGAAGCCTGGAATTATTTAATATTACAACAAAACACTAAAGAAGGCATTGACGCAAAATGCTATCACAATATTTAACCAAACGACCAACAACACGTTGGCCTTTGGCTGCTGCATTCGATACCAAAACTCAAAAAAGAAGAGAGCTACTCGGCAAGAATGCTTCAAATGTAAAAAGCCAATGTGTGCTGCTCATTGCCAAAACTGCTACAAGGACTCAAGTTCACAAAAATACAACTTACGAGAAAAAATTTGCTGATAAAGTATTAAAACGATGTAAGTTTTCATAAAATTTAATGTATGTATCTACCAGGGTATATACTTATATGTCCGTATACACAAAAACACAAAATATAAAAAAAATTCCGCAATTTTACTATATAATATATATATATATATATATATATATAAAAATGAATGTCTGTCTGTTTGTTTGTGCTTTATAGGAGGCCAAACCCTTGGACCGATCTTCCTCAAATTTTCACAGCATGTTACTGTGACTCTGGAAGGAATAATAGGCTATATGAAGTTTTAATTGGACAACGGGGCGTGGCACCGCCCATATAACCCAAAAATTTAAATCGTCATATCTTGGGCATTTTTTGAAGTAAATATATAAATACTTTTAATTTTATTTAATAACGAGGGGGGTAGCGAAGCACACCGGGTTCATCTAGTATAATATATTATTTAATTATTTTCTAAAAAGAAGGCAAGTTTTAATAACTGAGCTGAAAGCAATTTGACAATTGATGAAAAATGTGCAAATTATTAACGACTGAAAATCAAAATATCTACCTCGGTAGATACTATAAAAGCGAAGGTTAACAGTTCACATATGTATAAATTAAAGAGAATTGGCGCATTAACAGTGCCTTGTTGTAGACCATTATCACTATAAATCGTTTTGTGCTAACAAATTTTCCATTACAAAGTTTAATATTTTATTGTTTAACATATTATATATTAAAGATAATAAGTAAAATGAGAAACCCAAAGACATTATTTTAAAAACTAAACCAGGAATACATACATTATCGAATGCTTTTTCTAGGTCAATTAAGCATGCTCTGGTTGCTAAGGATTTATTTAGATTGTGTACAGCGTAAATTGTAGAGTGTTTATGTTTGAAGCCAAATTGTTTATTAGAAAAAAGCTTTTCTTCCTGACATATATTTACTACGTTGTTATTCACTCAAATTTTAAAAATTTTGCTTATGTTTGAAAGTAAACTAATAGCTCTTAAGTTTTTTGGTATACTTGTGTCTTTATCTTTTTTTGGTATTATCATTACCTTAGCTTCCTTCCACTTCCAAGCATGTCGAAAGTATGAGTTATTAAGCATGTTATTTAATAAGGTAAAATATTTTATTAACATTTCGTTCTTTTTCTTTTAGGAATCAGTTAAAATATGTTTCAATTTGTGTATGAAGTATATTCTGACCACCAATCTCTTAAAAAGCATTAAGTGTTTCAAAGTACGTTCCGATTAAGTCCAGTTTTTTTTAACTTCATCATTAATCAAATAATGTGTACCATTATTGTCTTTCTTCAATGTATCTATATTTATTCCAGAATTCCTAATTACAGTTTTGTCACTGATAGATACTTTAATGGCGTCAATTTTTAATGGCTCTGTGTATTTGAATTAGTTTTTGACTTCATTAAACCTTTCAGATTTATTGCCGAGATTAATATTCTCCAGCTTTTCCAGAAGATGTTTATTCACTGCTATACTAAAATTATAATTTATTAGTTTTCTAATAAATTTGAGTTTTGCTATAAGTAAGATTTTATTGATTTGGGATAATGTTATTTCTAAGCTGTTGTGTTTTTAAATTATGTTTACTATTTTGCTTTTTTCTGAATATAACTTTTTTATGCTATTAATAAGGAATTTATTAGTCTGATTGCCAATTTCGAATTTTCGAAAATCAATTTCTGAATTTGAGAGGTTTCTGTCATTAGGTATTGCATCAACACTATCTAATTCGTTTCTAATGTTGCATTTGAATTTTATTTCAATTTTTTTATAGTTAAGTTTGAAATCAGCTGATTCTTTCAACAGTGTTATTGGATGGTCTTTATCTATTACTTTTTTGTTGTCGATGCCATTTCTCATTTAATATTAACAATTTTGATCTCTGTATCTAACTGCCCTTTAATTTAAGTGCCTTCACCATCTAACATTTTATCCAAAAATTAATATATTTTTGTTTATACAAGGCTGATAAAAAGGTAAGTAAATATTATGTATTTATACCATTAAACAGAAAAAACATTTTTTATTTTTTGACTGCCGCAAATATTGAACACAGGGCAACCAGATTTGTAGTCAACGTGCTTACCACCTTCACAACAGCAGAAGGATGCACAATCAACCAAGAAATGTACGAAAACAGTATCATTTATGGCTTATAAAAGCAATGTATTTAATACTAATACAGTATACCACGGTTAAATACCCCACGCATAATTGATTTTTTCGTTTATTTACCTCGCGCCGTAAATCCCCGAATATTTATTATACATTTTCAAACAAAATTCCACGGCTTAATAACTTTCGCCTAAATACCCGATTCGGGTAATTACCTCAAAAAAAATTACCAGCACTGGCATATTCATTGATTTAAGTTAGTTTATTTACCCAAAGTACTTTTTGACAACTGTGTAAGAACTTCATTAAAGCACCTGTTAACTTTACGCTTGTTTTTTGTTGTCATTCATTGTTGGTGGTAAAATGTAAAATTTCTTAGTTTTTGATTATAAGTAAAAATATAAATTTTGTGGCCAAGTAAATCAAATTTTAAATAGTGCTTAAAGATATGCCTCCTACTAAAAATTTCTTTATCCATAAAGCAAAAACTTTTGTAGATTGTTATAAAATCGTTTTTTGTTTTGTCCTACTTATAATACAAATTTTTATATGTACAATAAAATGTTTTAGTTGATTTAAAATTCTGTTTTTTATATTCAAACTGAAATGTATGAGAATTCTGATAATTACCTTTTAGAGGCATTTAATAGTTTTCGTATAACTACCTCTGTGGGGTAAATAAACGTGGACCTTTAAATGCCTTCCCCGGATATATACCCAAAACAATCTGGTTTTATTAGTGAGGCATTTAACCGTGGAATACTGTATTAATAAAACTGGTATTAAGCTTGACGCAGGTGCCAGCGATCACATAGCAAATAACAAATCAATTTTCTCAAAACTAGAGTTGTTGGAAACTCCTGACAGTCAATCGTAATAGCAAAGCATGTTGGGGAAATTGAAGGTATTGAAATTATTATGAAGGATGTCCTATATGCTCCTGGTTTGAAAGGTAACTTATTGTCAGTAAGAAAACTTGCCAAATCTAAGCTTAAAGTCCGTTTTGTGGGCAATTCAGCCATTATCTTAACAAACACGCAAAAAATAGCATCAGCAAAGCTTTGTGGTAACCTTTGTGAAATACTTTTAAATTTTTCAAACCAAAATGCACTTTTGTGTTGCAAAGACAATAGAACAGTTACTTGGCGTAGAAGACTTGGGCATGCTGGTGTAACAGGTATGGATATTCTAGTAAAGCAAGCTCTTATACAAGATAATATGAATCCAAAAGATATTGGTTTTTGTGACATTTGTACTGAAGCCAAATAACCCTTTTAATTGGACCAGGACAAGAGCAACTCGTCTGCATCAACGTACTCATTCGGATGTTTGTGGTCCAATGACTCCAATAGCTTGGGATGGGTCAAAGTATTTCGTGTCATTTATAGATGATTATAGTCATTTTGCTATGATCTACTGCATAAAGAAAAAGTCAGAAGTGTTTTCAAAGCTAAAAGACTATGAAGCTTTATTTTCTGCCATGTTTCCTAATGAAAAGCTTTCAGCTTTAACGATAGATCAAGGTACGGAGTATTTATCTAAGGATCAACAATTTTGGTACAAAAGTAAGGGAATTCAGATAGAAACAACTATTGTAAATACACCTCAAGAGAATTGTGTATCCGAAAGGTTTAATAACACTGTGACTGAAAAATTAAGAGCACTGGAGTACCGAAAAACTTATGGAATGAAGCTGCATTTACAGCAGTATACATAATTAATTAAGCTCGTGAAAAATTAAAAACGCCAGCAGAAATGTGGTTTGGGATACGGCCAAAACTAGAAAAATTAAGAGTTTTTGGATGTAAGGCATTTTCTTGGATTCCCAATTCAAAACGTAAAAAGTTAGATTCGAAGAGTATGAAAACTATTATGATCGGCTATGGGCCCAACGGATATCGTTTATGGCACAGTGAAATATGAAACGTAATTATGGCTAGGGATGTAAAATTCGATGAAAACTGTTTTCCCTATGCAGAGTAAAATATTAACGTAAATAACTTTACAATAATACAAAGCAGCCACGAGCCAGAGGGGAAGAATACAATGCTGCGACTGGTGAGGAAAATTTGAGTGTTACAAATCATACCACACAAGATGATAGCAATCAAGTGTCTGTAAGTGAATTGCTCGCTAGCGATGAAGACAATGAAAGCATTGACCAAAATGTGATTCACGAGGAATTGCCTAGTGAGCCAAGAAGAAGTAAAAGGATAAATCATTTACCAAGTAAATTATTTGACTACATCACAGGTCACGAAGCTAGAGTTGTGCAAAATAATATTCTAGAAACTTTTAATGACATTCTTAATAGAGAAGATTCAAAGAAGTGACAAAAAGCTGTAAGTGATGAATTGGACGCTATAACCAAAAATCATGTCTGGGATCTGGTTGAACTTCCGCCAAAAACTAAGATATTAAATTCCAAATGGGTTTTTAGATTAAAGAAGGATAGTGATAGAAATCCAACAAAGTACAAGGATCGATTAGTAGTTAAAGGCTTCCTAAAACACATGGCATCGATAATTGGGAAACATATGCTCCAGTAGTGAAGCTAACGACTATTAGAATTGTTCTCGCTGTTGGTGTTTTTAGAGGATACCACTTCCATTATCTTAATGTAAAGACAGCTTTCTTGCATGGTGACTTGAAAGAAAATATATATATGGCAGTCCCTGAAGGTCTTAAAAGTAGTGGAAATAAAGCTTGCAAGTTAATTAAGTCACTGTATTGGCTTAAACAAGCACCAAAATGTTAGGACGTAAAAGCTTAACAATTTTCTGCTTCCCTTGGGATTTAAAAGGTCGAAATATAACTACTGCCTCAACGTGAAAATAGATAAAAAATCAGCTGATATTCCGATACGTTTTATAAGTAGACGATTTGCTAATAGCAGGGAACAAAACTGATTACATAAACTTTCTTGAAGAACAACTATCCAAGTATTTTGAAATGACTGATTGCGGCCCGCTGAAGATTTTTCTGGGTATGAATATGGACTCCGTAAACGGAAAATTTTCAAATTTCTAAGGAATCAAGCATTCGAAAAATATTAAAGAATGCTAGATTGTAATGCAGTAAAATCTCCAATGGAGAAAGAAATTCAATTAGAAAACTGTTGTCAAAAACAGGCACTAATAAACCTTACCGAGAACTTTCAGGAAGTTTTATGTATATTATGCTATGTTCTCGACCTGATATTTGTTTTAAATTCGGTTACTTAGGCCGTTATCAACAAAATCCTGCTGACACCCACTGGCAACACCTCAATCGTGTTGTAAGATACCTTAAAGGAATAATGAAAATGAAATTAAATTTAATGAAATTTTCAAGTGAACCTATTTTAGGATTTTCTGATGCAGGCTGGGCATCAGATAAATCAGACCGTAAAATAGTAAGTGGATATGTTTCAGGTGTATAGTTGCACAGTACCACGTGCAACAAGAAACAACAAACTGTTGCAACTTCTTCATCGGAAGCCGAGTATATAACTTTGAGTCTGGCAACAACTGAAGCGATATGGATATCTGGAGTTATAAAAGACCTAAAAGAGATTGATGACTATACTGTCAAGCTATTTGAAGACAATAGAGGCTGCATCGGAATGGAAAATAATCTGGAAAGCAAAAGAGCAAAACATATAGGCATAAAACACCACTTTATAAGGGATAACATAATAAATGGCAACATAAAACTTGAGCATATCAGCAGTGAGTTTCAGTTAGCAGATTTATTTACTAAATCATTAGGTATCAACAGATTTGTTAAACTACGAAATAATATAGGAATTATCAATTGAGAGGGGGTGTTGAAATACTTTGTTTTTTCAATCGAGTAGTAGTTTGTTTGTTTGTTTGTTTAAAATATAACTTATTTAATTTGTCATTATTAGAAAATTTGTAACACCGAACACTACAATAAAGGTTTTGTTCTTTCAATATAAAATAATAAAACTAAACTGCTAGTCAATTTATAAAACTATGCAATTTGTTTGCTATTGAAAATTTTCCTTTCCAGCCTCCCTTTTTTTGCGAAACATATCCTAAAGGTAAAAAATAAGTACCGTTACTTTTGTTTCAAAACATTTTAAATAAATGTTTGTAAATCTAAAAAAAATACACAATATTTTAGAAACTTTGTACATTTTTAAGCATCAAGGTTTTTATTTATAGATAAGAACTTAAAACGAGTATAATATTATTTTTTTTTTAAATAATTGTCATGTCATTTATATGTAAACAATAATAATCTTTCATTACCTGGACATTATACAAATATTCTTTTTCTTTGATCGCAGGTATTTCAATTGTCAAGCTAAGTTTTTACTATAAAATTTTTAACATAAATCTATTCGTTTTCAAGAACATTTTATATATATATATATATATATTTTTTTTTTTTTGACTCACAATTTTGTTTTGTTATTTATGTTCAAATGGCTTTAATATTTCCGCTGGCGACGTGCTTTATGTCCTGAAGTTTTCTATTGTTTCCCTTTTCATTTTCAAAACATGTAACGTTCATTCTTATTTTAATATAACTGGAACCTTTTCTGTACTCTCCTCTATGCTAAATTTTCGCATTTTTGCAGCGTTTGTTGTCTGCTCCAACTAAAGGATAAGATGTGATGCAGTTTTTTATGAATATTTGGCTGTAAGTAAAATGTTTAGTTATTTAAGGAATATAAAGGACATTTTATGTAGAACAATCAAGTATTCAAATAACGCCTTCTTTTAAGTCATTTTCTTACATTTAGATTTTAAAATAAAAGATTGAACTATTTGAAGGTTGCGAGTTAACTTACTTTGAGAAAATTTCTGGAGAGGTTTATAGGTCTATAACGTAAGGGAAAATTGTGTCATGTATAAGAAATCCCATAATAAGTAAAAAGTTGTAGGAGTGGGTCAATTTATTCTGGGGTGTAGTAGTCCTCCTCAGACATGTCTTTCTATGCCAATGGTTGATTGACACATACCAATGATGCCAAACTGTAAACTTGAAAGCGCATTAAAGTGAATGGGAATTTATGTTATAAAAAACAAGTAGAAGAAAACCATTTGATTATTATTATTATTTTCATAGACTTTACATTAACTAAACTGGACTATTTACATTGCATGTTTAAAGAAATACTTATTTTTGATATTTTTTTTAATAAAAGTTTGTCCTGGGGTAGAAAAAGTAATTTTAAGAAGAAAGTATGAAATGACAAAATCGGCGCTAAGCGATATTTTCAAACTTAGTATCGCTAAAGTGCTTCGAAATATTTTGTGATACCTAAAAACTTTGTTGCGGAATGGGAAAATATGGATGTCATAGATGATGTTATCAAAATTCCCATTATAAACCAATAACACTCTCAAGCATTAAAAAAAAAAAAAAAAAAAAAAAACTAGCCCATAAAACAAGTGTAAGTGTAAGTATCCCGGAAAACTTTGTACGTATAATAAAATATTTTTGTAAAAAAAAAGTTGAATAACATTTAACTGTTTTGTAGTTTTTTTGTAGTTCATTTAAAAAGCTTCCCTATGAAACCAATATTGGTTCATTCTCCCTAAAAATATTTGAAATATTGAAAATTTTATATAAAAACTTGAGGGATTCGAAACACTGAAAATATGAGATATCGAACACCGAACAAATTTTTAATCATTTGTAGCTACTGTGCTAAACTAGATTTGTTGCATTAAAGAGAAATAAAATACAACAAACTAATTTGAATAGTAAAGTATATAAAAGGTAAAGAACTCGGTATTCGAATACTTCTCATTTGATCTATGGCCAAAATAAACACCACCTATCTACATATCTAAACATATAATAAAACTGTAAATGGGTAATTTCTGTACATGAAATATTTTTTGAAAATTTTGATGTTTTCTGTAGTAAGTAATCGGTGTGGAATACTAAAAAACTATTTTAGGAATTCTGTCTGTCTGTGTTCGCGACACGTTAAAACTACTGGATGTATTTGAAAAAAATTTTGTGAGGATGTCCGTAAAAACCTTAATTCCAATATAGAATACGTTTTTTTTGTAAAAAAATTCATTTCGTAGAGAAAATAGAGATACAAATGTGAAAGCACTTAATTTTACCAATGTAATGGTACTAATTTTATTTATGTAAATAGAATTTTTAACACTGTCTTCGGATTTTTGGAACAGATATTTAAAAACTCATTTTCTTAATTTAAAATTTAGGAAAATTAGAAGTGATACGCAGTCGTGGGCACTGCTGGTTTAAAATAAAACAAGGAGTTCACGCCACATAACCTTAAAAATAAAATTGTTTAACGTAATTTTCATCTTATCAAAAATTAACTATTTATAAAAATGGTCTAGGCAAAAAAATTTTCAAAATTATGTTCATTAGTTACTAAATATCTTCAAATAATACTGAAATAATAGATCACGAATATTTGACATCTAGTCATTCTTTTCTACTCGTACAAACTAATTGACCGTGATTTTGAATTGTTAGAAATGAATATAAAGAAGTAGATTTGTTTATGCAATCCTGACTGTTATTATGAATTGATTAAAAAGTGATGAAAAGGAAGACATTTTTTGTACAACGAATGTCGCAACAGAATTTTATTTCAATAAAACCATTAGAAAAGTCGAAAACGTAAAGAGTGAAAAACACCTTATATGAATCTGTCCTTTGGTACAAAATATAATGGTTAAAAGTTTCAAGTTTATTTCCCAAATATTTACAGATTAAATTTTAACAATTAAATTAAAAATAAACAATCAGAAAACAAAATTTCTTACATACTGAGGTATTTTACAAGAACTTCCTACTTCTATACTAAAAGTGCGTATTCTATTGCACATCTCTCAAAAAAAAATTAAAAAAACAATTTACAAAATTTCCAAAAAAAGGGGTTAAAAAGGACGCTTTCGAAAAATGTACTAAAAATAAAAATGCTTACAAACTAAAACTTCAAAAACTAATTACCAATAACAAAGAGCAACAAAAAATAATAACAAGAATAAAAAAGTAAACAAAACAAATTCATATTTACTCGTAACAAAAAAAAAAAAAACATGAATTAACAAACAATATAAAAATTATTTAAAAAGAATAAAAAGAAAAACAAATTCATATTAATATAAGAAAACATGAATTTAAAATTATATAATAAAAAATAAATAAATACAAAATAAATTATTGAGCAGTATTGTATACAGTGCTCTAATATTGAATGAGCGCAGCCTCCTATGATAGAACATGAGGTCTGCATCTTCGTAGAGAAGGCCAGCTCCCCTAAGAGTCTACAGGAGAAAGATACCTTGATATCCGGACGGTCTCTAAACCACCTACCATGGAGAAGCACTCCCTTACCAAGAATTCTCTGAGGTTCGCGCGCCTTCTAGAAATTTCACAGCCATTTTCACCATGAAGGCATCTACGCGCTGAAAATCGCGCTATAGATTGACCTACATGATGACCTGCGAAATTCGCCATTTGGTCCTAAATATAGCCTCAAGCCGAGGCAAGCGACCAAAACCTTTCTCTCCCATCTCCTAAGCCTCTCCATCTAGTGAGAAGAAATTCCAAACCAAGCAGGAAAGGCGTAGGAGATGGCAGGGCGAATGACTTGGCGATATACCAAAAGACGCTCTTTCCTGTCAAGACCTCCCGTACGCTTCATTACGCGCTGGTAAGAAGAGTATATTCTCTTGGCTCTTTCGAGAATATCATCAATATATCGATAGAATTCGAAATTTTCGTGAAAGGTAACACCTAGGTACTTAAGCCTTTCTGAATTTCCAATCCGTTCTTGTCCAATAGTCAAACATGGAATGTATTGTGTACAATTTGGATAAATATATTTCCGCCTTCCCTTAAACATTACGGCTACGGTCTTCGCAATGTTTAAGGTGAGACCCAATTTTGCAAAACAGCCCATCAGTAACACCAGATATCGGTTCAGTCTGTCGTTTGTGGTCCTAGCTCTAGCACCTGAAAAGGCAATGAGAATATCATCGACATAGGTAATTAAAAGATTCTCCCATGACTGCTGCGGTATGTCGGACATAAAGATATTGTAAAGCACAGTGCCTAGTAAAGAGCCCTGTGGCACTCCAGCAGAAATCGCTCCCTCGCAAGACCTAACATCACCCAAACGTACCCTGAAGGATCGGTCCCTGAGGAAACTGTCCACGATACGGCAAATGCCAACACCAAACCCCATACTATCATCTTGAACATAAGCCTATCATGCCAAACCGTGTCAAAAGTCTTGGCAAAGTCCAAACTGACAGTAATCGAAGGGCATCTTCTGTTCAATCCCCTGGCAATGAAGTCCGTCAGTACCGTCAGAGCATGCGTTGTCGAGAGTCCACTTCTAAATCCAAAGTGAAAGTCCTTTAAAATGTTCTTGTCAATTACAACGTCATTTATCTTTGCCAGGAGAAAGAATTCAGATGGCTTTCCAAAAGCTGATAGCAGGGAAATGGGTATATTTTCCACACACTTCAGAATCCGTCTTGGGTTTCAATATAGGAACAACCAGAGCCGATTTCACGCTTTTGAAAAAAATAACCAATATTATAGCAATGGTGGAAAACTATGGCTAGAAATCTCCATGCCATAACATTGGTTCTTTTCAACATCAGCAATTCCATCCATACCACATATCTCTTATTTGGCCTACGCCTTAACGCATTGCCTACAGATGCAGAGTTGATAAAACCAAGCCCGTCCTCACTCACCAACTCTCCGTCCGCTGTTAGAGTCCTGCCAAAAAACGTTTATGGTGTTGCTCCGTCCAACGCCGAAACAACCGCCAGCACATTCGTGCCGAATGAATCTAATGGCGCAATCGGAACAGAATGACCAACCTGAAAGAACCGGCTTGCTAACAGAATAGCCAGCACTGTCAAAAACGATCGTGTAATGGTTAAAAGAAAAATTAATCTTATTGATATGACTGCTTTAAAAAGCTCTAAATTCCATATTTCAGATCTTTTATAAAAAAGTGGAAGACCAAAAACATGTGAAATTATTATTTATTTATTGGATTATTTTTTCTATATACGACCAATTTTTGATTTTGTGTTAGTTTATATGTTGTAAATAAATCTTAAAATCGATGACAAATGTTATAAATTTATGTTTAACAAACAAAAATAAAATAATAAAGGAATAAACAGGACGTGCTTGTTTTAACTAATAATATTCCTTATGTAAAATCTGGTGTATTAATACCTGATTGAATCACTTAAACATTCTTTTTTTACATACCGTCTTTAAATTTAGAAAATTTCTTTAGCAATTTCTAAAAAAGAATAAAAGACAAGAATAAAAAACAAGAAAAAAATACATAATTTTTTCGTTTGAAATAAAAATTTGAGTTAAGGCATTTATTTAAACTTATTGTGATATCCCTCTTCACAAAAAAAAAAAATAAATTGAGGGGTGTGAACAGCCTTCAAGAGAAGCGCCGTAACTTACAAAACAATACCGTGCTTGACCTCTACTAATGTTTGTGTTTTAGTGTTGGTTTTAATAATTACCTTAAGTTATTGTAAACAACATACCTATGAAGAGCAAAGAAAGAAAGACGGACCAAAAAAACGTAAATTTGTTAATGTGACAGTTCCTATCTTATTTGTAAAGAAGGTTTTGAATTTAATGACTGACAATGTGACACGTTCATTATTTATTTATTAGATTGAAGAGTCATAGACGTAAATTTGCAAATATTTAATGATAGATTAGCAACAGGCTAAAATTAATTTGAAATGTACTAATGTTCGTGTTTGTGTACATTTAAAAAAAATGTGAATTGATTATTTTAAGTTTACAAATGGAGAAAAAAGACGATACTACGAAGGAAGGAAATAATTTTCTCTAAATGTAAATATCTATAAAAAAGCATACAGATTCCAGTTTATGAAGACAGAGGAAAAACACGTTCTCAATTATATACATATTCTCATTTAAATGTACATTTTTATCAGTTTTAATTTTAAGCGTTTAATAACAACGAAAGCAATGGTGTCTTATTATAATAATGGCTTAAGTAAAAAAGCTGAAAATAATACCAGCATAAATGTACATTGATACTGTAATAACGGAAGTTATAACGACAATGAAGTACTTATCAGCTTTTTGAGGACGAGCTGATGTTAACAAATAAATTATAATGGTTTTATCTTTAGTGTTACATTCAGCTTAAGCTGTTTATAAACTGTATTTTATCGAGTTAAACAAAAGAACAATAACAGAGTCGGTTTAAATATGAGTTTCTTTATAAAAATTTCAAGAACCAGTGATTCACAAGTCTTTAAGACAAATATCCTAACACTTTTTGGTTAAACTAATAGTTATTTGTTATTCCTTAATATGCTACTCATATTAACTAAAGCTGTTAAATTTGCATTAAATAATCGCAACAAAACGGTAATTATCCGTTATTTTACGCTTCCATCACTATACATTTCTCCGGAGCACATTATTTACTTTAAATGTTAAGTTAAAAGCGCTTATAAATATAATTTTTACGTTTTATTACGCAAAAATCTTATAAGTGTCGCGTAAAAAAAAATAATTATTTCAAAATTAATAATTAAACGCAAGACAATTAATTTTGTGTGTAGTTCTTTATTCACTTCAATTTTACGACTAAAACTAAAATTACAATATGTAAGTAATTGAGCTACAAAAATATCAAAATATAAAATTAACTGTTAATATAAGGCGACAAAATCATCAAAAATAATAGAGACAAATGCATTGAAAATATTAATATTCAAATTTAACAACAAAAACAATGTAACGAGTAAGCAAACAAAGGGATTAACAACAGTGCTGGCACTTTCATCAGTGATTGGCAGGTGACTAATAGTGATCTGCTCCAACATCCTCCCCCCGTTGAAAGGTCCCTCTTTCAAGATGAATTTAGAGGAGGTAAGGGAGCTATTTTATGAATAGGACGACGAAAAGAACCATTTTTTGACTTAAGCTCTACTGATCGAAGTTTTCCATCAGAACCAAGTATTGCTTTTGTTATTCGAGCTAACTGCCATTGTTGTGGTGGGGTGTTGTCTTCATGAACTACAACAAGTTGGCCTTCGATGACATTTGGCTTCACCTTAAACCATTTGGCTTGTCCTTGTAGTTACAAGAGGTAATCCTTAGATCATGCTTTCCAAAACTGGTTCTTCAAATACGAAATTTGCTGGAAATGACTAAGAAACCCTGGTTTGGTAAGATTTAAGGTTTCTTCAGGAAGGGCTACTAAAGGTGAACAAATTATTAAGTGGCCTGGTGTTAAGGCTTCAGCATTATTAGGATCGTCAGACATTGGAGCGATGGGGCGAGATTTTAAAATGGCTTCAACTTCAGTCACAAGTGTCTGCAATTTTTCAAATGTGAGATACGGCACGCCGATGTTTTTTACGAGCAATGTTTTAGCTGCCTCCCATAAACCACCGAAATGTGGGGCACGAGGAGGAATGAAACAAAATTCAAAACCTTTCTGGACTGAATACGTTTTAAGCTCATGAACGACATCTTGATGGAACAACGAATTTTTTATTGCAACGAGTTAGTTGTGTGCTCCGACAAAATTTGTGGCGTTGTCGCAGTAGATTTTTTGGGGAATGCCTCTTCGACTGATTAACCGTTTCAAGCACATAAGAAATGTGTTTGTTGAGAGGTCGGACACAACTTCTAAATGCGCGGTCTTTGAGCTAAAACAAACTAAAACAGCTATATAAGTTATGTATGGCATTTTACCTCGGCTACGGTGTGTGGCTGGAAGTGGGCCACAAAAATCCACTCCAGCCACTAAAAACGGTCGATTAACTCGATGTCGATCAACTGGTAAGTTACCCATGATTTGGTTCATCAATTTTGGCTTGTAGTGGAAATAATCGATGCAATTTCGAACAGCCTTGCGAACCACTTCTCTGGCGTTAATGAGCCAAATTTTTTGACGAATGATACCCAGTAAAACCTTTGGACCAGCGTGTAAATGAAGGCGTAGCAATTATTCGATGTACGATAGTACAAATGGATGGTCTTCGGGAACCAAAGCAGGAAATCGGGCATCATATGGTATAGATGCCTTTGCTAAACGGCCACTAACACGCGGTAATGTGAGAGCTGAGCCATTTATTAATTTCATTTCTTGTAGTAATGGTGCCAATCTCCGTAACGAGGGATGAACAAAATTTCCTTTGGAAAGTGCTGTTAAAAAAAAAACAAATAAAATTATTCGAATTACTTTATAAAATAGTGAATGCTTATCGATTATCTCTTCGATTATTGATTTTGGGGCATCAGTACACTTGAAAACAGCCGCTTTTCTTCTTTCCAAAATTTCTGAGCTAATTTTTTTTTCGTCAGTTTTGGGCCAAGTAGATTGATGATCAAGAAGAAGGACCGTTAAACCAAATTGTTGTTGGTAATTCCTGTGCACTACATCCTCGGGATACAATATCAGCAAGGTTGCTTTTGGATGGAACGTGACACCAGATAATATCTCTTGTGTTGTCTTGAAGTTCGGAGATACGATTAGCGACAAAACAATGTAATGTTGATGAGGGTAGTTTAAGCCATTGAAGAACAATTTTCAAGTCAGTCCAAAAATAGGTTCTCGATACAAAATTAGTCATTTTTGATTTTATTTTCTCCCACGTTTTACTAGGTAGAACAGCGGCACACAGTTCAAGTCAGGGTAGTGATTGTGCCATAATAGGAGCTACTTTGAACTTGGCAATCAGCAGAGTTGTTTTGTATTTGCTTTCGACCAAAACTTAAAAATAAATGCAACAGCCATAAGCACGTTGGGAGGCATCTGCCAAACCATGGATTTCACCAAGTGTTTCAGGCGATGTAAGCACATATCTGGGCACCTCGATATTTTTTATATACTGCAAGTCATCTCTTATTTTAAGCCATATAGATTTGAGATCTTCATTCAGCTTGTCATCCCAGTCGTAATTCTGAACTCATATTTCTTGAAGAAGTATTTTACAGCGAAACACGACCGGGCTCAAAATTCCCAGCAAGTCATAAATTTTTGCAACAAGAGACAAAACTGATCTTTTTGTTGGCTCGATAAATTCAGGCAATTCAAAACGATAGCAAAAAATATCTTGTTGTGGTTTCCACGACATGCCTAAGGTTTTTCTAATTTCGTCTTCTTATCGGGGCTTCAGCTTCATTATTCGAGGTAACTTCAAAACTATTACTGCTCTATTTTGCCAATTCGAGCCCATGTAGTTTAAGTACGTGAACTTGTAGTGCATATGGTATAAACATGCATACCCAAACAAACAAACATGTGGTATAAACATGCATACCCAAAATATAAAATAAATATCAAAAGTAAATGACCGACAAAAAATGCAGTTAGTAGAAAATGCAAAGTCAAGTGTTGAATGAAATATTGTAATTTAAGATTATTAATAAATATATGAACAATTAGGAGAAATAGATAAATATATATGTAAATAATAAACATAGAAATTATTGATTATGAATAAGAGAAATGATTATTCTTTAAGAAAACATAAAATAAGAAATAGTATATAAGCTAGGGAAAATTGTAAATAAAATCAGAAATAATTCTGACTTTAAGCAATAGAGTTGTTTTATTCCTCAACAAACTTCGGCAATTAACTTTGCCATCATATAGAGCCGCCTTCTACTCTAAGGCTCTTTAATAAAACAAGAGTACTATAGATACAACATTTTTAACAAAACATTTACAAACCTTACATGGCGATCCTGCCAAACTGAACATGCCAAACTGGACATGCCAAACTGAACACAGAAACATATACGGCATAATAGATTTTGTTTTTAAGAAAAATTGACCCTACAAACCTATACTTCACAGTCTTGGTGTCCAGATGAGCGTGGAGGAGTTAGAAGCAACCAGGTTGGAGATAGATAGTCTGTTTCAGAAGTGGGAGCGATTGTTGGAAGAAGAATACATACCCCAGCCAGTAGTGTCGAGTCCAGAGGTCCCCAAATATTGTCCGGCAAAGAAAAAGATACCCATACAAGAGTATCTCAAACGGTTACAAAAAACAAAAACACAAACTCCAAAGCCCGAAAGTCCGAAGGAAGACAAAAAAAAAGACAAGAGGAGGAAAGGCAGTTAAGAGGAGAAAACTAATAGCCAAAACCTATAGACAATTTCATCTCACCGGCAACAAGGCCGAGAAATCAAGGTTGTTGAAAGAAATCAAAGAAATTAGGAACAACCAATAATAATATTTTTTCTTTCCAAAAATAACTAAAATTAAAAACCATAATGGGTGGATGGTTTTCAAAGGAGGATATTATCGTAAATGAAAACAACACTGGTGTAATGACGATGACTCATGACCATATACAAATAGTAATCCTAATCCTCTTAATAGCATTAGTAATAAGTAAAATTAATGAATACTATAAAAATTATATGAAGAAAAAAGCAATTAGATTTGCCAATAAGTTAGAAAATGTATAAATAAATGGATAAATTAATAAATATATATAAAAATTTAAAGAAAAGTCCAAATAGATTTTATACAAAAAGTTATGTAATAGAGACTTTAAATTTAATAGAAGAATTAAAAACAATTGCATTGAATAATGAAGGCTATCCTCTAGAAGAAGTAAGTGAAATTGAAAATAAAATTTTAAATTATTTGAAAATAAAAGAAAATAAAGAAATAGCAAATATGGCATCGTTTGGCATTCTTGACGCATCGCAAATAATACCAGAGTTCAATGGTGACCTAGGACAAATTAGTAATTTTTTAGGTATAATAGAGTTCTATTCTAGCACTCTCAAAGATGAAACAGAAGTTGCTAAATTAATAAAATTCGTTTTAGCCACTAAATTGACAGATAAGGTAAGGAACAAGTTGATTT
Source organism: Gymnosoma rotundatum (assembly GCA_916610165.2). Taxonomy (NCBI): domain Eukaryota; kingdom Metazoa; phylum Arthropoda; class Insecta; order Diptera; family Tachinidae; genus Gymnosoma; species Gymnosoma rotundatum. The sequence continues at coordinate 33,552,572 of OU744340.1, forward strand.
CAGAAGAAACGCCAAATTCGCTCGAAACTTTCAAAAATACCCTTAGGAAAATATTTTCTCCCAAGAAATCACTCTTTTCAGTGCATACCGAATTAGCGAAACAGATTCAAGGGAATAGTACAGTAACCCAATTCGCTAACAGGGTTGAATCTCTTGTAGCTGCTCTCAATGAATTCCATATTTCAGAACTAGGATCCCAAAGCAGAGTAACGATTATTAAAATGAATGATCAAGTTGCTCTTAGTACCATTAAGAATGGTTTAAATGAACCACACAGATCCACAGTTTTGGCTGCTAGACCCAAAAGTTTAAATGAAGCAATCCAAATAGCTTCAGAAGTAGTTTCACAAACGAATTCTGTAATGCATTTTAATAGGAACACAAATTTTTCTTACAACAGGAGATTTCATAATAGGAATAATAATTCTGGTAATCATTTTAGGAATAATAATTTCCGCGGTACTAACCTACCAAGAAATAATAATAATTACAACAACCAGAGAAATAATAGTAATTACAATAATAATTACAATAATAATCAAAGAAATGGTAATAATCACAATAATAATCAAAGAAATGGTAGTAATTACAACAATAATAACAGGAGAAATGGTGATTTTAGAAATAGGAACCAAAGAAGGATATATTTTGCTCAGGAACAGGGAAACGAGATAGATCCCTGCAATCCTCAAGAGTAAATGTGACAGAAGATGTAGGGAGGTTAAAACAATTAAAAGAATATGCATTAAAAACTTACAAGTCGCACACAGACGCACCTCATTTTGTAACATTTAAAACATGTGAAGGAAATTTTGTGAGATTTTTAATAGATACAGGTGCAGACATTTCTATATGTAAAGAAAATTTTATAGGAAATAACGAAATAAAAGAACACAACGCTTGCAAAATTACGGGTATTGAAAACAATGCAATTCAAACAATGGGTACTTCAATACTGAAATTAGTACTTCCAGAGGATATAGTAAACCATGAATATTAAATAGTAAGTACAGAATTTCCAATAGCAACAGATGGTATTTTAGGAAGAGATTTTTTCACTAAATATTTGGCAAAAATAGATTATGAGACATACACATTAGCTGTTATAATAAATGAAACTGAATATGTTCTACCAATGACAACAAATATCAATAAAATCACTATACCACCAAGAACTGAAATAATACAAGCAGTAAAATTATATATTGAAGAAGATAGCGTGGTATGTGCAAAGCAAATTTGTGACAATATTTTTGTTGGTAATACAATAATCCCAAAACATGGAACAAAGCACATTAGAATTTTAAATGCTTCAGACAAAGAAGTTACAATATCTCAATTTGATTTAAAAATCGAACGTTTATCAGATTATAACATTCTCTATAATAAAAAAGAAAATGCAAATAGAAAACAAAAGGACAGATGGGAAAAATTAAGAAAATTACTGAGTATAGATACAGTCGACATTAACGCAAAACAAACCATAGAGGAAATATGTAAAGAATTCCAAGATATTTTTCATTTAGAAGGAGACCATTTAACAGCAAATAATTTCTATAGACAAAGATTACAAACTGTGGACGATACCCCGGTGTACACACGAAATTACAGATTACCACAGTCACAACAGGAAGAAATTAAAACACAAGTTAATTATTTGATAGAAGAAGATTTGGTTGAACAGTCTGTTAGTCCTTATAATTCTGCTTTACTTTTGGTCCCTAAGAAAAGTGACAACAGTGAAAAGAAATGGAGATTAGTTGTCGATTATCGTCAGTTAAATAAAAAATTAGTCAATGACAAATTCCCATTACCCCAACTAGATGATGTATTAGACAAAATAGGAAGAGCAAAATATTTCTCAACGCTAGATATGACGAGCTCATTCCACCAGATAGAATTACAACAAGCATCTAGACCACTTACAGCATTTTCCACAGGCAATGGACACTATCAATTCAAAAGATTACCTTTTGGTCTCAAGATATCATCAAACAGTTTCCAAAGAATGTTGACAATAGCATTAACAGGGTTAGATTCCAATGCATTTATATACGTAGACGATATAATTGTTTTCGGATGTTCGCTACAACACCATAATGATAATTTAATAAAAGTTTTTCAAAGATTAAAAAGTCACAACCTTAAATTAAATCCAAATAAATGTAATTTTTTGAAACCAGAAGTAGTTTATTTAGGACATCTTATTACAGATAAAGGAATAATGACAGACCCAAATAAATGTAAAGCATTTGAGATTTATCCAGTCCCAAAGAATGCAGATGATACAAGAAGATTCGTAGCTTTTTGTAATTATTATAGACGCTTTGTTAAAAATTTTGCACAGATAGCTAAACCTCTAAATGAATTATTAAAGAAAAATCAACAATTTCATTGGTCAGAAAACTGCCAAAAATCTTTTGAAATGTTAAAATCTATAGTTTCAAATCCACCAATATTACAATACCCAGATTTTGAAAAAGAATTTATACTCACTACTGACGCATCTGATTACGCGTTAGGAGCGGTACTTTCACAAGGTGAAATAAATACCGATTTACCGATCTCATATGCAAGCCGATCTTTAAATAAACATGAAATTAACAAGCCCGTGATATAGAAAGAACTTTTAGCTATTCATTGGGGAATAAATCACTTTCGACCATATTTATATGGAAGAAAATTCAAGGTAGTAACTGATCACAGACCACTAGTATCATTGTTTACTCATAAGAATCCTTAATCAAGATTAACTAGAATTAGATTAGATCTCATGGATTACGATTTCGAGATTATATATAAACAAGGGAGAATTAATACTAATGCCGATGCATTATCAAGAATCAAAATAGATTCTAATGATTTGAAAGATATGATACCAAAAAGTATAAACGTAATGACAAGAAAAATGACTGAGGACTTAAGAAGAAGTAAAGAAAATACATTGATTAGAGAAGATGAAAATGATAAGGAAAGAGAAAGTGACAGAGAGACTGATCACATCTATATGTGGAACAGCATTTCGTTTTCACAAATTAAAGGATATCCAAGATTAAATTTTGTTATAGATAAAATGAATAAAAGCAAACCAAAAGTTGAAATTTTTGGGAATCACGTAACAGTATCTTGTAATGAAAATGCATACTCGAATCCAGATTCAGTTTTGCAGAAGTTAACTAAGGTTTTACGCGATAATCAAATTTTCACAATAACGTTAGCGAAAGATGATACGATTTTTACACTCATACGTGAGGAAAAATTGAGAAAAATATATAATAGCATGCAAAATAAAAATAAACATAGACAAAGACCCATAGAGGTAATATTATTTAAACAACCAGAAAGAATATTAGAAAAAGATAGACAAAAAGAGATAATAAAAGAATATCATGAAACCCCACATGGAGGGCATGCAGGAGTACGTAGAACAGTCATTAGATTAAAGCAAAAATACATTTGGAAGAATATGTATAAAATGATCAAAGATTTCATCAGTCATTGCGAATCTTGTAAAAAGAATAAAGTCATTAGGCATACCAAAGCACCACTCCAAATAACGAATACACCAACAAAACCATTTCAAGTTATACAATTAGACACAGTAGGTCCATTAAGAATATCAAATGGATATAGATACATATTAACAGCACAATGCGAACTAACAAAATATGTTGATGCATTTCCGATAGAAACTAAAGAAGCATCTGAGATAGGAGGGATATTAGTAGAAAATTTTATACTAAAATATGGATGTTTTGATACAATAAAAACGGACAGAGGAACTGAATTCGTAAATGAATTATTTAATAGGATATGTACACTTATGAAAACTAAACATGTAACTTCAACAGCATATCACCATGAAACCTTAGGTAGTATAGAAAGAAATCATAAAGTTTTAAACGAATACATGCGTTCTTTCACGGAACAATACAATTGGGATGAATGGATTCCATATTATACATTCGCGTATAATACAACACCACACTCATCCACAGGGTTTTCCCCATTTGAACTTGTATTTGGAAAATTAGCATCAATGCCAACTGAACCAATATCAACGATAAATTTTACAATTATGAAGATTATATCACAGAATTAAAAATAAAATTAAAACATGCACATGAAATGGCAAATAAAAAACTGTTAGAAAATAAAATAAAACAAAAAAATATTAAAGATAAGACTATTAACGATATCAAATTAAGAACAGGAGATAAAGTATTTTTAAGAAAAGAAACCGCAAAGAAAAATGAAAACCAATATACCGGTCCTTTTGAAATAATAAACACACAAGACGTAAATGTCACAATTTTAATAAATAATAAACCTATGACTATACATAAGAATAGAATAAAATTATGTTAAGTACTATCTTGTAATTTAATACAAAAAAAATTTTTTTTTCTTTCATTCAATAAAAATTTTTTTTCTTTTAAACGGTAAGGGTGTAGTGCATATAGTATAAACATGCATACCCAAACAAACAAACATGTGGTATAAACATGCATACCCAAAATATAAAATAAATATCAAAAGTAAATGACCGACAAAAAATGCAGTTAGTAGAAAATGCAAAGTCAAGTGTTGAATGAAATATTGTAATTTAAGATTTTTAATAAATATATGAACAAGAAGTAGGAGAAATAGATAAATATATATGTAAATAATAAACATAGAAATTATTGATTATGAATAGGAGAAATGATTATTCTTTAAGAAAACATAGAATAAGAAATAGTATATAAGCTAGGGAAAATTGTAAATAAAATCAGAAATAATTCTGACTTTAAGCAATAGAGTTGTTTTATTCCTCAACAAACTTCGGCAATTAACTTTGCCATCATATAGAGCCGCCTTCTACTCTAAGGCTCTTTAATAAAACAAGAGTACTATAGATACAACATTTTTAACAAAACATTTACAAACTAACTCTGCCTTTTTTTAAGCAACGTTTCGACGTTATTGGAACCAGTAAGGAAGTCGTCTACATAAAAGTCTTTTCGCAGAGTCTTAGAACCAAGAGAAAACGATGAACTATATTTATCTGCAATGAAAAACAAACTACGAATTGCTTAAAATGGGGCTGAAGACAAACCATATGTAACAGTGTTAAGTTGAAACACTTGCAACTTTTCCCCCCTGCTGTTGCGCCATAAAATGAGCTGGTGTTTGAGGTCCCGTTCGTCGACTTCAAATTGTCGATACATTTTAGAGATGTATGCTGTGAGTGCCAATTTGTTCAAACGAAACAAAAAAAGTGTGGTGATAAGGTCCTGCTGAATTGTAGGGCCGACCATAAGAATATCGTTCAACGATATGTTTGAGGAGCTGCGAGCTGAGCCATCAAATACGACACGGAGTTTTGTTGTAGTGCTCTCTGGACGAAGTACATAATGGTGTGGAATGACGAAATTTGGACCATCTAGCGAGCGTCCAAGCGACAAATATTCATCCATGAACTTAATAAACGTCTTTCTAGCAACAAAAAGCGCTTGTAGGTTATACCAAATGAGTTACCAAGTACCTCTGGTGGTGTTTAAAATGGATCTTACCATTTTCTATAACTCTGACATTTTTAATGTAGTGTTGATCACAGGCTTCTTCTTCCTCTGTGAACTTCGTTGGAGTGTTTACATAGTCCTCAATCTCCCAAATTTTTTTTAATGTGGTATCAATGGATTCTTCGGCAGTTTCAATAGCTAAATTGCAAACCATTGGAGCTACGGGGAATTTAGTTGTAAATTTACCTCCGGCAATCCATCAGAACAATGTATTCTTCAATGTAGGGCCACTGTCTCCTAATTATATTTGACCGTCTACCAACAAATTAAAAAAAGCTTCTGTACCTATTAACAATTCTATCCGCTGGGGCTTGTAAAATAATGGATCGGCTAGCTGAAGAGTATTTAGTATCTCCCAATGAGATGTTTGGATGTATTTGCCGGGCTGACGAGATGATATCGATTTAGTTACCGCAAAAGTTGAGGACCATTCGAACGAATTTAGACGAGATTTTAATGTAGCATCAATGTAAGATTTGATTTTTGTGCGCACTTCACTAATGCCGGAGATTTCTTGTGTGTACAGATGAAAACCCAATTTGAGCCTCTTTGCAGTTTCCTCTAAAATGATATTTATTTCTGAACAGGAATCAAGAAGAGCTTTTACCGGTTGAAATATGCCACAAGAATCCATGATGAAAACCACAGCTGTTGGGATGAGTAATCTTTTGAGAGACCGAGTGATGAAAGTAGTTGAACGATTATTTTCAACTTGAACTGATTTCTTACCAAAGAACTATTAGGTTGATTTTGGATGATATCATGAGTTACTGGAGAGTTTAAATTTTCAGAAACCTTGTAGAAATGAAGCACTGTGTGATGAGCTGATTTGCATACCTAACAGCGAGATTTAAATGGGCAATTTGAAACCATATGACCTTTGTTCAAACAATTGATACAATGGCCATTGCGCTTTATGAAATTAAAGCGTTCCGAAAAGGGTTGGGATGAAAAGGTTGCACAACAATTCAAACTATGCTCCGATAAACTACAATACGAGCACTTAGAGTTTGACTGAACAAAAGTGTGAGATAGACGTTTAAAATTAGGTTTTGCCTTTGCAGAATTAAATTTCTCAGAAAATTACCTTTTTTCCATGGCTTTCTATAAATTGACAACGATTGCTTAAAACGTCATAAAATGCATCCCAAGTCGGCAATGATTTGAATTCTTGTTTCTCATTGTAATAAAATTTTGTTTCAGAGTCAATTTTCGATAATACAATGTGACCCAAAATACCATTAGCATCTCCACTTCTGAACCGAGAGACAACAAAGAACCACGAAATAGTATCAATAATTGTTCGTAACGAAGCACTGTTATCATATTAGGAACACTAAATAAATCATCATGTTCCAGAAAAATTAACACTTTATTGTCGTAGCGTTCTTTTAATCTCTCTAGTGCCTTAGTATAATTTTGTGGGGTTACCTGAAATGGCTCCACAACTGCCATGGCTGGGCCTGATAAGCAATTTAGCAAATAATTAAATTTATCGACATCCGTAATTAAATGATTTTCGTGCACTAAATTATTAAAAGCAGTAATAAACCTTTCGTACTCAGCATATTTGCCATCAAATTTGGGTAACTTCAATGAAGGAAGGCGAGACGAATGCACTGCACCAGCAGCAGAAGCATTAAATTGAGTGACATCCATTGATACATAATCACGATGACTTTTTAAAATACTTAATATTTTTACCTTCGTTGCGATAAATAAGTCCTCGTAATCATTTCGGCCATTATCAGAAAAACAGCGCTGTTCAATTTTGCCTTGCACGTGGCTCAACTGCTTGAAATACGATTCTAAAATTTCGAGTCTGCATTCCAAGATGGCGTCATCGACATCTTTTTCTACATATATGAGATGTTGCGCTTGATTGTGCTTCTTTGATGTTTTAATGCTGCTAGTTCTGGGACACTGGCGTTTTGTGGCTCAGGAACTACTTCATCGTTGGTTGCCATTTTATTTAAAATTTTTTTTATCTTCGAAAGGGAGGTAGCACTTAAAGCTGGTTTCACGACTTTTTTTTGAAAACGCACTTGTACAACTATAGGCAAAATGCACTCAAACAACGAATTTTTGTGATCGGTGACACGAAAGTGTGCACAACCTTGAAATATTTGCACGAAAAAAACCACAAAATTGGTACTAGGTCACGCGTAGACTACAAATTATTTGCAAGAGCTCTATTAAAATCAAACGAACAAAACATTTTTGATGTGGCTCTACGGGCCAAAAAGTCCAAGAAAACCGATAAAATTTTTATTTAACTTAAACTTTAGAACTACCGTCCTGTCACGGTCGCCAAAAAATGTCGCGAAAAAAATTAATTATTTCAAAATTAATAATTAAACGCGAGACAATTAATTTTGTGTGTAGTTCTTTGTTCACTTCAATTTTACGACTAAAACTAAAATTACAATATGTAAGTAATTGAGCTACAAAAATATGAAAATGTAAAATTACCTGTTAACATAAGGCGACAAAATCATCAAAAATAATAGAGGCAAAAACATTGAAAATATTAATATTCAAATTTAACAACAATAACAATGTAACGAGTAAACAAAGGGATTAACAACAGTGCTGGCACTTTCATCAGTGATGGGCAGGTGACTAATAGTGATCTCCTCCAACAATAAGGTTTCTAAAGTAATTAGAAGCTCAAAATTAATCGTGCAGAAAGTAATAGGGACTCCAAAAAATTAAAAAAAAATTAGTTCAGAAATGGACGTCCTGAAATAATATTTTGATAAGCAAGAAAAATATCTTTGGATCTGAAAACATATACAATTACGTAAGTGTACTGATACAAAAATATGATCTGGCAGCCCGTACATACATGAAAACAACAGTGTTGTTTTTTTTTTCGTATGAGCGTGGTAAAAAACTGTTAATTCCAACAGTGGTGTGTGTATTATTTTAAAACAAAAGATCTCCAAGTTCATGCGTTCTATGTGTGCTACGTTAGGTTGAACTTCCCAATAATGGCTCTTAATTGGGAATTTATATTTTTTAAAGTAATCTATTTCAGGTTATAGTACACAAAATTGTGCATCACTAATTATCTTATTTATTTTTCTATCTTATCTACTCTTCGAGCTGTGCACTGTCAAAGTTTAAGGGCCCAACTATAATGTGCATAAGCAAGCTTTAGCTTATGTCAAAAATCCAACATAAAAGCCTGTCAAACGCTTAGGTACTATATTAAAGAAATTTTGGTGACTACAATGTACTTACATAAATTTAGTAACCTGTTTGCCACAGTTGCACTTTTGTGTTTAATTCATACTTTTGTCAAAACTAATTTCTATATGAATAAACAAAATTTTTAAACGAAAAGGGCCTATAAGAAGATATTTTAAATATTTTATAACATTCACATTCAAATACAAATTTACATTTTTTGGTTCATGTAAAGATAAATTAAAAAAAATATTACAAGTAAGCAAAAAGTTTTGTGTTTGCAGCCAACCATACCAAAAATGCATCGGTGTTCATCGCTTATATCGTATACATATGTGTGTATAAATACAAATTTAATTTTAATATATTATATTTGTTAAAAATTGGCCAGAAAGAAATATGTTGTTTATTTACACATTTTCTATTGAACTAAAAACTAAAAATTTAACACTGTAGGTTTTAAACAATTTTTCATAACAGCATAATCAGCTGTTTCCGTAAGGAAAGTGCGATCAGTTTCGAACCTTGCATAAAGAAATGACATTTAACGAAATTTGACGAAAAGTTATCTTATTTACATTATAGTTTACCACATATAATTTAATGTATTTGCACAGTTGTTTAAGTTTGCTTAAGTTATTTTATTCACATTATAGTTGGGCCTTAAGTTTTTTTTAAGTTTTTGAAAAGAGTGGTAAAACTGAAATTTTTTTTTTTTTAATTTTTTCCCATCGATCTCATAAATGAATGAAAATTTACTTGTTCCATTTGTAATTTAATACTTGTTCCATTTGTAATTTAATTTTCAAACATTTTTAGAAAGAAAAATTATTTACAAATGTATGAGGAAATTTTTCAAAGAAAACAAAAAAAAAAAAAATTAGAAGCTAGCGGAATGAAATGCAGCATTTTCTGTACGTTGTAATCATCATTTATTTAACCAACTAATCTTAATGTAAATTTAGTGAGACGAAGTCCACACACAACTGAAAGCATTACTTTGTGGTTCTCTTTGTAACTCGTCTTTTACATTTGTTGTGGCTTTCGTACTAACCTTCGGTAAGGCCACGAAATACAAAAGACAAATTGCTGAAATTTCAATCATTTATCTTTAAAAATGGTGCTCAAAGCAATTTAAATATTCATACGAGCTGACAAACAACACCCTGGCGTTAAATTTTTTTTTCAAAATTGATTTTTTTAAGTAGTAATGGCGCACTTAATACCTCGAAAAGATAAAATAAGTGCTATCTCTAACACCTGTTTTTAGCAATTTCAACCCAATGTGCTTCCGGAAAGTAAAAAAACAATTATTGTGTGAAGCCATGGCAGATAAATTTAGTAAAGACGTCAATTAATTATTAGATAATAAGAATTATTAAGACACCCTTTAAAATAAAAGGAAAGAGTTTTGGCTCTCAGCGAAGGGAAGTAACAGTATAACCACCGTGAATGGCAGATGTGTGTCGTGGCTTTTGGATAAAAGAGGATAACCGGCTTCGATGTATAATATAAGTGGTCTGTGGGTGGGTTAGTTTACTTAGCACAGTTTCTTTGCATGGTTAAGTTTACTAAACAAGGCTTCGGGTAGTTCGTGTATCGCCGGAGTAACACAGTAGTAAGAAATCACAAGCTTCTTAAGATTAAAATTTATGCCATCGGTTTAATAATTGATAGCTAGAGCCACAGAGTAAGAAATAGAAACAATTTAGAACATTGGTTTTTGCAATAAAAGGAACCCGCGTTTGTATGCACTTAAATTAACACTTTACGAAAAACGATGAAAGTATGACTACAGAGGCTTATTTCAAAATAAACGAAATCATTAACGGAGACGCGCGGAGAAACTAAAATTTTACTTCTAGCAGAACAATGCATTTTTGTTAAACTGGCGGTCATCAAGTTCATTTCAATATTTAGTATGCTCTGAGATCACTAATATTTAATTCTGCAAACATGTTAGAGCGAAGTTTTTTAAGGGTCAAGTCTTATAGAAAATGTTTATAACGACCACCACTGGCTTGTAAACAAATTTCATTCGAATTACAAGTAGGGTTTAGCATCCATTAGTATATAATTTTCAATGAAAACGGAAAAAATAATCGCATTCGTGAGGGATTTCCAAAAAGAAATGATTCTGTTGAGAAAAATACATATGTTTATTGACTAAATTACTGTACAAAAATTCATAGTTGAATTAAGTAACACAAATAAAGGTAAAGAAAAAATTAACAGACTATAAATCTATTAAACTCAGAAAAAAAAAATACAAAAGCCACATTACAAAAATTCTGCACTAAAAAGGAAAATAAAAATGTTCGTAAAACAGCAAAAAATTTTATCAAGCATTAAAAAAAAGATTTTAGAACAGCAAATCATTCGACATTGTGTTTATTCTTTTTGTTGCAAAACCTCCGCAACGAAATTGCGGTCTAAAGTCTTTTTAGGTCATTGAATTTTAAAATACCTGGCGTTTTTTAAAATAGATACTCGAGAAATTAAAAAACTATGGCCCATATTCATAGTTATAGAATAAAGTCGACTCTTGCTAAAGTATACACTAAACTAAAAAGCTCTTATTATCTTTTTTGCTTTCATCGTCAAGAATAAAGTATTCTTTAAGTTTAGCCGCCTTCCTTTGTAAATTGATAAATGTTTTCATATAATTTCTAAACAAACATTACAAAAAAGTAACCTTGTTTTCATTTTGTTCACTTTGGTATAAAAATCAGATAAAGAGTGTTGAGTTCTTAAACCAAATAAAATAATTTGGAAAAATAAGTTAAAAACAGCTTAAGCTACTTTTAAATTTAGAGTTGACTTCAACGCCAAGACTATGTTTTAAATTTTCTATGAATAAGTTAGAGTCGACTCTAAAGTAGGGAACTTACGTACCCTACTTTAATTATTTTTAATATTATTTGATAAACACTAATTCATCTACATAATTTTACCGAAATATGCACGCACACTACCAAAAACAAATTTTTATTAAATTATCCAACAATAACATTAATAAAGGTTCCAAAAATTCAAATGTGGATGCGTTTGGAATACTGGTATCAATTCGTAATAGCTTAAGTAGGAAAAAAACGTTTAACACCCACTAAAATTTGTGTTTATTATGCCTTGTAAATTTTGGATTATGGTGTAAAAATATGTAAGAATTAGAAAAATTGTAATATATTTATATAAATTTTTGTTTCTAATGGCGGTCGATATAAATAATATAGAAATATTGAAAACATTTATATTATAAATACTCGTAAGTGACAATATTTTTAAAATCCATTTAAAGAATCGTGGTAATGATTTACTTAAAACTCCTCCATTTTTCCATCTCTTTTTGTAATAAAAGTTAGTATTTGTGTTATTATACACTTCACCACAAAGAGTGGAAAAATGGTATATCTAAGTTTTTCATTCCGTGTGTAATTTTCACAAAAAAAAAATGTCTATCGATCAGATATAGTGTCAAAAGAAATCAGCATGATCGGTCTATCTCTAATTTGTTCATTTTATTTGGAACAATAAAGTAACTCCAGTCAAAAAAATAAATATATGGGGCGATAAAGAATGAAAAAATAAGAAGAAAAAAACATCAAGTGAAAATATTGGGGCTCGCCGATATTTTCCGAGTTACAGAGCTCTGAAATTTTCAAATTGTTTTAAATATCAACATGGGTTTCATTTTAAAGCTTTTGAAGAGATCCCATTAAGAGCCAATGACATTTTTATGTAAATATATATATATATATATATATATATGTAATACCAACATTTTTCTTTTTTTAACTCTTTGTCAACCCAATATTTGCCTTGTTGATTAAAGTTACTTTACAAAACTAGATTTACATAGATGGAGAACGGTATATGCTTTGAAATAAAATTATATTACATTTCACATATTTATTCCTTATTGGTTTTGAGATTCATTCGCACCTTTTAAAACCTTAACTTTATATCTTGCCTAGTTACATTAAATGTTAAAAAAAATATTTTCTAAAAATTTTTTTTGGCGTTTAATTAGATTGGTCTTTGTGGCAAACCTGTTCAAGCAACCATAATAAATAGTTTTAAAAGTTTGAATATGAAAAAGTTCAAAGTAGGCGGTGACGAAATGTCAACGGGCTGAGAAAACAGATATAGAAAATGAAATATATAAAATAAATACTTTTGTTTTAAATCTTCAAGCGAGTAGATGTGTTTTCAATAATTACGGGTTCTTACATTGGCGACGAGGATTTACCATAAATTAAATTTGGCTTTAGAAAACTAATAGATTAACCAACATGGCTGAAATAATTAAACCATTTTTGTGCGATTCAATAGATAAGGCATTGGTGCGTATTGAATGGGAGAAGTGGTTTCGATCTTTCCAGATTTATGTAGATGCAGAAGAAATAACTTCACTGGTACAGAAAAGAAATAAGTTACTACATTTTGGTGGACAGCAATTGCAAACGGTGGCTTATTCCTTGCCAGGAGCAATAGTTGCATATAACAAGGACAAGGACAATGACGTATTTTCCATATTAGTTAATAAACTAAATGAATATTTTACCCCGAAAAGGAATTCAGCATTCGAGAGACATTTGTTTCGCGGGATTAGCCCTTTGGAAGGTGAAAGTTTTGATAAATTTGTTCTACGCTTGCGTCAGCAGATAGCGAAGTGCTCGTTTGGTGAATCAAAGGCCCAGATTGAGGAAATCTGTCTTAAAGACAAAATTATTGATGTATGGGCGCCGTTGGAGCTCAAGCGAAAGTTATTAGGAAAAGAACACAGTCTTGAGGAAATTTTGGATGCGTGCCGTGTAGATGAACAAATTAACAAGCAGACTCAAGCGATGTTGTCTAAGCCAGACGTTGACATAATTAGTAGAATTGAATCCCGAAAACGACAAACAAAGATGTCGGACAAAGGCGAATGTAATAGATGTGGTCACGTCGATCATACTGAACACGAAATGAACTGTCCTGCTCGAAACATAAAATGCAACAAATGTTCTCGTTTTGGTCATTACGCTCGTAAGTGTCGAACGAATATCAAACGACAGAATGCGAAAAGTGAAGACACCCAGTTTAAGCGGCGTCGTACTGTAGTTCGAACGGTAGATGATGAACAATTTCCAAGTTCCTTTAAGAAAGATGAAAAATATTGTTTGAAGATAACAAGTGATGATGAAACTGAAGAAATCTTGATCTGTCGGATTGGAGGCCACAAGATACCGTTGATTATAGATTCAGGATCTCGTTTTAATCTTTTAAGCCAAACAGATTGGCAGTTTTTGCAACAAAGAAACGCTACAATATTTAATATTCGAACAAAATCAGCAAATCAGTTCCGGGGTTATGCTTCGGAAGAATTACTTAAAGTTATATGCATCTTTGAGGCTCCAATTTCTGTTAGAAAGAACAGCGAAATAATTGCGACATTTTACGTCATTGAAAAGGGTCGACAGTCCCTACTAGGACGAGAAACGGCTATAAAACTAAACGTTTTACAACTTGGACTGAATGTAAGTAGAGTGGAAGAAGTTAAGCCATTTCCAAAGTGGAAGGATGTGCTTGTCAAGTTGTCTATCGATCCCAAAGTTGTGCCAGTTCAGCAGCCTGTGCGTCGTGTTCCTGTCGCCCTAGAAGAAAAAGTGAAAAGAAAACTAGATGAAGCAGTGATTCAAGATATTATTGAACCAGTAGTTGGCCCTAGTTCTTGGATATCACCAATAGTATTAGCTTTTAAAGAAAACGGGGACATTAGGCTATGTGTGGATATGCGCAGGGCAAATGTGGCTATACTAAGAGAAAATTATCCTTTGCCTACGTTTGACAATTTTATGACCAAATTGAGAGGTGCTAACTATTTTTCCCGATTGGATTTGAAAAGCGCATACCATCAATTAGAACTGCACGAAGAAAGCAGGGAAATAACGACTTTTATTACTTGCCAAGGCTTATACCGATTTAAACGACTATTGTTCGGAGTTAACTCCGCGCCAGAAATTCTTCAACGAATGCTTGAGAAAATGCTTTCACCATGTTCAAATGTTATGAACTACATTGATGACATTATAATTTTCGGAAGTACGGAAAACGAACATGACAAGTATGTACAACAGGTATCTGGTATACTTCGGGATAATAATGTATATTTGAATGATGAAAAATGCGTATGGAAGACACAGAAAATTAAATTTCTGGGTCATATACTTTCTAACCAGGGCATTGAAGTCGATCCGGAAAAAGTGCAGGTAATATTGTCATTTAGAGATCCAGGAAATAAAGAAGAAATACGGAGTTTCCTGGGACTGGTCACTTATGTTGGCAAATTTATTCCTGACTTGGCAAATCGCACCGAGCCATTAAGATGTTTACTCAAAAAAGATAGCATGTTCGTTTGGGGGGAGGAGCAAAAGTCGGCATTCGAGAACCTAAAAATTCAGCTAACTGAAATAGCAAATTTGTCCTATTTCGATCCAAAACGTAAGACTCGTTTGATTGCTGATGCCAGTCCTGTTGCTTTGGGTGCAGTTTTGTTGCAGTTTGGTCGAGATAATGAAGTGCTTATTATATCATTTGCCAGCAAAAGCCTATCCGATGTAGAAAAGAGGTACTCTCAAACAGAAAAAGAAAGTCTTTCATTGGTATGGGCAGTTGAAAAGTTTTACTATTATTTAGCAGGGCTAGAGTTTGAACTGGTAACAGACCATAAGCCGCTGGAAGCAATTTTTAAGCCTACTTCAAAACCACCAGCTCGAATTGAAAGATGGCTTTTACGTCTACAATCCTTAAAATTTAAGGTCATCTACAGACCAGGAAAGGAAAACATTGCTGATTCCCTATCTAGACTTAGCCAATTTAAGAATTGTGACTGTTTTGATTTTATGGGCGAACAGAGTATTTGTCACGTCGCAATAAGCTGTGCGCCAGTAGCCCTTTCGATTTCAGAAATTGCTAAAAAAAGCATTGAAGATGAGGAGATAGTCGATGCAAAGACATGCCTCAGTAGCGGTTCGTGGAGCTCAGCCTCAACTAATAGTTTTTATCCATTTCGTTTTGAGTTGTCGGCCGTTGGCAGCATTCTTTTGCGTGGGAATCGGCTGGTGATTCCGAGATCTCTTCGAACGAGGGTGCTCGAATTGGCTCACGAGGGTCATCCGGGAGAGTCTGCCATGAAGCGTAGGTTGAGATTAAAACTATGGTGGCCTCTAATGGACCGCGAAGCAGAAAACTTTGTTAAAGCCTGCAGAGATTGTCTTCTAGTATCGCAGCCATCAAAGCCAGCTCCTATGGAAAGACATCCTTTTCCGACTGGCCCCTGGATCACATTAGCAACAGACCTTCTAGGACCACTACCAAATGGCCAATATGTCATAGTTTTTATTGATTACTATTCCAGATATATGGAATTTAAATTTATTCGTTCGATTTCCTCACAATCAGTTATTGATGCGATGAAAGAAATATTCTGCAGATTAGGATTTCCAAAGAACTTGAGGACTGATAATGGACGACAATATGTTAGCGCCGAGTTTAATCGGTACTGCAAAACAAATGGTATCAAGCAAATATTAACACCACCATATTGGCCACAAGCAAACAATGAAGTCGAAAACATGAATAGGTCATTAGGAAAACGGTTGAAAATAGCGTTTGTAAATAAAAAGAACTATTTAGAGGAGATACAAAAGTTCGTTCACATGTATAATGTAACACCGCATGGTACCACTGGTGTCCCTCCAACAGAACTTATGTTTAATAGGGTAATTAGAGACAAATTGCCTGGAGTACAAGACTTAACCGGAGAATACACAGACTCTGCCGCAAAGGATCGCGATTGTATTGAAAAACAAAAGGGAAAAGAGCAAGCTGACGAAAATAGAATGGCAAAGGAAACAGATATATCGGTGGGAGATAAAGTTCAGATAAAGTGAAGTCAAGATCAGGTAATGTGGTAGAAGTGTCCAACGAAGGAAAGAACTATTACAGGAACGTGAGCCATTTAAAGAAAGTTCCAACAGCTCAACTGGCATTGCCATCATCACCATCTTTATCCGGACCAGAGGTGGCTTCTAATTCATTCAGACCACAGTGTTCAACAACGTCTATCCAGCAGTCAGCACAGATTCCAAAACAACCGAGTTTAATGTCTGAAGATATTTCAACTGGAAAGAAAGACTTAACAATTCGTCTCAAAAACATGGGCGGGATGTGTCAAACCTGTTCAAGCAACCATAAGAAATAGTTTTAAAAGTTTGAATATGAAAAAGTTCAAAGTAGGCGGTGACGAAATGTCAACGGGCTGAGAAAATAGATATAGAAAATGAAATAGATAAAATAAATACTTTTGTTTTAAATCTTCAAGCGAGTAGATGTGTTTTCAATAATTACGGGTTCTTACAGTCTTCAATTTTGAGTATTAAATAAAATACAATGTTAAATTTAGAATATTTTTACGTTTATTAAGATTATAAACGTTTTATTTATAAGTTCTTTATTTGCAAAATAATTACGCACACAACTTTTAGAGTTTTAATTAAATTAAACTTTATTTAATCAATTATTTGACGAATTAACTATTCGCGATTAATAATACACGCTGGCAACTTTAATTGATGTACCACAAGATCTTAACTAGATGGCAATCACAATACGAATGAATCAGCACGTATTGGCGTTGCTTTTATATACCTTATTTTTCGGCGTTCTTGAATATTCGAGAATTTCTTCCGCCATCTGGTGCGTACTTGAAAATGCTGCGCTGCCACTTTTATCTCTGACGCATTAGTGAGCATTGTTATTACCTTCTAGAATCTTCGATTATTATTTCAAAATACATGTTGTGTATTTTTATTCAGTTGTTATACAATGCAGGTGTGTGTATGGTGGTGTATTGTGTTTGTTTAGTCATCGCTTTGTGTTAGTTGTTTTTGTTTTGTAATAAAGATGTTTTGTAGAAACTTCTAGCTTTGAAAACAAATACAATAGGCCATTTCGTTTCACTTTCTTGGCCTCAATTATTTTAACATCTTTATATGATTTTAATAAACCATCTTTGTAACAATGCCGCCCACTTAAGCCTTTTCGTCCCGAATAGGCTCAACATTACCTCTTCCATGTTTAGCCAGCCGCTGTAGGTGAACCACTTTCATCTTAGACCTCGGATTATAATATCTCTGTTTACAGCTTAGGGGATAATCCTTTCTTGCGTTGCGGGTTAAATAGTAGAACTATTTGTAGTTCAGTAAATCCCTCCGTGTTTGCTGCTCGATCATATCTGGCCATCATCTTATCGCTGGTCATTTTAATGCGCTTACGGACAAACTCATGAGGCTCATGGAGGTCTTCCTGTGCCTGAAGAATGTTTCCATTGTCTTCGTGCGCTGATCCAGGTTTGACACCAAATTCTAAATCTGCTGGCAATTTTAGTTCTGTCCCGAACAAGATTTTTGCTGGACTACGTGAGGTTGAATCGTGTACAGCTGACCGGTACGCCAGTAGCAATTTGGGTATATGCTGATCCCAATCCTCTTGGTGTGTACTGACCACTTTTCTGAGATATTCTTCTAGGGTACGAGTGAATCTTTCCATCATTCCATCAGACTGTGGATGCAGCGGTGTCGTTCTCGTCTTCTTGATACCATAAACGTGACACATCTCTTTGAATATAGCCAATTCAAAAATTCGTCCCTGATCTTAATGTAGTTCTAGTGGAACACCGTATCGACACACCCAATTGTTCACAAGGGCGTCTACCACTGTTTTGGATTCTTGGTTTGGAATGGCATAAACTTCGGGCCATTTACTAAAATAATCCATTACCACTAGTACATATCGGTTCTCAGCGTCACTTACAGGGAATGGAGCAATGATATCAATAGCTATCCACTCAAAGGGAGCACCTGAGTTTTACTGTTGAAGTTTGCCACGACTTTTTCTTACAGGACCCTTGGCCTTCATGCACTGTTCGCAATTAGCTATCCAATCGGCTACGTATTGTTGGCAGCCCACCCAGTAAAGTCTCTGCTTTATCTTTTCCAGAGTTTTTGTTATACCCATATGGCTGCCGCTGGGACCGTTATGGAACTGCTTAAGTATCTCATTCCTTTTGGAAGTTGGCACGACAATTAAGTCCGTTGTAGTTTTTCCATCTGTACTTTCCCAAGATCGATATAAGCAGCCATCTTCTACCTTCAGGCTATTCCACTGAGCCCAGTACGACTTGAGTAGTTGGCTCTCTGCCGATATTTCATTATGATTCGGTCTCCTGTTGTTTTGCTTAGCCAATATAATTTTTGCCTAAATTGGGTCGGCATTCTGGGCCTTCGACCAGTCTTCTCTTGACTCAATTTGGGTAAGCCGCACATCAATAACGCACTCCTTTTTCTCGACTTTTGTGCAGTGCTTGCACTCTACATTACATGGCCGTCTTGAAAGGGCATCAGCATTATTGTGCTTTCCGCCTTTTCTATGCACAATACTAAAGTCATAGCTCTGCAGACGTTCAACCCAGCGTGCAAGCTGGCCGTCGGGATTCTTAAATTGCATCAGCCAATGTAATACAGAATGGTCCGTCCTTAAAATTAAATGTTGAGCAGCACCGCCAAGAGCTCCCGTCGTGAAACGCAGTAATTTCTTTCGGGCTTGGAGGGCACCCTGCTGTAATACCCAATGACCTTTTCTGTTCCATTAACCTCCTGAGAAAGCACTCCTCCTATTCCATAGCGACTTGCTTCCGTGTCCAATATAAATTTCTGTCCAGCTATTGGATAGGCGAGGAATGGTTCCGTACACAAAAGTTTCTTGAGCTCCTGGAACGCTTCTTCTGCTGCTTCACTCCAGTGGTATGTTTGCGACTTCCTGGTCAACTCAAGCAAACTAGCAGCTACTTGAGCAAAGTTAGGCACAAATCTCCTGTAGTATGTGCAAAGCCCCAGGAAACTACGCAGCTCATGAAGATTTTGTGGGCGAGGCCAGGTCTTTACTGCCAATACTTTGTCTTCATCAGTTGTCATGCCCTCTGCCGTTACACGATGCCCAAGGTATTTGACCTCCTTTTGAAACAAAGCACATTTCTTAACACTTAATTTTAATCCTGCAGCTGTTATACGCTTGAAAACTTTATCCAGGTTTTTGAGGTGTTCGTCAAAAGTCTTCCACATCACTATTATGTCATTCAGATACACTAAGCATGTCTTCCAATTGAGACCCTTAAGCACACGTTCCATTAAACGCTCAAAAGAAGCTGGAGCGTTGCAGAGCCCGAATGGCATCACCCTGAACTGCCTTAAACCACCACTTGCGCTAAAGGCAGTTTTCTCCTTGTCTTTATCAGCTATCTCTACTTGCCAATAGCCGCTCTTCAAGTCCAAGTTAGAGAACCATTCCGTTCCAGCCAACGTGCCTAAGGTATCGTCAATTATAGGCAACGGATAACTATCTTTCTTGGTGACGTCATTGAGCTTCCTGTAGTCAACACAAAACCTTGTTCTTCTAGTGAATCTCTTTCGTTGGTTGTTATTTTAGGGCATAATGTATTCGCCGCATAATGTATTCGACCCATCTCAAAATTCTTGTTAATAGTTTTATTAGACAGATAAAGTACTCTAACAGAAACTCTTCCATCGTCGCAGATTTTCACGAGGGCTTTTGGTGTTATGATATTATCTTTTAGTTCTTTTAGTTCCACCACCCATAACCGGTTATCCTCACAATCTGTCTCCACACGTGCCCATATTATAGTTTCCGCCTGAGGTGGTAATTTCTGGCGTTCAACGGCAAATAGCTTCCTTAATGTGGTCCTGCTATCATATCCAGCATCCAGGGGTATTTTCACATTGCGCCAGATTATTAATTGCTCGCCCATGTGCAGACTAATACCGTGGGCTATTATAAAGTCTGCACCAATGATAACTTCATCCACTATATCAACAACAACAAATACATGGTCAGCGCTGATGTTTGCAATGGTCATTCTTACCCTGACTGTTCCATAGACAGTGGCTAAGTCGCCAGTAGCAGTGCGCAGTCGTACATTATTTAACGGTTCCACTGCCACTAAATCGGGCCTTATAATTGACTGAGATGCTCCTGTGTCTATGGTGAGGACTTGCTTACTTGCGTTTATAAGACCGCAAATAGTAAGGTTGCTATTTTTCTGTTGTACAATGGAAATGGAGATTGTGGGGCCATCGGTTGTGGGAGCCCGCACTTGCCCCTTAGTTCTAGCTCGATTTAGTTTAACGGTGACTCATGCGATTTGGTGTTGTTTGACCGCTTCTTGTCCCTTGCTAGCGAAGCAGATCTTGATCTTCTCTTTGCGTATCTACAATTGCGATGAAAATGGCCAGCCTTACCGCATTTAAAGCATTTAGCGCTAGAATTTCTTTTTGCCTCCTCCATTATCTGTTTGCCTAACTCCTTTATCTCGCTTCTACTGTCTGTGTTATAAGTTTCAGTATCGAAACATCGCACCTTGTACACCTGTGGCTTCAAGATGACTTTTGCAGTCTCCTGGGCTAGCGCATACGAGATGGTTTCTGCAAAATTTGATTTTTGCATAGCACAAACAGGATATTTAATATCGGGATCCCGTATGCCATTCACAAATGCTTCAAACTGATCCAGAAACGGGAGATCTTCGCCTGGATAAGACAGCTGCACCAAACGTTCAATTTCCATGTCGAAGTCTTGCAGCGTCTCATTTGCCTTCTGCACCCTGCCTCGTAACTCCATTCAGTAGCGTTCTCTTTTGTGCTCGCCACCGTACTTGCGTTGTAACGCTACCATTATGTCCTCATAATTATTTCTGCAGCCGGCTGGTAAGCTTTCGAGTATCTGTTCTGTTGTCCCCTTTAAGGCCAGAATTAGCTCAATAGCGTTTTCTTCATTGTCCCATCTATTTTTTCTGGCCACTGTTTCGAACTAAAACTTAGATAAAAGGTGCGCTGCCGTCAAAGCTCGGGGTGTTAATCTTGCTGGCGTGCTCAGAGATAACTCTCACCGGTCCCTCTCGAATTTGAAGATCGTCCATTTGCACTTTTAATTCATGTAACTCTTTTCTCTCTAGGCCACGCAATTTTTCATCAAACTCACTGACTCTTTGTTCTACGATGTTTACTCGTTTGTCGAAGACATTTACCTTCGCTAAAAGCCTTTCTCCGTTGATGCTAGAGCTTTCTTGCATTGCTTTAAAACAATTTTTCTTGAAGCTTCAGGTTGTTTTCTTCTAACTTCTTCATCTGGTTTTCCTGGTTCTGGTTGTTTTCTTCTATTTTCTTCATCTGGTTCTGGTTGGTTTCTTTTATTTTCTTCATCTGATTCTGGTTGGTTTCTTCCATTTTCTTCATCTGGTTCTGGTTGGTTTCATCCATTTTCTTCATTATAGCGGCAAACATTGAATTTAATTCTATAACGCTGGGGTACATACTTTAATCTCTTCCTTTTAGTCTTTTTCGTATGACCCAATTTCGATACCACGCTGCTTAAATTCATCTATTAACCACTTTTGCATTTCCGCTTTATTGTCTGCTGTCGGTAGATTTAACTTACTCAGCTCCATTTTTAGCTGCTAAACTTTTAGCTCGTCAGATTTCATTTTAACTATTTATTTATTATTTTGCAAGTTCACTTCTGACACCAGCTGTTACGTTTATGTAGATTATAAACGTTTTATTTATGAGTTCTTTATTTGCAAAATAACAATAATAATAAAATAATAAAAATAATAAATAATTATAATAATTAATTACACACACAACTTTAAGAGTTTTTATTAAATTACACTTTATTTAATCAATTATTTGACGACTTAACTATTCGCTATTAATAATACACGTTGGCAACTTTACTTGTTATACCACAAGATCTTAACTAGATGACGTTCCCAATACGAATGAATCAGAACGTATTGGCGTTGCTTTTATATACCCTATTTTTAGGCGTTCTTGAATATTCAAGAATTTCTACCGCTATCTGCTGCGTAGTTGAAAATGCTGCGTTGCCACTTTTATCTCAGACACATTAGTGAGCATTGTTATTTACTTCTAGAACCGTCAATCATTATTTAAAAATATTTGTTGTCTATTTTTATTTAGTTGTTATACAATGCAGGTGTGTGTATGTTTGTGTATTGTGTTTGTTTAGTCATCGCTTTGTGTTAGTTGTTTTTGTTTTGAAATAAAGATGTTTTATAGAAACTTCTAACTTTGAAAACAAACACAATAGGCCATTTCGTTTCACTTTCTTGGCCTCATTTATTTTAACATCTTTTTATGATTTTAATAAACCATCTTTGTAACAGTATATATGAGGAGGTCATAAAGTTTATCAATCTTTTAGTCATTTCCAGTGCAAGAAGTTTTAGGATAGATGCGTGCAGTGTATGTGTAATTTGTGGTAGTAAATGAAGTCTATATAATTTAATCGGAATCCTTACATTTATTCAAATACCCTGTTCAGAAATTTACGCAATTAAGGCCTTTTTGAGCTCAATTTACCATATAAGAAGTCAATTAATAAATTGAGCAATTAGTACTTAATTGCATACTAATTGAGAAAGATGTGAAATGTAACCCTTCCAACGAGTATGTTTACTCTGGGAACTACGTTCAGTGAGAAGAAAAAGTTCATAAAATTGACAAGCCGCAAGAAAAAATATAAAAAACAAATAAAAAGAAAATGGCAGGTCATACGAAAATGGCTTTTGACACTTCCAACTTCAAAGCATCAACAAATATCCGTGTTGTTTTTGTAATAAGAAGAGAAATCAGGTGGGCGGACGACACTACCTTTAAAATACGCCTTGTGCTAATTCAATAAGCTTAATTGAGCATGTGTGAATACCACATTAAATTGCGCAAATTAAACTAAATTGACTCAATTAAGAAAACATGTCTGTACGTAAAAGGCTAGAAAGCTCTACAGCACAAGTGAAGATCTGGGACTGCTTCACGTAAATGAATACAAAGGTCACAAATTGATGTTAGAAATTTGCAGTAGAACCTGTTAAGAATACTTCGCCTGCACGCTTGCTAACTTGGTTCAAGGAAATAAAATTAATCATTTTTTGCAGAAGAATTTCCCAACTAGATCACAAACCTAATGATTTAAGCAAGGCGTGAGAGTTCTATAATGAATAACTGAGAATTGATTACACTTATTGCAGGAAATAATGATGATCATTAGTACGTATTTTAAAGTATTCTCTTTTAACTTAAAGAACTAGTTCAATTACTTTCATCCTTTTTTTTTTGCAAACTAATGTAATGTGTTTTGTAAGCAACTAACAAAGTATGGTAATAACAAAAGTAATTCATTATATGGCAAGTACTTTTTAAGATAATGTCTAATTTTTTGCTACAATATAAAGAATGAAAAGAAAAAGACATTTAGCAATTTTGCAGAAATAAATCTATTTGTGTGGTCTTAAATGTACGTGATTTTATGTGATGCTATGCAACCATTAATTTTGTTTTTTCGAGGAAACAAAGGTCTTTTTTAATCACTTCACCCGAATCTTTTAGCAATTGAGCAACTATGGATAACAATATTGAAAAAAATATAGTTCACCCTTTACAATATGGGTCAAGTAATATTAGTTAGTTAATAAAACAACCAGCTTTTTATTAGTGATGAAAGACAGTAAAATAAGATATATCCATGATATTTATTAGTTTAAAATAAAATTATTTTTAGTCCGTTTTCTTTATTTTTTTTTTATTAAACTTTTGTTTTCTATTATGAAGCTATTTTCGTTATTCAAAAATAAAGGAAATTATTAGAACCTCCACCGCACTTTGGCCAAGATGGTGTATAGGAGTCAAACAAGTCGTATATAGAGCGCTCCCTTTGGAAAAAAACCTATTACACAAAAGGCTTACAATTCACTTTTCATTACCTTTGAAAGTCTAAAATAAGTTACCAAGCGATAAGTGTTACTTTTGCAACTATCTAACATATTGGAAATTAATTGTAATTTTTCACAATTTTAAGCCCTCTTCGAAAAGCCCTGCTTCCACACCAGTGCTGGAGTTCCACCGGGTATCTCTTCGCTTACTCAAGAAGTAATCCCCACCAAACATATCACTGAATATCATTTGGTTGTAATTAAAAAACTTTGCTCTTTTACCAAACTTTAAAAACTTTATCGCAGGTAATTTTTTGGCAAATGCATACCTAAAACTTTTATCTTCGTAGCTGAATAAATCAATCAAATTGATCAAATCAATACATTCTGAGTCTTATATAAATTGGCTTCAGTTCAAAGGAAAATGCTTTTTTCTAGAAAACAAAGCTTTCTATATGTGAAATTTCTACAAGTCAAATATGTTGTGAATTCTCCGAAGACGTAAAAAGTTTTGTAAAATAAAA
The DNA here is from genome assembly GCA_916610165.2 of Gymnosoma rotundatum. Lineage (NCBI taxonomy): Eukaryota > Metazoa > Arthropoda > Insecta > Diptera > Tachinidae > Gymnosoma > Gymnosoma rotundatum. Next base: position 33,577,699 of record OU744340.1, read on the forward strand.
GGGTGTGGTCTTAGGTAAGTTGTGTTTGCAACGCACAGTGGCGTAAAATACAAAAAATGGAGTAAAACTCTGGCAATTCTAAACTATTTTCCCAATTTTCATGAAACAATCCGCTACTAATGGAGGAGGACATAAGGTTTTCGTCTACTGCATTTTTATGCACCGTGTTTCAGTATACGGTAGTACTACAACGCGTCAAGGTAGGCAACCTGAAATTTGAAAAATTTTTCAGAGTTTTTAACTCTATCGTAACTTTTATACTTTTAGAGAAAGTCGACTTTTAAATTTAAAATACAAAAATTTTTATCTTGGCGCTTTTGGTTTTTAACATGTAGTTTTTAAAAAATACAAAATAGAACTATTTTAAAAACAGATTTAGGGAGCTAATAACTTGTAAACATTTTTTCTTTGACTTCATTAGGTTAATGGTAAAAAATTTTTAATTTGAAATTTCATAAAAAGTAAAAAAAATGTGAAATTTTGTTGAATAAGTACTTTAAGGTTTTTAAGTAGATTTTGAACGTGTTTTAGTTTATTAATAAAAAACGCTTAACTTTTTCCGCAAACTAAAGACGTAGAAATTCCATATAATGTCTTTTTATGGTTTTCTGCTGAAGCACCCAACAGCCAGCATTGTTCGAATGGAAAATTTTTTAATAAAAATCTTAATGTTCAAAACAATAAAAAAATTGAACGCCGATTTTCATTCTTTTTATAACCAGCTATTCTATAACGTATGGTTTTCAGTAATTAGCTAAATTTTGTAGACAACCTGCATGTAAATAGGGTCTAGGGAGCCGATTCAAGAAAAAAAGTGCAAGTTTTGGAAAAAATTTTTTTATCTACACAAAAAACAACATTTTAATTTTTTCAGTTACGTACATAGTGGTCTTTTTTGCGATGCAAAATTATTTAATATTTTTAGTACTATATTTATTATTAGTGGTATTTTTTACGCCTTTTTTTTAATTGAAAAACTATTGCAAAACAAATAATAACAGCATAATAGAACAGGTAATTTCTATCCACTGACATACAATTTGTACACCATTTTCATTAAAACAGCTGTAAATGATGCACACAATTATATCTTTGTTTATACTGTTCTTTCAATAAGCGCTTCCACTTCTTATTACTTTCTTCTTCGAAATCAGCAATTTTGTTTTTCTTATATCCTTCTCCATAAATATTGGCTTTCTTCATGAAAATTGGTTTTATAGTTTAATAGTTCCATACTTTTATCCCTTTTTTTGTTTTTCACGCCACTTTTTTCACGCGACTTTTGTAAGAAAACTCTTTAGTGATTTTAATGTCGTAGAATCTGGAGCACAGTATTTTAAATAGAATCTAACATAGCATGGTTTATGCATGTAAGTGTTTACTGTGTACGAATATGTAGCATTATGTCTGCTTATTTAAAATACAAAAAGCACAAAAAACTAAATCTTATATCTTTCTTTTAAGCAGTGCAGATAAGAAAAAATGAATTCTTATCAATATGGTTTTAAGATTCCTTGCGAAACAAATAACACTCAACGGCAGTAATAAAATAGAAAAACACAACAACAATAGATAAATAAGTACAGTATGAAATATAAATAGTTACATGTGAGAGCAATATTAACTCGTACCAAAAGCTATGAAACAATTTTAAAAATAACATAATAACAAGTAAAATAATAACAAGTCGAAACTTATATACCTTTCACCACATATGTAAAGCGAGTCTAGTGAAGAAACTCTAATAAAAAAAACTAATACTGGGGTGACAGAGAATTAAAAAAAAAAATAAAAAATGAGTCCTATACATAATTCTACATTAAAATCTCACGGCTCTTAATGGGTTAAGCATTTTGAAAAAATTTTAAAGATATCTTCAAAAGCTTGTTAAGGATACCCATATTGATATCCTAAAAATTATGATGCATAATCCTACTTTCGTATGAAAATTGCAGAGGCCCATAACCAGGCTAAAATGTATTTGGCACTCACTTCCATTATTTGCTTGTCTTTAATCACCTTCCGAATTTAAAACTCTGCTTAGAGATATTAAAAATTACGAATCAAGTAGTTCAGAAAGTCTTCATCAACTTCAAAACATTTAAAAATTACCGAAAAATAAAACCAAAAAAGTACTGCACCCAAGTCAAACCAGATTGCTGTCGCTTAAAGCGGTAGTTGTTTGAATACTAGATTTATATGAGGCCTTGATAATTTACTTTTTATTTACTGCTACTGCAAATCGATACAGCTTAAACAATTATAAAAAAATCATACGAATCAAATCAAATGTTCATATGTTGTTACTCTCTTTAAATATATTCTTGAAATTGTTTATAGTATAAACAGATTATAAATGAATTAAAATTGAATTATTTTTGGCTTTGGTTTACTATTTAATTTAATTAATTTATTAATTTTATAAGTTTTTTAATTTAATTTATTAATTTTTTAGAAAGAAAAATTATCTACATATTTATCCGGACATTTTCCAAAGAAAACAAGAAAAATTAGACGCTAGCAGAATGTAATGCTGCACTTTCTGTACCGCTCTATTTAACCAGCTAACTTTGTAAATAAGAAATAAAGAGAATATTTAAAAATGAGTTAACTAAAATACACAACCTATACAACCAAATAGAAAGGCTTCTAAGAACTGTACTAAGTTATTTTATAAAAACCTATTAACTTTATTTAACGGAATTTATGAATAGAAAGCATTTTTTGAGATTTGAATAGGTGTATTTAGGCTCATTGGCTAAAGAGTTAATATAAGAATCAAAACATTACAAAAACGAAATATACAAAATTGTAAACAACTGCATCAATTTTTTTTGTTAATAAAAATCTGTTTTATTGTATTCAAAATGTGTTTTTTTTCTTGCCGATTTTTTTAAATTAAAGTGCCGATAAAGCCGATTTTTTTTTGCTAAAGTGCCGATTTCGGGTCAAAATTTTCTGGCAACCCTGCCCATTACTAGAAAAATATGGGAGAGCACTAGTTTTTTCACTTAACGTTTTTTGTCTTATCGCCCCATATATATTTTTTTTCTTTTTATTTTACTGGAGTTACTTCGCTGTACAAAATTTGTTCTAAATGATATGGAGAAATTAGAGGCAAGCGTGTTGTTTTGCCCGCTGACTCAAAGGTCAGGGCTGATCTTGCTGACTTTTAATAGTAAAATTTTCGAAACTAAGCCTGACCTATTGGCGTATTTAAATTTTCTCTAGCTCATTTAGTGCCTTCGCAAATTTTATTTCAACCCGAAAACGGACGGTCATCGCGCAATGGACTTCTCTATGCATTAGAACTTAGAGTATATATATTTTAAGGGGCGGAAATAGACATTTTAGAAATTACACACGGAATAACAAACTAAGATACACTCTTCTTCCACCTGTGGTGAAGGGTATACAAACACAAAATTTTGTACTTTTTAAAGCATCTGAGACACGTACTAAATATCATAAAGAATAATAAATAAAAAGTGAAATATAGATGAATAAGGAAAAATAAAAATACATGGAATTATTAATATAAGTAAAGACAAACAAACGTTTCATACAAACTCAACCATAAGATACACGTAAAGGATATTATTTGGCTCTCTTCTAAATTTTATTTGGAAAGAAACAAATTCAAAATATAATTGTTTAGTTTTGCTTTAATGTCTCTTATTTAAACAACACATACATTTTATAAATATTTTTACCCAAAGAGATTGTCTTTAATCGTTAACTTGTCTTTATAAGCCTATTAGTGCAACATGTAGTAAAATGAAGACTAACTGTCCGTTTCACGTAGTCAACGTAGACGAATTCGTTTGTTCAAATCTTATCACAACAATTATCAAAACCAGAGTTTAGAAAAATACACAGTATGTATGCAAAACTCATACGAGTACATACATGTATGCAAATAAACATATTTTTTTTACATATCAATATGCATATATTTGTGTTGTTTTTGAATATTTGGGTCGTGGTTACACGAACACGTATTCGGCATGAAATAACATATGTCGTGTATAGAAAATACATACAATAAACATGTGGAAACATATTGAAGATGCTTTATTTCAGAATTAAAAAGAATTAATAATAATTGTCACCAAGAAAGAGAAACGAAGTAGCCTATTCTATCCAATTATGAAGCCAAAAGTTTCTACAAAACTTCTTTATCACAAAACAAAAACAACTAATACACAGCGAAGAATAAACAGACACAATACAAACACCTGCATTGCATAACAACTAAATAATGTATAATAAATGCGTTATTATTTCGTTTGTTCTACTACAGAGCAGATGGTGGTAGAATTTCTAGTATATTTACGAACATTGGGTATATAAAAGCGACGAACATGCAGACTTATTCATTTTGATTGTGAACGTCATTTAGCAAATTTTGTTTTATCCCTTACAAAAGTAGTAAAGTCGCCATCGTGTATTTTTGTGAATTAATTAAGAATAAGTAAACAATCGCTGAAATAAGTGGGGTTATTACACCACTTATATATTATAGTCAAAGCTGTAAGAGTTGTGTGTAATTATTTTGTGATAGAAGAACTCAATAAATTAAAAGTTTATAAATTAAATAAACGTAATAACTGGTATTAGAACTGAAATTGGTGTGTTAAAAGTTGAGCAGCTAAAAATAAAGCTGAGTTATTTGGATCATCCGACAGTGGGCAATAAAGCCGAATAGCAAGAGAATTTAATAGATGCATTCAATCAGCGTAGTATCGATGTTGAGACATTCGAATTCGGAGAAAAAGAAGAGATTGAAGTATGTACCCTAGCAACAAAAACCCAGAAGCAGGAGAACCAGATAAAATAAACGGAAGAAAAAACCTGGAGCAGATGGAATAAAACAACTAGAAACTTCAAGAAGCTTTACAAGACAGCTTCAAAGCAATACAGAAACGCGCTAGTATCAACGGGAAAGGCTTTTAGCAGAGGTAAACGACGTCGCGTAACTGAGAGTTAGCGAGTTTGATGAAAAATTGTACGTCCTACAGAAAAAAGAAAATGAACAGTTACACGAATTAAAAGTGGAAATAGGCGATCTTCAAATTCGAGAGGTACCGGTGAGAGTTATCTCCGAGCACGCTAGAAAAATTAATACACCGAGCCTTGACGGCAGCGCAGCCTAGAATTAGTGATACCTTAGACACGTTGGATCGGCTATTAGCAAAAAGAGATAGCCGATGAAGACAAGGAGAAAACTGCTAAAGCATCTTAATTGTTAGACGTGCTTGCTGTATTTTGATAACAAAGTCGTGACGGGGAAGTCTTTTGACGAACACCTCAAAAACCTGGATAAAGTATTTACGCGTATAACAGCTAAAGGGCTAAATTTATATGTTAAGGAATGTGCTTTGTTTCAAAAGGAGATCAAACACTTGAGGCATCGTGTAACAGCAGAGGGAGCATCAACTGATGAATACAAGGTACTTGCAGTGAAGACTTGGCCTCGGCCATAAAGTTTTCATACACTGCGTAGTTTTCTGGAGCTTTGCAAATACTACAGGAGAATTGTGCACACACTTTGCTTAATTGGCTGATAGCTTGCATGAGTTGACCAGAAAGTCACATCCATATCACTGAAGTGAGGCATCAAAAAAAGCGTACCAGAGCCTCAAGAAACTTTTGGGTACGGCAACAGTCCTCGTCTATCCAATAGCTGAACAGAAATTCTTATTGTGTGGGGATGCAAGCGGATATGCAATAGGAGGTGTAGCTTCTCAGGAAGTAAGTGGGACAGAAAAGGTCGTTGGCTGCTACTGTATCTAGCAAGCAAAAAATACTGCGTTATACGTCAGAAGCTTTAAGCAGTTCTTTAGTATGTTAATTATTAAAATATCAAAAATACTTTTGTATATGGTCTAAGGAAAGACCACTCCGCATTACGTGGTTGATGCAATTTAAGAACCCTGAGGCGCAACACGCTGGGTTGGACGTCTGCAGAGCTATGACTTTAGTATTGGGCATAGAAAAAGCGGAAAACACAATAATGCTGATTGCCTTTCAAGACGGCTATGCAATGAAGAAAGAGTGCAAGCAATGCACAAATATCGAGAAAAAGGAGTGCGCCATTGCAAAGGCTGGTCTAAGACCCAGAATGACGGCACAATTTTGAAAAAAAATTAATTGGCTACGCAAAATAACAGAAGAACGAACGATAATAAAATATCGGCTGAAAGCCGTCTAGCAAAATCGCACTGGGCTCAGTGGAACAGCCCGAAAGTGGATGATAGCTGCTTAAATCGATCTTGGGAAAGTACATATGGCAAAACCCAACGGACTTAATTGTCATGTCAACTACTAAGAGGCACGAATGTCAACCATTTACAGCAAAATGGATAGCTTAAGCAAACTTGAGCCGATAGCTGTTGATATCACCGATCCATTCCCTGTCAGTAAAGTTGAAAACCGATATGTACTTGTGGTAATGGATTAATTTAGCAAATATCCCGTAGTGTATGCCATTCTTAACCAAGACACCAAAACGGTGGTGGACGCCCTTGTGAACAATTGCTTGTATCGATACGGTGTTCTAGTAGAACTGCATTTGGACTACGAACGAAGTTTTAAATCGGCCATATTAAAAGATCTGTTGGACGTATCTGATATCAAAAAAGGAGAACGACAAGGCTGCATCCAGGGTGTTTGGGCATGGTGGAAAGATTTAACCGTATCCTAGAGGAATATCTAAAAAAAGTGTTTAGCGCACACCAAAAGGTTTGGGATGAGCATATACCCAACTTTCCACTGGCATACCGGTCAGCTGTACACGATTCAACCCCAAGTACACGCAGAAAAAAAACATGGTTGTTATATGGTCACAATAACCATATTATGTTCTTTGTAACAATGTATAGTTGCGGAGAACCAATTATAGTTGTTTTCGCCAAAACTTTGGTCACGATAAACATTTTTTGTTAACTTTTAACAATTATATGGTTACTGTGTACAAAAAATGCAACATGGTTGGTTTTAACTTAAAAAAAATTCAACCACAACCAAAGTTTTATAACTTTTTAAAAATAATATAAAATATTTAACCATAATATATTATTATTAATCAAAGTATGGTTAAAAGCAACAGAATAATGTTTACGCTTAAAAATATTTTGTTCTAGTACTTGACAGTTTAGTAATTTTTCTGGTAGCTAAAATTTGAAATTGTTTTTTATTGTTAAAGAAATTGAAAAAAAATAAAAATTTGTGTACAAAATAAATATTTAAAAATAAAATGCAAAATATGAAAACAAATAAAAAGGGAACATTTAAAAAAACATTTAAAAAATGTTGAAGTAAATATGTATGATTTGTAAGCATATAAATTTTTATTTTTGTGTTTGAAGCATAATTGTGAAATCGTTTATTTGTTATTTTAAGCAAATAATTGATTTGTTATGAATTTATGTTCTTAAATAATTTTTATGACAAATCGATAATAAATAAAACAATAATCAGTTTTTTATATCAAGAAAATTATGCACTTACGAGACTATATTATAATTCAATTATATAACATGACATTTTCAGCCATATTATTATATTTTAATTTAACCATAAAATGTTTATATTTGAACATAATTATGATTATACTTTGGACCACAATATGGTTGCAAATGTAACAATACTTTGTTTTGTTAGCAACCATATAATGCAACCATATTATGTTGCTCTTAGATTATGGTTACCTCAACCATATTTTTTCTTTGCGTGTGGTACAACAAAAAACGTGTATGGTGTTAAACCGGGATCTGCGCACGAAAAAATAAAAACTCTGTTCAAGAATAAGAAGACTTGCGTGAGCTTTATGAGATTGTCCATTACTGCATTAAAATATCCAGCGATAAAATGAAAGACAGGTATGATAGAGCAGCAAATACGGAGGGATTTACTGAAAGAAAAATGGTTATCTTATTTAACCCGGAACGCAAGAAAGGATTATCCTCTAAATTGCAAACCCACTGGGAGAAACCATAAAAGGAAATCAAGAAATTGAATAACGTGGTTTACCGTGGTTGCAGAGATACCATAATCTAAGGTCTGAAATAAAAGTGGGTACCCTGGAACGGCTGACCAAATATGGCAGAGGTAATGTTAGGCCGATTCGGGATGAAAAGATTTAAGTGGGCGGGAATATGCTTTATTTAAGTCATAAAAAGAAATAATAGTAATTGTTGTGATACGAAACGGCCTATTGTGTCTGTTTATAAAGTCGGAATTTTCTACAACACATACTTCTTGATCACAAAACAAAAACAACTAACACTAAGATGGTGGTAGAAGTTTTAGTATATTCAAGAACCCCTTAACATTCGGTGTATAAAAGCAACGATGGCTAATTCATTCTGATTGTGAACGTCGTTTTGTGAAGATCTTGTAGTACAACAGTATTTAAGTAGCCATCGTGTAAGTTATCGTCTAAGCTGTGAAAGTTGTGTGTAATGATTTTGCAATAAAACAACTCATTAACAACGTAACAATATATTTGAAGTTCGTATAGGTGACCGAACACACGATTGGTGTACGATACACACGATTGATTTTATAACAAAATTTAACTTTTGGCGCTACAACAGCAAATATATGATAGTATTGTTATTGTACATACTACACCAAATAACTCTAACTTATGCAAAATAAAAGTTGAAAAGTGTTTTATTAGTTTAATGTCGTTTTAACAATAAATTAATGAAAATTAGCTGTATCTTAGAAGCCGTAAGAAACGAACTCTTGAAATGTTTTATATAAACAGCCATGCCTTAATAAGAGCGGAACGTTTTCTTTCGCATAGACTTAACGCTGAAAAGCAATGCATAAACAAAAGCGCCAACACTATGTCAATATAGTAAAAACAGGGTTATTAAAAAAAAAAAAGGCTTAAGGTTTACGAACGCAGCTCAAAAATTTTCTTTTCCAATGATTCCAACATTGTCTTATTTATAAAATACTCGATTTACGCCAAATTATACATATAATATTTGGAGGTGCTTAAGCAAGATATTTTACAAACTTAACTCATGCGTTTACACTGTAATTATTGTGTTTTAGTTTGATATTTGGTCAGCTGATTAAACAGATGGTATATATTAAATTAAAGCATCTAATTTCCAGAAAAAAGATAAAAGCCTGAATTTGGGGTTATATATATAATTCAGTGAAAAATATTGAAGAGTTATTTAAGTAAAAAGAAAATATATATAATTGTAAACGTCGTGCCTTATATAAAAATGTAATGAATATGAGAATGAAGCAACAGCGAATTTTACTGATGTTATTATTATAAGAGAAATAAATTTTATTATTCGCAACACCGCACAAACTTATTTAGAGAATTCTATTACCAAGTGAAGAAGGGATTAAAAAGTGTTTTCGGGTAAATCAACAAAAAATTCACGTACTTTGCAACAAATTGAAACCACAATTCGGACGACAATATTACTGGAAAGAAGAGCTGTTATCCGCATCTGCAGAGGATTCTAAAGAATACATATAGTTTGTGCATGTTTGCTATAATATTCAAATAATTTTCTATTAATCAAAAATAAAATATAATAATTAAATTAATTTCTATAATTGCAAATTCTTGTCTTTAAAAATGTGTTTGTATATATTTACGTGTTTACGTTTTTAGACAAGACGCTTAATTTTTGATTTGCCGCCATTAAAAATCCTGTTTAGAGAAACACCAAAATAAAAAATAAAAAAAAAAAAACAAACTGAACACACTTTATGGGTATATCTGAACTCTAAATGTGAAGTGTTTTGCAATGTGTTTAAATCAAAAGCACATCAATTTCTTGTGTTTTACAATACAAGTAAATGTATGGGAAAACATCTCAATAACAACTTAAAACTTGCCTAAACACATATGTAAGTGTGAACTCCACTACACTCCCTGTGTTGCTGTAGAGACGCCTTTTGTAGATCTTTATAGGCAGATTTTTTAAAATATACAGAATGTGGCCGTCTTTAAAAAGAAATATAAAAAATAAAATATACATACAAGCACCATGCCCCTTTTTTGTTATATAGAAGTTTTTGTTTTACTTTCATTTTTTGAAGAACTTTTTGCTTCTGCATATAATTTATTTATAATTTAGGTTTTATTCATGAGCAGCTTAAATTAATTAATTTTCACGTTTTTGTATGCCGCAAAAGAAATCTTTGATTTCAGCCTTGACTTTATTGGATGTTGATCTAGAATTTTGAACTCCAAGTGCAGATCTCAGTTAAAATTATAGATGTACGGTTTTAAAGAAATAATAACGTACATATATAAAACAAAAATAACAAACCATGAAATTCTGACTATACATAATAAAAAGAAATGTTATATACATATATAAACCATTTTTAGTTTTATTATATAATCTGAGGCCTTATTCTGTAATTCTCCTAAGCTAAAATTGCTTAAATGTTGAACTTATCCATGTTTATTTTCTCTAATTAATCGGTATCTGTAAGTTTATTTCAATAAATAAGAGGATGTTAAGTATAGGGTTATGTGTTCCAATGTCGTATTTGTAGCAAAACACTGCTTTGTTAAAATTAAATAATTTTAGAGAGCGCGATTTAGCTTAAGCAACTTACAGAATAAGGCTGCTGTTTATTTTTTATAATCTATTTTAATTACATATGCATATATATAAATGTTTTTATGAATTAAAGTTGTTTTTTTTTACTGTAAATACACGTAAATTGAATGAAGAGTTTATGGTACTTATTAGGTTTTTAAAATAGTTTGCCCTTATTCCAATAAATCCCCTTTTGGTACAACTATTTTAAGATCCCCTTTTTGGTGTCATTGTTGCTAAATCCCATTTTTGTGCCACTTTTTGAAAACTTCCAACGAACCCACTGCATATAATAGAACTCCTATAACAGCCAATTTTACATAAAAATGACATCGGCTCTTAATAGGTAAAGCATATTTTAAAAATTTAATTATTTCCTTAAAGATCTCCTTAAAAGCTTTGAAATGATACCCATATTGATTTTAAGAAATTTGAAAATTTCAGAGCCCGTAACTCGGAAAATATGAACGAGCTCCAATTTTTTCTTCTTTTTTCTTAATGTTTAATTCTCCATCGCCCCATACATTTATTATTATTATTTTTTTTTATTGGATTGTTCCAAATGACATGAAATAATTAGATGAAGGCAGTAGCACCTCTTTTGACAATACATATATCTGATCGAGGCAAACTTGATTTCAACACTAACACGGACGGACATCGCTCAATCGACTTTGCTATGCATAAGAAGTCAGAATATATATACACCTTATGGGATCGGAAATGAATATTATAGAAATTACACTCCGAATGACAAACTTAGATACTTTTTTGGTGAAGGGTATAAAAATGTATTTCATAAAATACAGAATACAAATAAAATAGTAAGAACTACAAACAAAACTTAAGCATAAAATAAAAATGAAAAAACTATAGAATGTAAAATAAGCAAGCAAGCGACTAACGCAACTAGCAGCATACCATGCTGCATTAAAAGGAAATAAAGTTTCATCTTTTACTTAGAGGATTTGTGTTATTTTTATACTTATGAGCTGTTGTGCTTTTATGCTACATATAAAATAATATAAAGTTAAAATGGGGAATATCTTGCGTATTTTTGGCTGTTTGTTTTAATACCTATTCAAATTTTTTTGGGTGCATGTATGTGTATACACGCACGATTTTGTTATATAACATTTTACTGCATTCTGTTGCATTCGTCGCAGTGTTGACAACAATATGGTTTTAAGTTTGATTGAGATTCGCTTAAAAAGGAGAGAGTTTTGAAGTGACGGTAATACTCGATTGAAAACAAATATTTTAATTAGGGTTTCTGGATTTAAAAAGCACCGGTCAGGTTTTCTAGAGATCTACCGATAAATCTATGTCAGTGCTAGAATATGTGAAATTTTTTAAGACCACAGTCTCACTTAAAACAGAAAAAAATTGTTTATTACTATCAAGAAGAACATATATTATTTGGAATCTTTTTTTGTTACTTCACGTTAAGTACGTGTTAAGAATATTAGCCTTGGGCTTTCTTCCAAGCACTTGTAGCTCAAAGGAATGGGAAGATTACGTCAAGGTTTAAAATTAATGATTTTCTTACAGGCGCATAAACCTGAAGAATTTTGGTTTTTTTTTATGACCTCTCAAGCACTTTAACCTGGAGGTTAATTCGTTTAATTGGTGCAACAACAGCACTTTAACCGTGGATATTTTTATGTAGAGCATCTTCTTCATGTATCTCACTTGTTTTAAATCTGGTTGGTGTCCAGTTGTATCTCAGTGTGCCACGAGTGCAGTTTTTTTGGTTTGTAGGTTTATCATTATCAAATCGGACTTATGTGATGCCAATCTTGTCTTTAATTTTGTTTTAGTCGTACCAATATATACTTTTTGGCATATATCGGTGTCGTCTCCATTACATGTTATTTCGTAAATTACATTTGACTGGTCCATTTTGTCTAATTGTCTAATAATAATTAAACAATGTCTTTGTTGTGTTATTTGTTTTCATTGCAAGTATATATTTGTCCCTATCATAAATATCCGAATATTTAACTCTTTCTGACAGTCCAGGAATGTAGTCTATTGATCTGTATATTTTCGTCTGTGTCCCAGCTGTTCTGTTGTCATCGGCTTCCATTCTTTTCCGTTCCACATGTTCCACCAATTTTATTATTGTCCTTATGGGGAAGCCACTTTTAATGAGAATATTTTTGATTTTTTCTTTATTCTGTTGGTGAAAATCTATATTGCTTATATCCAAGACTCTGCTAATGAAATTAGTAGCCGTATTAATGATAATGTTGCGGGGATGTTTTGAATGATAATTAATCAGCCTTCCAGATGCCATGTGTTTTTGATACCAGTCAAATTTTTGTATTTTTATATTTCTTATAATTATTGCGTCTAAATATGGAAGTTTTTTGTCAGCTTCTTCTTCTATCGTAAATTGTATTTGCCTATTAAATGTATTCAGGGCTTTTAATGTTTCTTCAACTTTACTTATTTTTAACTATCGCAAAGAGGTCGTCTACATATTTCGCCATTAGCCTTGGTTTTGTATTCATTTTTTCCATAGTTGTGTTTAGCAATTGTTCCATTATGATATCCGCTATTACTGGAGATCCCATTGACATTAATTTTTTTGTTGATAAAAAATGTCGTTATGCCTCAAATATCGACAATCCTTAATGCAACACGTCAACAATTCCCTAAAAAACCTCTTTGCTTTCTATTTTTTCTATGGCCAAATTAACAGGAATGCGCGGAAATAATAAAATTACGTCAAATGCGACTAAAACTTCGTCATCTTCTATTTTTGTGTTGTGAATTCTGGATTTTAATTCTTTTGCGTCTCTAGTGTTATATATAGAGCCCATTGTCAAATTCTTTAAAATATTAATTAAATATTTGGAAAGTTTGTAAGGGGATGAATTTATCGATGAGCATATCGGACATAGTGTTATATTATTTTTATAAATTTTCGGTAGTCCATATATTCTTGGTGCCACTGCTTTTCTTGTTGTTAATTTATTCTTTACGGCCACTGTGCTGCAACTGGACTCCAGCCAGAGTTAAAACAAGTGAGAGTTCTGGAGAGAGAAAATAACTATGCAAAGAGATACATGCAGGACATGCACCACATAATAAATATCCCAACAGAGAAACAAATAAACTACAAGACAGACATAGACAATTGTCCACATATATATCGACATACAATAAACAAACACAGAACTGAAAAAAGAAAACTAATAAAATCATAAGAAAACAGTATGTGACAAAGTTTATTGACGAAATAATCGAAAAGTTTTTTTTAAATATATTTTTTTAAATGTAAATATTAATTGTAATTTGTGTTTTTATTGTTAATATGATTATTGTTGTAAATAATTTTTTGTTTGTTTTAGAATAATTCCTGAAGATGACCAACAAAGTTGGCTGAAATATCGGATTAATAAATTAAAAAAGCTTTTTTTAAAAAACACTCAAACCGGTGTTTAATTTATTAAACAAGACCTTAAGTCGAAAAATTAACTTCTAAACAATTAAAATAAAAAGCTCTTGAACTATTTAAAAATATTATTTCAATTATACTAAAAACAGTTTTATTTTTTTTTTCTTAAAATTGTTTAATGATATAAACTGCATTTAAAAACTTTTTCATCAAATTTAAAAAAGATGAATTGGTTTATTTTTACTTCGAATAATAGCTATTATTGACATCTATTGTAATTTTTTTAGTAAAATAAAAGTCGGTACAACTTTTGACAAAAGTATAAAAAAAAAAATCATTTATTTATATGAATTTTTTTTTTTAAATTTAACGTTAAAAAATAAATGTTTACACATTAAAAAAATTCGTAATTTTCAATTATATTACAATTGATACGTGTTCACGTATGGTGTTGATGAAAAGTAAATTAGAGAACAGAAATAATCGTATGTGAACAACATGAACATCAGCAAAAATCCGGTGATTTATTAAATTATTATGCTTAAATGTGCACTTAGCAAAAAATGCATGTATTTATGATGTTGATTTTTGTTAATTCAATAAAAAGTTAGTTTTACTGTTCTCTGAAGTGGACCTCTTCGACTTGGTTCGTTTCAGCTTCAAAAAAAAAAAAAAACCGAAAATGAGAGCCATTGACTTGGGTTTTTACCGCTGGATGTTTGCACTTTTGTTTTATTAGTAAATATATGACAACGCTAAGGGCAATTACTAACGATGTATACCCAAGTGTCATGTGATGATAGTTGTGAGCTTCAAGTTTGTTTGGGAGTCTTAATATTTCTTGTGTTGCTAATGATTTTTGTAGAGTTGTTAAATTTTTTACTTGATTCGCATCCTCCTTAAGTAACGCGTTCTTCATATCGTTGTTGCGTGAGTTCCCAGAATCTGGTATATGCTTTTTCGGTCTTGCTGGATATCAGGTTTTGTCCATGCAACGTCTTGAATTTATATTTGAAAGAGCAATCTGGTTCTAATATGAGAAGCCAGATCCTTTAAGGGTGAATTGTGTGATTTCCGTTTTGCATAGTGCTGTTGCCTGAGGCGGACTTGAAACTATCTTTTATTGCTTTCCTGGGCAGTCTGATTAGGTGTTATTGTGAAATAAATTCAACCCTCAGGCAAATGTTGATGAGCCATCTTTATGCCTTATTTGGCATTTAGGGCACCGATACCTATCTTCTGTGATGAGTGAACATAGGCTGAGTTCAGATTTACTAATGGTAAAGTATTGGTTGAGAGCAGTGTTGATGAACAAAGGTGGTGCACATGGTCGTATTGCTACTAATGTGTCATTGATCCTTTTTGGCACTGGAACAATATTATATATTTCACACCGTTCACGTTGCACTCATGACATTCATGAGCTTGTATAGTTGTAACGTATTTTCCTGGCTTAACGGCAGTTGCAGTGATTCACTGAGATTCATTTTGACTTTCCCCACTTCTTGCTGTAATTGATGAGGAGTTAAGAGTAGTGGACTTATAATACCATGGTAAGTGTTTGCTAAAATATCAATTATTGATAATTGTGTCTGTTGGAGCTTGGCTGCTGTAATCGTTAATTGTATGCACAACGACAAAAAAATATGGTAAATCTTGTTCAATTTGGAAATCAATTTGATCGATTTTTTTTTACTGATTCTTGATCTAATCTCATTATGTATATTGTAGCGTCAATGATTGAGGTTTGATTTTTTCAGAGGTCGAGAAAATGTTCTTCGTTTTATTTAAATTGAGAAATTTTACCAGCCATATCTTTGCCGTATTCGGTGTCCAATACACCAAAAAAGGAAATGGGCGATATCTCCAACCAGATCGATTGCTGCTCACCTTTTTATCCGCCCAGACACAGAGTGCTGTCTAATTTTAATTCTTGTGCATGTAGTTTTGTCCTGCATTTGATTGCATAGATTGTTTAAGGTTGGTGTTCCTTGTGAAAAAGTTGCCGCTTCAGCCCAAAATTTGTTTAAGTCATTGTAAACTAATAATTGCCATTCTGTAGTTGAAATTGTGGCGGATCCAATTCCTTCAAAATGTATGCACAGACGATTTTCGAACCTTTTTTTATGTATTTAATGTAAGAAATTGCATGATTCCATATAATAATATTCATCATGACACACTTTTTTCTTACCGCGCTGTTTAAATTAATAATGACCGCAACACTTTCTGATCACAACAAAATGGTCTTAACAAAACTATTTATTCGATTGCAAACAAAATAAAAGGTATTACCAAAAATATTACTTTAGCAGAAAAATCTAATTTATACAGTTAAAAATTAAAAAAAATGCTTTTCCATCGTGATATTGTTAAACACTATGATTTTTCATTTTATCAGGTGTTTTTTCTATTCATAATTTTTATCTAACTTGAAGTGTGATAGTGGTAAAACAAAAGGATTTTCGACAATCACGAAAATTTTTATTTAATTTCTTTCTTACAAAATCCTATGCAGATCTTAAGACTTATTTTAGTGTGTGAAACAGGCTAAATTAGTGTTTAAGTGTGATGTACATTTAATTGAAGCTTAAGAGCTGGATACGCTTCGAGTAACGTTGATGCTATTTCAGACGATAATACTACTAGTTTTCAGGTCGTGGTTCTCTCGAATTTCAGCTATTATCAAATTAAGCAAGAATATTTTCAGTGCTTCCAGGTGCAGCAAGAAAAATAATTATGTCCACACAAATGTCTGTAGTGAACTTTGCTTTGATCCGAAAAGGGAAGTGCTCTTGATGAAGAGGATGTTACGGTTACGAATTTACGGTTTTCAGGAACAAGTTTCCTGACTTCATAAGAGAACATTTCGTTGCTGTATCGATTAAGCAATGAAACACACATTGCTTCGATGCTCTATTGATTCAATAGAGCTAGATACCTTACTGTAACCGATGAACTTCTTGGCCTTCTTTTGTGTGAGGTAGAGTTACCGGCCCATACATGAGAGTTGTATACTATTTCGGTCTGACACCGTTTCTTGAATGCTTCTTTTGCAATAAAAAAATATGCTTGTTCCACAGGACATCGCATTAAATCTTAAGGTTCTGATTTTTTAATGTCTATATCACATAAAATTACAGGCGAGGTAGGACACATTACTGGCACTGGCGTGCACACGGGTATGTTAGCTATGGCAGCTGCCTCAACAAACAAGCAATTGACGTCAGACAACAGTAAATGACATCACCAATTAAAAAGTTAGCGGACTGAACTTGTTTTGCAAATAAGTTCATAGCTTAAAGCAGAGACAAGATAAAAAAAATATATATTTTAAGCCGTGCGAAAATAATATTTAAAAATATTTCTTTCAAATAAAATTTTTTTAGGAAAAAAAACAAGAAACGTTTTTTGCTCATTGTATTTCAAACAAAAATTTTCTGAATGTTTAAATCTTTCAAGTGATATACGGTGCTCCATTGAAAAACTATAAAATGAAAATATATTATTTGCTTAACATATAAGATGGTTTTTAGCAACGTTAAAAAAGTTACTGTAAAGTTGGTAAGTCAATTTCAGTAAGCGATAATCGTTATAAAATAGTAGTAAATCACTGGGCTCGAAATTTTGAAAGGAAGAAGCCTTTTTGACTTCCTGCTTAAACTTCTGCCTACATTTCAAAATCATCTAATCGATACTGCGGTTACGCCACGATTGATACGTACACAAACAAGCCAATTTAAAAAGAGTTTTATTTATATATACATATAAGTAGTAAGAGTTGTACAATTTTACCAACACTGGAAAAGGTATTTAGCATAATGTTGTGTACATGCACATGTCAGTACGTTTTTATTCATATTTATATATTTTTTTATCAATGGATAAAAGTGTGTGTATCATAAATACTTTAATGCAACACAATGTACGGAAACGTTCATAATGAAGTACAAACCGTGTCATTTATCACAAGAACTGTCATATCATCAGTACTTTAATGTAGCGAAACCCACAAGAACTAAGATAAAATTTGCATTCAAACTGTTGATGCGTATACTTATGTTTGTGCATGTGTGTTTGTTACATCAAGCTTTTTGATGCTTAGTAAGTGCTAACGTGATTTATTTAGTACATATAACTGCAACAGCAGTGGTTTCTACAAAAAGATTGGCACGTTTTTTTTTATATAATGATAACGATAAGCATAGCGTGAGTATGAGGTGGATCAAATGGTAATTTTAGTTTTTCCACAACCATTATTAACATACTCCTACAAAATGTGCACTATAACACTGTGCTGACGTTGAAATTCACATTTTAAAACGTAAATTATACCCAACCATGCAACAGTGTTGCTGACATAACACGATTTGTGTTGCTGCTTTTGTTGCTATTTAAATAAGTTGAAACCTTGA
Organism: Gymnosoma rotundatum; assembly: GCA_916610165.2. Taxonomy (NCBI): domain Eukaryota; kingdom Metazoa; phylum Arthropoda; class Insecta; order Diptera; family Tachinidae; genus Gymnosoma; species Gymnosoma rotundatum. The sequence goes on from OU744340.1 coordinate 33,596,118, forward strand.
GTGTGAATGGTTGACTTCAAGTTTAAGCCAATCTATGAGAATGTATGACGATGGGGTTTCTCTTGTTAAACTGTTTTAGTGCCCAGGTCAGAGTTTTTCTCTCATAAGAATTTACTTATCCATGTATATGTGCGAGAGTGTTCGTAATAAATTTATTTGAATTATTGCAGTGCTGATTTACTATTTCAATTTTTTATTTTAAATCTTTTTTATGTCTGCGGCTGCTTTAATAAATTGTTTTCATAAAGCATAATGAGTTTATCTGCTGATACATGTCTCTTAGTTTTTTAAAACACACAATTTAAAATTATATTAAGATACGAGTACATGAATATATATAACAAAGCATCGTTCGCGAATACATATTTAATAAAGCATCGAAAAGGTAATCTTAACAGATAATAATAAAGTATCTTATTTATAATACGCAATATGAAAAAAACGACTTAAATATTATGCTTGTGACCTTAAAAGTATCTACCACGTTAATTTTGATATACCCTTCACCACAGGTGAAAAAGGGAATACCTAAGTTTTTCATACTGAATTCTTATGCATAGTGAGGACGATTGACCGATGTCGTCTATCCTACTGTCCGTCCGTGTCAACACGAACACTTTGCCAGGGCACTAGATGAACTAGAGAATGTTTAAATACGCCAGTCGATCAGACTTATATATTTGATCCGTTTACTCCTATAAGTAGCATTGGAACGCAGGTCGATCAGACATAGTTTCCAAAATCTTGCTTTTAGAAATCTACAATATAGGTTTATGTCCTTTGAGGCAGCTGGCAAAATAGCGAAAGATAGTACAAAAATCAGTCTGAAAATTAAAGGGTGTCACAAAAGGTTACATAAATCGACAGGAGGACGCCTTAAAAACAAGTATACTATTTGAGCTTTGTAATTGTTCCTATAATTAACGTAATTTGACCTACATGGGCTTATCTTTTGAACTGTTATTTACAAACACCTGAATATCAGACGGAATGTCTACAACTTTGTCTCGTGTAATAAGAAGTATAATTATTAAAAATTATAAATTGAATGTATAAATATCAAACACTTTAAGTGACTAATTTGACATACATATATATATGGCCAAACTGTTGAACCGTCGTAGACAGACGGTTCAAATATACAAAGGACCTGTATTTTAAGTCCGCTACAACATTAAGTATAAAATTTAAACTTCTAAATTAAAGGCTGTTCCTATAATTTGACATATATGAACATATCTGTTAAACCGTTACTTACAAGCCCCAAATTGGACAGAATGTCCACTACTTTGTCTGCTATAATAAAAATTTTAAATATTTAAAATTTATTTTTAATTGTGTTACAATAGTTGATGTAATTTAATGTGCTGCTGCTGCTGTTGAACCGTTATAGACAGACGGTTGAAATTTACAAGACTTTGCATTGCTTAATCCGCTATAACAACAAGCTAAAAAATTTTGTTTTAGAAGTTAAAGAGTGTCCAAAATTTAATATAATTTAATGTTTGTTGCCAAACAGGAATACAAATGAAAGTTAATGGGACAACCACCCTAAGCAAAACTTTCAATTTTCACCGCTTTTTCTAATGGTAACATTTAATGGTAGGGATTTATATGCGCGTGTAGTTATACATATATGGTGAAAGGTATATAAAATTCGGCTTAGCCGAATATAACACCCTTACGTGTATAAATATATAAATTGTTACAGGTGTGTTGTGAATTTATAGCTTACGATCAGTCAAATCGAAATCGATTAAAGTTTTGGGTTTGTTCGTATGGTAGTCTAGATAGTTTATCTAAAGTTAGCATTAAATCGGACGACCTATTTGTGTGTTATGTCTTTTCATTATAACATGTGATTTTGTAAATATAAAAAAACAAAAACAAATATATAGGCACCTATGAGCGTATGCGGTATATGGCTTTGATTAAATGTTAATACTCATCCGTAACGAAGCACGCCGGAATCCGCTAGAGTTAACGACACTTACATAAAACACATTTTTCATAAAACATTCCTTTTTATTTAGTATAAAATAAGACAAATAAAATAAACATATTCTTTATATAGCAACTAAGAAAATCTTAAACCCTAGATTAAGAATTTATGTAAGCAAAATCATTAAGTCCAAAAATAAAAATAAGATAAACATAAAACCATATATTAACGACTCATACGAAAAGTAAATGAATTGTTATTAGTAAGAAAAATATCTAACTCTAGCTTAAGTGCAATATGTGTATAAAAGAGGATTAAGGAGAAGACCCAAAATAAAGAAAAACACAAAAATGATTGTTTAAAAATTAATGAAAATCTAGTATTTAAGCAAATAAAATGTAAATCATGAGAGACTTAAAAATAAGTAACATAAACGTATAGACGTCGCATTGTTTTTAATTCAAACATTACATTAAGAAATTATTATTAATAAAGAAAGACGCATCGCGTCAAGTAAAATACATATTTCTTTAATTTCCTTAAAAAAGGAAAATGTTATTGGCGATCCTGCCAGGAGAATAATTAAATTTCAAAAGAGTGGACCAACGGAATCCTTGTCGCTGCAAGGACGTGAACACTTTTTTATAAAAAGAAAAAAACTAAATAATCCTTCATAGAAGGACAGTGCCAAAAATTGCTACAACAAATGAACACATTTAAAAAACAAAAACGCAAAACAATATGTGACGTAAACAGACCACTAGGAAAAATTATTAAAGAATCCCAAATATCAAGAGTGGCACAGAATTTCGATATAAATATGCTTGTGCAGCAAATGGCAGCCCTACGAGTCACCATTGAGAACATGTGAACTGAACATCAAAGACAAGTTCAGAATTTGGAAGATCAAATTAGACAAACCCTACACGTGGGAGCTATCCCGGAAAACCAAAGGGTTACAATAAAACCCAGAATCACGGATGAAAACCAAGTGAAACTGGACATTTTTAAGTCGTTATCCGTCTTTGATGGCAACATAAATAATTATAGGATATGGAGAGAAGACGCAACATGAATGATGGAAACCATATCCAACCTCAACAACCAATCAATTTACGCCCAGGCAATGCAAATTGTTAAACAAAAATACAAGGAATCCCAGCGCAACTACTAGCCAACCACGGCACAATATTTAACTTTTACGCCATCCGCGACAGACTTGACAAAGCATATGCAGATACTTGGCCACTTTATATACTCCAGGATGAAATGAAGAGCGGCACCCAATGACGAAAAACTTTATCAGAATTTTACGATGAAATAAATAAATGCCTAAACCTTATAATTTCGAAGATATCTAAGTTTGGTCATAGAGAAGCGGTAACCAGAGCCTTGATAGCACAGACAGAAGAAGATTCAATTCGAGTATTCATAGCTGGAGTGAACAACACTTTCATCTAATCGACCCTATACGAAAATGCATCCCATGATATTGAACACGCATTCACTACTGCAAGGACGAGAGAACACGACAACCGTTATCAGAATTTAAGGTTGTCTAATGAAGAAAAATTCAGAAAACCATTTGGCAACGAACAACGTCATCAGTATGAGCAAAGACACCAACCACAACCTAGGACAGAATTTAGGCCGAAGCAGCCTTTCAATAGTTTTCAACCCAGAGCACAACAGCACCAATCCCCAAGGTATAATAATCAAAAACCTCAACCCGAACAAATAGACATCAGTTCTGGAAACACGGCTCACCATTAACGAACACAGTACAACCCCTTTAATCAACAACCATAGAAAAGAGAAAGAGATCAGAGTGGAAATTACCAAAACAATAAACAAATGAGAAATAACAACATCATTACCAAAGAAGATGAGAACAGCAGTACTATAATAGAAACAGGTACAGTGAATGAGTTTGTTATTAAGCATTTAAACTAATAAACGGGTTGCCCCATGTACGAATGAATGACAATGAGAAAACATATTATGTTTTATTAGATACCGGAGCAACCCACAATTACGTAAATAATCCTTAAAGTTCAATGTAATTGAAAAAATAAAACCTATGAAGGTTATCTCAATGCATGGAACTTCAATAGTGAATACTAAATAAACAATTAAATTCCTTGGCGAGGATATAGATTTTTTTGAGCTAGATGATATAACAGGATCCGATTTAATATTAGGACTACAGGGAATAATTATATTAAATGCCATGATAGATGTGCCGAATATGAAATTTACAGTGGATAGTAGAAAAGGAAATAATAGTATAAACTATACCATAGGTACCGAAATTTACAAGGAAAGAATTGACAAATTAATGGAAGAAAACAACGGCATTGAACCATTACTTTTCACAACAAGGATAGAAGCCACAATAAGAACAAAGACAGACGAACCCATTTGGACCAAGCAATACCCATATCCCATAACGGATAATGACTTCGTAAATAGGGAAATAGAAAGACTTTTAAAGGGTGGAATCATGCAAAGAAGTAATAGCTCCTATAATTCTCCGATATGGACTGTCCAAAAAAAAAAGGCTTAGATGAAGACGGACAACCTAGGAAAAGAATGATGATAGACTACCAGAAATTAAATAGCCATATCTGACGTGAAGATGAAAATACTGAATTTAGGAAAGGCAAACTATTTTACGACCTTAAATTGGGAATGAGGATTCCATTAAGTTATAATCAGAAAGAAAGATAGAGGAAAAACTGCTTTTTGCGTGAACGGTGGAAAGTAGGAATTTATACATATGCCATTCGGTTTTAAAAACCGACCATCCATATTCCAAAGCTGTGTCGATGACATTCTAAGAGAATACATCGGAAAATTTGCATATGTATATAGATGACGTTTTAATCTACTCCTCATTACCAGAAGAACATATGAAACACATAAAAATTGTATTCAATGCACTAAATGGAGCAAAGTTAAATTCTTCCAAACAGAAGTTGAATACTTAGGCCATATAATTAAACACAACAAAATCGCCAAAAATCCAGAAAAGGTAGATGTTAAGAAAAGTATTCTTAATTAATAAATACATATTTGCTACATACTATAAATGTCACAACTCTGTAAAGTAAATTACAGTCCGCTATAATAATTATCTGTTATTCTATATAGCTAATTTTTTAGTAGTTAATCTGACTTCATGAAGAGAAGTCGTAATTTTGTTTCGCTTCACATTAATTAAATTTGATTTAATAAAGTCTATAAAAAAATATAAGATTAATTTTTTTTTAACTTTTAACATGGCGACTGTGGCAGGACACGGCCAAAGTAAGTGTTCATCTTGTTTAAGTGGATTAACAAAAAATAAAATAATATCAACTACTAGTAAATCCACATGAATATTTAACATACGTACGAGTATGTACACAACCTAAGTTAACAGGAACAATTAACATACAGTCCACAGACGATTCAGCATAACTTTGGCAATTGTGAGAGGCACTTACTATAACAGAATTACTTTTTGTGGTTGAGAACAGCAACAATAGTCACAAGAAAGAGCTCATCGCTGTAACAAAAACAAAAGTAACACATTGTGTATGTTTATACTTGTTGTATTCACACTATTGTGAGCCGCCGGCACTTGAACCGTGACTCTTGTAATTTTGATAATATTATTGAACCGCCGGCACTTGAACCGTGATTCTTAGTTTTATCAAAGAAAATGAAAAGACGTGATTGATTGTCAATTTTTATTCTGAATCTTCTGCACAAATTTTCTTGCTTATATACATTTTAATTTTGTAAATAGTGTATAACAAGCAATAATATAAAATATGTTACAAACAAATTAATTAATTAATAAGCAAGAATGCAAAGTTCATTTAACTTAATAATAAAGGTTCATTTAACTTATTTTAAATGTTTAGTTATGTTGAATCAGCAAGAATGCATTAATTGTAGAACAAATAAAAATAAAGGTTCATTTAACTTAATAATAAAAAGTGTTTAGTAGACAAAATAAAAATAAAGGTTCATTTAACTTATTTTACAAACAAAAATATAAATAAAAAATAACTAATGTGTTGACATAAGTGTCAACATGCTCCCCCATGTTGACCAGTGGTCGATAATTCGTTGACGATCTTCATGTATGTAACGAGTCTGTGATAACTGGCGGTTGGTCTTCTTAACATTCGGTAGTTTGTTGTTGAGGAGTTGGATTGAAATTATTTTTGAACTTTTTGTATTTGAAGACGAAAATGACAATGGTTACTAATAATAACGCACCGGCTATGTATCCGATAATTAGTCCATGTGTAGTAAGATTGATTTCGTTAGCAGGGAGTGTGGCGTTAAAAATTTCAGCTAACTCTTGTTGCATTGCTTCAAGTTCATGTATTGAGTGTTTGAATTTCTTTGCGCTGAAGTTCATACTGGCGTATTGTTTTGTCTAACCAATTGCGGGTATAAAGAGAGTAGGTGATGTTTTTTTTGACGACCTTGTATCGTAATAAGATCATTTTTAATGACGCACTCTGGACGCAAAGTAACTAACCCGCTGCCTTCTAATGTAATGTGTAGAATATCGTTGCCGCATACTGCATTCAATTTTATTGTATCTGTTGTAGCAAACATATATTGGTTTGAATGATATAGATGCTGCCATATAGTAGTGTCTTCCAGTTGTTGAAAATAACATCTTGGTTTGGGTTGGTCATTCAGTAAATCTAGTTCGCATTTATGGACCATAGGATGACGTGTTGCTTGATATGTTGCTGGTATATTTGGGCAAATAAGATCGTTATCGCTCAAACCCAAAGAAGCGTCAACTTCATGTTGTGACATTGGAAAGAATTCGTCCTTATGTAAGGTTATGGCGATAAATTTGGTTGATGTCTTGACGACTGTAAGTGTTTTATTTATGGTAGCAGTGATTGGAGTAATATGCATTAGCTGGAACTCTTGTGGTTGAGTAAGAGGTAGATCGATGCTGAATATTACGTGGTCTTGAGCAATGATCCCGTTGACCTTGATAAGCTTGTATACTTCGAGTAAGTTGTTTTGATGAATTGGTAACTGAAGGTGTGCTGGCAAATCACCCCTTATTTTCTTGATTTCTTCATTGAGCTGTTGAGGAGTGAGCAACAGAGGGTTAATTTTGTCATGGTGGCTATCAACAAGTACATCCATAATTGCGGAGTGAATTCGTTGTACACTATTAGTGACTATAAGCAGCTGCGTTGGAAGCATGATCATTTGTTGTTCAACCTTGACATGATGGAGCATATTGCCGGTTTCTTCAAATTTAGGTTGCACGTCTAGTTGAGCTTTCTTGATAATGTTGATAGTAGAGTCGATAACTGAAGTTTGATTTTTTAGAAGCCTTTCTAAGTATTCGTCATTTTTTGTTAGCTTTTTAATTATCGTTGACATTTGGGATTCATAATTTGAATCTAAAACGCCAAAGAGTGAGTAAGCGATATTTCCAACTACGTCGATTGCGCCTCTTTTCTTTCTTTTTATAGAGAATAGATCAAAGTCTGCCTGTAAGTCATCCCTGACGTGCTCGAAGTAGGTAAGCAACATTTTGCATGTCGTGTTGTTTATCGTAGTTTCACACAGACCTTGAAGCATCTTTGTCCCGTCATTTAAAATGTTTATTTGATGTTGATATGGTTCGAGATCAAAGTAGACTATCATCTTCCAGTTAACAGACATGAGTTTTACTAGGCTTATGTGTTCAAAATAGATACCTTGTTTTTAAACTTTGTTATGTTTATTTGGTTTCCAAGAACTATTGGGATAAAGAATAATGCCAAGATGGAGAGCAGCAATGTTGAGTTTAAACGTGAACGTTTTGTTGGAGTTTCTTCGGCGGTAAATGATCTGGATGCTTTACTTCTGCTTGTTGATGGTAATGCTGCTGAGTTTGATGTTTCCTCCAATTGGATTTTCTGCTCTTCGGAAATAGAGGAGCCAATTTGTGGATCGGACGTTTAAATAATCCCCCTTTTGTCATTACATCGCACACCCTCACTAAACCATCATCTCCCTTATAAACTTTAATTATTCGTCCAAGTGGCCATTTTAGAACTGGAATGTTGTCTTCTTTAATTATTACCATAGTACCTTGTTGACTATCACTGATTGGGCCCTTCCATTTGCGTCGCTGTTGTAGCTCGTTAAGGTATTCTTTACTCCATCGTTCCCAAAAAGTTGCCATCTAATTTGTAAGCTACATTTAGGAATTTCTGACTGTACGTCAACGCTTGATGTTAATGGTTCACCAATGAGCAAATGACCCGGAGTAATAGCATTAAGATCATTGGCGTCTGATGAACTTGTAATGAGCGGGCGAGAGTTCATAATAGCCTCAACTTCGGTTGTCACAGTTTCGAGCTCTTCGTATGTGAGTGACGCCGTTGAGACATTCTTTATTAACATATGCTTTGCAGACTTCACTGCTGCCTCCCATAGTCCCCCAAAGTGTGGTGACCTTGGTGGTATGAACTGAAAATTAATCTTGGGCTGTTTTTGCATGACGACATCCTTAAGTTCGTTTAGTTTGTTTCGGGCACCAACAAAATTTGTTGCATTATCACAGTACAAAGTTTTGCAGTGGCCTCGCCTTGCTACAAACCTTTTCAATGCTCCAATAAAAGCCTCTGTTGTTATTTCAGTGACAAGTTGTAAATGCACAGCTTTCGTAGCGAAACAGCAAAAAACTGCAAGATATGCCTTTTGAGGTCGCTTCCCCCTTGTTTAAAATGTACAAAAAATGGTCCACAATAATCTACTCCCGAATGAAGAAACGGTCGAGCTGGTTGTACCCGATGTTTCGGAAGATCTCCCATTATTTAAGTATACATGTTTGGCCTTGCTCTTGTGCATCGTACGCACCGTTGGACGACTGCTCTTGCAAGGCTTTTCCCTTTAATGGGCCAAAATCGCTGTCTAATTTGCGCTAGTAATGCTTGAGGCCCACAATGATAATGTTCCTTGTGTATTTTTCCCACAAGGAGTTTCACAAGGGGATCATTGCTCGGCAACATCATTTGATGAGTAGCATCGAACTGCTGTGTTGAGGAACTTAAACGTCCGCCCACTCTAATTATACCTTCTTCGTCCAAAAACGGAGTTAATGAGCTAAAGGAATTTGTTTTGGGTACAAATTTATCTCTGATGAGTGCTGTCTTAATGTCATTGAAGTCGGATGCTTGTATTTGACGCACAATTACCTTTAGTGCTGCGTCAAGTTCCAGAGGCGAAAGCTGTGTATGTTCTGGTCGAGATTTCTTTGGCTGTCCACAGTTCCTCACAAACCGAAGAATATAACCGATGACCCTTTGGACATATAAAAAGGAATTTTTTGATGGTATTGTGTAAGCCAATGCGTTTTCTTCGGCTGCACCTTGGGTTGATAGAAGAATTGCTGTGTAGTTTTTATCACTTGTTGATTCTAGTTTAGTAGGGTTTGGCCATAACGTCTTAGGTTGATAGAGGAATAATGGCCCGTAGAGCCACATAGTACATGATGATAACTCACGGGGTTTTATGCCCCTTGATAAGATATCCGCAGGATTTTGTTTTGATGCCACATTTTGCCATTGTTGTGGAATTGTTACCTGAAGAATTTTTAAAACACGATGAGCCACATATGCCGGTAATCTACCTGTTTGATTCTGTAGCCAGGAGAGCACGATTTGAGAGTATGTCCAGCAAAATGATTTCTTATTTTCTACGCCCAGATCAACTTTGACTCTTGCCATCAACTCAGCTGCCAAAAGTGCTGCGCATAGTTCAAGGCGTGGTATTGTTTGTGATTTTATAGGTGCTACGCGTGATTTTGAACATAAAAGATTGACCATTACTGTTTTGTCCTTTTTTACTGTTCGGATATAAACTGCAGCCCCATAAGCTCTTTCTGACGCATCTGAAAAGGCATGAATCTCAATATTTGCATCTCGGTTGCAGAATATATATCTCGGAAATGTAATGTTGTCCAAAGAGACTAGATCTTCCTTATAGCTTGACCATTCCTTTGCTCTTTCCGTAGGAAGCTCGTCGTCCCACTCAAGTTTTGATTGCCATGTTTTCTGCAGTTGAATTTTTCCAGTTACTAATACTGGGCCAAGTAGCCCCAGAGGATCATATATGTGGTCCAAGTCGGAGCTCATGGTTCGCTTTGTTACATGTTTATGTTCTTGACTATTCACCCTTATGCAAAATTCATCCGACTTTGGAAGCCATAAGAGCCCTAAAGTTTTGGTTGATTGCATTTCTTTGGAATCAAAGTTGAGATTAACTTCTTGATCTTCCGCTGGGATTTCACTCAATAAAGCCTTGTGATTTGAACACCATTTCTTAAGTTTCATTCCAGATTTACCTAAAATAGTTATTAATTGTTGTTGAATTATTTAAGCTTCAGGAATTAAATCGGCTCCTATTAGGCCATCATCAACATAAAAATCTTTTCGAAGAGATGATGCTCCATATGGGTATTGAGTCTGGTATTCATCTGCAAGTTTTATTAGACAGCGCGTTGCCAGATATGGAGCAGCTCTAGTGCCGTATGTTACTGTGTTTAATTGGTATACGTTTATTGCTTGATCCTCGTTTTCTCTCCACAGGATTAGTTGTAGGTTTCGATCTTCCTGATTAACCCATACGTATACTTGTGCATTCTAAAACGTAGCAATATTGAAAAAATTTCACTCTGAACAGTAGGACCGTTGTACATTATATCGTTCAGAGACGCCCCCGATGAATTGTGTACTGATGCATCAAAAACGACTCTTAATTTTGTTGATGAACTTTCTGCTCGGAGAACGCAATGATGGGGTATGAAATAATATGGAGAGCTAATTTTGTCAAAATCTACTTTTGTCATGTGACCTAGCAATTCATATTCTCTCATGAATGAAACATATTGATCCTTCAGCGTAAGATTGGCCTTTAAGCGTCTTTCAATTGAGCTGAATCTTTTGTATGCTAATCCCTTTGAATCTGCCAACATTGTTGGATGGTTGTTCAATGGCAGCCTTACGATGAATCGACCATCTTCTGCTCGGAGTGTTGTTTGAGCAAAGTGTGATTCACAACGCAGTTCTTCTTCAATTAGCTTTGTTTGTTTGTCTGGTGCTTCCTCAGTTTCCCAGAATTGAGAAACTGCTGCTTCCAATTTCTTTGTCGTACATATTCCGCAGACTATATTTTTCGGATCCGATGATTCAACCTTACCAGCTGCTACCCACCCAAGGACGGTGTTTTGTAGTACTGGGAGATTGTCTGCCAATCTTATTTGTCCATCTATGAGTAGTTCAAAAATGGTGTCCGCTCCTAGTAAGCAATCGATTCGACCTGGGTTATTGAATTGTGGGTCCGCCAATCGAATATTTTGCGGAATTCCCCAGCCCTCTATGTTATGGCTATGAACTGGCTGATCGGATACAATTTTTGGCAAAATGTGAACATCTACTTCTGCAACATAATCATTCGTTGTTGATTTAAACTGAATACTTGTCTGATGGAGCATCTTCGTTTTGTTAAATCCAATGCCTTCCACATTTAGGGACATTTGTATGGCTCTGCCGCCAAGCCTTTTCCACAAACGTTCCGTGATTAGGTTCACTTGTGACCCAGAGTCCAAGATGGCACGGCATACGATATTTTGACCAGTTTCAGATGTTAGTTGTATGCGAGCAGTTCCAAGTAACACACATTGCACAGCAAAGCCACTTTCCCAAACAAGTCAATTCCTCAGCCATCAGCTTCTTCACAGGTAGAATTACCTCAAAATCCAATAGGTACAAAAATTAGCCTTCTAACAAATCGCACGAATAAGGACCCCCTCACACTATTGTGAGCCGCCGGCACTTGAACCGTGACTCTTGTGATTTTGATAATATTATTGAACCGCCGGCACTTGAACCGTGATTCTTAGTTTTATCAAAGAAAATGAAAAGACGTGATTGATTGTCAATTTTTATTCTGAATCTTCTGCACAAATTTTCTTGCTTATATACATTTTAATTTTGTAAACAGTGTATAACAAGCAATAATATAAAATATGTTACAAACAAATTAATTAATTAATAAGCAAGAATGCAAAGTTCATTTAACTTAATAATAATAATAAAGATTCAACATAACTAAACATTTAAAATAAGTTAAATGAACCTTTATTATTATTAGTATTGCTTATTAATTAATTAATTTATTTGTAACATATTTTATATTATTGCTTGCTGCTGAAGAAGAAAAAATCGAGTTTCCACTTGCATCAAGAGCCCTACAGGATAATACTTATGTGGATGATATCATGACTGGTGCGGACAACATTGGTGAAGCGATGAAGCTATTGAAAGAACTAACTGCAATGCTTAGCAGAGCAAAATTTCAGTTACGTAAGTACTGTTCAAATCATACTAATATTTTATCTATAATTCCAGAGGAAGACAAGGAGCCTTTCTTAAACATATCTGGTGCTGAAGTGATGCGCACTCTTGGAATCATCTGGCAGCCTGATAAAGACGTATTTAGGTTTAATTTCTCATTTGAAGACACAGCCGTCAAAACAAAACGTACAGTGCTGTCAGATTTAGGTAAAATATTCGACCCGCTTGGATTCATTGGACCAATAGTTGTATTGGGCAAGATATTTGTACAGCAGCTATGGAAACAGCAAATATCTTGGGATCAACCACTTCCAGACGGACATGCAACCACATGGGGAACCTTCATAAGACAGTTTAACGAAGTCAACGCGTTATGTTTCAACCGACCTTCAATCAATCTTCCAGATCATGCAAGTGCCGAACTACATGCATTCTCAGACAGCAGCGAAAAGGCTTACGGAACGTGTGTGTATTTACGAATTGTCGACAGCAAGGGAAATATATCTACTAAACTTATATGCTCTAAATGAAGAGTAGCTCCAACCAGAACAATATCAATAGCAAAACTTGAGCTACAGGCTGCACTTCTAATGTCAGAACTAGTCGAAAGATTAATGAAAATACTACTATTCTACATTCATAGCAAGCATCTCTACACTGATTCCAAAATAGTGTTGGCATGGGTTGCAAAACCGTCATACACGTGGACAACATTTGTAGCCAACAGAGTGGCAAAAATTCAAGAGCTAACACGCCTAGAAGAATGGCATTATGTTCGTACTGATGAAAATCCTGCAAACCTTATCTCTCGAGGAATACTACCAAAAGATTTTGCACTGTCTCAACTGTGGCAAAATGGCCCATTGTTCTTATCAACCAGCGTCATAGCACAGCAAGTACCTCCAGAAGATGATACCATAATTCCTGAACAACGTACGACCAAAAGCATATTAACTGCATCCAGGTTATCTTTTACAGATCTTATTAAAACGACCAACATTAGTCTACAGAAGTTAATACGCATTTTCGCTTATTGCCTTAGGTTTAAAAACAACAGCAAGGTGGAAAAATGTAATCGACGTATAGATTTTTTAAAAATTTATGAGCTCCGAGCAGCTTTAAACGGAATTATCATTAACGCTCAACGCAGCTACCTTTGGGATGACTACATTCACTTAGAGAAAAATGCGCCATTGTCGAGTGGTAGTAAATTAATGACACTCTCTCCCTACCTTGATAATGGCATCATACGAGTCGGTGGTAGACTACAGAATAGTACTTTAAGGTATCATGCAAAACACCCCATTGTGCTACCACAAGATTCACATTTTACTAAAGTTATGACACTAAGTTTTCACATCATAAATTTCCACGCAGCACCGCAAACGTTGTTATGTTTAATACGACAGCAATATTGGCCACTCAATGGAAAGAACTTATGCAGAAACATAGTGCATCGATGCGTTAAATGCTTTCGAACCAAACCAAGTAGAACGGACACCTTAATGGGTAATTTGCCATCTGAACGTGTAACTCCAGGGCGAGCGTTTCTTACAGTTGGCATTGATTTTTGTGGCCCAGTCATTGTTCATTCAAATATAAGAGGCAGAGCTCCAAATAAGGCGTACCTGGCAATCTTTGTTTGTTTCACCACAAAGGCTGTTCATATAGAAGTTGTCAGCGACTTATCTACAGCAGCATTCATAGCCTCACTGAGACGATTTATTTCACGGAGAGGCCTTTGTAAGACTATAATAAGCAACAACGCAACCAACTTTATTGGTGCTAAAAACGAATTAGCTGATTTCCCAAGGCATTTTACAGCAATAATTTTCAAAATGACGTAATTAATTTTTGTCAACAAAATTTCATTGAATGGCGCACTATACCACCAAAGTCTCCTTATTTTGGTGGGCTATGGGAGGCGGCCGTTAAGCAAGATAAATACCACATAATTCGTATTATAGCCAATGCTAAATTGAGTTTTGAAGAACTGACGACTATAACCGCTCAAATTGAAGCTATATTAAATTCACGATCAATGACACCGCGCACCTCTGATCCAGCTGACTTACAAGCCCTGACGCCAGACCACTTCCTTATCGGTGAACCATTGACCTCGTTTCCGGAACCAGATATAACTATAACTATAACAGATTACATCGTTTTAAACGGCTACAGCAGCTACAACAAATATTTTGGAAGCGTTGGTCCACAGAGTACTTGCATTTGCTTCAACAGCGATATAAATGGCTAACTAGAAATTCTAGCATTACTCCAAATACTTGCTTGTTCAAGAAGAAAACCAACCTCCGTAGAAATGGTCATTAGCACGTGTGTTGAAGACTTTACCCGGTCGAGATGGTGTTGTGCGAGTAGCAGAAATTAGAACGCAACACGGAATTTATCAACGCGCAATCACTAAATTATATCCCTTACCGGTTGACAGTTGAGACATTCTGAGGAAAGTCTCAAGGAGGCCGGCAAAAAGTATTCTTAATTAATAAATACAAATTTGCTACATACTATAAATGTCACAACTCTGTAAAGTAAATTACAGTCCGCTATAACAATTATCTGTTATTCTATATAGCTAATTTTTTAGTAGTTAATCTGACTTCATGAAGAGAAGTGGTAATTTTGTTTCGCTTCACATTAATTAAATTTGATTTAATAAAGTCTATAAAAAAATATAAGATTAATTTTTTTTAACTTTTAACAGTAGAAGAAATCGAAAAATACTCGCTCCCCCAAACACTTAAAGCTTTAAAAGTATTCCTGGGTATGACAGGATATTACAGAAAATTTGTACAGTAATATACTAGCATAGCCAAATTACTTACGAGGGGTCAACGGACAAATAGGTAAAAGCAAAAGTGCCAAAACGAAAATAGAATTAGACGACGCCGCTATACTAAATATCTAAAAGAACAGGTTGAACTTCTCCAATCAAATTACGATAAACCATTCGAGCTATCCACGGACGCATCTAACATAGCATTTCGAGCAGTGCTCAACCAAATGAAAAAACCACTATTTCTTTTTCTTAGTAGAACACTCAGTAAAACAGAGGAAAATTACTCCACCAATGAGAAAGCCATCATTTGGGCACTACAAAAATCGAGGAATTATATTTATGGTACAACAGACCTTACTATTTATACTGACCACCAGTCTCTAACACATGACATATCCGAAAAAACCCCAACCCAAAACTAAAACGTTGGAAAGCCATCATTGAAGACTTTGAAGCAAAACTGGTATATAAACCAGGGCACCAAAACGTAGTAGCTGACGCTTTGTCGAGACAATGTATAAATACATCATCAATTGATACAGCTCAATCAGCCGAAAGCTCTTATACGGAAATTATTAAACAAGTAAAGCAACCTTTAAACGCATATGCCGTTCAAATTGAACTTGTACCAAATAAAAGAAAATGAAACACGAATCCGTACAATATTTTCAAACAGAGTTAGACATACGATAAACTATACGAACGAACAAAACTTGACCATAGAATTAAAAAAGATATTACAGCCAAACAGAACGATTGCAATACATACCACCAGAGAAGATATTTGTGTACTAAGCACCATTATAAAAGACACCTTCAATACCACAACTTTTGTATATACAACAACGAAACTAATCGACGTTCGAGAAGAAGAAAAACAAGCCGAAATAGTTAAAAAAAAAAATGACAGAGCACACAGAGGTTATAAAAATAACATTCAAGAGAAACTTTAAACTTATTACTGGCCTGAATTAAAACAACAATGCAAGGCGTTTAACATGGCAAATATGAAAGAAACCCCACAAGAGAACCATTAGGAGAATTCGACATACCAACAGAACCCGGAAAATATATACACATGGACATTTACTTTAATGATAACAAAACATTTCTAGTCAGAGAAATAGATTCAAGAGAACGTATGTCTGAAAAAATTGAAGAAATTATCACAAATAATTATCCGAGCTGCACACGATTAATGACTGATAATGAAAAATTTTTAAATACGCCAGCAGTAAATATGATGTGCGAAAAATATGGAATAAGAAAGATAGAAACTCTAGTCTATAGATCAACCTCTAACGGAGAAGTTGAACGCGCTCACAACACAATCTCCGAGTTAACAAGAATATTTAAAATACAAAATGAAACAACAATAACCGATGAAATACATAAAACGATGAGAGTATTAAATAACACCATACAATCAGTCACAGAACAAAAAACAGCTGACATTTTGTTTAACAAAATTAATTATAATAAAAAAGAAAATAAAATAAAAAAGAAAAAATTAAAAAAAAAAGACATAAGCATATGAGAAACTAAGAAGCGCATCAGAAAAACACAAACACCAAATGAACAAATATTAGTTAAAATCAAAGGAGTAAGAAGAAAGAAAGACGCCAGATATAATATATACATTGTAAAGGAGACCGTGAGGACACTGTCTTAACTACAAGGGGGAAGAGTGTACATAAGGACAACATTAAAAATTACACTATTAATCAGGATGACCTGATATTACTCACAGCTGTGACACCCGAAATCAGGGGAGAAACAGAAATTAAAAATCTAAATAAACAAAAATATGTACCAGTACAGATGACGTACTCAACGAATTTTCTTTTCACTTTCAAGTAACCAACACAACAAAAATATTATCACCATACAAGCAAATTCTTACAGAAGATTACAAGCCTATCCCTCAAGAAATGATTTGAATAAGGAAAATTTAAATATTGGCAAACCAACTTAACGAACACAAACATCACACAAGATCCTTTAACTTCTTAGGGTCAGCATTAAAATTTATTACTGAAAACACAGACCATGATGATTTCATGAAAATGGAGACAGCAATAAATGTTTTAATAAACAACAACGAAAAACAACGCCTTATTAATTCAAAGTACGAGAAATTAATGGAGTTATTACAAGGAAACACGGTAGAGAATCACTTCATCAAAGAGCAAGTGCTTGACCAACTTCTATTGCTTGTCAGAACAATAAACGCTGCAAAGAATAATGAATATTTAACCGAATCTTTAAATTTAGACGACATAAGGGAAATAATGAAACACGAATTAATCTCAGTACCTATAATAAACATTTTAGAATATGCTGACATACACATAGCGGGTACAGGAGACAAACAACAAAACGGATACATGCATACTCCCACTACTGACCAATCGGAACAGTAAATGCACAGTAATACAAGAATACAATGACGAACTTCTAGTAATAGACGAAGGCCTCATATTATTAGACAAAAGTCATACAATATTACCACTAATGGTATAACTTTAGTCAGATACCGGACCAAGTCACAATAGATAATAAAACACAAAGCATGACGAAAATTTCGAGATAAAAAATTCTAAATTCAAACAAATACCACGCTCTTAACAATATTGATTATTTAAAGAAACTGATAATACCATATGAACAACATCCCATAAGATCAGGTTTTTATACATTCATACTTAGCACAACAATAATTGGTTTAGTCATTACAGGACTGAAAATATATAAATACATTTTACAGTAAAGACGCCGGCAGGCAGAAGAATTATTTAGAATTTATTACCAACAACAAGTAAGAAAACGAGGAAGAGTTAACGACACTCGCATAAAACACATTTGCCACAACACATCTCTTTTTGTTTCAGGAGCCGAAAAAAATTTAGCCGTATACAGCGGAGAAAGAAAAATAGAATTACTGATGATTATTGTTGTTTTTGCTTAAACTTTGATTTTTGTCTTTACTTTATAGTTTCCTGAAGTAAGCGGTAACGAAATGGCCATCGAGACGTGCTTTGACCGTCAATAATCAATATCAGTGATTAAAATAATTAATCGGGAAAATAACACGATCCTGTGGGATCCCAATTAGCACGAAAATTGTTTTCTTACTTCAAAATTGGTTAAATGAGAGCGGTTTTGAGAGAATAAGTTCTTTGCTTTGCCTATAAAGACTGATACCATTTGGAATAGCTTTGAGCAGAAAATCAGTTATCAGTGTACTGTGGGCCAAGTTAAAAGGAGGTTGGAAAAGCTAAAATACCGTTGAACGATTTGTGAAAAGAAAATAAGCAAAAGACTGCCTATGACGTTATAAACCATGAGCTTATGAAGAACTACGTCAGCATTTTTACAGATGGTTATTTTATGAACGGAAAAGCAGAAGCAGGTATATACACAACTGAGCTGAACCTGTCTTGTAGTCTATATTTTGGGGAGTAAGTATCCGTTTCCTAGCAACATTGCTCGAGTGGCTACGTACGTTGAATCACTTGCCGGAAAGTCGGGTGCATGGAAGAAAAATATTCATTCCACTTGTTAACAAGTTCGATATAAAGCGCATGAGGGAAATGAACTTTTAACTCTAGTCTAGTGTTGAAATGCCACTTAAAACTTAACAGTCTTGCCTGGGTTAACGAGATAACGGTGATGTGGATTAAGGGACATTTATACACAGTTGGCAGGAGACCAGCTGGTAAAAAGTTGACCTGTTATGAATTTCTGTTTAGTAGAACCCAGAGTAGCACTGGGAAATTGCTTAATGAAAGAGGAAATCCTAAAGCGTGTAAACTCATACAACCTAATAACGTGGAGTAATGCTACTACATTAATGCTAGAATAATAATAATTCCTGGAAATCTTTTTTAATTCTTGCAAAATATACTTTAAGGGAATTTGAGAAATTGTAAACTGATTTATTTACTCGCAGCAACGATGTTGCATTAGTTTGCATAGATTTTTTTCATCTAAATTTGTCATTGATTTTAATAATGTATAGCACATGTCAACCGCAATATATGTATGTATGTATGTAAAAGCGGTAAATTCTTGCCATTTTCAATTGTTTTAAATTTTCAAAAAGAAAGTTATTAATTTTGAAAAAAGATTTGCCGATAATTTCTAATAAATTTAAAAACTTTAATCACGAAGACGAAAAGCAGGAAGTAAACGATGGGTTGAATAAGAAAACCTCAGTAAACAAACAAAAAGTAGTATCGACAATAAAAAACCTTGAAGCACAGATATTGGACAAAAATGACTGGAAATATATTGAGTAGTGAAATGAAATAAAATGAATTCAACTTTAGCCGGATGGTACACAAGGACCTGCAAAACCATCTAAAGAAATTCTAAGGCACAGTGGATGGAGCACTATGGTGTGGGGTCGCTGCACATGGTGGCACATGGAACCGCTGCAAAAACTTGACGGAATAGTGAGAAAAAAACATTGTTAATCCCGTGGAAGAATTCATATTCCAACAGAAATTAAGACAATCTTTAGTACCGAGTTTAAAGGAATTGCAGAGAACTTATAGAAAGCTGGGCTAAAGAGTTTAGCATTTATTTAACTACAAATAGCCTGCCTACATCGCTATTCTATTCTGTAGTATGAACCCCATTTATAAAAAACATTAATTGAATCCCTGACGAATTAGTTCCTACTCTTCTGCCTGGGACTTTTGTAAATTTCGCCTAGTGGATTAACCTTCATATTTCTCTAGATTTTCTCCAATCAGACTGCCAAATTTAAAAAACTAAAATGTGCTTAATATATGGTTTATCTATAACATAACAAATCCCTTTTATTTTTCGCTGTTATCAGTTTAAATTTTTTGAGCTAATTGCAATAATGCGATCCCTGTAAGCCTGAAGTGTCCCGTACCATGAATTTATTACGTATGCCTTTGTTTAAATAAAATTTAAAAAAACACAATCTATTACAAATAATATTAATTAATATTAAGTCACTGGATTAACAAACCCGATTGTCTTGTTACACGATCCCTCTACCCTGTGACGCAGAAAAGAATCAGTTACCTATAGATAATTCAAGATTAACACATCGTTGTAGTTGTTTTATAATTGGTGGTAGTTATATAATTGGTATTACTTTTTGATAGTATGTCTATTGTAATGATAATTTGTGGTACTAGTAGTGGGGTGATGATGTGTGTGTTTATAGATAATTGGATGGATAATGAGTAAACACATATATTCTGTTAGGCTTGCTATTAGACTGTGCTACTGAAAAATGTGCTTCTTATGTCTCTAATATTACGCAGCGTTACTGTTCTGATCTTGAGTAACTTCCAGACATTGCACTATAGAAAATGTTCCCCCTTTTTTGGCCAAAATTAATTACAGCTAAAAAGGTGGACGGAATTAAACAATTTTTTGTATTTTACTTTAGGAGAAAAGTAGTGACCGGAAAAGTTTTTATACACTCAAAAAAATATAGTAAACTTAACTACATAATTAACAAAAAATTAGTTCTAAGAAGGGGTTCCCGAATGCAAAATTTTTGAGATCTTTGATAGATAATCTGGTTTTTTAAACGGTTTTTTTTATTTAATTTTTTTACTGTTCGCTTTCTGGAGTTTCCTCCTCTGTTTGAGAATATTCTACAAAATGTTGCTTCTCTGGTCTCATTAATTCGATGAAACCCACTGCTAAACCTAATTGGTTACATTTACAAACAGACGCAGATTAGGGATTCCACATCATTATTATGATCTTAAGAGATTTCTGCTGCAGCTCATCGTTTTGTTATATCAGATTTTTGGCAAAAATATATTTGCAATCGTCCAGGTTGCGATTTTAATGGAGGCAAATGCGTTTTAAGTTTTCTGATCGAAGTGCTGTCTTTAAGCCAAACAGCAATATGTTTTTCAAAAGCTTTTAAGTTTCTGGAATATTTACGCCATTTTATATTCATAATTGAACTAAATAAACGTGACTTCTTTTTTAAATACTGTTTAAAGTTTTCGGAACAATCACTCTGAGAAATCTTTGAAAAGAAATTGACGTAAATAGCTGCTCTTTTGTTAATTTTGTTGTATTTTTCGAGCCATATATTTAATAATTCTGAATTTGGGATGCAGTAATCACCTGAAAAAATTTAAATTTTTAAGCTCGCAAAAAATTCGCAGATGATATATATCAAATTTTGAAGATAATTGATTGCTCTGGAGAAATAAAATGTTATTATGTCTAACATGTGTTACCATTTTTTTTTCATTTATAGATGAGTTCAGTAAAGTACTTCTGCATTAATTCCCATTTTTGAATTTTTAAAAAATATAAATTTTTGTTACGGATCCTCTTATTAGAAGATGTCAAAAAATTCACTGTTCTTAAAGGATTTCTGATAATTGCCTTAGCAATGAAATCAAAACTACTATTAAAGTATCAGAATTAATTTTTGTTGTTTTTTTTTTTAATTTTAAGAGCTATGTTTTCTATGTTTACTTTGTTATACTTTTTATTATATTTTAGCAACAAAAAAACTAAACTGTGCAAAAGTTAAAATTTTCTTTTGGCTAAAAATATGAGTGAAATTTCCTATAGTACGTTGGTATGCCTTAGACATTAGATTGTCGTAAATATTTTGTTTCGAAATCTATTTTATTGTTGCCAGAAAGATTTTGTCACATAGTGCTTGCAGAACTTCTGGCATAGCGTCTGATATATTTAATGCGATTCTTGTCCAGACTTACAAAATTTAAAGTGAAAGATTTTCGAACATGTTGATTCAGTTGTCGATCAGACACTCATACCATTTGCTTAGGTTTTTGAGGGTATCAATTGTCTGATTGTCTCCAAATGCAAGGTTTTCCCTTGTATACTTCTTGTGTATCTTCAGGTATCTCGATCAGTTAATTTGATCCCAAGCCTAATTCTCAAAATTACAGTAATTTCAAAATGCCAGCTGTTAAAAATAAACTTTTCGAAAGTTTGTGGCTCGGCATGTACTGGGTGAAGCGCTTCCCTTCGACGTGGTGCCTGAACATATTTTAATGTAAAGCAGCTAGAAATTTATTATTTCTTAATATTATGATATTTATATTTAACGATATTTTACAACTGAACACTTTTTTTATTGTGCTACTATTTTTTAATTATAATATAATGCAGACAAGTGTTTATTATTATATACTTTTTTTAGCCGACTTCAAAAAAAGAGAGACTGAATATTACTTTTTTATATTTGTGCCTTTACTTCAAAATTTTTAAAATTAAAGGGTGTCCCCATACAACAAACATGTTTTTCGTGTATTATGAACCGCAAAGGGCACCAGATCCGAATAGCACAATATAATAAAAAACAAATCTAAAAATTAAAGGGTATTCCCTAGTTGACAGTTGTAGACAAGCGACTAAAATTTACAACGAACCTGTATTGCTTAGACCCCTATAGAAACAAGTATAAAATTTAAATTTGGAAACCCAAAGGAAACAAAAACGAAAATTCGCCTTGTCGATTTTTTTGCACAGTGCTGATGCAGATGAAATCGCTGGTATTGACCAACAGCTTATAGAAAATTATTTTTTAATATTAAGACTATTATCTTTTGGACCGCTAGTTATTATATACATATACGATTAACGATCACAAGAAATATAGATACATACCATGTACTGTCAAGTACTATCCATAAGGTTTTAGTTCATGTCTGTGAAGTTATATAATTTTTTGATTGAAAAATTAAAAATGATGTATTGGTCATAATATTTATCAGAATAAGCATTAGGAAAAAACCTAAAAAATGTAAGAAAGTCTCGATTATCTCACATTCCCTTAAAGAACTCTTCAAAAGCTTTTAAACGATAGTCTTATTGATACCCTAAAAAATATGGTGCACAATCGTACTTTTCTATGAAAAGTTTAGAGGCCCATAACTCGGAAAATATGGGCAAGCGCCGAATTTGTCACGTGATGTTTTTTCTTATTTCTTAATTCTGTATCGCCTTATATATTTGTTCTTTCACCTTAGAGGCAGGCACGGTGTTTTGCCCGCTGCCTCGAAGGACACAGACAGATCCTGCTGATTTTCAATAGCAAAGTTTTGGAAACTATTTCTGATCGATTGGCGTATTTAAATTGTCTCCAGCTTATCTAGAGCCTTGCCAAAGTTAATTTCAAACCGAACAAGGACGAATGGGAGGACAGACGGACATCGCTCAATAGACTTCGGTATGCATAAGAACTCAGAAGATAGATGTATACTTTATGGGGGTTGGAAATGGATATTGTAGAAAGTACAAACGGAATGACAAACTTAAATATACCCTCTCCACTTACTGTGGTGAAGGGTATAAAAAAGAGATCAGATAAATATATGTAAAACGCTGAAATACAGAAGAGCAACTAGTCCCACCTAAACGAAAACTGTAGTGCGATTCACTAACTTTTAACACTTTAAAAGGTGGTTAACTTTAACCACACATTTTATTGTTTGCACTAACCACTTTGTGATTTACAAACTTATTTATAACCATGATAAACAGTTTTATATATCTCTCTATTCAAATTGATACGACAGGGCAACTCTGCCAAGCGAAATGTCAAAGAAGAATACAAAACAAAAACCTTGTGATTAATAAATTTTAAATAGTTTTAATAAATATGTATACATATATGTATAAATATCAAAGTATATATATATATTAAGTACATGCAAGTCTACAACAAATACAACATTAGAACAACAACCTCAGGCATTATCTTTGTGTAAAATAATGTTTTATGTCAAAACCAGCTCAGAGATGGCAAAGTGGGTAACATTTTATGTTTTTTTTTTTTACTAAAAATTTAATACGAACTTTACTTAGTTATTACAGAATGAGCTTTTATTGCCTATATGAATGTCAATTTAAATAAGAGTTCAATAAAAGGACGTTTACTGCAAATTGAGCTGGAAAAGTGTAATTTTTAGATTTCGTTTACCTACCCTGATAAAATATAATAAAAATGAAAAGAAACACATAAAAACAAGAGAAATGTACAGCAAAATAAAAATTTATTAAAAATGTAAACAAATTTTGACACAAAACATGATAAACACGCACACAAATAAAGCTATCGGCTGAACTCCTGCATGTACTTGTTATAAATATACTTTGTAAACATATATGAATGTATTTTAAATTTTTGGTTTTTCTGTTAAATTTTTGTAATTTTAATTGCTTTTTTTTTATTTTAATTATTTTTCTAATCAATTTTTTGCTTTGTACTTTTTTCATTGAATGGTTATTCTTTTTATTTAATTTTTCTTTTTCTTTTTTAACGCTATCCATTGTCAGTGTACAACTTTTTTTTCAATAATAAATAATCAAAGTCGTTTTATTTCACAAAATCATTAAAAAAGGGTTTTATTTAATAAGTTTGCTTTAAACACCAGTAGATATCGTTTAAAGTGTTAGTGAATAGCAAAATGGTTAGCTTTGTGGTTAAAAATTTTAAACGAAGCAATTGTGGTTTAAAAATCATAGTAAATCGCACTACTGGTCTTTGCAAGAATAACATATTATTGAATTATAATTTTTTTTTTTTTTTTTTTTATTTAAAAACGAGCGTTTTATTCATGTTGTTATTCATGTTGTTGCTTTAGTTAGTGTCACAAATGTAGGTTCGAAAAACTTTTTTACGTAATAAAAGATTAAAATATGAAGAAATATGTAAAGGCATATTTTTTGACGGATAGGCGGGCGGTGGGCGTGTCTGTGGTGCTATTTTATTAAAACTTCGCAAATATCTATTCTTTTCCTGTAGGAACGTCGCACTGTGCGATGATCTACAACGATTATAATTTTCTGCCATATAAATATGATCTATAAAATTGTATATGGCAATGAATATCGAGTCATTTTTTTTTCAACTGCAGATTTGTATATTTTTCAATGTTTCAAATGCTTTTTTACATGATCGTTTATCATGGTCAATAATTTTGTAGTAAATATTTATTTTATTAGGTGATATTATTGTCAAATTGCTGTAATCATTTGTGGTTATATCATATTTGTTCAACAGTTCTCTTTTGCAAAATGACAAATTTGCTCCTATATCTATGAAAATCTTTATTTTATTAATTTTTTTTTTTCTAATTTAAGGGTCACTACTGCAACTTGCTGTTGGTTGAAAGTAGGATTTTGTTTGCCTGATAAATAGCTTTAAAACATTAAAACCACAATTTTTTTATTTTGTTACTATTACTAATAATAATATTTAATGGAAAAAATAATAATAGGTGAAGTTTTTATTAATCCAATTCCATTTATCGGTGCCATAAAATCGTGCCCCTAACGAACGTCTTAAACGTTTAATATTTTAAATGTTTAATTTTACGTGATTGCTAAGGTAAGATGATATACAAAAAATTTTTTTATCTTTAATATGTTTCTAATGAAGGCATTATTTTTCTTACCTTTATGACTTCGGTCGTACAAAAAGATTCGTTACAATTTAGTTAACGATAAAAAGTAAACAATAATTTAAAAATAAAACACATAATCGAAATCTAACAAGTTAATGCTAATGAGCTTAAACTAAATATGTTAATTTTGAATGGAAAATAAAACTGTTACACAAATACTTACCCACACACACAGGTTCTGTTTTGTATGTATTAAGAATAAGGACGAAGTTGGTGCAATAAAAAATCCTTGGAGTTTTTATCATTTATTCGGTTTTTCTCATATAAATTTTAATTTTCTTTGCTTTAGTTTCTTATCCCTGTTACACAATTACAGAGAAAATGGTAGTGGTTAGAAAAAGAAAAGTTCCCTCTTACCACACTGTTGTAGACCATCATGAATATTCGTAATATTAATCTATCTGGATACACATTTACAAACACACTTGATATTTTACTTATGTTCACATTTACATTTATGTACACAAGGAATAAATTTTAAATGAAAATTGTGCTCTGCATTTACACATGCAGTATTTGTAGTTATTCTTAAATACCCAGCTGGTATTTGAAAGAATGTTTGACAGGCGCGATAATTTTACGACTCTTTTTTAGTCGTCCAGATAATCTTAAAAGAAAATTAAAAATTTTGTGTTTACAAATTATGATTTTTTGAATCATCTTATACGCGTCTTATACGCATCTTATACGCATTTTGACGAGCACTAAAAGTAGTCAACAATTGTATTTGACTCTTACAAATAATGCATTTACAAGTGATTTAATTGGTTGTTCCACAGTTGTTTTTAATGTAATTCAACAATCTTAATTTGTATATTCTGGCGATAGTTACGCAAACTTAATGGATTTTTAACTATATAATTTAGATTTTCTGCTAGTTTGAAATTTTTCTGTAACGTTTTATATTATCTTTTCATTTTTATAAATTATGTGCGGTTTCTGTATTACAAGCAAGCGTATCGTTTAAAAAGTTTGTATAGGAACTACTAAAAAAAATTGAGTGCTTTTCATAAAAATTTTCTAGACGAGTCACTCCTCGCCTGTTATACAGAAACCGCACATTAATTTTATTATAATAAAAATTATTATAAGTACTATTTCGAAACACTCCTAATATTTTTATTTTTTTAAATGCCTGTTCTTCAAAATTCTGGGAATTGTTTGTTGTTATGTCGATACGAATTTCACTAGTTAAAACAATTTATTCTGTTATACACTATTGTCATAGCATGACAACATTGCAGAGTATTCAGGAATTTACGTTTAAAACTACCATTTTTCTGGTTTATTTACCTTTGTTGCTGAATAAAATAAATGAAAATAAAATTGGGTTTCAAAAAATTAAGGTTTCTTCTATTAATAAATGCCAACGCTATTGACAAGTGTAATACCGAGTATTGTATAACATTTTCGTTGCACTCGTTGTGCATGTCTTTTCAAGAATTGCACAACAAACTTGTGTGGGCTTGCTTATTTTTCTCTATGATAGTGATAGTAAGCGCTAAATTTCTCTTACAGCTGGAGTCAATATTCGCTTTTGAGAAAGAGACAATATTGTAAAGGAGGAGAAGTATAACTTCAGAAGGTTTAACGAAATAGAAATATACGATTTTTGGTTTCAAGAAATCCTTGCTAAAGTATATGCAGGGCAACTATTATTAAAATCAGAACGATTGCCACCATAACTGTGGCTTTTCTTATTCTTTGACTCATCTATAGGTTAATGGCATTGAGTATCTTTAAATAGATCCCCTTATAATGAAATTTTTGGACATTTCAAACAAAATAGATTTTTTTCAAAATTTTATATACATACCTAGTTGCTAAAAAGCTTAAACGATATTTTGATATCCAAATATACCAGTAGATTTTGTATTGTTAACTGATTTTTTTTTTATTCACAAGCTGTTGTGGTCCATTTTTCTCATGAGAATATGTAGGTTGTGCTCTAATTTTTTTTTTGGGATGGCCAAAACAAAATGTGGTCAAGTTAAAAAATGTACAAGACAAACCTGATGCAAATTTAAAATAAGTATGTATTTGAAAACAAAATTTTTAAAAGAACAAATCGTTGAATGCTCAAATGTTTGTTTAGTAAAAAACTATGTAACAATGTTTTCTCAAATCCATTATTTTTTGCAAGTAAAATTTAAAAATTAAGGAATATTTAAATTTCGTGCATATATCATTGATAGACCTATAAGATGTATTTACCTTCAAACAAGGATGCCAAGAACAGGAAAAGTACTTAAAATGGACAATAAATTTAATATTTTCCTATAATAATCGTAATAAATATTCTCATACATAAAATTATCCGTTAAATAAAAATGGTTTTATTTCATTATATCCAATAATCTAATATATCGTTTTTTACCACAGGTATTTTAAGTAACATTTAACTCTTTTAAATCCAATATTTTAAAGTAAGTCCCATAATATTTACTGATTTAGATTAAGAATGTAAAAATCAACATAATATAAAACCGTGCATTTTTTAATTATTTTTTGTAATGGGATATGAAAAAATACAAAACTAAAAACAACTAATGCTCTTCACTCTGCTTTGAAAGAAAAAGAAAGAAAGTTTCAAAAACATGTTGCGCCGCTTTAGAAACTTTAAAGAGAGTTTGACCAATGCTCGCTTAAACCTTATTAAGTTAATTAATGTTTAAGTTCTTAAACCATTGATATTGATTATTAAGGGTGAGTGTACGTCTGGGTTGTGATTTTACGCAAACATTTAAAAAAATACTAAAGAATTTCGCCCAACAATAAAGTAAAGAAAAAAGCCGACGTTTAAGCAAAAAATAATAATAGACAAGAATGATTTTATTCTTAAATTTCCCGAATGAACTAATATGACCTGTGTTTCCGAATGTAAATAAAACCAATTAAGTTTACATTTTTCCCGACGTTTCGTCAATTATTTGTTGACTTTCTCAAGCGTTGATAAAAATAACTCAATAAAAAAAGATTTTATTTTTCTTTATCCACTGTTAATTTAATATTCCCGTGATTTAATTTAATTATTTGCAAAGTGTCCTCATCAACCTTCATTTGAACTTGATGTAAATAAGCAAATTATTGATTTAACTCCAGGCCCGAAATATTAAGTGATGACGAGAAAATCAAATAATTTATCAACTTTGCCACAAAAAAATGAAAACCTTACTAATGTTTCACCATTCCTAATAAAAAAAGTTAATGATAGCGTGTGTGGAGAAATAGATATGTGTAAAAAACTACAGACTGGTGTAATTCTATTGAAAACAAAAAATTCTTCTCAAGCCAACAAATTGGTCAAATTGATAACACTATCCCCTACGATTCATGTTGAAGTAACTGAACACAGATCATATAATATTAGGTGGTTTATTCATTTTAAAAAAATACTGCAGATAATGTTACTTGTTCTTTTGTTTTGTTTTTACTTTAGTAAAGGAGAGCAAGTTTTTTATTTATTATTTTATTGTTTTTGTTTTAGGTTTTGTCTTTTGATTTAATTCTTCACACTGTAGGATTATATGTAGACGATAATCGTAGACATAAATGATGTTGACGCTATGAACGCTTAAATCAGACTGTATTATTTATTATATACAGCATTATTGTAAGAAAAGGACAACACTATATAAAAAACTATGTTAAAAAAGTCCTAAAGCACGTCTTTAGTCATTACTCAAGAGAAGTAAAACTCGCAATATTCTTGGCTATTGCACTAAATTGTAAGAAGTTTTAAAATACTGAAGAAATAATAATAATAAATAAATTTAATGCAGTTGATCTAATAAAATTTTCAATTAAAGTTTTGCGTTTCATTCCTACAACTCATTAAAATTCGAAAGCAATATCTGTTTATCAGGTATGTTCTGACAATCGCAAATCGCTTAAAACTGGCGATGTGAGTTGAATACGCATGAAAGGTGTTCTGTAGTTCACAATCGCAAGAAATTTGGCGACTTCAAATCGCAAGCACATACTGAAGTGAATTTGAGAATTTCACCTAAAATAAACTTTAAAGCATAGCTGTTAAGTAATAATTAGTAATCGTAATGATTACTAATTTGATTACCTTTTTTTTTGGAGGGTGAAGTAATGATTAAATTACCATTGCTTTCAGTTTTACACGGTAAATAATTGATTACGATTACTAGTAATGGAAAGGTAATCTAAATTACTTGAAATTACAAAAAAATTATCGAAAAGAATCTAAAGTAATCAAAAAATAATTGGATTACTTTTAAGTATTATTTTTAATTCTTTTTGATTATTTATGAAATTTTTACGTTTTTGTAAACTTCAATTATGGTCTAGTTCTTCTAATTAGCTAATGGGTTAATTTCTGGTTATTTTGCTATTTTTGTTTCTACGTTGCAGATGATGAAATTGAAACAAGTTCATCTCCTCAAGATCAGAACAATTTTAATCTAAAATCAAAAATAAAACATCAGTTTTTCAGTTATTTAAATAATAATGCAAGTGCTGATGTGATTTGGCAACAATACGATTTACTTAATGAAGCATATATTTTTTAACACGCCCTTAACGTCTTCAGCTCCAGTTAAACGGGATCGTCATTAGTCTAAGGCGGCAATCATTGTCTGATTTTTCCTTTGAAAAATTAGTTTTAATGAAGGCCAACAGTAAATATATGTAAAGTAAAATTTTTTGGTGATTTGTACTACAAACATACATTGAATAATTGTTTTTCTGTACTACTTTCTTTGTTTTTCCTTATAATTTTTTGCAAGACTGAAATTGTAAGTGTTGTTATATATGTAATGTGAATGTGTTAATAATTTTTAAATAAAAAAACTAATTTTAGAAATTTACCATTTTTAAAATCAAATTTGTAATATACACTCAAAATTTTTTGCAAATAATCAAAAAGAATCAAAAGTAATCGTTAAAGGTAGTGTGATTATTGTTTGATTACTTCTGATTCTTTTTGCTTATTTTTTAGAAATTTTTAGTAATCTAGATTATTTTTACATTACTAGTAATCGTAATCAATTACTTTTCAAAAAGGGCTCAAAAGAGAATTATATAGTCATTACAATTATTTTTGAAAAGTAATGTAATTGATTACTAATCGTAATCAAAATTTAACAGCTCTGCTTTAAAGCAACAATAAAATTATACACAAATGAAAATTAATATGTTCTCTATTATTTTTAACAAAATTTATTTTAATTTTTACACAACTAAAGTCGCAAATAATTAATTTAAAATATGTTATTTGTTTTATCAACTGTTGGTTTTGATTGTTTTTTTGAGTAATGGCTATTTCATAAAAACAGCTGTTCTAATTGATGTTCGAAAATATACTAGTATTAGTGCGGTTGAACGTATAGTCAGTAGTCAAAAATTTATGTGGTTATTTTAATTTTCAATTCTTATAAAATATTCAGTGCTTCCTGAATGTACGATTCAATGTTAAGGGACCTTAAAAAATTTGTTTAAATTACTTTTTGGGCGATATGAGTTCCGAACGTGCTATAACATGCAATAACCAAATAATCAAAAATACTTACGTACTGATTACTTACAACGTAAGTAACCTTTTACATCAAAGATGCTAAATGCAATATCACTATTAGAAAATCCATTTGTCGCAAAAATATTTCCTGGCTTGCGTTATTTTTTTAAATTAATACATGCGTCCGTTTTTTTTTAATTGCAGGTATTTCTGCCCATTTCACTACCAAATAAAAAACATTTTTCGATTGTAGTAAATACAGTCCAACAAATTTGTTTACCTTGACAGACTATGCAATAAGAAAAATTATGTGTCCCATTCCCTTAGGTTGGCTAATTTATGGTAATATAGCTTTTTATACGGCACAACGCGAGTCTTTTATTTTTCATATTTGCGCCTGCGAATCTAATGATCACATTAATTTAAACAAGCTTGTAAAACAATATTTTTCACTTGATTCTATCGGTGTAAATCTGTCAGAAAACCCAGTTTATGGAAAAGAAGTGGAGCATGCGTTACATTTATTAAATATAAATTATATATAAACATTATGTGACTGGCCTATTGTTGCTATACGGCAATGTTAGCTTACCTGAGAGTTTTAAAATGGCTAAAATGCGATTACTCTGCCTAGAGCGAAAATTGTTAGCAGATACAAATTTAATGTCTGTTTTTCAAAAAACTATTTCGGACTACCTTCAAAAAGGTTATATCAGAAAATTGGATGCGAACGAAATTTCTGATCGCAATTTTAAAAAATATAGTTGGTATCAACCTATCTTTGCTGTACACAATAAAAATAAACCTGAAAAGGTACGCCGCTGCTAAATCGCATGGCATATGATTAAACAGTATGTTACTTAAAGGTCCAGATTTGTTATCGTCATTACCAGCAATATTATTGCGTTTTCGTCAAAGATCGGTTGCCATTTGTGGGGACATACAAGAGATATTTCACCAAGTATTTATTAATTAAAACGACCAACAAGCCCAACGTTTTTTGTGGCGAAACTGCGATACCTATAGTGAACCTGATGTATATATAATGAATGTAATGATATTTGGAGCAGCCTGCTCTCCCAGTATCTCCCAATACATTAAAAATTTTAATGCAGAAAAATTTAGAAGTCAAGATCAAAACTCGGTTCGATCAAATGGATCATTATATGACGAATTTTTAACATCAGTAGATACTGAGAATGATGCTTTACATCTAGCTAAGCACGTTAAGTATATTCACCAACAAGGCGGATTCCACATAAGAAACTGTGTTCAAACAGTGTGTTTCTTTTAGATGAATTAAACGGAAATACTAAATTTGCAGAAAAAAGTCTTGCCATCGACGGAAAGCTCTCGGTGTTTTTTGGATGGCAGCCAATGACAACATAGTTTTAAAAACTTCAAAAAGCTTGTCCCAAAGCGATATATTCAATGGTAGAAAAACCCCTACAAAAAGAGAAATTTTGCGTATTGTCACGTCAATCTACGATCCACTAGGACTTGTTGGCAACTTTATTATGTACGCTAAAATACTTTTACAACAAAAATGGCGATGAATTAATAAAGCAAGATGAATACGATAAATGGAAAAAATAGATTTCACTAATTCCCGGACTTAAAAATTGTCTATACCTAGATGCTATTTGCAAACGTTTAGAGATTATAATAATGTACAGATACATCTACACACATTCGTTGATACAAGATTAGATGGGTACGCAGTTGTTTCGTTTCTTATAATATTTGATGGCATCAATATAGATTGCTTTTTAATTAGCTCAAAAACACGCGTCGCGCTACTAAAAATAATTTCAATACCCCGCTTAGAGTTAATGTCAGCGCTAATAGGCGCTAGGTACGCAAGGAATATTGTAGAAAATCACACAATAAAAATTGATAAGAAGTACTTTTGGACGGATTAAAAAAATATCCTTGGCTGGCTGAGGTCCGACCACCGCAGATATTGCCAATTTGTGCATTTCGCGTTAGCGAAATACTTGATTTAACTGAGCGTGCTGAATGGCACTGGGTGCCGTCAAAACTCAATGTCGCTGACGACGCGACCAAATGGGCTTCAGTTTAAGAAGTCGTTGGTTTCACGGGCCTGAATTTCTTCGCTGCTCTGAAAACGAATGGCCAAAAGAAATTGAAACGATATGTACAACAAACGAAGAAGTTAAGGCGCATGTATTGTTTACTTCAAACATGGAATCTGTTTTTGACGTATCACGGTTTTTGAAGTGGAGTCGCTTAGTACGAACTGCAACTTATGTCGACTTTAAAAATAATAATAAAAGAAAAGCATTTATAAATAAAAAATTAAAGTCTATTGGGGAGGTACCAGCACTTAAGTACATCTGAAGAGCTAAAAGCAGCCGAGATTCGTTTATATAAACAAGCGCAACAAGAGTTTTATTCATTCGAAATTTAGGTTCTCCAAAGAAAAAAGGACATTCCAAAATCGAGTGGGCTCTACAAACTATCAGCCTTTTTTGATGGCAAAAACGTGTAACGCGTCAATGGAAGAATAGATCTCGCTGATGTCTTGGATGAGCAAAAAAGGACTGTGACTTTGCCTAGAAAATCTGCGATAACCAAACTAATCATTCATCACTACCATTGTAAGCTGCAACATGTAAACTACGAGAGCGTTATAAATGAAATACGGAAAACATTTTTTATTGGTAGACTACGTGCTACGTTGAAAACAACTATTAGAGACTGCCAAGATTCAGAAAGCAGCTCCAAGTAACTCTCAAATGGCAAGATTGTCTAAAGGCAGATTAGCTGCATTCACGGCCCCATTTAGCTTCACAGGTCTGAATTTTTTTGGGCCAATTAATACAAATATAAATCGACACATCGACGAAAGATATGGTGCATTATTTACATGCCTAACCGTGCGAGCCGTTCACATTGAAATTGTGCACTCTTTGACGACCTCGTCTTGTATAATGGCTATAAGAAATTTTATATGTAGACGTGGTACTGCGCTCGAATTTTAGCGATAACGCAGCAAATTTTATTGGAGCTGAGCGTGAGTTATGTGAAGCTTTGGCTGAGGTAGATCAAAATGAATTTGTTCGTATATTCACTACACCGACAAGCAAATGGAATTTTAACCCTCCTACAGCAATGCACATGGGTGGTGCATGGGAACGCTTAGTTCGCTTAATAAAAACCGTTTTATACAAAATAATGCCAACTCAGTCTCCAAGTCAAGAACTTCTTCGTAGCATGATGTTAGAAGTCGATAGCATCGTGAACTCCCGTCCTCTGACATATGTACCTCTTGACAGGGAAAACTCCGATGTACTTACACCGAACCATTTCCTACTCGGATCTTCGAATGGAATGAAACCATTGGCAAATATGGTGATACGATATAATTGGTTACCTCGAGCATATAAATTATTGAAAATATCATTTAAAGTTTATTTTTAACTCAAATGCTAAAAAAATTTAATTAGATATTGAAAAGATCTATAAAAATTTGATTACTTGTGTAGGTTATCTCTTTTAGTTTGGCAGAAAGTTGGCTTAATTTTTTTTATTAATTTTGGCCGACCTTAACTTGGTATTTTTGGCGTAGTGCGCTCTTTTATTATCGGATTCTAAATTTGCTTCATTCCTAATAAAACTTAGAAAAAACATGTTTGAGGTTTTGTTCTGATAGCGCTTTTTGTTAAAAAGTTAATAGCATCTAAATTGAGAATATGTAAAAAAATACAATTTTTAAGGATTTTCCCCAATTAATTTAATTTACTTTGGTACTAACAATTTTTTTAAGCCATTTGAAAGACAATCTACATCAAACGCAGATTAAGCAAAAATTAGGTCAAAATTATAGCGGTTCTTCCTCCAGCAGTATTTAAACATAGCGAATTTTGAAACAAAATTTAAATTTAATTGTAAAATTTCTCGGAGTGCAAAGCATCGATTAACAAAAAGGCTTATAAGTC
Source organism: Gymnosoma rotundatum (assembly GCA_916610165.2). Classification (NCBI taxonomy): domain Eukaryota; kingdom Metazoa; phylum Arthropoda; class Insecta; order Diptera; family Tachinidae; genus Gymnosoma; species Gymnosoma rotundatum. The sequence continues at coordinate 33,631,140 of OU744340.1, forward strand.
CCCAATTATTGGCTACATACTCCACAAAGGATTTGAGAGCACCGTGATTACTAAAGACAGGGTAGCCTCTTTTGTAAAAAAAAAAACGATTTTATGGGACATTTTTCCCCTTTCCAATAATTTATATGTTAAACAAAAAAAATAATTTTATTTTACCATTTGATTAAAAGTTCTTTCAGCTACATAACTTTTTCCAACAAACCATGTTGAGCGACGAGGACCATCTTTACATGAACGGTGACACGCTGTGTATGAGATGACAGTAACCCACACAATAATAAATACAACAACAAAGACGGCAACAAAAATTCATAAGAATACTGTCGATATTTAGACGAACTTACGTTTTGAACTTTTGCCCTTTAGCACCTTGAGTGACTATTTTACTTTAAATATCTGTACCGTTTTAGTTTTTATGCCCTTCACCACAAAAAGTAGAAAAAGGGTACATAAGAAATACTAATAAAACAACAAGTAAATAGTATTAAGGTATAAACGCAATGTAATATTACTCTTAGCTTAGATATTACTAGGTGTTTTTATGGCCCCCACTGTATGCAAATTAAAGTGAAATTTTCTTATTTTATTATTAGATTGTCACAAAACGTATTATGTTTTCTTTTTGCAATTGTTTTCTTATTGTAAGTGTGAGCTGACAAAATAAAAGAACACTAAATTGAAAAAGGATGAAAATTATCTTTTTTGAAAATGAAGCTAAGCATGTAATTGAATTTGTAATGCGACGTGAGTCAGAAATTTAAATTTTCAGTCGCACACATTCTACAAATGCACTGTTATGTATATACTTACACAGAATGATTGCTCATACAAAAATAGATAAATACGTATGGATAATTCTTGGATAAGGCAACGAAGTGTAAAGCTTTTTGTGGGAGAGTATATTTATTTAAAGGCAAGACTCGGGTTCTTAAAATCCCGGATTTTTTATTTCCGGAAGGGTCATGTGTAATAAGGTCCCTTCAGTAACTTTACTAACAACGAAAGAGTAAAACAGAAATTTTTAATATTTTTATCTCAAATGTAAAAAGTAAATGAATGCTTAAATAGCAAACATAAGCAAAGAATTTTGTTGTGGCTTTGGGAATGATATGTAAGTCATAAAAACTGTACAGTATGGCCATTAAATAGTACAATTTTTAAAGTAAATGGACTAAGTGAAAAATAAATAAAACAATGTAAGCCAGCAAACTGATATCAATCATAAGAAAAAATTGAAAATCATACTCTAACACAATATGTACATTATATGTTTCACATTTTTTTAGTTATGTACTAGGCAATTTTTAAAATCGATTATGATATTTACGCGCATCATAAATATAAGTTAAGTTATTGTGCTTAAAATATAAAAATATTTACACTAAAAATCTGCAATTTTCGTTGTGTATCATAAAATTTATTAAACATAATTATATTTTTGTAACTTAAACTTTAATTTTCATATTTATTGAGCCTTTTTTTTAACAATAGTAAGAGAAATAGAAACAACATAAAACAAAAGAATAATTTAAGACTATAATGTATTATCTTAATTAACAATAAGGTTTGTCAGCACCAAGCTTTATCTTTGACATAGAATAAAAATTAAATATTACAAAATACATAAGTCTAAAAATAGTACGCCCTTGCTTCCGAGGCTTACATAATTAGAGAGATAATCTCTATAAATACACTTAATTCTAAATGAAACAAAAATTACATACTAAATAATACAAAAATTAAAAATTCAAACAAACGAAAAATCACAAAATAGTACTATCCTCTGTGAGTACCAGGTGTAATTTTTGTAAAAAAAACTATAGCAAGTGTAACATTTATATTAAAATTAGGCGGTTCTTTATTGATAAAACTTACAGGTGAAAGGTAATTTGTATTAGTTCAGTTAAAATCTTTTTGTTGATTAAAAATGTTGCTAATATAGTCATTGTCATGAAGCGAAAGTCTAGTAACATACCTTTTTAAAATGTCACAAATATAAAGACCAATTGGAGTAACTTTTGATTGACTATAAACATTTCGATTAGAATATCGTTTATTGGCTGATTTGTAGTTCTTTCCTATACAATATCTCAAAACTTTCCGCTCTAGTATTTCTATTTCTTTAATTATACTTGGCAAAATACTAAACCATATCGGAAAGCCATAAAAAAACATGGCCTTATACTTGTTTTGTATAATAAAAGTTTAGTTTTCTTCGGTAAACTTTTATTATACAGAAGCTTTGCAAATGATCCTAATAATATGGCATGACTATTAAACTTCATAAGATTGTTAACATTAATTCCAAGATATTTTAAATTTGTAGAAAAGGGAATTTCAATTCCGTCAAGTAAAAGTTTTACAGTCTTATTCACAAAAATTTTAAACTGCTTAATAAGAGGTTAATAAGAAAAATCGCTAAAGTAGTATTCACAAATGCTTAATAGCACTATTACGCTGTTATTAATCATTAATAAATTTCAAATATTTAATGTAGCAGTTATCCTTCTTTAAACCTTTAATAGGTTTTGAAAAGCATTTTCCCGTAAAATTTTTTAATGAAAAAGTGTGAAAAACTATTAATAAAAATACAACGAATATAATAATTTTAATCTCTATAATAGGTAAGTTTTTAAAAAATACTTAAATAATCTTGCCCAAAATTTAAAAACGTCCTTAAACTTTTAATAGGAGAAGTGATCTATATTAATTACCTAATCATCTATTTAATTCCAAGATACAGGTTAAATAAGGAAACGACTTAAAAAATTATAATAATGGCCAAGGATGAGATAGAATTAGATAAAAGAGGCTGTGGAGCTTCAGCCAAGTTACAGGTTTTGGTGGCTTTGCGTTGTTGGAGCCGAGGAGAGGTAAGTATGTGAGGCTCAGTGGCAAGATGGAGAAGCAGTACGTATGATTGCCAAATCTTTAATAAGTCAGTTATCAAGCAACGTTTTAAAAATGGCGATTTAAGAGTACGCTTGTTAGGTAACTCAAATAAAATAACGCCAAAATTATTTTGGGGTTTGAAAGCAGAGTTTTCATGGTTAATTAGATGGACTTACAATTAGTTTTTCAAATGCAAAAAAATAATTTATCATTTTACCTGTTTTGCACAATATTACAGTTAAAGAAAACGATACGTTTCCAGGTAAAATATATTAAATTAACTATTAAAATTTACGGAAAATATGTTTAGAATAGATAAAATATCAAAATTTAATTAAATGTTCTTTCGTAGTTAAAGCATTGTATTTTATTGATTTGAAAATAAAAATAATATATAAAAAATGCATAAATTTGTATCATAAATATACAAAATAATATAGTGATGTACAAACAGTATTGCCAAGCTCGGTGTTTGTATACTATTTTGTACTCGTTCAATGAATCATTTTATATTTGTTTCTGATATAAAACAATAAATAATAATAAAATAATGATAATTTAAGTTATGTAAGTAATATTATTGCTGATTTAATTATTCTTTTTTAATTATAAAACCATTATTCAGGTATTTGGTTCTTTGTTGTTATTTATTTAGTTAAATATAATTACAAACAACTTGTTATGAAAATACTTTGTTTATTTATTTTATTTTAAATCACAAAAACATTGAAATATTTGTTTTGTAATTAAATAATTTTTTTACTTAATCTTAATAAATTGTTCAACGTTGTTAGAAACAAAGTTTGTGTTTTGAAGTTTTTTTTGAGTCGTAACAGGTTATGGGCCCAGATTAGCCATAACATAATGGATATCTTAAAATCGTCCTTTACAAAATTAAATAACGATAATTATAATTTATGGAAATATAAATTAGAGCTTATTTTGAAGCGTGAAAAGCTATGGGACTGTGTATGTGAAATTCCACCAACACCAAGAACATCAGATTGGAATAAACAAAATGACGAGGCCACAGCAATAATAGGGTTATCGGTGGAAGATCCGCAATTGTTTTTAATCAAGAAGGCAAAATCAGCACATGAAGCTTGGAATATTTTAAGATGTCATCATGAAAAAGACATGTTGGGATCCAGTGTTCGGTTAATGCGCAAGATATGTGGATTGCGTTTTTCCATGGAGCGTGATATTTCCGAACATATAATGGAAATTAAAGTTTTGTTTGAAAAACTTGAGGCTTTGGGTGAGCAATTTACGGAGCGATGGCTCGTGGCAATGTTGTTAAGCAGTTTACCATCATCGTTTGATACATTGGTGACAGCTTTGGAGGCACGCAAGTTAGATGAGTTAACAATGAAAGTGGTGGAAACCAGCTTAATTGAAGAATATCGACGTCAAACAAATGACACGAAATTAAACACCGCAATGAAATTTACTTCTAAAGAGTGGCAGAAACAAAAGGTATGTCATCATTGTAAATTAAAGGGCCACATTAAGAAAAATTGTTGGAAGTTAAAGAAATTAAAAACAGCAGATACACAAAAGACGATGGTAAGCAGTTCTGATAAAGATCATATGTGTTTTGGTTTCATAAATGGTTCAAATAAATGGATATTGGATTCTGGAGCAACATGTCATATAAGTAAAAGTATTTCTGACTTTTCGTATATCAATAATAATATCAAAGAAAGTGTGACTGTGGCGAATGGTGAAACAATTACATCAAGTGGTAAAGGCACTTGTATAATCGAAGTAATTAACAGAAATAATCAAAAGCAGACTATAACGATGAAAGATGTTTTGTTCATTCCGAGTTTTCACGGAAACCTATTGTCAGTTAACAAAATATTGAAGAATGGGTTTCGGGTTGCTTTTCATAATTCTATTTGTAGCATTCAAGATGGTTTCGGAAAGGAAATTGCGGTTGCAGATAATAAGAATGAACTATTTATATTACGTTCATTTAGTGTGGAGGGAGCAATGGTAGCTGAATGCAAAGAACAAAAATGTCAACATTATTGGCACAGAGTTTTCGGTCATAAAAATATTGATGACGTTAGAAAAATGCAAAAAGGAAAAACGGTAAGCGATTTTAATATTATTGACTGTGGCATAAGAAAGCCCTGCGAAATTTGCGTAAAAAGTAAAATGGTCAAGTCTCCTTTTAAAAAGTCAAGTTCTGTAACCAAGAGTGTTATGGATTTAGTTCACAGCGACGTCTGCGGTCCAATGCAGACTAGCACTGTAAGTGGTTTTCGTTATTTCCTTACATTTATAGACGATTTTAGTCGATATACCACGGTTTATTTACTTCGTAATAAGACAGAAGTATTTGAAAAGACAAAATTATATCTGGAAATGGTTAAAAATAAGTTTAAACGATATCCGCAAATATTAAGGTCGGATAATGGAGGGGAATATTTCTCTAATATGTTAAGGAAACTTTTAGAAAGCCTCGGAATAGTGCAGCAATTTACAGTTCCCTATAATCCGCAGCAAAATGGGGTTGCCGAAAGAAAAAACAGGTCTTTGGTCGATATGGTTAGATGTTTATTAGCGGATGCAAACCTTCCTAATTATTTGTGGGGTGAAGCTCTCCTAACAGCAAACTATTTACAAAATCGATTAGTTTCATGTTCTATTCCAAATACTCCATATGAACTATGGGAAAATAAAAAACCTGATATAGAAAATTTAAAAATTTTTGGTACAAAGGCTTACGCGTTAATTCCCAAAGAAAAATTAAGGAAGTTAGACAACAGAAGTAAAGAATATATATTCGTGGGATACGACAGTCATTCTAAAGGTTATCGGTTACTTGATATGTCAACAAAAAGAATTGAAATAAGCAGAGATGTTAAGTTTATGGAAAATTATCAGCCAAAACCTATTGAAAATGACAAGTGTGAAGTAAGGGATGAGTCTGAAATATTAGTAGAAACAATTTGTCCTAAGGATAAGGCTAGTTCTTTGCACGACAAAGAAGTCATCGAAAATGATGAAAGTGAGAATAGAAGTATCACGAATGAAATTGTAATCTCAGACGATAACTCGTTTTGTAGTCTTGAAGACTTTGAAAGTCCTATTCAAAGCAACAATCTACCACTTTTCGAACATGGAAATAATAATGAAATTGCTGCTATTGAAAATGATTTAAGAAGATCTACTAGGAGTACCAAGGGAAAGAAGCCAGATTATTTGACACTACGAACATGTAGTACTGAAATAGTAGAGCCGAAAACATATAATGACGCAATTAAATCTTTGCAAAAGAATGAATGGGTACATGCAATGAAAGAAGAAATTGAAATGTTAAAGAAAAATGGCACTTGGCATTTAGTCATTCCGCCCCCTAACGTGAACATTGTTAGTTGTAAATGGATTTTTAAAATTAAACGAGATGTGAATGATAATATTAAACAGTATAAAGCACGTTTAGTAGCCAGAGGGTTTAGTCAAAAATATGGTACCGATTATAATGAAATATTTGCCCCAGTCGTTCGTCAAACTACGATGAGAACATTGTTATCAGTAGCGGGAGCTAATAAAATGACCGTTGTCCATGTAGATGTTAAATCAGCGTTTTTAAATGGCGTGTTAGAAAATGATATATATATGATGCAACCACCTGGTTTTGAAGAAAAGGATTCACAATATGCTTGTAAACTTAATAAAAGCTTATATGGTCTAAAACAAGCTGCTAACGTTTGGAACAAAACACTTCATTGTGTTTTATTAAAAGGCGGATTTAAACAAAACTCAGCAGACCCTTGTTTTTATACAAAATCTCTTTTCGAGGAAGGGAACAATTATGTCCTTATATATGTAGACGACATTTTAATAGCTGCCAAAACCAAGAAATCTATAGATAATATTGAAAAACTATTAAATGCTCATTTTGAAATTAACAGTCTTGGAGAAATTCGACATTTTCTCGGTATAGAAGTTTTAAGGGATAAAAACTGTAATTTTTGTATTCGACAAACCAATTATATTAAAAACAAAATTATAGAGTTTGGCTTGGAAAATGCAAAAACATCTAAATTTCCTCTTGATCCTGGTTATGGTAAATCGGTTTCCGATAACTTAGTTTGCAATGAGGATAACAGAAAACTTATTGGTTCACTACTTTATATCAGCGTCAATACTCGGCCTGATATAGCGGCCAGCGTTTCAATATTAGCCCAAAAAGTTTGTAACCCGAATAAAGAAGATTGGAACGAGCTTAAACGTATTTTACGATATTTGAAAGGTACTGCTGAATTATATTTAAAACTCAGTGAAAGCGGGTCAAATAGTAATACTTTGCTTGGTTATGCAGATGCAAATTGGGCAGAAAACAATACTGATCGCAAATTTAATACCGGATTTATTTTTCAGATTAATAATGGCAGTATTAGCTGGTGTTGTAAAAAGCAATCATGTGTGGCCTTATCATCAACAGAGTCAGAGTTTATTTCACTCTCTGAAACGTGTAAGGAAGCTGTGTGGATAAGAACTCTATTAGAAGGTATGAATTTAAAGCAAACTGAGCCAACAGTTATATTTGAAGACAACCAAAGTTGCCTACGTCTAGTTGAAGATGGTCGATTCAGCTGTAGAACTAAGCATATTGATACAAAAAAGTACTTTATTATGCAACATATCGACGACGGCAATGTTAAATGCATTTATTGTCCAAGTGAAAATATGTTAGCTGATATGCTCACGAAGCCTCTGAATTCAACAAATCTGGAACATCACAGAATCAAAGCTGGCATACAAGTCGTTTGAGGAAGGGTGTTAAGAAAGTTATTTAGTTAAATATAATTACAAACAACTTGTTATGAAAATACTTTGTTTATTTATTTTATTTTAAATCACAAAAACATTGAAATATTTGTTTTGTAATTAAATAATTTTTTTACTTACTCTTAATAAATTGTTCAACGTTGTTAGAAACAAAGTTTGTGTTTTGAAGTTTTTTTTTTGAGTCGTAACATGTTGTATGCATCACTAAACGTAAATTGACATGATGTTGCCAACATAAAACTACAATGCTATTAATATCGTTTAATAGTTAATTTTGCGTTATTAAATGTTTGTGAATAAAAATTCTTATTAATGGTTAACAAGACACAAAGTGTTTAATAACTAAAGTACACATTAAGCTTACAATAAGAAATTTTTGTGAATAAGACTGTAAGACTAATAGCAGGGTACTCCATGCATGTTCTGAATTCCACACAAAATTTTCACTTTGTATTTTTCAGGTCATTGTTTTTGTAAAAAATTATTTTGTAGCAACAATGCTTTGAAAAATATAAAGTGAAAATTTCGTGTGGAGTTGAGAACACCTGAACATTTTTGGGAATAAATTATGTTTTTTTTTTTGGGTTTTTATAGAAAAGTGAATTGTTGTTTTCTGTTAAAATATTAAAACTAATGAACCTTTGCATCCAAGATCGGTTAAAATATGGTATCTTAAGGATCAATAGCATTTAGAAAATGTATTTTATGCACAAAAACAATTGAAGTTCTTAATTCTGTTCTTAAATACGTCCACTACTACAGCCAAAATTCATTTGCATTTTCTTAAAGCAATCTTAAATTATATTAATTAATCTCCTAAACAAAATAGTTTTAATGGGTGGCATATTTTATATAGGGTTAATTACCAGCGAGGTATTTTATTAATGTTTTTTATACACGATAATTGAAAATATTTCTTTTTTCGTATAAGTTTGCATTGACTTATTATTTCCTACAGAAATAGCTGGTTCTTGAGTAAAGCTATCAAAATGTAAGTTAGGTATTTACTAAAGAGCTGCACAAATGTTTTAAATGGTCTATGTTCTAGTGTACACTACTTCCAAACACAGAATTTCAATGTAAACATAAATATCAAAACAAGCATAACAAAACATAGCTCTCACTAAAACAAAACAAGCACCATTTGATGAAAATGAAGTAAAAAAACGGTAAATCATAGTAGAAACATCGAGTGCACTAGAACATATACAAAAATGCTTACGAAAATAAAGCAGTGTTGTTAAATAATGGGATTTAAGGCTGTTGAAAAAAAAACACTTTTATATAAAGAAATGATATGCAAACATACAAATATGTTTTTTTATTACAGGCTGTTTTATTGTTATATTTTTAATATGAAAATATGGACCTTCTGATAAAAATTCAAATTTTTTAAAAATATTTTTGTAAAAGGATAAATACTGAACCACGTGTTATTTAATTTTTTTTAATAACTTTTGTATAGAAGTTATGAAAAATTGTTATTTGTTCTGATCGAATACAGGCAAATTTGTTTTTATTTTTGTTAATTTTTATTACTATTCTTTTTTCTGAAAACCCTGAAATGTAAACGACAATTTTACTATTATAGGTATATTTAATATAAAAATATTAAAATTTTTTGGAAAAAATAATTCAATTAAACAGAAATTATAATGGTTTTTCCCCTATTTTGTGCGTTATCAAATTTTAAAGTTGACGGCACTGTAAATAGAACGTTTTATTTTGATATTTTTCATATTAAAATTTCTCTTTAGCCGAATTCTGCTATCAAAAACTTCAAGCCTGTTTTGAATGTTCTACTTCAGTTTTGATATTCTATATCATTTTTGTTCTACTTCTGTTTTGATTTGTTTCAATGTTGTTCTAAAACACTTTTGTTCTCTAATTCTCTATTTTGGTGGCAAAGCAAAACATTTGTGTTTGGAAGTATGTGTTTGAAAATAAGAGTGTTCTATACACACACTACTTGAAATTTACGTGATTGTTTATAAGACATTTTTTTTTTTTATCCTTGTGCAGCCCTTAAGTATTTACGCAATTGCTTAACATTTATAGTACGTTATTATTCACCTTTTCCAAAGTAATAAATTTTTACCATTGCTGTAATAACCTGTGGTTAATTATAATAAAACAATATGATTTTTATTAAACAAAAACTTTAACTTTTTTCAAAATTCCGTTTTTTAATCTTTCTTCAAATATATATCTATATATAATGACACTTCACAGTCAGTGTTGCCACATCCCTTCCACCCTTTTCCGTTTTAGCTTCAGCGGTCCTTGGCCTGAAAACGACGGACACTCAGGTTTATAGGAATCATCGTCGCTACAGTCCCGAGGTCTAGGTAACGTTTCCGGTGGATCAACGGTTGATGGCGGTTGATTGTTGTTGGAGGATGAAAACAAGTCATTATTTGGCAATTGTAGATTTTTGGCGGCTGGTAATGGTTCCGAGCATAGACGTTGCCAAAGTGTCATGCCCTCAGGAATTATTTTCACCATACTTATATTTCTTTTATATGTTCGTCCTCCTCCCACGACTTTAACATCAGTTCCATTTCTCTCAACAACTTCATAAATAGTTTTATCAAAATTCGGAGTGAGTTTGTTGGGAAAATTTCATTTTTCAATAAAACCTTGTCACCTATCTGAATATTAGATTCCTTCGCTCCTCTCTTTGTGTCAGCTTTTTCTTTTCCTTTTTGTTTGTATATTAAATCATTATCTCTAGCTGACGAATCAATTACCTCTTCTGATATATCCTCAATGCTAGGAATCTTATCACGAATACGTCTGTTAAACATTAGCTCACTCGGTGCTAAACCTGTTGTGCCATGTGGGGTCACATTGTACATAAGTATAAATTTTTAAATTTCTTCCTTGTAATCTAGCTTATTCGCTTCTGCAATTTTCAATCGTTTTCCCAGAGATTTGTTCATATTTTCTACTTCTCCATTCGCCTGTGGCCAATAGGGTGGTGTTCTGATTATGGATATGCTATTTTCATCACAAAAGCATTTAAATTCATCGCTGACATATTGTCTACCATTATCAGTCCTTGTTTTTCTGGGTAACCCAAGCCTAGAGAAAATTTCCCTCATGGCCTTAATTATAGCATCAGAAGAAATACGTTTCAAGAAAACAACTTCTTGGTATCTGGAATAGTAATCAATGAGTACTAAAACATACTCCCCATTAGGTAGTGGTCCTAGAAGATCAGTTGCCACTATTTGCCAAGGTCCATTCGGGAACGGGTGTCTTTGCATTGAAGTTGGTTTCAACGGTTGTGAAACTAAGAGGCAATCACGACACGATTTTACTAAGTTCTCGGTGTACCTATCAATAATTGGCCACCAGACCTTAGATTTAAAGCTGTCAGAAAAAAAGTGAATATGACTCTCTGGTTCCAAGCAAACATGAAAATACATTCGGGAAATTGGTATTGGTAGTACACAAAATGTTATTATGACCAAGCAGACGTTGAAGAGCTAAATAGTATTCTCATGAATATACGCTTTGTAGGAGCAGATGAAAGCTTTTATAGTTTTCCCAGTGTAGAATTAAACAATTTTCAATTTGGTCATAATGTTTTTCAATTAAGTCAAAAATTTATTCTGATATTACTTTCAGTACTTTTGCCATATATGACATATTTATTCTGAACAGTCCAGAACGATCTATTAATGAAAATATTGTTAAGGTTAACGTTGATTTTGATAGAATTTTTCGTTGGGCAACAGCGAATGGACTTTGTTTAATTAAACCCCCATAAATCAAAGAGCCTAATAATTCGAAAGAGAATTCTCGATTCTGTTATCGATGGTTTTATTTTTAATACGCTAGGAACACAAGTGGGACGAACGACAAATTTCGCGAATATTCGTCGTCAAAAATAAAATACATACTTATGTAGGACGACATTTATCATACGCAGCGAACAATGCAATAAATTTATTACTTACGCCGGCGAACGACGAACAAACCAGTACAAAGTGACCATGTTTGACTCGATTCGAAGTATTTTAGTAAATATTGTTGTTTGCTTAAAAAATTATGTATTTTTTTTGCAGCATTTTTAATAAGCGTACAGGTAGGTTATAAGTTAAATATAAACATAGTTTTAAGTTGTTTTTTTTTTGTTTTTGCTAATGTTTAACTTTTTAAATATTATTTTTGTTATGGTCACCTTAGTAGCTTACAAAAAGTAAACAACTTCAAAAATTACGACAGCGAATTTTTGACGACGTATTCGTTGTGTTAGACGAAATTCGTCATACGTCCCAGTTGTGTTCCTAGCAATACGTCTGCATTAAGAGTAGGAATGTAACCAAACTAACGCGGAAGGGAATGTAAGCAAAAATAAAAACGTAGTTTGTTTGTTGGTAGTTTTTGTTAAAGCCTTAACATTTCTTTTAAAATTTCTTTGTTATAGTATAAACTTTTTATTGTTAATAAAGCTTAAGTGTATGTACTTGTATTATTGTGTAATCCCTAAATTTAATGTATAAACACCAATTTCCTATACTTTAAATATAAGTTAAATCTTTTTGTATAGAAATTGACAAAATAAATACATAAATAAATAAATTTCCTAAAATATCGTAAATCTTTTAACTTGCACTAGGACCAGGCTTGAAAGACGAGTACTGAAAATTTCAGCTTCTTCAATCTGAACCTGCTGTTTTATGATAATTTTAAGCAACTGTATTCTGCGGAAAAGAAGACGTAAATCTTAATTTTTAATTTTAATATTTATTGAGCCTTTTTTTAACAATAGTAAGAGGAATAGAAACAACATAAAATAAACGAATAACTTAAGACTATAATGTATTATCTTAATTAACAATAATGTTTGTCAGCACCAAGCTTTATCTTTGAAATAGAATAAAAATTAAATATTACAAAATACATGTCTAAAAATTGTACGCCCTTGCTCCCGAGGCTTAAATAATTAGAGAGATAATCTCTATAATTACACTTAATTCTAAATGAAACAAAAATTACATACTAAATAATACAAAAATTAAAAAATCAAATAAACGAAAAATCACAAAATAGTGTTAATATTTATATTAAAATTAGGCGGTTCTTCATTGATAAAACTCACAGGTGAAAGGTAATTTGTATTAGACCAATTAAAATCTTTTTGTTGATTAAAAATGTTGCTAATATAGTTTTTGTCATGAAGCGAAAGTCTAGTAACGTACCTTTTTAAAATGTCAGAAATATACAGACCAATTGGAGTAACTTTTGATTGTCTATAAACATATCGATTAGAATATCGTTTATTGACTGATTTGTAGTTCTTCCCTATACAATATCTCAAAACTTTCCGCTCTAGTATTTCCATTTCTTTAATTATACTTGGCGAAATACTAAACCATATCGGAAAGCCATAAAGAAAACATGGCCTTATACTTGTTTTGTATAATAAAAGTTTAGTTGTCTTCGGTAAACTTTTATTATACAGAAGCTTTGCAAATGACCCTAATATTTTATGAGATTTACTTAATACATTTCTGGCATGACTATTAAACTTCATAAGATTGTTAAAATTAATTCCAAGATATTTTAAATTTGTAGTAAAGGTAATTTCAATTCAGTCAAGTAAAAGTTTTAGTCTTTTACTCTCAGGTACAACAAAATATTTACATTTTCCAGAGGCATTACGAAGACAAATAGCTTTAGATTTAGAGGTATTTATTTTTACCCCCCAATCATCGTAAAAACATTTTACCACCATCTTAAAGCTTCAGTAGGTGATTCATTATGGGAGTAAAGAAGAGAATCATCAGCATACAACAGAGCAGTAGAATTTTGTATGACATAAGGAAAATCGACCATAAATATATTGTAAAGATGTGGTGCTAGTATGGAATCCTGAGGCACACCACAACTAATAGTCTCAAAATTTGATAATATCGCCGACGGAAATTGGAGATAACATCATTCTGAAATTTAGATAAAGCGTCAATTGTAGAGTGTCCACTTTTAAATCCAAACTGCAATTTTGGAATATATGATGAATTTACTTCCATGCTCATTTTTTCCCGAATAATTTTTTCAAATAATTTACCTAAATTAGAAAGTAATGAGATGGGGCGTAAATTGTTTACATCAATAGAGTTTAATTTTTTTTGGATTGGCACAATTTCCGATGTTTTCCAAGGTATTGGAAATTATGAATTATTCAAGCAATTGTTGAAAACAATTGTAAGATATTCAAAAGCCTTAGTAGGTAGCCTTTTAATTATATAATTAGAAATATTGTCTAAGTCACAAGATTTTTTATTGTTAATATCTTTAACATGTGCTAAAACTTCATTTAATGAAGTGAGACTTTCACGATTTTGTGTATTGATAGCCGAAAAATGTGATGAAAACAAGTGTTTATTATCTGGCAAATTATTAAGGGTAAAATTGATGGTTTCAAAAAGTACCGAAAAATCACGGCCAGGACTAGATTTATTATAAACTTTTGCAAAATGTTCCATCAATTTATTTAATTTTAATGAATCATCTTCAATAATTACACCATCCACAGAAAGATTTTTAAGATGTCTATTTTTTTATATCCTATAATTCTATAAACCTGTTGGTGAGCAGAAGGTCTCGCGTTAAAAATTTAATTTTTAACTTAAAAATGTTTGATTGCTCCTCCGCTACTTTTTTCTTAATTATAATATTTAATAAATATATTTGTTTAGATAACAGTATGTACTCCGAATCTAGTCGATTAAGGGTTCTGTGAAAAATTTGTTTTAATTTTTTTGCCAACTGTATTTAATTTTGAACAAGTTCCTAATACTCTCAGAAATAAAAAACTTCCGATTTTTTAATTCAATTTTTTTCCGAATGAATACTACATATGTATTTATACTGTTTGAAATTTCATTAATATAGTGGTCGATTTCGACATTTGACAAGTTTTTATCCACTTCAGGAAAGTGATCGATAATACGATTATTTATTTCAATTTTTAATTGATTCCAATCTGCGTTGAAGGTGGATTATAATCATATCAAAATTTGAAATTTTAATTTGTAGTTTCAAAGGAAAGTGATTTGAAAAAGTTGGTAGACTAGAAATTTTAAAATTTGAGTTCGCCGGACTTATAAAATTTGCACTCACTAAAAAATGATCAAGAAAAGAGGAGCCATTAGGATATGACGAAACTAAACCACATATACGTGCAAAAAAATAGAGTTCTGCTACAAAAAATTAAAAAAAATAATACCGTTTAGATTGGTAATTGAGTCACCCTAAGATGAATGCTTCGCATTAAAATCCCCACCTATATAAGTCCCATCAAATCTATGAGAAAGAAGACTTATTTGTAACTTAAGTTTTAAATAAATTAAAAAATTAAAATATTTTTTTTTCAACACAATAATATGTACTTTATATTGGTATTAGTACTTTTTCTTGAATTATTTTCTTAAGCAGTATTATTAATTTCATCGTGTTAACCGTATTCCAAATAATGCTCATAACCAACAAAATTCGATTGGCAAAACGTATGTATAACTTATTTACATAAAAATTGAACTATTCATATTAAATTTGAACCGAAAAATTATCACTGCATTAAAGTTTTTGTTAATAGCTTGTTTACTTTTATTTCATAAAAAAACACTTGCAAGCTAGAAGGTTCTAAACCAAATTTCTGTTGTTTTAAGCTTCTTTGCTGTATACTCTTTTAGCAAAATTAAAGAAAAGTAATAAAATAATACTATTTATATATTCTTTCAATTGTCAAAAACTTAAAATATCTTCAATGTTACCAAATTTTCTATCTCGTACCTGAATTTTTTTTTTACAAATTATTTTGTAAACAAAAGTAAAAACAGCTATTTGTCTTGTTCTTGTTAGTAAAAAATTTACAACTCAAACTTGCAACATTTTTTTCTCTCTCCCTTTTTCACTCACTTTACTTTTTTCACTCTCTTCTTGCAAGTTTTACAAGTACGTGAACTCCAGTGTTGCCGTTTCGTTGCATTTGTTAAATTTTTCGTAACTTGTTAAGGCATCACGTATTATATATAATTTTGGTGTATTTGCCAAAATTTTTGTATCTTTTGACGACACAGCCACAAAATAAGTAATCCTTCTGAAAAAGTTTCATGAAACAGAAAATAAGATAAAATCTTAGTGCTCTTTTCAAGGTTCTGCAAATTATTACCATTTTCGCTTATTCGCTTGTAATATTTGACAACTAGCTAGTAGTGCCAATACTACGGTTTAAAAGAAAACTGTCATTTTATTGCCCTGAATTTTAAAGAAATGCCGAATGAAATATTTTTTATTTAGAATGTAAAAACTGACATGTATGACTGCGTATATCTGTATGGCCATTTCGCTACTGTTAATATAGCTCATCAGTGGATTCTACCTTAATTTTGTATAGAAAACCTAAGACTATTATATTAAAAGCCAAATTTATGAAATAAGAACTTACCTTATGTAGAAAAATGAAAGAAAAAATGGATACTCAATGGTTACTGGGCTTTTGTATAAAAGATCTTTGAATGTTTTTATTGTCTTTTAGCTTAATTCATTATTCATTCAATGAAGTTCTCATTTAATCAATTTAGCTTTTTATGTAACACTGTTAGGTTTTCTTTACAAAAATTGGGTAGAATATACTGATGAGCTATATGAGAAAAATTTTAAAATGTAATTTTTGTGAAGGAAAAGCGTTACTTTTTCTTGTACTTCTCTGGCGACACTGGGGAACACTTTTATTACAATGTTGCCGAACTTTAATGTGTAAAATTTTCGAAATGCAATAATTTTTCGCAAAAAATCTGCATAATCTGCACCTTTTTTTTAAAAATCGTCAATGAATTTTTAAATGCATTTTTCCTTTATTTTAAAAATGATAATTTATTTTCACAACCAATAACTTAATATCCAATAATTCAACATAAAACTTAATACAATCATTTAACATTTTGTTTATATCGCATTGATCAAGACTTGTGCTTAAAACTATTTCAGATTTAAATAAATTTTTTTAAATTTGGATCGTGGTTAGCAAGCAAATATTTTGAAAAAAAGAACTGAAGAATATATCTCCTCTGACTAAAAAGTTATACGATTTTCAAGTTAAAAATTACAAAATTATTACATTTTTGTACCTTTTAGCCATCAATATTTCTTTCTTATTTTTTTTGATAGAAAAAAATTTTATTTATAAAAAATGTATTTTATAAAAATTTTTTATTTTTGTTAAGGTTAACAATATGTGTGTACGTTAAACTAAATTTCGTATAAAACTGATCATTCTTGTTAAAGACTAAGATCCTTCAATTTGACCACTATTAAATTAAAATTTTGATTTTAGCAGTTATGCTCTAAAATCACAAAGCTGGGAACGGAAAAAAAGACTGCTGTAGAAAAGCTATATATACTTCGAATTGCCCTAGTCAATATGTGAACTTTATAGGCAAAAAAATAAAGAATACAAATTTTGGGAGTTTTGATTTTTATTTAGGGAATTGTTGGATTTTCTTCATTTTGTTGTTAGAGATTTTTTGCCATTTGATTAAGACTGACCAACTACACGTGCACAGAAAATTTCATTTGATTTGCTTAATTTAAATAATGTTTATTGCGTATTTAGTATTTTCACTTTCTTCAAATTGGACCGTTTTTCCTACCACCGCAGTATCATTCTTACTTGCAAACATGTGTTCCTAAATATGAGCGTTCCAGTATGTACATATGTACATATATCAATTTTATAAATTTATGTTACGGAAGTAAAAATTTGTATGCATGTGTAAAAAATTCCGTAAAGAAACAATTATACCTGAAAAAAGCGTTGAAAAAGTAAAGGTTATAAAAAAATTACAATTGTAGGTTTTCGTTTAAGAATGACCTGTGGGTAATTATATCTATAAACTTTTACCTTACTATCTTTTTAATTTTTTACCAGCTGCTTTGGTTTCCTTAATATTTACATACATTTCAATATTTACATACAAAAATAAATACGTCAATTGATCAGATACAGTGTCGAATGAGGTGCTATTGGAAATCAGCATGATCGATCCATGTCCTTCGGCGCAGCAGGCAAAACACTTCTACACCTACTTCTAATTTTTTTCATGTCATTTGAAACAATAAAGTAAGTCCAATTAAAAAAATAAATAGATGGGGCGATACAGAATTAAAAAATAATAAAAAAAATTGCGAGAGAAATTGGCGTTCGCCGATATTTTCCGAGTCACGGGTCCCTGAAATTTTGAAATTTTTTAAAATATCAATATGGGTATTATTTTAAAGCTTTTGAAGAGATCTTTAAAATATGTATGTACATATGCAATGCTGCATGTATATATATGCGAGAATTCAATCACCGATATACATACATTAATACATATGCATACAGGTAGGTAGTATACAAAAGGTTATTACTGTAAGTATGCATTAATATGGATGTGAAAATAAAATAATTGCGAATTTAAGAACTTTAACGGGAAGTGTACCAATATTAATACATGGAGTAAAGTACATTGTTTTTGAATAATAATAAAGATAAACGGTCTTATGCAAAAAATAGTTAACGCTGCTTTAAACTCATTGTTAAGCAAAATTCCTTAAAGTTTCATCCAAAAACGATTATTAGCTTAACAAACGTATGGTAAGCCCTAAGTCAACTTTAAAATTTTTAAAATAGGTAACCCCTTACTTTAAAGTGACGTTTTTGATATTTATTTTTTGGAATACATATTGTCAACAAAAATTTTGTGGAAATAATTTTTTAATAAAACGAAAAAAATTGTGTTAATTAAAAAACAAAATTAAAAAAATGGATACACTAAATTTAGTGAGCAGAATCGGTAAAATTAATTTTGATATTATGGAAAAACTTGTTTTAATATTGTAATATTTTATTTAGAACGAATAACTGAAATATCTGGATATAACCGGCCAAGAAATTACAAGCCAATTTCATTTTAAAATTATCACAATTTACTTAAAATCACATAAAAAATAACATAAATTAACAAAATTCTATAGTGATGTGCATATAATCAACAAAAGTAAACAAAGCTCGTAACAAAGCTCGTTATT
Source organism: Gymnosoma rotundatum (assembly GCA_916610165.2). NCBI lineage: Eukaryota > Metazoa > Arthropoda > Insecta > Diptera > Tachinidae > Gymnosoma > Gymnosoma rotundatum. Next base: position 33,649,923 of record OU744340.1, read on the forward strand.
CAAATAATTCATAACAATTCTAACAAAAAAGTGTTGTGTTAAATGTTTGGCAGACTTCCTAAACGCCTGTTGCAATGCATAATTGAAAAAAATGCGTATGCAATGCTAAACATGTCTTAAGTGCAAACTTGCGTTGCAGTGACATTCTTTGCATTTTATCGGCATTTAGGAACGTCGCTATGCAACTCATACATAAAACAAATGTCAAAAACATGGTATAAAATTGAATAAATTTTTTTAGAAAAATAGAGGTTGCACAAAATTATTTATCCATTTTGTTGGCAAGTGCTGAGGAATTATCTCAGGTCAAATCTTTCAAAAAATATTGCTTTGCTATAAAAACCTATTAAAAAAAAGAGACAACTTTGTTAAGGACAATAAAAATCCCGGGAACAAGTGATCAAAAATAAATATTTTCTTAAGAATTCATTGAATTAATGGATGATGACATTTTTCATTCACATTTCATTTTAAAAATAAACAAGAAAATACTTAGCCATTACAGCTCAAATGTTTGCATACAAAATAAAAATGATGCGTGATTTTGATTTCTGATACTCATTTAAGTGAGTTGCCAAACGATTAGGAACATTTTACGTTGTCAAAAAGTTTACATATGCATTTACGAAGTGTGTGCATTGTAAATATGCATTGCAACTTGCGTTTAGGAAGTCGGCCTTTTACATTATTGTTAATGCATTGAATTTTTGTTTTTCATGTATTAAGAACATTAATTTATACCTTAACTTAAAAAAAAGTAATTTGACTTTACAATAATATAAAACTTTTTCAATAGATTTGACTACCCGAACAAATTAATATTCGTGTTTATGTATCATTAACTATAAAAAGTGAATGGTGTTGCCAGTATTAACGTTTAAAATGTATTGCAGCATACATTAGTTAAAGTAGTGTTTTAGGATACCATTTTTTACCATACGTTTGTTAGGCTTAGTGTGTTAGTTAACTAGTGTGAACTTTAAAGTTGACGTTAGTCTTTTTTTTGCATAAGGCTGAAATTATATAAAGATATAGTTTAGTTAATATTGGTGGTTACATTTCATTTAAATTAAAATTTTACTTCTACATATATTTTTTATTTATTTAACTATTATGACTCTAGAAAAAAAATTCTATTACTGTACTGTCGTATTACATAATAGGCGCCATACGTAAGCAAAAATTAAATTTAACACGTTATTAAACAAATAAAAATTACAATGCAACGGTTTGTATTAAAAATTAGCAAAAACTAAAAATATAAAATAAAATAAAATTAAATCAAAAGAAAAGAAAAAAAGATGTAAAAGATCGTGTCATTGTGCTAAATTAAATCACTATCCCAATTTTGAAAATGTTTCAGTAATAAACATAGAAAATAATTATAAAATACGTTATATTTTAGAGATGTTACAAATTATTAATACACCAACAGCACAGAGAATTAATTTTAAGGCAGACACAGATAATGTAGCTCATATTTATAGACATTTAGTAAATAAGAAATAATTTTTTGTACTTTGTATTCGTTATAAAAAATTTTTTATATGACAAAATAATTTTTTGTTTTTTGAAATATGTTATTTTGAATTTTTTTTTTACATATTGTTGTTGTTTTTTGTTAATTAAATAAATATTTGTTTTCCTGATGATGATACACAATGGAGTAGCGAAATATCGAAAAAAAAAATATAATTTTATATTTGTATATTTTTCTCGACCTTTTATTATATAAATTTTTTTTTTTATATTTGAGCTCTAGGTCACTGATTTTATTTTTTTATAAATAAAACTCTTTTTATGTTTTATTAAATAATAATTGAAATAATTGTTTTTTATTTATTCAATATTTCGGACACCTTCGGGGCCTTTCTTCAGGAACTAAAAATATATAAACAAATAAACAAAGTCAAAAACACATTAACAACATTAATTTTTTCAGAAAACAAGAAAAATATAAAATATAACACTAAACAAATCCTTACTTTGAGTAAAGCCGTTAATCACTTGGAGAGTGTGATATGTTTACTAAAAGCTTTTATTGTTTATATTTTTTGCCATCTTATAGGAGAAACTATTTTTTTGCAGCATTTTCCTTAATTTTATAAAGTTATCTTTGTGAAAATTTTTGTCACTTAACTGAAAAACTCTCTTTGCAATATTTTGGGCTATATTGAATTTTATATATTTTGGATAATTTGAATAGAAATTTATTATTCGTCCTGAAGCGGTTGGCTTTTGATACTAATCCGTTAATAAAGTGTTTCATTGTCTTATAATTAATAAATCTAAATATGGTAATTTTCCGACTTTTTCCAATTCAGTGGTGAATTTGATGTGTTTGTGAAAAGTATTTAGGGCTTTTAGAGATTGGCCGACTTCCTAAACGCCGGTTGCAATACATAATTTTAAAAAATGCGTATACAATTCAAAACATGTATTAAGTGCAAACTTGCATTGCAGAGACATTTATTGCATTTGAGCGGCATTTAAAACAAATGTCAAAACCATGGTATAAAACTGAATAAATTTTTTTTGGAAAAATAGAGGTTATACAAAATTATTTATCCATTTTGTTGGCAAGTGCTGAGGAATTATCTCAGTTCAAATCTTCCAAAAAATATTGATGTGAGCAACTTTGTTAAGGACAATAAAAATCCCGGGAACAAGTGATCCAAAATAAACATTTTTTGAAGAATTCATTGAATTATTTGATGATGACATTTTTTATTTACATTTTATTTTAAAAATAAACAAGACCATACTTAGCAATTGTAGCTCTAATATTTGCATACAAAATAAAAATGATGCGCGATTTTGACTTCTGATACTCATTAAAGTGAGTTGCCAAACGATTAGAAACATTATACGTTGCCACAAAGTTTACATATGCGTTTACGAAGTGTATGCATTGTAAATATGCATTGCAACTTGCGTTTAGGAAGTCGGCCTTTCTTCTAAGTCTTCCTTTTTTATTATACAGAATAAGCCATCAACATATTTAGTCATAACTTCCGTTCCAATTTTTCCAAAGTTATATCTAGTAATTCTTCCATTACTATGTCGGCAACAACAGGTGACGCTGGTGAGCCCATAGGCATTCCTTTTAATTGCTCAAATATTTTTTTGTCAAAAAACAAAGAATTATACAAAAATAAATCTAAAAATTAAAGGGTGCCCCATAATTGATGTAAATTTACTTATATGGGCCTATCTTTTGAACCGTTATAGACAAACGGTTGAAAATTGGACAGAATGTCGATTGCTATGGCCGTTATAGTAACAAGTATTAATTTTACAAATTAAAGGGTGCCCCATAATTGATGTAAATTTATTTATATGGGCCTATCCTTTGAACTGTTATAGACAAACGCTTGCAAATTGGACAGAATGTCGATTGCTATGGCCGTTATAGTAACAAGTATTAATATTACAAATTTTAAATTAAAGGGTGCGCCAATAGTTCAACAAATTTGATGTATGTGGCCATTATGATCCGATTTTGTAAATTGTTGGTAATATGATAGATTATGCTTACAGATTGGTCCCGTTTTAAAAACAGTTCATAATCTTAAAAATTAAAGGTTCTCCCCATACAACATACATATTTTTTACGGGTATTATGAACTGTAAGGTCGATTCTGAAAAATTTTAAATAACAGCGTATTACTATAGCTCCCAAAAACAAAAAATTATACAGAATTAAATCTAAAAATTAAAGGGTGCCCCATAATTTACTTATATGGGCTTATCTTTTGAACCGTTATAGACAAACGCTTGCAAATTGGACAGAATGTCGATTGCTATAGCCGTTATAGTAACAAGTATTAATATTAAGAATTATAAATTAAAGGGTGCGTCAATAGTTCACTTAATTTGATGTATATTGCCATACTTTTTAACAGTTAAAGACAGACGCTTGGAATTTACAACGAACCTGTGTTGGTAAGTCCGCTATAACATCAAGTATATAATATGGATTTAGAAGTTAAAGGGTGTTCCAATAGTAAATATAATTTTAAGTGTGTGACCAAACTTTTGAACCGTTATAGACAGAACGCTGAAACTAAAAAGCGATATGTATTGCTACATCCGCTATATCAACGAGTTTATAATTAGAAATTAAAGGGTGTCCCATAATTGATTAAGATTAATTTATATGAGCTGTTAGAGATTCTAAATTCATTCAAACAATCACTTTATATTTTGGTTGTTTTACGTAATAGAAAAATAAAAAGTATATTCGAGAAATATTTTGTATAGAATAAATAAATTTTCATTACAAAACTATACTTCCTTTCGTTGTAAAACTGACAAAGTTCTTCCTTAAAATACCAGAATAATTAATAATAAACGTTCGATCATTTACGCCAAGACTGAATTACCCTGAGTCAACTATCTAATATCCATGTAATTGCGTAAACTTAAAGGGTAGCTCTAATTACGTGAACTGGTGGTAATACTGAGCTTATGAGTAGTAATTGATAATTAGTAACTACCTATAATAATGTAAGCTGTTTCCTCTTTAATTACTCAAGTTTAATGCTCTCTGACGTAGTTTAATTTTTTCAACCAACAAAAAAGAAAAAAAACTATAAAGAAAAAATTAGAGCCATCATATAATGCTCACAGCTTTCGATTGAAAAAAAAAAACAAAAAAATCCAATCCACCGACGCACGTTGGGAAAGTTGTTATTAAATTCTTTTTAATATACGACTAGGAAGAAAATTTTTTTTTCACCATAGTGGTTTTAACCTACATTTTGTTTTGGGTCCACGTGGGTACCTTCTTCTCAAAGTTTAATTCATTATTAGAAATTTTACTGAGGAAATAATTTATTAAGCCGGAAACATTTGAGTCTATGAAATCCCACCCGATTTTAAGGTAAATACATTCCATTGTCTAATTATATGGCATATAATACAAATTGACTATTTTTAATTTGCAATTAAAGGAATTCAGGTCTAAGAACAAAATAGGAAAACCAAAATTAAAGAAGAAAATACAATAATCTTCACCTGACGGTGCATGCTGTAGCAGCAACACGGTAGCTCGAATGCAGTTTGTGACGTCACATTCCAAATGAGTATCTGCTAATTATAAATAAATTCCAAAAAGAAGGAAATTCTATTCTATTATATTAACCACCCATAATTTCTTTACATGGAATGACTGTCAACGTCATTACCACGTTTATAATTTTCCTAACTTTATAATTAAATTAACATATATTTTGAAACAATCATATTTTCAGAATGTATTTAATATTTTATATGTATATTTAAGTTTTAAACACAAAAATCTAACTCATAGGTATATGCTTGTTTTATGTAAAATATGCAACCAATAACTTCTTCCCAGCGCCAATAATTCTCTCATCAGCTATAAATATAACGATGTTCGAAGAGGCCTCTACGTCATCCAATAACTAAGAGTTTAAACGAACTCATACAAGAGTTGAAAGTAAGAGCAAAACTCCTATAACTTTGGTGAGTGATGTAATTTATTTCTACTTGTTTGCATATTCCTTTTTATATATAGAAGTAATAACAAAATTAAAAATATCTTGGATTTAATTTCGTTTGCTTTTGTTCTTGCTTCTGTTAGATGTTTAATTGTAAAACCTTAAAAATATTTGGGGATATAACCCTTTAAGAAACAATTGCCCCTATTTAATGAAATCATATTAAATGTGTTATATATTGTTTTCCCTTAATTTAACTTTCTGTTAGTAGCCCTGAATTTATATCTTATTTTTTTATTCTCCTTTCTATGTGTAAGTTTTCTTTTTTTTGATTATGAAAATAAACCTAAAAGTTATGAATTGCTAAAAACTTAATTTATATGAGGAATGATTCCAACTAACATGAGAGTATTGCTGTGATTTAATCAATTGTAGGGAGTAATCATTAAAAACTATGAAGTGTGCCGATTACTACAGGGGTAGGCTGGGAAAAATGCACTTCAGGTGACGTTCTGCCTTGTCACTGCGTAATAGGTTGGTTATTGTTTCTGGTAGTGGAAAAAAAAATCATATATGCAGAATCCCATTAAAAATACAATGTAGCTCTTGTACTTGTGGTAATAATTAAATGGCATGAAGTACTTTCTATGCGTACGCGTTCTGTAAAATTTCGGGGAATGAACCACGCCACAACCGATAGAGCTAGTCGATGTAACTCCAGCATGCCGCCGACACCAAGTTTTACAAAATTTAAATCAGATTAGTTGACACGCGTAACATAGATGGCGCCCAACGTTGCAATTTTAGTATTAAATTTAATTGCTTTTAATAACAAAAAAAAAAAAAAATTATAACCGTTCAATTCCATTCTATTATGCAAAAAAAAAATCCAACTTTCTTAGGTTGAAAATGCTTTTAGTAGTTTTATTAACCACATTTTCATTTGGGAATGTTTAAAACTCTATAACCCCTATTCCCATTGTTGAGCTCAGAACCTTACAGGTCCGAATACTTTTGGTGTATAACCTGAGAGTTCCGTTGTTGCAAGGTGTTCGGAAGAGCTATAGAAATGTGATATTAAATTAGTTATAAAGACCTTAAACTTTGTATGACGTAACAACTACTAAAGTTTTTGTTGCAAGTAACTAAATTAATATCTGCGACTTCGACTTGCAAATCTTACAAGGGAAGTAGAAAAGGAGTTTTAATTTTAGAAATTCATAAGAGGTTGTACATATGAATATGCATACCTTGTGAGTAAAATTGAACAGAGTCTGCATAAAAGGAGAAAAATACACGAAACAAATTGTCATCGCCTGTTCATACCACAGCTAAGCTTTTGTTTTAAGTTGGTTGATTTCCTCAATCACTTAGATTTTATATTTTAATTTTTTTTATTTAGATATATATATATATATATATATAATTTTTTCCCATTTATTTAAACAACAGAAATATTGTTATTGTGAAATTTTTTTGTAACATGAGTTATAATACTCGGAGCACTACACGTAGTTCTGATAAAAGTATTGACATACCCAAAACTAGAGATAGGGTAGCTTCCGACTCAGATATCTTACGAAACGATTCAAATCCACTTGGTGCTAAACCTAAGCTTCAGCGAACACCACCCCGGAAAACTGGTGCTAATTCAACGAAATCATATGAGGATATTTCGCTACTAAAACCTAATCTAGAGGAAAAATCAATTAGTCAGTCCGGGAACATTCTTTTGCCGTTTTCTCATAACAGCGATCAAAATACACAGGCCATTTCCTCTAGGCCTCTGCATACCTCAAAACCATCTTCTGCTGAAGATTTATCGATTCCAAGCGGACATATTAATAATCAGCCCCAATTTTTATCTCATTTCAATATGGACTCTAACGCTAATGGCGAGAACATTTCGAATGTGCAAAATCTGACAGTCAACTCAGTTGAACCTCTCATTTCGTTATTGCAACAGACCATTAGGTCCACCCAAGAAGAAATGAGAAATGAGTTTAGAGCTATTAAACAGTCAATGTTTAACATTTCTCAAAACCGCGAGGAAGCAAGTAATGCGCAAAGTACTTCACAAAATTCTAATATTCTGCCCATTCCAAGTGTTAGTACAAAATTTGAAAAATGGAAAATTAACTTTGACGGTTCTGGAAATGTATCTGATTTTCTCTTTAAAGTAGATACATTATGTGAGAGAACTCAATGTAACTATGAAGATTTAATGGCAAACTTTCATCTATTTTTAAATGGAAAGGCCGAACACTGGTTTTGGAATTTTATTAAACAAAATCGTGGTGCTCAGTACTCATATCTTAAATCTTCAATAACCAGAGAATTTGGCTATTTAGAAACCGACCATGAAGTTTTACTTCGAATTTCAACTCGGAAGCAACAGCACAAGGAGTCTTACGATGATTATCATGCGCATGTAATATCAATGAACTCCCGAATGAGAGAGCCAATTGCAGAGAAGACCCTTATAGATATTCTTAAACGTAACGCCCATGCAAATTTGAAGCTAATGCTTTTTAATTCAGCACCAAGGAATCTGCACGAGCTAAGAGATTTGGCAAGGAATGCAGAAAAAGTTTTGAAGAAAACGAAAATTCCGTTTCATAATGTTAACAGTACTCGTCAAGTTAGTGAAATTGAGGTTACAGAAAAGGAGGAGGATTCCCGTGATTGCGATGCTTGTATTGATCCACAGGTTGAAGCAATGCAGCTATCCCGTCGCCAAATCAAGCCAGATTATTCCAAAATAAAGTGTTGGAATTGTTTAAATTTTGGCCATTCATACATATATTGCCCTGATGATACAAGACATCTCTTCTGCTATAAATGTGGTCATCGAGGGGTTAATACTACTAAGTGTACAAATGCACATACGGGAAACAGGAAGCAGAGCGAGATTACAACCGGGGACTCTGGTTCGACAGCCCAATCCACGAGTTTACAATAAATAAATCAGTACAATCTTCGGACAATTTCGATATCTTGAGTTTAGGTAATAGCAGTTCTGGAAATACATCTGAAAATATTGATTTCGTACACTTTCCGCTGAGTAAAGTTATAGCAACTTGTAGAACACGCTACAAAAAGCGTAAATTCTATAGACAATTAATTGAATCTTCCATTTTATGTAATAAACCAGATGAAAGGCCATTTGCTAATGTTACAATTCTCAGCGAAAACCTTTATGGTCTACTGGATTCAGGGGCAAGTGTGTCAGTGCTGGGAAAGGATAGTTTAGATTTCTTAAAACGCCACTCAATTGTTTTAAAGCCTTTTCGGTCCTTTGTGTCCACGGCAAATGGATCGAAGCAAAAAGTTTTCGGTTACTGCGAACTTCCTGTTACTTTTAAAGGTGTAACCAAACCCATAAACTTTTACATAGTTCCGTCGCTGTCTCAAAAGCTTTACTTGGGTCTAGATTTTTGGAGGGAGTTTGCTGTTGCACCTCATATAATACCTCTTATTGAATCTATTCATCTGGAAGATAGTACAGATAATAGCTTACACTTTCATGATTTGTCGCCAGATCAAAGGCTTAGGCTCGAGACTATTGTTAAAAAATTCCCATCATATGAACGAGAGGGACTTGGTCGTACTAGTCTAATGCAACACCATATTGATACAGGAGATTCTGTTCCGATAAAGTGCCGCCATTACCCTTTATCTCCCCCTCGACAAGCTGAAGTTTATAAGGAGTTAGATAGACTTCTTGAAATGGGAGTCATTGAGGAGTCTAATTCTCCTTGGTGTTTTCCAATAGTCAACGTCAGGAAACCAGGTAAAGTTCGCCTTTGCCTGGACTCGAGGAAATTGAACGAAGTTACGAAAAAAGATTCATATCCCCTTCCGCACATTACTGGCTTATTAAGCAGATTAAAGGACACCTACTTCATAACTGGCATTGATCTAAAAGACGCTTTTTTCCAAATCCCTCTGAGTGAAGCCTCTAAAGAAAAAACGGCTTTTGCGGTACCAGGTAGACCTCTCTATCATTATAAGGTAATGCCCTTTGGGCTTTGTAACGGACCGCAAGCAATGAGTAGATTGATGGACAAGGTGATTCCCTCAAGGTTAAGGGAAAACGTTTTCATCTATTTAGATGACCTACTTGTGTGTAGCCCCACTTTTGACAGTCATTTGGATTTATTAGATCAGGTCGCAAAATGTTTAAGAAATGCAGGGCTTGCTATAAATGTTATAAAGAGCAAGTTTTGCCAAAAAGAAATTAAATATTTAGGTTACCGCATTGGGACTGGTTGTCTCAAAGTTGATCCGGACAAGGTTGCAGCTATAAATGACTTTCCGCTGCCAAAAACGCCGCGTCAATTACGCAGATTTATAGGAATGGCTAATTGGTATCGTTCGTTTATAAGCAATTTTGCAAATTTGGCTGGTCCCTTGACCGATTGTCTACGAAAGGGCAATAGTGCATTTCAGTTAACATCGACGGCTTTAAAATCTTTTGATCAAATAAAAGCTGCTCTTTGCAGTGCTCCCGTGTTGGCTCAACCGGACTTTTCAAAAGAATTTATTGTGCAGTGTGACGCATCAAAAGTTGGAGTTGGCGGCGTCTTGTATCAAGTTGATGAGGACGGCAGGGAACGGCCAATATCGTTTGTTTCTCAAAAACTTAATCAATCACAACGTAATTACACAGTTACTGAATTAGAATGTCTAGCTGCTGTTTTTGCGTAAAAAAATTTTGACCATATATAGAGGGATTGCCTTTTAGGATCATCACTGACCACTCAAGCCTTAAATGGTTGATGTCCCAAAAGGATTTGAGTGGCAGGCTTGCAAGATGGAGTCTTAAGCTCCAGGGCTTCAATTTTAAAATGGAACATCGTAAGGGAGCATTAAACGTCGTACCTGACACACTTTCTCGATTCGATGTAGACAAGCTGAAAGTTGACTACAGTTTTCAGGAGATCCCGTTAACATCTCCAGGGTTTGGAAGTTTAGAATATAAGGATTTAATTAAAAGAGTATCCGAAAATAAGGAAAGCCGACCTGCTTGTATCCAACAACCTAATTTACAAAAGAGTCAGATTTCGACAAGGCGTTACAGATGAGGAGGAAAGCCTCTGGAGGCTGTGGTTACCACAGTCCTTAACGGAAACAGCCACTAAATTAGCTCATATCTCAAATTGTCACGGTGGCTACTTCAAAACTCTCTCGCGTTTAAGGGAAAAGTATTATTGGCCTTCAATGGCAAGGGATGTTAAAATTTTTGTTAGCAAGTGCGAAGATTGTAAGATGATTAAAGCCCCAAATCAAATTCTTCGACCGCCAATGGGTGCAGCTTTTATAACTGCCCGCCCCTTTCAACGTCTCTACTGTGACTTTTTAGGCCCATATCCAGCGTCCAAGTTAAAAAACACGTGTTTATTTATTCTAATAGACCATTTTACAAAGTTTCTTTTTTTAAAACCTCTGAAGGCTGCTACTTCCTGTAACGTTATAAATTTTCTTCAAAACGATTTATTTATTACTTATGGTGTTCCTCAGTACTTGCATAGCGATAATGGAAAACAATTTGTTTCTACGGATATGCAGGAATTTTTAAATCTTTATGGTATAACCCATATCAAAACCGGTCTTTACTCCCCACAGGCAAACTCCTCAGAACGTTATAATCGTGAAGTTATTTCAAAGATAAGGTTTTATTTGAAAAACGACCCGCATCACCTCAATTGGGATCAATGCATCCCACGCATATTAAGCATTTTAAGAAGCGATTATCAAACGTCGATTCAATGTTCGCCTTACTATGCATTATTTGGGCAAAATATGTGTTTACATGGATCTACGTATTCACTGTTGGATAAATTAAATATGCTACAGGATGACACATTTGTGAAAAGGGTTGACAGATTAAATCAAATTCGGAATAAAATTTCTCACAATTTAGAACTCGCACACGAAAAATCTAAGAGAACTTATAATACCCGCACAAAACCTATTACATATCGCATTGGCCAAGAAATCTTTCGAAAGAACCATTCTCAAAGTAACTTTAGGAACGCTTTTAATTCAAAATTTAGCACAAAATACGTAAAATGCCGAATACGCGATAAAATTGGGAATTCCCTATATGACGTGGAGGATTGTCAAGGCAAGTTTATAGGCCGCTTTCATGCATCTGATCTACGTCCGTAAGTCATAAATTAATGATGCCCGGCTATGAGTGGGTCGAGCCACACGAACATAGTAAATCTTAATACGTTATTTCAGAATCTATTTTCCTGTTCGTTGTTCAATAGTAGATTTCCATACGAAGCAGGTTTATTAGAGATTCTAAATTCATTCAAACAATCACTTTATATTTTGGTTGTTTTACGTAATAGAAAAATAAAAAGTATATTCGAGAAATATTTTGTATAGAATAAATAAATTTTCATTACTAAACTATACTTCCTTTCGTTGTAAAATTAACAAAGTTCTTCCTTAAAATACCAGAATAATTAATAATAAACGTTCGATCATTTACGCCATGACTGAATTACCCTGAGTCAACTATCTAATATCCATGTAATTGCGTAAACTTAAAGGGTAGCTCTAATTACGTGAACTGGTGGTAATACTGAGCTTATGAGTAGTAATTGATAATTAGTAACTACCTATAATAATGTAAGCTGTTTCCTCTTTAATTACTCAAGTTTAATGCTCTCTGACGTAGTTTAATTTTTTCAACCAACAAAAAGGAAAAAAAACTATAAAGAAAAAATTAGAGCCATCATATAATGCTCACAGCTTTCGATTGAAAAAAAAACAAAAAAATCCAATCCACCGACGCACGTTGGGAAAGTTGTTATTAAATTCTTTTTAATATACGACTAGGAAGAAAATTTTTTTTTCACCATAGTGGTTTTAACCTACATTTTGTTTTGGGTCCACGTGGGTACCTTCTTCTCAAAGTTTAATTCATTATTAGAAATTTTACTGAGGAAATAATTTATTAAGCCGGAAACATTTGAGTCTATGAAATCCCACCCGATTTTAAGGTAAATACATTCCATTGTCTAATTATATGGCATATAATACAAATTGACTATTTTTAATTTGCAATTAAAGGAATTCAGGTCTAAGAACAAAATAGGAAAACCAAAATTAAAGAAGAAAATACAATAATCTTCACCTGACGGTGCATGCTGCAGCAGCAACACGGTAGCTCGAATGCAGTTTGTGACGTCACATTCCAAATGAGTATCTGCTAATTATAAATAAATTCCAAAAAGAAGGAAATTCTATTCTATTATATTAACCACCCATAATTTCTTTACATGGAATGACTGTCAACGTCATTACCACGTTTATAATTTTCCTAACTTTATAATTAAATTAACATATATTTTGAAACAATCATATTTTCAGAATGTATTTAATATTTTATATGTATATTTAAGTTTTAAACACAAAAATCTAACTCATAGGTATATGCTTGTTTTATGTAAAATATGCAACCAATAACTTCTTCCCAGCGCCAATAATTCTCTCATCAGCTATAAATATAACGATGTTCGAAGAGGCCTCTACGTCATCCAATAACTAAGAGTTTAAACGAACTCATACAAGAGTTGAAAGTAAGAGCAAAACTCCTATAACTTTGGTGAGTGATGTAATTTATTTCTACTTGTTTGCATATTCCTTTTTATATATAGAAGTTATAACAAAATTAAAAATATCTTGGATTTAATTTCGTTTGCTTTTGTTCTTGCTTCTGTTAGATGTTTAATTGTAAAACCTTAAAAATATTTGGGGATATAACCCTTTAAGAAACAATTGCCCCTATTTAATGAAATCATATTAAATGTGTTATATATTGTTTTCCCTTAATTTAACTTTCTGTTAGTAGCCCTGAATTTATATCTTATTTTTTTATTCTCCTTCTATGTGTAAGTTTTCTTTTTTTTGATTATGAAAATAAACCTAAAAGTTATGAATTGCTAAAAACTTAATTTATATGAGGAATGATTCCAACTAACATGAGAGTATTGCTGTGATTTAATCAATTGTAGGGAGTAATCATTGAAAACTATGAAGTGTGCCGATTACTACAGGGGTAGGCTGGGAAAAATACACTTCAGGTGACGTTCTGCCTTGTCACTGCGTAATAGGTTGGTTATTGTTTCTGGTAGTGGAAAAAAAATCACATATGCAGAATCCCATTAAAAATACAATGTAGCTCTTGTACTTGTGGTAATAATTAAATGGCATGAAGTACTTTCTATGCGTACGCGTTCTGTAAAATTTCGGTGAATGAACCACGCCACAACCGATAGAGCTAGTCGATGTAACTCCAGCATGCCGCCGACACCAAGTTTTACAAAATTTAAATCAGATTAGTTGACACGCGTAACAGAGCCTATCTTTTGAACCGTTAAAGACAAACGCTTGCAAATTGGACAGAATGTCGATTGCTATGGCCGTTATAGTAACAAGTATTAATATTACAAATTTTAAATTAAAGGGTGCGTCAATAGTTCATTAAATTTGATGTATATGGCCATACTTTTGGACAGTTGTAGACAGACGCTTAAAATTACAGCGAACCTGTATTGCTAGGTCCGCTATAACAACAAGTATAAAATATGGATTTGTAAATTTAAGGGTGTTCCAATAGTTAATATAATTTTGTGTATGGACCAAATTTTGAACCGTTATAGATAGAACGCTGAAACTGAAAAGGGACCTGTATTGCTAAATCCGCTATATCAACGAGTTTATAATTTGAATTTAGAAATTAAAGGGTGTCCCATAATTGATGAAGATTTACTTATATGCTTGCAAATTGGACATAATGTCGATTGCTATGGCCGTTATAGTAACAAGTATTAATATTACAAATTATAAATTAAAGGGTGCGCCAATAGTTCATTAAATTTGATGTATATTGCAATACTTTTTAACAGTTATAGACAGAAGCTAGGAATTTACAACGAACCTGAATTGGTAAGTCCGCTATAACAACAAGTATAAAGTATGGATTTAGAATTATAAGGGTGTTCCAACAGTTCATGTAATTTCAAGTGTGTGGCCGTACTTTTGAACCGTTATAGACATAACGCTGAAACTTAAAAGGGACCTGTATTTCTTAATCCGCTTTATTAACTAGTTTATAATTTGAATTTAGAAATTAAAGGGTGTCCCATAATTACTGTAGATTTACTTATATAGGTCTATCTTTTGAACCGCTATATAGACAAGCGCTTGTAAATTTGACGCAATGTCGATGGCCGTTATAGTAACAGCTGATAATATTTAATATTATAAATTAAAAGGGTGCACCAATAGTTGTAGACAGACGATTGCAATTTACAAAGAACCTGTATCAATAACTCCTCTATAACAACAAGTATAAAATTTGGATTTGGAAATAAACGGGTGTCCCAATAGTTGATATGATATGGTGGATGTGGCCGGACTTTTGAACCATCATAGACAGACAGCTGAAATTTACAAGGGACATGTTTTGCTAAATCCGCTATAACAAGAAGCTTATAATTTGAATTTAGAAAGTAAAGGGTGTGCCCAAAACTAATGTCATTTGTTCTATATGGCAGTATTTTTTGAACCGTTGTATACAAATACCTTAATGTTAGACAGAATGTCCACTACTTTTTTTTGGTGTAATAAGAAGTATAAAAATATTATATTATAAAATAAATAGATGATATAATCTGATGTATATGGGCAAACTGTTGAACCGGTACAGACAGACGGCTGAAATTTACACAGAACCTGATTGCTTAATCTACTTCAACAGCAAGTGTATAATGCGAATTTGGAAATTAAAGGGTGCCTCTAAAGTTGCTGTAATTTGATGTTTATTGCCAAACTATTGAACAGTTCAAAAAAAGTATAAAGTTTGGAGATATAAGTGTGTCCCAATAGTCAATGTAACCTAATTTATGTGGCCATACACTTGAGCTGTTATAGGCAGACAGATGAAATCTGTTTTGAAGTCGGTTTTTTTTTGCAAGAATTATTGTCAATGATATCTACAGCTAAGTTAACAGGTATACTGGGGAACAAGGAAACTACAAAAGACACCAAAACTTCATCGTCAGAGAGAGATATATTTGTCAATTTACTTTTAAATTCTATGGCGTCTTTAACATTATATTTAGAGTCTTTGCTAAGATATTTTGGGATATCAACAACGTATCTAAAAAGGCTGTATGATGGGGAGATAATTGATGAACAAAAAGGTATGAACTTTAGGAAAACCATAAATCCTTGGAGCCGTTGTTACAGTGGTTGTCAATCTATGCTTATCC
Organism: Gymnosoma rotundatum; assembly: GCA_916610165.2. Taxonomy (NCBI): domain Eukaryota; kingdom Metazoa; phylum Arthropoda; class Insecta; order Diptera; family Tachinidae; genus Gymnosoma; species Gymnosoma rotundatum. The sequence goes on from OU744340.1 coordinate 33,665,683, forward strand.
ATTGTCTCGATTATATTTAACTTAAGCAATTTTCCCATTAATATATTATTGCGTGTTTGTAATTTTGCAGTTTGATCAATTTTCAGTTTCCTGTAAGTGCACATATCATGTAAAATATTCCTCATTTTTCTTTCATATTCACGTTTTTATTGTTGTTCAAAAATTTTTTAGTTTGTTCCACTGTATTAGTTTGTAAAAATATTACAAACTTTTATATACTGGCAATATCCGACAATCTGGGACAACAACTCTAAGCAAGACTTACAATTTTCAACGCTTTTTCTTAAAAGAAAAATTAATGCTGGAAAAGAATTTCTTATGCCGATTTTTTTTTTTAAGAGAAGTAGCACTTCAGGCATTAATACCTAATACCTACTTAGTTCGTAACCGTGCTACATTCTTTAGGAAAGGGATAGATGAGAGAGAAGAAAGGTGGTGAAATGAGATAGATATAGCCATTTTATTAATTATTTTACTTCGCCGGCGAATATGCTATAGAGAAGTACCGACGAAGGAGGCTGCAGGTTTTAATGTTGTTCTGAATATGTATTTATACCATTAAAGAGAAAAATTTTTATTTTTTAACTGCCGCAAGGGTTGAACCCAGGGCAGCCAGATTTGTAGTCAACGTGCTTACCGCTTAGACTACAGCATATACATATGGTGAAGGGTATATAAGATTCAGCACAGTCGAATATAGCACTCTTACATCTTTCTGATTAAAACTTTAAAACTTTTACGGTTTTTAACATTCATTGTTAGAAGAAAATACTTCACCAAATGTAAATATTATAACCCATGTTGTATCCGAATGTTTCGCAAAAATGGAATTAAGCTATCTACCATTTATATTTCATATTTTTGATTAATGTAAATCAGTGTTGTCAGATTGAGGGGATTTATTTCAAAATCGGGGATTTTATTTTTAAAATGGGGATGGAAATTTAAGCTTGGGGATTGAGGAATTCGTTGAAGATAAATTTTTCCCTTTGGGGATTTAAAGAGGTTTGTTTTTTAAATTATGTTTTGGTTATAATAATTTTACTATTATTAAATAAATTTTTTTTTTTTCCTATGTATAAAATTCCTAGTATGGTAACGAATTTTATGAAAAATTATGACAGGTCACTCCGTAAATTTATGAAATCATTTAGCATTTTTACAGTAATGAACTCAATGTAAACCAAATTCAGAAATAATATGCATTACGAGCATGTCGAATCTATCTACATTGAGAATGAATACAATTTGTTAGACACTTCAGTAATGCTTCAAATTTTTAACTCCTAAAAATTTTCGAATAAATTTTTAACATCGAAATAAAACGTTTTCTTTCAGAACTTTTATTCATTGCTTGAGAATTTAAGAATAAATAGTATATAGATTGGGGATACGACTCGAAAAAAATCTGGGAACCGTGATGTAAATAACAAAAGTTTACTTTTTTTCAATGAATATTGTATGAAACAAACAAATATGTAGTATTGTCCAACGCGAATTAATTTTTTCAGTTGACATCGTTGCGGCAGCTGATTAATTTTTTGCTGTCAAGAGTATATTCTTTTACATTACAAAAGTTCTTTTTTAAATACCATTTAAAATAAAATTGTAACAAGAGCTTTAAATTAATTTTAAAAACAAAGCTGATTGAAAACGTTTTAAAAAGGGTAAGAAAAAAGTGGAGTAATTAATTGTGATTTTAATTTTTTTTGTACAGAAATCATTATTTCACAATTTTTGACAGATGCTTGCATCCTTATTCTAGCCTATTTATGCTACAAAATAAATGTCCTTTAAAATATGTGATTTATTGATTGCAACATTCTTATATGATAGTTATTATTATTTTGTGGCAATAACTTTGTATTTGGCTTTCCCAAAATTAGAGCCGAACATCGGCTTTGAAAACTAAGAGGTAAAATTCTTCCTTGAATATTTTATCTTCTTATAAAAATAAGGACCGTTTAGACGCTGAAATATTTGTGCTGCATTAAAGAGCTCATACGTCATGAGATTGGATGCGATAATCATACAATGTTTAAAATGTAAGTTTTGCGTATATCACTGACCAATTTTGCAAATCCCTTATTTTACATGTGTGCTCTAATGTGCAGCTTTCCATGTGAGTCAATTGATTCCTAAGATATATTATTGAGCTATATTTTGAGGTATTACAGCAATGGGTGTTATACCTCTCATACAAAGTAAATCCTAATTTCGTGACCATTTGGTTGATTGGAACAATTGCTGTGGCACTTTAATCGTGTAGTTATTAATCATACAATAAAAATATAATTTAAAAATGAATGTATGGAGCCAAAAGGCCCTTTCGAGTGGATCATTTATGCATTACTAGAAATATTGCTACATCCTTAAAACCAGAAGTTATTATTTAGAAGTTCAATTTATTTGAAAGTATGCTTTTTTGTTTATTTAGAAATTGAACCAGGAAATTGTGTTGCTTTTTTATATAAGCACGAACGGATCCAATGCATATATCGTTTTGTTGCTACTGATAAATTCATCTGAAAAGTGTGTACGTTAACGCAAAGAACTTAATTAAAAAAAAAAAAATTCAAAATAAATTGTTTACTAAGAGCACAATAACAGCCCACAAAAAATTGAAAATCATACTTCTAAGACGACTCGCAACGCCTTTTAGTTTAGTTAAGCTTTGAAAATTTTGTAAACAAAAATCGTTTTCAAACGACTGTTTTATATTGCAATAGTTCCTTTTATAAAGTGCTGTTGTTATTCTCTTGATGTTTCGTTGGTTTTTCTCAATAGGCACAGAAAAAAAGATAAATACACAATTCTTAGCACTTACCAATCTAACTTCTTGTTTATTCTTTCTATCGTCTATTAATTGTTATAATTGAAGGAGTAACCTGTTCGCAAACTTTTGTAATGATAAAGGTCATTTTACGGGAATTCTTTTAAAACAAATATAACAAAAAATTTTGAAAATAATAAAAACAAGTAAGAGTGCTATATTCGGCTATACCGAATTTTATATACCCCTCACCATCTATGTAAATTTAGTTTATTGAAGTAAGTCCAATCAAAAAGCAACTATTGGGAGACAGGAAATTAAAAAAAATTGGGCACTGCATATGTATAATTTTACATAAAAATGCTATAGTCTCTTAATGTTTTTTTTTTAACTTCACTCTTTCCTTAAAGATCTCTTCAAAAGCTTTAAAGTGATACCCATATTGATGTTTTAAAAAAATTTTAAAATTTCAGAGCACCGGAATATGGGCGAGCGCCAATTTTTTCACTTGATCACGTGTAAAAATTAAAGGTAAGCGTAGATTTCCAACAGAACTTCTTTCGACATTATATCGGATCGATTGACATATTTATTTATTTTTTTTTTTTTGTGAAATCAACCTCGGCAAACTTGATTTCAACACTAAAATGGACGGACAGACAGGCATCGCTCAATCGACTTCGCTATGTATAAGAAGTCAAAATGTACATACTTTAAGGGTCGTAAATTAATATTGTAGAAGTTACACACGGAATGACAAACTTCTTTATACCCTTTTTCCAATTTTGTTATTAAAGCTATAGGTCATAAAGTCAGATGTATAACAAATGTTAGACGTCAAATATCTAAAAACACGTTTTCCATGTTTTTCATCGATCACAATCTATCACCAGATAGTCACAAAATTTATGATGTAAAATACATTAACATTGCTGTTGTTACCATAGAACCTCAACGTAAATCTAACGATATTGTATCGTTGAATGGATCATCCTGCCGCTGAATGTAGAAAGTCTAAAGATGTACCGCTACCAATGAACCGGATGTCAAGTTTGCATATCATTAAGACAAAAATAGCTTCAAATTATCGTGTTAACCGTCAGCATTTTATCATAAAAGTGCAAATAATAAAAGTTTCCCCCCGGAGCAACTACTCAAAAATAATAAAACAAAATAAAAAAGGGAGATGAGACGTCCCCATTGAAAAACTTTGAAAATATATTTTGTCAACTTATGAATATATTAACTTTACTAATAAGCAAGCTATGCAAATAAACTTAAGGATAGAAGTGTGGAATGCAATTGGTATTTCGCGAAAATTTATTATATTTACATAATTTTTTTAAGTAAGTATATTGATATATTCATTATTTCTGAAACTCACTTATATATGAAAACTTCTTTTTTGTTATTATTGTTGTTATTTTTGGCCACCAAATTTTGATTTCTGTATGTATAATCTTACATTTTAAATTGATCCATGTAAAAAAAACATATTTATTACATATTTCCGCAACGTTTCGTGAATTTTTTGTTCACTTTCTCAAGGAGTCGTCTATTTAATTAAAAAGAAGAAAATTTAACATAGTAACAATTAAAAACAATTACGCGAAAATGTACAAAAATATGTTAACTTACAGTATGACGGTACAGTTTACATTAATAAATTAAAGATTTTTGATAAAAATAATAATAAAAAACAATATTAAACATTAATTAACAAGCACAAAAAATTTTAATTTGCTTAAATTAATGCGAATTTATAACTGGCGCTTAAATTGTCTGTGTCCTCTTTAATGTTCATTGATTCGATTTTTTTTATTGATTTCTCAAGCTTTCTATGATGTATCTCTTTTTCTCGTTGTTTACTTTGTCTAGTATTTTTATATTGTCCAAATTAGGCTTATGTTTTGTTTGTGTTCAGCGTTGCCACACAAGAAATTGACTTCCTACCAATAATTTTCAAAAATCCTACCAAAATCGTTCACAGCCTACCAAAAATTTAAAAATGCGTTTCTTGCACATAAACTCTTTTATACTCACTTGGTTTTTTTCCGTAATTGTTGAGGTGGAAATTTGTCTTTGGGTGATTTTTAAGATGGATATTATGATTTAAAATAGTTTTAGAGCATATTATGCAGAATGAACACCCATCCCTTTCCTGGAGCCAATCAAATTCGCTTAACCATTCGGTTCTAAATTTTTTTTGACTGTTTCTTTACATGCAATATTAGTAAATATTTATGTAATTAATAGGTACATATATACAATTAAAAAAGTTTACTTACTTTTCCATTTTGTCTGTTAATTTTTTTAATACAAACACTTGTAAATAAGACTTCACTCAAAAATATTGTTAATTTCAATTTCATAATATTGTTCGCGTTTCTTAAACCAGAGATGGTTATAGCTTTAATCATCTCTATGCAAAAAAGCAGACATGTTTTTTATTACACCTAAAACAGTTTTTGAAAACAGTGGTAAAACTATTCACGGTTATTGTTTATTTAATTCAAAGTTACATTTTTTTATTTTATGTTCTGAATTTTTAAGGTAAAAAATTTACTATTGCTAAAAGTTTGCTACAGGAGGAAAACCTACCAAAAATTTAAAAAAATGCAACAAACCAACCAAACTACCAAAATGTTTTTTAAAAACGAAAAACTACCAAGTTTGGTCCGATTGGACCAAAGCGGCAACGCTGTTTGTGTTATATGCTGTGACAATGCTGCGTTTTCTCTGTTTTTGTTGACATCAGCTTTGTGCTCATTTACTCTTGTCTCTAAACTTTTCTTAGTTGTTCCAATGTAAATAAGATTGCAGTTATTATTTTCATCTCCTTTACATTGAATTACGTAAACTACGTTGTTTTGCTGTAGTTTTGTTATTGGTGTTTTTGTAAAAATTGCATTTAATGTTTTGTTTGGCTTGTATGCAAAGTTTATGTCAATTTTATTTATTGTTGTTTTTATACTGTTGTTGTCGGTTAGGCCAGGTATGTATTTTACACTGTAATATTGTTTTTCTACATTGGTGTTACCATTGTTGCTGTTTTGCATTGGTTTGTATGCTGTTATTAGAGACTTTATTAATTTTATGGGGAAGCTGTTATTGATCAATATGTCGGTAATTTTTTGAATATTTTGTGGATGGTATATATTGTCGCTGATGTCCAGTACTCGTTGTATAAGGTTTTTGGCCGTGTTTATTATTTGGGATCTTGTTTCTTAATTCTCTGTCACTCCAATATTTACTTTTTTGATTGGAGTTACTTCACTAAACTATATTAACGTAGATGGTGAAAGCTATATAAGATTCGGCCGAATATAGCACTTTTACTTGTTATTGCATCAATTAAATTATTAGACAACAAAATACTAGATAAAGTTAAATTTTTATAGATTTATGTAATTTTAGTACATAAAATAAAATTTATTTAAAGATTTGAATTGTGCTGTAACTCCTTTTTTTCGCAAATTCTTATCCCTGATTCCGAAAAACTACAAAAACTACTCAGATACATCAACAAAAACCCATTTTCATATTAGAAACATATTAAATATTTGGATAAAATTCGTGTTATATAAATTAAAAAAAATATGGCCCATATTTATAGACTTAAGGCGTCTCTTGCTAAAGTATACTCTGAAATAAAAGGCTTGTATTATCTTTTTTAATTTCATAGTCAAGAATAACATATACTTTAAGTTAAGCCGACTTTCACTAGGTGTCAACTGTAATTTGATAAATTTTTTCTTACAATTTCTAAACAAAAATTAGAAAAAAGTAACCTCGTTTTTATTTTGTACACTTCGGTATAAAAATCAGATGTATAGTATTGTGTTCTTAAACTAAAATAAATATTTATGAAAAAATGATTTAAAAACAGTATTAGCTAGTTTTTAATTAAGAGTTGACTTTAACGCCAAAAAAATATTTCAAATTGTATATGAAGGAGTTGGAGTCGACTCAAAAGTAAAACCAAATTTAGTTCCCTTCCGCCACACGATTATCTTTTTTGAATATTTTTGCTGGGGAGGGATAAATTAATTAAATACCATTGATTAATTCAATCTATTCTTACTTATATATTAGGTAGGTTTATTTCTTAAAGTCAGTCAGTTGGTAGCTATAGAGCTGAACAGTGGCTGAGCTAGCTAAATTTTTTTTTCTTTTGGTACCAATTTTTTCTTGTGTTTTGTTTCTATTTAAATTATAATTACATACGTTAAATTTAAGTAAATGAATTATACTGAAAAAGCAAATTTATAAGGTAAACATTATAACGTCAAATATAAATATTGGTGGATGTTTGTTTTATCGTAGAAAGATAGTGCGAAAACGTGTCGTTACTGTTGGAATAAAGAAAATCTTAAATCTAGTTTAGTGAAGAGATTCTATTAAAAAAAAAAAAGACAATTATGTGGGGTGACTGAGATTTCAAAAATAAGAAAAAAATAAGTGAAACATTGCCGTTTGCTCATATTTTTCGAGTTATGGGCCTTTGAACTTTTTATAGATATAGTATGTAGGAACGCATAATTAAGCGAAGCCTGCTTGTTATGCCATAGAGGAGAAACTCCTTGCGCTCGGCCCAATGCAGGAGAATGGTTAAGCAGGGAATCTTTAGGAAGCGAAGCTTGCGTTTGTTTTAATTGTTGTGTAATGTATAATTCAATGAAATGAAAGGCACAGGCGCATTTGTTAGTTCAATTATAATTACTCTTTATTTTAAATTTTAAAATGCTTATGTACTAATAATGAGAAGAGATAGAATGGAGCTTGTCTCACGGTTTTGCAATCGGTTAAAAACGGTTTTAGAAATATTTCATTATTGTACATGGGAATAAGAAGTGTAACATGAATATTTTAATAACAAATATTAATTTTGTGGTTACTCAAGTGCATAGGATTAAAAGTGTAATATGAATATTTCATAAACAAATAAAATCGTCATACGAATGCATTTATGCGGGAAGTAAAATAATGTAATCATGCTACATATATGTGAAGTAAGATAATGCAATCATAAAATGATGTAATCATGCTACACCTTACTTTTCACAAGAATTTTCATATAACATTAATGTTTTATGGACATTCTTTTACGTTTTTGATGATAATAATGATAATAATAATAATGAATTGAATATTTACAGTTCAAATAATAATTTAATAAAAATTAAATTTTGATTATTATAAAATTAAAATACATTCTCTTATAACTCTGGTTGTTTAGGTAATTATAAAATGTTTTCTTTCATATACATCTGTTTGTTTAAAAAAAAAATTTTTTTATAAAATAAGATTCTTTTTTTTTGTTTATTATTATTTTCATTTCTTATGTTTATAATTAATTAAATTTTCATTTATTGTAATATAACTTAAGTCTACTTTTATGTACTAATTGTTCTTTTTTTGTTTTCTTATCTTCTATTGTTACAGTATTTGTTATGTCTTTTTTCTTAACTTTATAAGGACCTTTGTATTGTGCGTCCAGCTTATGTCCTGATTCATTCCTAAGTATATCTAAATCTCCTATATTAAGTTCGTAGTTTTGTGTTTTCTTATCATAGCTTAATTTCGGCTTAAGTTTACTTTTATCTAATAATTATAGAGCTCTTTTATATGCTACTTTTAAATTTTGCCTCCTTGGCATAGTCATCTACATTGTATAATGGCGTTATTCTGTCTACTTCATTAAATTGATGAAAATTATTTGCAAGATTTGACAAAACTAATTAATACGGTCAGTAATTATGTTCTGTTGAAGGTGTGATGTTAAAACAATATGTAAAATATTTAAGCCATTCATCGCAGTCAGTTTTGTCAACTGTTATGTAAGAACGCACGTACTCATTAAAAGTTCTTTGGCTTCTTTTTATTGTACCTAATGTCTTGTGATGATATGCTGTCGATGTAAGTTTTTAAATTTTTATTAGATTATATAACTCCGTAAGTATAGAATTCTTATATTCCGTACCCATGTCCGAAATGAACGTCTTCATTGGTCCATAGGTAAGTATAAAATTCCGAAATATGGCGTTAGCAATAGTTTTAGCGTTTTTGTCTTGGATTGGTATTGTTTCTAAATATTTTGTCAAATCACGCATTATTGTGACTGCATATTCATTGCCAAAAATGGATTTTAAAAATGGTCCAATTGTGTCCACGTAGACCATATCGAACGCTTTAGTCGGCGTTTCAGTAGTGGTCGTTGGACACTTTGTGTGTGTTGTTGTTTTTGCCGTTTGACATTTATGACATGTTTTTACATATTTAGTTATATCTTTTAAAATGTTTTCCCACTAGTTATATTTTTTTATTTTTTCCATAGTTCTATATATTCCGCAATGTTCTCCTTCTATGGGATCATCGTGGTATTTCAGCATAATTTCAAGAATTGCCTTGGCATTCTTGTTGTTTATTTGGGTCACCTTATTTAGGAGCGCTACTTTTAAATTCTTTAAATATTCATTGCCCATATTTATAAATTTCGAGATCAAGTCTCATTCTTGTTAATTTTAACTAGGATTTTTCATAGAAAACAAACAAGATAGTGGTCTGTGATCAGTGCGAACAAGAAAATGTTTACCATATATATATATGGTCTGAAATGTGTTATAGCCCAATGTATGGCAGTTAGTTCTTGCTCAATCGTAGACTTGTTACTTTCACCCTTAGTGAATGTTTTTGATGCGTAAGCGACTGAAAGGTGTTTTCCTTCGTATTCTTGAGTTAAGACTGCCCCAAAAGCAAATTTGCTTGCGTCTGTTGTTATACAAAAAATCTGAGGTACTTGAATATTCGGAAAAGTTTTTTATAAATCTTCGATAATAATTACAAATAGCTATAAATCGTTTTGTGCTATCGGTATCTATCAGTGTTGGATACTTTTCAATTACGGAATATTTGCTTTCATCCTTTATTTGTACATGTATAGCCAATGTATGTTACTTCTAAAAAATTAACATTTTTCTGGGTGTAATTTAAGATTATGATCTCGACATAATTCAAAAACGTCTTTCAAATTTGATAGCATATGTTTCTTAGAGCATCCAAGGACAACCAAGTCGTCCATGTATAGAAAAGCTTGGTTTGGTTTTTGTCCACTGAAAGCAAGTGTCATCATTTTTTGAAACGAATTTGGAGCTATTTTTAGACCGTATGGTAGCCTTGTGAATCTGTAAGAGCCATTGTTTGTTGAAAAGGACGTTAAGTCCCTTGCGTTTTTATCTAGACGGATTTAATGAAATCCCGACATGAGATCTAAACATGAAAAATACTTAGCTCTTCTCAATTGGTCTAAGATATCATCTATTCTTGGCAACGGGAATTTATCCGCTACAAATTTCTTATTTATTTATAATCTACCACAAGTCTCCATCTTTTATTTTCGGAATTAGAAAATGATTTCTTTGGTAACAATAAATTTGGATTATTATGCTCAATATATGAAGGTTCTACTCTTTTGTCTTCTATTAATTTTTCGACTTGTCTATTAATTTCTTTTTTGTGTGAATCTGGTATTCTATAGTTCTTAATATATACTAGTTGTGTATCTTTTACTTTCGACTTTTGCTGATAAAAATTATTGGTGGTTATCTTTTCCGTTTCTAAACCGAAAATATCACAAAATGAACTGCAAGGTCAATGAGTTATTAAATTGTTTAGGAAAAATTTTTCTTTAAAATTTGCAAGACTTTAGCGTCTCTATTCACTTGTTTCATAGAATTTCTGTCTAATATTTTGTAGTTTGAGATGTTTTCGGTTTTTATTTGACTTTGGTTAATTATGCTAATGTTGTTGTTAGTATTAAGTATGGGCATAAAAGCTTTATTTGTTTTTACCAATGTGTTTGCAATAAAACCTGCTGGTTCTATTTCTTTGTTTGGTATTAGTAATTCATTGTTCAGTGCTATTAATTTAATTTGGCGTATGATTTCAGATCTTGGAGGTAAGATTATATCCTCACCGTTATTTGTTATTGGTATTTCTATTGGGTGCGGAATATTAAAAGGGCGTAGGATATGGTAATCAGAGTCGTTATCGAAGTCTAATATACAATTATATTTTTTTATAAAGTCCATGCCGACGATGCCGTCGCATGGAATTGGAAAATCATTTTGTACTACCTGAAATTTATGTGGTATTAAAAAGTTTTTATATTTTAGATCGAAAAATATACTTTCTATTGACTGTATTTTAACTTGTCCTATTCCGCTTAATATTGTGGTTTTATTATTATTTATTTGATTTATCTTGAAATATGTTATTTTTATTAGTGAAATATCGGCTCCTGTGTCAATTAGTAAGGTTACTGGGGTGTTAGTATTGCTTATTCTTAGTTGAACAATGAAACATAAGTTGAGATTCAAGTGGTGTACCTTGTTATGTATTAAATTGGTCTTAGGGGAAGATCCTGGTCTTCCGAATCAATATCGTTTGATTCCGTTACTCTAACATAATTTCTGTTTCTATGGCTGTTGTTAGGTCTTTGTCTGTAATTCTTATTGCCATTATTGTTGTACCTATTATAATTATTAGTGTTGTTATTGTTATTATTTTTTGGGTAATTATTCCTTCTACGGAAATTTTATACAATTTTTATGGAAATTATTATTCCGATTATTTTGTCCCTGTCTGTAATGTAGTATAGCATTCTCTTGCCCAGTTGCTTCTGTTCAACTATTGACAAATTTGCTAATAGCATCATTCATACCACTGAATTGTCCTGCTTCCATGATAAGTTTAACCTTATCAATAGTGCAGTTCTTAGTAAGTGCTTTTACAGCAACTTGTGTAGAATATTTGGTTGCTAGTTCGCATGTTAGCCCGTCTGAAATGTATGCGTTTTCCAAGTAGTAAGTGTAGCTGTAGTAAGTGTTAGCAGTTTTATTATTTTGTTTAATATTCATTATTTTTGCCGTTAATACCTCGGTGAATTCACCTATAACGCTACTGTTTAGTTTGTTTATTATATCTGTGATTGTTGAATCATTGCTATTTAAATTGCGGGCGTTACCCTTAAGCTTTGTTTTAATTAGGGATATCGCTGTACTTTCATGAGTTCCCTTAATTGAATCTATCAATGTTAATTAATCCATAAACGAACGTAGATTTTCCGATTTGCAATTAAAGTTTATAAGAAATTCTACTACAGTTTGCGTCATTGTGGCGTTCTGTTTTATCAATTCCGTATGTTTGGTGGGTATACTATAAGGTGTTTTTTTATTTATTGAGTTTGGTAATTTTATTAGTATTGCCTTTTTATCAGCGATTTTAAAAATTCTGTTTTTTAGATCTAAATAAAATGCTTCGGCTGCAGTTTTATGAGCTGTTGTTAGTCAATGATAATTTACATTAAGTAGGACTCGTATTTGCTCGAGATTCTTAAAAAGATTTGGAAATGATATTTTAAAGTTTCATCTTTTATTGGTCTATTTACATTCAAACACCTATACGACTTTTAGAATTGTTCTTTTATTAATCTGACTTTATTTACTATTTCCTGCCATTGATGGCTTAAACTTTATCTAGGTCAGTGGCCCTGCTTATATATTTTTTCTTTAAATTTCTGTGATGTGTTTTGTATATTTGCAATAAAAGTTTCAATATTAGCAATATTACAATTATAATTAAACAAATTTCAATTGTTGTCAAATTAAGTGTTATTTTTTGTGTTTTTTTTTTTCAATTAATTAATTTGTCTTCTTCCAATATTTTTCTGCCTGTCTAATTGAACTAATTGTTATTTTTTCCGTTAAGCCGTCCTTGTATAATATTTCCTCCCTTATGGGAGTTTTTGTCATATTTGTTCCTCTTCAGTCAGTTCTTTTAGTTTCTTTTGGTCCCAGTTTATAGGATTTTTTGGGTAAATTTTTTTATACATAATAAATAATTATAAAAATAATATTTTGATTTGCTTTCATAGTGTTTATTATTAAATGTTTCTAACTACATATTCATTATTATTTTATTTAAATAATAATTTTTAGCTTTTGCTTTTGTTTTTTGTTTTTTTTTGTGTTTTTTTTTTTTTTGTAAAAATAAGAATAAAAGTAATTTTTTTTAACAATTATTATTTGGAGTTCCCAGTTTTTCGGTTTTTTCTCTCTTTCCTCATTTGCTTGAGTGATTTCTTAAAATCGCTTATCCTCTTTTTAATGTTTGGGATTTCTTCTTCTTTTGCGTAAGTTAAAACGTGCGCCAAAATCTTTAATTTCTTTTTGATCCTGTTGGATTTTTCATCTCTCGATTTTTTAAAAATTTCGAATTTGGTTTCTTCTAGTTTCCTTTTGAGGAAATATAATGGTATTGGATCATTGCTTAGGATAGCTGGTTTATCTTCTTTTTCAGCTACCAGTAGTTTATCCCACCGGTCTTCGGCTTCCTTTAGCTCCTGCAGTATTTCTTCTAAGGATTGGGCCTTACGTTTTGTAATAAAAAAAAAAGATAGAAAAGAAATTTGTCCAACTACGCATATGCGATGTGGGTTGGATTATTTCATACCAGTCTAGCTTTTTAAACAATTTAATATAAGCAAGTATTGCTATATGTTATTTATTTGTTTTCAGCTAAAGCTGGCATGATTGCCATGTAATGTATAATTCAATGAAATGAAAGACACAGGCGCATTTGTTAGTTTAATTATAATTACTCTTTATTTCAAATTTTAAAATGCTTATATACTAATAATGAGAAGAAATAGTAGGGAGCTTGTCTCACGGTTTTGCAATCGGTTATAAACGGTTTTAAAAATATTTTATTATTGTACATGGGAAGAAGAAGTGTAACATGAATATTTTAATAACAAATATTTTATCTTGTGGTTCCTTAATTGCATTGGAATAAAATAAGAAATAAATTGATTAGGCTTAAGTTTGTTTTTTTAATTTCTAAGAACCTTTTTTAGAAAGAAAATTATTTTTCAAATGTACGCCGACGTTTTCTGGATTGCTACATCTTTCATCAGCATTCTTCGCATCTATCTACCTTAGCTGTAATTGTAAAAATTACCTATTTAACCAATTTACTATGTAAATAAGCATACATGGAGTATTCATATCAATATTATTTTGGTTAGACGGAATCGACACACAAACCAAAGTATTTCTCACTGTCCTTTCTGTAACTCGTCTTAAACAATTTTTTTTCTTTATACCAACCTTTGGTTGGCCACGAATGTAATTTTTATTTTTAGTTATTCTTACTTGTTTTTTTACAACATTATTATTAATGTCTCAGTATCATATTGATTGTTATGAATTAAACATGAACGTATATGCGCTGTGCCTTAATTTTTTGTTTTATTTTAATTTTTATCAAATTAGGAATTAAACCAATTTCTATTCATTTATAATACTCACAGTTCAACTCGTAATTTCACAGCAAAATAAATTCTTAATTTAATATTTTTTATCCCATTTTTTGCAGTAAATTCATATATACATAAGCAAAATACTTTACTTTATACTGAATTATACCAAAAAAAAAAAAAAAAAATTGATAAAGAAATAAAATAAAAAATCCTTCTGCTCTTAATGAGTCAGTTTTTCTGCTTATAATGTTTAAGCAATAGATTTGATCAAATATAATTTTTTTTTATTGTTTATAAATAGATCTGATACAATGCAGAATTTCATAAAACGGCAGTAAAAACTTTAATAGGGTAAAAATGTAGCAACGCTGCTTGCAAATAAAGAGAATTAAAAAAATTCTCACGTACGAGTATAAAAAATACTTAAAATTCGATTGCGATATTTTTGAGACTCGTTTTTAGGCTCTTTGTTTTAAATATGCACACAACAAAAAACACTTACAAGAATGGGTAAAATAAACACCGCAACTTTTTATTGAGGTATTTAAAATACTCGAGTATGAAAAATATAGAGTAAGTATGCGGTGTACTCATGGTTGCGGTGTACTCGTGCAGTTCTCTGATGTACACAACAGAATGTTGATAACGGATTTAGCGATCTACAAAATGCTGCAATACTTGCTGATGGTGTCTCCTTACTTGTACCAGCTTAAAATTTTTCTTAAGCCATTATTAAGATTTCGATTAACATTTTATCCCTTCATATGACCAGAATCATTCTGCATTTTTAAATTTTTGTACAATTGAAAAAATATTAATTTCTTATAAACATTGGTAAAAAGTTTGGACGAAACAAGTTTTTCGTATAGCCGAAAGAGCCAAAACCGATGTTAATCGCTCGCAAGTATATATCTACCGATATAATGAGTTACTTTTGCGATTGGCATATTTTGTTACTCGCTTACAAAACAGACTAGTTCTTTAAGTTAAAAAAAATATATCTTAAAATACGTACTATTGAATATCATTACTTCCTATGACAATTAATGTAATCAATTCTCAGTTAATGATTATAAAAGTCTTATGCCTTGTTAAAATCATTAGGTTGGTAATCTAGCTGGGAAGGCCTTCCACGAAAAATAATTAATTTCACACTCGATTACCTTTTCTAAAATTTTTTGCTGCGTATCGGGCTATTAGGCGAGAAATTGGTCGAAGTCACAAAACCGCGAAACCTACGGAAAGAATTACAATTAATGATTCTTACGGATTTAACTTCAATCTAGAGACAAACATTCAAAACTCTTCTTATTCAGAGCCAAAAATCAAGTCTAAACTGCCGAGTGCTGTTGGAAGCTGTATAAGTCTGAAGTTAAAAATACCGAAATTTTTCGATCACAAACTGCTAGACATTCAAATAAGCAGAGGAAGCATTAATGATTGGAGTACTGAAGTGCTAAGTGACGACAATTTAAATGGTCCAGATGACTACAGTTTTTGTCACGATTAAATATTAGGCCTTTTTTAACGGAGAGGAAGAGTTATGCTCTGGGGTGCTAAAACTATTACGGCTCAGTCGATTTAGAATTTCGATGTGCCAAAATTAAAGGAGAGAGTTAAAAGACCCTGTTACAAACAGCTTTCCCTACATAAAAATATTTTTACGGATCCATTCATTAATTAATACTGTAACAAGATAATGCTACTATACAAAATGTCATGGTTGTACTTAATTTATTTGAAATCAAAAAGTCTTTATTGTTCACTATATTCTCCCGACCTAAAGATTACTGAGAATGTGTGAGGTTAGCTTTTTCACAAGAAGCATGCAGGGCGAGGGCAATCCGAGTGAGAAATCATTTTTTGAAGCCATTCTAAGCAAAGGAGCTAGCACCCACCATTGAAATATCTTGAATTTTACAAATAAAACCAATATAATTGTATCCCATAAAATTATGAAATAAAACATTACGAAAATACTTTTTTAATCTTTCTTAATTAATTAATTAATTCGTAATTCTTCTTACGTTAAAAAGTAACTAAGTACTGCCTACTTAAAATAAAAATTTAAGTGGCTCTAAACATTTGATGTAGAGTGCATTTGTTTCTGAAAAACCTTTCTATTTTTGAATCCGACTGGCAAGAAAAAGACAAATCTATAAAAATTCAAGACGATTTATTTATTTAAAATGGCGGACCCAATATGGCAAACAATATAAAAAAGGACCGAATTAGTTTAAAACTTATTACGCGGGATTTTCTTGGAGTCGCTGAATGCGAATTTGATGTTAGTTTTTAATAATTTAAAACGGAAAATATTTTTTGCAATTTATACATTTTACACTTACGACGTCGCACTTGAATGATTTTGAAAATTAACATAAAAATAATAAAACTTTGTATGTTTGATTGAAAAGTAACCAAAATGGAAATGGTGGAAAGTTACGAAACGAGCAACGCTGATGACAGGGGAACCGTAACAATTACGTAATAATATTGTTCTACCAAAAGCATAGCCGCTATTCTTTTAACCGACTTCAAAAAAGAAAGAGGTTATCAATTCGACTGAATGTTGCTTCTTTATGTTTGTGCCCGCATAACGCAGTCATTTCTGAACCGATTTCGAATTTTTTTTCTTTATTTGAAAGGTGATGCTTACAGAGTGGCCCCGTTTAAAAAAAAGTCAAAGGGTGTCCCCAAACAACATACATGTTTTTTACGTGTATTGTGAATTGTAAATTTAAATTAAAAAAAAATGCTTCCAACTGCAAAAAGTAATACAAAAAAAATCTAAAAACTAAAGGGTGTCTCCATAGTTGATGTAAATTGACCTATCTTTTAAGCCGTTGTAGATAAACGCTTGCAAATGAGACAGAATATCAATTGCTTTGAGCGTTATAATAACAAATATTAATAATTTGAATTTAGAAATTAAAGGGTGTTCACAAAATTAATGTAATTTTACCTATATGGCCGTATTTTTTGAACAGTTATATACAAACACTTAAAAATTAGAAAGAATTTTCAATTCCTTGGTATAATAATAGTATATGTAATTTGATGTATATGGCAATATGGTATAAATAGACGGTTGAAATTAACAAAGAGCCGGTTTGCCAAGTTTAGTACAACAGCATTTTAATTTGCTAATTAAAGACTGCCAAACTTTTGACCAGATGTAGACAGACGGTTAAAATTAAGAAGGAGCTGTAGTGCTAAGTCCGCTATAAGAAGTATAAAGTTTAAAGATGGAATAAAGGGTGTCCCAATAGTCAAAGTAACTTGATGTATGCGACAATACTTTGAAGGCGTTTAATACAGATAAAATCTGTTTTTTAGTCGGTTTTTTCGCAAGAATTATTTACAAATGGTATTCAATCTTTAATAACACGTATCTTACAAATGTCGATTTATAAAATAATAAATGTTATATATTACTTTTTATGTTATATAGCAGGATTTTATATTTAATTATATTATATTATAAGTTTTTTACAAGGACAAACATTTTTTTCCATAACTTGGTGGTAACGTCATTTTGGTCAAATATTTGAATAATCTGACTATACCTTAAGATTTCTAATTTGTTATGAAAATAATATGAAGCCTACTTTCGTTTTCTGCCCGTATTTGTTTTTTCTGCATAAACGTATTCTGTAAATAAATTGATATCTTTCGCGTAGTTGTGTTTAAAAATTTTCTTATTTAGTTATTATTTATATTTTAGTCTTATTTATATATTATTTAAATGCCTTTCTTCTTATATTATGTTCTTAAAAAACACATCTCAAACAATATATAAAATACAACGTGTATGCACATGACCTTTACTTTGTTCGAAAGTAAGTGTTTAAAAGGTACAGTAAATTTTATCTACTTGAAACTTTGCTGATTTAACCCATATAGTACATTCGGTATTGGTTAAACGTACAGTTCACAGCATTGCAAGTGTTCTCACGAGATGAAATCAAGTGTGTTGTCTTACATTTAAGTGTCTCAAACTAGAAAAAAGCAACAACGTATTTATCTCTGTACCAGCCAAATACCTTACTTTTGTCTTTTATCTTAAACAATTTTAAAATTTTTTCTTCTTATAGCCCTTAAGCTACTCGTATCACATAATCTGGTTTCTTTTACTTGATACTCACCCTAAGAAAAGAAAACATATTCGTAAGGATTTCTATTTTTTTTATACTACTTCAAGCAGTCTACTTTACGGCTTCAACTCACACTACAAAACTTACCAGTACGACTTCTTCATAAAGAATTTTAACGTGACTTAAATTTTTTTATTTTTTTTATAACAGTTGCTTTTGATCAGACTTTTTTTACTTTTTGGCAAATTTTGTTTAAAAACGAAGAAGAACGCCAGCATACAAAAAGTTCGAGTACGCTGTATTTTTTAAACTAAAGCTTTCACAATAAAAAGTAAAAAAAAACATTGCTATAAGAAGAAATAATGACAACAACGACGGAGATATTAAAACTGGCGACGATGATGATGATGATGTATTTTGTTGAGATACTGTAATTTGATATAAAATGTAAAATAACAAACAAAATTTTGGTTGAAAAAGTTTTAATCAACAAATTACTTTAAAAAAAAGTTTGTTGAATACAAATTAAAGATTTCATTACTCAGATGTACAAGAAGATATTTATTTCTTTGAACACGCATTTGCAGATTGTTGATTTATAAGATTTCGTTAAAAGTAGAATTATCTTCAACAAAAACGTATTTAATTATAAATAAAAAACAGACGACTTAAACAAGTTTTTAGCTAATTAGTGTCTTATTATTTTTGCATAGAAAGCTGAAAAAAAAAACAGAAACATTTGCTCGCTACTTATTTACTGTTAGTAATAATTAGACGTAAAATAAAAAACTGATTTATTTTTCTTTTTTCTAGCAAAAATAAAAAGAGTTATGGAGACTTAAATAAATACATTTAGAAGAATTTATAGTTAACCACCCTACCTTAAATAAAATAAGAAAGAGTGCTATATTCGGCTATGTCGAATTTTTTATACCCTTCACCATATATTTAAAATTTAGTTTGAAGCAATTACTTCAATAAAAAAGCAAATATTTGATTAAAAGAGAATAAAAAAAAAAATAAAAAATTAAGTACTATGTTAATTAATTTTCAAAATAAAATCTTTTTTTCGTGCTTTTTCCTACTATCCCGATTAATTATTTAAATCACCGATATTGATATTCAAATGGTCAAAGAGGGTCAAAGCCCGTCTCGATGGCCATTTCATTACCGCTTACTTAACTCTTCAGGAAACTTCTGACAAACATTTTAAATAAACTAAAAAGTACTATATATAATTTTACATAAAAATGTTAGTATTTCCTTAAAGATCTCTGCAAAATCTTTAAAATGATACCCATATTGATATTTAAAAAAAAATTTAAATATGGGCGAGCAACAATTATTCACTTTGTGTTTTTTTTCTAAATTTTTAATTCTCTATCGCCATTTATATATTTTTTTTTTGCTTTGAGTTACTTTATTGTTCCAAATGATATGAAAAAATTAGTGGTCGATTCGCGTACACAGAGAAAAGAAATTCGTTATAAGAACCGAATTTGTTGCCAATCGATTTTTGTCGGTTGTGCGTATTATCTTGTAACTGAATATATATAGTAGTCACAACTACTTTAAAAAATGATTCTGGGGTGATTATAAAATATTATTGTGAATTAAACAAAACAAAATAATTTTTTAATATTAACTTTTGTATTAACAATAAATTGTAGGAATAAGATTATATATTCATGATTCGAACGATTGAATGCAGCTTTTTCTTTCCTTAACATCATGATTTCTTCTTTTCCACATAGTTTCTTCAACTTGCTATCCCATACCGTACGTTTTGCGCTGCAAAATAATTTAAATATTATAAAATTATTTTTATATATAAATGTCTTTCTGAGATAATTTTGAACTTACCATTTACCAATATTGGAGAACTTTTCACCACTTTTAATAAATCTTTTTATTTTTGAACTAAGATATTTTTGATTTTTGTAATGTGTACAAATTTTGTTTACATTGCGTTAAACATTTTTCGATTTCAGAATATACAATAGAGTTTTATGATTCTTACTTCCAAAATTTGGTATTCAGTAGTAATGTACTGAATAACTTTAGTTGCATCTTACATTTAATAGAATAGATTTTAGTAAAGACACAAATCGGTCATGTTAACGTTTCTAAGAGGTGTTACAACTAACATTTTGAAGCAAGTATCATTTGTTAGCTTTTAATATAAAAAATATATCAAGTCTATAAATTATTATAAATTAAAATTAAATTATTATATTAGTAATTGAATTTTTAACGTATCATGCGAATTGTTACCAATCTTTTTTCTGTGTGTTCTTATTTTTTCCGTAGCTGATCTAGTGCATCATCAAACTTGATTACACCACTAATACGGACGGACAGATATTGGATATTGTAGGAATTACAAACGAAATGTCAAACTTAGTTATACCCTTTTTCCGCTTTTTGTGGTGAAGGGTATGTAAATATTTAGCTGCAGTACGCGCACATAGAAAAGAGATTTGTTGTGAGAACCGAATTTGTTGCCAATCGAATTTGGTCGATTGTGGTTATTATCTGAAATTCGGCTAAGAGGACTGAATAAATACGGTACTTCTATCTATTTTAAAAATTGATTCGATTGTCGATAAAAAAAATATTATTGTGAATTAAATAAAACAACTTGACATTTTCATATTTTTCGTTTATTACGATAAAAAATGAATACAAATAATGCATTTCTTGACTGTAACTTTTGCCTCAGCACTAAGCATTCCTATTTCCTCACGCTTTCATGTTTTACGCATTTCCACTGCGAAGTAAACACAACTTTCTAAAATCAATTTTATTTACACATGTCTTTAACTCACCGTTTAACATTATTGAAGAAATTTTCGCAACTTTCAATAAATCGTATTGCATATTTTTTCTAAATACAATG
Organism: Gymnosoma rotundatum; assembly: GCA_916610165.2. NCBI lineage: Eukaryota > Metazoa > Arthropoda > Insecta > Diptera > Tachinidae > Gymnosoma > Gymnosoma rotundatum. The sequence goes on from OU744340.1 coordinate 33,686,772, forward strand.
CATAAAATTAGTTAATAATGAAGAATCAAATTACATTTTGTTTTATGCATAGTGAAATGTTAGCGATGCAATATTTGAGTAAAACAATTAGGGCAATTCTAACCTGACTCGTTATGATTAACCAAATATTTATGTAAATAAAAACCTCACAATAACAAATGAGACGGAAATGTAATGAAGTAAGTTAGAAAGGGTAAGAATAATTCTCTTAGTAGTATATAAGTTGATACAAATTTAAATAATCTTATTTCATTAGCCTCACTTGTTTCTGCAGTTCTTTCAATCGCCTAAGTTTTAGCTGAAACCCTTTCAGCTGTTTTATATATAGAGAAAATTTACATAACACACAACAATATAATTTCTATTTTATTATCTATGTTAAAAAATTTAGAAGAAGTAACACAATCGATATTTGTAATTCTGACTACCAATATTATGGTTTCGGTACTAAATTGCTGAATAAGTTTTTTGCATAACCTAATAACCAGAATAGGTTTTAGTACAGACACAAATTGAAATTGAGCTTTGTTAACTGTTATTATTATTTTTTATTTATTTTAATTTATTTTGAATGTTTTCATTGATTTTTTACCAATCTTTTTTCTGCATGCAGATAACACAAAAACACAAAATATCTGGCATAAACGATATTGCTCCTAAGAAAATACATATGGTATGATAATGAATTTGACGATTTTAATTAGTTTCGCTTTTTATTTGTTAAATATGGTTTAGGTTCAAAAGCAACACGAAATCGCCAAAAATTCGCCACTGAATCATTGCTTTCCAGTGAAACCTAAAACTTAAAAAAAAGAAAACTCTTTAATTAAAACGTACTTTTATATTTATTTGATTTTACTAATAATCAAAAATCCTATGTGACCAAATTGATTATATGGCTTTCAAGTAAGAACATTTAATTGCATTACATTTCATTACTAAATTAATTGCTTCATTATGTCTTTTTATATACACGCAAATACTATAAAATTTTCGCTCCCTTACCCTATTTTGCACAACTAACACAACGTTTGAATAAATGACAGCAATTCCCACTTAACAATTCCACACATCTGATCATTGCAACGTTCATTAAGAAATATTTTTTAACTTCTGGAAAATAATGGAAAAAAAATCTACAATGATATAGGATAAATGTGTTCCATAATCTGCAAATTTTTTACATATGATTTATGCATAAAAAGGGTATGTATTGTAGGGCATATTAAAGATGAGGTTCTACTCGAATGCGAGAATGAAAAAACTTAGTTAGATACAAGGGCCTGCCAAATTTTATACGTGTAAAAGAACTATCGCATATGTAGCTTAACAAAGTCATTAAAACTTATACCAAGAAAGCCAAAAACATAAGAAGATATCGAAGTTCTTAACCCAATCCATACACAAATATTACGAATATTATACGATGAAAACATTTCCTTATTCGTTCAAAATTTTTGTAACCAGTACACGAAAAGACTATAACTTATAATCGGTAATAATAATGTTTTTTCCAATAATTGTCTCATTCTGAATGGAAAATAGAAACCTATACTTTAAACGCATGATCAGATAAATTCCCAAAACACTACAGTATGGTACATATTCGATCCGTGTATGGTTTAAAGAAATAGTACAAGCATTTGTAAGTATATTGCCAAAGTTCGTGGCATAAATTTTCACTGGATTTAGTTTAATTTTATTTTTAATTGACCACAGGCAATTTTTTTACACGCATCTCCTCTCTTTAAATGCTACTATCTGAACGTCATCAGCATATATATTCGCTTCACAAAAATATATAACATTAAATATGTCATTGATATACATTGTGAAGAGTAGTGGACCAAGGATTGAGCCTTGCGGTTCACCCCCATTTAACTATCTTTTACCAGATTTCTTTTGATTTATTGGCACATTATTATTATGTAAAACTGAGTATATAAGAAGGCAGAGTTATGAAGAAAAACAAAATTGATTGTTTAATTTTGACATAATCTTTCCGTGGCAGATGGAATTGAATGCACTACTGAAATCAAGAAAAACTACAGTGGCTCCATTACCCTCATCCAAATATTTTCTAATATTTTCTTCCATATGTTTATAACCAACGATCAGGTACTATGGTGAGCTGTGAACCCAGATTGGAAAGGTGAAGTAAATTAATCAGTGCTTAATTTAGTCAGAATTCTATTACGCAATATAGTTGATCTGAAATCACCATGTCTAGTTGGATTTCTAACTTTTGGTAAACGTATTGCCTTAGCTATTTTCGATGGTGTTGTAGACATGAGTCAAATGCATAACAATATATAAAAAAAAATGCACGAAGCAAACGGTAAGTTATCATGACCCATTGCGTTAGACCGTATTTTGGTCAGAGCCGCAAAACGTTCATATGCTTAAATTCTGCAGAATGAAAATGCCCATTGCGTTTCTATATTATGTAAATGGTTTGTGAGTACATCATCAGTTTCCACAATAAAGTTATTGTTTAATTCCTCTATTTAAATATTAATAACAGCAAAATCATTGCCAACTATTCCTATCTCCCTTAAATTTTTCCACATTGACTAGGTATTGCAATAATGAAAATTTCTATAACATATGCTCCTTTTATCTTCTTCATCAAGCACTCAAGTCTATTTCTCCATATCTACAGAAAGTTTTCCAAGTACTATTTGAAGGTTATTCCCTATTAGCTCTGTATGCTACATGTGTCTCTACATTCTCTAACATTTATAATTACAGGGTGATTTAACCAGTCTGTGTTCCTCTTAATTTTGTTTGGTTTTAGCGGCATATTTGTATAAAATGAATACCAAATATGATCATTTAAAATCTTCAGTTGTTCATCTGGCTCAATTGTATAAAAAAGCAGGCTAAAATCCAAACTCAATAGTTCACTGGTGCATTCATTTAGATTGAAATGTTTGTAGTCTCTAAAGAATAAAGGTATAGTATGAATTTGTTTAGTTATAATAACTGATAGAAATACGAGTGAATGATACGAGTTCAAGTTCGTTTAGTAATTTTGACCAGCTTTTCGGGTCAAGTAATGCCTCGGGTTAGAAAAATGGAAAAAGTAAGACATAAAATGATACCTTTCTCAGTTGTTACACTTAATTATTATATCTGTCTATCTGTCCGTCCGTGCTAGTGTTAAAATCAACTTTGTCAAGGGACTAGATGTGCTAGAGAAAATTTAAATGCGCCAATCGGTCAGACATTCTTTCGAAAATTTTGCTATTGAAATCAGTCAGTTTTGTCCATGTCCTTCGTGGCAGCAGGTAAAAAAACAATGAAATAATGTAATAACTACAATAAAAAAAACAAATATATGGAGCGATAGATAATTAAAAAAAATTAGAAAAAAATATTAAATCAAAAAATTGCCGCTTGCCCATATTTTGCGAGTTATGGGGCTCTGATTGAGCACCATATTTTTAAGATATGAATATGGGTTTCATTTAAAAAGCTTTTGAAGAAATCTTTCAGGAAATATTAAAATTTTTTAAAAACAATTAACCCGTTAATAGCCGATAATATTTTTATATAAATTTATGTATAGAACTTACTTATTAACCGATTTCAAAAAAAGAAGGAGGTTATACAATTCAGCTGAATGTTGCTTTTTTTATTTGTGCCCCAGAACTCAGTCATTTCTGATCCGATTTTAAAAATTTTTGGTAATGTGATAGATTATGTTTACAGATTGGTCTCGTTTTAAAAACAAATCATGCAAATTAGACAAAATGTCGATTGGTATGGCCGTTATAGTAAAAAGTATTAATATTACAAACTAAAAATTAAAGGGTGCGCCAATAATTCATTAAATTTGATGTATATGGCCATACTTTTAAACAGTTGTAGACAGAGGCTTGAAATTTACAACGAATGTGTATGGCTAAGTCCGCTAAAATTTGGATTTGGAAGTTAAAGGGTGTTCCAATAGTTAATGTAATTTTGTGTATCTGACCAAACTTTTGAACCGTTTTAGACAGAACGCTGAAACTTAAAAGGGACCTGTATTGCTAAATCCGCTATCTCAACGAGTTTATAATTTGAATTTAGAAATTAAAAGGTGTCTCATGTAGAGAAAAACGCGTTTTCTTAGATTTTCTGTTTTAAATGGGCATAACTTCTTTTTTTACAATGTATTTCTATTACTATTTCAATTTTTAGAAGGTGCAAATATTCTCTTTCAAACAGCATATATCTTTTTAAAATCAGGTAAGAAATGGCAAAAGTAACAGTGGTTGAAATATAAAACAAAAAACAAAAAAGTTTTTTCACCGGGTTCTAGGCTGCTTATGAGATACCAAACAATGTATTTATTTATTATAATGAGAAAGGATAGTTAATTACCTTTCAGAAATGAGAAACAACAATAAAATCGGTTAATAAATGGATGACTTATGCAACTTTTTGAGTTTTTCCAAGAAAATTTTCGCACACTGAGACAAAACCATTCCATGCATTTTTTCTTCAAGATTCATTTGTTGTATGAAATTGTCATCTTTTACCAATTTTCGTATTTGGGGGCCAATAAAGATACCAGTTGATTACACACAAATTAGTTTTTATTATACATGCGTTAATAATATATTTTTTACCTTCTTTTAATTTTCCGCTCGTAATTCGGGGAAAAATCTGTTCAAGGTATTTGAATGCAGATCCATTTTTATCAAGGGCTTTCACGAATTGCTTTATTAAGCCCAACTTTATGTGCAACGGAGGTAAAATAATGTCTGTTGGATTTACAAACGGTATATTTACACTATTTTTTTTCGCCAATAATAGCTGTTGTACGTGGTTTCCAGTTTGTCTGTATATAATGCTTAGAAGAATCTCGGCTGTCCCATTCACAAAAATAGCAGGGATACTTTGTGTTACCACCTTGCAAGCCATTCAAAATTGTTAGTACTTTCAAATCAGCCACAATTAGCCACTTGTGCGTAGTATAACCTATGGCATTTAATATTAGAGACACACTATCATACGTTTCTTTGATGTTTGTAGCGTAAGTCAACGGTACTGAAGGGAGCGACCCATCGTTATGCAAAAGCACTGCCTTTAAACCTTGAAATAGGAGATAAACATATATAAGTAAAATAAAAGGAACTATATAAAAAGTACTTATATCACTTTTTGTTGAACTATCAATAAATAATCTCCAATCTTGAGGAAAATGACTATATCCAAGTTGTTCAAACAATTTATTCACATTATTGCAGTAAGCCAAATCACTAGTTTCATTGCTTTCGTTGAATAGTGATCCAAACAAACTGGTTTCCTCGGTCCTGCGAAATGTAATGTTAACATTTTCTTGCAAATAGTTCCACTGTTTAAGTCTTGAACCTAAAAGTTCGGTTTGTCTTTTCGACAATTCTAAATCCCGATCTATGCACACGTAGTGCAAGCCAGTTTACCGGTTCGAGAAATGGCAAAAGAACCATCTGGACAATTTTTCCAGGATCTTAGTGTTGCGTAACAAGACGAACAACAAACCGATGGTATATACCATTTTCCCTGTTCTATGGGACGACTAAAATATTCTTCATAAAGGGGAATAATATGCTTATTTACCGACACATCTATTTTATGTCGTTTATCCACAAACAATCCACATATAAGACGAAAGTAGTTCCTTTTACTACACATTTTTATGTAAACTTTAATAATAGCACTTATTAAGTATATTTGCACCAAAAGCACTCCGATGGTTATTGTTCACTTACAAAATTTAAACTGTGCCATTTTCGCAACCGCAATCTTTTATACCAAATTTTTGGTACTTTTGTAGGCAGTATTAGTCTTTACCTGTTGAACCCATTAGTTAAAAAATTAACATTTTTTGTAAGTCATAAAAAAGAAAAGTTTAGAATGTGTGTTTTTAAGTCGGACCTAAGCAGGTAAAATGGCTTAATTAGTATGCTATTTTTACTGTATGAAATACTCTTTTTTAAACACTCCCCTTTCTGTACTCAACCAGGTACAATGAACATTATGGGTTAATTAGAATTTGTTTTTAGGCTAAGTCTAGTTGTAGTTGGTGGGTTTTCAGAAAAAATGTGCAGGTCAAAATTGCATAAGTCATTTATTTTAAGAAATTTCTAAATAAAAACCAAAAGGTTAAAACTAAAAAAATTGCATAAGTCATCCATTTTTTAACCGATTTTATTGTTGTTTCCCATTTCTGAAAGGTAATTAACTATCCTTTCTCATTATAATAAAATAATATATTGTTTGGTATCTCATAAGCAGTCTAGAGCCCGGTGAAAAAAACTTTTTGTTTTTAAATGCGTTTTTTTTCACATTTCAACCACTGTAACTTAACCATTTGTCAATCGATTTTAAAAATATATATCTTGTTTAAAAGATAATACTCACACCTTCTAAAAGTTGAAAAATAATAGAAATCCGTTAAAAAAAAGATGTTATGCCCATTTAAAACAGAACATCTAAGAAAACGCGTTTTTCTCTACATTTACCGTTATAAAACCACTTTTCAAAGTGACCTAAAAAACCAAAAGTTTTTTTCCGTTTTCTATGGACTCCAACAAAATAAAATTGGTATATGAGAACCCCTGAATAATTTTGGTGTTTCACAGTGTAGTTAATGTAACCTAATTTATGTGGCCATACACTTGAGCTGTTATAGGCAGACAGATGAAATCTGTTTTAAAGTCGATTTTTTTAAATTGTAGAGTATAGTTATTCATTCCGAAAACCTAAAATTTCTTAAAAATTTTTACCAAACTTTATCAAGGAAATGAATTTAATTGACTTCAAAACAAATTAAGAAAAAATTAAAGCAAAGATTTAAATATTACGAAATATCTAAGCGCTAAGATCTAAATTTCACTAAGAAATCGATACCACACCAAAAAACGCAAAACAGCTAACAAATTGTTTCTGTTAAAAAATTGCTGCTAACTTAAAGTTTTACGCGTCTATAAAAAACACTCTGTATAATTTAATACTGGTATGTATGCAGGTCACAAAACAGCCAATATCTTTTTCATTCTTTTTCGAATGAATGCTTAACCACCTCATTAATGCGCTATACAAAATATCTGCAGAAACATAAAAAGCATATAAGGAGTAAGAGTGAATAACAACACAAAGTGTTTATATCGATGCCTTATACACACTTCCAAATGTGCATATTTAAATGTTTGAATTGAAGAATTTACACAACATCACCAGCAAATAAGCGATGCATCTAACGAGCCAGCAATGGCCATATTGCAGAAAACCTTAAAAATTAAATTTCAGTTGAAAGAATATAATGCATGCATACATAAACAAGCAGATATTAAAACACACAAGCGACCAACATGTTTTTTATACCCTTCACCACACGTGGAAAAATGGTATATAAAAGTTTGTCATTCCGAGTGTCATTCTTACAATATCCATTTCCGACCCCATAACGACATATTTACATATATTCTGAATTCTTATGCATAACGTAGACGATTGAGCGATGTCCGTCTGTCCGTTCGTGTTCGGATTGAAATCAACTTTCCCAAGGCATTAGATGAGCTACAGAAAATTTAAATACGCCAAAAGATCGTTTCATGTCCTTCGAGGCAACGGGAAAACCACCGCGCCTGCATCTTATTTTTCCATAGCATTTGAAACAAGTCTAGTTTAGTGAAGTAACTCCAATTAAAAAATAAATGGGGCAATGGAAAATTAAAAACTAAGATTGTACGATTGTGTCCCATATTTTTTAAAATATAAATATGAGGCTCATTTTATAGTTTTTGAAGAAATCTTTAAGAAAATACTAATTTTTTTTTAAATGCTTAACCCATTAAGAGCCGATGACAATTTTATGTAAAATTATATATAGTACTAACTTTCTTTCTTATTTCTTAATTCTCTTTCATCCCAATATTTCTTTTTGAGACTGGAGTTGCTTCTTTAAACTAGATTTACATGTATATGGTGAAGGGAATATAAGATTCGGAGTAGCCGAATATAGCATTCTTGCTTGTCTTAATTTATATGGTTTTGCTTTTTAACAACCTGTCAGAAAAATAGTGTGAACTTAATAATTTATAAACTGAACAAATGTATGTTTTTTGACACAAACAATATTTTACTTGTTCTTTCTCTTCCGTTGCCTTTCTACGGTTTTCACTAGCCTTTTATTCAGTCTGTCAATGCGTGATGTAGTTAAATTAAATACAAATAAATTAATTATTATGCCATAAAGACGTGCATTCTTATTATAGTTGTAATATATTACTGTTTTTGGGGTCGAGGAATTAATTTTTGATATTAATTTTTACCTAAAGCTAATGCTTGATGGCGCTGTCATATTGTAATATGTTCGAAATATACATAGAGGAAATAAAACACAATAATCTTTGGTGTTTGTGTCGCGACAACGTTTTTACAACTCTACCCATATCTTTTATTCAACTTCTTTTTATATTATTTATTAATAATAATTTCTTACATATTAATGTGGTGTCATGAAAGTAATGGTAATACGAGATGCAAATGCAATAATTAAAGAATGCCAAAATATATTTAAAGTCACACGGTATTGCAATAATTTAAAGTCACACGATATTGAAATAATTTAGAGTCACACGGTAATTTGATATCGATATAATTTGGAAATGGAATGTTATATTAAAAGTTTATTGGACATTATACCTTCATAACACCACCCCTCTTAAATAGAAAGGTCTTATAGCGAACATTGATCAGATGGCAGCCATAAGAGCTTTCTTTACAAATGCTATATAATATGCATTTCTTGAAGAGAAATAATTATAATTTATATTTATTTACCAAAAAAAATATTTAAATAATTAATAAAAAATAGGAGTATTTGCATATGTATATACATATATATGTATATATTTTTGCTTAATTCATAAAATTTTGTTTATATAAATTCTTGTAGTTTAATTTGATATCTTTAAAATAAATTATTATTCTACCTTTTTTTCTTATTTTATAGTTTTTTTGTTATTTACTGTGTTATTTTATTAACATACTTGTTACTATGTATTTCTCTTTAGACTATTTAGTTTTCTTTTTTTTCATATATGTTTATATAGTTGCTAATTTAAGCCTATTTTTATGAACTATTATTTCTTTCTTTTTATCAATTTGTAAAGTGCAATTGTTTTTGTTATCGACTTTTATTACCTTATATGGACCTTTATAAACGTTTTCTAATTTATGACCTTGCTCATTTTTTATAAAAACTTGATCATTAATTTTAATTTGTAATGCCTTTGTATTTTTATCATAGTTTAGTTTTTGTAAATGTTTTGAGTTTTGCAATGCAGATCTTGCATTTTCATTGGCAATTTTGAGTCGGTATCTAACTTCTTTAACATAATCATCAAAATTATATAAAGGTTCTATGATTTTTGAATTCAATAAAGAAAAAATTTCTGGAGTTTTACCAAATATCAATTCAAAAGGGCAATAACTGTTTGTTGTTGATGGGGTTGTGTTGTAACAATAAGTGAAATAGGGTAACCATTGATCCCAATCATTAAGTGACTTAGATACATATGATCTGATAAATTCATTGAAGGTTCGATGTGAACGTTCAACTGTACCCAACGTTTCATGATGATATGGTGTTGAATTTACTAAGTTTATGTTAAGTAGTTTTAATAATTCCTGTAGTACTTCATTTTTAAATTCAGTACCCATATCAGTTAAAATTTTATGGACGGGTCCATAAATAAGAAATAAATTTTCAAAAATTGCTCTTGCTACAGTTTTAGCAGTTTTGTTTGGAACTGGGATGCTTATTAAATATTTTGTTAGATCACACACTATTGTTATTATGTATTGTTGTCCATGTTCGGTAATAGGTAATGGTCCTGTCACGGTCGCCATGTAATATGTTCGAAATATACATAGAGGAAATAAAACACAGTAATCTTTGGTGTTTGTGTCGCGACAACGTTTTTACAACTCTACCCATATCTTTTATTCAACTTCTTTTTTTATTATTTATTAATAATAATTTCTTACATATTAATGTGGTGTCATGAAAGTAATGGTAATACGAGATGCAAATGCAATAATTAAAGAATGCCAAAATATATTTAAAGTCACACGGTATTGCAATAATTTAAAGTCACACGATATTGAAATAATTTAGAGTCACACGGTAATTTGATATCGATATAATTTGGAAATGGAATGTTATATTAAAAGTTTATTGGACATTATACCTTCATAACAATATAAAGGACGCTACTTCTTTTCAATCTGCCATAAAACGGTGTATTTACTGCTACATACAAGAAGACAACAAAACTTAGTAAAGCACAAATTCAAAACAAGATCATAAAGATATACAAGCAAACAATTATATAACATGACAATCTAGATATACAGTAGCTCCAAGCAAAACTCGTACACCTATGAAAACAAATTTCTTTATGTTATACGTCTAAAACTAAATAGGCTAATAAAATAAATTTACTTAATTTTAGTACAAAACTATGTACTTAATTAAATATCAGAAACGAAATTTTGAATATATCTTTATTAAATTACAGATAAATATTTTAAAAAGTGGCAAAATTTTGACGCCAAAGCCAAACTCGTACAGTCTTATTTAATTTGGCAAAAGTCTTTTAATTTGCATCTAACTTCGGGATATTTCGTAAAAATAATTTAAAAAATATTCCCCATTATCACCTTTTTTATTGTCATTTATTTGAGTTTTTGTTTGAAAGAGTTACAAAAGAGAACAAAATAGGTAGACATAGAGGAAAAGTTTCTGTTGAAGTAAAAAAATTAATAATTCAATATCATAATAATAATAAATCGCTGCGAGAAATTTTTGAGACAGCTGATAGAAGCCGATCAACAGTGCAATATATTATAAAAAGGTATAAAATGGAAGAGAGGATTGCGAACAAGAAGAAAAGTGCAAAAAACAACATTTTCTCTGCTGGAGACGAGCAATATATTATACGTCAAATAAAAAGTGCCCCGAAACTCGTAGAAAGTGTTGAAAAAGACTTAGGAAAAAAATGTTGCCCACAGACCATAAGAAACATACTAAAAAGGGCTGATTTCAATGGTAGAAGGACAAGAGTTAAACCTCTGAATAATAAGAGAAATCAAAAGATAAGGTTACGATTCGCCAAGGAACATGAAACAAAGGATTTTTCATTTTGGAAGCAGGTATTTTTCACAGATGAAAGTACATTCAACGTGTTTGGTTCAGATGGAAGACCTTATGTATGGAGAAAATCCAATGAGGAGTTGCTTGCCAAAAACATGAAACCAACAGTTAAGCACGGTGGTGGGTCAGTAATGGTTTGGGGATAATTTTCTGCATCTGGGCCCGGTGTTTTACACTTTATCGAAGGTACAATGGATCAGGATATGTATCTGAACATTTTAAAAGAAAATTTGCCAGTTTGTAAGCAGAAACTTTGTCTTGGTGAAAACTTTTATTTTTACCAAGACAACGACCCGAAGCATAAGGCTTACAATGTGCGATCACGGCTACTTTATAATTGTCCACATGTTATGAATACAACAGCTCATAGTCCAGACATACACCCAATCGAAAATTTGTGGAGCTATCTCGATCGTAATATTCGTAGTCATACAATAAGTTCTAAGGATGGCTTGAAAAGAGCTCTTCAGGACGAATGAGGCAAAATTGAACCAAGTTTTTGCGAAAACCTTGTGCGCAGTATGCCAAATAGATTAAAAATGGTGATACAAAATAAAGGCATGCACACCAAATATTAATATTTAAAACCAACAAAATAATATTTGATTAAAGTGTGGTGTACGAGTTTGGCTTTGTCACAGAAATTACTATTATTTTATGTTTTTATTAAAAAAAATTTTTATTGAATAATAATTTAAAGTTTTTATGTTTTGTTAAATTTGTTATAAAATAAATACAGTTTTATTTGTTAAGAGCTTCTTACTTAATGTTAGAAGATAGTTTAAAAATTAGTCTAAAGTGTACGAGTTTCCCTTGGAGGTACTGTATATGTACTTATACTGACAAGAAAACAAGCACTGTAGATGGCGCATATACGGAATGAATGTTTGCAGCATTTCAAATAGTATGTGTTATGTGTATGCAAAATATAATACACAAAGCAATTTAGTGCCAAAATATAAGAGTATGAAGCAATTGCTTTTACAGTATTTTAGAGTAGAGGTTATTGAGAACGTAGATTGGGTAAGTGAAAAATTGTGCAGAATTTGCAATAGTTCTTTAATTAAGTTGTCCATTGTATAACGACATGTTCTACGCTGGTTGCTGGGATAGCTACAGCGGAGTCCAGGGGCGTTGATGTTTTGACTATCGTCTCACGACAGAAAGGGAAGAAAACAATTTTTGTTTGAAAAAACGTTACAAAACTTAAATCCAAGTTTAATTTTTATTTTCTTAGTGGTAAATGTTACAACGACGGGTTGCTAATGGATGATGGTCGGGTGATGTAGTCGGAGTTGACAGTGCGGTTGATCAGCGTCAGCGTTAAAGGCGATGCGCTTACGCTTGAAATGTTAATCAAACAATACAGCTGCCATGACAAGGGTCAGTGGCAGCGATGTGGGCTGGATGCTCAGAGTAGCTGTAGCGGCGGTGGCTAGCGGCAAGGGTGGTTGTGGTAGTCGCAGCTCCGATTCCAATAGGTAGCGGGTTTTATGCTGAACGTGCTCCTGGCAGTGCTTGGTGGTCGCGCCGCCTAACCCTGGGGAATTGTATAATTCCTCACCAAGGTAAACGACAAGATTGAACCAACGCCGGTAGAAGTGTAACTTTTGTGGAGTTGTTTGACCCAATTGCTATGGCCGTTATAGTAACAAGTATTAATACTAAAAATTATAAATTTAAAGGGTGCGCCTATAGTTCATTCAATTTGATGTACATGGCCATACTTTTGAATAGTTGTATACAGACACTTGAAATTTAAAACGAACCCGTATTACTAACGCCACTACAACAACAAGTATAAAATTTAGTTTTGGAAATAAACGGGTGTCCCAATAGTTGATGTAATTTGGTGTATGTGGCCGAACCGTTAGAGACAGACAGCTGAAATTTACAAGGGACCTTTCTTGCAGAGTCCGCTATAAAAAGAAGCTTAGAATTTGAATTTAGAAATTAAAGGGTGTTCCCAAAATTAATGTAAAATTGTTCTATATGGTCGTATTTTTTGACCCGTTATATACAAACACCTGAATTTTAAACAGTGTCCACTACTTTGTTTCGTATAATAAGAAGTATAAGAAGATTAAATTATACCTTAAAAGGTTTTACAATAGTTGATATAATCTAATGTATATGGCTACACCGTTGAACCGTTATAGACAGTCGGTTGAAATTTACACAGAACCTGATTGCAAAATCTACTACAACAGCAAGTATATAATTTTTATTTTGAAAATAAAGGGTGACCATATAGTTGCTGTAATTTGATGTATATTAAACAGTTGAACAAGTATGTATAAAGTATTGAGATATAAGGGTGTCCCAATAGTTAATGTAATTTAATTTATGTGGCCATACTCTTGAACACTTATAGGCAGACAGATGAAATCTGTTTTAAGTCGTTTTTTTTTGCAAGATTTTCACAAATTTGCAATGTTCTTTTCTTTTTAGACAGAGTTCCAAGATCAACAACTTCAAATGCGTGTAAAAAAATATCGCACTGAATTAAAAAAAACTCCTTCAAGATTTTGCTATGGATAATGTCAACTCTTATTTGCAATTGGTCGCAGCCTATTCTTATTTTGATTGTTGCATTGAAAACTTCAAATGCCGGCGTGTCGAACAATGACGCAGTATACGCTTTAATTATCTTTTAAAAATAAATGTTGTTCATTTGTCTCGTAGTTTGTAAAATAATTAAATGATATTTTTACGCTCGTGTTTGGTTTTAACTACAATGCATCAAGTGACTGAAGTAGTTTTGTTTTGCTTTATAAAAACTGTAAATTTGATACTGTATAAATATAATTAAATGTAATTAATCATGCCTGAATTTAACTAAAATAAATTAAACATCATGTTATTTAACTTTAATTAATGCCCGCTCATTTTAACTGCATAAAGAGCCGGCTATATGCAGAAGAAAAACAGTCATTTTTCCGCCCGACCCGAAGCGTAGAAATAGAGCTAATAATCCAAGACCTAAATTTTTCTTCCATAAATTTCGATTTGCAGCAAGAAGAAATGTTCTATAAGTCAAACGCTAAAAGCTTATTATACATTTTAATGTAAAATAAATTTTTCATTAATACAAATAAATGCGCTCGACTGTAATTTTTAAAAACCCCGGTAAGATACTAGTGTTGTTATATTTTCCGAAATCAGACAAATGTAAAATAAGTTTCTTAAAAAATTGGAAAACTTTATGTTCCTCGAATTGTCTTTTTATTTTAAACGACTCACAGAGGAGTATTTGACCCAAAAAGCTGGCCAAAAAGGCAAAAATTAATTTGATGAAATCCTAAGAAAAAATTACGCAGAACGATAGAGAACAAAATTCTACATCATATCGTGCAATTTAAAGGGTGTAAGTTAAGATTTGTAGTTGTGGACGCTGTTAAAGTCAGGAAAGTGAAGAAAATTGCATGATTTTTGAGAGATAACATTGAATTTTTTCGATTTCAAGATATTTATATGATATTTTTTTATGGCTAAACGAATAGAGGTATTACATTAATTTTTTTTTTGCCTGAAAGATTTCATCAGCAGCTATTTTTAGTATTTAAAAAGAAAAAATTATCCTAAATATTTATTTTTAAAATTTTAATTATAAAAAAAACTATGTATTTAAATATATTAATTCTTACCGAAAACAAAAAAGGAAAAGCTTTTTGAAAGTGAAGGTAGCTGTTGTACAAATAATTTTATATACCACAATAAAATATGAAATCTCTAATTTAAGAAAAAAGAAAAAAAGTTTGGGCAAGTTTGCGCCATTATTTTGGTGATTTTTTGAAAATTTTACCTTTTTTCTATTTTTGCTCATAAGGCACTTTTTCTTATACTTTATTGTCGTCATAAACTTTTGTGTTTTTCGAATTATTGATGTGAAATATTATTTAATCACTTTTAACAACTACCAACATGATGGATTACCTGCCTTTAAAGAGGAATTTCTTAGAATTCAGTTCTTACTTTATAAATTCAAATTTACTAACTGTAAGTCAACCCACGCATACACACCTATTAAACTGTTTTTGTTTACCAGCGGTCTATGTAATACTTCATCGTCTTCAGGACACTTTATTTCTTCTGAAAATATAGTTAGCCATAAACATACCTAATTTAAAAGGGTTACAAATCAAAATTACATTTAAAAACGGTGCAGGTATATAAAAAATGCACCCAAGTATCAGGTTATTAACTAATTAACGGAAAAATGCACTTTGAAAAATATACGTATATGGCTTATTGCGCAAAATTCTTATTATAAGAGTTTTGCAACTTTGAGAGATAACATGGAAAAAATTGCACAAGATTTGAGTTATTCCAAATAGTACAGGAATCTAATGCTAGAATCATTGGCGAGAAGTTGCAGTTTTTAGCTAGTAAATTGTGTGCGATTTCAGAATGCCAGGGAGATGGGGATATACAAGCAGTAATGCAGTGTGTTATAAATTTCAAAAATTGTTTCAAAAGATATTGGGGTTTAGCACAACGAAAAGAGGACCGATTTTTAAGCACGTATGCTAAATGGCTGGAAGGAACTGTGACAATACCAGTATTTGGCAGTTCATCTTCAGGGCGACCAAAAAAATTATTTAATGAAGCAACTGAAAGAGAAGAAATTCGTCAGCAATTAACAACAGAGGAGATCACATTTACTGCATCAATGAGCCAGATGCGGCTAAATTAATAATGGATATAACACGATCTCCAAGAAAAACAAAAATTTACAAGTGATCGTTAACAACTTCCGAAGTCAATAAGTTTTCAACGGAGGGTGCTTTAGCATTGTTTATAAATGCTGAACTCACGAAAAACCAATATGAAATTTTATACAATGCCAACAAAATTGTATATCCATTGTATTTAATAATATAAAATAAATATTAGAAGGGAACATGTTTTTGCTTATTTGGTTGTTTATTCCTTATAGGAAGCCAAGCTACAAGACCAATTTTTATAAATATTTAATATTGGATATATTATAATTTTGAGAAAGGAGACATTGTAACATCCATAAAAAGCTTTGTTTTATTTCCCTGTATCTAAACAACTACAATAGTTCGACTATCTAAATTTAATTTGACTTGCTCTTAGAATAAAGTACAGTTGCAAATCAAATTTTGGCGGAATGCGAGGGGGAGAACGGCATACGTAATAATAAATAATTTTTCTAAAAATACACAACAAATATATAAAAATAAATTCTCTTCAAAATGAAAAAAAAAACAAAGTTCTAAATAGTGGTTGGGTGGGTGGTTGGTGGGTGTGGGGTGTCAAAAATAGCACTAACCCAATACTAATCTGCCACTACCTTTTTTTTATCAAACTAAAGCTAAAACTATCAAAAAAGTTAAACTTTTAAAACAAAAACCACGCTTAATAATTTTGGCCAGCTTTTTGGGTCAAATACTCCTCTGTGCGAATATTTCTTAAAATATATTATTTGTCTACACTTACACAAAATATATCCTTTACCATATATGTTAGTCTACTCGTAGTTTAGTGAAAAAATTCCAATCAAAAAATCAAATATTGGGGTGACAGAGAACTTGAAAATAAAAAAAAATAATAAATAAATAAGTACTATATGTAATTTTACATAAAAATATCATCGGCTTTTAATGGGTTAAGCTTTTTTTTAAATTATAGTATTTGATATCTTAAAAATTATGGTGCACAATCGTATTTTTCTATGAAAAGCTTAGAGGCCCATAACGAGAAAAATATGGGCAAGCACCAATTGTTTCAATTGATTTTTTCTTTTTTATTTTTTGATTCTCGCCTCCTATACATATATGTTTTTTATTCGAAGTTGCTTACTAAACTAAATTTCCACAAGATATGAAAAATTAACGGCAGGCTTGGTGTTTTGCCCGCTGCCTCGAAGGACTTGGCTCGACCTTGCTGATTTTTAATAGCAATATTTTCGAAACTTTGTCTGATCGATTGGCGTACTTAAATCTTCTCTAGCTCATCTAGTACCTTGGAAAAGTTGATTTCAAAACTAACACGGCGCATCGATCAATCTCTATTTTTTTTTAACAAAAGCTGTTTCAATTTGACTTGGTTTGATTCAAAACCAATGGTGTGAACGTAAGAAAAAAGCTATACGATTTTTAATCTCTATTTTTTCACACGGATAGATTTTCATTTTATTTTCTCTTGGATTTTACGTACGTAAGGTCTTACCGTTTAACCTGCCCTTTACTTGACCGACTATACAGTTTATTACCAGCAGTGTTGGATATTTTCTTTTTATAATAAATACTGTGATTTAACATCTCGTACAAGGTTGATCACAAATCTAACTGGCCAAAATTAAAAAAAAAATTGGTTTTACTTCTCACATATGAATCAAATAAAAAATTAGTACAAATGCCCAGATTATAAAAATCAATGTCTCTAAAAATAAGTTTTTTTTTAATAAAATGAGGTACAAAATAAATAGTTCTCACTTAAGAAAAAGTATATATTTAAAATAAAGAAGTAAGAGTGCTATATTCGGCTATGCTGAATCTTTATACCCTTCACGATAAATGTAAATCTAGTTTAGTAAAGTAACTGGGATCAAAAAAAAAAAACAAAAAAAAATATACAAACAACGTGATGACAGAGATTTAAAAAATATAAGTTCTACATATATATATATATATATATATATATATATATATATATATATATATATATATATATATATATATATATATATATATAATTTTACATAAAAATGTCACCGGCTCTTATTGGCATTTTTAAAAATTTCATTATGTCCTTAAAGGTGTCATCAAAAGTTCTTGAATGATACACATATTTATATCTTAAAAGATATGGTGCACAATCGTGCTTTTCTATGAAAAGTTAAGAGGCCCGTAACTCGGAAATTATGGGCGAGCGCCAATTTTATCACGTAATGTTTTTTTCTTATTTTTTAATTATCTATCGCCCCATTATAGTTCAAAAAATCTTTTTATGTTAAAGCTCGTTTAGTATCAATGGTCCTTTTTGTTCTTTCGGAGTTTTGTTCTAATCTAAAAAAAATCAATTACTATCGTAGCTGTAGGCCTGATAACATTCTACATAACTGACAACATGATCTTTTCTTTGTTTTATGAATCAAGGCAAAAAGTAACTAACCGTAGATCTAAATTACATTTAAATTCTCTCATAATAATGTAAAAAACAGTGGCCAACGAAAAATATATATGCAACTTATTCCGGCTTACAGTAGTTTAAGCATAAAGCTGAACTAGAAAGACGTAAAAATTTTAACTAGTTTATTTAGTTCAATCAAGCAAATAGTTCAATTATACCAGCTCTTTTAAGACTAATCAAGCTTATTTATATATTAGTATTTATGTAATATGATTAATAAAATTATTAAGTTAGTTTTTACGTAAGAAATCAGGGGTGGAATCGTTACATCCGTGTTCGTATCGACAATCGTACGAAAAAAAAAATACGTGATACGTTAATCGTATGACTAAATGGCATTATGACATAGGATTGTAAACGGATCGTAATCTTTTGAATGATTCACAATAGTTTTGAAATTAAAAAATTGTAGAGCTAAAGAAAGAGTATTTAGGCTGGTCAGTTTTTAAAATTTTGTTGTTACCAAAGGTCAAAACCGATTCAAGGACTGCTGCTTCGATTAACACTTCTTCACTTGGCACCAGCAGCTTTCTTCATAAAGGCCTCCTTCATTCTGATTTTTCAATTAACAAAAAAAAAAAAAAAAAAAAAAAAAAAAAAACTTTTTTCTTTGCTTGATATCTATTTTTGATCAGCCTTAAGCACAAACTTATAAATATAAATATTTTCTTGCAAAAATATAAATTGCGAATTACCTATTTTAAACTTTTAACATCATTAGCTGGTGCGTCCATACACTTGGAAAGCTCATCCCATAGTCTGTTAGCAGTAGATTTTAATATGCACAATTAGGAAGCATGTTTTTTGCCAAATTTTTGTGTTCATTCATGAATCTTAGATTTAACTTATTGTAATACTAACTTTATCATAAACTAAAATTAAATTTGTTTAATTCGCACTTTTTTTTTAGTGAATTTGTTGCATTTTTCATCTTATTCGAACTAAGTTTTCTTAACGTATGAAAGTTCGTTAAAAATGTACGTTCATGTATACGATAACGTATGTTATAATCTGCGTTATTATGAATTACCATCCGTTAACGTATGTCATAATCCGAAAAACGTATTTTTACGATACGTGTTGTACGTTCACGGATGTAACGATTCCACCCCAGAGCTAATAATTTTTCATATTATGTTAAATTGCTTTAAGAGTTTGATTAAATATTTCATAAAAGTTGTTTTATTTACCTGTTTTTTGCTTTATTACATCAATAATACAGATAATCACACAGTAAAGGTTTCTACTCCTCAAAATTGTCAACGGATAATAATAAAAGAACTTCGTTTGTTATCAAACCTCGAACTCGAAAGAAAGTGCTACACAACCTTGCAATAAAAGGATGTAAAGAAATTAAAAGTAGATTGATAATATCGCTATTTTTGTCTGTTCTCGATGGTTTTTTCATAAACAACTCTATAAATTTCCTTGTGTCCTTATTCTTGCTTCTTGAGCTACTTCTGATAGCTACCCTTTAGAAAGAATACATGACCTTATTATGTCTTTTCCATGAAAAATTATTTTATGGACTCTAAGTGGCACAATGTACCATGCGTGTTCTATTGTGACAACAACAAAACTTTTAAAAGCATATTCATCAATAGGGTAACCACTACCTAAAGTTCAATGTATTCTTTATTGATACCAGTGAGTTCTATTCTCTTTTCTTCTGGTCTTAAGATTCGTCTAGCAGTATTACCGTCATTCGTAATATCTCTTTATTGTGTTGGCATGTCTCATTTCGAAATCCCTGTTGAATATTTTTTTCTTAAGCCAATTTTGCTTTATTTTCCATGGACCATATCAAATCATTATTAATGTCAATAGACGTTTTTGCGATATATTATTGCTGTTTTTACCCATTCTACAGTATTTTACTTTGGCGAAAAAGTGGCGTTCATACTGGAAAAGTGAAAAAATGTATGGCGGTCGCAATAATGAGTAAGATGTTTTCAATTTATATTAAAGTAAACACTTAAACACAAACGCAAATATAGTTTTACACTTGAAATATCCGAATAAACAGCTTTAACTCTACATAAGAAAGGAAATATTTTATTTCTTGCAATTTCTGAACTTCTCACAAAAAAACTATTTTTAAATACTTATTTACTTGAAATAATTTAATAAAAATTGTAATATTTTTCCTTGAAATAGTGCTTAATATTAATGAAAACAATTAAGAGGGCTATATTCGGCTATGCCAAATCTTGTATACCATCAATCTAAATCTAGTTTAGTGAAGAAACTCCAATCTAAATAGAAAATATTGGGGTGCGAGAAAATTAGTTAGGCAGGCAGCCGTGTTACCATAGCCCGCTTGGGTCTATTGAATAAGGGAAAAAATTTATGTACTACATATATATATTTTTGACATACAAATGCCATTGGCTCTTAACGGGTAAAGCATATTTAAAAAATTTTATTACTTTTGTATTTCTTCAACAGATTAAAAATAGTACCCGGAGTATGTGGACGAGCGCCAATATTTTCACTTGAGGTTTTTTTTCTTATTTTTTGATTCTCTATCGCCCCATATATTTATTTTTTTTTTTTTATTGAAGTTACTTTATTGTTCCAAATGACATAAAATAATTAGAGGTAGGTGTGGTGTTTGCCCGCTGCTTCTAAGGACATGGACCAATCTTGCTGATAACCAATATCATCTCTATATATACAAAGACTAATAAACCTATTAACTGTATAAATTCAGAAGTAATATGATTTTATGTTCAGGTAATTATGATTTCCATTTTGCCTATAATATATATTGCACTAGGAAACTTATGAGTGCAATATATATGATTATAAAATCAATAATTTTATAATTAAAAGCTTCTTCATTTCCTTCTAAAGATTGCGTTTTAAATTAAATGAAAAGTAACAATTTTCGTTGATCCTTAATTTGACTAATTTGACTAATCTGATTCTAATACTTTAATTTATAAGATATATGCCTTGTTGTATTGGAAAATCAATCATAATAAATAAATAAATAAATAAATAAATAAAAGCAAAGTTAAATTAATATATATATATTTTTTTTATTTTTGCTTTTAATATAAATAAATCAAAACGTTTTAACTTATTATTTTTTTTGGTATGTAATATTTCAATTCGTTAAAGGTGTATTGAATTATAAACAAAAACCATCAATTATTTTTTACCGTTTTCACACTAGTATGTGTTACATACCGATAGTACAGACTGGAAAGCATTAGGATGTACAACAAAATTTATATTCTTAAAGGCAAAAGTTATCGGCTAATAATAATAATAATTCAATTTCGACATAGCTGAGAGCAAAAAGTTGAGAATACGTTTTCGTCCACAAAACAAAAAAAAAAAATAATAAATAAATTATTGGGGCAAATATGACAGATTGTTATCCGTCTGATAGGTTACACAATAGGGAAAATACTTGTGCTAGACAGCTTTAGTTGTTAAG
Source organism: Gymnosoma rotundatum (assembly GCA_916610165.2). NCBI lineage: Eukaryota > Metazoa > Arthropoda > Insecta > Diptera > Tachinidae > Gymnosoma > Gymnosoma rotundatum. Next base: position 33,708,575 of record OU744340.1, read on the forward strand.
GACGTAAAGAGATGCAGCAATACTACTGTTTTGGCTTTGTTAAGTTTAATAATGCGAAATAAATTATACTGCTTCATAATTCATAAAACATATTTTTAAAATTATAGAGAAACATTGTAGTAGACCTCAATTTTGTTTACCTTTCTTTGTATTATTTGATAAATTTATACTATTCATTACAGCTAAACACTTTTTCGCATTTGTCAACTGTAAGGATTTTTTCCAGTTAAACTATATACTTTGATTTTATTGCAGTGAGAAAGAATTATTTAAGAACTTTCAGTAAGCTTAATCAATCAACTAAATTATTTTTTCATTAACGATATGTCGCCACTTCTTTTACAGAAATAACTGCTGGGTTTTTTGTAATACTTATTTTATGAAAACATTTTTCAATTATAAGAAAAGCTCTCAACTTTTTTCCTTCATAAAAAATAGTTTGAAAATGTGCAATGAATTATTAAGGTACTTGGCTTCCCAGTTCATTGTTATCCTAAATATGTTTTTAAAACTGGTTTTATTTAAGACACTAGAATTAAGAAATATGACATTATTCTGAAGAAATATTTTATTTGGGAAAAACACTGTATACAAGAAATTAAAGTTTTGCTTTTTCAATTGTAGTTACTTAACTAAACTAGATTCATAGATTTTTGTTTGCTTCAAAACACTTGTTTGATTTTTATTTTATTTTTTTTTTCAATTAGTTATAGCACAAATGTAATTTTATCTTATCAAATGTGAACATTTCCACAAAACTTACGAGTAAAATTTTCAAATAATTCTAGACAAAGACTTAAATTTTAGTCCTTATAAGCCTGAAAATATAAGCAAACTTTTCGATTATTAAGAAGATAATTTGATCAAGAAAAACAAAAAATTATCAGATATCAGCATTGCAATTCTAAGTGCGGCGAAAATAGTTATGGTTTTGTTAAAAAGTAAATAGAAAAGTAAAACAAAAAGACTTACGGCTTGGGAGCAAATCAAAAACACGGGTAGGAATTAGCTAAGGAAAATCTTTAAAGGTGTGTTAAGTCTACTGGTATAAGTGATACGGAATGTCAAAATTGCTACCCATATGTAATACGATGTGTATGTCAAAATCATTGTTTAACATACATTTTATAATTTTCATGTTCAAACTTGCATATCTTACATACATATGACACAACCTCTTGATGTTGAAAAGAAAACTTAAATAGTTAAAACAGAGATATCTACTAAAAAAATTTTAGCAATAACTATTGAGAAAAAACAACGACAAGCACAATATTGCCATTCCTTATTATTTATATCAAAAATGCTATGCATTTTTTTCGTTACAAGAACACGTATAAAGTACATGCCATTACGAACTTAAGCTTAAGATACTCAACAAGTAAACGCAGAATTATACTACGTATGCAAGTGTTATTTATAAGTTGTAAAAAGAAATATGTTTGTTGATTTCCAGTGAAGAAAAATTTTTTTTTAGCAAATTCGTTTTTGGCGTGTTTTTTTTTTTTTTTTTAATTTTCGCTGACTGCACATACGCCTTTATCTTTAATAAACCATAGTACGCTGGAAAAATTTAAACTCTTAAAACCTCCACACAAATGTATGTGGGTTTTTAAAAGCCAAGTTAACTCATAAAAACTAATTATTTCCACAAAACGGCTTCTTTCTGCTTCCACTAAGAAAATAATATGAATTACGAGGGCTGCTATATATATTTCTGTATTTCTGCAATCTGACATTTCCATTGGAAGGTTTGTCATTTTTAAGCATAATCGTACTCAAAACGTTTTGACGTACGACCATTATTTGTGTTGTTTACAGTGACTAGAAAAAATTAATATAGAAAAAAATGGAATTAGCTTGTGAACATTTTCGTGCCATCATTTTTCACAACTTTCGACGTGGATTCTCACGACAATCGGAGTGGAAAAAGTGCTTCGACAACTGGTTTGAGCGCATGCAAAAGTGTATAAATCATGCTGGAGAATACTTTGAAAAACAATAAAACCATTTTTGATTATAAATATTCGCATTTTCACTATTAGGCCAGAAATATATAGAGCAGCCCTCGTATATGATGGTAACAAGGGCAATAATTAAAAATTCAATTAATTTTTTACCATAAAATAATTTGGCTCTGGGTTTAAATTGTAATATTTGTTTTTTTTTCTTTTTTAATGCAAAAGCAGTAATAGTCTCAATATACTAAATATAAATATTTCTTTTGTATCATATTAAAAAAAGTTCAAAGTTTTCTGTGTTTTCGGTCGCGGTTAACATGTTTATGGAAATGCCCAAATTGATATATTACCTACAAAAGTTTCAAAAATTATTATTTTAATTTTTAGAAATTTAACTTTTATCGTAAAAATATTTTGAGCAGCGGAAACTTTAAGAGTGGAAGCTAGCATTACTCAAAACATCTGTTGTCATTAAAAACTAGAACATGTTATAACACACAGAAAAATAATATAATATAATCATGAGGTTTACACTATGTGTATTGACTTACATATGGAAAACCTGACAATAGACTACGTCTAAACACACCTTAAGTATACACACTATTCCATAATTATAAAACATGAGAAGCGGTAAAAACCTACTTTATAATATAAAATATAATGAATCTTTACAATATCTTAAATTAAAAAATGCAAAGGTTATCTTTTTATTTTAATATATTTAAACATAAAAGAGAATAACTGCAAATATAAAATATAGCTGAATACATTTTCGTTTTTCTTTTAATTTTTATTATTCAATAAATTGACAAGTTTATACATAAACTACAAAAGATGTTTTCTTTTTCAGTTCTTTTGCCTTCAATTTAAAAAGAATAACTACTAAAGTAAAATGCCTCCCGCAATAACAATGATGACAGTTTTTATTTGAAAAACCCTTGACACAAAAAATGTTATTACAAATGTTATTGAAACTTAAAGAACGAATGCGAAAACCACAATAAATATAATAAGTAGCGACTATAAGCCAGCTAAGTGGTCCTAATGTGATGACTTATCGATGAGATGACAATAACAAAATCCGCAATTTATGAATCAGAATTTAATCATTTTTTCTCATAACAAACTCTATTGACCATACAATATATTTGCCATCATAGCCATCGTCAATTGTTAATAACTTAGAGGAGAAAAACTAACAACCTACTACAGCTGTGAAAGTTAATCTGTTTCCTCTTCATGGCCATCTTATTTTTTTACAGCAGATATTTCAATAGAGATAAATTTATTATTAGACAAGATTGACTTTTATTCTTAAACAATATAATGAAAATCCATTATCCATCAATAATATCTAAGATTATTTTTTAAGATAAGGATATAGATATTTTTACAGGATATCCAAACATCTTTGAGTAAATGTGTATATATGTAAGTGTTTGCTAAACTGATGATATTTGTTTGTTGCTAGAATGTATTTTATTGTTTGCCAAAGTCATAAATTTCCTTGAACAAAGAGTAGAAGAGTATGAATATGATATCTTCTCTTTTTTTTGGATATGAGTTATGGCTGTATTGTTGCACTGTTCTTATCTTGTTTGTAATAGAAAATATTTTATTTGATAATAATAAGTTTAAAACATGTTATGAACACGTTTATTATAATAAAAAATTAAATATATATATATATATATATATATATATATATATGTAAGTATATATATCATGACAAAAATACAGTACCATTTTTATATAAGAAAACATTTGCTTCGTGAAGCAAACTTTTAAAAAAATGAAATTTTTTAAAAATATTTTGTGCGTGTAAACTAGAACCTTCTACGCCTGTTATGAATTACCTTAATAAGGATCTCGCTTGTGTCATCAACTTCATGATATCTAGCGCTGTCATTCTATAATCATTTCTTTAATAATTTCTATATATTTCTATATCTATCGAATCGGGTTATCTTTCGTTGGTTGATTCGTCGCTAACCCACTGAAATTTAGTAAGCTTTTAAATGTTGAAAATTGAGGGCGAGACGCTCACAAATAGGGATGCAAAAAAAAAAAAAAAGATAAAGAGGTAAGAGAAAGTAGACGCCAGTAATCCAAATAAGAAGAAAAAATCAAAGTGATTTAACTAGTCTAAGAATAAAAGCCCAACTATAATGTACATAAAATAACTTAAGCAAACTTAAACAACTGTGCAAATACATTAATTTATATGTGGTAAGCTATAATGTACATAAGATAACTTTTCTTCAAGCTTTGTTAAATGTCATTTCTTTAAGCAAGGTACGAAACTAATCGCACTTTACGTACGGAAACAGCTGATTGTGCTTTGTGTTATACATTTATAAAGAAAAATTATAATTGAGACCTACAGTGTTAAATTTTTAGTTTTTAATTAATAGAAAATGTAGAAAAAAAGAACATTTTTGTTACTGGCGAATTTTTAACAAATATAATAAATTAATATTAAATTTATTTTTATACACACCTATGTATACGATATAAGCGATGAACACCGTTGCATTTATTAGAATGGTTGCCACAAACACAAAACAGAAAATAACTTGTAATATTTTTTATGAAAATTTATCTTAGAATATGAACCAAAAAATGTAAATATGTATGTGAATGCTATTAAATATATAAAATATCTTCTTTAAAGCCTTTTGGTTTTAAAATTTTGTTTATTTATATAGACATTATCTTTGGCAAAAGTACGAATTAAATATAAATGCGCATTTGACAGGCTTTTTGTTGGATTTTTGATATAAGCTAAAGCTAGCTTATGCACATTATAGTTGGGCCATAACGACGAGCAGAGACTCTTCTTTACTTCTAACTACATTTTCAACCGACTGAATGTTGCTTTTTTATATTTGTGCCGCACTGCGTAACCGGGGTGGCCAAAAATAGTTAAAGTCAATGTAAGAGTTTAAAGTTTTTTTTTTTTTAATTTTATATTTTTAAAATAATCTGGGTAGATGATATCTAAAATATATTTTTAAAGTGTTTACAAATTTTAAAGTTAGAGTGATTCAAGGTGAAGGTTTGTGTACAGCATACGAAATTTATGGGAAAATTCCACATTTTTTTTTTTCATTTATAATATTAAAAATTTAAGTATTTGAATGTAAGGGTTAAGATGTAACTGTATAAAATAAATAACAATTGCAGGTGATCGTTTTAGAGCCTTTTCAGATTTTCACCTAGCTGCTTTAGTTCTTATACAATTTACGTACCTAAATTTTTGCTGACCTGAACACGCATATATTTAAATATGCCTATTATTACATAAGATATCATACTAAAGAAAACTATCATGCCGAAGTTTGAGACATTGTGTTCTATTTTGTGGACTGATGCTACAAAGGGACCTGATAGAATTAAGGCCATTAAGAAAATTTATTAAGGCTACACACAACTCCAGAGTTGATGTCACTGGTCCTGCAAAACTGGAAAAAATTTTAAAATAGTTTGATCAAAAAAAATGAAATCAGTTCGTGGAAACAAAAATACTTTTAAATAAAGTATTTCACTTGGATGGATACTGTTGCGAAATTCTCAACCTATATCGCATTAGATGGAGCTCCCTGCAATACTTATGATGATTTATGTTTGAAGTCCAAGAAAAAAAGGTTAACAGCATAGCTATTCCGAAATATCAGTCAAATGTTACGGAGGAAGATGCTATTGCTCTGATGTTGGGAATGAGAATAAGCAGAAATAAGTACCTAATTTTGAGAAAAGCTTTACTTGAGAAAGAACATGAAATATTACCATCATATAAGTCTATTCAAGAATAAAAAAGAGATTATGCCATCTCCAAAAACAGTTTTCTTTGCTAGAAAATACGGCGTCAGGAATTATTTCAGATTTTTCTACTGACCAACTAGAAAAGGTTAAAAACTGCGATGTAGTACTAATGTGTAAGTGGGGATGTGAGGCTTCAAAAAATTTTGTATACCAATTTATTTTGAGTATGTGAAGGAACCAATTACTACAACAAAAAATTAGTCGAGCATATCAAAGAAAAAATAACATAATTCGAAGTAGTACCTACAAAAATAAAAGAATATTGTGTTAACATAACCTTTCAACTGTTTAACAATGGCTGATGGAAAAGTTAGTAAAGCTATAACTAACACATCTTCTAAGTTAAAATTTTGCATTTATGGTGAAAAGAAGTCGGAATTCTCAGATAAAAAAAAATAACCAAGGTAGTTAACCATGAAGTTCTAGCTTTCGAAATATCCCCCCTTCATGCTAGAAGACGATTTTTGGAGCATTTTCTGGATATTGTATACGACTTAAAATACAGAAGTACAGCAGAAAATTTAATAAAAAAACAATGAACTAAGAGCTTTTGAGAAATGTAGAATCCAGGAAAAGTAAGAGTACAAACGGAGTTAATAATCGATAAGCCTCTTCGTAGTGGGGGAAACACAAGCGATGGAAATGCTGCAAGAAATTTTTTGGGGATTTTGAAAATACTTCAAGCATAACTAGATTTGAAAAAAAAAGTTGCTAAGAATGAAAATATCTCAGCTACCCATCTATATCCGTGGAGGGATCTGAAGCTCACAGTACATAAAATATTATGTCATGGTAAAACAATTATAGAATCGAATATTCTTCCTCTTGAAGAAGTAACAGCAGAAGCTCAAGAAGTAAGAAACTGCGACTTCAAGTATATTTAATTCTTCAGTTCTCGAAAATGTTCTAGGCAGTCACAAAATGAAGACATCTTCTATAGCCTATTGTTATCTTCCGATCCTGTACTCTCATCAATAAGAAAACGTTGGATTAGTTATTTGACTTCTTCACCTTCTAAAAGAATTAAAGGATTATCTTTTAGGCATGTTTCATAATATGACAGATAATTTTATCGAAAGTAAATAATAATTTTAAGAAAATAAAGAACACTTTTACAGAATATTCATATATAAAGAAACCAAAAAAGCTTTTTACTATCTACAGTTTTTAAAAACGATTGTTAATTTAAGAATTGCCTCTTAGTTACCCTTTTTCCACGAATAATTGTTCAAAATTATAAAACTGAGATACATATTGATACGCTAAAATTTGAGGACACATTTTTTTGCACGTAAGAATAATATTGCGAAGAATCTTTTTTATTTGATAAGAAATTGCATCATCTAAAAAAGTAAAATTTTATAACAAAATTTTAAATTATTTGGTTGATCTCTAAGAAAAGTTGTTTTAAAAACGTTCCAATTCGAAGAAAGTAATAATATGAAACATGCAATAACACGTAAACCTGGTCAGCATAAATAAAATGGTAATTAATCTCTAACAGTAAAGTGAAGGGAATCCCACAATTTCCAAAGTAGAAACCAAAAATCCCAAGTCTACATATGGACTAGGGCTCACGAAATACTTTCAACAATAATTCGAAGTATATATAGTTTTTTTACACCAGCTTTGGGATTTTAGAACGTAGAGTCTAAATTCAAAATTTCAATGTAAAATAGGTCAAAATGAAGAACCTCCACCTTCTGCAAGATTTATCAGTTATATACGAATGTTGGTTTAAACGTACACAGGGACAGTTCGCCATAACAAAAATAATTTTTTTACAAATTCCTTCCCTTTCCATTTTTAGGCTGAAATACACAAAAATTTAATAGTTTTAGAGGCTTAATCGTCAAATTTTTCCAAAGTATTTTAAATTTTGCTTGCTAAGTACGGTAAAAAATTTAAAAAAATTGATAGAAAATTGTACCCAATACTTTACAAAAACAGGACCCTGATCGAAAAACTAAAAAATTTAATTTTTAATGCAGAACATGTATAACTTTGAAAAATCAGACAAAAATTGAAGAAAAGCCAAGCATTAGAAACATTTGCAGGTGCAAGTTACCCAACTTTGAGACCACATCCCTCGGAAGTCGATGGTACCAAAAAACTTAAGTTAAAATAGGTTCCGGGTTTAATCGGGCAAGCTGTTCACAAATGGCGGAGTTATTTTTAAAATATTTTGATTCTGCCCCACTGTGCAGTGTGCCGCCATAACTCAGTCATATTTGGATCGATCTAGGCAATTTCTTTTTTACTTGGAAGGTGATTCCTATAGATTGGACCCAGATACTGCGTGTTACTATAGCTGTCAATGGTAAAAAGTAATACAAAGGTAAATCTCTAAATTGAACAGTGTCCCTATAGGTAACGTAAATTGACCAATACGGACCAATCTTTTGAACAGTTATAGAAATTCTTTTGCTATAACTGTTAAAATAATAAGTAAATATAATCAAAATTATAAAGTTGAGGGTGTTCCAAAATTCATTTAATTTGATCGAGGTCTTCGGGAGTGTACAGAAATTCCAGAGGCTTATTATTTCCTACATTAAGAAAGCAAGGCACAGCGCATGCGCATTTATGCTTTCTTCAAAACATTATTAGTTGAATTTGGATATTCCTCGTTTTCTTATATACAAAAAATTAGTTGGTTAAATTGATGATATTTACAATGTGCACAACACAACTTAAAAAGATGCGAAAAACGCTGATTACGGATGTAATCTTGGTAATTATCACAAATAAATGATTAGAATCACCGATATTGACTATTGGGGGTGAAAGAACGCCTATATGGCTATTTCGCTATCACTCACTTAGCTCTTCAAGCGAAATTTATTGTCCTGTTTGGACAATAAAGTGTAAAACAAATGCATATTGTAGAAACAACAAAAGAAATTTAGATATACCTTTTTCTACACTATAGTCACCCAGATTTTTTGCGAAGGGATTTAAAATTTTCTGGACAACGTTTTGATCAGAAGCTTTTGTGCTACAATGCTGAATATTAAGCTCTAAGGTTGTCATCACTTACCAGGAAGTTCTCTGAGGTTCGTGCGCTTTCTAGAAATTTTACAGCCATTTTCACAATGAAGCCATCTTCGCAACCAAAATCAATCGCGTCGTAGATTGACCTACATGATAGCCTGCGACATTCGCTTTTTGGTTCTAAATATAGCTTCAAGCCGAGGCAAGCAACCGAAATCAAGCCTCTCCATCTGGTGAAAAGAAATCCCAAACCCAGCTGGAAAGACATAGGAGATGACAGGATGTCGATACACTAAAGGACATACTCTCCTATCAAGACCTCCCATACGCACCAAAACACTCTAACGTAAAGAGTAGCTCCGTTTGGCTTTTTCGAGAGTATCGACAATGTGCCAATAGCTCTCTTTGAAGGTTACACCTAGGTTTTAGAGCCTGTCAGAAGGCCTAATCAGTTCTCGTCCAATAGTCAAAAATCTTACGTATGGTCTAAAACATTAAGGCCACGGTCTTTGCAACGTTTAAATACTAATTGTAGAGCTCTGTAAACAGTTTTAAAAATTTTCCATCTACAAAAGCAAAATGTGCTGTATTTTTTCTGTGAAACGTTCTAAAAAAAATGTTCTATCTCATTGTCTAAATCATTTTTGGTACATATTTTTCGAGTTAAACACTTGAAGCACTTCTTACGATGGAACAAAAGTTTCACAACAATTTGTATTATTTTTAAAATGTGTATTAATTCTCAATAATCAATTTTTTTAATTTACGGAGACACTTATTAGTTATAACATCTGACAATGTTTTTTGTTATCATACTAGGAAATTTATACATAGCAAAAAATAAAATTTATTCAATACCAGTAAAATTACAACAACCAAAAACATGATTTTTAAAAACCTAAAAAAAAACTTCTCTAAGTTCTCAAACTGAAATTTTCATTACCATTTTTAAAATAAAATCCCCGATTTGGAGATAAATCCCCCTGCGTTGTCGAAAGTCCACTTCTAAATCTTTTAAAATTTCCTTGTGAATAATTACGTCATTTATCGTGGACAGTGAAAAGAATTCAAACAGCTTTCCAAAGGCAGCAAAAAGGGTCTATAGCTGCTTCCACATGTACCAGAATCCGATCTGGGATTCAGTATTGGAACAACGAGGGGCGATCTCCACGCCCTCGGAAAATAACCAACAATAAAAGCACTGATTAAAACTATAGCTAGATCAAATTTTGTATAGAAAACCTGAGTGCCTTATATCAAAAGCCAAAAATGCCGATAAATAATTTTGACACGCATTTTAGAATTCATGTATAACTTACATGACATTTGTCAAGCAAAAATTACAATCATCACCTTAAAGGATCATTTTAAATAAATTTTTTTTTTCTGTGTATAAAAGTTTCTTAGAAGGAGCAATAGACCTCAATCTAAAAAACAGGAGCCAAAAGTAAATAAGTTTTTATTTAGTTTTATTATTTTATTTGTTTTGATTTATTTATACGAACCTTACGGGAGCCAATGGGACTCAGTGGGTATCTACACGATTTGAGGTTGGTCAATTATTTAATACATATCGTTACGCTTTTCCCGTTTAGGCAAACATACGGATTCTTTTTGATTGCAAATACCACCACTGTGGCACATTATAAATTCCATATTTCTTACTATGTGGCTCTATCGCTGGATATACTTCTTAAGCCTATGGTCTCTGGCTTACGACACAAGCGTTATTCTGAAGGTAGCCATCCAAGCTACATTACTATGTTACCTCGGTGAAACTTCTTCTGTCTTACAGCACGAACCTCTGCCAACGCAACTGTGGAGGTTGCTCAACTTGTGAAAGACTTTAACTTAAATTCATTAATTGACTAACACTGTATAAAAAACCTAATACTCGTATGTATTTTATAATTTTAGATGAAGCTAAGAGATCTTTTAAGTCGGTTTTTCTAAATATTAGTTCCAGTAAATGTGGTGCCGCCAGTCAGAGTACGAGTAAATAAGCCGTAGTCATACAGGACATTTTCAAAATGCTACCATATATTTTATATACTACATAAGTATGTTTGTATGTGTATAGTAATTCATGTTTCTTTTTTTCGCGTTCTTAATTGTTAATATTTTAAATTTTAAATAAATCCTATATGAACTTTAAAGTACACAAACGATTCCGAAAAATACCATGTTGACAAAATTTATGTTAAAAACACAGGGAAACTCTAGCTGCAAAAAACTGAATGTTAAGCGGCTATTTTTTTTTATTAGTTTATTATTTATTGTATCTTCAATATATTTGAACTAACAATAATTACTCATATCTTAAGTGTAAAATATAAATAAATATACTTATTAAGTCCAGCCAGTACTAGACAAAAAAATTATATTTTTAACGGTGGTAACGGACGTTCATTTAATATGTTGCGTGCCAGTGGGTGCGTTTCAAGCTTCTGTACGTAAGTAACTGCATATTTCGCTATTTTTGCTTTAACTGTTGGCGAGTTTAGATTTTTGTGGATGTTCAACTTTTTTATATACCAGGGAGCAACTGTGATCATTCGTAAAATATTCTTTTGACGCCTTTGAATTTTTTCTACATTTGTAGCTGAGGTAGTGCCCCGTAACTAGATCCCATAGTACCAGATTGGTATTAGAATTGACTTGTACAGTAGAAGTTCGCAAACAAAGTGGAGGGTAGAGTTTCAGCCGATTAGCCAGTTAAGTTAGAGTGCTGTTAACTTCATTGTGTTAACTTTGCTTCTGTGTGCCTTTTCCAGGTAAGGCGCCGGTCAAGGTGTAAGCCTAAGTATTTGACGTCTGAAAGCTGGTGTATCATTTGCTTATTTATGTGATTCGATTGGCATGATTCCCTACGCAGTGTGAAAGTTATATGAGTACATTTTTGTTTATTCACCTTTATTCTCTAATTTTTCAAATAGAGAATGTGGTCCTGTAAATACTTTGTCGCTACTTGAGCGCTTTTGTGAATGCTTAAAAAAGATGTATCATGAGCAAATCTCGATGTGTGGACTCGGTTGGTAGTTGGCATATCCGAAGTATACAACAAATATAGAATTGGTCCCAATATACTACCTTGGGTAACTCTGGCTTCAATTGGCTGAACAGTATTTTCTTTCTTCAAAAATCTTTTTAAATACATTTTACTTATCTGTGTGTTTGTTGGATCGTACTATGTTGTTTTCTAAATCCGAATTGATAGTTCGGAATACATATTTTCGCGCTCAGAATAGGGTTTATCTTGATTATTAAAATTCTCTCAAACAGCTTTGATGTATTTGATAATGATGTGTTTGTGTCGTATTTTCCTGGCTTAGGAATAATAGTTATCAAAGAGATCTTCCATTCTATGGGAAAGTACTCAAGACGTAAGATAGCATTAAAAACGAAAAGAATAATTTTTCGAGCTATTATTAATAATAACAAAAAATAACTATATTTTAAGCAAAATTATGAATAAAATTTATTTATTTATAATTATTGAATAAAATTAGAATCTTTGTATAAAAATATGCTTTGTGCTCAAGCTAATTGGGCCTACAAACTTAAGGTAAAATACCAATTGAAGGCAAATGGATGCTCTCTCTAGGGAAAAAATTTGCATTACCTACTGGCAGACGAAATTTCTCTCCAATAGATATTATTGCAGACGTTGAACAATGCATACAAGCAATTGATGATAAGGAAAATAAAGCTAAGGATATAGCAAGGACAAAATTAGCTAACAATATAACATCGTTAAGGCGAAAAATCAGCAACACCACAAAGGAAAAGTTTATTCTAAAATCTTTTTACGTAACAAACGAATTTTTTAAAAAACACAATGACGTAGTAATTGTACAAGCTGACAAAGGAAATAAAACTGTGACAATGTATAAAAATGACTATGAGCAAAAGATGGCGGCAATTTAAGAAGATAAGAATACATATGGATTAATAAGAACTGACCCGACTGCGAAACTACAAAAAATTAACAATAATATCGTATCAGACCTTTTTAAAAATGGCATTATTGACAATTGGCAAAAAAGAAAGCTGTTATGTTCTGCAGCTACCGCACCAAGGATATATGGATTACCTAAAATCCACAAAGACGGAACCCCACTAAGACCGATAGTATCTTCAACACAAGTGCCATGCTATTATTTATCCAAATTTGTTGGAAATATCTTAAAAAATGTAACTTCTAAAAAATATAACATTAAAAATTCAATTGAATTAAAAAGGCAATACAAATTGGAGAGAAAGATATTTTAGTTTCATTTGATGTTATTTCCTTATTTACCAACATTCCGGTTCACAGTGCCATCAAAAATATTATGAAAAAATGGGATATAATAAAAACTGTCACGACCATTAGCAGACCCAAATTTTAGGAAATTTTGAAGTTTTCTCTAAGTGATAACAATTATTTTGTTTATAAAGAAAAATTGTATAACCAGATTTATGGAATGCCAATGGGAAATCCACTTTCACTAACTATAGCTGACATAGTTTTAGATAGTTTACTTGACGATGCCTTAATGGAACTAAAAAATAAAAATATAGAAATAAAATACATAGCCAAATATGTAGATGACATCCTTGCTATTATAAATATTGACGATCAAAATGAAATCTTCAGAACATTTAACAATCATCACCCCAAATTAAAATTTACTGTGGAGATTGAAGAGCAGAAAAAAATCACATATTTGGATGCTAAATTGATAAGATCATCAGATAAAATTATTTTTGATTGGTATTCAAAGGAAACAGCATCCGGCAGATTAATGAATTATAATACAACACAACCAAAGAACCAGATTATTAACACAGCAAAGAGCTTTATAGAAAGAGTCTTAAAAATCAGCGACAAACAGTTCCATAATAATAATATACAGAAAATTTATTATATATTATATAACAAGTTTTCCTAATGGCCTTATAAGAAAGTTAATAAACACAGTAAAACACCGAGTTGAAAACAAAACATCAAATAAAACAATAGATAATGATAAGAGAAGTCGTACTTTTTATAGTGTAAAATACATTCCTGGCTTAACAGACAACAGAAATATACGTAACATAATTACAAATAACAACAACATTTGTTTTGCCTATAAACCCAACAACACAATAAATACAATATTTACGAAAATTAAGGCGCTAATTAATAAGCAACAACAAAATAACATTGTTTACGAAATACCATGTAGGGGTAATGGGACAACAAAATGCAATTTAATATATATAGGAACAACAAAGAGAACTTTGTCAACAAGAATAGCTGAGCATCAAGCTGACATTACTAAAAGAAAGAGGACAACTGCATTGGCTCAACATATACAAAAAACAGGTCACACAGCTGACTTTGACAAAGTTAAAATATTGGATAAAGAGAAAGTGGAGAGAAAGAGATATATTAAAGAAAGCTTGCACATCCAAAAGAAGATAGAAAATACAATGAATTTGAAAGAGGACACCGACAACATCAATGCAAGCTATAGAGTCGCTATTAGCTGATCTTCGACGTATACTTATGGGTTTTTTTGTTTTTGGAAATTTGTTGTAATTGTTTTTATGTTTCTGTTTTGTTTTAGTAAAATATGTAATTTAAATGAATAACGTTTTTAAAATTGTAAGTAAAAAAATAATGATTTAAATGTGTATTTATGTTGTAATATTCTAATGTTTTTATATTTCATAATTTTAATTTAATAAATTATAGACAACAACCCTTGAAAAAGTCGACAAACAATCGACGAAACGTCGGGTGAAATTTGTAATTAAAAATTGTTTTAATTACCTTAAGTTTGTAGGCCCAATTAGCTTGAGCACAAAGCATATTTTTTACAAAAACCAGAAAAATTGTAACCAACAAAAAGTATTCTCATTATTCTAACTGAGCACCTAACATGGCTAAGCGCAGCATTATAAACTCTTAGCAGCCTGCTTTCACAAAATTCATTGTGTACGCTTCCAGGGATATAGAACAGATAAAGTAAATAAATAACCTCTTATATTGATTTATTTCAAAATATTTTAGCTTTTTATTCTTGTTTAAGCCTGTGTATATTAAAGGTGACATTTTTATGTATATCTGCTTATGAGTGCATATAAGATATTTTCAACCGAGCAAACAAAGAAGCAATAGATAAAATCATGTGCTTAACATGGCTATAATATTATTGTAAAAAGGAAATTTATTTGCATTCATCTCAATAAAAACTATTTAGATAAGTTGATTCTAATAAATCCTATAGGGGATAACTAAATCCCACCTAGGAAAGTTAGTTATGTAAAAGAATGTCACGAAGAATTGTGCACTATGAGAAAGAAGTGAAGACACTAAAAAAATAATTAAAAAAAAAGAAACTAGGATATGAACTTTAAATATAGGAGAGAGCAAAAAATCAAAAAGTCAGAGCCAGGAAAAGTATTGGATAATATTGAACAAGTTCGATTGCTTTCCTTAATCTAATATATATGATTCGTTAAAATGGCTTAAAATTCCAATTTCATTTGTTTAATTTAAAATAGGTTAAAACAGTAATATAAAGGAGTCAAAAAAAATAGTTTTGAATTCTTAATATTTATGTGTTTTTGTGAACAATTTCGGTCGAAACGACAATATGTTGCTAAGAATCTAGCTTCATTCTTAAAATTCCATGATGCCATTTGTTTTTCAAAAAAGATTATTGGTAAGTTTTTGACTAACACTTAGCGCTTATGGTTGCCAACTCTGCTTTGAATCTTGCCTTTCTACAACTAATGCACTGCTATAGATACATACTTTACATCATATTTAAAAATCGGTCGTCCAAAATACACGCGTCGTCCAAAAGACACGATCAAGCTGGTCAATGGGACGCAAAACGTTCCACTTTATTAAGTATTTAAGAGAAAACTAAAATTTAAAGAGAGTACCAATAACGCTGTTTTAAACGCTTTGGAAAATATCATCACCCAAAGATAACCACATTCAGTCGCGTACTTTGTAATTGCATTCGACGATATAACTCAGATTTTGTCATCGAATAAAATCGATCACTTCCTCAATTTTTAATAAGAAAAAAGGAAACGTTTGCTTAAATGCAGATAACACAACTGCCACAAAGTAAATAACATTCAAATGCCACTGTAATTACCTAAAAAAATAACTAAAATAGGAGACTACATGTTTTCAAGGTTTCTGGCACTAACAGAAAAGTTTGATTCATACTAACACACGCTAAGGATTTTTTAGGCTGTACTGTTATTTATAATAATACCAGTACATTGCAAAGCGGCTAAGTCTTACTCGAAAAAAATTAAAGAAAAAATTCTGTACGCATCTCTCAGAATCAGGATAAGGTCATTTCGAACAACACCATCTACGCGCAGAAGCTGAAGTAGAAAGTATTATTTACTTAAAGAACTGTCCTTTGAAAGCGTATAGTATATTTTGAAGAGAGGAAGGCAGAACAAAAATTTCCATTAACACTCTCCCATCATTATAAACTAGCTTAAAATTTAGGCCTTGGAAAATGCATTAAAACAACATAAAATTTTGCTCCCTGGGTTTCAAAATCAAAAAAATTTCAAAAACTATCTAGTTTTTCATAACAAAACCACCATGGTGAACAACAAATATTTACCGAAATTTCTACAAAAATGAAAGCAATTCATATTCACAAATAGTAAAAAAAAATAACATGCCGGTGTTAAAATCGCCATCCTCCATTATTGGATCTCTACTCTCTAGTTCTAAAATTTTTAAAGCAGATAGAAATGCTGCCTTAAGAGCCTAAATGTCCATAAGAGTATTAACAAAAAAATTGTACTTTCTGCTAACAGCGTATCAGTTTAGGTAGCGGTCAAAACTTTAAATAATTAAAATTATTTTTTTTTTCTATTCGATGTATACCTATCCAAATCTAAAATAAGGATTTCTCAGAAATATAACCTTTACTCATCTTCGTCTTGCACATATACAACTTACTCATCATCATTTTATATCAGGAGCTCCTAAATCTTCTTCTGCAACAACTCGCCATTTACTATTATCCACCTTTTGAGAACACTTACACCACCTGATGACTTCAATTATCTTCTAAAAATCCCATCTGAACAAAATATAAATAAAACCAATGAGTTTCTGTGCTATTAAAATATCATACTTAAAATCATAAATCTTCAAGTTGTAATATTTAAAAACAATTAAAGAAGTGCGAGATGGATTATCAGCGGAGTCTGTAGGGTATGTTGTGGATTGGTCTCACCTCATGTGTGGCAATTTTGCTTATAATCTAATGCGTTAAGCCAAAAATGAGCCTCAGTTACTAACTGCTCTAAAACACAATCGGCAAAAGAACGACGCAAACAATGGACTCGTGGCTTTAATACCAGCACTAGCTGCATCTTATACGGGTGTAGGCCAAGATCTTTGTGCAAAGTTTTTCACTTAGTCGACGGACAGAGCCCAATTCCTGCGACCGACGACGACAAATCGATAAATTTGATTTTTCCTTCACACTTTTGTTTACAGCAGAGATATTCTCTTCAGTAGGCACGCTGGTGTTATTGCACCCTCTAGGTAGTATGTAATACGTCTACAAGTAGCTCGAATTGATTATAGATTTTCAAAGTAAACTTGGATGATTTGACAGCGTTGTTCAGGCGTGAGTCTATTTATAATGATTTGCCAGAGTTTACTGATAGTAATAAGAAAAAAATTTACATTAAAAATTTAATTTTTAGTGATATATTTTATAATTTTAAGTTCTATCCTGCTTAAAAAAACACCCTTTAAACTCTTCAAAAATTTTACTCTGAAATATTTTCATTTCGGCAAAAAAAAGATGCGAAGAACAAACTGGACATCTTAAAAAAAGTGCCCTGGAACATAATAATAAATTTACACAATAGTCATATTGATATTGCTTTTTAAATGTACTTCTTAATCATTAAAAAAATTTTTTTAAACATATATATTCTAAATGATCTTTAAAATTTAATTCATTATCATTTAGAAACTGCAGATATTTAATATTTTTTACTTCTTTTATTATCACATAATTTATTTTGAAAATTATTTCATTGTTTATATTGATTTCCATTATCTTTGTTTTATTTTTATTTTGTTTTAGTTTATTCATTTTTAACCAACTGTTTATTTTATCCATATCCCATTGTAGATTTTCATAACATATTCATCTGTTGATGCTTCTAAAAAAATTAGAGTATCATCTGCGTAAAGAACTTTTTCTATATCGTTTATATAAATATATAAAACAAAAGCGCCCGCAGAATTGAGCCTTGAGGCACACCAAAGTTATTTTCAATTTCTATTGATTTTGCATTATTAACTTTTGTTATTTGGTTTCTGTTAGTTAGATATGACTGAAACCATTTTAGTATATTATCCTGTATACCAACATGTATAGTTTTTTTTTTTATAAAATATCTCGATCTGTTGTTTTGAATGCTCTTTTAAAATCCAGAAACATTGCTTCAATTTTATTATTTTTTCATAAACTTACATCTGTTTATAACATAATTTACTCCAGTCTCAAATGAGTGTTTTTTCGGAAACCTTATTGATATTTTGAAAGAATTTTATGTTTTTCAATATACTCTTCCAATTCATTTTTTACAATTTTCTCTAGGATTTTCTCACAAGTTTTTAGCTCATTTATAGGTCGGAATTCTTCGCATTTAATTATATTTTTTACTTTTTTCAATAGGTGTAATTATGGATTCCTTCCAGTTGTTTGGAAATGTTTCAGTTTCTAATGATTTATTACTTATATAAAGTAGTTTATTGCCTATTCAGTCTCAGTAGTCTTATATTATTTTATGATTTATTTTATTGTAGTCAGAATTTTTATTTAAATCTTTACATGTAATTTTTATTCTTGTAGATTTATTGCACGAAATTTAAATTTAATGTTTATCATGGATATTTGATTTTCATATTACACGTAGTCAATGGAATTGTTTATTTCTTTAATACTATCCACAAAATAATTATTAAAAGTATTGGCTATTTGTATATTATCTTTATATTCTATATTTTTAAATATTAGTTTTTATCATAGATTTGGGGTTTCTTAGCACAAGTTACTCTATTTTGTTCCACGTTTTTGGTTATTAGTATTATTTATGTTATTATCGATATATTTATTTTTTTCTTTCTCAATATGTCAACTTTATATATATTTCTTATTGTTTTATAGCTGTTCCCTGTATATAAAAATGTTTTCTCTTTTCATAGTTCTAAGTTCATTACTAAAGATTTTATTCTTATTACTATAGTTTTAATTGATTTTCTTTTTTAAAGTAAACTTTTTTTTATTGTATTTTCTAGGCTTTCATCGAGATTTTTTGAACATTGGTCTAGATTATTTATTTCACTACATTCTATTATTGCACTAAGTTCGTTTCTCAAATTGTTTTTATTATATTTAAATATTTCCACTTCTGCAACTCCATCATTATAAATGTTTTCATTGTCGATACAAATATCAATAAATTCGTTATCTGCTATTTTGTTATTTGTTTGAAGACCTTATTGTTTAAGATACTTTCCAAATTAGTTCCATAAAAATGTTTCATCCAATTTAAATTGAAAGCACCTACTATCATTATGTCACAGTTTAATTCGCATATTTCTTCCATGATATCTTTAAAATCACTAAAAAAATCGGTTTTTTGACTACTTGGCGATCTATATACAACTGTTATTAAAAATGATGTTTTGTCCTATTTTGCTTTATGAACACTTATACAGGGTTTTTTTTTTGTTTTATTTTTTGCTTTATATATTCTTATATCTTCGTGATGCTCCAAATTTTTTTGAAGTAAATAGTTGATAATGTGCTATATTATTGAAAATGGAGTTAGATAATATGCTATATTATTGAAAATATTTCAATTCAATTTCAGATTCACTCACAGCCTCGCTACGATGCGTTTTAGACAAAATTATAAAATCTGACTTTTTTTCTTCAATGACTAATTGTAGTTTAATTAAATTATTATTAATTAGTCCTTGTATGTTGGTATATATATTACATATTCTGGGTTTAGTATACATGATGAGGATATATTAAGACTTTTCGCTCTCGAGTTAAGGTTGATATTTATAATTGTGGGTCTTTATTATTGGCCATGCCCTGCTGAATTTTCCATACTCATCTTATTCGCGTTTAAACAAAATACTGTCATAAATTAAAAATATGTATATACAGTAGCTCCAAGCGAAACTCGTACACTTTAGACTAATTTTTAAACTATCTTTTAACATTAAGTAAGAAGCTCTTAACAAATAATACTGTATTCATTTTATTAGTTCATTTTATAACAAATTTAACAAAACATAAAAACTTTAAATTATTATTCAATAAACAATTTTTTTAATAAAAACATAAAATAATAGTAATTTCTGTGACAAAGCCAAACTCGTACACCACACTTTAATCAAATATTATTTTGTTGGTTTTAAATATTAATATTTGGTGTGCATGCCTTTATTTTTTTAAACAAAAGTTTTCACCAGGACAAAATTTCTGCTTACAAACTGGCAAACTTTCTTTTAAAATGTTGATATACATATGCTGATCCATGATACCACCGATAAAGTGTAAAACACCGGGCCCAGATTCAGAAAATGATCCCCAAATAATTACTCACCCACCACTGTGCTTAACTGTTGGTTTCATGTTTTTGGCAAGCAACTCCTCATTGGATTTTTTCCATACATAAGGTCTTCCATCTGAACCAAACAAGTTAAATTTGCTTTCATCTGTGAATAATACCTGCTTCCAAAATGAAAAACATTTGTTTCATGTTCCTTGGCGAATCGTTACCTTATCTTTTGATTTCTCTTATTAATCAGAGGTTTAACTCTTGTCCTTATACAATTGAAATTAACATTTTTAATATGTTTCTTATGGTCTATGGGCAACATTTTTTCCCTAAGTCTTTTTCAACAATTTCTACGAGTTTCGGAGCACTTAAAAATGGGTTGTTTTTTATTTGACATAAAATATATTGCTCGTCTCCAGCAGAGAAAATTTTTTATTTGCACTTTTCTTATTGTTCGCAATCCTCTCTTCCATTTTATACCTTTTTATAATATATTGCACTGTTGATCGGCTTCTATCAACTGACTTAGATTTATTTCGCAGCGATTTATTCATATTATGATGTTGAATTATTAATTTTCTTACTTCGACAGAAGTTTGTCCTCTCTGTCTACCCATTTTTTTCTCTTTTGTAACTCTTTCAAACAAAAAATCAAATAAATGACAATAAAAAAGGTAATAATGGGAAAACTCCCTAATTTTTTTAATTATTTTTACGAAATATCCCGAAGTTAGATGCAAATTAAAAGAATGTTGCCAAATTAAATAAGACTGTACGAGTTTGGCTTTGGCGTCGAAAGTTTGCACTTTTTAAAATATTTATCTGTATTTTAATAAATAAATTTATATTCAAAATTTCGTTTCTGATATTTAATTAAGTACATAGTTTTGTACTAAAATTAAGTAAATTTATTTTATTAGCCTATTTAGTTTTATACATATAACATAAAGAAATTTGTTTTCATAGGTGTACGAGTTTCGCTTGGAGCTACTGTATTTAGCTTTATTTATGTCTTATTAAATCCTTTCTTCTTTTTTTTTATCGGAAATGACAATTAAAAACCACATAAGAGAGCAGCGTTCATTGCACAAACTACCAAGAATTTGTAAGTTGCCCCGATTCATTAGATGATTAGATCCGGTTAAGAAGGGGTATATCTTCTTGGACAATCATTGAAGTGAAGTTCTAAATGACAGTAGCATCTAGTTGTGAAAATTTAGTTTTTTCTGGCACTAAGTACAATTATTTAACTATAATAATTAGATGTTACATGCTGCGACATTTCAAAATTCGTTTCATTATTCAAATTTAATTTATTTTCTCTACTTTAAACTCAAAAAACAAAACGATAATTTATTTTCGTTTTATACGCGGGCACTTGCAGGGATGAGCTTAATAGTTTTAAACGGAATAATAGAACATTTAATTAAAGGTTAATTAATTGATTAATTTAATGTTTCCTTTTATCAATTTTTTTAATTTATTTTCAATTTTATGACTTTATTATAAAGGACTATATATATAAAAAGATTTTGTTTCTTTTTTCTTTCTTTTTGTTTATAAATTTTACTTATACTCTTTGTGCTTTAAATACACAAAATGTATAAAAGGAAAGAATAATAAATTTAAAGTATCAAAACCCAAATGTTGTTATTTTTATTAGGATATTTATTTGACCCTAAACAATTTTTGTCCATAAAAATTCAATTTTCAGCTACTTACTTAAATGAAGCACGTAAAGCTCTCTCCCTTACATATGAGAATAGTGTGTCTGTCGCATATACTAAAACAGCCAAGAAATGTTTTATTTACAACACTTGTGCGAAACAACTAACAATTTTTTGTTTTCTGAGTGCCCCCAAGGTTAAGAAATGAATACTAAATGACCTTTATCTATTTTTTGTGTATCCCTACACTGGATGATAAAATCAAAGGCAAATTGTGTATTTCATTTGAAATGTTACTATTAGAATAATACAGAGAACGCCAGCCATAAAACGTATGGCTGGGTTTTATTGTAATGACCTCTAATAATTTTTATCCAGAGAATGTTAAAAACGACTGTCTTTACTTTACAAAGTCAGGTTTGTAATTGTTTAAACCGACGAACTACGATTTGTTTAAAGGATTTTCTTTTTGAAATGAGTACAAATAAAAATGAGTAGAAACAAAAATAACTAAAAACAAACAGATTAAGAATCAATAAGCTCTTTGACTTCCTCCTCTTCTATATTATAGAACCGGGATTTTAAATCGCATAAATAAAGCAGTGGATTATATTATTCGATTTAGACCAATTATACGTAACATTGAATCTGAAATAACTGTTGGTACATAGCGTTCGAAAGCACTTTTTAAATTGGCAAATGACTGTTTATATTTTAGTCTCATATTTAAATGAGAGTTTTTACAACCGTTTGCGTACTTAATCGGTTGCTCCCTGTGTTTTAATACACAAAGCACAATAGGCTGATTTCAATAACAACATTCAAAAAAGTTTGCTTGACAGAAGAGAGAACCAGTAACGATTTACAGTGCGTATATTTTACGGAATCACAGATATATATTGTAGATATTACAAATCGAATGATGAGCTCAGTATATACATATCGCTCATTTACTTCAAGACCGTAATAACGCAAAAAAAAAATCATTTCGATATAATCACAGTTTAAGTTTTTGACTCGTTCACACCGTCCATAATATATCAGGCTGCTTAAGTTCCCACCACAATTAGTAAAATGAATCGTGATTAAAAAGAAAACATTTAAAACAAAGTTTCCAAACATGAAATGAAATAACGACTTATTCTCTTAAAACGTGGAAAGTACAAAAGACATAACGATTAAACTTATACACAATATAAAGCATGAAATGGCCAACAATTCTTATTTTTAACTCTAAAATTTGAAATTTTAAGTTATGACATTGTTGAAGTGAATGAGCGATATGTATATCTTTTGGACTTATGGCGAAGGAAGGATATATAATAATATAAACAAAACAATAAAATAAAAATTTTAAGTAAATTATTTTGATTTTTAATTTTTTCCCAATCAGAATTTTAACCATCGATCTTATAAATGACCGATGGTTGATTTATTTTCGGCTTTTGGTTCATTTTTAATTGAATTTCTAAACATTTTTAGAAAGAAAAATTATTTACAAATATATGCGGACGTTTTCCAAAAAAAAAAAAAGAAAAACAAAAACAAAAATAATAAATGCTAGCATAATGAAATGCAACATTTTCTGAACCGCCACATCATTCATCAGACTTCTTCGCATATGTACGTCGTAATCATCATCTATTTAACCAACTAATCTTAATAATAATTTGGTGAGACAAAGTTCACATACAAAGCACTTCTTTGTCGTTCTATTTGTAACTCATCTTGTACATTTATTGTTGCTTTTGTTCTAACCTTCGGATAGCCACGAAATGCAATTTTTATTTTTAATTATTCATACTTGTTTGCTCACAACATTATAGATGTTGTTTCAATATCATATTGACTGTTAAGTATGAATGTAAATACGTTTAGAAATCAAATTAAAAATGAACCATTACACATGATAATACTAAAATTGGTATACTGCTAGATTGTTATGGTTGCAGCGTACAAGATACTGCCCTTCATTTTGCCTGTGTCTGATTTTAACTACGCTCTTTGCTATTAATCTCATTTAATGACAAACTTCAGCCTAACTAAAGAATAATACTTTTAATGTTATAGATAGTTCTAAAAAAGACAAAAATCACTTTATTTTAATAGCAACAGCCTTCGTCAGCTTTCTTTGCATCTTTCTACAAAGAAGCGATCAATTGCAAACTTTTCTATTTAGAGATAATGAGATAAAAGTAATTTATTTTTTTTTTTTTGTGTGTAAGCAGCTTAAACAAATAATAACAAGAAATATGTTCATATGAAAACAGTCTGTTTTCCTTCAATGTTTTTATTTTATAGAGTGGAAGGAATCCTTATAAACCCACATGCATACATACATGTAAATTTATTGCATAGGTACCCTTGATAATTCAAAACTAAATGAAGTATTATGAAACTCTCTTGCACACTCGCCTACTCAGTTTCTAGTGCCTAGAAATATTTTTGGTTCTTGATATCAGAAGTTTTTTAAGGGTTTCTTGCATGTATTCCTATGGCCATTATTACAGGGTGTCGTTATTAAAAGGTAGGATTTTCTTCCACCAATAAATAACTTTGCATTAATAAGACTTCCATTTTTTATTCTTTTTATTAGTAATAACAATATTTTAAAGCATTAAGTGAATATTTATAAATGCCAAGCCATTTATCGGTCCAACAAAATCCTGCCATTTATTAACGGCCAGTTGTAATAATGGTCCTTAATATTTTTGAAAGATAAAAAAAACCATCTAAATGTTAAAATAACTCGGTTTGATGTGTCGGACAATCTTATTTAAATACATATTGGACTATTTGTGTCCTTGCTGCTGCGAGTTTTTGGAACCACACGAAATCTAAATTTTAAGTAAGTTTGAAATTTGGTGTTTTGGTTTTCACATTGTTATTTTTACATATTTTATGTTTTAAAACCAATTTTTATAATAATCTTAAAAGCCTTAATTGTTAAAATAAAGCAAAATTCTGCAACAATAAATCTTATAGGTTATAATTTTAAAATATTGTTATATTTAGAAGGACTATAATTTTTAAGAAAAAGTTAATTTTTTTCGTAAGTGAAAACGGTATAGGCAAACAAATGTGAAAGCGTTCCTCTTTAAATTTGTGCTTGTGAATCGGCAGACAGAACACATACTTATGTAAATTTTAGCAAGTACCTTCGAATACGTACTTACTTAACAATTTCATGCACTGCATCTCGTGGTTTACACACTGAACTAACGACACTTGATAGATAAATAAAGTGCCTGAAGAAGAAATTATAAAAAATTGTTCTCTTTGTGTCTTGTGTCATAACTTGATAAATTGTATTTAATTTGTTAATAAGGCATTAAGTTAATTGAATTTGTTTCGCAATAAATGATATACTGTCGTCATATAAGCTACGTCTTAGAGCTAGTATAAGATTTCTAAGCAAAAATAGTGTGGTTTAAGGTGTTCATTAGGGTGGTGTCTGCTTAACGACAGGCAGATTACCTCCATTTTAACACGAAATTTTATTTGAGACATAAGCAACGATCATATAAATACAACCTTAGACATAACACACACAGCAATATTGATGCCAAAAAGCACATAGGACCGGCTCAGCGCTTACGTCCATAAGCAGCTCAACAAGACCAGATCGGGCACTCGCCTTAATGATTTGATAAAATCAGGTGATAGTCTTCAAATTGTGGTAGATTCACCCATAATGTATGTGAAAAATGCAATGTAGCCATATGCTAGAAATTTTTATCTTTGATCAGTTACCTCAGTGTTGCCTTAAAGCAGCATACCCTCTTTTTGTAAATTTATCTTCAATTAAAAAACATTTTTAAAAATCCAAAAATCCTTAAATACAAAAAATCGAACAAATCGGATTTCATTAGTGATAGTTTGTAATAAAGTATGTACATATAACATAATGTTTTTACTACAAAAAGATCAAATTTGGTTTATCAAGGTGAAAGTATTTGCAATGAAATAACATTGTAATGAACTAACATTTTTTCCACACATACTTTTATGAGGATCTTGATAATGCGAGTCTATTCTATCAAAGAATATTTGTTGCATATTTCAAGCAAAATTTTAGGGCTCCGTAGCTCTAAAAATAATAGGTTTCATAGGATTTATCACATTACATTTTCTCCATAAAATTACTTCTTTTGAACTCGGACAACATTTTATTTTATTTGGAGCTACTGGGTTAAAGTAGATTTATTCAAATAAATTAAAAAAATGTATTTAAATAGTAATGTCTTTTAAATGTAAACAGCTCGATATTGATTTCTTTTTTGCTTAGATATTATTGTTATTAAAATTATAATAAATCTTTAACTATACAGCTTGTTATAGAACTCGTTATTCAGATACATTTTATTTTATCTACGACAAAAATATACAAAACATTATTTTAAAAAAATTTTTAATTAAATTTCTTCTTACTGTAACTAAGAATCTTTCTTTGTACTAAAAAGTTTCTTTTTTTTTGCGTAAAATAAATATAAAGAGAGAAGCCATATTCGGTTTTCTCGTTAATTGAATCTTGGCTTTTAAAAGCACGGTGAGTTCCAAAACGTCATTTGCAATGCAACTTAACAAAGTTATGCATTCCTAAACGCAACCATGTAAACATTGACAATGTTACGCATCGCTAAATTTATAATAAAAGTTATAGATACGCAAATAAAAGCAAACTGTGTATCACTAATTTTGTTACTGCTTTGTTGATATTTTGTGCAAAATAAATTACAAACACATCAATCATGGCGAAAAGTTAGAAAATTTTCTTTTAAATTTAATTATTATTTAAACAGAATTTATTTATATCTTCAGGGACAAAAAGTGGACTTTTGAGTGGAAGCAGTTGTTGTTAACAACACGTTTGCAAAATGAAAGCGATTTTGCCTTTAAAAAAAAGAAAATTGTTTTATAGGTGAAGGTGCTCCGGGAAATTTAAACCATTGACTCGGACTTTTTATGTATTTTTGTACAATTTTATAATTGCTTAAGGTGTTTCGTCCAATAATCCCATCAAGTTTTTAAAGATTATATTTTTTATTGTTGACATCACCATCTTGAAAAAAAACAGATTGCAAAGAAGTATTTCTAAATGTAAAAAATTTGCAAAGTTTTTTTTACAAAGTAAACAACATAATTGGTTACTTTGTATTAAAACAATAGCAAAACCGCATCACTGCAATGTGTTTTGACGTTTTGGAACTCACTCGCACTAAGTATTAAATAATATTAAAAGTTGCTAGATAAAAACGTTAAATTGCTTAACCCTTTCGGGACGGAGTTTTATTTTGAAAACCAAATTATGTATGGTAAAATTTTTTTCATATTCTACAAGGTATAATAAAAGTATTATGTTCTCCATACTTAAAAATTTTAAATTCGTCCTTTTATCCTGGAACATATAATCCCAACAAGTATTTTCACAGGACATAAAATCCCAATCAGTGTTCTCCAGGAGCGATTGGAAATTAAAAAGATAACTAAAATATAAATATTATTAGATTTAGATAAAAGTTTGGATTTATTTTTAACATTTTAGGAATGCAATTAGGTATTTATTTGTGGAATGGCCCAAAACACTTGTAACATAAGGCGTTGTTACAACCTCAGAATATCATCTTTGTTCGCTTTTCTATGCCAATTGAAGAACAGCGGACACAGCGACAACGCTTCTCTTGCTCTACTGGCAAGTGGTCTCCAATATTAAGGCTATCCGTTTTTTGACGTTTGAGAGTTTTACCTCCCTGGCGATTGCATTGAAAATAAGGAAAATACGACAGTTTGAAAATTGCCGGGACGTATTATCCCAGTAGTCCCGAAAGGGTTAACTTATAGATTAGCGATTGAAGTTTTATTGTGTGTTTTTGAATAAAAATTTTTAAAAATTGTTATTAAACGAAAAGTGTTAATAATTATTTTAAACTTTAAACCTAAAATATGAACTTTTTATAAATAAAACCGCAAATCTGTATGGTTACGAAATTTAGCTCAAGTACTTATAAAAATGATCTCGCAGAAGTAGTTTAGAATAGACAACAGAACAACAGAAATTAAGTTACTTTTCAATTAAACTACTTTGTACTTCTGTTTATAAATACACATGTGTAAATGTGCTCCCTTAAAAACGAATCAGCTTTTTACCCTTTATTCCCAATTTCCGTTTATCTACATAAAAAGAGACACACACACAAAGTTGAGCAAAAATGTTTACAAATAAATATTTATGCGTTAATGGCACAAATAACTGTAGCATAAATTTAACAAATATAATTTTTACTGAACTAAGGTCGTGAGTAATTTTTTATTTGTATTATGACACTTATCCGGCATATGGTTTTAATATTCAACTAAAATAAAGAAGGGACATGAATATAAACGAGTGATATGAATACGAGCAGTAAACATTCATCCACGTATGTGTTGTTTATGAGCTAGGAAGATTCTAAGTATTTAATGATACCTTGAATATTTAGTTTGTAATAAAGAATAATTTTTAGATTAACTAAACGTTTATCCATTTCAGATATTCGTAACATATCTTTATCTTAACGCTTGTACATAATAAAGACAACCGTAATTTAATTATTAATATTCCCGGAAAATAAAATAAATTAATATTGAGTTTGTGATGGATTAAATCTTGAAATTATTTAAATTTTATTTTAACTGATCTATTATATATTTGAAATAACCCTGCTTCGTAGAGATATCATTTTAACCAAATCATACAGACTTGTTTTAAATGGCATGCGAAATATATAATAGTGCGAGAACATTTTATATTTCACTATAATTGCCGATTTTGATAATAAAGCAAAATAAAATGTTTTTTTTTTGATTAAAGGCGCATACATACGCCTCATCTGTTTGCAAATAGAAACCACTTCATAGAAATTAAAAGCAGCTACAAATATGAATCAAACGATTATTGTAAAGCTAAATACCTCTAATATCTTGTTTATAATATAAATCTGTTTGTTTTTTGGTTTTTTGCACCTGCGTCAATTTCCGCTAAAGGCCCAGTCACACTATTATGCAAGTCTTAAGATTTGCATTGGATTTTGTAAAGAGAAAATCTAATGAGAGATTGTCAAAAAATCCAACGTAACCTTACATTTTGTTTACACACTATCACGCTTCTAGTAAAATGAAAATTTCTAGCAAACCACCAGAATCAGAAATATAACTTTACTAACTTGCTTCTTGGAGCTTTTACACCGATTATACATATAATCTAAGCGCACAGTAGTACACCAAGCCACGATTCAAAATATGCTGGAACCAAGAAAATACATGACATGGGGCCAAACGAATAGGAGACATTTAAAAACATTTGGCCTTGCTGTTAGTCTCTGAAGTCTTTGGGTTGACCTTTGGTATTGAAGAAATATATGTATAACAGTGATGTGCTATATGGAAAGAAATGCTTGGCTTGCAATATTTAATGGTGAGTGAGTTGAGACTCTAGAGCCGTTTTGAATATAACTTCCAAACTCTTCAGATAATCATCAATATCCTGTCCACAAAATATAATGTTGTCGACGTACATATAGCATGTTTTTCCAAAAGTTCCAAAAGCTGTTTTGGAAATATGAGATTCCTGTACAGGAATTTGATTGAAGCCTCATGTCAAGTTTACCGTTGTGAAGTATTTAGCTTTTTTAAGGCTGGCTAAGATAATGTTTATATCTGGTATAGTATATGCATTAGAGATCGTTACGGGGTTGTCTCTAAAATCGAATCTCCACTATCGAATGCATATTGGAGGATATGGGTAACTTTGGGTACTTTGGTGTAAATTTTGGCCCTAATGGAGGTAGTAACCATGTCGCGACAATTGTGTGGGTTAAATAAAGGACTTTTTTATCTTTTATGACAGAAATTTGGTTGTTAAGGGTGGCATAAAATTCATGCACCTTTGAATACATTTGTGATAATTTGTTTAAATGTGTATTCAAGTGTTCTCACGTCCCTCTTGCCTGCGTAGTACACAGAAAGGTATTCTTTAATTTTAGGACAGTCCGGTTAAAATATATTATAAGACCCTCTTCTGTCGTAAGCTCTCTAAAATTGTCCTATGTGTCAAGATTTTATATTAATTCTACACTATACATCCAGGAAACATACTGCGTGCAGTTGTCGGTCCGGGAGTTGACAAATTTCATCGAACTCGATCTGAGAAGCAGGAGGTGGTTGATAAGTTATCTCGAATAAGGCTGTTGGACTTTCAATATTCCTAAAACTTATCTCTAGTGACTTCAGTATTCTGAGTACGGAACTTATTTATATCGTCAACTCAAGCAATTGCAATTATAGGTTTTTAATTTCAAGTGATTTACGTTGTTCTCTTTTTATGAGTTTAAAGCTTATAGGAATCGAGTCAGAATGTGTCTTAGGGAAGTAAGGCTTTTAGTTCTGCTCCTAGCCCACAAATAAAACACAGATCAAATCTATTACAACAGACAGCACACGGCTTCAATGACAACCAAAAAATTAAAAAACAAATACATAAAAATAGTTGCGAATTAAGTTTATTATACCCTTCACCACAGAAAGTTGGAAAAGGGTATATATAAGTTTGTCATTCCGTGTGTAATTTCTACAATGTCTGTTTTCCACCCTATAAAGTGTATATTCTGACTTTTTACGCGTAGTGAAGTCGATTGAGCGATGTCCGCCTGTCCGTCCATGTTAGTGTTGCAGGGGCGAACTTGATTCCACAGAAAAAATAAAAATGTCAATCGAACAGATATAGAAAGTTTAAGCAAAAAAAAAATAACCAACAGTAATTCTATTTTTCTTTCTCCGCCGTATACGGCTAAATTTTTTTCGGTTCTTTTATACAGTTGAAAGAGGATAAAAAATAAAATATCACAAAACACTACTATAATTTATTAATATGCACTGGCACTTTGCAAATTTTAATTATTTTAAACAACGGAAATTTTTTTTATTATATTAATTTATTTTCAAAAAAATCTTTTTTTCGTGCTATTTTCCTGATAAATTATTTAAATCACCGATATTGATTATTCAGAGTCAAGGCACGTCTCGATGGCCATTTCGTTACCACTTACTTAACTCTTCAGGAAACTTCTGACAAACATTTTAAGTAAACTAAAGATCTTTGTCCAAAAAATAAAGCAAAGACAAAAATCGAAGTTTAAGCAAAAACAACAATAACCAACAGTAATTCTATTTTTCTTTCTCCGCTGTATAAGGCAGAATTATTTTCGGCTCTTTTATACAGTTGAAAGAGGATGAAAAATAAAATATCAAAAACACTACGATAATTTCTTAATATGCACTGGCACTTTGCAAATATTAAATTATATTAAACAACGGAAAATTTTTTTATTATATTAATTTATTTTCAAAAAAATCTTTTTTTCGTGCTATTTTCCTGATAAATTATTTAAATCACCGATATTGATTATTCAGAGTCAAGGCACGTGTCGATGGCCATTTCGTTACCACTTACTTAACTCTTCAGGAAACTTCTGACAAACATTTTAAGTAAACTAAAGATCTTTGTCCAAAAAATAAAGCAAAGACAAAAATCGAAGTTTAAGCAAAAACAACAATAACCAACAGTAATTCTATTTTTCTTTCTCCGCTGTATAAGGCAGAATTTTTTTCGGCTCTTTTATACAGTTGAAAGAGGATGAAAAATAAAATATCAAAAACACTGCGATAATTTATTAATATGCACTGGCACTTTGCAAATATTAAATTATATTAAACAACGGAAAATTTTTTTATTATATTAATTTATTTTCAAAAAAATCTTTTTTTCGTGCAATTTTCCTGATAAATTATTTAAATCACCGATATTAATTTATTTAAAATGTTTGTCAGAAGTTTCCCGAAGAGTAAAGTAAGCAGTAACGATGGCCATCGAGATGTGCTTGACCCTTAATAATCAATATCGGTGATTTATTAATTTAATCGGGATAATTTATAAAAAAAGCACAACGTTTTTTTTTTTTTGAAAATTAATTAATTTAATGAAAGATACCCTTGTTTTTAATTATATAAAAATAATATATAACCAGTTTAGCAATTATGAATCAAATTGCAACATTCCTCTTCTGCTGAGTTGCAATATAAATTAATTTGAATTTTTGGTTTTTTAACTTTTATAATAAAACTGGCCATATCAGCCACTAAAAAAAATAATAAAGTTATATTTTTAAATTCAGAGTTTTAATAACAATTTGCCAATCAGATGTAAAGAAAACAGGTAAAAATTCATAAGGCAATTTTACCATGGAAAAATCATTGAAGAAATAAGATCTTCTTTATTTTTGCAATAAGAATTTATTCCAATTTACTCAACCAACTAAACATAAAAATACATATAATAACTGCCCGTTTATCACTCCGTCTTTTTGGAAACTGTCAAACCATCTTCTGTATTTTACACCTTGTGCATCACAGCCGCCATTATCATAATATTATTTCTTTAAAAGTTAGTTTTATTTCTTGCCGTTATAATATATAAAATTAAAATACATTGGAATGCAAAAGTTATTTCGAAGTAAATTCCTTATTGTTATTAAAAGTTTTTTTACTGCGTTTTTATTGCAATCATTCGCAAATTTGTTATAAAATGTAATTTTTCTTAAAAAATTGTATTAAAATGAAACCTTCGATTTTCTTATTTAAGTGTTATACTTAAATTTAATTGCAAACATATTTCAATCTAATTTATATACATACATAAAACAAAAAATTGCTGTAGACGCCAACTGGATAAAATACGTCATTTACACTATGCAATTATTCATGAAACTGGCATGAAATTTTTGTTTGTTTGTGAAGCAGGAGGTGTATGATATTTCTTGCGTTTTGAGGGGATGTTACTGTTGCTAATGTGTACTTATAGATAACGCATAAAGCTGTAATTTAAATAGAAAATTGACAAAAAAAAATGCCTAAAAAAATTGCATAATGTAAATATGGATAAAGTTTAAAAAGTAAACAATATACATAGTAATCATGTCCTAATTTTCAACTTAATGAAGTAGTGAATGTATGACTAGAGAATGTCACATTATAATAGGAAACTTCATTATAAAAAGTATTACCCCTCAATTGGAAATTTTCTCCGCCACTTTATTAAGATATTTATGAAATAATACAAAACTATACAAAAAGCCGCGAAAAGTTTTCTGTTGTTAACATGTTAGGATGTTCTCACAACAAAGTTCAGAACATGTTGATCATGACAGAAATAATCATGGGCTAGGAATTATTTCTTTTTCACAAATACTTAATTTAGACTGCTACTTATATCAGAGTTCAGAAGGTACACTCATCATACACACAATGTTCTGTTCTAAATCAACCCGTACATATTTTTCTTTTTATAACAATTATGTATGTCTCTAAATTTAGAAATTTTCCGTACAAATCCATAAATGTGTTTTATTAAAATATTTATTTGCGCACACGTACGTGAATGTACGACTGCAGCTATTATTTCTGTACGTGTACTCTATTTTCAGTACGTGTACGGAAAAAAGTACATGAAAAACTGAAAAAAAATTCGTGTACGGAAAAAACGTACATGGAAAAATAAAATAATTTCATGAAAAAATGAAATAAAATCCGTGTACGAAAAAACCGTACATGGAAAATAAAAATAACTGCGTGTACAAAAAAAACGTACATGCAATTATTTCTGACCGTCCCGTATATCTATCAACGTCGTGCTTATTTTTATAAATCTGTGTTTTAATTCCTAATTGTGCTTCATGCACATCTTAATTGCTTTACAGAAATAGCGGCTGAGGTTTTTTGAGTTTCTATCTCACTTAGTAGCAAATCGGTTTTAATTTTTTTTTTCTTACAAGGCTGCTTTATATTTGAGTTTGCTGGTGTGTGATCGTCGTTCTCGGCTTCAATGTAATGGCTATAGGGATTTTTTTGAATTTCAAATTCACTCTCTAGCAAGCTTGTTGTTGTATTTGTTTTCTTGGAAGGCTGATTTATATGCATATTACTTTGCAGGTGTGTCATCGTCGTCCACGAATATATCACATAATTTTTCAGCATTGCGTTTTTACATGTGTTTTGCATCCCAAAAAGTTGAGCTTCATTTACGCCTTCAACACTCTCTTCTAGCGATAGCAAACTATATATTGCCTCTCCTACCGTATTCTTTGTTTAGGCCGCCGCCAGTTTTTATTCGATTTTGTATGTTTTGAACGGCATTCTTTTTAACATAGCGCTTTTGATCAACCGAAACCAATCAATACACCAGAACAATAATTGAATATTTTTATGAACATTAATAATGAAAAATGCTTACTTTTTTCCACTCGACTATTGATTTCGAAGTAGACATCTACTTTTTGTAAGCAAAAAGTAAAACTTAAAAATAACTGTAATTTTTTAATCAAAAATAAGACTTAAAAAATAACTTTTTGTTTTCAAACAGAAAAAATGTAAAATAATAAGGCATGTCACAAATTCCGATCGGAATGGTTTTGATTCGGTATTAACAATTCCGATCGATTTTGTTTATTTCTAAAAAAGTGCTTAATCTCCACATTTTTATTTAAATGTTTCAATATTGCGCACTCCAAAGTAAACAACAAGGCTAATCTAAATAATCACATAATAAAATTAAATTGACAACCGCATATAACAATCTTCTAACAAAAAAACAAAATTAAAAATCTAACATGAAAAAGAAAAAATGCCCCAAGTATCCGGTCGGGGGCTTTATAATCTCCGGAGACCCTATTCCCGCGGTGATGATTTCAGGTCGCGGTGAATCGAATGTTACTGAGATCCAGGCTAGTCAGGAGGGAACGCCAGGCCTGACTGGTCTGCAAGTTACTAGTGTCACCAAAAATGCAGGAGGAGACTCTGGGAAACCGGGGTCATCCAAATGCGAACTAAATGCACGAAATAGTGCTCAAAAAAGTAGCGAAGTGCCTCTGGATTTCATTCCAAGTACTTCCAAAGCATCCAAGGTCCTCGCCGCTAACGCTAAAACCTCTGTTTGGGGTGCTGTAGGAACACAGCAAGGTTCCACAACTAACCCAGTGCCGGTTGTGAGCAGCGGAACTGCGAACCAGATTTCGGGTTCCAATGTCTCATCTCCCCCCGCCAGTAAGGTAACTGCGAACAAGATTTCGGGTTCCCAAGCTGTGCCTCCAGTCGCAAAAGGCAAAACTATACCCCCATGGCACGCCCCACCTGCCAGAAGGGCCTTTTTGAAACGATGTGCTGCCGAGAAATGTGTAGATCAGTTAGGTAAAACGCCAGCTGAGTCCCTTACGAAGGAGGAATCTACCTCATTGAAATGGGCAAGAAGACTTTGAAACGGATAATTGACCTCCACTTGAGGAAGACGATTAATCCGGACCGACTCTCCGCCTCTCAACATGCGTATGTCAGGGGCAGATCTGTTGAGACGGCACTACACACGCTTGTGGGGTTTATAGAAAAATCCCTAGAGCATAAGGAATATGCATTGGTTGCCTTTCTAGATATAGAAGGGGCCTCAAACAATGTGAAACTGGGGCATCAATCCTAGCACGTCGTATTGGCTCTTTGGCACGGTGATAAAACCCATACTAATGTATGGGGTTCTCGTATGGTGGCCAGCACTGGGCAAACTGGTGAACTGCAGTATGCTGAATAGGATACTGCGCACTTCGGCCTTGATGGTCACCGGTGCTATGCGCACCACTCCGTCGAAGGCCCTTTTTACATTCCAACCTGGAACTGTTTTGGGTACCGGCTCACTCGGGCATACCCGGGAGTATAATCGCGGACGAACTCGCCGGGAACCCGGTTGGGAGACCGGGAGACAGATCCACTGGTGGGAGTCCCATTAAGCTGCTGTAGAGCTTTACTTCAGCAGGAACTCCTCAGAGCTGCACAGTCTAGATGGCCTGAGGAGGTTACCTGCAGGGTCTCGAGGACACTGTGGCCTCAGTACGATAGTGGGAGAACCGCAAATCTACTGAGGTTGCCTCGGGGGCAGCTGGGCACACTGGTGGCGGTGCTGACGGGGCACTGTGTCATTGGTACCCATTCTAGGAGATTGAATCTTCTGCATCATAACTATTGTAGAAGTTGTCAAGATGAGGAAGAGGAAGAAACGGCAGAGCATCTGCTCTGCCACTGCCCAGCTCTTTCTGAGAATGGAGCGGCCATCTTTGGCAGTCCGAGACTGCATGGTCTTGCAGACTTATCTGTCTGCGACTTTGCTAGGATAAACTTATTTATCCGGTCCTCAGGGTGGTTTAGATTGGGATCTTTGATGGTGCCGTAGTGGCCTGAATCTGATCCCCTGCATATCCTGTTTCCAGGTGACACAACGGGACCTTTGGGACCTAAGTGGGTCGGTGGGGCACTATTTAATTCATAATTTCAATAAATTATACTTGTTATTATAACAGTCAAAATCGTCGGAATTTTTTCCAGTTTTCAAGCGTGTGTCTATAGCGGTTCAAAAGATAGCCTCATATAGGTCAATTTGCGTCACCTATGGGCACCCCTTTTTCTATTCCATTTTGCTATTGGAGCTATAGTGTAAGAATGTATTTAATATGCGAATACCCTTTAATTTTTAAAATTTTAGACTGTTTTAATACGGAACTAGTCTGTATGTATAGCCTTTCAAATAAAGAAGAAATTTTTAAAATCGGTTCCAAAATGACTGAGTCAGGCAAACATGAAAAAAGCAACATTCAGTCGAATTAATAACCACCTTCTTTTTTAAATCGGTTAAAAACAATGCATTTATAAATTTTTTAATTTAATAAGATAACAGATATCAAGAGTTTTGATGATTAACAGAAAAAAATTTAAGTTACCCTTTTTTAATAATTCTGACTTATACATTAAAAACGAAAACTTTCCACTACTAATAACTTCGAATTTTATACCTGGTTTTTAAGGCCTTGGTTATGTTATGTAAGACTGCAAAAACATTTTTACTTAAACAAGAACAAACGAAATTGCTTTTCTCACAAAAACTTACACGTCCGAGCTGTTGTATTCTGGGGCTCTTTTACACCGTTCCTGATAGCTCGGATCCAAAAATTAACTTCAAGTGCTACTTATGCCGAACCAATCGAAGTTACTTACCTATTTCCAAGAATGCTAAAGAAAAATGTAATTAAAGAATTTAATATGAGTCTTACTTAAATTGCAAAATAATACTTAATGAGTCCTACTTGTACTTTTGTACTCTTAAGGAGTTAATTGTTGACATTCAATGTAAATCGATTTTAAAAACAATCTTCACGAAAAATCTCGATGGAATTTGAGTCCCGCCATTTGCCTCCAGATTCGAATTCTAAAAAGACATTGTGGAAACTATTTAAAAATCATAACAACATTCTTTTTTGCTATTTCCTCATTTTATTCTTCACAATGGAAAATGAAATGGTGACGATAGTAGTACTACTTGAAGTTTAATAGTCGAACTATGTCTTATGAATGCATGGTTCCAAAAGATATTTAGATATTTTATGAAGTTGTTTGATGTTTAAAAAACTATTCTAATTTCATTTATATGCTAATAAGATGTTGAAACAGGTGTTGTGGTAAATTTTCATTTGAGCTATTTCAAAAAGAGAAGAATGAACTAGCAAAGAAAAAAATTAAATAAGATAAAACTTTAACAAAAACAAAAAAAACATGTAGTATTTCAACGCAGCTGTTCTCATTTCTTTTATCATTCTTAATACAAAAGTAAGAGTATCGAATTTTTGCTTACAAATAAATTTCTAAAGCTACATTAGTTTAATGTATATACATATATATTATATGTAATTAGAAATAATGAAATAAGTAATGTATATTATACTTGAAAGCTCGTAATTTTGGGACTTTGTATATAGAATAAAATATTTTATATCTTTTGTTTATTTTAAGATAAATTAATATGAATTGGTAATAAATAAACAACTAAAAAAAAATCTCAGCTGTTCTCTTAGAGCAAAATTTTTTTAAACGAACTTTTTTTTTGCTCATGAAAGAGAATTTTTTAAAGGTTTTATATAAGTTTGTCATTCCGTGTGTAATTTCTGCGATGTCCGTCTGTCCGTCCGTGTAAGGGTTAACATCAAAAATTTAAATACCCTAATCGATCAGACATAGTGTCGAAACAGTTGCTATTGGAAATCAGCAATATCGATCCATGACCTTAGATGCAGCGGGCAAAACACCTCGTCTACCTCAAAAAAAAATATACGCGGCGATAGAGAATTAAGAAAAAACATCACGTGAAAAAATTGGCGCTCACCCATATTTGTCGAGTTACGGGGCTCTGAAATTTTCCAATTTTTTAAAATATCAATAAGGGTATCATTTTAAGGCTTTTGCAGAGCTTAATCCATTGAGCGCCGACGCACAGTGGCGCCGTTTGAGTTTTTTCGTTGCAAAAATCATATCTTTTGAACCGAATAAGATAATTAAACAGTTTAAACAGCATATGATAGATAACTGTTCAGCCTATGAAATGAGCGTTTGGAAAGGGGCTACACCTTGTAGGGGCCTACTTATGGGTTATCAAAGTTAAAAGTAGTAGAAAAATCAATTTTATGGTAACTAAAAAAAATTATTTTTACATTTTTAAATAGTTTTTATTTTTTTCTTTAGGGTTTTATGTTTTAAATTATTACCCAACAAATTAAAAAAAAATTAATTTTTTTAAAATTAATTTTTTCAATTTTCTGTAAAATTTCATCACAAGTCGTAAGAGAAGGTATATCTAAAAGACTTACCAGGAAAAACACAAAACAAACAGGTAATTTTTTTATCATTATACATTTAATAAATACATCAATCAATACAAACAAAAAATATGACGATTCGTTACCTATTTTTCGTGATATTATACCTGAAAGCGCAACAAATTGACTAAAAATTGTGTGTTTTTTTTGAAAAACGAAAGTCGGTCACCTTTGAACGGTTATATCTTTTAAACTAAAAATGTGATATTATTAAGAGTGGCATATTTGAAATCGTTGAAAAGTTTCCTATAACACGGGTTTATTCAAAACTTTGTGGGCGCTCATAAAAATTTTGGTTTTTGCAACCTCATTTGCTCTACGGGCGCAACTGTGCGACGGCAGTTTTATGTGAAATAATATATATCTAGTACCTAATTTTTTTTTTTTTTTTTTGTTGTTAATTCCCCCAATTTTTGCTTTTTTGATTAGAGTTACTTCACTAAACTAGATTTCCATATATGGTGATGGGTATATAAGATTCGTCATAGCCGAATATAGCACTCTTACTATTTTATATACAGTATTTACTTTACTATCTAACAGCTTTGAGGAAAAGACAGAGAAAACTCCTTTAAAATTTTTAAGATTTTTTTGTCGTGTTTTCTTTAAAAATATGTTAATGTTTTGATATTTGAACTCATTGGACTCATTTCTGACTTCAAATTTTATAGTTAATTTATCAGTAACATATTTAAACATTTCTTGGTTAGAATATTATGTAATAGAACAGTGTGGTATCTTCCAGGTAAATTAAAAACTGCTTTGAGATTTTTATTTTGGATGATTTGAGGTTTTTTTAAGCAAGTTTTTGCGCACCTGGTAGACCATACCTGGCGCCATACGTCATTATCCGTCGAATACACGTTTTGTATAATATAATTTAGTTTTTTTTGTGATAATTTGGACTTCTTTTTTAGAATTGGTTAAATGCGGTGTTTTATCACAAGATTGAAAAATTTATCAAAAACATTTTCGAAATATATCGAACGTTATGTGAGAGTGGAATTGTAGATCTTTATATTATTAATGTTCTTTGAGATATGCTCTTTGTCAATGTATTAAAAACGAAAATAGTCGCTTGTACTTTTCTTTCGTTAATTGTTATTTTCTATTTTTTGAAATATTTAACAGCGTGAACGAGTCCTTTCCCCATTTTTTAACAATTGAATTGGAGTATTTTCCAAAAGTGGTAATTGTAGTGTCATGCTGTATATATTGAGTAGAGTAAGACTGAGCCATGCGGAACTCCTGCTAGAATATCTCTTTGTATTCAAGAAACACTGCCTATAAAGACTTTAAACTTTCGATCTGTCAGAAAGCTTTTAATACTTTTTGGCCAATAAATAGTTGTTGTTAATTCCCCCAATTTTTGCTTTTTTGATTAGAGTTACTTCACTAAACTAGATTTCCATATATGGTGATGGGTATATAAGATTCGTCATAGCCGAATATAGCACTCTTACTATTTTATATACAGTATTTACTTTACTATCTAACAGCTTTGAGGAA
Organism: Gymnosoma rotundatum; assembly: GCA_916610165.2. Taxonomy (NCBI): domain Eukaryota; kingdom Metazoa; phylum Arthropoda; class Insecta; order Diptera; family Tachinidae; genus Gymnosoma; species Gymnosoma rotundatum. The sequence continues at coordinate 33,748,931 of OU744340.1, forward strand.
AAGACAGAGAAAACTCCTTTAAAATTTTTAAGATTTTTTTGTCGTGTTTTCTTTAAAAATATGTTAATGTTTTGATATTTGAACTCATTGGACTCATTTCTGACTTCAAATTTTATAGTTAATTTATCAGTAACATATTTAAACATTTCTTGGTTAGAATATTATGTAATAGAACAGTGTGGTATCTTCCAGGTAAATTAAAAACTGCTTTGAGATTTTTATTTTGGATGATTTGAGGTTTTTTTAAGCAAGTTTTTGCGCACCTGGTAGACCATACCTGGCGCCATACGTCATTATCCGTCGAATACACGTTTTGTATAATATAATTTAGTTTTTTTTTGTGATAATTTGGACTTCTTTTTTAGAATTGGTTAAATGCGGTGTTTTATCACAAGATTGAAAAATTTATCAAAAACATTTTCGAAATATATCGAACGTTATGTGAGAGTGGAATTGTAGATCTTTATATTATTAATGTTCTTTGAGATATGCTCTTTGTCAATGTATTAAAAACGAAAATAGTCGCTTGTGCTTTTCTTTCGTTAATTGTTATTTTCTATTTTTTGAAATATTTAACAGCGTGAACGAGTCCTTTCCCCATTTTTTAACAATTGAATTGGAGTATTTTCCAAAAGTGGTAATTGTAGTGTCATGCTGTATATATTGAGTAGAGTAAGACTGAGCCATGCGGAACTCCTGCTAGAATATCTCTTTGTATTCAAGAAACACTGCCTATAAAGACTTTAAACTTTCGATCTGTCAGAAAGCTTTTAATACTTTTTGGCCAATAAATAGTGTATTTAAATTTATTGAATAGAAGGCTTTTTCAATATCGAGAAAAACTATGCCAGTTCTTTTGCGGCAATTTCTGTTGTTAATGAATATGTTTGTAATTCATTTTACCTAATATATATTTGAGTGGTGTTTTTTAAAACCAAACTAATAAAACGTCATGTTCCTCAGTATATTTGTTCAATCTATATAGTAAACCTCTGCATGAGTGCATTCGTTTTTTAGTACACAATTCTCTCACTATAACATTAACATATCATAACGTGACTTTTTTTTCTTTAAATCAACTCAAATGTGATCTGCAAAAAAAACAATTCAATTCACTATAGTTACTGCTCTCCAAAATATGAAATCATAACAGAGTATAACAATTAAGTAATTCATGCCTCTCTACATTTGATGACAACAAAACAAAAACAAAAGTCACTATATCACACCTAACAACATATAACAGTATATAACATATTCATAACATTTAAATGATTCCCCTTTGTTTGCTTTGAAATAAAAATGTATTTCAGTATGTTGAAGAGCATTGTACACATAAGTAAGTATTTTTATTGCTTAATATTCTTAATAATTTAATTTATTTTATACATATACATACATACATATGTAAGTAAATAAGAACATAAATTCATACATATTTATATTTAACATGTAGATATCTTTCCCCGATCAAATTTTAACTGATTTAATTAATATGAATGCTACACCTGCTGCTTCCAATAGTTCAGTTGAAAAAGACACAATAAAAACTCAAATTATAAATGGTGAGTTAAAAATAAGCCAGAAAAGAGGTAGAAGTAAAGTATGGGAAGTGTTTGCAAGAATAGAAAATATTTCCGGAGAAGAAATACAGGATATAGTTGCTTGCAAAAAATGTTTTAATATTTACAAGTATAATGGAAAAACTACTTCTAATTTAATAAGACATAAATGTTATTTATCTATAAACGAAAGTAAAACCATAACAAAAGTAGTTGTAGATAATGAAACAAAACAAAAGGGCTCGCTGATGTTTACAGAATGGATTGTTGAAAACTGTAGACCTTTTAAGTTACTAGACGATTCTGGTTTCAAAAAAGTTGTAGAGTTTTTGTTGTCAGTTGGGGCAAATTACGGGCCAAACGTGGATGTTCAAAGTCTCTTACCACATCCAACAACAATTTCACGAAATGTGAAAACCGTTTACAGCGTGTATTTTGAAAAAATTAAGTGTGAAATATCGTCAGTAAAACGAGTTGGCTTTGGACTTACGTCAGATCTTTGGACCGACAACTTTATTCGAAGAACATATATAGCTTTAACTATCCACTATATAATTAATGGAATTTTATTTAGCAGATTGCTTGGTATAAAGTCTATGGATGGTGAAACGTGCTCACGTAATGAATTTAGCTCGTAGCTCCTTGAATTTCATATATTTTCTTTAATTCATATATATTTTATTTAATTTTTAGATGAAAACGTTAGTCGAAAAGTAAAACAAATATTAATGGAGTTCAATTTAGAATTGGATCACAAAGCCATTATTGTTACAGATAGGGGTGCAAATATGGTTGCTGCTTTTCGCAACAATAATCACATATATTGTATTGATCACTTACTGCATAATACTCTACAAAAATCAATTCAAAAAGTATCTGCTGTTTCAGAATTATGTTGCTTAAGTTCAAAACTTATAAAGTATTTCAAAGTCACTGGTCTGAATGTAAATTTGCAAACAACATTAAAAAGTTTCTCCCCCACCCGCTGGAATACAATGTACTACTTACTGCTTTCAATTGACAAAAACTGGGCTGAAATAGTGCAAATTTTACAAGAAAAAAATCAGCTAGATAGAATAGATAATATTAATTTAAATCACATAACAGCTTTAATTAAAGTATTACAGCTATTTGAAGAAACTTTTAAGAAGTTGGAGGGAGAAAACTACGTAACAATTCACCTTGTTTATATATATATATATATCGCTTAAAAAAAAAAACTCAGCGCTGATTCCAACGATTTAGAATTTATGAAAGAGTTTAAAGCTACCCTAACTACATATATAGATTCAATAGTTATCAAAAATTTAACTTTAAACCATAAAATTGCCCTGTTTCTTTTTCCTCCGTTAAATAAGTTAGTTCAATTTAATGAAGATGAAAAATCACTTATTAAAGATGAATGTAAATCTTTAATGGAAAACTATTTAGAGGAGCAAGCAGAACATGAAACTCAAATTAAACCTGTTATAAATTCTAGTCACATTAACGAATTTTATTCAGACTTTTTACCATTAACGGAAAATCTTACCCAAATCGATGAAATACCTAATGAATTGCTTAAGTACGAAGGTTTAAATGTTAATATTGAGGAAGATTTTAATATTTTGCGTTGGTGGAATCTACATCAAAATGAATATCCAAATTTATATAAAGTTAGTTGCAAAATATTAGCAACACCTGCTAGTAGTGCAGCATCAGAGCGTGTGTTTTCTGTAGCGCGGAATTTAATTTCCGAAAAACGGTGTAGCATTGCTTCAAGCGGTGAAACTGTAAACAAAGTAATGTTTCTCCATTCTAACATAGATTCAACCGAAATGCAAAACTATTTATTGAAGCAGATAAACTGCTAGTGGCAAACATTAGCTGTGATACAAATGATAACTTTTTTTAGTTTTATTCCATTAACAATATTGAAAAAAATTTTAAAAATTGAAACTGAACTATTTTAAGTTTTTTTATTATTTTTTTTTTGCTTATAGAATTTGTTGTTTTGTTATTTTTAAATAATTTAACTTTTTATTAATTTATGTTTATTTTGTTTATTTAATAAAATTCATATAAATAAAACCATTTTTACCTACTTGTCTATTTATATTTTAAACAAAAATAATACGTTGGTATTTTAACATTTTTATTTGTTTCTTCAGTACTTTTGTTATTAATAACCAAGCAAAAGTCACATAACGTTATATAACACTATAACATTTCATATATGTTATGATGTTTTATAACACACAACAAAAAGTTCTGGTATTGACAATAACAATTTTTGAGTTTATTCTCTTTATGAGTTGATCTGTTTTTTGTGTGTTTTCTCTTGTTTTGCTTTTTTTTTAACAGTTCATGAGTTGAATTTAAAAAACAAAAGCAATTGAGAGTCACCAATCATACATAAAGGGAATCACACAGAAGACAGTTTAAATGCACTCATGCAGAGGTTTACTATATAGAATGTTTTTTAATATTTTGTATAAAATATTAATCATACTTAATGACTGGTAACTGTTAGTTGTTTGGGGTATTTTCCTTGCTTTAGTATTGGAATAATCTTGGCCAACTTAAATGACTTAGGAAAGTAGCCATTAAGAAGATCTGAAAGTTTTTCTTTTTTTATAAATAATGGGTTTTAATCCAGCAATTCCTGAAGCTTTGAAGTTTTTAATGTTTTATTTACTATCCACAGCTTTTTGAACGCTACTGGTACTCGTAAACCTTGCAGTGAAAACTTAAAAAATTTCGTGAAAATTTATTAAAATGTTTAACTGCTTTAAAATAGAATGAAAAGAGTGCGCCAAATAACTTTTTTCTTTTGAAAATGCGAACCGAAGATGCATTGGATGGTCAGTTGGCTCCAACTTCTGAACCAATTGGACTTTGCATGGCGTCATACCAAGGTCTTTATGCAAAATTCGTCTCAATGATGTCTCCGAAATGTTAAATTGTTTAGAACGACTGTGAATTGATGTTGATGGCGCTTCTCAACACTTTCTTCCACAGCAGCAATATTCTCGGGTGTACGCAATGTTTTTGTTTTTCACGCTTTGGTTTATCAATGAGAATGCCAGTTTCTTTCACTTAAACGAACATACGGAGCTGACATTACCATGAGTTTCAAAGTAATGTTATTTACCAGCGTTGTTCAAGCGTATACACAACCATATTGGTTCAGCGAAAGGATAAAACTAATTATCTGCCAAATCAGACATTAGCTACGTGTTACTATTTACGAAATAGGCACTAGTTGAAAAAATAAACATTAGATGGCTGACCCTGTACATACCTTCTTTCCGTATTGGCATTAGCTGTTTGTAGTTTTCGCCTATATCTTTCTCTTTGATCGATAACGTGTAATGTAATTTGAAATAGTTTTTATTGTCAGACCTGAGTTTCTTTGTGTGGAATTTTTTCGGATGCTCTTTGTATCATGTAAGTAGTTTTTTTTTCTAAAATGTGTTTTAAATGAGAATGAATTATATGATAGCAAGAAGATTAGTTTTTTGAATTTCTGTGTCGATAAATGTACTTATTTCACCTCAATTTGCTTGTTTGCACAGAGGCACTAATCTTGTTCTTTAGTTGATTTATTCATAGATGTGACATGTTATGGGGACGTGGTCGGAGTTAAGAAGTCCCGGGTGAGTTTTTCTTGGTGATATATTAAGATTTTGTAAATAAAAGAAATTTTTACAGTTATTTTAGATGCTTTGTGAAGAGCTGATTTGTTATACCCTCTACCACAGGTGGAAAGATGGTACATATATCTAAGTTTCTCATTCATTCTGCAATTTCTACAGTATCCATTCCCGATCCCATAAAGTGTATACATTCTGCATAGCGAATTCTATTGAGTAATGTCCGTCTTTTTTGAGATGGTAACGCCTCACATACGAAGACGGAACACGAAAGGACTAACGAGTTATCACTTGGCAGCCGTCAAAGATGTGTGTGGGGGATCAGGGGGGTTCATCCACTTCGACCCACAGAGTTGTGGGGAAAAAATATTTAGAACTTACCCGTTTTATATCAGCAACGATGGCGTTGATTGGTGGCTTCTTCGGGAGATGGCCAGGATGGTCTCGTGCTCCGGAGATGGTTGTTCCGCACTCGATCCCGTTCGGTGTTTCTGTCGTCTTTCCGCTTGAAACCTCGAGGGTTTATTGATCTTTTAAACCTTTGCGGCCAAATTAGGTATTATTGGCCGTAGAGACAAAAATAGTTAAATATAGCACAAAGTCACAGAATTTTAGTATTTTTTCTTAATTTCAAACCACTCGTTTTCAAAAATAATGCTACTTTCAAACACCTTGTTTTATAAGCAATTTAACACTTTTTCGTGTTCTATTTATTTTTCTTCACATATGTATACAATTTTGTACAAAAGATTGTTTGATAATTAAATGCTGAACTTGTCAAAGCATCATAGTTTATTGTTTTATTATACTTGTAAATCAAATAATTATTTCTATGAAGCATGGAAAGCCAAATACATTCTAAGAAATTCAGAAATGTGGATGAGTATCCAACCAACACTATACGTCCTAGGTTTAATTTGTTTTTCTAATTAATTATAATAATTTTAAGCACACTCAACTTTAATTGTCTAAATAAGTTTATTAAGATTTAGATCGAAACTTAATTTGTTTAGAAGCAAATTTTGACAATACAGAACTGAATAACACTCAACTTCACTTATTAAATTTGGATATCGTAAGATTCAAGATTTGAGAACTTTTCACTTCTAAAAATCCTTTTTTTGTTTTCTGTTTCTCTCTTCTTTATTTGCACAGAAGCAAAAAAGGGCAAAAGAGTGTTTACAACGCATTCTGCGTTGGCGCTTAAACATCCCGCCCCCTTGCAGGACTGCAACGTAGTGTATAAAAAGTTATATAAATTCAAATTCAATAATTCAACAAGATAGAGTATCTTAGGGTATAATATAAGTATAAGTTCAATAAATGTATAAGTTCAATAAATGTATAAGTTCAAGAAATGTATAAGTTCAATAAATGTATAATATAAACATGATGATTAGTCGTTGGTGGCAACTAGAGGCCAAACTTTCCCACTAGGACCCATCCCAAAGCTGTGTCCTGTGCGAGGGGCGATGCAAGGCTGCCTGGTTGAAGACCGCTTCTGATGAGCTCCGGGTATACCTCGGCTCCCAGGATGACGTTGATGGTGTGATTGCCGTAAAAGTCTGGGTCTGCCAAACGGAGATTATCATAGTGTTGAGCTACTCGGCTGTCCAGTAATTTTTCAAATTGAGTTGAGCTGGTATTGTGTCCATCATTGTAGCCAACAACTCAGCACCACAAAGTTCTTTTCGGGGTATCGAAACAAATTTTACCGGCGCTACTTTGGTTTTTGCTACTAAAAGGTGAGTTGAGACAAAACCTTGGTTCTCAGATCGCAGATACAGAGTAGCGGCATAGGCCTTTAAGAGGCGTCGCAGAAACCGTGTAGTTCGGTAGTGTATGAGGGGTCAAAATTTACAAAACGGGGTATTCTAATTTGTTCGATGTGTATATAATCATCAAGAAAATTATGCCAGTTTTCTAGAGTAGGGGGGTGTAAATCTTCATCCCAGTCTGTTCCATCCTTCCAGATTTGTTGCATTATGATTTTAGCCACAATTATTTTGGGTGATAGCCAGCCCGCGGGGTCAAATAACTTGGCTATTTCTGAAAGTACAGACCTTTTTGTGACTGCCTTGCGATCGGAGTGAGATTTCAATTTAAAGTAGAAATAATCATTTCCAGCGTTCCACCGCAGTCCAAGCGTTTTAGTGATGCTGGAATCTGAAAGGGTCAAAAATTCTTCATCGAGTAGATAATTTGGGGGTAAATCATTGAGTAAAAGATTGCTATTCGCCGTCCATTTACGTAACGTAAACCCGGCTGAATTAAGCACGTTGCGGAGCTGATTTCTGCATTGTAAGCTGGCCGTAATAGTATGGGAGCCAGCCAAAACATCATCGACGTACATGAAGTTTCGTAAAATGTCAGCTGCCAGGGGGTAATTTTCTTCGGCCTCATTGGCTAACTCTAGCAATGTTCTGATTGCTAAGTATGGGGCGCAGTTGACACCGAATGTTACGGTATTCAACTGATAATCTTGAAGGGGCTCGTTTGGGGATTTTCGGAAGATAATACGCTGATATTGGGTCTGAGAGGGTTCTATAAGAATTTGGCGGTACATCTTTTCGATGTCCGCGTTAAATACGTAGCGAAAAAGTCCCCAGCGAAGAATTAAAATGGTTAAGTCGGCCTGTAATATAGGCCCGACGTGGAGCATGTCGTTGAGACTGACGCCGTTAGATGAGGGGCTAGAAGCATTAAACACCACACGTAGCTTGGTGGTAGCACTATCGGGTTTTAGTACTGCATGGTGTGGCAAGTAGTAGGTTTCAGAGCCGTTACTCGGGGGGGAAACTTTATCCATTTGGCCTAGAGTGGCATACTCGGTGATTACTCGGTCGTAATCATTTTTGAGTTCGGGGATTTTTAGCAAGCTTGTTTCATTGCGTAAAAATTGAGATATGGCGATGTTTCGGGAATCGCCTACATTAAGGGGGTTGGGGTAGTCGTGCTTAAAGGGTAGTGACACGACAAAACGACCATCAGGGTTTTTGTGAGTCGATTTTTTATACAGCTCTTCACAATATATATCTTCAGGGGTTGAGCGGCGCTTCTTCGGAACTTCTTCCAGTTCCCAGAATTTTTGTAGTTGAGTTGATAGGGTAAGTTCATTGATAAATGAACGAATCGTAACACGGGGTTGGGGGGTGTGCATTTTGCCGGTGAGTATCCAGCCAAAAATGGTATTTTGGGCAACCAAGGATTGGTTAGAGTCCCATTGTACGCCGATTTTAATTATCTTGGGGTAGACATCTCCTCCGAGTAGTAGGTCTACCTCAGTGCAGTATTGCCTATACTTATCAGCCAGTTGAAGGCGTGAGAAGTTTGCATCCTTGAGAGCGGATACTGGGTAATACGGTAGTTGATCTGTCAGTTTATTGACGATATAGGCGTCAATACACATATTAATTGCAGGGTTAATTGGAGACCCTATGCGCACTTGACACATGTGAGTTGATGTTGCAGTTAATGAATCATTTATGCCATGGACCTCAGCATGAAATGACTGAATGTTGATGTGGAGTTTTCTTTGAAGTCGCCTCGAAATAAACGACGCTTCAGACGCAGAGTCGATTAAGGCACGAATAGTGCATTTAAAATCATGATTATAAATATCTACTAGGGCGGTGCCCAATATAATAGAGGGGGTAGTTGCTTGTACCTGGGTTGAGTACGATTGCAGCGTTTTTTCAGCCGCTTCACGGGAAGTAGAGGGGGTTGCATCTAGAGGGGGGTGAATACTAGTTGGCTTTGTCCACAAGCATTGCACACAAATTTGCTTTTACATTGTCTACGCTCATGGGAGGTAGCGAGACAATTTGTACAAAGTTTATATTTTTTAACTATATTGTATCTATTTTCCAGAGACATACCAAGAAACATTGAACAAAATCTAATGGGATGTGAGTGGGGACACAAAGGACATTTTTTGTATTTGTCGACTTACACGCTGGTATTAAAACTGTTAAGTGTTTTCTCATTTGAATGCGGTTTTTTATAATTCGGAACTTTAGACGCGTTTGAAACATTCGAGTGTGAAAAGGTTGAGCGGATATCTGCAACTGATTCTAATGTCTGAAACCGAGACGTCAGGAACGCATCCATTTGTTTCCAGGCTGGCAACTCTGTGCTGTGGGGTAAAGAGTGTTCCCACAAATTGAGCGTGGTATCGGGTAGACAGGTGGAACAAATATAAATAAAAATGGGGTCCCAATTTTTCGTGTCGATTCCTAACAGTGTTAAATTCGTAACGCAATCATTAATTGTGCGTTGCAAGCGCCGAATATTGGGCCCAGTCTCTTTAGGAAGGGGGGAAATATTAAATAAACATTTTAATTGCGCGTTCACCAAAACGCGCTTATTTTCGTACCTTTGTACCAGGTGTTGCCATCCCATCTCGAACCCATCGTTCGTTATGGGGCAAGTTTTCAACAGGTCTCTCGCTTCTCCTTGTGTCTTCTTGAGTAAGTGGCACATCTTTTCCACCGGGGATAGGCGATTATTGTTCTTGTAGAGGGCCGTGAACATATCACGGAACGTTGGCCATGACTTATAGTCACCGTGGAAAATTTCTGTATCGCAGTGGGGTACTGATATGTGGGGGTGTTGAGTTGCCTGTTCCTCTCGAGCAAGATGTCGCTTTGTCTTGTTGCGCAAAGTCTCGATGGCTTCATTTATTTTGGCGATCATTTTGGTATAAACCTCAAAAGTTGAAAAAAAACGTTTTTCCAAAGTTTCGATATCGATGTCATCTTTCACGGGATCAAACTTTTCGATAGCGTCATCGTATAGCGACGCAAAAGCGTCCCATAACCGTATAGCTTCTGTTTTCAGGACATCCCACGCGTGAATCGACTTGTCTTCAACCGAGCTCTCATCCATATGAACTGAAAGCTTCGTGATGCGATCAGAGACACGGATCAATGATTTAATTGACGCCATTTTATCATTAAATGCGTAAGTGGGGGGTATTTAGTTACCAAGAAAAAGACCGAGATGATTCGTGATAAAAAAATCGACCGACCGTTGAGTTCAAACAATAGGGGGAATGTCCGCAAATAAGACAATAAAAACGTGCCCGAATTGTAAAGGGGTTCAAATAATTGATAAAAAATTAAAATATAATATATAAAAATAAATATTTTTTTTTCTAGGTTGCGCCTCGTTTTAAGGTGCCCAAACTTTTTGGGTTGACCCTCGTAGACTTGTACCCGTTTCTATTTGGGGTGACCCTCGTATACGATTGCCCGTTATATTTCGTCAAAAAGAACAAGTGACAGTAAAGGGTAGAATTTGTAAATATTTGTTTTTTAAATTAATAACTACAGTTGTGTTTGAAGTTTTATATTTTTTATAATAAATGGTTGATAAATACCAAATAAAATAATTAACGCCTAACTTACTTTGTTGCGTTTAATTTACTTTATTTATTAAAACAAACAAATTTCAAATTTTCCTTTTTCTCCAAGTTCTATCAACCTTTCAAGAGATATTATTTAATTTAATAATTTAATTTAATTTAAAAATAAATTTATTAAAATCATTTATTAAATTTAATTTAATTTAAAAAAAATCAAACACGTTATTAGTTTTCACTTTTTTAAATATTTGAACGTCCAAAAAATTTCCAAGATGCACAATATTTGTCCGCTACTGTACTTGGTATTTGTTTTCTTATTTTCAACCACCAAAATTACTTGTATTCCTAATACACAAGCTTGTTATATATTTACATAAGTTTGCATAAATGTTTCTGCTTATGCATGTACACATTAGTTATTATTATATTCATGCATTTATTAATGTAGGTCAGTAGAACAACAATTTTTTTTTGACTTTACGCTTGCGTATTCTGCTTTAGTAATTTTTTCTGGGTGGTGACGTCACAAAAGTGATCTCTTTAATTTATCAAATATGTGCTCTTAAAATACAAGCAAATGAAGATGTGTGCATACAACAGTGATGCGCAAAATAAAAAATGTATTTGTATTGGTGAGAAATATAAAGTTACACTATGAGAAAAGTTGTTTAATAAAAAAACGGTGTTAGTTAGAAATATTATAAGAATTGCACATAAGCAAATAATATAAATTTAAAGTATTTTAAATTTAAATAAAAAAATTTTAGTTTAAACAAAATTTAGCACAATTATGTTATAAAATAATTTTCATCTCTTAAACGTAAAAAAATTGATTAATGATAAATTGCTGTTACTTGGTAATATTATAAAATAGTGCACATAAGCATTTAAATTAAAGTTTAATTTAAATTCGAGTAAATAATTTATATCTTATATGTAAGAAAAGTTGCTTAGTGAAAAAAATATGTTACTTGGTAACAGTAAAAAACTAAAGTATTTTAAATACAAGTAAAAATTCTTATTAAAAAAATTATAATAAAAAATCTCATAAAAATTATATATGAAATTTTCTATTTTTATGTTTTTTTTCTTTTAAATTTCGAATGAGCATAATATTTTTTAAGTTAACCGAGTTAACTTTGTTCCTTCGTACTTTGAAGTTCTAAACTCAATTTATTTTAAATAGCGGCTAAATCAGCTAAAATTGCAAGATCTAATATAAATTGTTTTTTATTTCTTTAATATTAAATGTATTATGAACAGTTCCAAATGAACAGTTCCTTAAAGCGTCTTCTCTCTTTTTTTTTATGTTTTATAACATATAAGGCATTGCATACCTCCAAAAGCATTTTCAATCCTAAAGTATTTTTGAAATGCCATACTTCGCTTTTCGTAAAAAAATAAAAAATTTTTCTTTCAGTGTGTTAAAAGACAAAATTCATTCATCCGCGCGCATGTGCATTCGTCGATGTTTAATCAACGACTAAACAAAAGAGAATAAGAATGTGTGTAAATTATTTTTCCACAATTGTGGTATGGCTTGCGCATCACTGGCATACAACCACACATAAGAATATTGCCTTTATTCTTTTTCTCTGCCGGCAGCGAATTTGCGACGGCCAAAAAAACTTCTCTGCTGTTTGTATTTAAGTATGTATGTTTGCCTTTTTCTTCACAATTGTGGGTACAGAAATATGTACATACAAATTTGCTTCTTCAATTTTGCTATTTTAACAACTCGTTAATTTAACCTTGAGCAAATTTGGTGTGTACGTATGTATATATATATATGTGCGCATGCCAACAATCATAAGCACAATTATGTATATAAATTTCGCGGTTTCTTATTTTTTGCAGGTGCACAAGAAATCTAAAAATAAGAAACCGTTGGAAATGCAAAAAAAAAACGCAAGTACCGCTAATATTGGTTTTTGCAAATTATTATGCAAATTTGAAAAAGGGTACAGTCAACGCTGTTTTTTCAAAAGGGTTATTATTTTTATTTTTTTTTTTTAATGTGGGGCCCAGCAAGTAATGCTTGAGATTTTCCTGTATGGAAACACGGGTAGGGGTATGGGGTTTTGTTCTCCTTTATACGGAGGAAAACTTTATTTATATATATAAATGTATATGTATGGGGTCCGGAATGGGAATCCGGTGGGGTTTTTTCTCCTTATGGAGGAAAGTTTTAGGGGTTTTTGGGGTACCGGGTTGGATCCGGCTCGAAGGACCAAAAAATGTGGGGGATCAGGGGGGTTCATCCACTTCGATGTGGGTGGGGTCGTCCCACAGAGTTGTGGGGAAAAAATATTTAGAACTTACCCGTTTTATATCAGCAACGATGGTGTTGATTGGTGGCTTCTTCGGGAGATGGCCAGGATGGTCTCGTGCTCCTGAGATGGTTGTTCCGCACTCGATCCCGTTCGGTGTTTCTGTCGTCTTTCCGCTTGAAACCTCGAGGGTTTATTGATTTTTTAAACCTTTGCGGCCAAATTAGGTATTATTGGCCGTAAAGACAAAAATAGTTAAATATAGCACAAAGTCACAGAATTTTAGTATTTTTTCTTAATTTCAAACCACTCGTTTTCAAAAATAATGCTACTTTCAAACACCTTGTTTTATAAGCAATTTAACACTTTTTCGTGTTCTATTTATTTTTCTTCACATATGTATACAATTTTGTACAAAAGATTGTTTGATAATTAAATGCTGAACTTGTCAAAGCATTATAGTTTATTGTTTTATTATACTTGTAAATCAAATAATTATTTCTATGAAGCATGGAAAGCCAAATACATTCTAAGAAATTCAGAAATGTGGATGAGTATCCAACCAACACTATACGTCCTAGGTTTAATTTGTTTTTCTAATTAATTATAATAATTTTAAGCACACTCAACTTTATTTGTCTAAATAAGTTTATTAAGATTTAGATCGAAACTTAATTTGTTTAGAAGCAAATTTTGACAATACAGAACTGAATAACACTCAACTTCACTTATTAAATTTGGATATCGTAAGATTCAAGATTTGAGAACTTTTCACTTCTAAAAACCACAAGCAACTGCCTAAATTCTACCGCGCATTCTTTTGTCCTTTTTTTGTTTTCTGGTTCTCTCTTCTTTATTTACACAGAAGCAAAAAAAGGGCAAAAGAGTGTTTACAACGCATTCTGCGTTGGCGCTTAAACAATGTGCTATTATCTGATCCTGCCATTGATTAAGGAGCTGGTCAAGCATCTGAACCTGATTCGAAAAGCAAGAAGCGTTGTCACACTTGCCCCTCAAAAATATCTAGAACTTCCAAGCAGTGCTGCGAGAAATGCAAACGGAATGTCTGTTCTGAACACTCTATAAAAAATATTATTTGTAATGTTTGTTAAAAAAAGATAAGTAATTAAAGTTAAATAAATAAAATACGTAAGTAAATAATATCAATAAAATATTTCTCTAATGTATACTTTCATTGTTTTTCTTTAAGTGTCATTAATTGCTTTAATGAGTCCGTTGGACACTACTGGTCAGTAACGTTACAAAAGCATACTGGGTAGTTAAGGGTTAAGGGAATATTAAAACGTTTTTAAAATGCTTAACCCATTAAGAGCCAATAGCACTTTTATGTAAAATTATAGATATGCAGTACCAATTTTTTTTTTTTTTAATCTCTGTCACCTCAATATTTCCTGTTTTTTCACTTAACTAGATTTATGTAGATGGTGAAAGGTATATAAGACTCGGCATAGCCGAATATAGCAATCGTACTTGTTTTTTATAATATATTAATATTTGGCTTTTAATATCAATTATAACAATTTTAGAAAACTCTTCAGCACATATTACACTTTCAGCTTCATAACCGGTATGTATATATAGTTAAAAAACAAAATATTAAGAAAGTCTATGTTTTTTATTTTTGAGTTACTTATATATTCTTTTTTAGAAAAATTTTAAACAATTCTAATAAAATGCTTTTGGTGGAGGAAACAAGACGCACTTCGAAACTTTGTGTTGAATTTGTTCATGCTTTTAAGAATAAAAAACAAATATTTAAAAAAAAATTATTTTTAGGACCTTCTTGAATGATACGTATTTTTTCTATATTAAAGGAAATTTTTTCTTCTAACTGAGTACAAACAAAAAAGTTTTGCAAAATTCACTAGTACTAAAATGTTCTTCTTGCAAGAGACTCAAAATACACCCATCTAAATTGAAAATCAAACAAGAAGTGCCATATAACAAAAAAAGGGGCAAAAAGTGTAAAATATATCAAAAAGTGTCAGATTTAGCTCGTTTTAAAAAGGGGCCACTAAATGGGTCAAGCAACAACGGTGTCGCTGCATGGGACCAGCGATATGTATTTTTATTTTTCTTTGCCTTTGTTTTATAAGATAGTCTTTTCTAAAAAAATTTTATGACCCGTAACTAGACGTGGTACATTTGGAGCACTGTGTAGACCCCTTAACACTTCACTTTGGGTTTCTGCAATGATCTACAATATCATAAAAATATCGAATTTTGACGACTTCTTTCTTAGACACTTGGTTTTTTTTATCAAACTCAAGTATGTATAACACTAGAGCTGTGTCGTTCATGAACGAATGGGTTAAATTGATCGAATCACTTTAGTGAAGGAAATGATCCGGTCGATCAACTCACGACTTTATGGTGTACGGTTCTGTTTTGTTCAGACGTTCGTTCTGGTTTTTTATGTGATAATCTTCTATTTCAGTTGATTTTTTGTGTATTAAAAGAAGTTGCGGTCATTTAAGCATCGGTGTGGTGTTGCCATCATTCTTTATATTTGAATTAACAGGCTTTATTCAAAGAATTTTTTTTTGTACTCTTTCTTTATTAAAAGAAAAGTTCAAACATTTAAAAAGTTCTAATGTTTAAATTAATAAAACTGATTTCAATATATGTAAGAAAAAAAGCAGAGAAAAAGAAGCGAAATTTGGTTGCACATCAAGGAGGATGGAGAAAATCGGGCAAAATGCAATTATTGCAAAAATTCTTAAGCCTTACAGGTAGATCTACTAAGAATCTGAGTCGCCACTTGAAGTCCAAACATCCTTCACAGCCTCGGTCATTACTGCGCCAGCAGATCAACAGCTTTTAAGCAGCATTCAATCTTCTACAAGCTTGCAATATAGCATCCTTCAACCGTCCTCAAGTTCTGAGTCGTCTTCCGCCATACAGCCTTCTTCTGGCTTACAGTTAGCTATACACCAACAAACAATAACGCAATTTGTTCGTAAGCCTCCTTTCGTTAGGAAAGAACCGCGTATAGATAGGCTGGTGCTAAAAGCTCTTGTACAAGGCAATTACTCACTTCGCTTTGTAAACGAGCCTGCAATAAGGGAGCTGATAACTGAAGTGTCTAGGATATCAACTTCCAACCAGAAAACCCCTATCGAAAAACTTGGTTCCAAGTGTTCACATGGAAATACTTGAAAATGTGTGTCTTCCGATAGATGGATGGTCATCCAGGACTAACGCTAGCTATGTCGATAACAGCTCATTTTATTGATGAAAACATGCAGCTACAGTCCTACATAATTGCGTGCGATGAATTTCCAGAAAAGCACACTACCGAATATTTATTCTCATTTTTAAGAAATATCATGGCAGAGTTTGAAATTTTAAATAAAGTAACCGCCATAGTGAGTGACAACGCGGCAAATATTCGTGCTGCAGTTCGCCATGGGCACTAGCGGAGTGTGCGTTGTTTTGCTCATTCCCTCAACCTAATTGTGCAAGCAGTATTAGGTGAAGTGAGAGAAACCCTCACGGAGGTAGGAAAAATTGTTGAATATTGCCACCGAAGATCACAGGGCCTTAGCTTTTTGAAGTTCAAAGTAAATGGGAATACCAGAGCTAAAGCTTAAACAAGACGTTAAAACTATGTGAATTTGCTGGAGAGAATAGAGGCCGCAAAATATGCTTTAATATCAACACTGTCTTTAAAACGTCCTGATCTGTTACCTTCTTTACAGAACTGGGACTACATTCAGGAAATTATTCCAATTTTAAAACCTTTTTATGAAGTTACAGTGGAAATAAGTGCCGAAAAGAATGTTTCAATATCGAAAATTATAGTCATTTGTAACAGTCTTGAATCCTTTATGTCAAAATGTGTTGTAACTAATACCGAAATATCGAGAATGGTTTTAAAAATAAAATGGGAATTGAAATCTTGTTTTGGGGGATACGAAAGAAAGAAATGCTCTGTATTGGAGAGTACGCTTGTGGGTCTTCGGTTTAAGCAAAGAGGTTCTGAAGGTGACCTCTGCTATGAGAATGTTGTAAAAAGCTTGAGAACAAGACTGTGACAATAACCGTACCAAATATTAGTACTGATGATGATAATCATCAAGAAAGTGTTTCCGTACGGGAGTTTGACAAATACCTTGATAAGGAATATTAGGGGAGGACGTAAGATCCGTTAATTTAGTGGAATGAAAGGAAACACTTGTATCCACTCGTTTATGCTTTCACTCTTAAAAGACTCAGCATAGTGGCAACTTCAGTGCCTTGCGAGCGAATAATTTCGTCAATGCGACATTTTTAAATAATCGCCGGACATGTTTAAAATCAAACGAGGTGTCAAGTCTAATTTTCCTTAATAAACAAAACTTCAATCAATTATAATTGTACTATTCATTCTATTTTTCAGATTAAAAAAGTTACGAAAGATATTTAATTTTACAAAGAAGCAACAAACTAAAGCACCTTATACATATACATAGTTCTTAAACTTAGTATGTATCCGTAGAGTGACGTCGCCCTAAAAATTACAAAATTCTTGTAAAAACTTATGTAATACTTTTTTGTATAGCATCGAGAAAATAAACAACATTATTGTCGAATTATTGAACAATAATTTTATGATTATAAATCAACAAATTTGTTCAAACTTTATTATTTTCCTGATAATGCTATACAAAGAAGTAGCGAAGTATTGAATAAAAATTACAAAAATTTTTACTCTGAAAAAGTAGGACTCTAATTTTACCCTGCATTCTACAAAATTTAAATTTTTAAGGTATTATTATAATCCCTGTTCAGACATACGTTTTAATTGCGCAATAAAGGAATTTACGCAATTAAGTCCCTAATTGAATTTAATTTACCATAAAGAAATTAATTAAAAAATTTTTCAATTAGTACTTAATTAAGTCGATAATTAATTAAGTTTCCTCATACAACCCTTGTGAAGTGTGTTCAGTTAGAGAATATTTTATAAAATGGCAAAACTAAATGCCATAAAAATGAAAAATAAAATATTTTCAAATTATATGAAATGAATTTTTTTTAAAAATTAAATGGAAAATCAAAACTTGATCGTACTGACTGGAAGAGTTCCATATTTCAAATAAACACAAGCAAACTATCTTTTAAAGACGAACTATTCTTTATTCTTCCAAATTTACAAACACAAATTTCTAATGTAAAAATTAGGTCTGTTCAATAAATTTCCGGCAGAAACTAGCAACGGTAGAGTAAAATATAAATTTACAACATTGCTATTCCAAATAAAAAAAAGGAATAAACACATTTCTGGAAAAAATAGCAAAGTAAAGGCGAACTGACGATAATAACAAACAACCACAAAAATAAATATCTAAAACAGTAAAAAAAGCGGTGTTCGATGCATAAAGCATTTTGTATTTGCAAGAGCTTTGTCATCGATTGTGAACACCTTTTTTCGAATATTTTGCAAAATTGCCAAAATTTTTCTGTTTTTTTTTTTATGTAAAACTTTTAGTTTATTTTATTCTATTTCTTTTGTTTATTGTTTTTTTATCCTGGCGTTTACTTATAAATAGTTTTCTCAGATTTCTTCTAACTATTATACATACGATAGCTTCAATTCAAAATATTTTGTATTAAAAACCGAAAACTATAAATATTATGCATATTTTGTGCTGTGTGGTTGTAAAAAATTTTAGCTGCAGATTTTCGGTTTTGAAATCGCCATACAAATTATGGCAAAAAAGCCACACCATTTTAGTCTAGCAACGATTGGATGTAAATATTTTCGTGGGAAGTGCTAATAAACACTTCAATTCAAAGTATTTAATATTTATTAACTTATTTACGTGCGCCAAGATAGCGTCGAAGAAATAGCGTCGATTTTGGGAATTAAAAACCGGGAAAAAAAACCGGGAAGTAAAATTACCCGGGATTGGATATTTTGAATTAAAAAATAAAATTTGAATAAATTTTGGCATCTAGAAGAAGAAAAATTGATTTATATTGTAAATAAATAAACAAAACATTTGTGTATTTAGAAAATAATTATAAAAAGCGTTTTTAATGATCACAAAAACCGTTGCTGTCTTTTCCCTTGGAAACTATTATACTCTCGCCCAAAATGGCCATACATTATTAAAATAGAGATATTAATGAACAAAAATTGCCGACCGTGCAACAATTCCGCCGAGCCGTTTTCGAGAAAAATGGCTTCATCCTGAGTGGGCTAAAAAAGCGTTGCTAATGTTTTCCATGGAAACTATAACACTCTCGCCCATTATGGCCATATATTATTAAAATAGAGATATTAATAAACAAAAATTGCCAACCGTGCAACAATTCCGCCGAGCCGTTTTCGAGAAAAATGGCTTCATCCTGAGTGAGCCAAAAAAGCGTTGCTAATGTTTTCCATGGAAACTATAACACTCTCGCCCATTATGGCCATGTATTATTAAAATAGAGATATTAATAAACAAAAATTGCCAACCGTGCAACAATTCCGCCGAGCCGTTTTCGAGAAAAATGGCTTCATCCTGAGTGGGCTAAAAAAGCGTTGCTAATGTTTTCCATGGAAACTATAACACTCTCGCCCAAAATGGCCATACATTATTAAAAAAAAGATATTAATGAACAAAAATTGCCAACCGTGCAACAATTCCGCCGAGCCGTTTTCGAGAAAAATGGCTTCATCCTGAGTGAGCCAAAAAAGCGTTGCTAATGTTTTCCATGGAAACTATAACACTCTCGCCCATTATGGCCATATATTATTAAAATAGAGATATTAATAAACAAAAATTGCCAACCGTGCAACAATTCCGCCGAGCCGTTTTCGAGAAAAATGGCTTCATCCTGAGTGGGCTAAAAAAGCGTTGCTAATGTTTTCCATGGAAACTATAACACTCTCGCCCATTATGGCCATATATTATTAAAATAGAGATATTAATAAACAAAAATTGCCAACCGTGCAACAATTCCGCCGAGCCGTTTTCGAGAAAAATGGCTTCATCCTGAGTGGGCTAAAAAAGCGTTGCTAATGTTTTCCATGGAAACTATAACACTCTCGCCCAAAATGGCCATACATTATTAAAATAGAGATATTAATGAACAAAAATTGCCAACCGTGCAACAATTCCGCCGAGCCGTTTTCGAGAAAAATGGCTTCATCCTGAGTGAGCCAAAAAAGCGTTGCTAATGTTTTCCATGGAAACTATAACACTCTCGCCCATTATGGCCATATATTATTAAAATAGAGATATTAATAAACAAAAATTGCCAACCGTGCAACAATTCCGCCGAGCCGTTTTCGAGAAAAATGGCTTCATCCTGAGTGGGCTAAAAAAGCGTTGCTAATGTTTTCCATGGAAACTATAACACTCTCGCCCATTATGGCCATATATTATTAAAATAGAGATATTAATAAACAAAAATTGCCAACCGTGCAACAATTCCGCCGAGCCGTTTTCGAGAAAAATGGCTTCATCCTGAGTGGGCTAAAAAAGCGTTGCTAATGTTTTCCATGGAAACTATAACACTCTCGCCCAAAATGGCCATACATTATTAAAATAGAGATATTAATGAACAAAAATTGCCAACCGTGCAACAATTCCGCCGAGCCGCAATTTTTGTTTATTAATATCTCTGTTTTAATAATGTATGGCCATAATGGGCGAGAGTGTTATAGTTTCCATGGAAAACATTAGCAACGCTTTTTTGGCCCACTCAGGATGAAGCCACTTTTCTCGAAAACGGCTCGGCGGAATTGTTGCACGGTTGGCAATTTTTGTTCATTAATATCTCTATTTTAATAATGTATGGCCATAATGGGCGAGAGTGTTATAGTTTCCATGGAAAACATTAGCAACGCTTTTTTGGCCCACTCAGGATGAAGCCATTTTTCTCGAAAACGGCTCGGCGGAATTGTTGCACGGTTGGCAATTTTTTTTTATTAATATCTCTGTTTTAATAATGTATGGCCATAATGGGCGAGAGTGTTATAGTTTCCATGGAAAACATTAGCAACGCTTTTTTGGCCCACTCAGGATGAAGCCACTTTTCTCGAAAACGGCTCGGCGGAATTGTTGCACGGTTGGCAATTTTTGTTCATTAATATCTCTATTTTAATAATGTATGGCCATTTTGGGCGAGAGTGTTATAGTTTCCATGGAAAACATTAGCAACGCTTTTTTGGCCCACTCAGGATGAAGCCACTTTTCTCGAAAACGGCTCGGCGGAATTGTTGCACGGTTGGCAATTTTTGTTTATTAATATCTCTGTTTTAATAATGTATGGCCATAATGGGCGAGAGTGTTATAGTTTCCATGGAAAACATTAGCAACGCTTTTTTGGCCCACTCAGGATGAAGCCACTTTTCTCGAAAACGGCTCGGCGGAATTGTTGCACGGTTGGCAATTTTTGTTTATTAATATCTCTGTTTTAATAATGTATGGCCATTTTGGGCGAGAGTGTTATAGTTTCCATGGAAAACATTAGCAACGCTTTTTTGGCCCACTCAGGATGAAGCCATTTTTCTCGAAAACGGCTCGGCGGAATTGTTGCACGGTTGGCAATTTTTGTTTATTAATATCTCTGTTTTAATAATGTATGGCCATAATGGGCGAGAGTGTTATAGTTTCCATGGAAAACATTAGCAACGCTTTTTTGGCCCACTCAGGATGAAGCCACTTTTCTCGAAAACGGCTCGGCGGAATTGTTGCACGGTTGGCAATTTTTGTTCATTAATATCTCTATTTTAATAATGTATGGCCATAATGGGCGAGAGTGTTATAGTTTCCATGGAAAACATTAGCAACGCTTTTTTGGCCCACTCAGGATGAAGCCATTTTTCTCGAAAACGGCTCGGCGGAATTGTTGCACGGTTGGCAATTTTTGTTTATTAATATCTCTATTTTAATAATGTATGGCCATAATGGGCGAGAGTGTTATAGTTTCCATGGAAAACATTAGCAACGCTTTTTTGGCCCACTCAGGATGAAGCCACTTTTCTCGAAAACGGCTCGGCGGAATTGTTGCACGGTTGGCAATTTTTGTTCATTAATATCTCTATTTTAATAATGTATGGCCATAATGGGCGAGAGTGTTATAGTTTCCATGGAAAACATTAGCAACGCTTTTTTGGCCCACTCTGGATGAAACCATTTTTCTCGAAAACGGCTCGGCGGAATTGTTGTACGGTTGGCAATTTTTGTTCATTAATATCTCTATTTTAATAATCTATGGCCATTTGGGGCGAGAGTATAATAGTTTCCAAGGGAAAAGTCAGCAACGGTTTTTTGTGATCAATAAAAACGCTTTTTTATAATTATTTTCTAAATACACAATTGTGTTGTTTATATTTTTACAACTTAAATCAATTTTTCTTCTTCTAGATAACAAAATTTATTCAAATTTTAATTTTTAATTCAAAATATCCAATCCCGGGGAATTTTACTTCCCGGTTTTTTTCCCGGTTTTTAATTCCCAAAATCGACGCTATCTTGGCGCACGTAACTTATTTTGTAAAACAGAACAAGAATCAGCTGTTCTGTTCTTGCCAGTACCAAAAGTAGTAACAAATTTATTAACATTCACATCTTATACTCTTTTTTACTCTTTCGCTTCTTCTTTTTAAGTACTGAAATAAACACTTTCCAATAACAATTAGTAACAACTTCTTGTTATTGAACAGAACTATATTCTACTGTCAAATTTTAATTAAGTAAATTAAATTGGATATGTGTGAACACCAAAATTAATTACTCAATTAAAATTTTAATTGTCTAAATAAAAACGTATGTCTGAACAGGGTATAAATTAATTTTTACTTAAAATTTATTTATTGAAATAATAATAATAAAAAATTGAAACTTACCTATATTTTTGTTTTAAATATAAGATGCGATATAATTTTTTCATATTATTTTTAATGTGTCCATTTTTATGTATTTTGTGTTTATAGATTTAATAACATTAAACTTAAGTATCTATTTCACTAATCCAACATGCTGGAACTTTCTACATATAATTTTTTTTATTTAGTTTAGAAAAAACTATTTTTTAAATGTATGTTTTACATACTAAATGATGCTCCACAGCCATAGGTGCCTTTAATAATTTGGTTGTTAAAGACAAATTCACTAGTTTTGTTTCAACGAAATCTATTTGTGTGCCTGTACATTAGGATAACATGGCCAATACAGTTAAACAAATGTATTTTAAATACAACTTATAGATTTACAGTCTTATTTATAAATGAACTTTAAAAGTTAATAAGCCTTAAATGAGCAAAAGTCAACAAAAGAGTTTAATAGCCTATCAATCCCTATATATCACTTTTTTATTTTAGCCTCCACACCACTATAAACCAAAAATAAAATGAACTTTGTTAAGATATTTTATTTAAAACTTTGTCCTGGAGTAGAGAAAGTAATTTAAGATGAAAATGTAAAATGACTCATATTCTTAAAGTTATGTATCGCTAAAGTGTATATAAATATATTGTGATATCTTAAACACTTTGTTGCTGAATGGAACAATATGGATATAATAGAATATCTTATCAAAATTCCTATCAGGCGCCATACAAATCACAAACCCTATAAAACTCTCAAGCATTAAAAATAAAAAAGTAGTGCTTAGATCTGGTTTTAGCAAGTAAGTTTACAAAAAGTGCAAATTTAGTTTAACGAGATGAAAATATTCGCAAAATTAATAATAAAAACTTAAATAACTGGTTTGTAACGGACTAACAAATTTTTGTAAGGATCCTAATAGCTTATTTAAAATCTTCCCGCCAATACCCATATTGGCCCAGTCCCACTAAGGATATTTGAAATAAGGGAAATTTTATATGACAATTTTAAGGGTCCGCAACTCTGAAAATATGAGGTTTCGAAAGTTTTACCACATTATATTTTATCCTAAAAACTACTTTTTCTGAACCCCGGCAAACTTTTTACTTTATTCCCAGCTACTGGGCTAAACTAGATTGTTTCATACAATAAAAATGACACAAAAAAAATTTATTTGAATAGTGAATTACTGCTTAACCTCGATTATCCAGCTCTCGTGGGACGGATAATCAAACTAAACGGTTAATAGAGGTTATATTAAAATATACAAAATAGGGATGAGCGCTCCCTTGAATTTTGAGGTACGTCGCTACTAGTAAACGTGATTTTTAAATCACCGTTCTTTTGATGCTCTTTTTTATTTATATATACATGTTTTTTATGTGTTTATTTTATGCAAACAGTAAAAGCTGTTTGGATATCAAGATTAAAAGCAGCTGTAATTAAATTTGCTCAGAAATATGGAATTCGGTAACACCGATTGGTTATAAGTTCAAATTAAAAAAAGCACACAACATTTTTTGTTTTTTTTTTTTTTGTTACATATGTGTGTAACATACACATAATACATACATAATAAGTAGAAGCAAGAAAAAGCTACGCAGCAAAGAAGCTGTTTTATATGAAAGAATGAAAGAGACAAAAGTACTTACATTTCTCTTTCGCAAAGTAAAATTAAATTTAAGTTTGTGTGTGCATATAAAAGAACGTTCTTACGCGGAACTGATCTTTGATCAACTTAGTCACAGTAGTAATTTTTTAATCACAGTGATTTAATCACAGGTACTGAAATATCGCTCATCTCTAACACAGAAACAGCAACTTAACAGATACGTTTTTAACGTAAGTAGTCATAAATCAAAGTAATTTTCTTTAATTGAAAGAACTTTTCGTTCCCTTAAAGTAATTTACTGTTTGACGAAGCCATCATTCCACAGCAGGTGTATGCAAATCAGATTTCACTTACTAAATGAGTAAAAGCGCAAATATATATATTGTAATGTGTGGACACATGAACTTAGAAAGGGGAAAACCCGGTTTTAGATTTATATAATAAAACACATGAATGCTGCACGATTAATATATGTAAGAGGGAGTTAACATAAGGGCATTGCATCAGCTACAAAAGTCATGATGCAGAAGTTTTTAGGCAAGAGGTGTAGAGAAGCTTACGGGGTAGCAAAAGTAGCACGAAATGAATATTCATGACTTTTTTTAGTTTTTTCTCTCACTCCTGTTTCTCTCTTTTTATGTTTCTCTCTTTTTATAGTTCTATGCTTAAGCGGTGTAACCAAATGGCTGTTTTTTTTCCAATATTGTTCAAAAATTGTTGAAAAATTAATACGTTTAGTTTATGGCAACACTTGAAAAATTGGTTAATTAAACATCATAAGATTCTCATACTTGCTACAAAAGAGTCATAATGTAAACGCGTGATGACCTACGGAGATTCTCTAAAGCACGGTTAATAGAGGTATGAATCTAAAGAACGGATAATGGAGGTAAAGCACGGATAATAGAGCGAAGAAATAAAAACAACCTCATACCGGTTAGTAGATGCAACTGATTAATAGAGGCACGGCCAATTACTTTATATATAATCTTCCCTTTTTTAATTAATAAAGCACAGAATATTAGCAAAGTTAAAAAGCAAAATTTAGCTCTAGTCGCTAATTCAAGTGGACAAAATTATTCACACAGCACAATATGTTTGGATGTAAAATCATATATAAAATTGTTTAATACTTTTTAACGTATTCCTTCTTTATAATTACTTCTCTTTATAATGTTGGTACAATGAACGAAATAGTTTCAAGTTATTAAATAAATAAATAATAAAGACTTAAATCCATTCTCTTTACTTCTTGTGATGGATAATTGAAAAAATTAAAATAACGATTACGTACATCGATACAGTATTAATACCGTATTGATCATTGTGTAAAATATTTGCATGCATATATATACAGATGCCCAATACGTTTAAATGGAACATTTACGCATTTGAAAATATTGCAAAAATCTAAAATCACTTAGGAAGGTTAACTGCTAGCAACAATTGAGCGAAGCCTTAAGAATTTTAAAATCCATGGATAATAACGCAAAATTCTACCGCACATACATAATTAAAAAAGTGGATTCATATATGTACATATATTCATATATTTATTTTATTTTAAGAGTATTGCTGGTAACAAGTAGAAAGGCTCTAATTCGAATTTTTACAAAACTAAGATTTTTCGTAATTTCAATACATTTTACACAGATACACTTTGTCACACAATTTGTATACAGCAATATCAAAAATAAAGTTTTTATTTATAAGCATTCGCATTTTTAATATTACATTGCAGTTTCTATTATCTTTTTATCTTCTACTGTAAAGTTACAAATATACGAGTTAGGACCTTTATACATGAGTGCAGCGATACATAGGAATTACATGAAATTAAAAAAATATGGACTTGTAAAAGTTTTGCAGATAAATTAAAAGATATGTAACACGTATGCACTTTATTTCGTTGCCCGCAACAAGTTTCTTTTGGTAAAAAGAAAACAAAATTTTAATTTATTAAGGAAAATCCTAGTCAACAATTAAATAAAAACTCCGAAAAAAAGAACGCAGCTTTTTCTGAGCATACCTTGAAATGGTTCACGCAATGAGTCATATAAGATACTCAAATATGTGTATCTTAAAAGTATTTTTAGATACCAAAACTATCGAAGCGTATTTTCTGAAATAAATTAAGAGCTCTTTAAGACGAACTAGTTTAAAAGAAAATAATGAGGGCATTTTTAAAGGTTTTCGGATGGCAAATTATTGTTTTTTGCACTCTTTATGAACGTAAAAGCTTCCTTTTTGATTCATATTGTTTGCTCTGATATATGTACATAAGTACTCGTATATGTATTTTTACTTTTTGCTTTGGATATGTCATCAGCATTTTGACATCTCGTGACAGCAAAGCAAAAACAAAGCCCATGTTGTTTTTTATTTTTGAGTTTGTTGTCGCCTCGCTACCACGTGGTAAATTAATTTGCCTTGATTTAGTTCATACCATTGTCAGTTATAGCATTTTCTCGCCAAACGTGGCGATACAAAAATACTTTTTTATTTAAAATACTTTGCAAAATTTTTGGCTTTTTTTTATTATTTTCGCTACATAACATTGCATTTCACAAAATGTATGTATGTACACCGGCGAATTAGCCAATTTCGCTGTAACTCCCTTTTTTGTACGTACCTCTCCTTATGTCTTTTTTAAAAAAAATACATATATGTACATTAATTTTTGAATTAAATATGAAATGATAAAGACGCTGAAAGAAAAGGGCAGTGCAATATAAAAACCAAAATTGTGAAAATTTAATGAGAAATGGCATCGACAACAAAATAGTATTAATAAAGAAAAAACGATGAATTAATAAAAAATTGGAAATACATTTTTGTTGACATAGCATCAAGCGGACATTACAAAAAGAACGGAGACAACTGCATTGCCCATCATATATAAAAAACAGGCCACACAACTGACTTTGATAAAGTTAAAATAATGGATAAGGAGAAAGTTGAGAGATCAAGATACATCAAAGAAAGTTTTCACATTCAAAACAAAATAGAAAATACAATGAATTTGAAAGAGGACACCGATAACATCAATGCAAGCTATAGAGTCGCCATTAGCTCATCTTTGATATTAAACTTCATCAAAGTTGATTATTGTTGTTTCTGCTTGAACTATGATTTTTGTCTTTACTTTATTGTTTAGACAGAAATCTTTAGTTCATTTAAAGTATTTACGAGAAGTTTCCTGACGAGCTAAGTAAGCGGTAGCAAAATAGCCACTGCGACGCGCTTTCACCTTCAATAATCATTACCCGGAAAGTAGCACGATAAATTTAAAGTTTAATTTATTTTATTTAATATTCCCGTGTTTTTAATTTTTAAATTGTTTTAATTACTTTAAAACTGTAGGACCAATCAGCTTGAGCTTAAAGCATCTTTAAAAAAAAAAACCAGAAAAATTGGCCAACTTCAAATATCACTAATTAATGTTTGTGTTTTGCTTTTTTTATGTTTTATCAAACCAATAAATGGAAAAGAAATAAATTAAATAAAAATTTTTCTATAATTAATATTAAATATTGTTATACTGGCCATATTCGAACAGCCATTTGGCAAAAAGCTTAACAAAACTGGTTCATACGGTTAACTTTTCATTAACAAGTACAAAAAGGGTATAACTAAGTTTGTCATTCCATTTGTAATTTCTATAACATCCATTTCCGACTCCATAAAGTATGCATATGCTGAGTTCTTATGCATAGCGAAGTCGATTGAGAGATGTCCGTCAGTGTTAGTGTTGAAATCAAGTTTGCCAAGACACTATATGTTAGAATATATGTAATATTGTTAAAAAAAACACTTCTCTTAATTATATTTTGTATTTCTTAAAACTAGTTCACTTTGCTTTTTGTATAAACGAAAACTTTTTTATGACTTATAATAGTTGGTCGAAGAAAATATTTGAAACGAAGCAATCCAAATAAATTTATTAATATTCCGGCTAAATTGTGTTTTTCTGTTTTCTGGAAATTATATTAAAATAATAGGTTATGGGCCTTCCTACGTAATGGGGAAGATTTAAACAACCATATTTTAAGTTCAAGTCTTTAGTACGCGATTTGAAAGCTGCAGGAGCAAAGCCAGAGAATGCTGATTTAGTTTCACAACTTTTTTTAACACTGCCTGAATCTTATGATGCAGTTATGACTGCAATTGAAAGTTTACCAAGCATTGAAATTAATTTGGATAACATCAAAGTCCGACTTCTTGCAGAAGAAGCTAAGAAGAAACACAGACAAGAAGAAAATCTTACAGCTTTTGTATCTAAAAAGAAAAACACAAGGTTCAACGGAAAACGTCACAAATGTGGACGTTTTGGTCACATGAAGAAAAACTGTAGAAGCAAAGGTGCGTTTGTTGCTGCAAAAGAAGGTATAAGTTTTATTGCTAATATCAAAAGTAGCAAAAAGAATTATGAAAGGGATGAAGTAAGTTTTACTCTTGACTCTGGGGCATCAGACCATTTTGCCAAAGATAAGTATATATTTTATTCTATGGAAAAATTAAGTGAACCGCGTATTATTACTATTGCGAATGGAGAAATTGTTGTAACCAAACATATTGGAGAGGTTCGTGTTCTTAGTAACACAGGAATTGAGATCAAACTAAAAGATGTTTTATATAGTCCAAAGTTTCATGATAATCTAATGTCTGTTTACAAGAGAGTAAATGCACAGATAAAAGTTAATTTTAATGAAAATCGCGCAGAATTG
The DNA here is from genome assembly GCA_916610165.2 of Gymnosoma rotundatum. Classification (NCBI taxonomy): domain Eukaryota; kingdom Metazoa; phylum Arthropoda; class Insecta; order Diptera; family Tachinidae; genus Gymnosoma; species Gymnosoma rotundatum. Next base: position 33,777,932 of record OU744340.1, read on the forward strand.
TTTAAGAACAATCTGAAAATTGCGACTGCAAAACGTGTTGGCAGTTTATTTGCAATGAAAATTAAGGTTAAAAGTTCTATGTGCTATTTAACTAAGTCTAATTATGGCGATTTATGGCATAAGCGATTTTGTCATATTGGAAATCAATCTCTAAACAAATTAATTAAAAATGAAATAGTTATTGGAATACCACCTGTTGAGCTTAAGGATAGGTGTGTAGTTTGTACTCAGAGCAAGCAAGTAACAGATCCATTTTCTGGCACAAGAACTAGAGCAAAAAGAATTATAGAACGTTTTCATTCAGATGTATGCGGTTCAATTTCTCCAGTAACATATGATGAATCAAATTATGTTTTGTCTTTTATAGATGATTATAGACATTTTGCGTATGTATATTTATTAAAAAGAAAATCTCAAGTACTTGAAAAATTCAAGGAATATGAAACTCAAGTTTCCCCTCAACAAAATGGAGTGGCCGAAAGATTTAACAGGAAGCTCATAGATAAAGTTCGTGCCATAATGATTGATGCTGATGTTCCAAAGTATTGATGGGGAGAAGCCATTTATGCCGCTACCTATATCATTAACCGAAGTCCAACTACATCGTTAATAACCAATAAGACACCGGCAGAGTTTTGGTTCAACGTGAAACCTGAACCTAATATACGCTCTGAAACCACAGCAGAAACGAAAAAAACTTGATGCTAAATCTGAACCATATGTAATGGTTCGGTATAGTCAATATGGGTACAGGTTATGCGATAAAAACAACCGCATAGTAATTTTAGCCCGAGACTGTAAATTTAATGAATATGAGTACCCATTTAAGAATCATGAAAAATTGGAAGAGCAAACGCCATTTATAGAAAGAAACAATCAAGAGGGAGAGAAAGAGTATGATTTTGTTCCTTTAGATGATTTAGAATCCGTAGAATTAAACGAAAATATACTCAAAATTGGTATCCCTACCCCGATATCAAATGAAGAAGCTGATAATCAAATTCTTGACACAAATAATAAAAAACCAGGTCCCAGAAGAAGTGAAAGGCTTAAACAAAAGACATCCAATTTTGCGGAATATTACAAACCGTTATTTGAAACTATAAGTCCGATTTCTGTACCAAACACGTATGCTGACATACATACAAATGCTGAACGAGAGAAATGGTTATAAAGTATGGTCAATTGTTCCTACGCCGGCAATAAAAAAGTTGATTAAATCGAAATGGGTCTTTTCTATTAAAAGTGATGAAGATGGAAATCCAGTACGGTATAAAGCAAGACTCATTGCGAAGGGTTTTCTTCAAAAATTTGAGAATGATTATGAAGAAACGTATTCACCAGTAGCAAAACTGACAAAACATTACGAACAGTTTTAGCAGTTGGTGTTGCATGAGGTTTTGTTTTCTGTCACCTAGATGTCAGGACAGCATTCCTCCATGGTAAGTTAAAAGAAGATATTTATTTAGAAATTCCAGACGGGTAAAAACGAAACCTGGTATGGCATTAAAACTATTAAAATCCTTATATGGTTTAAAGCAGAATTCTAGATGTTGGAATCAGAAATTTAATTCGCTTTTATTAAATCTTAGTTTTAAAAGATCTCAACATGACTATTGTCTGTACGTTCGGAAATCCCATAAGGGCGTGATATTCTTATTATTGTCTCATGTATTTAATGTTATCTGTACGTCCAGACATTTGCTTTGCTGTTGGTTACATGGGAAGATATCATGAACATAATAACGAAGTTCATTACACCGCCTTAAAGAGAATTTTAAGATACTTAAAAGGAACTAAAAATCTAAAATTGTGTTTCAAGAAAAGCAACCCTACAGATGTTTTGAGTGGATTTGTTGACGTTGATTGGGCTTCTGATTTAGAAGACCGAAAATCAACAAGCGGTTATATATATATTACGTTTATGGTTGCCCTGTTTCGTGGCGTAGTAAACAACAAACTACTATCGCCACACTCTCAACTGAAGCTGAATACATTGCCTTAAGTGCTGCCACATCAGAAGGTATTTGGCTTAAAAGTTTATTGGAGGGCATGGGAATTTTAAATCCAAACGATGCTGTCAAGAATGAAGAATGCAAACGAACTTCGCACATAGATATAAAACATCATTTCCTTACGGATCACATAAATAAAGGAACTTTAAAATTAGAACAAGTATCAACAAAGGATCAAGTGGCTGATATTTTCACCAAAGCTTTACATAAAAAGAGTTTTATTACAATTAGAAATTTTTTAAAAATTATATAATTGAGAGGGGGTGCTAGAATATATGTATATGTAATATTGTTAAAAAACACTTCTCTTAATTACATTTTGTATTTATAAAAACTAGTTCACTTTGTTGTTTTTTTTTTTTTTTTTTTTTTTTTTTTTGTATAAACGAAAAATTTTTATGACATAATAGTTAGTCGAAGAAAATATTTTAAACGAGGCAATCCAAATAAATTTATAATTATTCCGGCTAAATTGTGTTTTTCTGTGTTCTGGGAATTATATTAAAATAATACTATATCCGCTAGAGAAAATTTAAATACGCCAACCGTACGCCAGGCACAGTGTCGATAGAGGTGCTATTGGAAATCAGCTAGAAAAGTCCATGTCCTTCAAGGCAGCGCGCAAAACACCACGCATATCGCTAATTTTTTCATATCATTTGAACAATAAAGTAACTCCAAAAAAAACATATTTCATGTATGTTTGCGCATTTAATTTCATTTTTTACACAAAACCAACCAATATAACAGACAAAATTTGAAAATCGAAAATACGTAACTCACGAAATTTTAAAAAAAAACCGTTATTTTTTTATCGTATAACTACTTTAAGCAGCAAGTAATAATGTTTTTAAAATTCAATTTTAGAAGTTTGTAAAAAGTGGTAAAAATTTTCTATCTATTTTTCTATTAAGTACAATTGTACCGGTAAAATTGAGTGATTTTACATTTGTATCTCTATTTATATACAAAAAAATTTTATATTTGAACCAAGATTCTAAAGGATCCCCTCAGAAAATTTTACTCAAATCTATCCAGCAGGTTTCACGTGATGTAAACCTACTTACTGTCTTCACCAACAACATATTTTCCTAAAATATTTCATGTGCAGAAATGATACTGTTACAGTTTTATTATAGATGTACACTTATATCTTTAAATAAATAATTCTTATTTTAAATTTTTATTGTTCTTTTCGTTTTTCATAATAAGAGATTTGAAGCACTATTATTTTAATTTAAAAATTAAGGGTCTCCTAATATTTAATCTAATTTGATGTGACAACAACAACCCTACGCAAAAATTAATATTTTCGACTAAAGAATTTCTTATGACAATTTATCCGTACATGCGATTATAAATATATCGTAACGGGTGTATAAGAATCGGCATAGCCGAATATAGCACTCTTACTTAAAAATAAAAATTGATAATTTTCTAAAAAATAAATATTAAGTAATGTTAGATTATAATTCTATAACGATGAAAATCATAGAGAAAAAGATAAAGAAATACTGACGTTAAATTAAATATTTATCACCACGACGGTGAAGGGTATACCGAATGTCATTCATATTTATTTCGCAATAGAAACTGGAGATATGCAAAATAACATGCATGATACCCTTAATCGTGATATTTTGGAAATTTTCGAATGGGGTCGTGTGAACAGGATTCAATTTAACGATCATAAAACCCAGTGTTGTGTGCTTTCGCACAGGCATACGGCTGAATTTGCTACCTCATATGTAAGTATAGGTGATACAAATATTATGGAATTAGGAGCTATGGATGTTCTTGGTGCGATGTTCTGTAGAAGGCATAATTTTTAAGTCGCAAAGGACACAATCAAGTGCCTTTGTTTTCAGAAACGGTGCAAGAGATACTTCACTCCAACTGATCCGCTCGCTATCTATGTCAACTTTATCAGAACGAAAATGGAATACAACTCTCATGTATGGGCCGGTTCTGCAAAAACTATTTGGAGTTACTTGACCTCGTGTAGGAGAAAGCGAAGAACTCTTTTGACTCATTGCAGAGTCGACGCAATGTGGGATGTGTTTTACTTTTTTATCGTTACTACAATGGAATGTCTTCTTATGAAATCACGGAATTCGATCCTCAAACCGTAATTGCGTACACGAAATACACGTTCATCATGCAGAGCCCATTCCTTGGTAGTCGTTTGGCTAGTAAATGCCTAATGCAAAAATTTTATTTTTTAACCGAACAGTTGATTTGTTGAATAAACTGCTTTAAGAGATATCTTATTTCAATTCCAGTGTACAAAGATTAAACTCAAATATTCATAAGCACTACTCCCTTTATCTCCCTTCCCATAACATAATTTCCTAATTTTGACAAAATGCGTTGCAGAGGTAAGCTTTACCCCTGAGTGTCCTAATGACAACAACTACTACATTAAATTAAGTAAATTTGTTATAAAACTGGAAGCTTTTTACAAAAATGTATACTTATAGTCAGAATAACTACAAAACGCTTCTTTAGTGGCAATAAACTACCAAGAAAGAACTTTTATTTGGCTGACATTAATTTTTCCTTAAATTTAAGCTCTATTGAATTAACTAATACAGGAATAAGTTGTCTCAGTTAACGTTTTACTCGCTAGAAAAACACAAGTGGTACGAGTGAACAAGTAAATAAGTTTCCATGTGAGCATATATGTACAAATTATGTAATTTACTTTTTTCAATGATTAGATACAATAGATAAATGGCTAGATAATAAGAAAAAACTCCATTTTTTTTGAACAAATAACCAAGTAAAAGTGATATATTTTCTAGTTCGAGTAAAACTCTCAACTACTAATAAAAAGTTACATAAACATGTAAGAGTGCTACACTCACCTGCGTCGAATCTCATATACCTTTCTCCAAAAGTTTATGTGCATCTTCGGTTTGACTACACTATCAATTAGTCTTGTGTTAAGTTTTAACAGCAATACGTTTTTTAAGTGTTCTGCGTATAAATTTCTGTGGTTCTTCGTCATAATAATAGGAAAAGCGCTAAAACGAAGTTATTTCTGCAATTGTTCATGTTACAGGCGATTCAAAATTTTTTCTTATAAAATGCAAAAATATGTGTTTCGAATGTAAATTTGCTTTTATATTATAGTTTTTCAGTGGATTTCTGAACGGGGCGACGTATATCACTTGAAAGTTTTAAAGAAATATAAAATTTCTTATTTTTCCTATGAAAACTTTTTATTAAAAAAAAATATTCTGTTCAAAATTGAGGGATATTTATTTATTTTTTTTTCAAATATTTTTTTCGTATTAAATATTTTTTCAACTTTAAAAATAAATATCTTTGTAACAAACAAAATAAAAATCTTTTTCTACTTCCTGATTAAAGCTATCATGTGAAAGGCATTATACTTAAATACGAGGGCTGCTATATATATTTCTGGCCTGGCAACACTGAGTGCTGCCAAGTGCAATCTGATATTTCCATTGGAAAGTTTGTCATTTTTAAGCATAATCGTACTCAAAACGTTTTGACGTACGACTATTATTTGTGTTGTTTACAGTGACTTGAAAAAATTAATATAGAAAAAAATGGAATTAACTCGTGAACATTTTCGTGCCATCATTTTTCACAACTTTCGACGTGGATTATCACGACAAGAGTGCATTGATGAACTTAAATCTTTGTATGGCGATGAAGCACCATCCTATATCACTGTGAAAAATTGGTATAATGAATTTAATCGTGGCCGAAGCTCGCTCAAAGACGGATTCCGTGAAGGTCGTCCAAAAACGGCTGTTGTGCCAGAGAACATTGATGCCGTGCGTGAACTCATAATGCAAGATCGACATGCGACATACCGAGAGATAGAGACATCCTTGGACATTTCTTCCACCAGCATACATTCGATACTGCATGAACACCTGGCCGTAAAAAAGGTTTGTTCTTGTTGGATCCCGCACAATTTGAAAGTCGCTCAAAAAAAGGCTCGTGTCGATTGGTGCAAAGAAATGTTGCAAAAATACGATGGCGGTGCTTCAAAAGACGTTTATAAGATCGTCACAGGTGACGAATCCTGGATCTATGCGTAGGAGCCCGAAACGAAACAACAATCGATTGTGTGGATCTTCAAAGATGAGCAAAATCCAACGAAAGTTGTTCGTGGAAGAAGCACTTCGAAGCAAATGGTCGCCTGTTTCTTCGGCAAAACTGGCCATATGGCGACTGTTCCGCTTGAGCAACGTAGGACGGTCACTTCTGAGTGGTACACTACAATTTGTTTGCCTGAAGTCATCGGAGAAATTCGAAAAACCAACAAGAGAAGACGAATCATTGTTCACCATGACAATGCGAGCTCTCACACATCGGCTCAAACCAGTGCGTTTTTGACCGGCTAAAACGTCGAATTAATGGGTCATCCGCCGTACAGCCCTGACTTGGCACCTAATGACTTCTTCTTGTTTCCGCACATCAAAAAAAAAAATGCGTGGTCAACGATTTTCGTCGCCAGAAGAAGCTGTTGAAGTGTTCAAAAACCATGTTTTAGAGGTGTCTCAATCGGAGTGGAAAAAGTGCTTCGACAACTCGTTTGAACGCATGCAAAAGTGTATAAATCATGCTGGAGAATACTTTGAAAAACAATAAAACCATTTTTGATTATAAATATTCGCATTTTCACTATTAGGCCAGAAATATATAGAGCAGCCCTCGTAATAAACAATTTTTGATTACACAATCGACAACACAAAAAATGTTCTTTATTGTGTTTAATATTCCACAAGTTTCATATAATTCAATTTTTATTTTATTGCCTGTTAAGCTCATTCATTTATCTACTCACAACTTCATTCATTATTATTTGTTCGTTTCGAACATGCCGTGTAACTTCTTAATTACTAAACCTATTATAGAAAACAATCACGTTATTTAAAATTTAAAACATAATCTCCTTTATACTATTTTTTTTTCATTTGTTTTTTCACACATTTTACCATACGACTAAATCTAGCGCAAATAAATATTTCATGCTATCGTTCTGAAATATACGTATAAAACGTTTCCTAATGAGAACGGGTAGATAATTTAATTGATTGATTTATCTTGTCTAAGTATTAATTTTTGATCACTTGCAGACAATAAAGCCAAATCAGCAAGCCAAGTTACAACTAGAAATACATTTTCATTTACATTCTGATCTCGTTTGCATATGATTATGGCCACTCTTCCCGATCGTCGAACAGTGAATAAATAATGAGACTTTATATCAACAAAGAAATCTATTTAAAATGTAACCGCTGCCTGTCAAAGTGTTCAGAAGAACTAGAGGCACTTAATTCCTCGTCTCATACATGTTTGCTTCTTCTATGGGGATTAAAATGTGTTGAAGTAGAAGTAAAGGGGTCATTGACCCAAAAGGACGCTACGATACATTTTTTGTAAGATTTTACAATAAAAAATTGTCCTCAAATTTAAAGTTTGGTGGGGAAATTTTCTACGCCTACAAGAACCGACGTTATGAATTCCTAAAGTGGGATATACTGAACGTATAAAAATTTTAAGACTTAAATATTAATGTTTTTGACCTTTTATATACTTTTCCTTTCTAATTAATTAAGCACAAGGTCAGTTTTATAAAAAACAAAAAATATTAATAACTAATTAAACACAACAATAAATTGATGATTGATTGAAGAAAATCCAAATGATGATGACTTAGAAGAGCATGAAGACTATCACCCAATGAAACATGTTGCTATAGAAGAAGCTGAAAAGATAAAGAATGATATTGAAGATTCATTAATGATACACTTGGAGGAGAAATTAGATGATAATGAAAATCAAGCTCTATTCACTTCAACCGTGGAAACAAACGATAATCATTTAAGATTTGTGTTAAAGTTTTTGGTAATTTCCAAATTCCCTTCGCTAGATCTTATGATTATTTTTATATTTGAAGTACAACAATTCCTTAACGGCTGTACCGGCTGAAACAAAATTTAAAATGATAGTAGCTCTTCAGACCTATTTGGTTTCCGACAGATATGTAAAGTTATCTTCTATACTCAACGAATTGTTCGAATTTGAAATTTCTTGAAAGCAAGCATTGTAAAGATGATTGCTATATTTTATTTTAGGTCTTTTATTGTAAAATCTCAAGGCAGAGATCCAATTTTTGCTTTTTATCTGTTACTTGGGAATTCAAACAGTATATATTATTAAACATAGGTATGTTGTATTTTCTGAAATACCCATGTTTAATTCTATATAAGTATTTAAGAATTGGTAAAAATATTCATCCATCACAGTGCCTTTCCGTAAAATGAAAAAAAATGTAGAGTTTTTATTCTGATTATATGGGGATTAATTGCGCTTTTTTGACTAAAACTATGTAAAAAAAAGATAACAAAATCGCTTATTTTTATATCGAAAATATCGCATATTTAATTATCTAGTACAGATATTGCGAAGTTTCACCTGTTGCTATCTAAAGAAGAATACATACAATTAATGAAAAATGGTACAATACTTTGAGAAAACTTGACTAAAGGTTTGGTCCTAACGGCCATATGAAGGACTTAAAAACAATGAAAACAAACAAATTATAAGCCTCACAAAGGCTATATGTTTTTTAAACATTTTAAGAAATTTCTGATTTAGTAAATTTTGATCCTTGGCTTTGATGTTTCGCATAAATCGATGAAAAGCATTTAAAAGACTAATTTATGAATGTGATTTTACACACAAGCCGTTCCTATATGAAATCCTTTTACTTTATTTAACTCTCCTTCAGAAGTTGTTTCTTTTTTGGTCTCCAATAACCATCTGTTGCAATCCAACTGGTAAACATTTTCAATATAACTCAAATAATCGAGTGTATTTACAATTTACTGCATTTCTGATTTTATAATTGTGAAAAATTACACAGTAAATTTTTTCGTTGAACTGAATGAAGTTTGAAAATAAAATAATTAAAAATTTTAGTCACGTTTTACTCTAATTTATTTCGGATTAATTAGTTTTAATTAATTTTTTCAATTATTTACAACAGAATTATTACGGCTTAATAACATTAGTTAATTGATATACTACGTGATCTTAATGAGAAAAAAATTTTTTTAAATCTTGTAACAGCCATTTAAATATTTATAAAAGAAGGACACACTAGACTAGACCGAGAAGGATTATCGAGGCATTGCTAGAAATGTGGATGCAAAAAAACAAGAAAAACTATAAGAAACTACTTTAAAGTAAACCAAGATTTTTTAGCTTTCGCAATTGGATCTTTTAATGTGTATCATAATTTCTAACACAAAATATTCAATATCAATTATTACCATATAGAACAAGTAATATTGCTAAATTCGGCTATGCTGAATCTTATATACCCATCACATAAACATATATATATATAACCAGATGTACCGTAGTTTATATACAAATCGGTGTTAGAAATTCTTTTCTACTATACAGTTATTCTGTTCGCTATAAGTTTTTTTTTTTTCAAAAATCGTAAGTCTTGCTTATGGTTGTTATTCCAGCTAAGTAAATTAAAAGGTTTCTGTTTAGGTAAAAAGCGCACCAATTTTTCTTATCTCCTTTATGATTTTAATAACCAACACGAATTTGAAAAAAGATATAGAAATATTAGACGCGGGTATAATGTTTTCCCCGCTGCCTCGGAGGACATCTACCTAACTTGCTGATTTTCAATAGCAATATTTATTAAGCTATGCCTGATCGATTGGTGTATTTAAATTTTCTCTAGTTCAGCTAGAGCCTTGCAAGGACGAACAGACGGACGTCGCTCAATCGACTTTGCTATGCAAAAGAACTCAAAAATATATTTCATGAAGTCTGAAATATATATTACAAACGGAACGACAAACTTAGACCTTTTTCCACCTATTGTGGAGGGGATAAAAAGATTATAATACTTTTCGGTCGCAGAGGTCAGATATATTTTTTCTAGAATATTTGAATATATAATAATAGATTTTAGTTTTTAGGAAGAACTCATTTTTCAAGCGTGGCAGTATTAATCAAAATGTACAGGCTAAAAATTAAAGTGATTTTCGAAAACAGAGAGACAAATACCTCTAAATTGCGGTTACTGCATTTACGTTGACTCAATCAAAATTAAATGAATATTGCAAAAAAAAAAAAAATTAAGGGTAAACAATCTTAGAGATTCAATAAAAATTGGAAAACAACAACTTCTGTCCCGTTATTGCAAGAAACAGGAAGTATACTCATATTTGCTAGTGAGTTTTTAGGGAGTTATAATCTTAAAACACTGTCATAATTATTTTTTTTATTTTGTATCCTGTAGTTCGTATAGCTCGTGTAATACAGTTCTAAAATATTATTGATATCATTGTTGGGATGTAATTGGAATAGAGTGGCGACAAAAGTAATCACGGAAAGAAAAGAATAATGCGGGGGTTTAAAATCTTTATAAAAAATATAGATTTATTACTTTTTTTACCAACCTTTTCGTGGGTAGTTAAAATGATAACTAACTTAACAGGTTACAACTTTATGCTTATGACAATTTCATATCAATATAACAGGAGTTGAGATAATGACAAAAACAGATTAATTTGCTCTTCTCAGTGTTAGTTTTTAATACACTGCGCGAGACTTAGCTAGATACAAAAAGTTCTTATTCCTTACACATAAACATCCCGGCCCCCTTGCTATTATGCAAACTTAGGAAACCGAAAGTTCGTTAAATTAATTAGTTTACATATATATTGATAATTCAATTTAAAAATTCAAAAATATATATAACAAAGTGATACATGTTTAGGGTTGATACGTTAAAAAAAAAAAATCATTTAGGGTAATAATATTATCTCAAAAAACAAAATTAATAATATATTTTATCTAGTGAAAAAAAATTCATGAATTATTGAAGTAATTGAACAAACGATAATACTTCTTATATCATAAAAAAAATATATATCAATTAAACGCCAAACCTGCCAATTATGGTCCAGCCTAATACGGTGTCTTGAGCCATAGGGGAATCAACCGATTCTGGTTGAATGCTGGATTTTATAAGGCGTGGATACACGTCAGCCCCAAGTACTATATTCACGTCATCATTCCTGAAAAAGTTAGGATCAGCTAGACGTAAGTTAGTATACAGGGAAGCAACTCGCTCATCGATTTTTTCCTTTGGCTGCTTACGAGGTAGATCGTTATCAACCTTCGCCGTAACTTCAAATATAGGTCCATCGTCGAACCGAGGCCTGATTTTGATTTGGCACCACCGATCATCTCCCACTTTTTTCACGGGAAGCTTGTAGCGTTCTATTAGGAATGCTGCCACAGAACTTGTCTCCTCGCAAGGGTTCAGTATTCCTCGGACATTACCCCATTCTTTGCCCAGCTCTACTTTCGCAATTATTGTAGGGAGTAACGTTACGCTGCGTATACTGGAGCAAGTTGGGTCCTTTGAGGTGTTAGTTGTTGATTTACTGACCCGCAAACGTTCGTGACGATGTATCAACGTGTGGTGTTTTCCTCCGCATTGGCGACAACGGTTTACCTTGTGCGAGTGTGCTAGACAATTTTCGCAATACTGGTACCTCTTTACGACCTTCGTTTTTTCTGAAACATTCATACGTTTGAATTTAAGGCATTTCCTAAGTGGGTGGTCCTTATGACATAGACGGCAGTCAAAAGAGTTAGGTAGATGGCTAGAGTTACGTTGGTGATGGTTACGGTTCCTTTCTTCTAATGGTGAGAGACCTCTTTGGTTAGAACGTGGCATTGTTCGGGCTGTAAATAGATACAAAGATAAGTTATTGGGGTTGTGCAGGGCTGGGAAGTAAAACTAATTTTACGAGAGGCCTAGATACGGTGCAGTTGGCAGTTCGTATTTCGGCGACTCAAACTCTGTTATCTTTGCCACGGATAACATTTTCTATTCGGCCGAGCCGCCATTGATTCGGGGGTAGGTTGTCTTTTCTAATAATAACAAGATCACCGATTTCGTAATCACGCTGGGGGTATTTCCATTTAACGCGCTTGTGGAGCTCTTTGAGGTAATCTTCCTTCCACCGTTGGGCAAAGTAGTGATGCAGGATCTTTAGTTTCTGCCAACGGTTAGCATAACTTAACGGATGATTCGAAAAGTCAGGCTCTGGGGGTGACAGCAACGGGTCGCCTATAAGAAAGTGACCGGGGGTAAGTGCACATAGCTCTGTAGGATTTTCGCTCATTGAGCTAAGTGGTCTAGAATTTAAACACGCTTCGATTCGGGCTAGCATTGTGTAAAATTCTTCAAAGGTAAAACTCTGGCTTTGAGAAATCCGTTTAAGATGCATCTTAAAGCTTTTGACACCAGCTTCCCAGAGTCCACCCATGTGAGGAGCCCCTGGCGGGATAAAGTGCCATTCTAGTGAAGCAACACTATGTTGATCAAGCAGCTTTTGGCGTACTAATGACAAAAACTGAGTCTTTTCTGTGTCTAGTATATGTGAAGCACCAACGAATGCAGTACCATTGTCCGAATATATAGCGCTAGGCGAGCCTCGACGAGAAAAGAAACGTGCAAACGCAGCTAAAAATGCTTGAGTTGAGATTTCACTTGTGGGTTCGAGATGTATAGCCTTGGTTGCGAAACAAATAAAAACCAAAACGTAACCTTTCGTGATTTTACAACCGCGGCCAGCGTATGTCTTCACATCAAAGGGGCCAGCAAAGTCAACTCCAGTGTTAGTAAATGGTCGTGAAAGTGTTGTCCTCTCTGAGGGTAAGGCAGCCATTATTTGCTGACTTTTCTGGCGTTTTTGAATTACACATGATCGACACTGTGATAAGATAGTTTTAATCAGAACCTTTAACCTAGGAACGTAGTAATAAAGCCCCATAAGTCTAAACAATAAAGCATTTTGGCCGTGAATAGAATATTTGTGCAGATAAGTTAAAAAGAGCCTTGTGTAACATCCATGATACGGCAGTAATATAGGAAATCTTTCATTGTAATTAAGAATCGGAGAGTTAGATAAGCGACCATTTATTCTCATAATCCCAGCAGTGTCTAGAAATGGGTTAAAAGTTAAAAGAGGGCTTTTTCGGGGTATTTGTAGGCCTTGAGATAATAAGTTGTATTCATTTTCGAAGTACAACTTCTGGCAGGAAATTATCATACGTGATTTTGCGTGATCCAACTCACCTTTTGTAAATTCATTAGTCGTCACCAGTTTATGCCGTAACCTTGTATTGCACTTATAATAAAACCGAAATATTTGGCACGTAACACGCATGGCCTTCAGCAAGTCTGAGAATTTTGCAAGAATTTCTGTATTGTGGAGTTTAGTTAAGTGAGAACAAATTGGTTTTTCTTCTTCTTCGGTCGAGAAATTCGACAAACTCTTAGGCCATTGATTCGGCGGGAGTTTAAGCCACGTAGGTCCATGCCACCATAAGTTGTTAGATATAAGCTGCGGGATGGCAAGTCCACGAGTTGCCAAATCAGCGGGGTTACTTTTTGAATCAACATGAAACCACGATTGATTTCCAACTTTCTCGATAATAGAAGAAACTCGGTTTTCCACAAAAGTTTTCCATCTATTGGGGGGTTTTTGTAACCATGCCAAGACTATTGTTGAGTCGGTCCACAAAAACAAGTTACAGTTTCGAAGGTTGAGTTGGGACTGAATCGATTCGATCATTTTAGCCATAAGTTCGGCTGCACAAAGTTCTTTCCGAGGTAATGAAATAAATTTAACTGGGGCCACTTTCGTTTTTGCAAGAAGTAAATGAGTAGAAACCAAACCTATATTTTCTGCGCGTAAATATAGCGTTGCCGCATATGCTTTCTCTGAAGCATCGCAGAAACCATGCAATTCAATGGAAAATGTTGGATCAAAATCAACAAATCGCGGTATTTTTATATTTTCTATGTTCGCATAGTCATCTACAAAATTATGCCACTGAGATAGAGTTGGAGGTTTAAGATCTTCATCCCAGTTTGTTTCATCCTTCCAGATTTGTTGCATGATAATTTTTGCCACGATTATCTTAGGGGCTAGCCAACCGGCGGGATCAAACAGTTTGGCAATTTGAGACAGAACTGATCTTTTCGTGGCTGAATTTCGATCGGGATAATTCTTTAGGCGGAAGTAGAAATAATCACTTCCAGCATTCCATCGTAAGCCTAAAGTTTTAGTGGTACAAGAGTCTGAAAGTTTCAAAAACTCCGTATCTAGTAGATGATCAGTAGACAGACCTTTGAGTAACAAATCACTGTTTGCTGTCCATTTACGTAAAGAAAAACCAGCAGATTCAAGGACTTTAGTTATTTCGTCTCTAGCTTTCAGAGCAGCAGAAATAGTATGGGCGCCGGCTAAAACGTCGTCTACGTACATATTATTACGCAGAATGTCGGCCACAATCGGGTTTGATGGTTGGCATATGTTAGCTAACTCAAGTAGGGTACGTATTGCCAAATAGGGCGCACAATTTACACCAAACGTTACGGTATTAAGCTCGAAATCCTGTGGGTCTTCTTCAGGCGAACTTCTGAAAATTATTCTCTGAAATGGGGTGTGTGAGGTACTGACTAGTACCTGACGATACATTTTTTCGATGTCTGCATTAAAAACGTATCTATATAGCCTCCAACGCAAGATTAATATTGTTAAATCTGATTGCAAAATAGGTCCGGGGTAAAGCAAATCGTTGAGACTATTTCCGTTTGATGAGGGGCTTGAAGCATTAAAAACTACCCGTAATTTCGTAGTAGCGCTATCGGGTTTAAGAACCGCGTGATGGGGTAAATAATATGTTCCATTGGAACTTGATGAGGAGACTCTTTTCATTTGATTTAGAGAGGAGTATTCTGAAATAACTCTATCGTACTCAAATTTTAAGGGGAGATTTTTTAATAATCTACATTCGTTCCTGACAAACTGAGAAAGAGCAATATGGCGAGATACGCCAAGGTTCAGATTATCGGGATATTCACGTCGAAATGGAAGTGAAACTACGAAACGTCCATTCTCTAGACGATATGTTGTAGATTGGTACATTGACTCACAATACAAATCATCATCAGAGAGTCTAACTTTCTTCGGCAATTCTTCAAGCTCCCAGAATTTCCGTATTTGATTATAAAGGGCAAGTTCATTATAAAAGGATAAAACTGAGGATCGACAATTTTCCGTATTAAATTTGCCTGTCACAATCCAAAAACCGTTTGTTGTGCAACTAAAGCGTGGTTCTTGTCCCATCGCACACCATTTTTAATTAGTTTGGGGTATACGTCACCACCTAGAAGAACGTCAATCTCTGAACGTTGGTTAAGATTTGTGTCGGCCATAGACAAATCGGAAAATCCGCCATCCTTTAGTGCTGACAACGGATAATAAGGGAGTTTACCGGTTAGTTTTCGAACAACAAAAGCATTGGCATATGTTTCAAATGAGCGATCGATGGGTGATCCGATGCGAAGATGACACAACTGAGTGGAAGTTGCGGTAAAGGCATCGTTGAGGCCGCGCACCTCCGTTTTTAAGCATCGAGTCTTTAAGGAAAGTTTACTCTGAAGATTTTTCGAAATAAACGTCGCCTCTGACGCAGAATCAATTAGAGCCCGAACGGTATATTTTGTATCACCTGAATAAACATCGACAAGAGCAGTACCGAGTAACACTGTAGAATTCGAAGCGGACTGTAATTGGGTAGAATACGATTGTCTCGTTTGAGCTGCAGCTTGGGCAGAAGTAGAGGGGTAAGTGTTTAAGCTTGATATTTGAGGGGGGTTTAAAACACGAGAATCATTAGCATTTGTATTCGAGGGCGAAGCTACAGTACTAGACATTGGTTGGGGGTTAGGGTGTTGAATTGCATTCGATACGTGTTCTGTTCGGTGAAGCAAGGAATGATGCTTTTGCTTACATATATGACAAACATATTGGCTCCTGCATTTTTTAAATTCATGCGAAGTTCCGAGGCAATTTGAACATCGTTTTTGTTTTTTAACGATTGAAAATCTTTCCTCAACCGACATGCTGAGAAACAAGGGGCAAAGTCTAAGGGGATGTTCTTCTGGACAAATAGAAGATTTACCAGATTTACTTTGGGACACATTTGTGCTATAACTTTTGAGTTTTTTCTGATCTGTAAAATGGGATTTTTTCGAGTTAAAAGATTTATTATTATTCGAAGTATTGGGGTTTACAAATGTAGTACGAATATCAGCTACCGACTCTAGGGTTTGAAAACGTGAAGTTAAAAAAGCATCCATTTGCTTCCATTTTGGTAACTCCTTACTACTAGGGAGGGACTGTTCCCAAAGACCAAGAGTATTTTCTGGCAGACAAGTTGAACAGATGTAGACAAAAATTATGTCCCAGCTTTCCGTATCAATTTGAAGAAGTGTGAGATTTGTGACACAATCGTTAATTGTCCTTTGAATACGCCTAATATTACTACCAGTTTCTTTATAAATAGGGGCTATGTTAAAAAGAGTTTTCAATTGAGCGTTGACTAGTATTCTTTTATTCTCATAGCGGTTAACTAGATTTGTCCATGCCATTTCGAACCCATCATTAGTTATCGGACAAGTCTTAAGTAACTCTCGGGCCTCCCCCTGTGTCTTTTTCAGCAAGTGACACATTTTCTCAACTGGAGATAATCTTTGGCTGTTCCGATACAACGCCGTGAACAAGTCACGAAACGTTGCCCAAGACTTATAGTCCCCATAAAATATCTCAGTGTCACAAGGCGGCAAAGAAATATTGGGTGTAGAGTCATTCTGAGGATCTGAAGCTAAATTTGGGATTTTACTGGAGCCAGCTTTTTGACAAAGGGCATCTCACAACTCATTTGACTTGGACAAAACTTTGACGTGGGCCTCAAAAGTTGAGTATAATCGCGATTTTATTGTTTCAATTTGCACTTCCTCTTCTAATTTATTAAATTTATTTAGGACGTCATCGTAACATGAACAAAAATGTGACCAGAGACGAACGATTTCATCCTTTTGGACCCCTAGGGTATGAACAGAATGAACATCGGCAGGGAGGTTATTAAAATATGCCTGAAATTCTACCACCCTGTCTGAAGCACGAATAAATGAGTCTAATATAGACATAATGATGCTTATATAAGGGTAAAATATACGGCGTAGTACAAAAAAAAGAATAGCAAACTTAGGAATAAGTTTGCATAGAAACCAGATTGTTTAAAAAAACTATAAATTTCGGGGGATCAAACAAAAGCTCACCAAGCAACAAATTAAGTAGTAAGCACTCTAAAAAATCAATTCAGTATCGAAAATATACGCTGGTATTCTCCCGAGCGATATTATTTTAAATAAAATTTAAATAAACCGTTTTACAAGTTGTTGGAGAACTATCGCAAAATTCTTTTTCCAGTATATAGTGCACTAATAATCACTTAAAGGGGGTAAATATTTGCATACAGTTATTATTTATTTGATTTTCAGTAATTTATTTTTAATAAAAATATTTATTTACTTTAGACTGTTTTTAATAAATGAAATTTTTAGTTATATTCAGCGAAACTCTTATTGCATTTAAAAAGTTTTCATTTAGATTAACTAAACTTTTTAAATGCACTTGCGGGCAGTTTCAGGTTTTCTAGAAGTAATAACATCTAAAGTCGTAATCTTTTCAATAATATACCAACAAGGTTTGGTAAAATATGATAGAAGCAGAGAGTTTAGTCGAAAAGACCAAAGCCCATATCATCGTCTTCCTCTTCTTCAGATTCTTCCTTTTTGGCTTCTTCTTTCTTTTCGGTAGCAGCAGGACCAGCCGGAGCGGCAGAAGCGGCGACAGCTGCAAATTTGCTTGGATCCTTAATATACTCCTTGATGGTAGCAGCTTCTTTGAACTCGACCTCAGTGGTGGCAGCAATGGCCAACAAGTTCTTGAAACCATTTGCAATGCTATGGGGAGCGGATGCAACGGTGGGGTAACCAATTTGCAAGCAGACGGCAGCCAAATTGGCAACGCCAGCTTGGAACTTGGCCCGCAAGTCTTCAGGCTTGATATCCAAGATCTCGGGCGAGAAAATGGAGCCAGAGTCGAAGACTTGATTGACAATCAAACCGTACGAGAACGGAGAGATATATGCAACATATTAAGCAAGGTAGCTTCAGAAGCACCGACCTTATCACCAGGCTTCAAGATGGGCACATCATTAATAATTTCAATTGTGCAGGGGCACGTACTTTAGATTCCAACAGCTTGTCACGGATTTCGGCCAAATCGCCCTTGGTGAAGACAATACCTACATTGCCCTTAATATGAGGCAACAATTTTTCTAGTTGGGCGTTCTGTTCTAAATGACCCCGAATGGCTTTGCGCATCATAGTGTTTTTACCCATAAGAACAACACCCATGCCGCGAAGGCTGGTACGGATGGTTTGCATTTGTCGGGAACCAACATTGTCAGCACCGACTATGAAGCACTTAGGATATTCGTTGAAGAGATCGACCACTTTAATGAAATATTGAGCTTTCCAGGCAGCTTTGTTCTCCCTAACCATCTTGAACAAAATGTGAAATTAGGGACTCGAATAAAATGAATTTAAGAACAAAGCTTCTACGATGTTATTCGTTGACGTCTGCCATTTATGTTACAGCCGTAGGGACCAGTAGGTTTTCCAGCTAGCTCTCTCAACCCTAATTCGACGGCAAGCACATCTCAGCAGGTTCCAACCCTCCCACTGGGTACGCTGTTCATAAAAAAAACCTAACATAAAAAAACTACAACAAACGCATACCACAAAACAACACACATCCATTGCTTCACAGGCTGATGTGAACCTGTTCTGCCCTCCCAACCGTGTCACAAAAAAAAATCCTTATACGTCAGCTTTGTGACCCCTTATACCATCCAACTCCCTTCTCCAGCTTTAACTCACCTTCATGCCATTACCTAATTAATTTACAGCCAACACATTATTTTTAACTTTTTACTTTTCAAACGTTATAAATCATAATTTTATTAAATAAAAATATTCTTAAAATTACACAATTTAAAATTTAATCTTTTAATATAAACCAAAGCAAAATATTGAAATAAAATCCTAAACATATAACATCTATAACAGCAAATTATAAAAAAAACGAATTTTAAACAATACAAACTAATCTTGGACTAATAATTTTCCTCTGATAAACTTTTGTTTTTTTTTCTTTTTTTCAATGATGGAAACAATATAAAAAAAAATCTATATAAGTATATCTTGCTGCCTACCCTATTAGTTCAAGAAACCACTTCAGGTGTCTATTAATTAAAACCTAACCTAAAGGAGCTCCCTGAGGCTAGTAAAAATTAATAAAAAACTGATTTTTTGCAAATACTAATTATTTTCTCTACTTGAACTAATATTGTTTGCTGGGCTTTTTGTTATATTTTAATTTCCTTTAACAAAACAAAAATTTATCTCAAAAAGGTACTGCCCTCTATGAGGAAATAGGCACGTAAATCAAATAAAAAAACAAAACCTAAAATTATCCTAACCTGCTTTTAGGCGTTACCTTTTTATAAATTAACCCGCAAATAACAAATTAAAAATTATATAAATATAAACAAAAAAATAAGTGTAACCAAAAATAAAAATTAAATAAACAAACATGCAAATATATAAAATATAATTAAATAAATAAATGATCACTTAAAATTCGACCAAAATTTAATAGGCTTTAAAAAATATCACGTTAACTTTCCACTTTGTACTCTTTTTACAATTACTTTGTTTTTACTTTAATTTTTTTTTTCAAATTTTTGTCCTTACTTTTTTAGCACGATAAAATTGATTTTTATCTAAAATTTGCCTTCAATCAATCTTTTTTTCTGCTGCTGTGTTTGACGTGTCTACGTGGTTTTATTCGTCGGCTGAGGTCGCTCAGTCGTGTCCAGGGTTCTACTTACGGGTCCACAAACCTTAAGTGATAACACAGAAATTTTCCCTTCTTTGGGTTTAATAGAGTTTCTTACTTTTATTAAGTTCTTCCTAAATACAATAAATTCAATACGAAAATCATTATTATAATCGACTAACTAAAGATTGGAGCAGTTCGGCTTTGGATTGCGCACAAGTTCGGATGATAATACGTTCGGAGGATAACGGGCGGTTGATGCTGATTCGGGTTCCACGGGTCGGTTGATTATACGTTTGGGTAATAATACGTTCGGATGAAACTGATTCGGTAGTTCGGATCTGCTGGATCGATGCGCAGCTTCGGATAATAACGGGTACGGATCTGCTAGATCGATGCGCAGCTGCGGATAAAACGGGTTCAGGTGTGCTGGATCGATACGCAGGTTCGTATGATAACAGGTTCGGGTAAACTGGATCGATGCGCAGGTGCTGATGATAACAGGTTTAAATACGTACAATGTTTCTTAAAACTATGCTCTGCAATACTACAAAAGTTAATCGAACAGTCAGCCGAAGCCGCTGTGAGAACAGTCAGTCGAAACCGCTGTGAGAACAGTCAGTCGAAACCGCTGTGAGAACAGTCAGCCGAAGCCGCTGTGAGAACAGTCAGCCGAAGCCGCTGTGAGAACAGTCAGTCGAAACCGCTGTGAGAACAGTCAGCCGAAGCCGCTGTGAGAACAGTCAGCCGAAGCCGCTGTGAGAACAGTCAGTCGAAACCGCTGTGAGAACAGTCAGCCGAAGCCGCTGTGAGAACAGTCAGTCGAAACCGCTGTGAGAACAGTCAGCCGAAGCCGCTGTGAGAACAGTCAGCCGAAGCCGCTGTGAGAACAGTCAGTCGAAACCGCTGTGAGAACAGTCAGCCGAAGCCGCTGTGAGGAATTTATGGTAATTTCTGACAAATAGTCAGAAACTTATCAACTGGCTCTATCAGAGTAACCGCAGTTGGCTTTCCGACTATCTAAATATAATCTTCAAGTCTTACAGGAAACTTGCGAGTGTAAGTCCCATAGGGATAGCAATATTTCTCTCCTTGTGTTTAAAAATCTTGCTTACTTATACTTATTTATAAATAAAGCAAATGAGAATTATACAGTATACTACGCGTGATGCTACTATTTTATTGTTGATGGCCGGTGTATGCATGTTGGTTGATATTCACACACAAGTTGTTACAACAACCACACGGACCATTAATATTGTTATTTGTTTACGAAATGAATTTACCTCTTATGCATAAGTTAACATATTTCTAGAAGTAAATTATACAAGAAGGAATAGTGTATAATTAATTACATAAATATGAACGT
This sequence comes from Gymnosoma rotundatum, assembly GCA_916610165.2. Taxonomy (NCBI): domain Eukaryota; kingdom Metazoa; phylum Arthropoda; class Insecta; order Diptera; family Tachinidae; genus Gymnosoma; species Gymnosoma rotundatum. The sequence continues at coordinate 33,799,174 of OU744340.1, forward strand.
AGAAAGGGGACGAATTTCTTCGTTACATTCCCCCTCTACTTACGAGAGCGATGCTCTATCGGCTTATATACTACTTCTAAGTAATAGTTCTGTTTTATTTTATTATTAATAAGATATATATTTTTTTTTCTTTTTCATTTTTATTTCTTATTTATTATTTTGGTTTTTATTTTTTTTTTTTTTTTTTTTTTTTTTATATATAAATACAGGAAAAACAGAATGTAAAAAACAAGGATTGCTGTCCTACAGCTTTTATCCGGAAAACTAAATAATGGGTATTCAGTCGACCATCTTCACAATTCTCGTGTACCCTTGGCATTTTATCCTGGCGAGCTCCTTGTTCAGGATGGTTACTTTGACGGCTGGCAGCTGAGGTCGCTTAATAAGGTACTGCTGGTGCTTCGAGTATTTTTTGGGCTTGATAACTTGTATGCCACTGAAAACCGCCTCCTCGCTTAACCGGCGGTGTTTGTCTTCCCGCTGCTTTTGCACCGTTGTCGGCTTTTTGAGGGCTCTATCCTCTTCTTGCTTGTTCCGTAGAGTTGCTGTTGAGGTTGTTGGTCCTTCCAGTTGTTTAGCTCCTCCCTGGATGTTGGCTTGCTGCGGTGGTGTTCTTATATAAGCAAGGGGTGTTGGTCCGTCCAGTTGTTTAGCTCCTCCCTGGATGTTGGCTTGCTGCGGTGGTGTTCTTATATAAGCAAGGTGTGGGGGTGGCCCCTGCGGGGATCGGACCAGGATATTGGACACGATACGTGGTCGAGCCTCCGGAGGGGGTGTGTACGGTTGAGGTTTTTCAGCTTTGAAGCACACTTTCCAAAGCATGGTGCGTTTTCTCTCCATCTTGCTAGTCACGTAGGCTGATGAAGACTAATGCTTTTCTTCGGTGAATACTGTCCTTTTATACTTTTTTCCGTTTACTTTATTTAATTTTAATTATTATCTGAATGAGACTTTCTTTTTTTTTCCTCTGGGTTTGGTGCCGGGATTTAATGAAATGCTTACTTTGTTTGGGAAGGCCTTATTACGTATCGCTTTAAATCCTGAATATTCGCTCGTATCTTTTTCTCTTGGCTGTCGAGGAGTTCGTAAATATTAGATGCGATACACCGACTTATAACGTATGGTCCGCTGTACTTTTCGGACAGTTTCTGTGCGAACTTGTTGACTGCCGAGGACAGGTGACGTTCCCTCTTCCAAACCTTTTCTCCGATTATGGGCTTCCACTGTCTTCTTCGCAGATTATAGTATTTTGCCTGTCGGGCACTGCCTTCCTTCTTGCGTTTTTCTACCTCGGAGTATAATTCCTTAGCGTCCTTACAAATGGTTTCCTCGGTGGGGCAAAAATTTTCCTGCCTCAACTGGTTTGGGCTATTGGGATTTTTGCCATAAATGATTTCCGCGGGGGTGAATGTCGTTGTTTCACTAACGGCTGTGTTAATCGCAAAAGCAATCTCCGGTAAGTATTGATCCCAGTGACGATGATCCGGGCCGGTATATTGTGCTATCATTGTTTTAATTGTTTTGTTCATCCTTTCCGTTGGGTTTTCGTGAGGAGAGTATGGGGCGGTCGTGCAGTGCTGAATACCGCAGGTATTTAATAGTTCTTGAACGGTGCGACTCGTAAACTGGACTCCGTTATCGGACAGGAAAACCCTTGGAGAGCCAAAACGGAAAATAATACGTTCGCGAAGAGCTTTTACCACATCCTTGGCTGTTGCCTGCCGCGTAGGAATAAGTTCAACCCATTTACTAAAAACATCTATCATAACCAGTAAAGAGGTGTGGCCAGTAGTCGACCGAGGCAGTGGTCCGACGAAGTCTGCCGCCACAATTTCCCAAGGCCTTTTACACTGCATTGTGCTCATTTGTCCAGCAGCCTGTCGTTGTTCGGTTTTGTATCTTGCACATAAATCACAAGATCGTACATACCGTATTACGTCTCTATACAGTCCTGGCCAGTAATACTTCTCCTTGGCTCTCCTTACTGTTTTATATATACCTAGATGACCTGCCGTCGGTGAATCGTGAGTTTCTTTCAGGATTCGGCAACGTTCGTTTTCGGGGATACACATCTTCCATTCTGGTTTCGTATCCATGGTCCGGCTCGAAGGACCACAAAATGTTGGGATGTAATTGGAATAGAGTGGCGACAAAAGTAATCACGGAAAGAAAAGAATAATGCGGGGGTTTAAAATCTTTATAAAAAATATAGATTTATTACTTTTTTTTTTACCAACCTTTTCGTGGGTAGTTAAAATGATAACTAACTTTATTTTTATTTTATTAAATTTTATTTTACACAATTTAAAGCGATTGTCATTTAAGTAAATTTTTTTTCTACTACAAATTTAATTTAATTTGTTGTTTAACAAAATTAAAATATTATCCAAGATGTTTTTTTTTTTATACGTAGATAATGTTCAAAAGTTTAATGAAAACAGTGTAATTTGCAAGGAACAAAACATTTAAAATGTGAGATGAATTAAAAAGATACACAACGTTTATTATGATAAATAAAACTTGTAGTTATTTTTTTTATATATGGGGTTTGTTTTGCATTTATTCTTGCTTGTGTTTAAAAACGACTGTTTTTGTTTTGTTGTTGATTGAACTCAAAACACAACTTCTTTTTAATAAATTTGTATGTTGTCTGCTCTTCTTTACAAACCAACTTGTGGTATGATCAGACTTCAAACTCAATGTTTGATGAATAAATTCAACAAAGAAAGCTTTTTATTAAAGGTTCGAAGTGGCTTGATCACTTAATGCTTACTCTTATTCAAACCAAAAGCTTTAAACTTTTTCTTCTCCTGCGTTCGAAGTAATTTGATCACTTGATAGATGCTCTTATTAAATTTGTATTTAACACTGCTTGAGGATTTGCACAGAAAAAACTTGATGAGAATTAACGATTACACTCAATAGGTTTTTTTTACACTCAAAAAATATTATAATATAGTAATATGTGGAATTCGTTTCACTTTATCGAGGGATTTTTTTTTTGCAAATAATAACTGTATGCTTTTTTTGTTATTTTTTCTTATATACATATATTTAAACACTTTTTTTTGTCAAATAATAACAAAATTATTTTTTTTTTTTTTTTTTTGTGTACAAAATAACACTTACTTTGTTTGTTCACGATGATCTTCTTGGGGATGCAGCAGCAGGGAATATTTTCCAATTTAGCTCTGATGGGTAATATTTTACACGGGGTGATATTTCCACGGGGGTTGCGTAAGTTTCTTTCCTAAAAAGAATTTATTTGTCATACACTCTTAATCCCAATCCGGCTCGAAGGACCAAAAAATGTTGGGATGCAATTGGAATAGAGTGGCGACAAAAGTAATCACGGAAAGAAAAGAATAATGCGGGGGTTTAAAATCTTTATAAAAAATATAGATTTATTTTTATAATCAATGTTTTATTTAGAATGAAAAAACATGACAAATTCAAAATACATAAAATACAAAATATTACTAAGTTATAAAACATAAAACAATTATAAGGTATCATAACATAACACCTTAATTCAACACTTTCCCTTGTTATGTGATGTTTGAGAGTTGTACTCCAATTTGAGTACAAAGCATTTGCAATCTTGTTGGCTGCAAGGGTTTTGTCATTAAATCGGCTAATTGTTCTTGTGTAGAAATTTGTTGAACTTCTAGTTCTCCTTCACTAACTTTTTCACGTACGAAGAAATGCTTTAAACTGATATGCTTCGTTCTTCTATGGTATTCTGGGTTTTGAGCCAGTCGAACTGCAGCTGAATACTATTCAATCCAATTAACTCAGCATATAAACGTCTTAGCCAAATAACCTCTTTAGTTGCTTCTGAAGCTGCAACAATTTCTGCTTCTGTTGTGGATGTAGATACTATACCTTGCCTTTGACTTAACCAAGATATAGCACCTCCAGCAAATTTCGCAATAACACCAGTAGTGGATCTTCCAGTTTTTGTACAACCACCAAAGTCAGCATCACTGAAGCATTCAAGATTTTGATCTGCAATGTTGCTATAAAAAATTCCGTATTTCGTTGTTCCAGAAATATAACGAAAAACTCTTTTAACACGGATAACATCATCAATAGTGGGATTTTCTAACGTCCTAGATAAAAACCCAATGCTATAAGCTAAATCTGGCCTTGTCCCCAGCATTAAATATATAATAGCTCCTACTGCTTGTCTATAAGGAAATTGAGAACACCTTTTATTTTCTTTCCCTGGTTCAAAAATTTCTCCTTTTAGCATTGGCGATGAAACTGATCTACAATTGGAGAATCCGAATCTTTCTAAAATTCTTTTTGCATAAGCCTCTTGACTTATAACTATTCCATTTTGGTTTCTTTTTATCTCCAGTCCCAAAAAATAGCTAGCATCTCTCGTTGTTATCTTAAACTCTTCTTTTAATTCGCATAAAAATGTTTCTAAATCTTTTTGATCTGTAGCAGCAACTAAGCCGTCGTCAACATAAAGCGCAAGTATTAACTTTTTACTTTCCTTATTTCGTATGTATAAGCAAGGATCAGCTTCACAAGCCTTAAAAACCAAGCTTCAATAAATAATTTCCGAATCTTCGATTCCAGCAGCGAGGGGCTTGTTTTAAACCGTACAAACTTCTTTTTAATTTGCATACCCTCTCCGTGTTGTCGGAAAAACCTTCGGGCTGTTTCATATAAATAATTTCTTCAAGTTGTCCATAAAGAAACGCTGTGGAAACATCAAACTGAGCAATATGCATATTATTGCTAGCAGCTATACTTAAAATTGCTCTAATTGTTCCCAATTTTGCTACCGGACTATATGTTTCATTGTAGTCTATGCCTTTTCGTTGTCTAAATCCTTTAATTACTAATCTTGCTTTGAATTTATCTATACTTCCATCAGGATTTGTTTTCACTTTAAAAACCCACTTTGATGGAAGTGCCTTAGATTTGTTGGGTAGATCAACCATTTCCCAAGTGTGATTTTCGTTTAAAGACCTTATCTCGCAATTCATGGCTTTCAACCATTCTTCTTTATTAGCACTATTTATCGCATCAGTATATGTTATTGGAGTTTCAATTTGACTAATAAAATCTTGCACCGCCATTACGTAATCATTAAATTGGGAATTATGTAATAAAGTGCGATCTCTTAAGCATTTATTTATTGGTTCTTCGTCTTTATCACTTAACGTGCGCTTACGATTATTTGATTCAAACCCATAAAAATCATTTTGTTCTGAGGTGTCGTCTTCAATGCACTCTTCAAATAACTCGTTATCTTCTACAGAAACTGAATCATTTATCTCTGAGCTCGGCTGAGAATTATCTATTCTGTTTTGAATATTATTTGTCGCGTTTAATTGTTTCTGTTGTTCATCATCTGGGAAATTGTATTTTGGTTTTTCATAATTTTTAAATAGCAATTTAATTCCTCTATTTTTATCTTCAAAATTATTTTCAATATCTTGAATATCATCACAATTTTTTAGTTCTTCACAAAACCTGACATCTCTTGATAAAATTATACTGTGACTTTCTTTAACATAAATTCTGTAACGTTCTTCCGTATCATATCCAATTAAGAAACCCTTCACTGCTTTTGAATCCATCTTCTTTCTCTTTTGATGAGGAACATGAGCATAACATTGGCTTCCAATTATTCTTAAATGTTTAATTCTTGGCTTCTTTTTGAACCATAACTCATGTGGACTCTTGCCATCAATAGAAGTTTTACGAGTTCGGTTTAAAATATATAAGGCAGTACGAACTAGTTCGGCCCAAATAGCTTCTGGAAATTTTACGTTTCTATTAGAGTACTTAAATGTTCGAGCCATCTCGATAACTGTTCTATTTTCTCGTTCGCTAGAACCGTTTTGCTGTGGTGTTTAGGAGCTGTTAACCTTTGCATTACTCCATACTCTTTTAGAATTTTACGTACATCAGAGTTATCAAACTCACCTCCATTGTCGCTTAAAAATTCCTTTATAGGATTTTTATGGTTCTTTGCAAGAGTTAAAACTTCCTTTAAAGCATTTTTAACTTCTGACTTTTCTTTTAGAAAATATCCAAAACAATATTTAGTATACGAGTCCTTAAACAAAACTAAATATTTGTTTTTACTAAAAGACATTGGAAATGGTCCACATACATCTGCTGACATTAATTCACCTGGGCTACTAGTCTTTTCTCTATTTCCAAATGGTAGACGATGAAACTTTCCATAAATGCAAGATTCACATAATTTGTCGTCGAATTTTACATCAATTCCTAGTTCTGTCTTGAGTTTGTGTTGTACATGCTTCTTATCTTGATGTCCCCAACGCTCATGGTATAATTGCAGCGGATTATTACTATCTGTAGAATTGACTTCGTTTTCTGTTCTTGAAATGATTGGCTTGATATCTGCCTTGTATAAAGTGCCCCCTATATCGCGATGACCAACCAACAAAACCTTATTGTTCACTAAAAGCTTACATTTTGTTGCTGTTGAGATGAACTGGCTGTTCTTTAACTTGTCTTGAGTAGACAAAACAGAAAACAAATTTCTTGAAATTTCGGGAACATACCAAACATCTGTGAGTTCAAAGACGAGTGTTTTGTTATTAACTTTTGAGTGGATCTCTATAGTACCCTTGCCAACTACATTCAACATTTCTTTACCAGCAGCCTTAATTTTGCAGGAATCATTAAATTTTTCAAATGTTTTAAACAACCTTTTGTTATGCGTAACATGACGAGTTGCACCATTGTCAATCCACCAATCATTTGAAAAATCTTTCACTTCATTTATTTCATCACAAATTAATGGTAAGATTTGGTGGGATGTATATTTAACTTCACTATTATTTTCTTTATTTGGCTTACCATCTCTGATCCATTTTCTACACTCTCGTATCCAGTGGCCTTTTTTATTACAATAGTTACACTTATCAAACTTTTTATTTAATTTGTTACTACAATGCGGTGACGATGTCTTTTTAAAGTTGTTAACCACCAACGCTTCATTATTCTTAACAATGTCCAAGACTTTAAAATTTCTTTGATATAAACTCAACTGTGCTGATATTTCATCAAAATTCTTTTCTTCATTCTTCGTCAAAAGCATCCAGCTTGATTTGAAAGTATCATATTGGCTTGGCAAAATTTGAAGAATCTTGCATACCAATAACACATCTGGCAAAGGATTTTCCTTCCTCTCTTTTAAACCATTGTTTAAATCTAACCATAAACTTCTCAGTTTTGCTACGTGCAGACTTACATCCTCACTTGAATTCCACGTAAATTGAAAGAAATCAATGCAGATTTTAAAAAGTTGATCCTTTGATCTAGCTTGAAATTGAAACATCAATGACTCCCAAGCTTCAGCAGCAGTTTCTTTATCCATTATCTTTTGGTAAACTTCGTCACTAACTGCACTCGTAATCATTGACTTTGCGTAACTGTTCGCTTTTCTATATAAATCCGCTTGCTCTCTGAATAGCTTCCTTTCATCGGTTGTTGCATTAACCGATAATGATATTGGTTTCTTCAACCTACCTTTGATGACATCAATTGCTCCTTCATGATAATCCAATAAATCACGCATCTTGCGTTTCCAGACAGGATAATCAACTTCATTTTGTAGAGGACTAATATGTTTCGAAAAATCCATATTTTTTAATCACAGGACAAATTTTTTTTATTTTAATAAATTTTCTGGGCACATAACCTTTTGTAATCAATGTTTTATTTAGAATGAAAAAACATGACAAATTCAAAATACATAAAATACAAAATATTACTAAGTTATAAAACATAAAACAATTATAAGGTATAATAACATAACACCTTAATTCAACATTTATTACTTTTTTTACCAACCTTTTCGTGGGTAGTTAAAATGATAACTAACTTAACAGGTTACAACTTTATGCTTATGACAATTTCATATCAATATAACAGGAGTTGAGATAATGACAAAAACAGATTAATTTGCTCTTCTCAGTGTTATTTTTTAATACACTGCGCGAGACTTAGCTAGATACAAAAAGTTCTTATTCCTTACACATAAACAATCATCTTTAAGTTAAGCCAAGAGATAGTTTTGGGACGCTCATTTAAACATTCAGGATTATTACGCTACGTTCTACAAACTTTAAAATGCAATCCTAGTGCCTCTTTAACCATACATGTTTTTACTGCGAGCTCCAACTCGTCATAAGTGATGGTGAATAAAAAGAGCTTCCCTGCTCTATTTAGTTGGGCTCTATTGGGAAAGCTTTTGAGTTTATATTCTAAATTACTTCTTATTTTATTATATACTTCAAGAAAAAAAATACCCTTATTTTTTAAATGTTTTTCCATACTTCCGTATTAAATATCTGCAATGAATGTCTTAAAAGGCATACCAAGACATTCACTTTAATAGTGAATGCGTAAAATATTACATTCACTACCAATAAAACAAACTAGTACTTCTACGATCATTCATTTCCAAACAAAACATCAAGACATCAAAACATTTTATAAGCAAAACAAAAGTACTTCCTTTCAGAGTATACTGAAATGAGTACTCATTGCTGTTTTAAATTTTTCATTTCAACTCTTTGGTTATGTTTGTGTTTGAATAGGCTAGTTCCGTACATACATTAGGTCGCCTCACACAAATTGAAAGTACTTAGGTCTACAAATTAATTAAACTTTTTGCAATATTTATTTTTCAATACATCATCTATGTATATAAACGTAAAATATATCCATGAAGAAAATAGAATTAAATACGATCTATATAAATTAACTCCTAATTAGTTTTCAATTTTACCAAAAATGTTCCACACATTGCTCCTCCCTCTTTTGTTATTAAATTTACTCTCCCCAGTATAGATTTAATAGTGGAATTACTAAACAAGCATACATTTGATTCATCTGCGTCAGTACAACCGTTTATTGATACCTGTTCAAATAAATACATATTATACATATGCAAGGTAACGCAATTTTTGTGCATGCCCTAACTAAAGTTTTTTTTTTTTTTATCTCAAAAGAAAAAAAGTTACGATGTATTATGGTTGCCGTTTGAACAATGACAATGCAGTGACGACGCAATGAAATAAAAAATATATTTGGCTTGGTGTACTTCAAAACATTTTCAGAAAGCAAACAGTGTTTATAATTCATTGCGAAATAGCAGGTAGAGTATTGTGTTGGTTTGCTATATATCAAGTGGAGTATTGTGCTTGATTTTCTTGTTAGAATACTCATTCTCTTATTAGTCATTGCAAAAAGTACTACGTAATAGAGTGCAATGAAATAAAACAAATGCGGAGATGCATAAATGAATGTCTTGATGCAGCCATTTATTCCGTATGTATCATAATATGCCGGTCTGCTTTCCTATCCACCACTTGACGTCACGTAATGCCTTTTGTTATAAATACATTCAGATGAGATATCATTTGGTTCAACTAAAAAAAAAATTTGAATTCCTCATTTTTTTCTTTAGTGTTAGGTCACAGTACTGAAGTATTTAGTAAGTACGTCATAGCTTCTGCTCAAATTAGAGATGGGCATTGCTCACTAATTAGTGTGAATTTTGGGTTTTCGTAGTTTTTTTATTTAACTCGCGTGAGCGCGCACTAACATAGGCATAAATAATTCTTGCAAAAAAAAACCGACTTCAAAATAGATTTCATCTGTCTGTCTTTAACTGTTCAGAAGTATGACAACATAAATTAGATTACATTAACTATTGGGATACCCTTTTATCTCCAAGCTTTATACTTGTTCAACTCTTCAATAGCTTGGCAATATACATCAAATAACAGCAACTATAGGGTCACCCTTATTTTTAAAACTCAAATTATATACTTGCTGTTGTAGTAGATTTAGCAATCAGATTCTGTCTATAACGGTTCAACGGTTTGGCCATATACATAAGATTATATCAACTACTGTAAAACCCTTTAATTTATAATATAAAATTTTTATACTTTTTATTATACGACTATAACAACAACGACAATACTTTATGTATTGGACATTCTGTCTAAAATTCAGGTGTTTGTACATAACGGGTCAAAAAATACGGCCATATAGAACAAATTACATTAATTTTGGGAACAACCTTTAATTTTTAAATTCTAAGCTTCTTGATATAACGTACTTAGCAAAACAGGTACCTTGTAAATTCCAGCTGTATGTCGATAACTGTTCAAAAGTTCGGTCACATACACCAAATTACATCAACTATTATGACACCCGTTTATTTCCAAAACCAAATTTTATACTTGTTGTTGTAGCGGAGTTAGTAATACAGGTTTTTTGTAAATTTAAATCGTCTGTCAATAACTGTTTAAAATTATGGCCATATACATAATTAAATAAGCTATTGGGGCACCCTTTAATTTATAATTTTAAATATTAATACTTGTTGCTATAATGACCATACCAATCGATATTATGTCAAATTTGCAAGCGTTTGTCTGTAACGGTTTAAAAGATAGGCCCATATAAGTAAGTCTACATCAATTATGGGACAGCCTTTAATTTCTAAATTCAAATTATAAACTCTTTGATCTAGCGGGATTAATAATATAAGTTTCTATATTCTGCCTATAACGGATCAAAAGTTCGGCCACATACTTGTAATTACATCAACTATTGGGACACCCTTTAGCGTCCAAATCCAAATTTTATACTTGTTGTTATAGCGGACTTAGCAATACAAGTTCGTTATAAGTTTCAGGCGTTTGTCTACAACTGTTTAAAAGTATGGCTACATACATCAAATTAAATGAATTATTGGCGCACCCTTTAATATATAATTTTAAATATTAATACTTGTTACTATAACGTCCATAGCAATCGACGTTCTGCCCAATTTGCAAGCGTTTGTCTATAACGGTTCAAAAGATATTCCCATATAAGTAAATCTACATCAATAATGGGGGCACCCTTTAGTTTTTAGATTTATTTTTGTATAACATTTTGTTGTTGGGAGCTATAGTAATACGCAGTTATTTTAAATTGCCCTTTAGAGTTCATAATACACGTAAAAAATGTGTATGTTTTATGGGGACACCCTTTAATTTTTAATATTATAAACTGTTTTTTAAACGGGACCAATCTGTAAGTATAGTCTATTATATTAAGTTCATTTTTATATTATTATCTAAAATTGTGTATTAAGACAAATTATTAACAAAACTTTGCGGACGTTTTCGAACGGCAACAACAGAATGTAATTTGTGAAATGCAGTTCATAAGATTTGAATTTTCTGATATTCTGATGAATATATTTTCACTCGAAATTTTTTCCTTTTTCCCTAAATTGCAATCGTGAATAATTCATCGTAATTGATTTTTTCCCTCGAAATTTTTTCACTCTTCCCTTAGATTTGTTCACTTAAATTTTGCTGATTAGAATATTTACATCAATAACACATTTTTTTTAATTCAATATCAGTTACTGCAGTGCAGACTGACATTATGCTGGTCAAGATTCGAAACAAAGAGATCTATTGGTTATAAATTTATGAAGATTTTTTATTAAAAATATTTTTAAATAAAAAAATGGAGATAGAAAAAACCAGATATACGAGGGCTGCTCTATATATTTCTGGCCTAATAGTGAAAATGCGAATATTTTTAATCAAAAATGGAAGGACTTTTTCCACTCCGATTGAGACACCTCTAAAACATGGTTTTTGAACACTTCAACAGCTTCTTCTGGCGACGAAAATCGTTGACCACGCATTTTTTCTTGATGTGCGGAAACAAGAAGTCATTAGGTGCCAAGTCAGGGCTGTACGGTGGATGACCCATTAATTCGACGTTTTGGCCGGTCAAAAACGCTCTGGTTTGAGCCGATGTGTGAGAGCTCGCATTGTCATGGTGAACAATGATTCGTCTTCTCTTGTTGGTTTTTCGAATTTCTCCGATGACTTCAGGCAAACAAATTGTAGTGTACCACTCAGAAGTGACCGTCCTACGTTGCTCAAGCGGAATAGTTGCCACATGACCAGTTTTGCCGAAGAAACAGGCGACCATTTGCTTCGAAGTGCTTCTTCCACGAACAACTTTCGTTGGATTTTGCTCGTTTTTAAAGACCCACACGGTCGATTGTTGTTTCGTTTCGGGCTCATACGCATAGATCCACGATTCGTCACCTGCGACGATCTTATAAACGTCTTTTGAAGCACCGCAATCGTATTTTTGCAACATTTCTTTGCACCAATCGACACGAGCATTTTTTTTGAGCGACTTTTAAATTGTGCAGGATGCAACGAGAACAAACCTTTTTTACGGCCAGGTATTCATGCAGTATCGAATGTATGCTGGTGGAAGAAATGTCCAAGGATATCTCTATCTCTCGGTATGTCGCATGTCGATCTTGCATTATGAGTTCACGCATGGCATCAATGTTCTCTGGCACAACAGCCGTTTTTGGACGACCTTCACGGAATTCGTCTTTGAGCGAGCTTCGGCCACGATTAAGTTTATTATCCCAATTTTTCACAGTGCTATAGGATGGTGCTTCATCGCCATACAAAGATTTAAGTTCATCAATGCACTCTTGTCGTGATAATCCACGTCGAAAGTTGTGAAAAATGATGGCACGAAAATGTTCACGAGTTAATTCCGGATCTCACTTTATGGTCAATGGAGATCGTGACCGCACCATGATTAATGATTTTTTGTTTGAAAATATGGATGACATTGATCTGGACGAAATATGGTTTCAACAAGATGGCGCTACATGCTATACGTCGACTGCAACCATCAAGTTATTGAAAAAAAAATTTGGCGATAAGTTGAAATCGAGAAATGGACCTGTCAATTGGTCTCCAAGGACGTGCGATTTGACACCTCTCAATTATTTCCTGTGGGGTCACGTAAAGTCACTGGCTTATGCTGATAAGCCAGCAACAATTGACGTTTTGGAGGCCAACATTGTTTATATTATTCGTGACATACGGCCAGCAGTACTTGAAAAAGTGACTCAAAAATGGACGACCAGAATGTGATTCGTCATGAGCAGCCCTGGTGGCCATATGATCGAAATCGTTTTAAAAATTAATGCCAAGATCTGATTCTGATAAAAAAAATTCTTCACTACAAATTAATAATTTTGTGTTATTCTTTAAAACTTAAAGTTCTATCGGGCTTAAAAACACCTGATACAAGTTTGAGCACATTTCTAATAGTGCATCTACATTATATTAAAATCTATTAGATTTGATACGAAATCTGTTTCATAATCTACTTCACTTATGATAAGAAGATCTCATATTAATATTTTTAATATAACTATCAAATAATGACCGTTTTACGTTCTTTGTAAGAATTTATAATTGCGGAGAACCAAATGTAGTTGTTTTCACCAAAACTTTAGTCACGATCAATATTTTATGTTAACTTTTAACGATTACATGGTAACTGTGCATAAAAAATGCAACACAGTTGATTTTAACTTTAAAAAATTCGAACCACAACCAAACCATAATATATTATTATTATTAATCAAAGTGTGGTTAAAAATAAAGAGAATAATGTTTGCGTTAAAAAATATTTGGTTCTAGTTCTTGGCAATTAAGTATTTTTTTTTTGTAGCTAAAATTTGAAAGTGAAAAATTTTATATACATAATAAATAATTAAAAATAATATGCAAATTACAAAATTTTGTGTTTGGAGCACAATTGTGGAATCATTTTATTGGGCTTATAAACTATATTTTTATATAACTGATTCTTGTAGCCTATGATCTAAGCGTTATTATAAGCAAATAATTGATTTTTTGTGAATTTATGTTCTTAAATAATCTTTATGACAAATTGTAAATGAATAAAACAATAATAACTATCTACGAGGGCTGCTCTATATATTTCTGGCCTAATAGTGAAAATGCCAATATTTATAATCAAAAATGGTTTATTCTTTTTCAAAGTATTCTCCAGCATGATTTATACACTTGTGCATGCGCTGAAACCAGTTGTCGAAACACTTTTTTCACTCCGATTGAGACACCTCTAAAACATGGTTTTTGAACACTTCAACAGCTTCTTCTGGCGACGAAAATCGTTGACCACGCATTTTTTTCTTGATCTGCGGAAACAAGAAGAAGTCATTAGGTGCCAAGTCAGGGCTGTACGGCAGATGACCTATTAATTCGACGTTTAGGCCGGTCAAAAACGCCCTGGTTTGAGCCGATGTGTGAGAGCTCGCATTGTCATGGTGAACAATGATTCGTCTTCTCTTGTTGGTTTTTCGAAATTCTCCGATGACTTCAGGCAAACAACTTGTAGTGTACCACTCAGATGTTGCTCAAGCGGAACAGTCGCCACATGACCAGTTTTGCCGAAGAAACAGGCGACCATTTGCTTCGAAGTGCTTCTTCCACGAACAACTTTCGTTGGATTTTGCTCGTCTTTGAAGACGCACACGGTCGATTGTTGTTTCGTGCTCATACGCATAGATCCATGATTCGTTACCTGTGACGATCTTATAAACGTCTTTTGAAGCACCGCAATCGTTGTTTTGCAACATTTCTTTGCACCAATCGACACGAGCCTCTTTTTGAGCGACTTTCAAATTGTGCGAGATCCAACGAGAACAAACGTTTTTTACGGCCAGGTGTTCATGCAGTATCGAATGTATGCTGGTGGAACAAATGTCCAAGGATGTCTCTACCTCTCGGTATGTCGCATGTCGATCTTGCATTATGAGTTCACGCACGGTATCAATGTTCTCTGGCACAACAGCCGTTTTTGGACGACCTTCACGGAATTCGTCTTTGAGCGAGCTTCGGCAACGATTAAATTCAATATACCAATTTTTCACAGTGCTATGGGATGGTGCTTCATCGCCATACAAAGATTTAAGTTCATCAATGCACTCTTGTCGTGATAATCCACGTCGAAAGTTGTGAAAAATGATGGCACGAAAATGTTCACGAGTTAATTCCATTTTTTTCTATATTAATTTTTTCAAGTCACTGTAAACAGCACAAATAATGGTAGTACGTCAAAACGTTTTGAGTACGATTATGCTTAAAAATGACAAACTTTCCAATGGAAATGTCAGATTGCACTTGCCAGCACTCAGTGTAGCCAGGCCAGAAATATATATAGCAGCCCTCGTATGTCTTTTGTATAAGAAAAATTTTGGGCTTGCGAAGCTATATTATAATTCTATTATTTAACATTACATTATGAGCCAAATTAATATTTTAATTTAACAATTTAATGTTTATATTTGAACATAATTATTTTTGTACTTTAGCATGTTATTGTTTTGCTGGACCACAATATGGTTACAAATGTAACAATACTGTGTTTTGTTAGCAACTATATAATGCAGCCATAATATGTTGCTCTTAGATTATGGTTACCTTTACCATGTTTTCTTTGCGTGTATATCACATTATATAAAACTTTTTTTCTTTTTTTATATGTATTTCTGCATTTTAAAAATATTTTTATCAAAAATTTTATGTTTTTTGTTTGCAGCAATTTTTTTTATATTTTCATGACAATATTTATTTACAATTAATGAACTTGTAATAAACTGTGGTTAATTATAATAAAACAATATGATTTTTATTAAACAAAAACTTAAACTTTTATTTCAAAATCTCTTTTTTCTATCTTTTTTCAAAAATATATATCTATATATAATGAAACTTCACAGTCAGCGTTGCCACATCCCTTCCACCTTTTTCAGTTTCAGCTTCAGCGGTCCTTAGCCTGAAAACGACGGATACTCAGGTTCGTAGGAATCAGCGTCGCTACAGTCCCGCGGTCTGGTTAACGTTTCCGGTGGATCAACGGTTGATGGCGGTTGATTGTTGTTGGAGGATGAAGACAAGTCATTATTAGGCAATTGTAGATTTTTGGCGGCTGGTAATAGTTCCGAGCATAGACGTTGCCGATGTGTTATATTTCTTTTATATGTTCGTCGTCCTACCACGACTTTAACTTCAGTTCCATTTCTCTCAACAACTTCATAAATAGTTTTATCAAAATTCGGAGTGAGTTTGTTGGGGAAAATTACATTTTTCAATAAAACCTTATCACCTATCTGAATATTAGATTCCTTCGCTCCTCTCTTCGTGTCAGCTTTTTCTTTTCCTTTTAGTTTGTTTATTAAATCATTAGCTCTAGCTGACGAATCAATTACCTCTTCTGATATATCCTCAGTGCTAGTAATCTTATCACGAATACGTCTGTTAAACATTAGCTAACTCGGTGCTAAACCTGTTGTGCCATGTGGGGTCACATTGTACATAAGCATAAATTTTTGAATATCTTCCTTGTAATATAGCTTATTCGCTTTTGCAATTTTCAATCGTTTTCCCAGGGATTTGTTAAATCGACTCAGGAAATCGCCTGTTGAATATCCTCGTCTTTGTTGCTTTCCTTACTTATTAGAGATATAGTTAAGGTGTTAGGAACTGTGTTTTGTAGTTCATGAAAAATTGATTCCTTGCATATACCATTAAAAGAGTCTTCATCAGAAATTTTGCAGAGTCTAGATATGGAGTCTGCTATATTATCTTTTCCACTACGATATATTACCCTAAACTTAAAAGCTTGTAGTCTAAGTAACCATCTTTCAATTCTAGCCAGAAGTTTCGAAGTCAGTTTGAAAATGGCTTCCAAAGGTTTGTGGTCAGTTACAAGCTCAAAATGTAACCCAGCAAGATAGTAGTAAAATCTTTTCTGTGGTGCTGTTTTTGGGGGCCCGCTCTCGAGAAAACAGTCAACCAAAAGCCTCTTGATAAAGTCAGGATAACAGCCGCCATTTTGATTACTGGGGCTCTCCGAACTACTTCGACAAATGCTCTGTATGCTCTTCTCCACTGGCTACCCACCAAACTTCTGGTATTGCAACAGGCTAAATGCTGTGCATCCAGACTTAACGCCCTCTCACGCTGGCTCAGGTTGGATATAGAGCACTCTAAGATTACCATTCGGGATGTACCACTTCCATCAATGGTGGACTACATCTCTTCAACTCACGCTCTGGACCACGGGTTTCAGATCCATATTCCGAGTAGGGAGATATGGGTCCGTAACGAAGTGGTTGTGGGTGGTACTGTTGACATCTACACCGATGGCTGGAAACTGGACGACAGAGTCAATTGCGTTATCTTCTCCAATAGCCTTGGACTAAAACTCTCCCTCAGACTACCTGACTACTGCAGTATCTTCAGGCCGAGGTAATGGCCATTCTGAAAACATCCGAAATAGCGCACGATCTTTCTGGCCATGCCAGATATTTTCGGACAGTCAGGCGCCAATCAGGGCGCTTGCTGGTGCATACAGTACATCTAAGCTAGTCCTGAGTTGTCGCTCATTACTGAACAGTCTATCGGAGCGATCACAGGTTGACATGTTTTGGGTCCCTGGTAACAGGGATATCCAGGGTAACTGTGAGGCCGATAATCTTGCTAAACGGGGCACATTGCTTCCTAACGTCTCCTCGCTACCAGACGTTGGAATTCCTCGTGAACGGTGAAAATGGCCATAAAGAACCACTACCTCAATTTGGCTCACAAATTATGGGGGAAGGAAAGTTCCTGTTGTGTCTGCAGGCAACTGTGGACTACACTGGACCTCAAGCGGACCAGGCAGCTGCTCAGACTGGACAGAAAATCCATAAGTATCACGGTCTCGGTACTTAAGGCTGGTTCACCGGCAAAAATTTTGTTCCGAAACATTTTTTTCTTATATGTAGTTTCTCTCTCTCTCAAAAAATAAAATGTCAAACTACATATAAAAAAAATGTTTCGGAACAAAATTTTTGCCGGTGAACCAGCCTTTACTGTACACTGTCTAATCGGCAGGCATGCTGAAAGACTCGGTCTGCCCTTTAATGATTTCTGTCGCAGCTGTGGCTCGGAGGATGAGGAAGAGCCCGTACTGCATCTCCTGTGGCACTGCCCATCCCTGGCTCGAAGAAGGCTAAGAATTCTGGGCTCTCCTTTCTTTGGAACTCTTACGGACCTATCATATCTATAGTGGACATAGCGAAGTTTATCCGTGAATCCTCATGGTTCTCGGCTGGGTAAGGGGAGTCGCGCCGCCTTCCTTGTGGTATCACAACGGGCCATTCGATATTGCTCAACTAAGCTTCGTAGCAAGAGGCTGCTAATCCTAACTAACTAACATTAGTTTTTCCCACTTATTTTCTTATTTACTTTGAACTAAAAGTTTGATTTTAATATGCAATGAAGAGGTATTCGCGGCAACATTTGTAGAAACTTACAACAACAAAAAATATATAACAGTACAAAAAAGGACCATAAATATCGTTTGTATGCATTCGTGATATGATAAGCCAGCTAATATAACCAAGAACATATTCTTATTAACAAATTAATAAGATAATTTGCACATAATCAAATAGAAACCTCATGAAATGAAGAAGGCGTACTCCATAAAAAAATTATTAAGTACCCCAATGAAATCTATAACAAATACCTTATCAAATAAATTAATTAGGTAGCCTAATGAAATCAATAATAAGCAATCCCTTTTTTTAACAATTCAGAAGAAAACCTAATGGAATCAAGAAGTTTTTTCTATGAATTGTGTTTTTTGTGTCAAAAATAACGGAAATTGAGTGAAAAAAATTGTTAATAACAAGTTTTCTTCTTGATTTTATGTAGTTTCCTTCTTTATAAAATTAAAAAGATTTTCCACATGAAAATAATAAGAAAATCTTTACGAATGAGTCTTCGCTTCTCTCTGCTGGTTTACCCCTTAGCCTAAAAACGTTTCATAGAAAAAATCTTCTTTTTTTTCATCTTAAGCACTTTGTAACGTTATGTTAATTCCTTAATAAAGGCGATTGTTTCAAGACTCTATTAAATAGGAATTTAACTCTTACACTATTGTTTTCGGCGCATCGTAGACGACTCTTACGGAAGAGTCGTGTTGAGGACACAGGTTCTGCCGTTAAACTGAACTTGCTCGATCGGAATACGACATCGTAGGTGATCAATTTTATACAATTTTTTATTTCTTAATTCCCAGCTGTCGATTGGAAGTTTGTTTAATATGTGCGGTTATTTTACGACTGTTCTTTCAATCGTCCAGCCGTTTGTACAAATTATGCTTTTGCGTCCCACTTTGACGATTATTAGAAGAGTGAATAGTATAATACGCGATTTAAAAAGCATTGGAAGATTGTTAGTAGTCAACGATCGTATTAGACTCTTGTAAATGAAGCTTTTACGAGTCATTTTAAGGATTATCGCACGGTTATTCATTATGGAAATTAACAATCGTAACTGAAATTATTGTGACGATAATAAGGCTATTTTTATTCTGGAAACTATAAATGAATTAAAATTGATTTTTGGCTTAAAAGAATAATTACTTTACATGTGTATGCGGAAATAATGAATATTTCATGAGAATATCATGAAATCTTTATGTTTAAATGAATCAAGCAGAATGAAAGTAAATTAAAAGTAGAAATACTAATTTACGGTTGCGGAGCCGTATTCCGCATTTCGGAAAAAAAACAAAATGTGATGCGGCGTCTGGTGCGGAATTTACTGTAATTTTTTGTTATTTTTTTACCAGTTTTTTATTATTTTTTATTGAAATATACTTAAAAAAATTTGTACAATGTAAATAAGCAATAAATTTGAATATCTTTAAAATTATTGTTATTAATAATTGACTTTTTACGTTTACGTTTAAATTTTTTTCTTCTTTTTTCTAGGCATTCACAGAAAATATTAACACATCTGATTTTTATGTAAAAAAAAACGATAAAACTGTGGCAACATTTTGAAAACAACTAGTGTTTAAAACATAATTATTTAAGTTAATTTCCCTAAAAACATCCTTATTTTTTTATCACTGTTTTAATACTTTTATCAACGAAAGAAAAAGTTATAAAAAGGAAATATGTAAAAGGGACTCAAAAATACAAATATTTTACCGGTTGTTTTTTAATTTAGTTGAATACAAAACTGCATACGTAATTAACAAAACGGGCTCATATTCAAATTAATATAAAGATAAAACAATCTTATTTCCTTTTATTTTCAAACCTACTCACTTTAACACTTTTTACACCCTTCACCATTAAAACTGGAAAAAGACTACAACTAAGTTTGTCAACCCGTTTGCAATTTCTGCAATATCCACTTCCCACCCCATAAAGTGTATATATTCTCTTATGCATAGCGAAGTCGATTGAGCGATGTCCGTCTGTCCGTCCATCTTAGTGTTAAAATCAAGTTTTTTAAGGCGCTAGTTCAGCTACAGAAAATTTAAATACGCCAATCGATCAGACATAGTGTCGGAAGAGGTGCTATCAGCAAAATCGGTACATGTCTTTTGAGCCAGCCAGTAACTCCAATAAGAAAACCATATATATGGGGCGATAGAGAATTAACAAACTGAGAAAAAAACATCAAGTTTAAAAAATTGGCTCTCGCCCATATTTTCTGAGTTACGGGCCCTTTCACTTTAAAATTTTTTTTTTAAATATCAATTTGGATGGGTATCACTGATAAGGAAATACTAAAATTTTTAAAAATGCTTAACCCATTAAGAGCTGATGTCATTTTCATGTAAAATTAAATATATGTAGTACTTAATTTTGTTATTTTTTAATTCGCGGTCACCCCAATATGTGGTGAAGGGTATATAAGATTCCGCATAGCCGAATATAGCACTCCTACTAGTTTTTTGACTGTTTTGTTTTTGCTTATCAGTAGTCTACTAAAACGTCGTAAGTACTCCTTTGTGCATTACAATACTAGTATCATTATCATCTTTTTTAAGTGTATTATAAAAAGGAGATTATCATTTTTTCTATTGTTATTATGCGCACATCCAAAGACATGGATAAAAATATATAGGATGTAAAATAATTAAAATAGTATGTAAAAATTAATAATTTTTAGTGCCAAATTAAACGGGTTGTTTTTTGCCTGTTTACAGTCGTTATCTTGAAGCTTTTAAGTGTGGAGAAAATTAGTTCCTTCCGTCGTATTTCCTTTGGATAATTGCTTACAACAAGGAAGTTTATTTACTACCCCTACCACTAGCAGTTTCACACACATACACATGAGTATATTTGGCACTAATCTGAGGCAGCTGTAATATTAATTTGCGTGTGTATGTATGTAAGACTACGTGTCTAGTTGTATCTGTTATTTATTCAAAACATAGGAAATTTAACATTATTACATGTTTACATTTTCATATTCATAAGATAATGATAAACATCCAAATGAAATAAATTCTTTGAGTGTTGCATATTTTTGCCACACACGTTTATTTCCGACAAATGTCTGTGACTGTTTTTCTATAAAAATACGCCCGCACTCACAGAGTATGATGCAAACATTTGAATGTTGTTACCCGTTTATTTTATTATATAAAGAGCTATCACTGTAGTAATTAACGTCAATAACTTATCTTTAAACTGTTAAATTATGTATCATTTAGTACAGGACTGAACTCCTTTTATTATTATTCGCTACGCATATTTATTTCCTCTTTGGCAACAAGTGAAACTGTCTTCTAAAACGTAACTAAAGCACCCATACTTCTACTTATCATACACTTCACCACAGGTGGAAAAGGTTGTATTTAAGTTTTTTATTCCATTTGTAATTTCTACAGTATCCATTTCCGACCCCAGAATGTATATATATGTTTTTTTCTGCACTTCTTGAGAAGTTACCTAAACGTTTTTGACAAATCAGAAACTGAATATACAGGCAAGCAAATATATAAATTTTCCTAATAAAATATAATTAAAAATAATATTGCATTTCTATTTAACCGTCTTGAAATATTATATTAGTAATTGAAATACTCTACTTAAATGTTTGGAAATCGAAGTTGCCAGCTGCCAGCTGCCATCTGTAATGTCACTTTGGAATTGCTGTATATAATCTACCCATAAATTAAATTTTGTTTGTGTTCCCAAAATACATATATTTAAAATAAATTCATAAATATTTAATTCAATTAAATAATTGTTTGTTTCATTTTCAGCAACAAATTTGCTTGTACGAAAACTGTTCGTAGTCAGCATACAAAATTAATTTTCTTTATATGGGGCCTGGTTATAAAAAGGTACGAAAGTAGTCTTCACAGAAATCGCATAAAGAAAAAGTGTTTTTATTTCCTTGCAATAGTCCAACGCGATTTTTGTGCTTTAAAAAATTATGTCGAAGAATTCTAACGTTAAAAATAAAAAAAGGCAGATAATGATTAATAAAAAAAATTGGGCTTTGGGTCTTCGATTTGTTTCTAAATACAAACATGTCTAAGAATGAAAAATTAGTTGATTCTTAAATAGACTTGGTTCACTGACTATCAGCTGTCGGTTTGCAATAAAGTGTTGCATAATTAGAGTAAATATAAACTATTGGTTTTAAGTGTTGTGTATTAATACTGTATGTTTTGTTGGTATAGAGAAAAAATATATTTCACAATTTTGCAAATGCTATGATGCAAGACCATTTGCACAAGATTGTGAATTGGGCTTATATTTGGACTTTATTGCTTACAAATTCTGTACATGTGTGTTCTTTTGTCTATTGTGTAGCAATCATAAGATCATGTGTAATAGAAGCAACTTACATATTGTATCAATGTTTGACTACTCTACTTAAATGTT
Source organism: Gymnosoma rotundatum (assembly GCA_916610165.2). NCBI lineage: Eukaryota > Metazoa > Arthropoda > Insecta > Diptera > Tachinidae > Gymnosoma > Gymnosoma rotundatum. The sequence goes on from OU744340.1 coordinate 33,821,804, forward strand.
ATGGAAGTTAAAACACGTGTAAGCATGTTAAATACATAAACACAATAGTCAGTGTAAACATGATAGATACACAAGTTTTTGTTAATTATTAACTTTCTGTCTGTTTTAAAATAGACACTCATCCCAGGCACTTTAGTAACTTACGCTGTGCAACAATAAAAATGTAAAATACTTTCAATTTAACAATAAATAGTCGGAGACAAAAGCTTAAATATAGCATTCAAATAGGGAGTTTAGAAAAGCAAATTAAAAAATGTATTTAGAATACATCCGAGGGCTGCTCTATATATTTCTGGCCTAATAGTGAAAATGCGAATATTTATAATCAAAAATGGTTTTATTGTTTTTAAAAGTATTCTCCAGCATGATTTATACACTTTTGCATGCGCTCAAACCAGTTGTCGAAGCACTTTTACCACTCCGATTGAGACACCTCTAAAACATGGTTTTTGAACACTTCAACAGCTTCTTCTGGCGACGAAAATCGTTGACCACGCATTTTTTTCTTGATGTGCGGAAACAAGAAGAAGTCATTAGGTGCCAAGTCAGGGCTGTACGGCGGATGACCCATTAATTCGACGTTTTGGCCGGTCAAAAACGCTCTGGTTTGAGCCGATGTGTAAGAGCTCGTATTGTCATGGTGAACAATGATTCGTCTTCTCTTGTTGGTTTTTCGAATTTCTCCGATGACTTCAGGCAAACAAATTGTAGTGTACCACTCAGAAATGACCGTCCTACGTTGCTCAAGCGGAACAGTCGCCACATGACCAGTTTTGCCGAAGAAACAGGCGACCATTTGCTTCGTAGTGCTTCTTCCACTAACAACTTTCGTTGGATTTAGCTCGTCTTTGAAGACCCACACGGTCGATTGTTGTTTCGTTTCGGGCTCATACGCATAGATCCATGATTCGTCACCTGTGACGATCTTATAAACGTTTTTTGAAGCACCGCAATCGTATTTTTGCAACATTTCTTTGCACCAATCGACACGATTTTTACGGCCAGGTGTTCATGCAGTATGGAATGTATGCTGGTGGAAGAAATGTCCAAGGATGTCTCTATCTCTCGGTATGTCGCATGTCGATCTTGCATTATGAGTTCACGCACGGCATCAATGTTCTCTGGCACAACAGCCGTTTTTGGACGAACTTCATGGAATTCGTCTTTAAGCCAGCTTCGGCCACGCTTAAATTCATTATACCAATTTTTCACAGTGCTATAGGATGGTGCTTCATCGCCATACAAAGATTTAAGTTCATCAATGCACTCTTGTCGTGATAATCTCGAGATAATTCCATTTTTTTCTATATTAATTTTTTCAAGTCACTGTAAACAACACAAATAATGTTCGTACGTCAAAACGTTTTGAGTACGATTATGCTTAAAAATGACAAACTTTCCAATGGAAATGTTAGATTGCACTTGGCAGCACTCAGTGTTGCCAGGCCAGAAATATATATAGCAGCCCTCGTACACCATAAGTATAACTCTTTTTAGCTTTTTTTCCAACCTAACTCACTTCGATATTTTGGGTTAATTAGTTGTTACGCTGCCAAACATTCATTTTAATCTTATTCTTGTGTTCCAGTCAGTTGAGTCGCAGTGATGAGCAAAGGAAAAGCAATGGAGATATCGCAAAAACATTAATATATAAATATTGCGGAGAAGTAAAATCTTAGAAGTAAAATCTTACCGAGAAATTGGAAAAATATAAAATGTTCCATTTGCAGTTTGAAATGAAATGTATACTTCTTGTTTTCCTTTTAACACTAATATTTAAAATTTTTCAAAAACGTTTGTTCTCTACATCTTATATTTTACATATCTACATTCTATGTTTATATTTTAAATATTGTTTACATTACTTTTTTAATGAAACTTTTTAATTGTTAGCTAAGTACATCTTAAAGTCTTCGCCATTTTATTTGAAATTTTACTGCATGTTGGCAAAGTCGTTGTTTTTTACAGCAAATAAAATTTATTATATCTCCCAGTAGTTTTCATTCCAATTAGTATGTTGTAAAATAATATATAATCATTATCTCTATGATCAGTCTATGATCAGTTTTAATAGTGAACGTGACAGTGTTTTACGCATTAAGCATATAAACTAACAAGTTCAAAAAACATTGCAAACAAAATTAATCCACTTTAAATATTTGTTATTTTGTACAAAAACAAACCTACTGTAACTGAGCTAATTGTTGTTGCACTTTAACAGCAATACTATGGCTGATGCTACTGATGTATCAGAAGCAGGCATCAACAAGCCTCGCTTAAGTTATACACATGTTAGCAAACGAAAAGCAATACACTACGATGAGTAACCTTCTACAAGCAATAAATTTGCTATGTTGCAAGATGATGATGGTGATGTCAATATGTTGAAGAAGATGCGGAAAATACAATAACAATTCCCAAGCCACTACCAATCTACATTCCGGATTTTTTTGAAATTAATTAAATGATATGTAATATAAATGCTATTATATCTTACGATCAATTTACTTATAAGGCACTTAGAAATAATAAATTTAGGCCTATGGTGAAAACTTGTAAAATTCTGAAGAATTCACAAATTGGGCTTTCACGCCTAACAACTGAAACAGGAGTATTTATACAGGGTACTTATTAAGGGTCGCTACCATTCTACTCGGGAGAGATACAAAAATAAAATATGAACTGGTTTAATTTGGTCATCAAGTACATAGAGTAACAAATGTTAAAATTCGGCTCACCTAGGAACCCCTACCAATGTTCTATGTTGATCTGGATTTTATTCCAAACAACAAATATATTTTTAATGTTAAACACATAAACTACGCTATTGTGTCAGTTGAAGCTCCAAAGAAAACCGCTGATCTAATTCAGTGCCATAGATGCCAACCAGAGATCGGTTTCGGTTGCGTAATTTTCGAGTCTACTTAAACAAGCACTTAGTTTTTTATGAGTCGAATCGTTTTTGTTCAAAAGCAAAAAACACTTGTTGAATAAACCGTTCGTTTAAAACATTCATTTTATGTACTCGTCATTTTGTGCGAACATGAATGTTCTGACAGTGTCATTTAAGGTTTGAATCTATTTTTGCATCAAAGCAAACTTGTTGTTAGTGAAACAAGTATTTTATTCAGTTCTAAAGGCTGGTTCACCGGCAAAAATTTTGTTCCGAAACATTTTTTTTTTATACGTAGTTTGACGTTTTATTTTTTGAGAGAGAGAGAGAAAGAGAGTAAACTCACTTCGGAACAATTTCAGCTTGAATTGGTTTAATTTTAATTTTTGTTCCGAAACAAAGAAACTGTGCTGCCAACTACTTTTTTTTCAAAGAAAATTTAACTGAGCTGCCACTTCATTAATTAATGTGATAAAAATCATTCAAGCAAAAAATATATTTTACATACTTTTTCGTTCTTTGTTTGCATTGATATTCAATAATTATTTTTAAAATTTGTTTTGTTCTTAAGATTACCTGCCTTAATTTGCCTGGTATATTTATAATAAAACACAAAATAAAAGAAAATAAAATTAAAAATTGTGTCATGGATCTCAACGAATGAATCCCTTGCCTTGAAGCTTATTTCAGAAATGAAAAAGCCGGGTAGAGAATGCTTGTATGACTTTTTACCTCAATTTTTTTTTACCTCATTTTTTGATTTAATTATGAATTTTTTTTTAATTTAGAATTTATTTATAACAAAACGGCATTCAGTGATTTTAATTTTCTATCACAGTGCTGCCTGCTTGTAAAGTAACACATCTCGCTTCCACATATGTTTCATATGGTAGCTTTGTTTTTCCAGAAAAATTGTTCGAAGTGGGTGAATCGTTTCAGAACAAACTCTCACAAAACTAAAATTCTCTCACAACAAAAATTTTGTTCCGAAACAATGGGTGAACCCGCCTTAAATTAATTTTCTACTCGATGTTTTCTTCTCTTGTTGTTTTTACGTTTTTTTTACATTTTTAAATTATTTTTCTATAAATTTTTGTGCTTAATATCCAAACGTTTTTTGAATGCCCGTAAAATATAGTGTTGAACTTGTTCTTTTTTTACCATGAATTGCTACTTAATTTTGTTTCTTTTTCCTTTTTATATTAATTTTTGTAAATATTTTTTAATTAAGATATTTTTATGTCCTTTTTATTGTTTTATAAATAATTTTTTCATGAAAATTTAATTTTTTATAAAACATTACTTTTTAGTTATAAGTATATATATGTATATATACTTTTTTTTTAAATAAAGTCTGAAAATGAAAAAAAAAACAAATTATATACTTTGGATTTCATTATTTATAGGTATTTGGAGAAAAAATTTCAAAACATATATTTTTAGATTAATGTACATAGTACATGTGTAAATATAATTTCAACAAAATTTTGTTTGCTTCTAAAATATTTTATATGTATAAAATTTTGTTTTCACCTTTGAAGCTAAAAATACAAAAATTCGAATATGAAAGAAAATACACATCTGCAAGTTTTTCTTATTGTTTTTATATTTTTCTGCATAGCGCTTTTTTACTTTTAAGTGGCTCGATTGTTTTGGGTAAAAGTCCAATCAGATCATGTACAATAAAGACGTTGTGCAAAAAAATAACTTCTTGTTAACGAGACTTTTTTGTTTCAATACAAATCTGTTCGAGTGTACTGTTGAAAATGATTTACACTTATTGTTGCATTTTGTGTTTGTGTATAAAAAGCAACAAGTATTAAATTGATGTAATACTTGTTCGTGTTGTTCTTAAAATTCAACTACTGTGAACAAGACGGCTCGATCATACTTGTTGCAGGTCTCTGATGCCAACTACTTGGACACACAGTCTTATTGCAAAAGGTATTTAACTGCCTCAAATGTGGCCTCAAGTATCCAACGCTTAAATCCAATAACTCACGTGAGGCATCACCCCGTTGCTTTCACTGTTCGAAAGGTCATATTGCATCGGCAGTTTAATAATTTCCCACAAAATCCAAACCTATATAACAGCACCAACTAATTTACCAACAAAAAAACATATTCAGAAGTTTAAAAAATAGCTATGGAAAAAATTGAAACCATGTTAACGAATCTCTTAAACGTTAATTTCCAAATTATGCAAATAAATCTACGAATAGGAATGTGAAATTGAAAGAGAAATTGAGACTTTTATCCATTTACAACATACAGATATTTTCCTCATATCTGAAACTCATTTCACCAATAAAATATATAAATTCGGCTGAATATGATATGAATATGATCGTGCTTGCCATTTCTTAATTAGAATTTTATACGATAAGTGGAGAAGGCACTCAAAAAATCGAATCCACCAATGTAGTATTGAAAGCCCAAACACTGAAGTGTCTGTTCTAACTTCCCTAACAATCATGCTGTCAGCTGAGTTGAACATCTTACTTGTATCGCCATATACATAACGCTTTTGCATGGAATCCGTACCCGTTATTGCATTGCACATTTTTCCATCTATCATCCTAAAAACAAATCGTGATAAACCTTTAAGGAATTTTCTCCAACTAAAACTAACGTTTTTTCAAGATTTTTTTTTCATCCTCGACCCTAATTTTTTCTAAATTAGATACGCTTATTGTTTCTTTGGTGTATCCTATTTTTAAAGGCCTACAATGTCTTGTTAATAAAGGACGAGAATTTTTCCAAACTACCTCATTTCCACTAACAAGTTTCATGGTACGATGGATGTTATAAACACTGCATTAGAACTATAAAAATCCTGTTTATACCTGATTTACATTAATTCGTTCAAAACGCCTTTTGAATCGTTTGTTTTCTGCCGAAGTTTTCGAAACGAATGAAACAAATCACGCGTTACAAAAATGAGTTACGAATTGAATCAAAACATAACATGAATCAAATGTGCAGAATCAGTTTTACACTAAGAAACCATCTAATTATTTTTAAGTTCATGACTTAAAAAAAAAAACAATGCAATATTCGTCCTTTTATCCTGGGACATATAATCCCAACAAGTGTTTTCATCGGGCATAAAATCACAATCAGTGTTCTCGAAGAGCGATTCGAAATTAAAAAGACAACTAAAATATATATATTATTAGATTGAGATAAAAGTTTACATTTATTTTTAACATTTTAGGAATGTAATTAGGTATTTATTTGTGGAATGGCCCAAAATACTTTTAACATAAGGCGTTATTACAATCTGAGCATATCATCTTTGTTCGCTTTTCTATGCCAAGTGAAGAACAGCGGACACAGCGACAACGCTTCTCTTGCTCCACTGGCAAGTGGTCTCCAATATTGATGCTATCCGTTTTTGGACGTTTGGCAGTTCTACCTCCCTGGCGATTGCGTTGAAAATAAAGAAAAAAGACAGTTTGAAAATTGCTGGGACGTATTATCCCAGTAGTCCCGAAAGGGTTAAGTAATAAATTATTGTTAATTATATTAAAATATGTTTATTAAAGGTTTTATAAAGATCCACAGCTTAAATTTTGCATTAAAAAATATAGTTTTTATTTTTATTTATTTATACCTACATACACACAATTAATAAAACATACATACATACATAAAACATGTATACATACATACATATGTTTGTGCAGATAGTATTTATATTAATCAAAAATTCCTAGTCCTAACGTCCAATAGAAATTGCACATAACAATAATTAGACTGTATACGAGGGCGGTTGCATAAGTTACTGTTACACTAGTTTTGATTGACCGACGCATGAAAGTTTACACATCTGTTTAGTTTCTGTATTATTAATTAGTAATCTATCTTATAGTCTACGAGGTCAGGAGTATAAGGCCTTTTGTACCTACATATATTAAGTTCCCGTAACAATGAAATATTACGATAAGAATGCAGTTGTCTATTATATTTCTAGTTTGCTTTTATTTAGTTTTCTCACTGCATTCTTCGAATGAAAGTTCCTTGCGACCACGTTTATTTGGTGGAGGAACAAATGAGGTAGTAGCATTTAGCCTTTTACATTTACTATATCGATATTTAAATTGTTTAATAAAATTATCAAACGTTATGTTGAAAAAACTCATATTGCTTGGGTTAATACGCTTAATGGTTTTCATTTTAGGAAAATTGATTTAATCCTTCCAATCATTTAAAGCCGTATTTCTCATAAAGTTGTATAGTTCTAGGCGCGATAAAAAATTGTTTTGGGGCTTATTACTAGAAATATAAAAATTTTTCTTGTTTAATTTAACTTTTTATCGGTTTCTAATTACCTTATACCGATTACTTTATTTAATGCAAAACACACTTTACAAATTTTAAAGCAGCGCAAAACACTACTGAAAAAAACAAGAACAAAAATAAATGCAATAGAGATGGGCGCGTCAAACAGTTTATTATTATATTATTATTATCGTTATTTATAATAATAATATAATAAGTAAGCTTAATTTCAAAAAATATGGTAAAAAAAAGGTGATTGCCCAAAGTATGTGATTGGAAACAGTTATTATATAGTCGTGACTATCTCGGCACGGGCAAATTAGTATCAGATGTATAAGATTTTTTCGGTGGAATAATGGATAAGTGGAACTTAATAAAAACAAACACAAAAATACCACGTTCTAAATTTTTAGAAGTTTTAAAATTTTGCCTATATGACAAAAATTATTTTGTATACGAGAACAAAGTATACATATAATCAAAAATTTGGTGTGCCAATACGTAACCCGCTCTCACATACAGTTGCCGACATCGTATTAGACAATTTACAGGACGTCGATTTGCCGAATTGAAGGACAAAAATATTCAAATTAAGTACGTAGCAAAATACGTAGATGATATTTTAGCTATAATCAATATTGACGTCAAAGAAGAAATACTTGACACATTAAATAAATACCACCCCAAAATTCAGTTTACTATGAAAGTAGAGACACAACGAAAATCTCAAATAATAAACACGGCAAAAAACCTTATACAACAAAAAATATTAAAAAAATTACCGACATATTGATCAACCCCATAAAATTAATAAAGTCTCAATAACAGCATACAAACCAATGCAAAACAGCAACAATGGTAACACCAATATAGAAAAACAATCTTACAGTGTAAAATACATACCAGGCCTAACCGACAACAACAGTATAAAAACAACAATAAATAAATAATAATAATAATAATATTTTATTGAGACTTTCCAATTCGATTACAATTTTCTTGTATACATTTTTTTTACAATGTACTTGATCATATTAGAACTATATTGGTCTTATTCTAATTTCAATGAATCAGAATATTCTACGTTTTAAAAATGAAATGGTATAAATAGTTAATAACATTACAATTATTTGCGAGACCCGAAGACTTGCTCATTGTCTTTAAACTATTGCCTGCAGAGAAAATCTGCGTAGACAGATAACAAAACAAAAATAAATAAACAAAATTACTTAAAACTAAATAACAAAACACAAAAACGAACGTTCGTTTGGAATATCCGCGAACAGTGAAAATTCATTAATAATCTGATTTATATAGTAAATATCAATGTATAAACGCGCACAGCTTTTATTCTAAATGAAGTGGAAATTTTCATTGTAGAAAAAAAAACTGTAAGTAAATATCGCAGTTGACTTTGTTTAAATTTGCTAATAACACTGTACAACAAAATCAAATTTTTTCAAAAATTACAAGGTCCGGGCTATAAATTCTGATAGAGGAGACAAAAAAAAGAGATACGTGTATCGGCGTTTTGAAAGTTTACATCTGAATTTCATTTGAGAGGGGGTTAAAATTTCCCAGCTCTGGCACATTCTTATTGTTAAACGGCATAAGAAACCATGTGACCCTTACATTTTAGGTATAAAATGTGTTCAGCAAAATTATGTAAAATGTTACGGAGAATATTTTTGTAGAAATTTTAACCCTCTAACTCCTCAAGATATGGGTCTTTTTTGTCCTTCTTTTAAAAAAGAGCAAAAAACACCATTAAAACAGAGTTTTAGAGGGTTAAAATGTTCCACAAAAACGTTACCCGTTAAATTTTACTATAAGTCCCTGAATACATCAAAAAAGAAAATTCAACCATAAAGTCAGAAATAAGACGCAACAAAAGAGAGCTTAGGGTTAATTTCGCATGTATTAAGAATTTTGTTTCAAAGCAAATTTAGATAGCATTAATTCAATTTTTTTTAGCTCTAGGCAATTCCACTTCATTATCATACAATGTCCAGCATATTTCAGCGATAAGCGAATGAATGCTTTTACCTTTATCTTACGAAAATTGTTATTACTTACTGCCCTTTTATTAACCAGATTTTATTACGTGTGAAAAGGGATAATAATTGTGGTTTTAAAAAATCTGTTTTAGAAAAAACCAATTCGAGAGTGTCCATAGACCAAAAAAAAAACAGGTAAATATAAAAAAAAATTTCAATTAAACATTAAAAGAAAAATGTTTCATTTAGAATAACAAATTTGAAAAAGCTATTAAATTCTATGATATATCAGGTCAATTTGGATGTACAAAATAATGTAATTAGTAATTCTGGCTTTTAAAATTCCACAAATTTGGGAATGTCCCTAAATAAAACTAGGTACTAGAATATTTATCAGTGGTATTGCAATAGGTAAATAATTTCAGTTGAAACTGAAAATGTTTTCAAATGTGATGTGAAAAGGGTAATAATTTCGGTTGTAAAAAATCTGTTAAAATTGCATTTGGAAATGTTAAAAAAGGTTAAATAATACTTATGTATGTATGCGTTACTGCAATAATAAATATCGAAGTTTTCCATATTATAAATAGAACTAGGTAGTTATTGAACACTAAAAATTAAAATGTTTTAGTTAAAAACTCCTCTTCTACGCAAATTGAGTCCTTTTCTGTGTTTTTCTTATTCAAGTAATTTTGTTAACAGCAGTTGCATTCAAGTTTCAAAAGATTGACCATCTCATAGTAATATTAAATTAATTAAGAAAGAAGCTTAGTTTACGTGTAAGATTTGTTGTGCCAACAATGTCTAATTGTTTGAAAAAATTAGATTTGTTTTGCTATATCTGCGGTAAACATACTATACCGGAATATAAAGTTACGTTTTTCAATAATAAAGTTGAAGGCATCTATAAAAGGTATTTTGAGCTAGTTTTTCGGGATGAACTGTGGACGCCGAACCATTGCTGTCGCATTTTTTATTATGGCTTAATTTTGTGGCCCCAAGGTAATTATTTTTTTTTTTGTTCTAAAACTATAGTTTTATTTTTGAACTCTCGCTGAAGGTCAACGAAATTCAATGCAGTTTGGTATTCCTATGCGGTGGTTAGATCCAGGTAAACATAATGACGCTACGTGCTACGTTTGCCAAAATATTTCCATATTAAAGTTGAATAGATATAGGCGAAAGAGTTTTGTATACAAAACTGTACCATCAGCCATGCTGCCAATTCCGCATTCTGACGAACTTCCAGTACCTGTGCTACAACTTCGAAGTCCTAGACATTATGTTGATGGAACCATCGCTGAAACAGGAACCTTTTATTGCGCAGATAGTGATTACACAGGAATTGAAGCTATCCCAAGACCAATATTAATGTCTCAAGAGCATTTAAATGCATTGCCTCGGAGACTGAATCTGTCTAAAAATAAATCAGAAATTTTAGCTGCAGACTTAAAAGGTCTTCATCTACTTGAACCTGGTGTCAATGTTACCAGCTTTCGTAAGCATCAAGACAGCTTTCTGCCATTCTTTTCAGTAAACGATGATAACACGTTTGCTTATTGCAACGATATTAAAGGAATAATGAATGCAGTGAATTTTGAGTATAACCACGAGGACTGGCGTATATTTATTGATTCATCTAAGAAGAGTCTAAAAGCTGTACTTCTGTATTACGATAATGCCAAAAATCCGATTCCAATTGCCTACGGAACGAACATTAAAGAAAGCTATGATTCTATAAAGCTAATACTGGACTCCGTAAAATATGAAGACCATAAGTGGCGGATCTGCTGTGACTTAAAAGTCGCTAGTTTCCTTTCAGGTATGCAGGCCGGATACGTTAAGTACGGATGCTTTTTATGCACTTGGGATAGAAGATGGAAGGGTGACCAATATTCCAAAAAACAATTGAAGCTGAGAGCTGAGGGAACATTAGGAGAGCAGAATATTGTACGTCAAACATTGGTACCCACTGAAAAAATTCTCTTACCCCCATTGGACATCAAACTTGGTATGGTAAAAAAACTTTGTTAAATCTCTGGATATAAATGGATCAGCATTTAATTTTCTGAAAATAATGTTTCCAAAATTAAGTGAAGCAAAGATTAAAGAAGGTATGTATATGTTCTTCAAGTCGTTGTTATTGTTAAAAGTCTTAAAATTGGTTTCATACCAACAGGTATTTTTGTTGGTCCAGATATAAGAAAGCTAATGCTAAACGCTTACTTCGACGAAACGCTTTTACCAGTTGAGCTTGATGCGTGGAAAAGCATTAAGGAAGTGATATACATTTCTTAGGCAAAAATCGTTCTCCTACTGCTCGAATACACGGAGGCACCATGCTTAGAGCTTTTGAAAAACCAGGCGTTCATATGTCAACAAAAATTAATTTTTTAAATTCCCAGAATCTGATGAGCATGTCTGAAAAATTTCATCAGACATGCGCACCCATTGGAATATGCTGGACATTGTATGATAATGAAGTGGAATTGCCTAGAGCTAAAAAAAATGTAATTAATGCTATCCAAATTTGCTTTAAAACAAAATTCTTAATACATGCGAAATCAACCCTAAGCTCTCTTTTGTTGCGTCTTATTTCTGACTTTATGGTTGAACTTTCCTTTTTGGTGTATTCAGGGACTTATAGTAAAATTTAACGGCTAACATTTTTGTGGAACATTTTAACCCTCTAAAACCCTGTTTTAATGGTGTTTTTAGCTCTTTTTTAAAAGAAGAACAAAAAAGACCCATATCTTGAGGAGTTAGAGGGTTAAAATTTCTACAAAAATATTCTCTGTAACATTTTACATAATTTTGCTGAACACATTTTATACCTAAAATGTAAGGGTCACATGGTTTCTTATGCCGTTTTACAATAAGAATGTGCCAGAGCTGGGAAACTTTAACCCCCTCTCAAATGAAATTCAGATGTAAACTTTCAAAACGCCGATACACGTATCTCTTTTTTTTGTCTCCTCTATCAGAATTTATAGCCCGGACCTTGTAATTTTTTGGTGTGTTGTACAGTGTAATAATTAAAACTATAAGTCTAAAAAAGCTATATATATATCAGGTACAATGTGATTAACCCCTATGGGTACCTGGGGTGGATTTTTTATAAAAAGCTGGGGGAGAATAAGGATCTGGATCGTTGTCATAGTTTTCGCACAGGATATCCACTGGCGACAGGTAAGATGACTCAGTCCATGTATGCTCTACTTCTGAGTTAAGGATGTCAATCATCAGGGAATTATCATGATCAGCAAGCCCTTCTACAAATTTTTTCTGTAGAGAAAAGACATATCTGCAGAATGGTTTGACATTCGATTTTTTGTAGACATACTCGTTTGACAACCGCTTAGTTGTATTTTGATAATGTTTCCCAATGCATTTTCTAAGAATTTTGCGTTCGAAGATTTCCACTTCTTTAGTAACTATTGGTGAAATAGAAAACCAGATGGGAAATCCGTAGCTTAGGACTGAGCGGATTGCTGTTTTGTAAAGGAGCAGTTTTGTTTCCTGAGGGAAATATTTATTGCACATGAGACTGTTCAACGTGGCTGAAACTCTTTTTGCTTTTTGCAATGTTGTCCTTCCATGGCTGTTAAATTTAATTAACTTGTCAAAATTTATTCCTAGGTATTTTATTTGATGTTTAAAGGGAATTTCTATTCCATCAAGAGTTAGTTGGAGACATTTACTTTGAGGCACGACGTTTCTTGCACAGTTTCCGGACGAGTTTCTGATGCATATGGCCTCAGATTTAGCAGCATTGATGTTGATTCCCCATTGTTTATAATAAGAGTGTATGAGGCCAAGATGGAAAGCAGCATTGTTTAGGGCAGATTTTGGAGACAGGTTGTGGGAATATATCAAACAGTCATCAGCGTAAAGAAGTGCTGTTGAATTATCCGAAGTATGTGGAAAGTCATGAAGGAAAAGATTAAATATGTAAGGTGCTAATACGCTGCCCTGCGGCACACCACTATTTACAAAACCAAATTCTGAGGAGGATCCATTTATTTGCACCTGAAATCTACGATCACACAGGTAACTGTGAAAAATTTTGACTAGGTATGAGTCGGTGCCCAAATTGACTAGCTTATAAAGGATACCCTTGTGACATGCTGAGTCAAATGCTCTTTGAATATCTAGAGAGATTGCGACGGTGCAAGTTTTGTTGCGAAGATTGTGAGTTACGTCGCTGCGAAACTTCAGTAATGCATGGTTGGTTGAATGCTGTTTGTTAAATCCAAATTGCATTGGTGATATAGGATCAATTATAAAGCCTTTTTTAAATTTTTCTTTTAGGACGTGTTCAAGTACTTTTCCCAAGTTCGACAGCAGAGATATTGGCCTAAAGTCTGCAGGTGTTGAGCTGCTAGCTTTTTTCCTAATAGGGATGATGCGAGCAGACTTCCAAACACTGGGAAAGTATCCATTATTAATGCAATTATTGAAAATAATAGTTAGAAATTTTATGGCTATATCTGGAAATTTTTTCATTATGTAATTTGATATACCATCAATACCGCATGATTGTTTTTTATTAACATTTTGAATTATATGTTTTACAGCTTCCACATCCGTAAAGTGGTATTTATCTGGATTATCTAGGGCATTGAAGGAATCATCAAACTTATAAATATGGTTAGTGATAGATTCCAGGTATGATGATACACGACTGGAGAGGTCTCTTACTGGATGTTCTGGAACATTTTCTTGAAAAATAGCGCTATAATGATCGCGAAAAATTGTTGATATTTCTGAGCTACTGGTTACTATAGTATTATTGTGATTTATTTGGTGGCAAAATTGAGATTTTTCCTTCCTTGTAATTTGGTAAACTTTTTTAAATGCTGACGGGCCAGGTTTTATATTCTTAAGTTTATTATTAAATCGTTTCGCATTTTCTAGATTAACTAATTCTTTTATAATGTTTTTAAGAAGTTGTATTTGCTTCGAAAGTATCAAATACTCACTATTTTGTCTATTTCCAGTCCGATGAAAGATATTTTTTAATTGCTTTTGCCATTGATGTTTAATTTTGTAAAAAATTTTAATATTTTCAGACAAAGGATATTTTTGATCAGAGATTTCAATTCTCTGTGAGTGATTAGTGTGAATGGAATCGAACGTAACATTAAAGTCGTTGATAAAATTTTCAATTTCGTTATTTGAAAGATTTTTATTTGCAGGTGGTATTATTTGCAAACAGGCAGAATTCATATCACTTCTAAATTCAACCCAGTTGGTGTTTTCATAGGATAAAAATACATTTGGTCTGTTGAGAATTAAAGTTGCTGGATCAAGATTTACGATTAATTTGAGTGGGAAGTGATCTGAAAAAGTAGGCAGGCTTGATATTGGGGTGTTATGGGTTACGAGCTCGGGGCTTAGAAGAAAATAATCCAAAAACGAGGCACCGTTTAGATATGAAGGAGTAGTATCACATATTCGTATGATATCTAATGAGTTGTCCAAGAGCCAATTGCGTAGACACTTCGCATTTGGATTATCGGAGTGGTCACCCCAAACTGTATTTTTTGCATTCAGATCTCTACCTAGTATGAGTCCATTAAAATTTGTGGACTGTTGTAAGATTCTATCAAGAATTTGATAGAATAACGATGGATTGAAGTTGCTTGGAATGTATAAGGAGCCAATTAAGAACTTTTTAATTACCTTATTAATTTTTGTTTCGATTTGAGCAAAAATGCTGTTTATTCCAATATCAATGTTGTTAACACGTTTATATTGAATTGTATTTTTTATTAAGACGGCAACTCCTATCTTGGAATAATCATAAATAAAGTTATATCCAGCAAATTTTAATTTTTTGATTTTTTTTGAGATGGCATTCCTGTATAAAGGCAATATCAATGTTGTTATTGTATTTGCTAGATCTATCTGGCGAGACAAATAGATAAGTGAACGAACGTTGAAAGTTAGAAAGTTAATAGATCTATGGCCCATATGTACTTTTAACTTTATTCAGAAGCCGCAAAAATTCATTTTTGGCCTCATTCCTTGGCATATTATGATAGTTGTTGAGAAAGATATTGATCTCTTGTTCAAGAGACAATTCCTCAGCTTCTAGAAAGAGGTTGGATAACCTTAGGAACTCATTTATTAAAGATGGTTTCTGCGTTTGAGTATTTTGCTGATTAAATAAGTTTGCAAATGATTTACCAGGTGAAATTAGCGAAGATGTTATAGAGCGCTCGACATTTCTACTGATAGCTTCTTTTATTTCAAGAGCCTTGCGGATTCTTTCCTTACGGTTCTGAACATATTTCTTAAAAATGGGACAGCCTTTCCAGTTTGCTGTGTGTCCCTTCTCCTTACAATTTACACAATATGGGTCTGTGAGATCACTCTTACTTCTTTTACATTCACCTGGTAGGTGCTTTTGATCACATTTCACACAGTTGTATTGGGAACCGCAGTTTTTTGCTACGTGGTCACATCGTTGACATCGGTAACATTGAGATTCTGTGGAATTTCTCTTAGGGCTTTCCCATGTAATGGTTTGGTGTAGTATGTGTTTAACTGAAGAAACATCGCTAAGGGCTTTACCAGGCTTAAGCGTTACTAACAAGAGACCTGTTTCAAAATTCAATTTCAATGAGTATGGGGTTGTAAATTTTGCAACTTTTGCTACCACGTCTGGTATACACTCATCAAGAGCCGTTTTTACTTTATCAGGTTCTATGCCATTAAACAGACCTCTTAGAACAAGTGAGACTTGTTTCATTTCTTTAGGGGTGAATGAATATGCTTGGACAGACTGTTCACGTAATGTCTGCAACATTGATGAGTGCGGATTTGCAAAATAAAGCTTACTTTTAGTACTGCTAACTTTTTTTATTTTGAAAATAACATTGGGTGCCTTTGCCTGAAGTTGTTCAACGATACTTTTAATATTAATGTTATAAAGAAAAATTGGCAGACAGAATGATTCAGTATCCCCTTGTGTTAATTGAACATTGAGGCTACTGTCTTGTTTTGGTTTTTGTGGCCGGATGGCGGGTGGAACATTTTCAACCTCTAATCCAGCAAACATCGCAAATCTGTTTTGGTTGTTGGGATCATACCTCAAATTTGTCAAGTCAATGTTTTTTGACGATGCATTTCCCGCTAAACGTAACCATTTAGGTGTGTTGGTCGCGCAATTTGTAGTATCTGGCGGTCGTTGTTGAAGTATTTACGATGCATTCTCATCCATAATGGAAATTTATCTAGGGTACCATAAAGCAAAAACTGCCGCAGAGATACCCGTAGAATCCGTTTTGGGTATTTAAGAAATTTAATTTTATAATTAAAAAGAATTAAATTTGTAGACGGAAGAAAAAACACGTCCAAATAGTTTCCTTACTTTTGCGCCTTTCAACAATTGACATAAGCTTTGCATACAAGCCAAACAAAACATTAAAAAACAAAAGATAAGAAGCCTGATTTTGACAATATAAAAATACTAGACAAAGTAAACAACGAGAAAAAGAGATACACCATAGAAAGCTTAAGAATAAAACAAAAAATAAACAAAACAATGAACATTAAAGAGGACACAGACAATTTAAGCGCCAGTTATAAACTCGCATTAATTTAAGCAACAGTTTAAATTAAATTTTTGTGTTTGTTAATTCATGTTTAATATCGTTTTTATTGTTATTTTTATCAAAACTCTTCAAATTATTAATTTAATTATTTTAGTACATTTTTGCGGTAATTGTTTTTAATTGTAACTGTGTTAAGTTTTCTTCTTTTTAATTAAATAGACGATCCCTTGAGAAAGTGAACAAAAAATACACGAAACGTTGGGGAAATATGTTATAAAAATTGTTTTTTATATACATGGATCAATTAAGGCCTTATTAACTTAAAATGTAAGATCATACATATAAAATATACAGTTGAACCTAGATTATCCGGCTCTCGGTGGACCGGTACCAGCACGGATAATATAGGGTCCGCCAAATGCTTTATTTGAAAATGCTATAAAAAAATCTACTGAATATTTTCTCAAATTTCTTTTTTTATTTGAAAGTACAATCCTTCCGGTTAGTAATGGAAAAAAATTTAATTCCAAAGGCTGCCTCGGCTGGACACGATCGTTTCAATTTTTAAGCACATTATATGTATTGGATGGTCAGTTGGATTCAACTCCTGAACCAATTGGATTTTGTATGGCGTCATACCAAGGTCTTTATGCAAATTCGTCTCAATGATGTCTCCGAAATGTTCAATTTTTGAGAACGACGGTGAATTGATTTTGATGGCGCTTCACGAACACCTTCTGCCACAGCAGCAATATTCTCGGCTGTACGCACTGTTTTTGGCTTTTCACGCTTTGGCTTATCGAACATACGAAGCTGACGGTGCTTTTCTTCTTCCACTAGTTGAAAAAAAAACATTAGATGGCGGACACGGTTAATAGAGGTTATCTATACACATAATAAAACTGTAACGGGGTCATTTCTGCACCTGAAATAAGTCATTTCGTAGAAAAAAATTGAGATACAATTTTGAAAGCACAAAATTTTACCGGTATAATTTTACTCAAACTGAACATTTTAGTTTTATAAATAGAAAATTTTTAACACTGTCTACAGAACTCTGGAATAAATAATTAAAAACACAGTTTTCTAAATTTGAATTTTAACAAATATTTTAAATAAGACGCAGACGAAGTCGTCTGCACTGCTAGTATTAAAGTACACAGAAACATCAACTTACCAGGTAAGTTTTTTGTCGAAGTCTTTTTGCTCTTTTTGGTAATTTACTATTTGAAGGAGCCATCATTCTACAACAGGTGTTAGCAGATCAAATTAACTTCTTAATGAATAAAAGCGCAAATATGTCCCTGTGTGTGGGCACATGAACTTAAAAAGGGGAAACACTGTATTTAGATTTACATACATAATAAAAAACAAATGAATGCTGCACGGGTAATAGATGTAAAGCACGGTTAATAGAGGTATAAATCTAAAGCACGGAGAATAGAGAGCAAAAATAGAAAGATCCGCATGCCGCTTAATAGATATAACCGATTAATAGAGGCCAGCTTAATAGAGGTTTAACTGTCAGTTGCTTACTTTTTTGAGAATTTAAAACTACGCCGAAAAACTTAAAATCGAATTATTTTTCAATGCAAAATTATTAAAACAACTAGATAACGCTACGAACTGAGGATGTGTATGATATTAAGTTTATTAAATATATATGTATGTAAATTATATCACTGTAACCCACTTATATATATATTATCGTAAAATGAACAGGGATTAGATTTTTATTTTAATGGCTCTTTTGAACAAAATTTTTGGATGTATATTACACCTTGTCTAATTTTAAGATATGAAGTTGTAGCAGGGTGGTAGAGCTCAAAATAAAAACAAAGATCTACGAGAAGCTTAAAAGTTATTTGACGAGCCTAAACAACAAACAAAAAACGCATGTGACCGTAACACAGCTTACGATATTATTTAAGTAGAGAAAATTCAGCTGTAATACGAGTCATTGTCAAGTTGTGCAGCTGTGCACCATTTTAAATAGAGTTGTTGCATTGGATGAAGGCGAAATTTTATCAAAAGACCCTAATCGCGGTTCGAAAGAGTTTGATGGTGATACCAACTTATTTCTTTGAATATGATATTATATTGAATACTTTTTGTCCTGTGTCGAAGTGATTTTCTTAATCTATTGAAAGATTTCTCGATAGAAAAGAAAACAAAATGTTGGAAATAAATCAACGGAAAGAGGATTTTTCTTGGTAATAGATGAGAAACAATTTATGCTTAGTCTGAAGTTTTCTTAAAACACAGGGTTGGAAAAGCTGCTGACGATAACTAATAATAATAATTGCATGCAGCATGGTACGTAACTTTTATAATATTCAAACTAATTGTAACATGATCGGTGTAGTATATTGTATAAGCATCTACAATTTGATTTGTAATAACATCTGGACGAGTAGATTGTTGTTTATCAAAACGAAACTCTATTCCAATATATTGTTACATTTATTTAAATTATAAACGTTTTATTTATGAGTTCTTTGCTTGCAAAATAATTACACACACAACTTTTAGAGTTTTAATTAAATAACACTTTATTTAATCAATTATTTGACGATTTAACTATTCGCGATTAATAGTACACGCTGGCAACTTTAATTGTTGTAGCACAAGATCTTAACTAGATGACGCTCACAAAACTAATTAATCAGCACGTATTGGCGTTGCTTTTATATACCCTATTTTTAGGCGTTCTTGAATATTCCAGAATTTCTACCGCCATCTACTGCGTAGTTGAAAAAATGGCGTGTCCACTTTTATCTCAGACACATTTGTGAGCATTGTTATTTACTTCTAGAACCTTCAATCATTATTTAAAAATACATGTTGTGTATTTTTATTTAGTTGTTATACAATGCAGGTGTTTGTATGTTGTGTATTGTGTTTGTTTAGTCATCGCTTTGTGTTAGTTGTTTTTGTTTTGCAATAAAGATGTTTTATAGAAACTTCTAGCTTTGAAAACAAACACAATAGGCCATTTCGTTTCAGTTTCTTGGCCTCAATTATTTTTAACATCTTTTTATGATTTCAATAAAGCATCTTTGTAACAATATTGTTACGTTTATTTAAATTATAAACGTTTAATTTATGAGTTCTTTATTTGCAAAATAAATAGACACACAACTCTTAGAGTTTTAATTAAATTACACTTTATTTAATCAATTATTTGACGATTTAACTATTCGCGATTAATAACACACGCTGGCAACTTTAGTTGTTGTACCACAAGATCTTAACTAGATGACGCTCACAATACGAATGAATCAACACGTATTGGCGTTGCTTTTATATACCCTATTTTTAGGCGTTCTTGAATGTTCGAGAATTTCTACCGCCATCTATTGCGTAGTTGAAAATGCTGCGTTGCCACTTTTATCTCAGACACATTAGTGAGCAGAAAACCAACTATATTGAACTAAAACTCAAAGCTTAAGACTGAAGTTCGTTTTATCACATTTATTAACTTTCGTATCTTATCTATTTTATTTATAATAAGATACGAATTAATTCTTGGTATTAGAACTTGGATAGTTCGTATATTTGTTCATAGAAAAGCTGTTTTGCTTGTCTTCTACATTTAATTAATTAAAAAGGAAAGGAATTTTTGTATTAAATCTATCAACATTATGTGCATATATGTGTGCAGCTTATATTGAATTATATTTCTGATTACTAACCTCTAAATAATTTTGTTCCTAATTTTTTAATTTTTTCCCAATCAGAATTTGAATAGTGGATATTATAGATGAATTAAAATTTACTTTTTCCGGGTTGGATTACTTTCTTTTCGTTTTACAAAGATATCAAGAAAAATTAGACTCTAGCAGAATGAAATGCAGCTATTTCTGGAGCGCTATATCCTTCATCATCATTCTTCGCATCTATATATGTTAGATATTGTAAGTTGTAAACATCATCTATTCATCGTCTATATTTATTTTATGTAAAATATCGTGACTTACCGAATAATACTGGTATTACCGTTTCAGCGTCTAATATTTCCTATTGTACGGTAATATGATAAAAATCTTTTCTCTCCAATAACGAAGGGCCCCAGCGACTTTTAATGGATCTAATAGGGGTACCCCTGTCAAATAAGGGAAAATATCTGGTTATTTCTGTGCATCTACTTTTCCCTTCTTGTCATTGGCCAAAAAATAAATTAAATTGTGAGTCGATTTTCTCCCAAACTGTAACAAGAAACTAACAACTCCAACTAAATTTTTAAAATTCTTAAAAAAATTACATTTTTATGACAATTCCAAAAATGTTTATGCCTGAGGTACCCAAATTTGGGGGCGTACCCAGAAGGCCCACATTATCCTAGTGGGCCGACCGTTCGCAGATCCACGTTAAAGTACATCTGCCTTGCTTGATATTATCAATGGTTCATGAGATACCAAATTATATCCAAAATCATAATTTTCAAACAATTGTACAATGTAGTTTTAAGCACTTTACCTCATTGTAAGCTAGTTTGCGACTTAGAAGTTTTCTGCCATGACATACACAGTAAAAAAAGCAACAACAACAATTTCTTAATTATTTAGTTCATAGATCATCATGCATAATCCGTTTGGTACTGGCTGTTATACTACTTTTACTTATTAGCCGAAGGTATAGTGGCTTTTGATTTTTTAGGTATCATTCTACCGAACTTAAGTGCACATGCTAACTTTTGCTGACATACACGAAAAGTTTTTATAAGCAGGTCGTTTCTTTTTTCCTTGTTCATACTTAGAAGGTAATTAAAACTTAAGTGTCGTATTTTGTTGACAAACTTTAAGAATGAAAATAAAAAGTTGGTAAAAGTTTTTTTATGTTACAAGCTAAAAGGTTAATTAAAGTTACTAATTTAACTAAAGGGTTTGGTCGCCAGGTAAGACACATGGACAAAAAAAATGTTGTAATGTGTTTCTTTTTCTGCCATCCTCCTGCTTATTATAGATAATTTAAAATCGCTTGAATATTACCGAAATTTTTCTTAGTTTTGAACGCCACGTTTAAAATATAGTGAAATCTATCATAGATTTTTATTCAAAATATTAAGTGCATACATTCAGATATTAATGTTTTTTTCTGTTTTTTGCTTTCTTAAGAAACGGCACTTTTTTTATAAAATTACATTTCGAACCTTACAAACATTTCAAACCTTACAAATTTTAAATATAAAAGTAATAGGTTTTTCATCTTTTTACAACTCTTTGTTTTGAACACCAATCCTGTAACTTGTTTCCCCCTAATTTACAGTGATCATTACATATATTTCTCCCATTGTGTAGTGGGCGGTAATTTAAAATTGAAATTCCTTAAAACGAAAGTTGATTTACCTTTGTGTTATATTTTATTACAAAATAACAAAGTTCATTACTATCCTTTCCAGAATGCATTAATAAAGGAATGGAAACTTTTCAGACAGCAGTCGAAAATCATTTAATTGCCAGATAAAGAGAAGTGATATTTTTTTTAAATCATCTAATAAAAAGGATGTTTTAGAATGAGTATAGGAATAGAGTTTAAGCTGTAACGACACCAAACATCCTACCACTTCAGTACCAGAAATAACTTTAACCTACGACTATCGCAGCCGATACTTTCAAGCTCAAACTTGAATAAAGTCCAACATAACTGATGTGGTGTAAAAATGTATATCGTAATTCCTAGCTGCTAGAAAATATTTAAATGGTCAATAATTTAACTTTCCTCGGGTGTAGCAGGTTATCCACTTGAACTATATTTGATGACACTATATCGCTTGGATGGAGCTGGAAAACAGAGGATATTTTCAATTCATTTTAAGGCGAGAAACTTCGTGAAATTAACTATATTTTGTTTCGCTGCCGAAACCTTATTGAACATGTCGAAAAAGCCCACATATCGGCTGACTAGGTGCAATAGAGTTTTTTCTGCAGCTTTTGAACAGCTTTTGTCTGAGTAAAGAAGAGTTAGAAGAGAATGGCAGCAACACAGATCGCCCCAACTCAAAACTAAGTTGAGGGAATGTACAAAAATCTTACTAGAAGCACAAAACACAACGTCTCTAAAACAACATCTGGAAAGTCTAAATGCAACTTCACTGCAAATTATTCATTGTGGCGTGCAGTCAGTAACCTTAATAAGCCCATAATCGCAAAGCCTTCATTGCGTAATCTTAACGGACGTTAGGCAAAAAATGACGAAGAAGTTGACAATCTTTTCGTAAGCCATCTACAAAATGTTTTTACTCCTAATGCAGATACTGACACGAGTGAACTACTGCCTGTTATTGCTAGACCGCATGTACAAATTCAGTTTCAGTTCCTAGAGATCGTGAATGTTATTGATAATCTAAATGTTAAGAAAACTCCTGGTTTTGATAATATCAGCAACAAGATGCTTTTAGAATTGCCTCGCATTGCTAAAACAATAATCCTCTTTCTAATTAATGCTATCGGGCGACTTGAATACTACCCATCGTTATGAAAAATTGCCTTGGTAAAGATGATTGCCAAGCCGGGAAAGGATCCTTGGAAAGATGGGTATTGTAGCCTATTAGTCTATAACCAACGAAAAATTGCTGACAAGCTGACACCGATTTTATATGAAAACAAGTGCGTTCCCAATCATCAACTTGAACAAACCGTCAAAACAAAATTCTACGAATGATAACTGCCGCTCAATGGTATATTAAAAACTGAAACGTACACAAGGATCTTGATGTCCCCTTTGTCAAATGTGAAATAACTTAATACGTAGCCCAATATTTAAGTAAGCTGGAAACTCACCCGAACCCCCTTGCTCGGAGCATCTTACAACAGCGCAGGCATACCTGTTTGAGAAGGAGGGACACTATTGCTCTCAGATGAATAAATCTAAGATGCTCATTATATCTTATCAAATTTGAAAATTATATTTTTGCCTAGCTTTGGCTGGACTTTTATAAATTATCTTTTCGTTTTAAGATTTGAAAGCTTATTGTTAGTTCATTGAAATGAAGGTTCAATGAAAAGAATTATTTAACAAAACAAGTCTCGTTTTACGTTAACTGCGCACATAGCAATATTTTGCCAATCTAGCCGGACATTACTTTTTTTAGCTTATATTTGCTCTAAAAATCTAATGAGTGCACTTAGATTAATAAACCTTGGCAGAAAAATCTGTCAGGTCACAGGTTGTCAAAGCTGGACTCGCGAGATTCTAAATTGCCATTTTTTGCGACACCCTTTTTTGTGGGCGCAAATGGACGCTTGTCCATTATCGTTTCTTATTGCCTTTATATTTGTATCAGTTTATTTTCCCACGTGTTGTATAAAAAATTTAAAGGTATTGAAAACTCGAGTTTTGTTTTTTCTGAAGTACACAAGCATTATCCTTATAAAATAAAAGTGACTAAATATTTGGAACCGCCTAGCGAACTAACTTTAAATAAACCACAAATATTACTGTGAATGAGTTTAAACAAATGCTTCGTTCGTGTCTTGCACTCTTGTATGGATTTTGCCCAGCATGCATTGAGATGTCCATGATTGATTTCTGAAATTAATTTCTATTACAATAGATTTGTTGTGCAATGAGTTATTGTTTAAGTTGGCAAAACGATTGTGCCGCAACTGGTTCAAGTTACGATGTATTTCTCGTAAATAAATGTATACAGGCACAGTTCAAAGAAACATACATACATACATTTTTTTACATATTACTTACGAGTGTCTCGATTTTTTTTTTTGTTGCTAAACACACATATGTTATTTTTTGATAGTTGGTTGTTATTGCAACACTTGTTCTGCAAAGAAAAACATGTGTCGGAAAAAACATACATGTACCATATATTTGAAGTTCGTGTAAATGTATCGAACACGCGATTTATGTACGACACATAGTTTTGATTGTATATAAAGGTAAGACTTTGGCGCTACAACAACAACAAAAGGTAAACCATATTCGATTGAATTTTTAGGGTTTGTTTGTATGGTCGTATAGATAGATTAACTAAAGTTTTCACGAAATCTGTCAACGCGCTCGTGAGTTATGACTTTTCATGACAACATGTGATTTTGTCCATATAAACAACAATTACAAGTACGTAGGTGCCTTTGAACATGTGCTGACTTCATTAGCACCGTAAATACTCGTTGTAGGGCATACATATTTATTACCATTATTTATTTCAAAGGAATGGCGGTTCGGTTTGCGCTTACATTAAAATGCTAACAGAAAGTTCGCACTATAGACCAATAATCATTTCATGGTCAACCTTTTCAATAGTTGTTATAATTTTCGGTAAAAACCGTCGTCTCTGGCGGTGTACTTCGTAGGTAATTTTTGTCCGTTTAAATGGTATTATGCAGGTAGATTGCCTGATATCTGTCCTGTTTATGGGTAACATATACAATGGAAAAAGAGCAAAACAGAACTTTACATTACCAACCATGACAGACACAACTATCCACAGCTCCTCAAACCATCCTACTCAACATAAACTCGCAGCATTTAGACATATGATTCACAGACTTAAAATAGTCGCTCCAGATAAATACAACAATGAACTCGATACAATTTACAACCACACAACCATCGACAAACTACTCAGACAATACAACAACAAAAACAAGAAGAAAGAAGACAAGGAAACAATCGATACAACACGACGACACATCTTTACTTACACAGGAACAGAAATATAGAGATTAACTAACCGTTTCCGGAAAGAAGGTTTACCACAATACCAAAAACGGCCAACACTCTATGAAATAATCTCAATACATCAATAGAAAAACCGATAAATTTCGCACCAGCGAAGTATACAGACTTATTTGCACCTGCAACCATACATACATCGGACAAACTGGACGAACATTAAAAACAAGGTTTACAGAACACTTACGATCATACAAAAGGAAAAGGGAAGACTCCAATTTCGCAATACACCTTAACACACATGGACACGATCCAAGGGAAATAGATGAATGTATGACAGTACAGTAGACATTTTGAAAACATGGAAATTTTAATAAAAGACCCAAATATTAAACTATTTAACCCAATAAACAGGACAGATATCAGGCAATCCACCTGTATAATACCATTTAAACGGACAAAAATTACCTAAACCCACCACCTTTTATTCTTAACACTATCTATTTTTAACACTATCTCCTCAGTATTAACTAACACGTGGCTAAAAATGATGTTATCACATCGAAGTACACAGCCAGAGACGACGGTTTTTACCGGAAATTATAACAACAATTTATTATATACTGGCGAAATTAATGCAATTAATTTAATACCGTTGTAGTAGTCTTAATATTATTTATTAAATCCAGCTTAAATTACAGAACAAAAATATAATTAAGAAAAAATCAAATCAAGCATTAAAAATTAAAAAAAGACGTGATACTATTTTTGAACGTAAAAATCCAATCGAATTCTATATTTGCGTATCTTTTGTTGGATCTATAGGTGAGTCCTCTTCTGAGATTTTTATATGTTATTACCGAAAATACTCTTTCGATTACTTAAAGTATAGTAAATAAGGCTATAATTTATTTTTCAGTGCCTAGGAACCCCATACAATTCGTTCCAGGGAGCGCCGGGTACAATAAGCTAGTACAAAATAAAAATTGAAGGGTATTCTATCAATAAATGTAGTTTTAACACTAAAATATTGAAAATTAGCTGTATGTTGGATACCGTAAGTGATAAATTCTTAAAATATTTTATATAATACAGTGTTTGAAATGTCACATTAGCGAAGGTTAAAAACCAATTGAAAAACTAAAGGGTATTCCACCAGATTGTGTATTTTTTAATTTTGCTTTCTTAGCCATAAGGTGTTATATACTTGAAATCTACAAAGTTAGTATATTATTATACAGACAACAGCAATTAAAACTTAAAGGGCTTTATATTAGTTAATGTATAACATTTTGACGGTTTGCTGCATCTTAGAAACCGTGAGTGGCAAGCTCTTGATATTTTTTAAATCTCAAAAATACCAAACGAAGATCACCAAAATGGTAAAAGCACTTAAAGGAAAAAAGCGCCGAAATTACGCGGTTTGAAACATATTTCTTTTTATTGGCTTTAACTGTTAGCATAAAGTATAAATATAAATAACATGGCTATCCCTTTAAAGTTCTCTATTCTATGTTTCAGCATTGGACAATAATAATATTGACTACGGCGCGAAAGAAAACAATGAGCACAAAAAGCTTTCACTTTATCTGTTTCAGATTTTCATAAGCTTTTATTAGTTTTTTTAATTTTAATTCATAAATATAATTTCGATTTTCAAATATATATTCAAGAGTGGCATAACATTCCAGAGTTAAAATCGCTACTTTGGTTCATTTGATGAGCAGCAAAAACAAAATTTCCTTCCTTTCAAAATTCGATAAAATGGTAGGCAGCGAGTTTTGCATCTCAGCTACTCAATTAGTAATCATGAAAATATTCCTTATCTAATTATCTGATTCCCCTTTTAAAATAAGTAATTTAATTGCAAATCATAAAGATATAGTTACATCTCACTTACATGAAAAAGAAAATTATTTCGTATTTTAAATGTTTACAAATACAGTGAACTCGCAGAAACGTGAACATCCAGTAACATGAACGAGCCAAAAACATGAACATTATTATTCTTACATTGGCTACCATAAAACGTGAACAAAGCCTGAAGGTTTTAAAACGTGAACTTTTTATCGAACGTTAAAATTATTTTTCGTAAGCTTATTTAAAAATTTTGGGATTCCCAGCAAAGGAATTTCGTAATTTGAATCTAGTAAACAACTTTTGTTGTATGATAAGTAGCTTTAGTATTAATGCGGCAGTCCTGCTGGAAGCATCTCTCTGTGCTGACTATACATAGGTATATAAATTATATAAACAAGTGGTCTTCTAAAAATATTTTTATTGACAATGTGGCTAATAAAAAAAACAAAAGTGTTAAGTCTTCAAGAAAAGTCAGATATCTTAGAGCTTTTGCAGAAAGCTTCATCTGAGAAACAATAAGTAACAATAAAACGATTTCGAAATGCGTTATTAATACTTTTTCGGGTACTGAAAAATGGAAAACACTTCATACTTAGGAGCTTCTAAAAATATTTGTATGAAAATACCCATGCTTTTAATGCCAGTGATGGTTGGCTTAGTAATTTAACAAAAGATATGGCATTCGGATACTTAAAATTAGCGGTGGGAAACTTTCTGCACGCCATCATTTTGGTGGATCCATCTAAAGTAAAATTGAAAAGAAGAGTAGAAGAGCTTGGACTATATAACGACCAGCTGGACAATGCTGACGAATCTGGTTTGTGTTGCAAAAACGTACCGAACTAGAGTTGGGTTTATTAGCTCTTTAAAGTGAGTACTCTTTTCAGCTCAGCTCATTAGAACGAACTAGCTCGTTCATTTAGTTCGAAGCTTACTTAGTGAGCTAAAACAACTAAGCGAATCCAGTTTATATGTTTAGCTCGATTGTTTTGAGCTCATACAATTTTTAGTGTTCTGTGATAAATTTATCAGATATATAAAAACATTTTCACACATACTAATGAAAAAATGAGCACTTGAAAATAAATTAAAATATGTAATTATGCACATTTATCTAGCTTTATTTATGTAAACCGTTAAAATTAAAAAAAATATTGGTTCATAATAATATATTTTCTGATTACTAAAGCATGCTTCTGCTTAATATGGACCAAAATAAGATTTAAGGTTTCACTCACTTTTATTTTATATTTGTTTTGATATATGTAAATAATGATAAGCTAGAAAAGAGGCTCAGTAACTGAGCCAAAAGAGCTCAGTAAAAAGAGGGCTCCATATATTTTCATTTCAATTGAACTAGGTCGTTCAAGAACTACATAACTCTATACCGAACAAAACATAAGTCTCAAGTATAGAAAAAACTGCTCTAGGTGCAAAAATAGAAAAACAAATACTTACGTTTATATGCTGCGCAAACGCAGCAGGCTCACACAAACGTAAGCTTCTTGTAGAAGTTTCAAAAATTTTAATTGTCCTGTAAATTATAAAAGCTCAAAATCTGCATGGATGACAGCAAAAGTTTTTAAAGAATGGTTTCATCACTCAGTTGTTCCTGATGTAATAATATCACATTTGTATAAAACTACAGTTTAGTCAGTTTTGCTTTCTATTTAGATTACTGAATTTTTAAAGGAAAACTCACTTACGCCAAAAGCTCTTTATTACTCGATAATGCTCCATCACATCCACCTGATGCCGAAATAACACCTGAAAAAGGTTTAATTTCTCTCATGTTTTTGGCACCTAATATCACATCGCTCATCAAAACAATGGACCAGACTACGTTCAAAATAAAAAGCTCCATTACAGAAATACCCTTCTAGCATCTATTGCAACAAATGACTCAGATTTACTTGAATCTATTAAACAGATAACGCTAAAAGAAGCCATTTGTCACTTAGAACGCGCATGGAATCGCATAACTAGTGATTTGTTACATAGATGTTGAAAAACATTTCTAGACGATTGTGAGGAAAACATTCCCTTGGTATTGAATGAAAACTGGGATGGGGAAGCCCGACAGTTAGAAGAAAGTGCGGCTGAACTTCCAAATATCTTGTTTCCTCAGGTTATAAAAAAACCTGCATCATAACTTTACACTATTTTATTTTAGGCTGGCTGAACAATTGAAACTGTCAAGGAATGGAATAACAACCCTAATGAATGTTCCACTGAATGTGATCTTTTTGAAGTAGGAGAAGAATCTGAAGACGATAAATACGTTATAGAAGAGCCAGTAACTAAAGTTAAGTGTGTTAAAAAATTTAATCGACGAGGTGAGAAAAATTACGCTACAAAAGAGTAAACTTGAAGCTGTGGTAGAATTTGCCTTTATATGCGCCACCAAACGTGCCTCTGACTAGATGACTATTTAATCAATCCTACTTTTTTACAGCAACTAGTGGAGAAGTTACCAGCTGACACCTTGCTGCAGTGGGCTATATTTGCTAAGGATATCGCTCGCCCAAATTTGCTGGATTTTTCGATCTGGTTGTATACAATAGCTGGAGCTACATGCCGCGTCACCATACCAGTATTTGAGAACAAGAGCAAGACATCGATACAAGGGCACCTTAATGCACACACAAACCCTGCTACACAAAAACAACAGCAGTGCTTGTTATGCAATGAATTTCATAAACTTCCTCAATGTTCTAAATTTATAAACATGACAGTAGCAGAAAGATGGGATGTTGTAAAATCTAAAAATTTATGTCGTATGTGTCTGGGTAAACACCGACGTAGGTGTGGTGTGCATCACAATTTTTTACTGCAGAACTACAAACAACTAGCTGATAGTACTGAAAGTACACTAAATAGTCACAATTCCTTTGATGAACGTTTTTTTCGAGTAGTCCCAGTTACTTTATATAATGACAAAAAATCTGACTGTCGGTGCGTCATGTTCACCTTTCGTATCACTTTAAATTCGGAACAAAAGTGCAGAGAAATTTGGTAAAAATAAAAAGGTTATCGATGCGATAACGATAAAGCACTACGTCGATGACTTTATTGATTCCATATACATATCCGAGGAAGCAATCGATTTAGCATTACAAGTTCGTGAGGTCCATGGTAAAGGTGGTTTTTTAATGCGTAATTGGTCGTAAAATTCTGTCGATGTGTTCCAAATTGGGTGAAAATAAAGATGTAGAAAATAAAACCTTTGGAGGCAACGAAAATTCTTCTCATTGGGAGAAGATTCTTGGCCTGTATTGGTATCCGAAAAATGACCAAAAATGACGACCAATTTTAAATTCAAGTATTAATGTCAGTTTTTGACCAAACTGGCTCTGTGGCATGTTTTTTAATTCCTTGGGACCAAGCTCTTAATGATGAGCTTTATCCGAAGTGTAAAAATTGGCTTACATATTTATCTACAATTACTGCAGTATCTATACCTCGTTGCTACTCCTTGGCTTTACAATAAAACTATATATCAGAATTGCATACATTCGTGGGTGCAAGTGAGGACGCTTATGCTGCTGTATGCTATTTTCGCATTGAATATGCGTGTAATATGAAACAAAATTTGTTGCTGCGAAATCAAAGGTTGCTCCACTTCGGCCACTTACAGTGACAAGACTCGAATTGCAAGCTGCAATCATTGGTACAAGGCTAATGCAAACAATTACCTCTCGCCATACAACATTAGATAGAAGAGTTATGTGGACTGACTCTAAAACAGTTTTAAATTGCCTTTTAGGTGATCCTCGAAATTACAAGCAATTTGTCATGTTTCGTACTACCGAGATTTTAAGATATACAAGGCCTACAGATGTGAGGTGGGTTCCTAGCTCCATTGATGTTGCAGATTATGCCACCAAATTTAGACCACCAAATGATACTTACAATGGGTGGTTTAATGGCCCTTCGTGGTTAAAGAAACCGGAAAATGAATGGCCCAAAAATGAAATCCCTGTTAAAGAAGATATTTTAGAAATAGCAAATTCAGAAATTCGTCCACGTTATTTAATTATTTACAGTAAATTAAATGTTATTTCAATTAACGCTCTTTATTTTTCTAGCTGGTTCAGACTTTATCGAGCTATGGGTATTTGGTTACTTTTTGTATAGCGCTGCTATCAGAAAGATAAAAGACGTGAACCAACTAAACATTGCTTGTATCCCATCTTAATCGAGCCAAAAATATAATGTATAAGATGGTTCAAATATCGTCCTTTGCAGAAGAGTATTATGCAAATAAATCTGGTAAAAAAGTTGCTAAGGGTAGCTTTTGTGACAAACTCAATGTTTATATCGACGATGATGGAATCATAAAAGTAAAAAACCGAGCTCAATATGCGGCAGCAATTTGTGGATCTCAAAGAAATCTTATTATGTTGCCAGGAAGTCATCACATTACACAGTTAGTTATTATGAACTATCACCTTCCATTCCAGCACTGGAACCATGAAACTATTTTGAATGAAATTCGCCAAGTTTATTTTATCGTTGGGATTAGACTGGCGTACAAGAGTATACGCAGAAGTTGTCAGCTCTGCAAAAACGAATTGGCAAAACCGGTTTCACCGCAGATGGCCCCACTGCCGCGAGCACGCCTTGCAGCTTTTCAGAGGCCTTTTACATATATTGGTACAGACTATTTTGGCCCGATAGCAGTCAAATTTGGAAGGAAGTCTCTTAAACGATGTGGAGTGATATTTACATGCCTTACCGTCAGAGCAATTCATATCGTGATAGCCCATAGTCTCTCAACCGATTCATTTCTTTTGTGTTTAAGAAATTTCAAAGCCTGACGTGGAGTACCTGCTGAAATATATAGCGATAATGGAACTAATTTTCGTGGCGCTGAAAAATTTTTAAGAGATGAGTTTGCAAATATAAACTTTAATAAAGTACAAGCCGATATGGCATACAAAGGTATATTTTGGAGATTTGGAGCCCCACATATAGGGGGAGCGTGGGAAAGGCTTATAAGGTCTATTAAAAGCACTTTATACATAATTTGCTTATCCCAAAATTATATCGATTAAAGTTTAAGAGCATCACTAGTAGAAGTTGAAATGATAGTAAATTCAAGACCACTTACATACGTGTCTCTCGAAAGCGACGACCAGGAAGCAATTACTCCAAATCACTTTATTTTGGGAAGTTCGAGAGGGGTTAAGCCATTCTGTGAGGTAGAAAAAATTGATTATAGAATGTATCTTCGCCAAAGCGAGATATTTGCTAATTGTTTTTGGCGTCGTTGGGTAAAAGAAATGCTACCAACCCTTACTAGACGCAGTAAATGGTCGCAAAGTGTTATCACATCGAAAGCGCTCGCCAAACGTACGAAGTAAGCAGCCAGAGACGACGGTTTTTACTGAAAATTATAACAGTTTAATATATACGGCGGAACTAATCCAAATAATTAAATAAAGTAGATGATGTTGTGCTCTTTGTGGACGAGAGTGCTAGCAGAAATACCTGGACTAGGGGGAGGATAATTGAAGTGGTAAAAGCAAAGGACGTTTAAGTCCCAAGAGCCTGCAGTAAAATTAGCAGTTTAAGACATCGGTAATGCTGTTGAGTTAATTCGCCAATGATACGATTAACTGGGGGGAGAATTGTTTCCGACAAATATTTATTTACCTTTTATTCAAGTTAAAAATTAAAGCTTACTTAAAAATTTAATGAGGTAAATTATGAATATAAAATACTTATCTAACACTGTAAAAATATTTATATGTAAATGCTGCATGACTCATTTTTAAACGAAGATCTAAAACTTGATATTGTAAGCCATATTTGAAATGTTATTCTTTAAATTACAAATATTTGGATAAACTAAGGTAAAAAAAAATATAAAGTAAAATGAATTAAAACAAAATATATTTAATAAAGAGTTCGCTTTCAGAATTTTAAAGCGACATCTTAATTTGCTCTTAAAACTTGGTTTTTTTATTCAACAAAAATAAAATAACTGTTGGAAAGGCAATAAAAAATCATTTTGCCACAAGTATAAAATATTACCGCATAAACAACAACACCACAAACCTTGCCATATTCATCGTCATCAACTAACAAAAACACTTGACTGGTTTTACGAGTACTTTATGAGTATTTTTAATATCCGACGCTACCCATAGGTATAAAACTCCATTTCTAACTAAAATTACAAAGTTTTTCCTATTTTAACAAGCATTCTGATGATTGTTGGTTTACAATTGAAATTGTATGCTGATACAGCGAATGCATGACTGGGTTTTTATTTAAATTTCCTTTATGTGTAAAGAAAAGCAGGTGTTGTTTTAATTATTCATCAAGGTTTTGTTTTAAAAATAATAAAAAGGAGTAAAAACCGGAAAAAAAGAACAAAAATAAATTTAGGTTTAAATTGCCATTTTTTTTTTTTGTTAGTTTTACCATTAGCTAAAATTACAAAAATGTATTAAGAGGATGGCTCCTGATCACGCAGTATATTTATTTGATTACATTCGGACCATCCCATATTAAATTCTTCGTTTTAAAAAGAAATGCTAATACTCAAATAGATGGACTCTGATAGAAATACGGGATGTACCACTTCTTACACCGTTTCAAAAAGCTTTTTTAAAAACTTGAAAAAAAAACCTCTCTATTATGCCAATAACAATACTCCCATCATATATTCGGTGACCAACCGTACACTTTTACATTTTTTTTTAAGTAAGCTAAAACAGCATTAAAACACTAGTTACAAGCGCTGAACTCTTACCTAACACTGAATGTTATTTAGAAAAGAAAAATGCGGAAGTGTTTACACTAATCACTTAAACCAACGGAATTTTATAGAAAAATTTGTGGACTTGCTTCCCTAACTTATTCCCATATTTTATCCTATATTTTTATTGTTAGTTAATTTAATAGAAAATGTTGGAAATTTTTTTTTACTTTTTTCTAAACCTAATAATGGATTTCTTACGAAAAAAGTGTAAGTCAAAAATATTTGAAATGGTCATTCTCTCTCAGTGTACAAGAAGTACTCCAAGAGAATACTATCTTTCTGTTTGAGAGAGAAAGTTAAAGGGCTGTAACCTCACCTACAATGGCGAATAAGAATAAATGAGCAATAATGTACACATATAACAATAACATTTTCTGTTTTATTTAGTCTTAATTTTAATTACGTTAAAATTTAATAAATCTTAAACAAATATTTTACTAGATTAATAGAATACATTTTAACGTTTTTTGTTTCGATTATTCAATAAAAAATACATTTTAGTAACTATGCAACTAACTCCCTAACACTTACAAAAAGAATATAAGCAAATTGCGTACTTTTTTGAGTTTAATTGTTAAAAATAAAAAATAGTGTAGACCTGTAGTGCGATTCACTACTCCATGTTAACGATTATCGATTTCTTAAATTGACTTAAGAACAAAATTGACGATTCTGCTACTCAGCAACACTTTTAAGGATATTCTCTGTAGCTTAAACCAACTGTTATAGTTAACAAGTCGTTCTCTGTTAAAAAATTAGAAAAAACGTTTTCATGTGTGTAACTTCGCATCTAAGAAGTAAACACATGTACGTGCCTCGCATGAATTTACATGTTTTTACTTTTCTTCCTTGGGCTTTTCATTTATTTTTTACGGAGATGCCACTTAATTTCAATTGGTGTTAATAGTAAAATAAAGATGCCCTGTAGTGCAATTCACCCACTTTAAACAATGCGACATTTTCTGTTGTTTGAATGTGTGTTTGGTGATTTACTTACTTCAGCTTAACGATATAGCCACAAGTTGAAATTGAGTGGCATCTGCCTCAACAATTAAACGAAGAGCACAAAAGAGAAGAGTAAAAACATGTGAATTCAAGCGAGGCACGTTCTTCAAGTATATGTGTATTTTCTGTGTTTATGCTTGCAAGTATGTATGAATGTACATAAAAACACGTGTTATAACTCGTTTATTTTGTCGACAGCTTTACCAACATAAAAATTGTAGTCGGTTTCCTTACGATGAGCAACTTGCTAATTATACTAACTTGTTTTAAGCAACTGGGAATATCGTGTTACTGAATAGAAAAATCGATACTTTTGTTGTTAAGTCAATTTATAAAACCGATAATCTTTAAAAAGGGTAGTGAATCGCACTATTGATTTGTCAATTTTTACTGCAAAAAATTGCAAATGTCGACAAATTGCCAAATTGTTTATAGTTAATGATTTAGGTTTTGGGTAGTAAGTCATGAAATGGAGAAAACATAAAAAAAATCTTTTCACATAATAAAATTGCTAAAAATTTTCAGTCAAACGATAAAAAGTATACGTTTTAAAAGCCTTCAAATGTTAAGGATAGCTTATATAACTAAATTGCGAAAACCTTTTATCTTAAGATTTATTGATAAATAATGTAAGACATCTTTTTAATAGCATTTTAAGATGATTTCAACATTATTGTATGAGAGCCATGGCAGGATTATGCTATAGAAACATTTTTATGCATATCGTATTATTCACTCCCAACATAGCAAAAATGCGCGGGGAGCGAAAAAATACACAATTTCATTTATGTGTGTTCTAGTATATATCATTCAATATCTGATGCAGGCCATCGAAATATTTGCCCATATTCATAGTTATATGCTAAAGTCGACTCTTGATAAAGTTGACGCTTGCTAAAGTTTACTCTGAACTAAAAAGCTCTTATTATCTTTTATGATTTCATAGTCAAAAATAAAGTATATTTTTAGTTAAACCAACTTTAACTGGGACTCAACTGTAATTCGATAGATGGTTTCATGCAATTTCTTAACAAATATAAGAAAAAGCTAACCCTGATATTTACTTTTGCAAAATAATGGAGCAATTTGAAAGGGTTTGTTCATGTAAGTTAACGAATTTTCGTATTTCTATGTCAATACCTAAAGAAATTGTAAAATAATTTCATTGATCTTCGCTTTACACTACCTTAACGGTAGTAAAATATTTTGTCTCTTCTTTTCCATTCATATTTTTGTTACTACGCAAGTAATTGTGATGAAGTTTTTTCTTATTTATCATTTTTTATTATTCTTGTCCCTTTTGTCGATTAGTAGTAAAAACATTGATTGATATTTTTCTTTTTAAAAAATAAATTCAGCTTGATCCGTGGAGCGCTCGTTAAAAGAAGTTGCCATAAATTATAAAAATTTCTACATAGTTAGAAAAGCTTGAAGACTGTAATTTTAAATAATTAAAAAATTGTACTGTGAATATAAAATTTAGAAATTAAAAAAATAAGACCTGCTAGAAAAGTTTAAAACTTTGTATATGCATTTAAATTTAAAATTATCTAAATTCTACATAATAGAAAGATTAACAATAAAAACTTAAAATTTATGAAACTACAGGAAGTTAAATTAATAAAAACATTAGTATTCAAAATTAAATTTAACAAAGCTTTAAAAATATTATTAAATATGTGAGAGAAAAAATATTAAACAAACTGTGCAAAGTGGAATTTGTAATTATTTGAATGTAATGTTATGTTGAACCAAAATCTGTAACTATTTGAAATTAATGTTATTACGTTGAACCCAAAATAAATAAATTGAAATATGAACATAAAAATTTATATTTACTATATTGGAGGAAAGCAAACAAAAGTTAATTTGAATATATCTAGATATTTTTTTGATAGTAATTAATTACATAATTGCTTACAGACTGTAAAGAAAGTAAGAGAGAAAGAAGCGTAAGCCTACATTTGGATACAGTTGAAAACAGAGGTAATGACGTGTCGATGATAGAAAAAAAGTCATCGAAAGTAATACAGGAAGACATGCTTTCTGCAGGCCACCAGCGGAATATTTTATAGCTTAAGGCTTAATGGGTGCTTAATAAAGTTAAAGCCAAATTTAATTCCTATTCCTGAACTAAGCGCAGTCTTGTTAAAGCCATGATTCTTTACGAGTTAGAGGTAGGCGAAACTTAAATCGACGAGATTTACGAGATTTGTTTGCACTGAAAGTTTTAGTGATGAAATTGCTACAAATTCTGAGCAAATTTTAAAGCGTGGTCCGATATGAGGAATTAAAAGACAAACTTTCACTAACTTTTTAATTCGACAAAAAACAGAAGGTGCTGTTAAATAAGTTCAAAGGAGCTAAAATATAATGATAAGAAAAAACTCATTGTTAAAAATTATATTATATTATTATATTATATATTAATTTAAAAATTTATAATGTAAGTAACATAACTGCTACTACAAAAATTTATTAAAAAAGCAATACTCAACAACTTATTTCCTATAATAAAAAATAAAACAAGGCAGACAAAAAAGGAAATTAAAAAAACCATTTTAATTAAGAAATATATATATTTTTTTGTGTTAAAAAACAACTTTATTCTTGATTATATGGTATCATAACTTTGTATAGCATCATGTAGATTAAAAGTCGAAACTTTATACGAGGAAGATTTCCAAGATGTTTTTCATTGAAACTAAATATGATTTTATTTAAATTAAATTATTTTGAATAAGAAAAATGAAGAATCGCAACTGTAAGTTGATTCAAACATTAAAATAGTTTAAAACTTTAATTTTTTTGTTGGATAATTATGTTGGTTAATCTTTGCCCATAACTCGATTCCTTTTGCAAGTATTCTGGTTAAATCGTTTGGTATTTTCATAAGATCTCATTAATTTTAGTGTCTTTCTTTTTCATTTTACAAGACAAGGGATAATCATATAGTTCAACTAACAAATTTTAACAAAATTTTGACAACGACTGCTGTAGCTTTTTAACAAATTTTAAAGCACATTAACATATTTATCAATATTCGGCCCTTTTCTGTAAAACGATCCGAGTAAATTTCTCGTTTTAAAACGAATTCACATTTTCTTGGAGTTCTCTAAACCGAATTCGCACAATTTTATACTGCGTTTCCATTGACTTGAAATCAACTAGTTTTGAGAAAAACACTTCCATTGAGCTAAAAGCTAAAGGATTTTGTAAATTCGAATTTGTGACGTAACACTAATATTTTCTGCGCAAAAGAAAAAAACTATTTTATTTTTATTGTTAATATAATTAATGTTTTTACATATTTTGTTATTTATATTTTTTAAACACTTTTTTTTGTAACAAAAAAGATTATTGTTTTGAAAAATTTAAACTTAATTGTCACTTTTTCGATAAAAACATCCAATATGAGTAGACAGAACGGAGTTGAACCTGAATATCCTAGACACAACACAGTGTTGCAAGGGCAAAGTTATTTCTATAAAATACATTTTCGACATGATTTTAAATAAATCAAGTGATTTAAATGGTTTTTGTAGCATGAAAAATGTATGGAAAATCAAGTAGCAAATCAAGTGTTTTAGATAAAATCACGTCAATGGAAACGCACTATTTTAAAATCGAGTAAACAAACCTGGTCGAAAGTAAATCGAATGCAATTTTATTCTTAAAAATGACTGAAAACACAAGTAAAGAACCATTGGCATAAAAAATTAAAGTCTTTATTTTTAATCTTAGTTAAATTAAATACATTTTAATATACTTTATGTTATAAAAAAGTTAGTTTAAAAACACTCTTAAATTGCTTCATATCAAGCTTGATGAAAATAAGGTGCATGAATAAAAACACTTTTTTACGAAGTATCTTTTGTAAACACAAATTAACAATAAAGTTCAATTTTAACAAATCTAATTTAAAAACAAATTTTTCACCAAATCACAAGATTTCTGCAAATTTTTAATTTGGTGATAACAGTTTATTTATATTATTTATAACTGTAACTAAATACAAATGCTCCGGGCATTTTCAACTATTGCCTTAAAATAATAAATTTGTTTATGTTTTCAATCGACAGCTGACTTCGGCGTTTAATAAAAGTTCGAAGTTAATTTCGAATAATGCCAAAACGAGTGATTTGCAGAACACCAAATATTAATTTTTTCGGTTTTTAAAACGATTCGGTTTACAGAACAGAGCCGAATATTTCTCAATGCTGTAAACAAATTCGAAACAGCAACTACCGTCACTACCGCAGTCAAATACATTTAGTTTATGTAAACAAGCAAGCAGCAAGATACACGAACACACGACAGAATATGACGCTAGCAACATTTGTAGCCTTGTACGCAGCTACATAATAAAAATATGAAGTAATTGCATTTCAGTGATGTTACTTAAGCCTTTTTTAAAGAAGAAGCTCCAATTTATAATTAAAAAAATGTTTTAACTATTTTGTAAGAGGCTATTAAAAGAGTATAATAATACGTGGATTTTCGTTTGGATTGTCTTTAAAAATGAAAATATATTGAAGTATATCTCAGAAGCAATAATAAGTACAGTAGTGTGTGTCAGTATAAATAACACGTAGTTCTTGCCCACTAAAATGAAAACAACTAAAAACAACAGTTTTATGATATCTATTAAAACCAATCGTGTTAAGTGTTTACAGATGCCCCATGCGATAATTGAAATTATTATTAGTACTTCAACCAGCAAGTACTAAGAACAGAAGTAAATTTTTAACTAATGTTGTCGACACAAAAAGGAATTTTAGTTTTATATACATCTTAATACATTCCTTGGAAATTTTTACAATTATTCTTCGTATACTTTCGCCATGACAATTGTAGTATTTTTTATTCGTCCATGTGGCATTTATAATTTTTTCAAAATTCAAATTTTTAAAAATATGTTTTAAGTAATTATTTAAAAGTATGTAAAAAGTGTAAATATTTTTATATATACAAAACTAATGGCGTTTTCTTTTCTGACAAAAAAGTTGCATATGTTTAACACTTTTTACACCTTTGTGTTCTCTTCTAAAAAATGTTCGATAGGGTAAATTAAAAGTATGTTCTTTTGAAAATATGTTGCACGAAAA
Source organism: Gymnosoma rotundatum (assembly GCA_916610165.2). Lineage (NCBI taxonomy): Eukaryota > Metazoa > Arthropoda > Insecta > Diptera > Tachinidae > Gymnosoma > Gymnosoma rotundatum. Next base: position 33,861,919 of record OU744340.1, read on the forward strand.
AGTGTAAGATATGTTACATATTTTACCCTCTATTTTATGTAAGGGTAGTATGCTATACCTTTTTTTAGTAGTTTTTGCTCTTGATAAGTGATGTTTGCTTTTGTTGCTAAACCCAGTGTTATATTACTTTATGTTTGAAAAGCTAATTAAACATTACTGACATGTGAAGGAAGTTAGAAAAATTCAATAACAGTTTTTGTTCTATTGTGCTATAAAATGTGTAGCATATTTTCGGGGTTAACGCAACATGCAAAACATTTTATGTGATTGTTGGGTAACATTTATTTTCAGAAAAGACAACGCCATAAAATGTGTTGACAACTGTTTAAGTACAATTATATCGGTAAAATTGAGTGCTTTTATATTTGTTTCTCTATTTTACTACGAAAAAAATCCATGTTCTAAAGGATCTCCTCACAAAATTTTACTCAAATCTTTTAAGCAGCACTTACATGAGACAGATAAGAATTTATCTGTCTCATCAGCAGTTGAAGTTTTCTGAACAGCCTCACTTATGTAATTTTTACAAATAAAATAGAGCATATCTAAGAATGATTAAGTCCCTCCCGTATTTTCTGAGCATATTTGCCACACAATACTTTTACTAAATTTTGCCAAATATCAAGTTTTCTTGAAATATATAAATAAATATAAAGTACACCTAATTCAGTTTTTACACGATTTACAAAATGACAATATAAATATATTTAAACGTTTTTTTTTTCATTTAACACGATTCAAAATTTTAGGGCTTGATTTTTTTGTTTTTGCCAAATTAAATTTTTTGAAATACAGATATGTTTATATCATAAAATTAGGGAAACTCCTTTTTTGTGGATGCAAGCAAATTTACTGCATAGATCAATTGTAAATAGCACAAACTTAGGGGAATTCCCTTTTTGTAGATCAAAGTAAATTCATGGTCCGATCAACTGAAATCTGTTAAGATTTTATAAACTATCAATGCACTCACTCGTGTTTAGTAAAGAAATTAAGTAAACGAAGAAACAATTTTTTTTTCTTAATAATATATATATATTTTTTTGCTATCAACATAACTGGGGCAAAGTAAGGCATTCGATATCGATCGAAATTTCAATTGAATTTAAATGTAAATTTCGATCGATATCGAATGCCGTTTGAAATTTCAGAAGAACGCACAGTGGGGTGAAATACAAAAAAAAATGGAATAAAAGGTGGTACTTCTGAACTATTTATCCGCTTTTCATGAAACAAAGTACGATTTATAGAGGAGGACATAATCTTCTTGTCACTAGTGAACATGATAATACTGTGAGAGTTTACCAGCAGACAGTGTAAATTCACTACCTTCTGATTGTAATTTCGCCTTACATCCGCTTATTATAAAATAGCGGAGAATAAAACACGCAAGTCGCATGACTTGTGAAATAACATAAAAAATTTAATAAAATAGAGTTTTTACGGCATTCTCTTGACTCTATAAGTAAAAGATGTGTGGTAGCTGATAATTTTGTTTTGTCATCTAAAACAGGGTATCTCGGATTAGAAGTAATCGTTCATCATCGTTTGATTTAAGAGAACTGTAGTCATATTTTCTACTCCACCATTTTAGGGAATTTGGCACCATTGCTTATTAAGTCTTTCAAACGAATTTGCCATAGAATCTTATATCTCTAAACGTGCATGAGATTTATCTGTGAAGGAAGCAACTTGGAACCTTGCAGTATTTCTTATTGAAACAATAACTGCAATATGTGTTGTAGCATGGCAGTTGCGGTGTTGCTAAAATAAAAGAAAGTAAGGTGCAAAATGTTTAAGACAAAATATATAAGGGATTTCCTATTGCAAGTGAAAATAGGACAAAAGGACGAAATAAATAAAAAAAACATTAATGGATCCAGGGTACAAAATAAAAATAAATTCTCTTAGCTTTTTTTAATTTTGTGGCATCATAAAGAGCATTTATGTTTTAGAAAGCTAATGTGAATTTTTTGAACCCAAAAGAAGAACAGTTTCCCGATTAATCGAACGATCAAGGTAGAAAAATGTGTCAACAATTGGAATTATTTTAGTCGCATAATCGGCTTCCTCTTACTGATCGGAATGAGCGCAAAATGCAATTATCTTGTGTAATATTCGGTTTATACTAGCAACAGTTTCGACGAGTTGAAATTTTACAAAAATATTGGTACATACTTCATACATATGTCAGGACAACAGAACGAACCACAAACAAATAAGAGTAAGTGACAGCTGAAATTTTAGAAATTGTTGGTGCATCCTTCTGCTTTTTCTATTTTTGTTTTTGCTTTATTGCTTTTTCGGCCTTATTGCTGTTTTTGCTGATGTAGTTGTGTTTATGCTTGTTCTAGTGATGCTTGTTGTTTTACAAAATGTTCTGTGGTCATGGCTATACAACCGATGTTTTGACTGCCAAAGTGAGGTGTGACTTGGTTTTCGTTATAACAATTGTTTCTGCCGTAATCAGAATAATAATAGCAGGAGCATGAATGCACTGTAGATAATATTGCAAATAAACTGCTTGCAGATAAATATACATCAGTACATACATATATTTAATGATACAATTTTTTTGCAGCGGTGATACTATGAACAGAAGAACTGTTACACAAACGCTATGTGGTAATTGTAAAAATTACTTAAAACATGGGGAGAAAAACTGCAGTAGTCAAACGTTGCTAGAATCGTAAATGTTGTGCCCTGGTTGTTTTAGTCTCCATTAAAAATACTTAACAGCAATGAATTTTGAGTTCGAAGTTAATTTTGTTGTTTTAGTTTTACACATGTTTTCATTTTTAAATTAAAAAAAAAAAAGATTTTGGCCAAGACTTCTTCATTTAATGTTTGGTCTAATTTTTAAACCACGTTTAAGCCTATATGTATCAGTTGTGTCTTCCTTTCTTAAATTTATGTACATACAACTTTAGGAATAATTGGAGTTCTAGATTAATTGACTACAATCTTGTTTTATTAAATATTTGATAGTGCAATAAATAAACAAAGTATAAATATGATATAACACTTTCAGATTTTCTATACAAAATTTGGATGAAATGCACTGATGAGCTATATGAGCAGTAGTGAAATGACCATATGGGTAGGCTTTTCCCGCAGTTATACATTTCAGTTTGTAGTTAAAAAAAATATTTCATGAGGATATCATGAAATATTTATATTTGAAGGTTGAGCCCACGTTTAAAGTAAATTAAAATCAAAAAGATTCTAAATAATACATTTTCATATTCATAAATATGAATGTTTTATTTGTATGTATATTTTAGTACAGACAGTGCTGTATTCGTCTACGCCGAATCTTATATACCCTCTACCATATATCTAGTTTAGAGAAGTAACTCCAATCAAAAAACAAATATTGGGGTGACAGATGATTAAAAATTAGAAAAAAATTAAGTACTTTATATAATTTAACATGAAAATGTCATTGGCTTTTAATGGGTGCAAAAATTTAAAAAAATATTAATATTTCCCAAAAGAAAGTTTTTAATAATACTTGCGTTACATTAGCAACGCTTTTTTGGCCCACTCAGGATGAAGCCACTTTTCTCGAAAATGGCTCGGCGGAATTGTTGCACGGTTGTCAATTTTTGTTCATTAATGTCTCTATTTTAATAATGTATGGCCATTTTGGGCGAGAGTGTTATAGTTTCCATCGGAAACATTAGCAACGCTTTTTTGGCCCACTCAGGATGAAGCCACTTTTCTCGAAAACGGCTCGTCGGAATTGTTGCACGGTTGTCAATTTTTGTTCATTAATGTCTCTATATTTTAATAATATATGGCCATTCTGGGCGAGAGTGTTATAAATTCCATGGGAAACATTAGCAACGCTTTTTTGGCCCACTCAGGATGAAGCCACTTTTCTCGAAAATGGCTCGGCGGAATTGTTGCACGGTGGTCAATTTTTGTTCATTAATGTCTCTATTTTAATAATTTATGGCCATTTTGGGCGAGAGTGTTACAGTTTCCATCGGAAACATTAGCAACGCTTTTTTGGCCCACTCAGGATGAAGCCACTTTTCTCGAAAACGGCTCGGCGGAATTGTTGCACGGTTGTCAATTTTTGTTCATTAATGTCTCTATTTTAATAATGTATGGCCATTCTGGGCGAGAGTGTTATAGTTTCCATGGGAAACATTAGCAACGCTTTTTTGGCCCACTCAGGATAAAGCCACTTTCCTCGAAAATGGCTCGGCGGAATTGTTGCACGGTTGTCAATTTTTGTTCATTAATGTCTCTATTTTAATAATGTATGGCCATTTTGGGCGAGAGTTTTATAGTTTCCATCGGAAACATTAGCAACGCTTTTTTGGCCCACTCAGGATGAAGCCATTTTTCTCGAAAATGGCTCGGCGGAATTGTTGTACGGTTGTCAATTTTTGTTCATTAATGTCTCTATTTGAATAATGTATGGCCATTTTGGGCGAGAATGTTATAGTTTCCATGGGAAACATTAGCAACGCTTTTTTGGCCCACTCAGGATGAAGCCACTTTTCTCGAAAACGGTTCGGCGGAATTGCTGCACGGTTGTCAATTTTTGTTCATTAATGTCTCTATTTTAATAATGTATGGCCATTTTGGGCGAGAGTGTTATAGTTTCCATGGGAAACATTAGCAACGCTATTTTGGCCCACTCAGGATGAAGCCACTTTTCTCGAAAATGGCTCGGCGGAATTGTCGTACGGTTGTCAATTTTTGTTCATTAATGTCTCTGTTTTAATAATGTATGGCCATTTTGGGCGAGAGTATTATAGTTTCCATGGGAAACATTAGCAACGCTTTTTTGGCCCACTCAGGATGAAGCCACTTTTCTCGAAAATGGCTCGGCGGAATTGTTGCACGGTGGTCAATTTTTGTTCATTAATGTCTCTATTTTAATAATGTATGGCCATTTTGGGCGAGAGTTTTATAGTTTCCATCGGAAACATTAGCAACGCTTTTTTGGCCCACTCAGGATGAAGCCATTTTTCTCGAAAATGGCTCGGCGGAATTGTTGTACGGTTGTCAATTTTTGTTCATTAATGTCTCTATTTGAATAATGTATGGCCATTTTGGGCGAGAGTGTTATAGTTTTCATGGGAAACATTAGCAACGCTTTTTTGGCCCACTCAGGATGAAGCCACTTTTCTCGAAAACGGTTCAGCGGAATTGTTGCACGGTTGTCAATTTTTGTTCATTAATGTCTCTATTTGAATAATGTATGGCCATTTTGGGCGAGAGTGTTATAGTTTCAATGGGAAACATTAGCAACGCTTTTTTGGCCCACTCAGGATGAAGTCACTTTCCTCGAAAATGGCTCGGCGGAATTGTTGCACGGTTGTCAATTTTTGTTCATTAATGTCTCTATTTGAATAATGTATGGCCATTTTGGGCGAGAGTGTTATAGTTTCCATGGGAAACATTAGCAACGCTTTTTTGGCCCCCTCAGGATGAAGCCACTTTTCTCGAAAACGGCTCGGCGGAATTGTTGCACGGTTGTCAATTTTTGTTCATTAATGTCTCTATTTGAATAATGTATGGCCATTTTGGGCGAGAGTTTTATAGTTTCCATCGGAAACATTAGCAACGCTTTTTTGGCCCACTCAGGATGAAGCCATTTTTCTCGAAAATGGCTCGGCGGAATTGTTGTACGGTTGTCAATTTTTGTTCATTAATGTCTCTATTTGAATAATGTATGGCCATTTTGGCCGAGAGTGTTATAGTTTCCATGGGAAACATTAGCAACGCTTTTTTGGCCCACTCAGGATGAAGCCACTTTTCTCGAAAATGGCTCGGCGGAATTGTTGCACGGTTGTCAATTTTTGTTCATTAATGTCTCTATTTTAATAATGTATGGCCATTTTGGGCGAGAGTGTTATAGTTTCCATGGGAAATATAAGCAACGCTTTTTTGGCCCAGTCAGGATGAAGCCACTTTTCTCGAAAACGGTTCGGCGGAATTGTTGCACGGTTGTCAATTTTTGTTCATTAATGTCTCTATTTGAATAATGTATGGCCATTTTGGGCGAGAGTGTTATAGTTTCCATGGGAAACATTAGCAACGCTTTTTTGGCCCACTCAGGATGAAGCCACTTTCCTCGAAAATGGCTCGGCGGAATTGTTGCACGGTTGTCAATTTTTGTTCATTAATGTCTCTATTTGAATAATGTATGGCCATTTTGGGCGAGAGTGTTATAGTTTCCATGGGAAACATTAGCAACGCTTTTTTGGCCCACTCAGGATGAAGCCATTTTTCTCGAAAATGGCTCGGCGGAATTGTTGCACGGTTGTCAATTTTTGTTCATTAATGTCTCTATTTGAATAATGTATGGCCATTTTGGGCGAGAGTTTTATAGTTTCCATCGGAAACATTAGCAACGCTTTTTTGGCCCACTCAGGATGAAGCCACTTTCCTCGAAAATGGCTCGGCGGAATTGTTGTACGGTTGTCAATTTTTGTTCATTAATGTCTCTATTTGAATAATGTATGGCCATTTTGGGCGAGAGTGTTATAGTTTCCATGGGAAACATTAGCAACGCTTTTTTGGCCCACTCAGGATGAAGCCACTTTCCTCGAAAATGGCTCGGCGGAATTGTTGCACGGTTGTCAATTTTTGTTCATTAATGTCTCTATTTGAATAATGTATGGCCATTTTTGGCTAGAGTGTTATAGTTTCCATGGGAAACATTAGCAACGCTTTTTTGGCCCACTCAGGATGAAGCCACTTTCCTCGAAAATGGCTCGGCGGAATTGTTGTACGGTTGTCAATTTTTGTTCATTAATGTCTCTATTTGAATAATGTATGGCCATTTTTGGCGAGAGTGTTATAGTTTCCATGGGAAACATTAGCAACGCTTTTTTGGCCCACTCAGGATGAAGCCATTTTTCTCGAAAATGGCTCGGCGGAATTGTTGCACGGTTGTCAATTTTTGTTCATTAATGTCTCTATTTGAATAATGTATGGCCATTTTTGGCGAGAGTGTTATAGTTTCCATGGGAAACATTAGCAACGCTTTTTTGGCCCACTCAGGATGAAGCCATTTTTCTCGAAAATGGCTCGGCGGAATTGTTGTACGGTTGTCAATTTTTGTTCATTAATGTCTCTATTTGAATAATGTATGGCCATTTTTGGCGAGAGTGTTATAGTTTCCATGGGAAACATTAGCAACGCTTTTTTGGCCCACTCAGGATGAAGCCATTTTTCTCGAAAATGGCTCGGCGGAATTGTTGCACGGTTGTCAATTTTTGTTCATTAATGTCTCTATTTGAATAATGTATGGCCATTTTGGGCGAGAGTGTTATAGTTTCCATGGGAAACATTAGCAACGCTTTTTTGGCCCACTCAGGATGAAGCCATTTTTCTCGAAAATGGCTCGGCGGAATTGTTGCACGGTTGTCAATTTTTGTTCATTAATGTCTCTATTTGAATAATGTATGGCCATTTTGGGCGAGAGTTTTATAGTTTCCATCGGAAACATTAGCAACGCTTTTTTGGCCCACTCAGGATGAAGCCACTTTCCTCGAAAATGGCTCGACGGAATTGTTGTACGGTTGTCAATTTTTGTTCATTAATGTCTCTATTTGAATAATGTATGGCCATTTTGGGCGAGAGTGTTATAGTTTCCATGGGAAACATTAGCAACGCTTTTTTGGCCCACTCAGGATGAAGCCACTTTCCTCGAAAATGGCTCGGCGGAATTGTTGCACGGTTGTCAATTTTTGTTCATTAATGTCTCTATTTGAATAATGTATGGCCATTTTGGGCGAGAGTGTTATAGTTTCCATGGGAAACATTAGCAACGCTTTTTTGGCCCACTCAGGATGAAGCCACTTTTCTCGAAAACGGTTCGGCGGAATTGTTGCACGGTTGTCAATTTTTGTTCATTAATGTCTCTATTTGAATAATGTATGGCCATTTTTGGCTAGAGTGTTATAGTTTCCATGAGAAACATTAGCAACGCTTTTTTGGCCCACTCAGGATGAAGCCATTTTTCTCGAAAATGGCTCGGCGGAATTGTTGCACGGTTGTCAATTTTTGTTCATTAATGTCTCTATTTGAATAATGTATGGCCATTTTGGGCGAGAGTGTTATAGTTTCCATGGGAAACATTAGCAACGCTTTTTTGGCCCACTCAGGATGAAGCCATTTTTCTCGAAAATGGCTCGGCGGAATTGTTGCACGGTTGTCAATTTTTGTTCATTAATGTCTCTATTTGAATAATGTATGGCCATTTTTGGCTAGAGTGTTATAGTTTCCATGAGAAACATTAGCAACGCTTTTTTGGCCCACTCAGGATGATGCCACTTTCCTCGAAAATGGCTCGGCGGAATTGTTGCACGGTTGTCAATTTTTGTTCATTAATGTCTCTGTTTGAATAATGTATGGTCATTTTGGGCGAGAGTGTTATAGTTTCCATGGGAAACATTAGCAACGCTTTTTTGGCCCACTCAGGATGAAGCCATTTTTCTCGAAAATGGCTCGGCGGAATTGTTGCACGGTTGTCAATTTTTGTTCATTAATGTCTCTATTTGAATAATGTATGGCCATTTTGGGCGAGAGTGTTATAGTTTCCATGGGAAACATTAGCAACGCTTTTTTGGCCCACTCAGGATGAAGCCATTTTTCTCGAAAATGGCTCGGCGGAATTGTTGCACGGTTGTCAATTTTTGTTCATTAATGTCTCTATTTGAATAATGTATGGCCATTTTGGGCGAGAGTTTTATAGTTTCCATCGGAAACATTAGCAACGCTTTTTTGGCCCACTCAGGATGAAGCCACTTTCCTCGAAAATGGCTCGACGGAATTGTTGTACGGTTGTCAATTTTTGTTCATTAATGTCTCTATTTGAATAATGTATGGCCATTTTGGGCGAGAGTGTTATAGTTTCCATGGGAAACATTAGCAACGCTTTTTTGGCCCACTCAGGATGAAGCCACTTTCCTCGAAAATGGCTCGGCGGAATTGTTGCACGGTTGTCAATTTTTGTTCATTAATGTCTCTATTTGAATAATGTATGGCCATTTTGGGCGAGAGTGTTATAGTTTCCATGGGAAACATTAGCAACGCTTTTTTGGCCCACTCAGGATGAAGCCACTTTTCTCGAAAACGGTTCGGCGGAATTGTTGCACGGTTGTCAATTTTTGTTCATTAATGTCTCTATTTGAATAATGTATGGCCATTTTTGGCTAGAGTGTTATAGTTTCCATGAGAAACATTAGCAACGCTTTTTTGGCCCACTCAGGATGAAGCCATTTTTCTCGAAAATGGCTCGGCGGAATTGTTGCACGGTTGTCAATTTTTGTTCATTAATGTCTCTATTTGAATAATGTATGGCCATTTTGGGCGAGAGTGTTATAGTTTCCATGGGAAACATTAGCAACGCTTTTTTGGCCCACTCAGGATGAAGCCATTTTTCTCGAAAATGGCTCGGCGGAATTGTTGCACGGTTGTCAATTTTTGTTCATTAATGTCTCTATTTGAATAATGTATGGCCATTTTTGGCTAGAGTGTTATAGTTTCCATGAGAAACATTAGCAACGCTTTTTTGGCCCACTCAGGATGATGCCACTTTCCTCGAAAATGGCTCGGCGGAATTGTTGCACGGTTGTCAATTTTTGTTCATTAATGTCTCTGTTTGAATAATGTATGGTCATTTTGGGCGAGAGTGTTATAGTTTCCATGGGAAACATTAGCAACGCTTTTTTGGCCCACTCAGGATGAAGCCATTTTTCTCGAAAATGGCTCGGCGGAATTGTTGCACGGTTGTCAATTTTTGTTCATTAATGTCTCTATTTGAATAATGTATGGCCATTTTGGGCGAGAGTGTTATAGTTTCCATGGGAAACATTAGCAACGCTTTTTTGGCCCACTCAGGATGAAGCCATTTTTCTCGAAAATGGCTCGGCGGAATTGTTGCACGGTTGTCAATTTTTGTTCATTAATGTCTCTATTTGAATAATGTATGGCCATTTTGGGCGAGAGTTTTATAGTTTCCATCGGAAACATTAGCAACGCTTTTTTGGCCCACTCAGGATGAAGCCACTTTCCTCGAAAATGGCTCGGCGGAATTGTTGTACGGTTGTCAATTTTTGTTCATTAATGTCTCTATTTGAATAATGTATGGCCATTTTGGGCGAGAGTGTTATAGTTTCCATGGGAAACAATAGCAACGCTTTTTTGGCCCACTCAGGATGAAGCCACTTTCCTCGAAAATGGCTCGGCGGAATTGTTGCACGGTTGTCAATTTTTGTTCATTAATGTCTCTATTTGAATAATGTATGGCCATTTTGGGCGAGAGTGTTATAGTTTCCATGGGAAACATTAGCAACGCTTTTTTGGCCCACTCAGGATGAAGCCACTTTTCTCGAAAACGGTTCGGCGGAATTGTTGCACGGTTGTCAATTTTTGTTCATTAATGTCTCTATTTGAATAATGTATGGCCATTTTGGGCGAGAGTGTTATAGTTTCCATGGGAAACATTAGCAACGCTTTTTTGGCCCACTCAGGATGAAGCCACTTTCCTCGAAAATGGCTCGGCGGAATTGTTGCACGGTTGTCAATTTTTGTTCATTAATGTCTCTATTTGAATAATGTATGGCCATTTTGGGCGAGAGTTTTATAGTTTCCATGGGAAACATTAGCAACGCTTTTTTGGCCCACTCAGGATGAAGCCACTTTTCTCGAATGTGTTGTTTATTTTTTTACAATTTAAATCAATTTTTCTTCTTCTAGATAACAAAATTTATTTTAATTTTATTTTTTAATTCAAAATATCCAATCCCGGGGAATTTTACTTCCCGTTTTTTTTTCTCGGTTTTTAATTCCCAAAATCGACGCTATTTCTTCAACGCTATCTTGACGCACGTAAGTTAAGAAATATCAATTGGAAATATAAAAAATATTTGTAGTCAAATACGAAAATTTGTAAAATGAGGGGTTAAAAATATTTAATTTTTGTCCATTTCGTCATAACGAAATACGCAAAACAAATTTAATTAACTTAATAAGACATACAATTAAAGCTTTAACGGAATTTAAAATTAAAAAATTTAAATTTATTTGTGCATGTTTGGGTGGATTTGTTTAAAAGTTATTGGGACTGAAAAAATATATTTTGTATGTAAATGTTTCTTTGACCTTTTTAAATAATTTTTCTTTTCTAATTTATTAAGCACTAGGTCAGTTTTATAAATAATAAAAATTTTTTATTTATATTTTCAATATTTCGCCACACCTTTGGGTGGCATCATCAGGAAACAGGAAACAAAAAATTAAATTTTCTTTTTTCAAAAATAACAAAAATTAAAATGAAATTATTTTTTCAAACAAAAACAGAAAAATTAAAAATCAAACGACAAAAAAACTCAAATATTTAAACATTTACATTTTTATAAATTTAAAACTCAAAAAACATTCAAGTAAAATAACTCAATAATTTTAAACATTTACATTCTTATAAAAATTTTAAAAACAGAAAACATTCAAATTACTTTAAAATTTTAAAAAACTTAATACAAATACATTAACATAAACTTTCACGATAGAAATGTTACAAGCAATCATATACTCTCAAACGTTAATTAATTTTTATGCACTAAATGTCTATAACATTGCGCAACATTATCAGTATCAGCCTTAAAGTTTATTCTTTTTGTTGTTGGTATTTTAATTATTTGTAACATCTCTAACATATACCGACGCTTATAATTATTTTCTATATTTAAAACAGATGCATCTTCAAAGTTAGGATAATGATTAAATCTGGCACAATGGGAAGATAATGCAGTTTTTTGTGAATTATTAACGTCCCTGTATCTTTGATCAGACTTATGTCCAGCTATTCTAGTTTTTAGTTTATTTTTTGTCGTACCTACATATTCCTTATTACAATCCTCACTATCATTACCATTACAAGGTATTTTGTAAACTACATTTGACATGTCCCATTTTTTAATCTTATAAAAATTTTAAAAACATAAATTATTGAAGTATTTTCAAAGGGAGCTAATAATGATTGAAAGTGATTTGGAAAAACTTTTATCAAGAGAAGCAATGGAAAGATTTTTGCAGTTTGAAGACAGAATAGGAGCAGCTTTAAAAGTTAAGGTAAATAAAATACATAAAAAGAAGTTTGAGGGTTTGAGGGAATTACAAAAGAAGGAGTTAGGTATTAAATTAAACAAAAAGTGGTTTGTAAATAAGACTAATTTAGATATTCCAGATGAGGTTCAGTGGGTTCTTTCATTAGGACATAAACATGCGTTACCCATTAAACGAGAAGATTTTCCGGTTTTAAAAATGATAACGGACGGAGAGGATTTAGTGCAAACATTAAAATCAAAAGAAAAACAAGAAATAGCTAGGACTAAATTAACTTCAATAATAGATAATCATTTAAATAAGATTAAATTAACTAACAGGGATAGATTTATGTTAGAAAATGTAAAAAAGGCGGATAGTTTTTTGAGAAGAAATAGGGATATACTCATCTTAAAAGCTGATAAAGGTAACACCACAGTAGCTTTAAATAAGAGTGATTATGTTTTAAGAATTAACAGTATTGTAGGGGATGTTGCTAATTATAAGTTAGCAAACAAAGATCCAACAACAAAATTGCAGAGGATTAATAATGTGTTGGTTGAAGAACTTTTTAAACAAAAAGTTATTACAATTTTAGAGAAAAACAAGCTTAAAACCAATGTTTCTACAGCTTCAAGATTGTATGGGTTACCTAAAATTCACAAGGAGGATTTTCCTTTAAGACCGATTTGTTCTTTTATAAATTCTCCATCTTATGAGTTATGTAAATATATTACAATGATTTTAAAAAAGATTACAGAAAATTCAAAATATAATGTTAAAAATTCGCTTGAATTTAAAGAGAGGATAAGGAACATAAGTGTTCTGAATGATGAAAAATTAGTATCTTTTGATGTAGTCTCTTTATTTCCAAGTATACCTGTTGATTTGGCATTGAATATTATTGAAGAAAAATGGAACGTAATACAGGAATATACTAGGATGGAAAAATGTTTATTTTTACGAATTTTAAAATTCTGTATTGAAGATAACAGATACTTTCAATATAATGGTAACATATATTTGCAACAAAAAGGGCTTCCAATGGGATCTCCAGCTTCCCCTGTTGTGGCAGATATTATTATGGAAAAATTATTAGACACGTGCATTAATGAAGTTAATATAAAACCAAGAATAATGACAAAATAGGTTGATGATTTGTTTTGTATTATTTCTGCATCTGGTATTGAAAATATGTTAGAAACATTAAATAATTTCAATAGTTGTATAAAATTTACAATAGAAATAGAAAATAATTTTAAATTGCCCTATTTAGATAGGTTGTAGTAAGGAGAGGGAATAAACTAAAAATGGATTGGTATCAAAAGCCAACAGCTTCCGGGAGAATTATTAATTATTATTCAAAGCATAATAAAAGAATAATTATTAATACGGGAAAAAATTTGATAGAAAAAGTACTTAAGCTAAGTGATAAGGAATTTCACAAAAGCAATAAAGATAAAGTTAAAAAGATATTAATTGATAATAATTTTCCAATGAGAGTGATAAATAGTTTGTTTAAACAGTTAAGGTTTAGAAGAGCAAATAATACAAGAGATGTTACAGAAACTAAAGTTTACAAGTCTTTAATTTATGTACCAGAAATAGCAGAAAGGATTGAAAAATCAAAAATTTTTGATGGGGATAAATATAAAATGGCATACAAAACTTATAATACTTTAAATAGATTATTTAGTAAAACAAAAGATAAGATTAAAAAATGGGACATGTCAAATGTAGTTTACAAAATACCTTGTAATGGTAATGATAGTGAGGATTGTAATAAGGAATATGTAGGTACGACAAAAAATAAACTAAAAACTAGAATAGCTGGACATAAGTCTGATCAAAGATACAGGGACGTTAATAATTCACAAAAAACTGCATTATCTTCCCATTGTGCCAGATTTAATCATTATCCTAACTTTGAAGATGCATCTGTTTTAAATATAGAAAATAATTATAAGCGTCGGTATATGTTAGAGATGTTGCAAATAATTAAAATACCAACAACAAAAAGAATAAACTTTAAGGCTGATACTGATAATGTTGCGCAATGTTATAGACATTTAGTGCATAAAAATTAATTAACGTTTGAGAGTATATGATTGCTTGTAACATTTCTATCGTGAAAGTTTATGTTAATGTATTTGTATTAAGTTTTTTAAAATTTTAAAGTAATTTGAATGTTTTCTGTTTTTAAAATTTTTATAAGAATGTAAATGTTTAAAATTATTGAGTTATTTTACTTGAATGTTTTTTGAGTTTTAAATTTATAAAAATGTAAATGTTTAAATATTTGAGTTTTTTGTCGTTTGATTTTTAATTTTTCTGTTTTTGTTTGAAAAAATAATTTCATTTTAATTTTTGTTATTTTTGAAAAAAGAAATTTTAATTTTTTGTTTCCTGTTTCCTGATGATGCCACCCAAAGGTGTGGCGAAATATTGAAAATATAAATAAAAAATTTTTATTATTTATAAAACTGACCTAGTGCTTAATAAATTAGAAAAGAAAAAATATATTTTGTATTTAATTTCTGCTGAATCCTTTTAAGTAAAAAATAAACAAATTGAAAAACCTCAAATGAAATAAAAATATATAGAGAATAACAGAATGAAATGCAAATTAAAAACAAAAAGAGAACCGTTGGCATTAAAGCATTTATAAATAAACTAATATGTACTCGTAGTCAGTAGCTAAATCTAACAAATACAAATAAGAAAAAACGATGATTTTAAAGATCAACACTAATAAAAGCATATAAAATCATTTGAAAACAAGTACGGAAAGAAAGCTTGAATTCTTTATACCGTTGTGTCAAAGATGTAAGTATACGCCTTTCAAAAAATGAAATACATCCTTCAAAGTTTGAATGCCTTGGGTTTGGGAAGATACCTATTTCTTAAAAATATTCAAAATTTTTTCACCTTCCAGATTTAAAATCTTGTTTTTTTTTTTTTTTTTTTTTTGAACATAACAACAATGCTCAGATACTGATTCCTCTTAAAAAATCATTATTTTTGCTGCCATTTTGACTTAAGTAAAATTTTGATTTGTGACAAATGTTATTTCTTTTATGGTGAATTTTTTATTCATTTGAGTCCAGTCGTAATTAGGGGTAACGTAATTTGCTTAAATTTTTTATTATAAATTATAACAGCCGTATTCATAGAAAATCAAAATAGATTTGAAATATATTTTAGGACAAATTTGTATGAAAATTTTGTCATAAAACATTTTTCAACGTAACTTTATTTTCTATGAATACGACAGTAAATATATAAATTATTATAAACTATAAATACATTTATAAATTAAAAATATTAAATTATAAATAAATAAATATACAGGCATGTTCTGAATTCCACGTGAAATTTTCACCTTAAATATTTCAAAGCATTGTTGCTATAAAATTATTTTTTACAAAAACAATGCCTTGAAAAATATGAAAGTGTAAATTTCGTGTGGATTTCAGAACATGCCTAATATATTAAAAGTTTTGCGTAACTTTTTAGTTCTAGCCCATTTACTTTTCAAAAATAGCCCAAAGATTGTGTGTCTGAAAAACTGAGTCTATTGAAAATAATAAATTTTTAGTTGGCCGAAACAAAATGAAAACGTCTCGTTAAACCACCTAAAGTAGACGAATATGAAAATGTAGTGGTATGGGAAATAAATTCTATCCTACTAGTGTCTAAATAAACTTACCTTGTTCGGGGAGTCATCTGAAAATTGTTCAGTTATTTTTACTAAAGAAGATAAATAAATAAATGTTGTTTAATATCCCAAAAATATGGAACTGTACTTCAGTTAATATAAGAAATGATATTTTATTGGGCTTTTTAATATAAACTTTAACAACAATATTCTTGAGAAAATAATATTTACTAATAGCCAAAGGCATTAAAAAGATGAGTTTTTCTTTTAATTTTTGTCGTTTAACAAACCTTTGGTTAGAAATTTGCAAATTATTACTGCCAGTCCAAATCAGATCTGTCTATTATCTTGCTTGAAATATATTGATAATTAAAGTAATTAAAATTTATGTTGAAATACTAGTAAATTTTTACGTGTTTGTAAAAACTTTTCCTCTTCCGTTCATTTATTAAGTTTACCGTTTATAAATGAGCAATAAATTTATTTAAATTGTAAATAAAACTTATGCACACATACAATTTAAAGAATTGTGGTTGCACTAACAAAAAAGTGAAACAAAAAAATCATAACACCACACACAAACAGAAATAATAATGTGTGCAAATATGGTAAATTCGAACAAACAACCACACAAAAAAATTTATCTATAAAAAAAACTTGCATATATAAAAAAGTGTAGTTAGTTACCTATTCATGTATTTATGCAACTGTGTCTACATGGATATATACGAATACATACATACATATATATATGTACATACAGAATTGTAATGAATAAGCACCGAGTGTGTATTGCAAACACTTTTCCACTACATGAATAAATAAGCCCATATGTATGTGTATATAAGTATATATATATGGATATTCACACAAATATAATATAAATTCAAGTAAAGCTTCACTCGAAAAGACTCATGCAATAAAAAGTAACGATATGCAAATATACACCGTTATATGCTGATAAATAGAAATACAGCTCATGCATATGCACTAACGGGTGACAAAGAAAGAGAGTGGGCATGCAAAAGAGAATAAAATAAAACTAATTAAAAGTAAAGAAATCGCTAACGAACTAAAAAATAAAAGTTAAATTTAATCCAATAAAACATATATTCTTATACCCTTCACCACAAAAAGTGGATAAAGCGTATATTTAAGTTTGTCATTATACAATATCCATTTTTGACCCCATAAAGTATATATATTCCGACTTCTTATGCATAGCGAAGTCGATTGAGCGATGTCCGTGTTAGTGCTGAAATCAATTTTGCCAAGGCAATCGATCAGATATAGTGTCGAAAGAGGTGCTGTTGGAAATCAGCATGATCGGTCAATGTCCTTTGAGGCAGCAGGCAAAACACCACGTCTAACTCCGATTTTTTCAGGTCATTTGGAACAATAAAGTAACTCCAATCAAAAAAAATAAATATATGGGATCATAGAGATTAAAAAAATAAGAAGAAAATATCAAGTGAAAAAATTGGTGCTCGCCCATATTTTTCGAGTTATGGGACTTTTAAATTTTCAAATTTTTTAAAATATAAATACGGGTATCATTTTAAAGCTTTTAAAAAGATCTTTAAGGAAATACTAAAGTTAAACAAAAATGCTTAACCCAATAAGAGTCGATGTCATTTTTATGTTATATTATATGTTTGCAGTACCAAAATTTTTTTTTTAACTTTTAATTCTCTCACTCCAATATTTGCTTTTTTGATTGCAGTTACTTCACTTAACTAGATTAGATTCTATCTTTTTTTATTTTTACTTAATTATTTATTTCATTTATATCGCAAAGCAAATTGAGAATCATGTGGTCTTATCAGCGCAGATGACCGTTTTATTCAACGTAAAACTTTATGTATTTTTCATTTCAAAATTAATATTTTAATATTACACAAAGTTTTGTTTTGCAGTGCCAGTTCTCACATCTATATAGCCATGCAAGTTTTAACAACTCCAATCGAGTTTTTTTTACCTTCTTCAGATTCCGATCGATTTTGCTTATTTGTAAAAAAAAGCTTGATCTTCTTCTTATTTAAATGTGGCAACATGCGCACAGTAAATTAAAAAACAAGGCTAATCTAAATAAGAACATATAATAAATGTTAATTCCACTTTGAAATATAAAAGTGGTTTAATTCCGAAGAAATTTTAGATTAACTAATGAAATAACTTCTGAAATTAATAATATAAGCCAAAATTAAAAATTTTGTTAGCCCGAAATAGCTCTTCTTCTTCTCGGGCTTCAAGGCCAAACACAAAAGTTTTACTCGACCATATCTTTTTTCTTCTAATTTAAAATTTTGTTCAAATCGATGCACCCGTTTAGAATTTATGCAATTATTTCCAGTTTTGCGCCGAAAATCTCCTACACTTTTTACAACAAACACTCATTTTCATTATATTGCGACGTAGATGCGCAGTAGAAAAATTTTTTGAACGGCTGAATGCTCATTGAGTGTTCCTTACACGTTGGACTGTAAAAAGTTTTGCCATTATATTTTAAACAACCATAACAACCATTTTATTTTAAAACAACTATTTTGTTTACTTTTTTTTTCGTCTCTTCCAGTACTCTAGCCCTAGCTAGTAGGCGCCTTGACATTACAATTTTTTTATGATATTTTTCTTTTCCATATTTATTTAAATTTTTAATGTTCTATATAACTTTTCACTTTGTTTACTTTTTATTATTTCTAAAAAGACTGCAACCGGTGGTAGAAAAAGAAAATTTAATTTCGGAACACCAGTTCGGTTTCAGACACAAACATGGAACCCCAGAGCAGTGTCACCGGGTTGTTAATATTATATCTAACTCACTTGAGAAAAAAAACAGTTCTGCTTAGCTGTTTTTCTTGACGTGCAACAGGCCTTTGATAGGGTGTGGCATGAAGGTCTACTCTACAAAATTAAGAAAATATTACCGGCGCCATATTTCATATTTTTTATCAAAGCTATTTAGCAAATAGATCTTTTTATGTAAAAATTAAAGACGAGAGGTCGAATATACTCCCAATTAAAGCCGGTATTCCACAGGGTAGCGTACTCGGCCCAATTTTATACACAATATTTACAGCTGATATGCCAACAACTCCAGATGTTACAGTAGCCACCTACGCAGATAATACTACTATTATTGCAGCAAGTCCTTGTAGAGCGAAAGCCTCTCTTCTCGTTCAAAATGTTCTCAACGTACTTGAAAAATTGTTCCTAAAATGGAATATAAAAGCATTAATCAACAGATTATTCCACAACGTGAAGTCGTCAAATACCTTGGTATGACAATTGATAGACGCCTTACCTGGAAACCACACATTAAGGCTAAACAAAATCAACTTAATATAAAAAATAAGAGACTTTATTGGCTCTTAGGACCAAAATCCCAGCTCAACTTAAACAACAAAATTAGAATATATAAAGCAATTCTGAAATCTGTTTGGACGTATGGGGTACAACTGTGGGATACTACAAGCAAATCAAATAGAAGTATATTAGAAAGATACCAATCAAAAACTTTAAGGTTAATCACAAAAGCACCATGGTGTGTAACAAATAAACATATATTCTTGATCTTGACATTCCATCAATTTCCCAAGAAACTCGCAACTTTAGTGAAAGGTATTTACAAAGATTGAGTGATCACTCCAGTCCCTTAGCAATTTCTGTCCTCGATGACAGCAATGAAATAAGAAGATTAAAACAAACTCATATATTAGATTTACCATTCAGAAGCTAAGTCCCAAATATATAACATAAAAATAATAATTTTCTCTTTTTGTAGATAATTATTATAAATGAATTTTACGCATAAGTAGTTAGAAATTCTTTGTATTATAATTATTTTATATAAAACTATAATTTTTTTTTTTTTTTTTAGAAGTTTATTTGAACTTTGTGTCACATGTCATTTTGTAATAAATTAAGAAATTTGCTTATTGCTTTGTTTGTTATACTATGTTTCCACGGAGCCCAGTATTCTTGCTTCGCTCTCTTTTCATAATTCACAGCTCAATCACGACCGAATCAACGTGCTTCGCCATATAAAATCTTCAGAGCGAAGCATTTTGTTTTGAGACGATTTAGCTTGAATCTACTTGCGAAGCATGAAAATTTTCTGTCTTCCCTAATTTTTATCGCAAACGCTGTAATGTGAACATGGTATTATTTTCTTGATTCATGAAGAGGAATTGTGATAGTAAAAAAGAAACAGCAAATTGTTTGATCCTCAAAACCAGAGTTCATAAAATGACGTTTAAATTATTTGCGGGCTTCACTGATATAATATTAGACTTTAAAACAAAGGCATTTTGCTTAAAAAATAGCTGCATAATCTTAGGCTAATTATTTGCAAAAATATATAATTTCTGATTGTATTTGTTTCCAAAGATATAACTGATTTTTTTTTTATTGATTCTCTCATATTTAGCTTTTGCCAAAGCCAAAGTAACACTATTCCTCTTGGTAGGTTTGTTTCAAGAGTGCTTAAAATTTTACACGTGCCGTTTTCCTCAACCTTGAAAAGAAAATAATTTAGGCAAATTGAGTATATTGGTTATTTATTTTATATTTACGTACCTGAACGTGGGACGTAGGGCACGTCATGACTGGCGGCACTTCCTGCGCCAAATCGGGTACACATTTCATTCGCCTAGAAGTCAGACAGAAACCTACAAAATAAGGAAAAAAATAACACAAAAAAATCTGTTAAAAAAGTAAATTAAAGTTCTAAATATTTCATTGTTCCATTAGCAAAATTATGTAATTTTTCTTTAAATTAATTTTTTTTTAATTATACGAGGGCTGCTATATATATTTCTGGCCTGGCAACACTGAGTGCTGCCAAGTGCAATCTGACATTTCCATTGGAAAGTTTGCATTTTTAAGCATAATCGTACTCAAAACGTTTTGACGTATGACTATTATTTGTGTTGTTTACAGTGACTTGAAAAAATTAATATAGAAAAAAATGGAATTAACTCGTGAACATTTTCGTGCCATCATTTTTCACAACGTGGATTATTACGACAAGAGTGCATTGATGAACTTAAATCTTTGTATGGCGATGAAGCACCATCCTATAGCGCTGTAAAAATTGGTATAATGAATTTAATCGTATGATATGAATTTTATCAATTTATTCAATTGTTTTAAATTAAAGACTTCTGTTTTTAAATGTTTGCATTTTTTTTTAAATCAAAAAGATAAGTTTGTATTAAATTTGTTTCATTAGTTTGCGTTACATTTCACATTCTTTTATAATACGAATATTAAATATTGTTTCTATTTAATAACCAAAATGTTTATTTTAAATGTTTAACAAAATTTATAACTAAAGCGGTAAGAAGCGAAATTGAAGAATAAAAAAGTAAAGTGTATAATTTTTATTTGAATACGATTCCAAGGAAAGGTTTAACGGTCCCAAGTGTAAGGGCCTAGATTTTCTGTCAAACATCAGCCAGATGAGTTGCTGCTTAGAAAACCAGAAGTGTTCGAAAGAAGCACCCCATGACGGCGAGCCCTAGCAGTTACCTAACGCCGGCATTTCAGCGAGGCCAGCAATCTGGTAGTCCCTCAAATGCAGCGGCCGCTACAATAAATGGGTGTGATAAATGTTAAACTATTTTTTAAGTTCGAGAGTAAAAATAGTTTCAATTAACTTATTTCTTGGCCGATATAATAGAATAGAATCATAGTACTTCGTGTGTGCAAATAACTTCCAGTTGATAATTTTTCCAGAAAAATGTTTTTTTTTCGATTCAATGCAAGCAAACAGTTTCAACAATTTTAATGAATACTAAATTCTAAAATATCTGAATAGTGGGCTTTGTTTTATAAAAGAAGCGGTCTATTTATTTTAAAAATCGACATTTTAAATAAAAACCGATTCGATTACAATAAGAAATACTATATGTACATATGTGTATATACAAGAAATATTATGAGAAGTCAAAAGAGTATTTTACAAGATTACTTTAATTATTTTTTTAACATATGGGAAAATTTTTGTTTTATCAATTTTTTGATTTGTTATTAGCTTTAGTTCAAAGACTATGAAAATATAAAACATTTTCATCCAAAAATCCTCGTTAGTAGCGGGATAAATCGGCATTTGAGTGAAACCAAATTAGTTACCATCATTCCTAGTCACTTGAGCGCTTCCCATTTTCTAATTCAGGGTTTAAAATTCAGCAGCACCAAAAATTTTTTTGACTGGCGACTGAACTGAAAATAGTTCCAGTTTTTATTTTCAAAAATTTGACTGTTTAAAATAGTTGAACTGAGCACACACACAACTAAAAACCAACTGAATTCAGTCTACTATTTTCAGCAGCAAAACGAACACACAGCGTCTGAGTTTTGAGTTTGCAAACAAACAACACGCAACTTAAAAGCCACTTCATGTGCGTTATGCAGACAAAGTTGTTTTTTTTTATTTTAGTTACGCAACACAACTGAAAATGTGTGTGGATAATCTGACTGAATAGTTTAATTTTTTATTTGTACACAGTACTTTTTTATCTTTTCAACAAAAAAATATATGTATTGTCATTGTTGTGCAGTAGGTACAAGTATAAATAGAAAATACTTTCATTTTATATTGTTTGTATAAAAGTTTGGTTGCAAATGTCTTGTTTTTATAGTCCACTTGCATTATACCGAAATCTAGTATTATTGAGATTTTGAACGAAATGTAGGTGATTTTAAATAGATTTCAAATACAAAACTAAATCTACTTCGCCTCTAGATTTTAATAAAATCTACTCAATATCTAGTAGTACTTATTAATGCAACTATGGTTTTTTTCATAATGTACCAAAAATACCACTCTGTACAATGAAAAATTGCAGTTTTTTAAAACAATAAAAGGAAATATATATAAAATATGTTAATAAAATGAAGATATAAACAAAAGAAAAAATTATACATGTGTAAATTTTAAATATAATATAAAAAGTATTTTTAAATGCCCATTTTTTCTATATTTTATTGATGTTAAAACTAGCTAGTGTCCACGGACTGTGTATGTAATTAATTTTAAAAGAATAGATTTTCTAGTTATTTTTTAAATTGTTTAAAAATTTTCTGGCTATTTTTTTAATTGTTTAAAAATTAAAATGGTATCCACAATTAGAATAATTTTTCTCAACTTACTTACATGCGGTTTAAAAATTTAACTTAAAATTAGTTTTTGTTTACATGAATTTGTTTTCAATTTGGAACTTTATCAATAATTAACCTAAAACTCAGTAAATAACTTACTTGGGTAGAATTTCTTTAGGGTTTTTACACCCATATAATTCAAAGATATCGATGTTTCTCTTTCGAGAATTTTGTTTGCAGTTATAATAAATAATATGAGTTTAAAGAATTTGTGCCTGTTATAAAGAAACCGCCACTGATCCACAATTTTCCTACCTAACTTTATGGTCATGGAATTATATAGAAATTACTTGCCGTTTATCAATTAAAGAAATATTTACGTACCTAATGCCGGAACTAGAATTATCAGTCTTTTATTGAAAACACAACCCATGTGTAATAAATGTGCAAAAAAAGAGAAACCTTTCGATTATCAGATTTTGTTAACAACAGGTAGATTAATTTTGTATTGTTGCTATTGTGTTTATATTAATTTTTTTTAAGGCTACTGCTTCTTAAAAAAGGACACAGGACAATAAATACACACAACAGTAAAAAAGCATTTCTTTTTTTCAAATAGCAAAAGGCCTATAGAAATTCCCAGAATTGTATGTACGTTTTTATATGTTGTTGTTTCCTTTCTTAATAAACACGTGAAAATTAGAATTTATTTTTAAAAGAAATAAATTTGTTTATTCATTGTAAATGTATTCTCAACATCTCATTGAAATAACGTGAATGATTGCAGGAATTCTGTAAGTTGCAGCTCGTTTAGTTTTTATTATGAACTGAATGCAGTCAGCAATTTTTTATTCAATAAGTATGCATTTCGATTTGAACTAACTTTTGGTGAAATGAATGCAGTAAAATATTTTTAATAATTATGAATGCATTCATATTTTAATTCCATTAATAATTTCTACAAGTTAATGAATTATATTTTCTAATTAATAGGTAGTTAAATAAAACACAAATGTAAATCTTTCTAAGAAAAATTCCTCATCAAACTAATTTAATTAAATAATTAAGTTGTTTTATTTATATTTTTATTTAAATGTTGGTAATTTATAATTTTCGTACCAATTGGTGAATTAAAATTGTATATGCAAATATTCCAAAAATATATTGAAGGTTTTTTCTATTAACACCACTGAGCAACAATGCATGAATGTACATCCATATTTGCCGTTAATTGTTGTAAATAAAATTGTGCACGAACCCTTAGTTTCCACTTTGTTTAACCACCCTATTCACATTATCCACTCACAATTTCAGTTTTGTTACGATACTAAAAAAACATAACTACGTCTGCAAAATGCACACGAACTGGCTTCTCAGTTGCGTACTGTTAACTTACAAACTCAGAACTCAGTCGGTGTGTGTTCTTTTTGCTGCTGAAAATAGTAGACTGTATTCGGTTGGTTTTTAGTTGTGTGTGTGCTCAGTTCAACTATTTTCAGTTGGCGTAAAATGGAAAACTGAATTCAGTTGTTTATTTTCAGCATGTAACTGAAAAAAGTTGAACTGGTTAGTAAAACGTGACTGCTAATAGCAGTTTTTCGATACACTGCTCTAATTCATAGCAAGCAGTATGATACTACACATCATCTATTTTGACGAGCAGAAATTTTACGAAAAACAAAAAATTCTTTCGCTGCTACCCGACGCTTTGCACGGAAAAACCTTTAGTAGGTTTCATTTCATTTTCTTTTTAAATAAAATGGTTGTTTAAGAATTGATTTTAAATAGTATGAACTACCCCAAGTACATTGATATAGGCATAAACATGACTTTAGGCCAGATTAAGAATTTCAAACATTATGTTTTTTTTTCAGTTTAGTTTTTAATGCGAACTCCATTTTACAAATCTAAGATTACTATTCCATGGTTGCTCTTTAGTCTTATTTTTATGATATGTTCGAGAACATAACAAATGAATCAAAGTTAAAATAAACCATGGGAATTTTTATAAATATATATAAATACGAAAAATGCTGAATGAGGAAGAATTAAATTAATTAATTAGAATTAAAGTAACGTTTAAGATTGTAATGACAAATCTTAAAAAAGGAATGCAGTACCATTCTTAACTATTAATGATTTACTATTATTATTATTTTTAATTAAAAGAAAATACATTTGCTCCCTAGGCTAACAGTATATAATAATCTCAAATCCAAATATTAAAACTAAAAGCCAAAAAAAAAATTTAAATAAAGTTAAAATTTAGTTTTTGTAAACAAATGTGGTAAAGAAGTAGCGCTATTGAAATCTATAATTTCATTTTGTGAACCAAAGGCGACAAGTAAGAGGTGTTACTCCAGCTGCATCCCTTTTGAGAAATAATTATTTCTCCACGAATGACATTATCATGCTGTTGTAATCTGTTAATATATTTTTTAATTATATCCATTGCATATAAGCTTAAACGAGTCACTTTTTATTCCTTATAAATTATCATATTCGGATATATTTTAAACCTTTGAACAACATATTTACCAACAAAAAATTGTAAAATTGTTCTTTCGAAATGAAAAACCAAATTGGAAAATCGTAAAACAATACTGATCTTAAACAAGTTTTATAAATTAACAATTTTGTCCTAGTCGGTAATGATTTGTGGGACAAAACTCTGCTAAAGCATCCTTTAATTTTTAAAACTTTATTTAATACAAATTTTCCATGCTCATTAAATTTAAATAGTTTATTGAAATAAACACAGACATTTAAATTTATCTTTTAACGGTATTTGAACACCATTTAAAAAGATTTCTTTTACTCTCAGGAACAACAATGTATGGACATTTACCAGACGAATTTCTTAATCAAATTGCTTCACTTTTAGATGCATTTCTGTCGGGACACTATTTGTATTGCTTCGAATGGAGATCAATGATGAGCATAGAGAAGTGAATCATCTGCGGAACTGCACAATGAATTTGACCAAAATCAGAAAGTGTATTTTTAAATTGAATGCAAAAACCTCTTTTATAGAAAAGTTTTTGAATAGTTTAGTATATCATTCTTTTAAAAAACTTCCATTGTGATATGCTCTATCAAAGGCTTTTTTAACATCAAGAGAAACTGCAAGTGTACACCATAGATTCCTTCGAATTAAAAATTTGATATATAACTTCCATCTAAACCAAAATCAATTTTTTTACGAACATTTTCCTAAAATAATTTACCTAAAATCGACAATAGAGAAATAGGCCTCAAATCGTAAATGTCGTTAGAATTAGTTTTCTTTTAAATCGGGACTATCTTAGAAATTTTGCAGGTATTTGGAAAATATTCATTGCTTAAACAATTATTAAAAATTATAACTAAAAATTCGAAAGCTTGAACAGACTTTTTTTTATAATAAAATTTGAAATTTGATCGCCCCCTAGAAAATTTTTTATTGTTTAGTTTATTAGAATGAGACAGGATAGAATCTAAATTTGTAAATCTATTGTTATTATGAAAATTTAAGGATAAAAATTTACTATTAAAATTCATTAAAACAGTATAATCTATAAATTTTAAGAAGTTATCCATTTGCGAAGTATCCCTATCTAAGTGATTTCCACGATTTGCTTTTGAAAAATGATCTTTTGAAGCAGTGAACTTATTTATATCATCATTAATAATTAATAGGGCCAAATTTAACATTTTCGAGTTTTTCACTAAAGTTTTGCATATACTCCTTACTCACCCTATCCCTTATTAAAATATTTCAAAGTTGAATCAGTTTATACATCAGTCCATAACGAACATTGTGCCGGTTTAAGGTCCTCTTAAAAATTTTAAAAACATGAAAAATTATACAGCAATATTAAAATAACCAAATAAGCAATATACAAAATAACAAAAAAGAAATGGAAGAAACTAAAATACCCACTTCTGCCAATTAGGAAAATTTGTGGAAGAGATAGAAATAAGCCATGCCAATGAAAAAAAACAGTTAGTTAAAGGCAGGATTTTGCCGGACCGATAAATGGATTTGCATTATTTTTTATCCATTAAATATTGTTATTATTGATAATAATTGCAAAAAAAATAATATAAAGCCATTTATCAAGCAGACAAAATCCTACCTCTAACTAACGGCAAGTTGTAATAATGGCCCTTAGACTATTTATTTTAATTGTTTGTAATAGTTTTGCTTATTTTATTGTTTATAGGTATTTCATTTTTTTTTTACAAAATTTGAAATTTCCACAACACTTAACACAACAGAAATAGATTGAATCAACTGACTCAAATATTAGATATGTGTGTTTTAGTTTTTTATATTATCGATAAACAGTAAACGTCGTCATTAGTTTGTTAGGTAATACCAAATTAGTATTGATGTTGTGTTAAGTGATGTTGTCTCAAAATTGACGACGACGTTGACGACGCCAAACCGAATAAGGGTGATTATTTGTTAAATTGGTTTTAAAAACATCCCATTTAGTATTTTTTTAAATAAATCAAATATTGGAATTTTAAATTTAAAGGAAAATGGTCTATAAATGTATGCAAACTTTTAAAACATAATTTGGCTCTATAAAATCAACAACAAGAGCTTATAAGGAAATGGTCCAAAACTGAAAACCCATTAGGAAAAAGGAATATTGGTACATATTCTAATAAATGAGAAACGAATTATTGTTAAGCCAATTGCCATTCAAGTTGCTTAAAATATCACCCCATAACAAATTTTTAAAATAAAATCACCTCCAATTATAAGTCGTTATAACCGGTTGTGTTAAAGCTACAAAGATGTTTAACAAATCCAAGCAAAAATTTTTATATTAAATTATTTACGGAAATGCAGATTTGAAAAACAAGAGTCAGGAATATTAATTTTGGAGAAGGATTAATTTTTCCTAATGACAATACCTACACCCTGTTAGGAAAAATCCTTAATAAAGAAGTAATTCTCTAAAACTTTTCTGTTAGATTTCAAATGAGTTTCCTGAATAAAAGCAAAATCTATATTATTGAAATTGAGTAAATCTAACAAGTCTACTATTCTTCTTCTTTTCCCTTCAAGAGATCTTACATTGACAAAATTTCCTGGGCTAAATAAAGCCTGCATTTTTGCATCGACATAAAATTTTAAACAAATCCATTATTCTAATTTCTAACGCAAAAACTTAAGCTATTTTCAAAAATTCGTTTATAAAACTTGGCTTATTGGAAGAATAATTGTTAAAGTGGCTTGCAAATGATCGATTGGGGTCTATAAGGCTTGAATTAATTGCAAAAGAAACATTATTGGAAATCTGAGTTTTCTTCTCTTTAGCTTTATCCAAAATTTTCTTTTTCAGACCAACATATTTTTTGAAAGAAGGACAAACACGCCAGCTAGCTGGATGACCACTAGCTTGGCAATTGAAACAGAAAGGTTTACTATTAGCATTTTGAGTATACTGACATTGTCCAGATTCGTGACTTGAAGAACATTTAACACAAGCATAAGCTCTATTAAAATTCTTTGAGATGTGACCAAAACTTTAACAACGATAACATTGAACAACTTTTTGGTTCTTTTTTGTCTTTTCCCATGTTACAACCTGATTTAATACTTACTTATTACTGGACAAATCAGCTAAACGTTCTCCCTCCTTCAAGGTCCTGTTTCTTCTAAATTATTTTTCTTAGAATTAGATATTTTAAATTTTGAAACCGATTGTACTGTTTCCTGTACCAATTTATTCAACTCTGTCTCGATATCCGAAATATTAGAGTCATAATAAAGATCTCGCAACACTAAGGACTGACGTCTCAACTTTGAAGGTGTAAACGAATATGATTCAATATTCTTTTCTCTCGGAAGTTGCATCATTTATTTATGTGCCGAGACAACTTGTAGATAAATCTTACTTTTGAAGTTACTTATATTTACTATTTTAAACTCAATGCCCTTCAAACTTTAAACTGATCCACCATTGACTTAATGTTAGCTCCATAGAGGAAAATAGGTGGACAAAATTGTTTTAAATTCTTAAGCTTTTTCGTTACGGAATTCCATTTTACATTACGAGGGCTGCTATATATATTTCTGGCCTGGCAACACTGAGTGCTGCCAAGTGCAATCTGACATTTCCTTTGGAAAGTTTGTCATTTTTAAGCATAATCGTACTCAAAACGTTTTGACGTACGGCCATTATTTGTGTTGTTTACAGTGAGTTGAAAAAATTTATATAGAAAAAAATGGAATTAACTTGTGAACATTTTCGTGCCATCATTTTTCACTACTTTCGACGTGGATTATCACGACAAGAGTGCATTGATGAACTTAAATCTTTGTATGGCGATGAAGCACCACCCTATAGCACTGTGAAAAATTGGTATAATGAATTTAATCGTGGCCGAAGCTCGCTCAAAGACGAATTCCGTGAAGGTCGTCCAAAAACGGCTGTTGTGCCAGAGAACATTGATGCCGTACGTGAACTCATAATGCAAGATCGACATGCGACATACCGAGAGATAGAGATATCCTTGGACATTTCTTCCACCAGCATACATTCGATACTGCATGAACACCTGGCCTTAAAAAGGTTTTGTTCCCGTTGGATCCCGCACAATTTGAAAGTCGTTCAAAAAAAGACTCGTGTCGATTGATGCAAAGAAATGTTGCAAAAATACGATTGCGCTGCTTCAAAAGACGTTTATAAGATCGTCACAGGTGACGAATCATGGATCTATGCGTATGATCCCGAAACAAAACAACAATCGACCGTGTGGGTCTTTAAAGACGAGCAAAATCCAACGAAAGTTGTTCGTGGAAGAAGCACTTCGAAGCAAATGGTCGCCTGTTTCTTCGGCAAAACTGGCCATGTGGCGACTGTTCCGCTTGAGCAACGTAGGACGGTCACTTCTGAGTGGTACACTACAATTTGTTTGCCTGAAGTCATCGGAGAAATTCGAAAAACCAACAAGAGAAGACGAATCATTGTTCACCATGACAATGCGAGCTCTCACACATCGGCTCAAACCAGAGCGTTTTTGACCGGCCAAAACGTCGAATTAATCGGTCATCCGCCGTACAGCCCTGACTTGGCACCTAATGACTTCTTCTTGTTTCCGCACATCAAGAAAAAAATGCGTGGTCAACGATTTTCGTCGCTAAAAGAAGCTGTTGAAGTGTTCAAAAACCATTTTTTAGAGGTGTCTCAATCGGAGTGGAAAAAGTGATTCGACAACTGGTTTTAGCGCATGCAAAAGTGCATAAATCATGCTGGAGAATACTTTGAAAAACAATAAAACCATTTTTGATTATAAATATTCGCATTTTCACTATTAGGCCAGAAATATATAGAGCAGCCCTCGTATTAACTACATATGGCTCAACAGAAACATCTTCTAAAATTGAAAAGCTATATTGACTACAACTGTTCATATTAATTTACGAGTAAGACCTAAAATTAGTATGAACAGAACGCAATTTTTATAAATCAACTTTCAAATCGCCTCAGAATTTTTTTTATGTTTTTCATTTTTGACTACTTCGAAATTAAAATCATCACCTGAAGATTCGTCTTGAGAAAATTAATCATCATCCATGGGGTGTTGACTGAAGTCATCTGCTTGAGAACTTGGAATATCCGTAGTTATCTCCGTGATAACACTTTTTTCAAGATTGTGGGCTTTGAAGCATTTGCTCTTGTATATAACTTAAATTAATTGACGCTTCAGATCAAATCATTGTAAAATTATGAGCGGCTGATTCAAAATTGTTGGAACGGCTGTATCATGGATTTTTGCAAATTTTTTTATCTGGCGGTTTTTTCGAATTTATTACCAATAGGTGCCAGCGGTCCATTTATAAGACCTAAACACAAAATTGAAAACTTGTTGACTTTTTTTCAAACTTCAAAGGGTTAAGGTTTAATTTATTGAGCCTTTTATAGAACATAATACAATATTGGAAACAATAAGAGGGAAGAAATTTTAGAACTAAAATGTATTATCCTAATTATAGCGAATAAAATAAGTGACATACTTACAATAATCTGAAATTTTTATTTGGAAAAAAAGAAATAAAAGAAAAATACGTCTTTGCTCCCGAGACTTGGTTAATATAATTTGAGAGAGGATCTCTTGGGGAAAAGTGTGCTTAAAATTAACTTAAAACTAACTTATAAATAGAAGAGAAAAGAAAAAAATTATAATAAAATATCAGAAGAAATTATAAAGAAAATGAATAATAATAATAATAATAATAGTAGCTGAGCTAAATTCCCTGAACATTTTTTGAGAAGAAATTGTGCCGCAAAGAAGTGGACAAATCAAAAGATGGTGCAGTTTCATTTAGAGAACCAATGGGGGATAAATAATTAACATTTGACCAACTAAAATGACTTTGGGTTTCATAAATACCCGAAATAAATTTGTTAACATTAAATCTGGACCTTACTATAAAACTCTTTATTATGTCACAAAAATAAAGTCCTATGGGAGTTACTTTAGATTCTTTATAAATAAAGGTATTTGATTCATAATGCTTTCCTATACAGTTTCGCAATATCGTTCTTTAAAAATTTCCATTTCTTTTATAATAACCGGAGACACACTAAACCAGATAGGAAATCCGTATAAAACAATTGGTCTAAAAACAGTTTTATAAAGTAAAAGCTTAGTTCTCACTGGTAGATTTTTATTACAAAGAATTTTGGAGAACGAACAAAATATTATATTTGATTTTTTTAGTACCATACGGTACTAAATTTCAAGGGTTTTTTAAAAGTCACTCCAAGGTATTTCATATTATCCTTAAACGGAATTTCCGAATTGTTAAATAAAAGCCTCAGTTGTTCACTCTCAGGTACAACAAAACGTTTACATTTCCCTGAAGCATTAGGCAAGCAAATAGCCTCACATTTCGAGACATTTAGCTTAACGCCCTAATTGTCATAAAAATTACTCACCGTTTCCAAATGTTGAGAAACTTGATTTAAGGCTAAAAGAGGGGTTTCATTATGAGAATAAACAAGAGGCATATAACAAGCTGATGGAAACAAGCGATCGTTGAGGTACACCACAATATACGTTGCCGAAATCAGAAAATAGTTGATTAAATTGAATGGAAAATTTTCTATAAAAAAAAAAATTTTTTAATAATTTAATAACAAATGGATCAAACCCCATTTGAATCATTTTTAAAATAATTCCATTGCGATAAGCATGGTTGAATGCTTTTTCAAGATCCAAAGATACTGCTACGGTACATTGCTTAATCCGAAGATGATTTACAACGTCATCTTGAAATTTAAGTAACGCATCAGTCGTCGAATGACCTTTCTTAAATCCAAATTGCAAATCTGGGATATAAGATTCGGTTATACCTATATCCATTTTTTCGCGCAAAATTTTTTCAAATAATTTCTCTAAGTTTGAAAGTATTGAAATTGGTTTTGATAATAAAACGTAATCAGGATTCAATCGATTCCATTCCTACGAAATATTTTTTTTAAATCTTTTTGCCAACGGTATTTTATTTTAAAAAGATACTTTATATTAATAGAAATAACAAATTTTCTAATATTTAATGTAATTATTTCAGAATTCATAACCGAACAAAATAGTCTTACAAAATTCGTCAATAAAACTATCAATTTCAAAATTGGACAAATTCCTCAAATAATTTGTTAAATGGTTTGAAAGACCATGAATTACTTCGTTTCTGAATTTCTCTCAATTTGTGTTTTTAAAAGAAACAAACTTAGGAAGTGGTTTTAACAAGAATTCAAAATTTGAAAATTAATTTCCAATTTGAGAGGAAAGTTATCCGAAAATGTGGAAAGACTATAAATTTTGTAGTTTTGATTTATCGAATTAACTAAATTAGTACTTAAAAGAAAATGACCAAGAAAAGAACCGCCATTAGGGGAAAATGGAAAATTATTGCAAATTCTAACAAAATCTTAAGAAAAATTTTGAAGCCATTTGGAAAATATAATACCGTTACAATTATTACATGAATCGCCACATAACACATTTTTGGCATTAAAATCGCCTCCAATAAAAGCGCCGTCAAAATTTTGATAAAGTCTTGACAATATTGATAGACCATTATATATTTTTGTTTGATCGAAATTACAAGGTAAATAAACAGATCTAAACAAAAGATTTATGGGCACATATTAACTAAAACTTTGACATTAAGTAAAACATTTGGAAACTTTATGCCTGAAATATATACCCTTAACAGTCATATATATTCCTTATAGCGATTCCAATACCTTGGGAGCTAATTCCCTTAAATGAGATTCCTGAATAAAAGCAACATCAATACCATTGTGTTTTAGCATATTCAACAGATCTATTCTACGACTCACCTCAATGAGTGATCTGACATTAAAAGTTTATAAATTTAAACAATTACGTACCATAAGCCATGTTGATTTCATCCATTATATTCGTACATGTATTTCTAGCTACTTCTATTGGTAAAGATTTATAGTTTCTCACGAAATGTTCAATTTTGGATTCCAAAGTCAAAGGTTCGGTTTGGCTGTTTTCAAAAATTCTTGAATGTAAGAAGGCATCTTTTTGTGCGCATTAGATCCGGAAGGTGTTATATTTTGCAATAAGTTAGCAAACGATTTATCTTTTTGGATAAAGTTTGAAGCATTTACTGCACTAGTGACATTGTTCAAAATCTTTTCCCTACTTGTTCTAGCAGAAATTTTTAAATTTTCTTTTATTTTCACATAATTTTTATATTCTAGGCAACCTGTAAAATTAAAGGGATGACCATACTTATTACAATTGACACAAAATGGTAAATTTTCCTGAGAAGAGACAAATTTGCATTCTCCGGCAGTATGACTATTCTCACATTTAACACATCTAAAAGGTCTATTACAATTTCGAGAAATGTGACCCCATTTTTGGCAACGCCAACACTGAATTTCCTTTAAATTTGCCTTTGGTGATTCCCAAGAAACTTTTTGATTACGTAAGTAACGTAAACCTGAAATCTCTGTAATTTTTTTACCGGGTATAAGCGTGATTAAAAATAAACCAGTTTCTATATTGTTCTTTCTGGAAAAAGCTGTTGAAAATTTAGATACCGTATCAATTGTATTAGGAGCTTCAGAATCAATTTCGTTTTTGATTTCCGTCATATCAGTTTTATAATAAAGTCCACGCAATACTATACTAGTACGTTTAAGTTCCTTAGGAGTATATGAATAAGACTCTATTTTTTTATCCCTTAAAAGCTCCACCATCTCAGAATGAGCTGCAGCATACAGTTTACTTTTGTGATTGGTTTTGTTAACAATCTTAAAAAAAAAACTTTTTTGCGTTAAGCTGTTCTATTAAATGTTTAATGTTTACGTTAAATAAGAAAAATAGGTTGACAAAAGTCGTTATTCTTTACTGAGGCTGTTTTACTATTTGAATTAGCAGAAGTGCTTTGTTGTTGTTCTTTTTCAATATATAATTCTCCAAGAATGGAAAATCTATTATGTGAGGTAACAGTTAGTTTGGAATTGGATTTATTTTCATAAGTGCAATTTGAGAGTTCTACCACTATGTCATTTGACCTTTTTCTTTTAATATTATTAACACTATATGAATTCCTTGAATCATCTCAATTCAATTTTCAAAATTGTACCAAATACGTCTGCCTTATATGAAAAAGCAATTCGAACTCCAAAATAAAAATAAACTTAAGTTAAAATCAATTTAAGTTTATTGCTCTTAAACTTCATAAGAGCGAATTACGGTCACCGTTGATTTTTGAATAAAGCACGATATGTAAAAATAGGAATTAATATCTTACATTAGTATTTTAATATATGAAAATGGAAATGTTTCATCTTATACCCTGTTCAGACATACGTTTTTATTTTGACAATTAAAATTTAAATTGAGTAATTAATTTTGGTGTTCACACATATCCAATTTAATTTACTCAATTAAAATTTGACAGCAGAATATAGTTCTGTTCAATAACAAGAAGTTTTACTAATTGTTTTTGGAAAGTGTTTACTTCAGTACTTAAAAAAAAGCAGCGAAAGAGTAAAAAGGATTATAACATGTGAATGTTAATAAATTGGTTACTACTTTTGTTACTGGCAAAAACAGAACAGCTGATTCTTGTTCTGTTTTACAAAATAAGTTAATAAATATTAAATACTTTGTGTTTATTATCACTTCCACAAGTAAACGCCAAGATAATAAAACTATAAAAAAATAAATAGAATAAAATAAACTAAAAGTTTTACAAAAAAGATGGAAAATTTTTGGCAATTTGGCAAAGTATTCGAAAAAAGGTGCTCAGAATCGATGACAAAGCTCTTGCAAATGCTAACAAAATGCTTTAAGCATCGAACACCGCTTTTTTACTGTTTTAGATATTCATTTTTATGGTTGTTTGTTAATATCGTCAGTTCTCCTTCACTTTACTATTTTTTTTTTTTTTTTAAATGCCTTTATTCCTTTTTTTTTTTATTTGGAATGGTAATGTTGTAAATTTTTATTTTATTCCTGCTAGTTTCTGCCGGAAATTTATTGAACAGAGCTAATTTTTACATTAGAAAGTTACAGCTGTTACTTCGTACGATTGGCGAGCGCTTTCAATGTGATAAAATCATTTTTAAGCAACGTGTTTGTAAGTATTAACAACAGTTTAATATATACTGGCGGAATTAATCCAGTTTATCTAATTAGAAATTTGTGTTTGTAAATTTGGAAGAATGAAGAGAAGTTCGGCTTCAAAAGTTTGCTTGTTTTTATTTGAAATATGGAACTCTTCCAGTCAGTACGATTAAGTTCTGACTGCACGCTACCTTTCAATCTCCATTAAATTTTCAAATTTTTTTCATTTCATTTAATTTGAAAATAGTTTTTTTTTTCATTTTTATGGCATTTAGTTTTGTCATTGTATAAAATTTTCTCTCACCGAACACACTTCACAAGGTTTGTATGAGGAAACTTAATGACTCAATTAAGTACTAATTAATAAATTTATTAATTAATTTCTTATATCGTAAATTAAATTCAGTTAGGGCCTTAATTGCGTAAATTCCTTTATTGGACAATTAAAACGTATGTCAGAGCAGGATATTACGATTTCCTGTTTTAATTACAATTTAACAATATTGATATTAAGGGTATTCAAACGCGAAAATCCAACCCTATTTTTTTCGCCACAGTGTCCGTTCGTTCCTTTGTCACAGGGGTCGATCTCAAGCTGCGATTTACACAGAAGATATACTGTGGCGGCCGTTATATGAAGAAATATAATATAATTAAATTACACACAGAAAACACATTGACAAAAAAAAAAACGTTGGAGATTATTTAAATTTAACCACTTACGTCGTAATTTAATTTTTATTCTTAATAAACTATATTCTTGACATATTTTTTACATGCAGAACAAAAAAATTATATTTGAAATGGAGGAAAATTAAAATATTTGGAAATAGAAAGAAATGAGGAGGAAAGGCGAACATGTAGTGCTGAGGTTTTTATCATTCATTATGTTCTCATCTGTTGAAATTATTACTTAAATAAAGTTTTGTAACAAATTATGAAGTTTTTTATTTCATTCACAATTTTATTTTCTATTGACTGCCTTCTTTCTCGAATCATTTTATAAAATAGTTACGAGTACCATATTCATAAAGTAATTTCAATCGCATTTCAAACAATATTCACAACTGACAAAATTGGATTGGCAACAAATTCAATTGTCACAACGAATTTCTTTTCTCTGTATATTGCTTTATACAAATAAAATATTGTTGCAATAATTTATTTTTAAAAATGTTATTTAATCGTTAAAAAAAAATAAAAATAAGAAATGAATGCACACAGAAAACAGATTGGTGAAAAATTGGTAAAAAGATATATAAAATTTAAGTACATACAAAAAAATGATTTGTAAATACTCGGTTGGCATATATTTAAAATTTAACCACTACCATCACAACTTATTTCTTGTCATTAATAAAATAGTATAATAATGACATACTTTTTATATCAAAAACTAAAAAATAATATTTGTTACTAAAGGTTAGCTGCAACAACTGTTTAGAGAGTTCACCTTACTGATTTGTGGGTTTACTCAAATTAATTCTGTTAATTGAGAGAGGCAACCAAACTAATTCAGCACATTTCAACTGAAAACATAATTTTGGTAGTTTGCTTTACTTCTTCAAAAAAGTTTTTGACATAATAAAGCGAATAATTATAATAAAAAATGTAATGCTAGGAACACAACTGGGGCGAACGACGAATTTCGTTCAACACAACGAATATGTCGTCAAAAATTCGTTGTGTAAATTCGTCGTATGAAACACTATTACGACCAAAAACACAGCTGTTACCTGCTAAGGTGGCCATCAAAAAAAAAAAATAATATTTAAAAAGTTAAACATTAAAAAACACACAACTAAAAACTATTTTTATATTTAACTTATAATCTGTACGCTTATTATAAATGCTGCAAAATAAAAATACATAAATTTTTCAAGTAAAATAACTTTATTTATTAAATACTTCGAATCTAAAGTCAAACATGGTCACTTTGTACTGATTTGTTGTATATTTCGCCGTGTATGACGAATTTCGTCTTACGTCATGATTGTGTGCATTTTCATATACACAAATGTGTTTTATTTTTGACGACGAATAGTCGCGAACAAAAATTCGTCGTTGGTCCCAGTTGTGTTCCTAGCATAAGTAAAATTTAGGTTTAAAAAATATAATGATTTAAAGAAAATAGTTAGAATCACAAAAATCGATTGTGTGTTCTAAAATCGAAAAATATTTGACGTAACAAAAATGAATTTTTACAAATTACACAAAAAATAATCAATATTTTTGTTGAAAGGTAGGTCCAAGGCAGATTAATATACTAGGTAGTGGCAGTAGATCAGCTGACTTTCTTGTTTATGTTTTCAGATGTCATATTTTGTTTACACTTGTTATTTTTTTTCCTACAAAAATTTTTTTCTTACAGTGGTGTTGTGGAAATATTTTTAAAATTTTCATAAAACAAAATTGTTTCACACACTTTTTGAAATTTAATTATATTAACAAATTGTAGGCTTCGCCTCTTCATGATTTTGTTTGCTCATTTTATATGTTAAACCCAAGAAGTTTGATACAAAATGTATTTATAGACATTTTTGGTTTTTATATATAAAAATAAGCTGACATTATCATGAAGTTTAGGAAGCTCCTTAAATATATATGCATGTAAGTAGCATCAAAGGAAAGCTTATGATGTCTAGATTAATAATATTCTAATTATTTTTTTCGAGCTACATTTTCAAAATTTGAAAAAATCATTTTAAGATGGGTTTTTGAGGAATTAAATATCACAACGCATCAAAATTTTTAAGTAAAACAGCTAAAAGAGTTTTTAATCAAATGATGAAATAAAATTAACTTTTTTTTACCATATAAATTCCCGGAAAGGGGAAAATGTCCCAAAAAATTGTTTTTTTTTTTACAAAAGAGGCCTTAAATAATCACGGGTCTGTCAAATATTTTTTGGAGTGTGTAGCCAAAATTTGGAGACTTACCGTTCAGCTTTTTTTAATCGGTGCTTTTCACACCGAGGAATTTTACAATAATTTTAAAATTTTCTTCCAAAATTGGCAATGTTGGAAAGGGCTGGAGGGGGAACCGTTATAATTGTTGACCTAATTTTGCTTTTATTCGCATTTGCTATAGTTTGTCTTTAAAATTGTTTAAACAAATTTGCTACTACTGAAGTAAATTTAAATTACATAAGCAAAAGAATACCACCTTTTCGCGAAAAGTCTTTAAAAAATTATATTTTTTACATCTTCTCAATCAAAACTTGAAACTTGTTTATTTTAAATTTTATTAATAATATAGCAAATGTCCTAAAGTACTAATCCGATAATTAACAAGCGCACTACGCCAAAAACACTAAGTTAAGATTAGCTACATTTAAACATATTTTTATAGACATTTTCAAAGTTTGATTAAATTTAAAAAATCTTAACATTTGAGTTAAAAATAAACTTCTTATCACATTTGGGTACGTTGGGCATTTTAAAAATAGAATGTCCAACGTACCCAAAGTTGGTGCCCTACCCAAAAGCCCTCCTTCACCCTAGGGGTCTGACCGTCCGTAGATTTACTGCGAAATAGCTCTGCTCTGCCTCTGTAGAATTTCGTTGAGATATATTAAGTTGTTTATAAGATACCCAATTTAGTAAAAAAAAAATTTCAAACCACTGTGCGTTATTTGAATTTGACATCTGAAAATATATTTTACACAAACAAAAAACATGTTGTTTACTTATTGTTGTAGTTGTTTTAGAACTGCTATTACCTGTAAAATTAATGTGCCTTGGGTAGGTCCAAAAACAATCTCACAAGGACATTTGTAAATTAAAAAAAACTCTTAAATGTTTAATACACTTCGCTACAGCGAGACGTGTGGTATGGGATGGAAATTTAAAGATACTATGTGGAAAAGAAGAATCATGATGTAAAGGAAGGAGTAGGCTGAAAGCGATGGCTCGAGACATAAAATGTAATGTGTAATCTTATTCTTATAATTAACTTTTAAAACAAAAATAAATATTAAAATATTTTATTGTTTTATTTAATTCACAATAATACTTTTTAGAATAATTTTTTAAATAGTTGTGAATTTCTTTTCTCTGTGTGGTTATCAATTCGACTGAATGTTGTTTTATACTTGTACCCAAGGCGCATCTATAAGGTGTAGTCATCGGCGAATTGTTACAACAAAGCAACTTTTTGGTACGAGTCCGTATCAAAAATCAGTGGTTGAAGCGAATAAAATTTTAATTTGCTTTCAAAAATATAAAGCAAACAGTCAAAAAATTCAAAACAAGAATAACAATATTTAAAAAATAAACAACACAAAATTTAACGAAACAAAAATAAATTTTGTGTCTTTTAAATATTTTTTTCTATTTTAATAAAAATAAAATTTCAACGAAGAAATAAAATTACATGTTGTGGGACTTTCTTAATACGGGGAAAAAACACATTTTTGCTGGAATAATTTAAAAAAAAAAATTTTTTATTTATTGTGTTTATATATATGTACCTTTATACACTCTGGATCAGTTGATTAGAACCACTTAAAAATTAATATAAAATTATTTTTACATTGTATTTCTTTCCATAGTTTTAAACTTTTTCTTTAAGTTTCCGAGCACATTTTTGAGACATTGCCCAATTTCATGCGCAATGTCCTGATAGGTCGTTAACTATTATATAATGTTCTTTCCCATTTTTCACTTATCTTAGTGGAAAGTAGTTTTTTTTCTAGTAGTTGTAATTAAATACGACTACATAATTGGAAGTAATTATAAAAACGAAAAGTGGGTCATATGAAGGGAACAAAATTGTATATTATTTTTTTTTTTTTTTTTGTGGAAAAGCAGTTTCCTTAAACTCTAATCTTGTTGTATTTATTTTTGGAATCTTAAGAAAATTCTATTTCGGATAGTAGTAAAATTTAGCTCTCTGGAGGAAAAAAGGCATACTAAATACGTAATTTAAGTGGTTCTAATCATTTGATCTAGAGTGTATGTCATATGTATGTAAACAAATAAAGAAAATACAAGAAACGAAAAACAAACCGAATTGAAAAAAAACAAATCAAACATTGACGTTATTTCGAACAGTACTACATGCTGATGATACCACCTGGTTATCAATTCGCCTTGCTTGTACCTGCATAACTCTGACATTTCTGAAAACACTTGAAAAAATCTAAGGTTTTATTAAAGGGCGAGCCCATACAAGATATATGCTTTTTAAATGTATTATAAATGATGGTGCCCAAACTAAAATTAAAAAGTACAGTAAAATAAATCTCAAAATTAAATCTCAAAATGCCGATTACTATGACCCTTATAATAACCAGTATAAGGTTAAAATTATACATTTAAGGTGGCACGAAAAGTTCATTAATTATTATGTATATGGCGATACTTTTCAATAGTGGTAGATTGACGGTTCAAATTCGCAAAGAATCTGTATTGCTAAGTCCACTATAACAACAAGATAAAGTTTGGATTTGGTAATTGGATGGTGTGCCAAGAGTTGATATAATTTGATGGATATGACCACACTTTTGTACTGTTATAGACAAACAGTTGAAATTTATAAGAAAACTGTATTGCCTATGTCCGCTATATGTAATTACAAATATACAATTTTAATTTAGAAATTAGAGGGTATTCTTAGAACAGACGCAACTTGAAAATCATTTAAAAATTATACAGAATGTCTAATATAGACAGACGGATGTTATTTACCTAAAACCTGTAGTACAAAGTCCGCTATAAGTAAGTATAAAATTTGGAATTGAAATTTAAAGAGTGTAAGTCTAGTAAATCTACATTCTTGTATGTAGCCAAACTTTTGAAAGGTATAGAGATGCTGAAATTTACAAGGAACATTTATGGCTAAGTCTGCTGTGAAATTTGCTATAAAATTTGGATTTAGGAATTAAAGACGGTTTTACATAATTGATGCAATAAGACCTATATGAGCCTATATTCTGTACCGTAATATACAATTACTTAAAAATTAGGAAGAATGTCCTCTACTTCGACTGGTATAATAGGAAGTATATATATTTAAAATTTTGAATTAAAGTGTGTTTCGTAAGTTGATGTAATTTAATATATGTGGCCACATTGTTGAACAAATGATAAAAGTTGACAGATGGTTAACATTTAAAAAAAATGTGTTTCTTAGTCCGCTATAACAACATGTATATAATTTGGAATTGGAAAATAAAGAGTGTTACAATAGTCAATGTAATTTGATGCATGTTGCAAAATTTTTACGGCTTTATAGATAGACATCTAAAATCCATTTTGAAGGTTTCTCAAGCTTAGTAGCTATGCGACATGCCTTAATCT
This sequence comes from Gymnosoma rotundatum, assembly GCA_916610165.2. NCBI lineage: Eukaryota > Metazoa > Arthropoda > Insecta > Diptera > Tachinidae > Gymnosoma > Gymnosoma rotundatum. The sequence continues at coordinate 33,903,685 of OU744340.1, forward strand.
TAATTGATTGACCTGAAGTTTTTTTTAAAGTCGTTCTTTGACAGTAATAAAAAAAAAAATTTCCGACCATACAGATGATGACAACTCTACGTAAAAGTTCACTATTGGGATGATCAGCCGTTCCCCTATACTTAACTAGATTGTGTGTGAAAAGGTACTCTTTTGTAAACGTGACGTTGCGGTTGCAGATGAACCTGTTAATACATGCTTTGTTATACTTAACTTTACCGAGAACTGTTTCCATACTACAAGCTTCGGTAGAAGAATAGCTATCGAGAAAAAACATTCTTCTCTTCTTGCGCGAAATGTCTCACTCTTTTTTTAGATAAACTTTTTAAACTGCTAGAAATCAGCTTGTAAACAATTGCAAATACAAGCAGTTATAGTCTATTTAAAAAATAAATTACAGATTTGTTACTTCTTTTCTTTTCAGAAAAAATGGGAAATTTTATAAAAATTATAAAGAAGAATTATTCAAATTGTTATTTTTTCCGAAATAAAAAGATAAAAGGCCAAACTACAATTTGAGCATGAATTTAATTTATAAATCTACAAAAACGAAAATGTATTTTCATTGAAAATATTCGTTTGTTAGCGTCTTTTAAAGCCAAAAAATTAAAAAAAAAAACAAAAAAAAAACATGCGAAAATAAGAATGAAAATAAAACAACAACACAATATTTAATTGTTTGCATGTACTTTTTCAAATAAAAATATAAATAATAGAAAATAATATAATTTTTTTTCACTTTGTTAGTGGACTTAAACAGCAGTAAAATAAAATCAAAAAATAAAACTTAAAAAACTTAAGGCAGAAAAAACTCAAATAAAATGCAGAATAAAAAGTTTCCTACTGCATAAGTAGATGATAAAGAAAGTTTGCAGAAGTGCCAAAAAAATGATGCCAGATATTATTTCGCGAATAGCGTTAGAAAAATCAAATCTGCCATTACTTTAAAATTGTTTTTAAAAAAATTTAAATAAAAGTTTCACATACATATGCAAGGCGAATCGACAACAGGTGAATGCGAATTCTCTAAGCCAAAAGTAGGAAAATACTCAAATCTTATTTTATCTCCGTAACCGATACGAAAGCATTCCTTTACCTTTCACCTGTAGGTTTTATCATCAAAGAACTGCCTAATTTGAATGTAAATGTTAACACTTGCTGTTTTTTTACAAGGTGTATGCACAGAGGATAGTACTCCTATTGTGATTTTTCGTTTGTGTTGATTTTAAAATTTTTGTATTACATAAGGCCCATTCACACTATTGTACATTCATTTAAAATTAAGTTTATTCAAAGTTATTATCTTTCTAATTATGTAAGCCTCGGGGGCAAGAGCGTACTGCTTTTCGTCTTAAGTATTTTGTACTATTTAAGTTATTCTTTTGTTCTATGCTTTTTCTATTCCTCTTACTGTTGTGAAAAAATGCTCAAAAAATATTAAATTGAATTTGGTTTACACTAAAATTTGTTGGCTTAAGCTCAGAAAAGTCTTCTTAATAGTTACATATAAACATTTTTACTAAAAATAGAAAATGACAGTTTCATTTTAAGCAATTAGAAGTATTTATCTGAAATCAAAAGGCTTATTCCTTAAGAAACTGTGTAAGTGTGGCAACAATTTGCATTTCCCGTAAATGCTGCCTCTAACAAACAAATAATTTCAAAAAAAGTTTCGAACTTCAAACAGAGAATAAATGCTTTAAATCATCAGCCACTTGCAAGAAGTTGCTATATTTCGTGTTCTTTTAAAAAAGTTGGACAAAATCAAAAAGAAGAACTAATAAAATTGCCATAACTCTTATGTTGAAAAAAATAAAGTAAAAAAATAGCAACAAAGACTAAATAAGAAGAATGGATATAATAAGACGAAAAAATTTACCATGATACTACTAGTAAGAAAAGGGAGTTTATCCCTTCATATAAGTAAAAATAAAAAAAGCATAAAGACAGTCTCCGAGGTAGACATACAGACAAACCTGTTGTTAAAAATCTTTTTTTTTTCGTTTTCTTTTTTTTTCATGACAATGTTATTGCAAAGTTTTATTTTGCAGCGAAACTTATACTCGTACTAGCAATTGTTCACGGAGAAGTTTGAAACAACCAATCACACAAAATATATTCCTACGTTCACTCAGCTTTAATATACAATTTAGCCAAAAAGGAACAAAAAAGAAAAAAAATGCAAAAGAGTTTCAAGTTGGTTTTTGCTTGAATTTCAATTTGAAATATGGACAAACTTTATGCGATTACTTTGGTATTGTGTAGCGAATAGCACTTATCTCAAGTGCCAATAATAAATGCCAGCAATATTTCGGGTATACGATAGAATACAAACACACACAAGAAAATGCTTATACGCGTTTGCACAAATACTTGTTTTCAGACATATTGGCCTTTGTACTTTATTTAATCTGAAACACTTATGTTATTTTAGTTTTATTGTTATTTTTTAACTGATTTGTATTCAGTTGAAATATATTAAAATTTAGTGTTTAAGAAAGTGTGGACATTGACGTTACATTTATTTGAAAAGTTAATCAACGTAGGACTCGAATTTGCGAACTAAAAATTGCTGACAGCTGGCATGTAGGTAAAATGTAAACATGATTAAAACATGATTCTTTATCAAAAGAAATCCTAATTTTAAAATTTTTTTATTTAATAGTTTATTGAATGAATCGTCAAATATAATTAAACTAACAATAACTGTTAGAGCTATGCCGTTAAATTCAACAAATCACTTAAGCGAACGGAATGAGCCAAACATTTAACTGGATCTTTTCGTTCAATAGTGTACGGATCATGGCGAAATAATACAGGTGGTCTCAATGGCGAATTCATTAATTTTCGCCGTAAACGCTAAATGTCAAAAACCTTATAAAAAAAATGTATAAATATTTTGTATATATGGAGTTTGGCAATTTGAGTTTACGGCAAAATTGATGAATTCGCCATCGCGACCACCTTGTATTATCTCGCCATGGTACGGATTATAATACGGTGTATGGTTCAATTTGTTATTGTTTATATTATGTTTTTTTATTTCAGTTGATTTTTTGTATATTAATAAGAGTTGCTGTATATGATTTCGTTTTAAGGACATTTTTTAAGCGATTTTTTTTTTCTGAAAAAAAGTAGTTTTTGTAAATAGTTTTGTAAGTGTATAAAATGTATTAAACATACAGAAAATTCATTTTTTCTAAGTTTATGCTAGAGTGTGGTTGTGGTATTGCTAAGTATAAAATATGAATTTAGAAATTAAGGGTATCCCAATATTATAGACAAACAGCTGAAATCGGTTTTTGCAAGAATTATTTTATTGTGTGCTAATCACCAAACAAGTTCGAACAGTATTTAACTCTTAAAAATAAATTATATATTCACACCAAAGCTAATCTGCTTATTGAAAAGTTAAAACTTTCTTTTCCAATTTTTTGAGCACTAGGTCAGTTTTTAAAATAAAAATATTGTTTTTTCACCACATATTTCATATTTCACCACACCCTCAAAAAATAGGAATAGGAATAAAAATAGGATAACAGGTTTACAAGTAATTTTTAGGGCTGGAAATATTTATGTAGAAAGATGTGAAGAATTTTCTGGATGCTGTTTTTCTCGTTAAAGTGTTATTTTCAGTTATATGTTTTTTATTTTTTCGTATTATTTTTATTTAAATCAACCTATGCCCAGTGCGCTTTTGTGCGCTAACAAATGTAATTGTACTACATCCACTCTTCCAACTCAGCAAAATTTTAAATTGATTACACACCATAGTAAGAATTTCACCTCTTTTCCTATTATAGTTCTCTATGAATAAGATCGCTCCACTGGTGAAGGTAGATATAGATTTCCTACAAGCAAGCTTTATATAGAATGATAGATAAAGTTTTTAAGCTGTTTTTTTTATTTCTTGAACTAAATGAATCTTTAATAAATACCAAAAAACAATTCAATATTCATACAATCGTTTGTGGATGTGTGAATGTGTGAACAGATGTAATTGCTGTAGAACTCATAGAACACGTTTGCATTTAAGTCCTTTTTCAGTTAACTTAAACGGTTAAAACATATGTGACAAAATAGTTTGAACATGTGAAATAAAAAAAGACTTGCAGTGTTGCTGTGTGTACAGGCCAACTGGGCACTGTCCATGATGTTGTGCAAACTTTGGAAAACATTGTTTAGGCATTTATGGTATATTTATTTGAAACATAAACGCATAAATATTTATTTGTTCACATTATTACTTATTTTCTATTGTTTTTTTCAAGATAAATAGAAAGTTTACGCAGAGAATACAAATTTTTTATTTGTATAGCCTACACAACAAAAAGTGTAAAAAGGGTATATCCATTTATAATTTCTATAATATCTATTTCCGACCCATAAATTATATACATTCTGACTTCTTACGGATGGCGAAGTCGAGTGAGGGATGTCCGTCTGTATGTCTCTCAAAAAAATAAAAATATAAATATGTCAATTATCAGCTATAGTGTCAAAAGAGGTGCTATTGGAAATCAGCATGATCGATCTATGTCTATGAAAATGCTTAACCCATTAAGAGCTGTGAAATTTATATGTATAATTTTATATCTGCATCACCAATTTTTTGTAATTCTATGTCACCAATATATTTGCGTTTTTGATTAAAAATACTTTACAAAACTATATTTACATACATGGTGAAGGGTATATAAGATTTGGCATAGCACTCTTACTTGTTTACTTTAACTATAGTATTTTTATTAAAAAGTAACTTAATTTGTATTATTATTATTGAGGGTTCGTTTAGACTTAAAATATCCCTTAAGAGTTCAACAAATAAACATACATATTTTATATATATATATATATATATATATATATATATATATATATATATATATATATATATATATATTTATTTATTTATATGTATTTAAATATATGTATATATGTGTACGTATGCGTGTATGCTATTAAATGATATTGATACATATTTACTACGTATGTATGTTTTTCTTATTTTTTATGTTTTAGTTTTCTAGCTACTTCAAATAATTTCAGCGGTTGCAAAAATGGAAGGGAAAATTCACATTTTGAATTTCCCGTGGAATTTACGGTCTCTTTATTGAAAAAGAAAAGAAAGTAATCAGTACACATTTAATGTTAATAATAAGAATGTGCTCCGTAATTTAAAGATAACAAGCCGTTAACTCTTATATATTTACAACGTGCTTAAGCGAGATGTTTAACAAACTTAACGCAAGCGTTTGTGTTTTAGTTTGACATCTGCTCAGATGGTGCACCTTAAATTAAAGCACCTAATTTCCAGAAAAGTGACAAAAGCCTTAAATTGAAGATTATATAAACAATGCAGTTACGTCTATCAGAAGTGGTAAAAATTTATATACTCAGTATTCTCAGTTGATCTCATTAGCTTGCCAATGGTGGTTGTTTTTGTATGGTATGTTGATTATATTTTTGAGAAGTTACACAACATGCGTCTCAGAAGGAGAAAATGAAGTACTGGAGGATGTTGCTCAAATTGATGTAAAGATAAGGATATACAAACTTCAACCTATTGAAGCTACCTTTACAGTTGATCAAACAGAAACTAATGATTTTGGTATGTCTATCCAAGCTGCCACAAATTTAAGAGGATAATTGAATTATGTAAACAAATATTAAAACCGATTTGATTTTAACGATAGGGTTTTAAAAGAGCTCTCATAACTTGACCCTTTGAAAATTATAAATAAAAAAATTAATTCTCTGGCAGGTTTCCAAATTTAATTAATGAAAATGATATTCAAAATTTAGATAACGAATTTATACCATGTTTACACGGAGCCCAATATTCTTGCTTCGCTCTCTTTTCATGATTCACAGCTCAATCACGACCGAATCCACGTGCTTCGCCATATAAAATCTTGAGAGCGAAGCATTTTGTTTTGAGACGATTCAGCTTGAATCTACTTGCGAAGCATGAAAAATTTCTGTCTTCCCTAATTTTTATCGCAAGTTTATCTGAACTAGTTGTATATAAATGTAAACAAAAAAAGTAAACCAATATTAAAAGTGCTGTGTAAATGTGTGTTAATATAAAAACAAATAATTATATTATAATTTAAAATTTTATTAATTACAAACACTAAAATTGAAACGAAAAACAAAATTTTAGAACAGAAGTCAATGTGAAGCATGTAGTATGTGTCGTGGAAACGGCATGCTTCGCAATCATGATTAAGAGAGCGAAGCAAGTGCTTCACATTGCCGTGTAAACATGCTATTAGAGAACTCCGCTTTATAAAATTCAGTGATCATTTTACAACTCTAGATAATCTTAGCTGTGAGGAATTTTGGTCAAAAGTTTAAAAAATAACTCGTGCTGACAACATTTCAGCTTTTCCTGTGTTGTCAAAATTTGTTCAAAACTTAACAGGTCTGTCCATTTCTTCGGAAAGTGTCGAACGAATATTCTCAAATGCTAATTTAAACAAAACTGAATATAGAAATAAAAAGATAACTTAGCAATAAGAAACTGTTCCTGCTTATTTTTTAAATTAGCCAAGATATTATTAACAATATTAAACCCTATATATACTATAGTAATAGTTCTTCGTAAAACTTAGTATACTTTAAACAATAATAATTTAAATAAATACAATTTATATTAATATATGTATTTTAGTTATAAATTTTAAATAAAATTTTGAATTGAAAAAAATTATGATTTTTTTCCCGTAAAATATGATTTTTTTTTTCTTCATATGACGATTTTCTTCTCAAGGCTTCTGGCATCGCTGTTTCCAAGACTATTCTAAAAGTCTGTAGAAACCTTAAAAAACACACGGGCAGCAGGATCTTTATAAATCTTGTAATCATAATGTCACTTTGTTCTTTGATGAACGGTTCTAAATGAAGAAAAACTAAGAAAATTAACAGGAAAAATCATTTTTTTTTTACATTTATATAAATATTTTCTTAGTGGCACTTCAGGGACTGAGAAAATTTCTTGAGAGCAAAATATTTATAATAGTAGAAATAATATACAAATGTACCCATAATTGTGAAAATGGTCTAAGTCAAAATTAAAAAAAAAAATTAATTTACCAGTTATTTTCATACCAAATTATTTTAAACTAAATTTTTTCAATGTAATTTTTCGAAATTGTCAAAAACGAATCATTAGATGTCGCAAATGTAAAAATATTTTTTAATTCATTCAAATGCAATTCGTTAAATTTCTCGAAACAAGAAATATATGACTTAGATCACTTTAATAATTAACGCACAAACGATGAATAGATTTTTCTTCTGATTTAATATCTGCTAGATGTTTAACAGAAGCTGGAAAGAGGACTAAAAAAAACTTACTACAGAAAATCTTCAAAATGAATATTTAAGCCAAAGTTACAAACTTAAATAATTTTTTTAATTTTGTAATTTTTTAATTTTAATATTTATTGAGCCTGCTGCTGCAGTCTAGGTGGTAAGCACGTTGACTACAAATCTGGCTGACCTGGGTTCAACCCTTGCGGCAGTCAAAAAATAAAAATGTTTTTTCTGTTTAATGGTATATATACATAGTCAGAACAACATTAAAACATGCAGCGTCCTTGGTCGGTACTCCTTCATAGCATATTCGCCGGCGAAGTAAAATAATTAAAAAAATTGCTATATCTATCTACTTTCACCACCTGTCTTCTCTCTCATCTATCCCTTTCCTAAAGAATGTAGCACGTAGCCCTTTCCTAAAGAATGACCACACTTAACACAATTTTACAATTATATTGATATCTGTTTTAAAATATAAACCCCTAAGTTCTATACTAGATCGTTCTGTTCAACCTGTGTAAATGAGTAAAATTCTATAATTTTTCTTTTAGTAACTGCATCATCTCAGCATGAACTAAAGCATCCTTCAAAAACAACTTGCTTTTGTAACGGTTTTTGTTTATAATTTTATACTCTACTTTTTTAGTTTTAAGGTGATTAACTAAATCCTCAATGTTAACGTTAAAAAGGAATATCGGTGGGTAAAATGAATTCTTCTCTTTTGTACTCTTAATTTTGTTTTTTAGAAAGTTATTTTCATGGGAAGTATTTTTTTCCTCATGAATATTTAACTCACCTAAAATAGCAAACCTATTTTGTGAATCTTGTGTATTAGCAGTTAACATATTTTCCTGAACACGATTATAATTATTTAAATTAAACTTAGATAAATCTACCTTATTTTCACAAGCTCTTTTGCGCTTGTTGTGTTGAATAGAAATAGTTTTTTTTTTTTTTTATTTATTTATTATTAAATACATGTGAATTGATTTCATATTTGAAGCCTCAGCGCCTTATAGGCTTTACAGAGACTATAGCATGGCATTACATAATACTATAAACCTATATTGACAATATTATGTATTAAAAGAAGAAATTTAATTAAAGTTAATTAAAAACAAAAAAAAAAATAAAATATTTTTTTAAAAAAGGTAAGCATTTTAAAAAAGAAGTGTTTCCAAATTATTTGATATATATGTTTTTATTTCATTTTTAAATGTTGAAATAACGGTGATATATTTTATTCTAACTGGTAAGTTATTATATTCAATAGGTCCAGAATATGAAATACGCTGTTTGGTTAAATCAATGCGACATCGTGCAATTTGTAAATGATGTGCTTGTCTTGTATTTATATTTGTTCTTGATATATTATTATGAAATTTTACAGATTTTGGACTAAAACCTCTTATTGATTTGAACACATACAATAGCATACGCTGTTTGTATAACCCTCGAATAGGTAAAATATTTTGGGCTATATTTTTGTATAAGTTTATGGTAGGATAACGCTTTGGTAAATTGTATACTATTTTTATAGCCTTATTCTGTGCTGATTGCAATGTTTTTAGAGAACTTGTCATACAACATCCATATATTTGTGGCAAATAAGTTAAATGTGAATGTACGAGAGATTGATAAATCATTAGCTTAGTTTCGGTGTTCAATTTGTTTTTAAATTTAAATAGAATTCCTGTTGCCGCAGATATCTTTGCCTTTACTTTTGCAATGTGAGCATCCCACATTAAATTAGAGCTCAATTCCATTCCTAAATATTTGACCACTTTTGATTCAGAAACGGGTGTTCCATTCACGTTAATTATCATATCTTCTTCATTTCTTCTGATACATGACCGAAATCTAATGAAATTCGTCTTCGTTGAATTGAGCACTAATTTATTTAGTCTAGCAAACTCAGCCAAAATTGCAGCATCATATTCTATTACCACTTGCAATACCTTTTCATCCTTATATTTATAGAATAAGCAAATATCATCTGCAAACATAATTAACTTGCCATTAAATTTTATATTTTTTAAATCATTTATATATATTTTAAAAAGTAATGGTCCTAGGACACTTCCTTGAGGAACCCCATATTGCACAGGCAATAGACTGCTTTTTGAATCTCCAATCTGAACAAACTGATATCTGTTGTGTAGATAATCACCGAAAAGTAATAATGTTTCTTCAGATACACCAACATTACTTAGTTTTTTAAGCAGAATATCGTGCTGTACTAAATCAAACGCCCGTGAGAAATCAAAAAATACTCCGGCCACCCCTTTAAATCCTGCATCAATTCCACCACAAATGTATTCTATAACATTAACTATGGCTTCTTCGGTTACAGAACCCTTCGTAAAACCATACTGACACTCATACAATATATCTTTTGATTGGAGATATGCAGACAACTGATCAAATATTATTTTTTCAAAAATTTTATTAATAACTGATAAAACTGAAACTGGTCGAAAGTCAGCCATAAATTTTGCAACATTTTTTTTTGGGAATGGACACAATTTTATGCACTTTCAAAACTTCAGGATATTTTTTAGTTTCAATCATATTATTAAAAATTTTTACAAGTATGTTAGAAGTTGAATTTTTCCTTACACACAACATTTTTGGGGTGATTTAATCATATCCAGCACCTTTATTCAGCTTTAATGATACAATTGTGTTTATAATGTCTGTTTGCCAAATTTGATTTAAATTCCAAGAACTTCGTTCAGGTGTTAAAGTTCTAAACATATTAATGTTATCATTTGGATAAATTTGTATATTGTTTTTTAATTTCTGACTACATTCAATGAAGTAAGCATTAAGGGCATTAGCCATACTTTCGTCCTCACAAATTCGGCTACCATCATCCGTAATTAATTCGTTTAGTTGACATTTGCATCGGCCAAGTTCTTTATTTAGGAATTTCCATGTTTTTTTAACATCCGTACTGAGCAATTTCAGATTATATAAGTAATAATCATCTCTGAGTTTTTTATTACAAATTTTAATGACTCTACCAATTCTCTTTATTCGTTCATAAATGCTGGCTTTGTTTCTACTCTTTCTTTTCGCTTTAAAAAGTCTGTTTTTGAAGCATATTAAGAAATAAAGATTTTTAGTCATCCATGGGGCGACTTTAAAACGTATATTGCATGTTCTAGATGAAATTTCTGTGCTTTCTGAGGCAGCAATAGTTAAAATGTGAATAAATTTTTCACATATATCAGAAGATAATGATGTGTCAGTTAGTTCTCCTAATGCACTATCTAAAATCAACCCATATTTTTCATAGTCTATATTTTTTCTGCATTCAGTTATAATTTCACTGAGTTCCAAGTTTAAATAAAACCCACAACTCAGAAAATTGTGGTCAGATATTGAATTTTCAATACTGTGAACGAACATTTCATTTGATAAACTACTAAAGATCCAGTCAATGCATGTTCTACTAGCTGGCCTTGAAACTAGTTCATGACAGCAATGCATATTAAAATCATTAAAAAGATCAGACCAGTAACGGTTGTGTCCTGGTTTGTACCAGCAAATCGACATTCAAATCTCCAACTAATAACGTCGAGTTAGATCCCAGCTCTTCAAGTACACTTTCAATTCTTTCCAAAAAATTTGTTATTTTGCAACGCTGTGATCGATATACAGATACAACAACGAGACTGGAGTTATTTAACTGAATTTCAGGCAACTTAATTGCAATTAAATCCAAATGTTCATCACTTTTGTTTAATATGATATGATACTTGAATTTCGAGTTTACATAAATAGACGTACCACCAAATCCATCTATTCGATCACAATGAATTGCATTAAAACCACCAATTGCGTAGAGGTTTATATCTTGTTTACTGAACCAGGTTTCCTGTATGGCAACAATTTCAGGTATTTTTACCAGTTGACTTATTTCATCTTTAAATTTATTAAATTTATTTATTGAAGAAACACTCCTTACATTAATAGAAACAACATTAAAAAAATTATTAATATTATTAATTTTTAGATTTATAAATGAATTATAATCTTTCAAATTTTTAAAATAGTTTGAATTCATATTATATATAAATTTTTTAATAATTCAATGCAAAATTTAACATAAAAACAAATAGAAGAGTTTTAATTTGTAGACAAAAAACGAGCACCAGGTTCATCATTATCGTTTGCGTCATCATAATGATCAGTATCCTCGTCGTTGTTATAATTACCACGAGTACGCTTAGAAATTCTACCAGTAAACTTCATCAGTAGATTATCAACGTCCTCCAATGTTTTTATTCTGATCTGTCTTGAACCATCAGATTTCTTTGCAAAAATTTGTCCAGCATGAATGTAGATATATTTGAAGCCAACAGTTTTTAGGGATTTTGCATGCCGTAAAACTTCAAGGCTTTCCCTCGACAAGAAATCGTTGATAAACACTTTTTTCATATCATCTAATTCGCGCAGTTTTTTCTTTTCTTTCATAAAAGCAGTCTTGCTCTTAGTATTAACAAACTTGACCACTAAAGACGATTTATTTGTTTCATTTTTTTTTTGCTAAAAAAATAAGCATCTTCTATTTTATCTTTACTTAATTCAGCACCAGATTTTTTGGCAATATCCAAAACAATATCAACTGCTTTTAGTTCGCTATTTGTTTTGATTCCGTTTATAATGCAATTATTTTTTACGCGAATGTCATTTAAAAGAATTACACTCGATTTTAGTTTTTCTATATCTTCTTTTAATTTTTTATTTTCTTTCTGTAAATTCTTTATGTTTTGAGTATTACTCTTCACACCTCTCAATATATCATCGTATTGTGATGACATAAATTTAATGGTTTCTTTCATTTCTTTTAATATAGATTTAAATTCAGTATTATTGTCGCTCAGAGGCACACAAAAATGACAATTAAAATATCTTTCATTAGCTTATCAATTTGCGTTTTGTTTAATTTCGTGCATAATGTATGGATAGTTTTTTTACATAAATCACACTCAATAGCTTCTTCATTGTCCAACCCTGGTGTTTGGCATTGAATGCAGGTTAATTTATTTTGATTATTAATACTTTTTCGAACTTTTGAAGGCATATTTTATAACACTCGAACTTTAACTTTATAAAAGATATAATGAATTTATTATTATTATTTTTTTTCTTTTTTTTTTTACTCAAATACAACTTTATTTCAATTGTTTTAACTAAAAGCACGGAGCGAGGTTAAAACGACATCTATTCACGACAGAGTTGCCATGCCTTCATCTGATAGATTTGAAAGTGTTGAATCATATTCCATAGAATCCTGAAATTGCAAAATTGTAGGCTGCTGTTGAGTTACAGTTTTCTCACATGATTGTCAATTCCCTTCAGTAAGCATCAAAGAAACTCTCCCCGGATTGTTTTGTTTATTTTTTCCACTATCTATTATCGGCTCTGGCTTGACACCCAAATTTGATTTCCGTGCAGATTTTTTTTGCACGACTGGAGTTTTAATCAAACGCGATGAAATAAAATCCCGGCTTTTTTCCAAATTGTCTTCTGACCATTTATCTGGCGGAATATTATCATCCAATAATGAAAGCGCGGAATTCATATTAATAACTAGCAATTATTTTAGTTTCTTTATGTTGTAAAAAAAAGAAAATTTTTGAAAATATTTTCTAAGCATATTTATTTTCAAATAATTTACTTTATTCGTGCTTGATTTCTTCAAATATAAATATTTCATGATATTCTCATGAAATATTTATTATTTTAAACTAAACATGAAATGTATTACTGCGGGGAATAATAAATTTTCATTTTGACATATTTATTTTCTTTATATTTTTTATTTTTTAAAGAGCGATACGTCCGACCTTTATGAAATTCAATTCGAAACTCTAAATAATTTTTTTTATTTAAGACATTTGAATGAAACAGTCGTGAAAGTTTTAACAATGCTAACTATTTTTTATGTTTTATTTAATTTACTATTCAATGACATGGTATTTCTTTCACTACAGTATGAAAAATCGTTTCTATTAAGCTGTTTGTATATATTTCCGTAGTTTCCGTGAACTTTTTGCTTCCAAAATAACAAACATTGTTTTTTTGTTCAAAAACGTTTATCCATATAATTAAAAATTTAAATTGGAAAAACCTTTACTAGTTTCTGTAAAATCGAACCAAAACGGTAACGCTGCTGTCTATACTAAGGTCATATAAATGCATGGTCCCACTCCTTACGCCTAGTGATAGCCGATATGTGTATTCAAAGTATTTATACACATACTTATAAATAATAACACATATTTAAAATCAATTATATTTTGGAACACATTTGAGAAATTTAACAAATAAAAATTAATATGTTTATTTTCCAGCAAGTGAGTTTAAACAAATTATTTAATAGCAAAGAAAGAGTATTCATTTCAAAACATACAGAATGATTAAATGTTTGTAGTCTGTATGTTCTATTACGCATTACTGTTAGAAAACTCTAAGCAAACACATACGTATTAAAAAAATAATTAGGACAATTAAAAAAATGTTTAAAAACGGATCTTTCAGTCAATTGACTTTTTTAGAGAATATTGTTTTTTTGTATGTACATACACGCATACGAGTACGTATTTTGTCTAAAAATTTATTTGCCTTACGTTATCTTTTTATCGCCCAGTGCGCTCAACGTACCCATTTCATTAAAAAAATGCAAACACACACAAAGTCATCTATAGTGACCAATATGCCTAGGGATATATCTTTATTCTTACCTCATTGCCACCGCCTGGCCCTTAAAAAGTCGACTGACATAATGTCAAAAAAACCTATTACACCCTCTACGGGATCTATTTAGCCTGCAAAACTGCAAAAGGTATTTTTGTTCCTTCGGGGCTTGTTCTCTCCCTTGGGTTCCATTTAGCTGTCAAGAGAATCATTGGCCGCTTCAAAATCCCTAGCAGCCCACTGCCATCCTTTCTTTCCATGGCAAATCTGCTGCAGACTATTAATAGTTTTCTGTAAAGAAATATTAACTGATTTACGAAATTTAGTGGTAAATGCAGAGAGGGAGAAATATCAAAGCTATTAAATTTAAATACACCGGTATCGTTGAACATTTGTTTTAACTAATGGGTATATATACTGGAGGCTGTAATATTTGAGATGAATGCCAAATAACAAAATCGGCCCTGATTTAATGATTAAACACTAAAGGAGGAAAAGGACTGCATTAATCACATTGAGTCCGAGTAAGTAAACATGAATTCTGAATAAAAATTATTTTTTCGACTTTGAAATGTTACAATTTCATCGGTTATATAAGATGTATACTTCATATGTGTGAGAAGAACTTTTATGGAAATTCTTTACTTAAAAAAATTAAGAAATGCACATATTCCGGCAAGGCATAAATGTCAAAAGCTTTGTCGGTTTATTTTAAACTAATTTCTGAACTTGGAAAAAATTAACGATAAGATCATAATTTCTTTCGTGTGTGTTTCTTATTTGTACCAGTGGTAAAAACTGATTTCTATAATTAAAATAGTTTTTAACAAAAGGCGCTTCACCACAAAAAGTGGAAAAAGGGTATAATTAAGCTTGTTATTCCGCTTGTAATTTCTACAATATCTATTTCCAATCCCAAAAAGTAAATATAATTCTTAGTTCTTATGCATAGCGAAGTCGATTAATTGATCCCTGACTGCCCGTCTGCAGCTATGCGTTTTTGAACTTTTATAAAAAGTTACGATTGTGCACCATAGTTTTTAAGATATCTATATGTATATATGAGTATCGTATAGGTAAAAGTTTTATAAGATTCGGCATAGCACTCTTACTTGTTTTTAATTCAAATAGATTGAAGAACAGATGTAGATATTGTTACAGTTGCTGTTTTAGAATGCTATTTTAGTATATTTTCTTTTAATTTTTCTCTAGTAGTAGTCCAGCTCATTAGAAACAGCTGTTAAAACGTTCTTTATATAATTAATGGATTGAATGTTTTTTTTTTTGCTTTAATACGCTAACAATAAAATGAAAGTTAGATGGCAGTATTTTCTGCCATTGACTATTTTTCTCGCATTGGGTTTTGCTTAAAGTTAAAATTTTATATGATTAGTAATTGATTTGTTATTAATTTTTTTATTAATGTTACACCATCTTTGTTTAATTGAATTCACAATTTTATAAAAAATAATGTACTACATATACCTAATTACACATAAAAGCCACATTTGTTTTTAATGGGTGAATCACTTTTTTAAATTATTAGTGTTTTCTTAAAGATCTCATCATATTGATATTTTAAAAACCTTAAAAAATTCGGAAAATATGGGCGAGCGCCAATTTTTTTTCTTATTTTTTAATTTTCTATCTCCCTATATATTTGTTTTTTTTTTCTTATTATTGAAGTTACTTCATTGTTTCAAATAATATGGACCAATTAGAGGTAGGCAAGGTGTTTTGGCTGCTGCGTCTAAGAACATAGACCGATCTTGCTGATTGCTAATAGCATCTCTTTGCACTATTTCTGATAGATTTTTAACAATAACACGGACGGACCGACGGACATCGCTCAATCGACTTCGCTATGCATAAGAAGTCAGAATATATATGGTTTATGGGGTCGGAAATGGATATTGTAGAAATTGCAAAAGGAATGACAAACTTAGTTATACCTTTTTTCCACTTTTTGTGGTGAATGGTATAAACAATCAAGAAGAACTGAAGAATATGTCTCTTTCAGTATTTTTTTTATTTATTTATTTAATTGTCTACGGATTTAAATATCCTTGCAGACATTTTAATTTAAGTACAACATGAAATTAGCTTAAATTAACATACATACAATAATAAAAAACTTTAAATAACATAAACAATTTGCATAAATTAAACATGCATGCTGTAATAGAAAACGTAACAAATAGAAAAAACTGTACATAAATAAAAACAATTAGTTGTTTAGGTAAACTAATATGTTGTTTCTAATTGAGCTTAGTGACAAATTAAAATCAATAAACTTATAATATTTATTAAAATCTGCACAAATTCTCCTAAAAGGGCATAACTAGACCGAAAAATTCTACAGCTAAAGGGATAAAATTACATTTAAAGTAATTCTGTTAATAAGTAAATGGGTGGATATATTGCCACTAATCACGCCAAAAATGAAGGAAATATTGACTACTGTTCTGCGACTCCTTAGAGTTGGTAGCTTAATATGAGAAAGTCTGGCTGAATAGGCAGGTAACTCGAGTAGGTTAAAGTTTAATTTACGGAGGCAAAAAAGCAGGAACTGTTTTTGAACAGACTCGAAAATATCTGAATATTTTTTATACATAGGGTCCCAAATTATTGATCGGTACTCCAGAATAGGCCTGACAAGCGACATATAAAGGCTTTTAGTAACGTATGGATCATCAAACTCTTTAGCCTAACGTTTACAAATCCCAGTACACCTCTAGCTTTGTTTGCTGTCAAATTGATATGTGAGATAAAATTAAGTTTGGGTTCAAGTAACAATCCAAGATCTAACATTTTATCTACTTCTTCCAGATGATACTCATCGATAAAATAGCGTGCAGGTATCGGTTTCTTTTTAGCAAAGCACACATATTTACATTTCTTCAGATTTATTTTACACCAATTGCGAAGCGAGTTAAGGTCAGCTTGGAGATGTTGCTGGTCGGTTACTTGACTGTAATTACGAAAAACTTTGACATCGTCGGCATACATCAAAATATTGGATGATTGAATGACATCAGGCAAGTCATTAATAAATAACGAAAATAGAAGCGGCCCAAGGTGGCTTTCCTGTGGTACCCCAGATACAACACCTATGCATATTAAGCAGGAGTTATTAAAACGAACCATTTGACACTTAAATCGGTAAAACCAATTAATTTAATTTTTTCTTCAGAAGCATATAATTGACTTTATCAAATGCCTTGCTGAAATCGGTGTATATCACGTCAGTTTGTTGTTTCTGCAGAAACCCATGATGTATAATTGTTGAAAAATGTAAAAGATTTGTTATACTAGAGCATCTCTTTCGAAATCCATGCTGATGATGTGTTATCAAATTTGATGTATGAAAGCATAAATGTTCGCTGATAATTTTTTCAAACAATTTGGGTATAGTACTTAATTTTGCAATGCCACGGTAATTTGAAACATCGGACTTGTTTCCTGATTTAAAAAATGGAATGATAAAGGAATCCTTCCAGATTTCGGGAAAATTACCATATTTTATTGATTTCTAAAGGGATAGAAATACTATCATTCGTTTTCTTTTTTTGATTTACAAATTTGAAAAATGCCTTTGGATTGCGTATTAAATTAATTCTCTATTTTTCTATATAAATATTATAAAATATTTTATTAAGCGAAGAATGTGTAGCGCGGCTAATAGAATACCTTAAATAATCAGCAGAATCACCAGACAGTTTGAATTTTTTGTATAGTTTGTTCTTTCTATTTTTAGCGTACGATAATTGTTTACTACTTTAAGGAGGACCAACGTTTTGCTTGGTTATTGTTTTCGGAATACACAAGTCCATAAAATAATAAATCTTAATATAGTTAAAAATTATTAATACAGCGAAGGCATAAAAGAAAAATTTATTGACCAATATAATAACAAAAACTTAATAAAGTGGGTTCATATTGATAATACTTTTGAGTTTTGGAGAGAGGGTCGTCAATACAAGGATGCAGCAGTCAATTTTACTGCAGGCAGCAGTAAAATGTCGAGTTTAGCAATTGAACTGTATCTTTACCGTAGTCGAACGCAGACGTCGAAATATTTTTCAGCCAAATAGGTTTAATCAAGACCAATTTAAGAAATCGGATACAAAGTTAAATAGCGTGTGTTAATTAAAAAAGATAAGAAATTTATTTGACTAATAAACGATCAATAATTTCGTTAACCAAAAAAAATGTTCTGTATTTTTTGAATTTACACTCACTTTTGAAAGGTGAAGCCAAATATTGAAATTCTTACTTCCTACCTTCCTTTTAATACATATTTCTTTAAAAAAGATACTAATGTTTAATAAATATAATTAAATAACTCGTAATTTAAGGCTTAGTAGTTTAGCGATTTTTAGCCATTTCATACCCAGAAAAGTTGGCAACCTTAGCTCGCAGCCTTTTATTTGACACTTGTTGTTTTAAAGCACGGGCATAAATTAAGCAATACAAATTATTTTGGTGAAGAGTTAATGGGGGTTTTCACACAAGACTAGTTTTTAGTCCGCACAACTTTTGTTCTTTCGTATTTACACTAGACTAATTATGCTAGCATAAAATTGTGCACGTATACACAGCTTTGTGTGTGTTAGTATTTTCTTTCTTTATTTCATGTCTGTCTTTCGTTCGTTAAACACATACATAAATTGCGGAACTTACTTGACGGAAATATGGCTAAAATAAGTGATGATGAATTGGCAATAATTTTAGGAGGAATTTCTAGTGCCTGTAACTTGCAAGTTGCGTCATTACTCGTGGAAGCTGAGAAGGCAAAGAAACCCAGATCTTGCTGGTTGAAGCCATGGAGAGAGAGTCGTGATTCTGGTGGAAATATCCAGTTCCTCCTCAAAGAATACAACTTGTTTTGTGATGAAGAAGCATATACTTCGTTCTTGCGGATGGATCAGAGGTGTTTTTCCTTAATACTGAGCTACGTGAAATCAGATATTCAGCGTACTGATACACATATGCGGAAATGTATCCCAGTTGAAGAAAAATTGGCTGACAGGGGAAAGTTTTAATGAAATTGTTCAAAATAGTAAATTGTCTATAGCGTATTTAAGTTCAGCTATTATAGAAGTATGTAGTGCAATTTATACAAGCATGAAAAGCGAATATTTAAAGGTATGTACATGGATATGAATTTATACTAAAATGAATACAAAATACTAATATTTTTTGTTTTTTTAACTTCAAAGTTCCCTAACTCGAAAGAAAAATGGTTGCAAGTTGCGAACGAATTCAAAACGAGGTGGCAATTTCCCTTATGCCTATGTGCCCTTGGCGGAAAGCATATTGCATTCCAGCCAAAAAAGAAGTCTGCCAATCTATTTTACAATTATAAAGGATTAACGAGTATTGTTTTGTTGGCTTTGGCAGATGCAAAATATAAGTTTTTGTTTCTTGATGTGGGGTATAATGGCCGAATCTCCGACGGCGGAGTGTTAGATCGTTAAGATTTAATGCGTATACTGGAGAACGATGACAATTTCCCGCAGCCTAAAGTAATTGGCAACAACAGGACACTGCCTTATGTTACAGTGGCAGATAATGTGTTTCCAAATGGTAAACGTATTTTGACGCCTTATAACAAGCAAAGTTTGGCAAGAGACGAAATTGTTTATAATTCGAGATTAAGCCATACAAAATATTGAAAGAACTTTTGGTTTTTTGTCAGATCAGTTTCGAGTACTCCAAACAAAAATTCAACATGCCGAAGTCAACACAACTATTATTGTAAAGGCATGTTGTGTACTTCACAATTTTTTCCTGGACTATTGCCAAACATATATGGAGAATGCAGATTTAATTGATCCCGGCAATGACACCTAATCCCCAAATACCGCATCAACAAGTAACCATAACAGAAAGTGTGAAAATATAAGAAACGAATTAAAAAAATATTTCAATAATGAGGTCAAATTTAACTTTATAGGTTAAGCACGTTAAGGGTTCAGCAAAAGGCAAATTAACTTATGCCACATTTTCACAAGATTTTAATTAATATTTTATTCATATTTCACAAAAAGTTCGTTTTCATATTTTTCCCTGCAAAATACATATAAAAGTCAAATTAGCTTTAAACTTAATTTCCCTTGATAAAATATTATAAGAAAATTGAATTCAGTCATAATAAAGTCTCCATCATGTACATAATCATTTACTTCATATGATTTATTTAGAAATATAATAAAAATAAATACCATAAAATTTAAAAACTTTATAAAATATTAGTCGGATTATTAAAAATGGATCCAATGCCTGCTGTAGTACGTCTTTTTAGATATTTCCAC
Source organism: Gymnosoma rotundatum (assembly GCA_916610165.2). NCBI lineage: Eukaryota > Metazoa > Arthropoda > Insecta > Diptera > Tachinidae > Gymnosoma > Gymnosoma rotundatum. Next base: position 33,924,042 of record OU744340.1, read on the forward strand.
AGATTGGATTTCAACCCTATGATCAATATTGTCGCTGTTGCCTTGAAGGTTTTCAATACAATCTCCTCCCTCTTCCACAAATGTTACATTGTCGAATGACTCCATTCCCGATGTTTCCACCACCAACGTCGAATTGTGGAACGAGTCATCGTGGTATTCATCTATAGATGATACTGATGAGTGCAGAATTGATGACTGCAGTGACGATTGCTGAGAAGTGCAAGGGTCAGAATACATTGTTGGTTGACGTGAAACCTGCCAAGATAATGTCTAACGCTCGGCAACTTTTTCCCTACGAACCATCAGCAACATTTCTGTTGTCACGTTTTCGTATGTCTCTGTTAACTTGAGCTCTTTGAGCTCACTGCAAAAAATTTTGCAAAAAATTTATTTTTTCGATTCTCCTTTTGCTGATCGTTTTTGAATCAGAGTGGTCATGAGCTCTAGTGATTTTTTTGCATATTGCTGCAATGCAGCTGCCTCATCCAACATCGATTGATTAACCTGAAAGTGTTTTGTTAACAATAAATAAATTTGTTAAATATGTAAATAACCACTAACCTTTTTTGATCTGACACTGCAATCACTTTCGGTAAATGAATCGTCCAACTAAAAACATAGAAAAAATTTAATTTATGACTTTTTAAATATTCACATCAGGGTTACACCTTTTTTGGACATTATTCAATCGGCCCTAATGTACAGATTTGATGTATCCAAAAATTATCACCCTTAAGTACAATCATTTTTTTTTCCTACGAATAATCAAATAAAAACAAACACATTTTACTCACCGTATTAAATTCCAAATTAGATTGCCCACGAATTTCAGCCTCTGCATTCAATAAAAAATTAAGCTCATTGAAGCACCATAGCCTGGAAACATACCCGTCATCATCCGACATTCCGCTCCTAGTAGCTGCTCTGATTTTTTTCTCTGCAGGAATTTGCTGCTGCAAAATCTTGATTTTTTTCGTCGCATCTGCAGCAATAACAAAGCAACAGCAATCTCCTCTAACGCTTCTTGCTTTTTGTACCCTTTCAAGTAATCACTTTGTAGAGAAACACGAGTTCTTTAAACTCTTTTATTAATTTCAGTGTTTGTTGGCGCGACCAACCACCTTCTACTTTTGAATTCATCTTTACTTAAAATCGCTCTGCAAAAAAAAAACGCAGAACCTCTATTTTCATAAGTGTGTATTGGTTAGTTTTGTTCTGCTTGTGCGGGGTTGAAGCTGGTTGAAAAAATTGTGCCAACGAAAAACCACTCTCTTCACCGAAAATACCAACAAACTGTTTTATGCCAGCACAATTAAGCTTGTGTGAAACCCCCAATGGTAAGCAGGAAATAATTTTTTTTATTAACCTTTATGTCAACAGATACATACCCGGGTATGTTTTGTGTTTTTAAATCGCTGTATATCACAAAATAATTACGGTATTAACCTGAAATTTCATGATGTCCTCACCAGTGATGTTTTCCATCTTATTTCTAGACTTGAGTAAAATTGGGCAATGGGCTACAAGGATATGGCCATTTTTTCATTCCTATCACTTACGTCAACAGTTGCATACCTGGGTATGTATAATGAAATATATAAAAATATGATGATTTATTGAATAAAATTTACTTCTTGCGACACCCATGTGTATTTTTAATTTGCTTTTATTTTTTTTAATTTTTATTTTATTGTTGTTTTTTCCTGTCTCAAGTTATTTCTATCTTTTCTATGATATGTTTTTACTCGACTTACTTTACTAGGTAGATTTATTTTATCTTCTTTAAGATTATAGAATTAACTTGTCCAAATAGTGTTTTTCCAGACTAATGTTAAGCTAACAGTTTATTTGGTGTTTAGTTGGTTTGTTGGTTTAAAAACTTACAACTTATGAACTATAAAACATAAAACAAATAAATGAAATTCAACACGTTTTATATTTCAGATGTAGTTAAGGTGATTTTTTTATAGTTTTCCCTAAAAATTAATTTGAGCTACAAGGAAACTGTTTTTGCAAAAAATATCGAAAATCGAGGGCCCAAATATATAGGCGGTGAAAAAAATTTATTAGGTATGAACCGTGGATTCATATTCTGAATGTACGTTTCATAAACTTGGTCGACTTTGCAAGAGATTTTCTGTCAAGAGTTTGTGTTTTGAAATGTTTCTTAATGTAACTTGAAAAAGGCATTTTAAAACTTTTCATAATACATTTAATAAATTTAATATTATCTTACAATTTTAGCTAATACAGCCGATATTTTAAATAAATTGAATTTAGAACTTCAACGTAAGGAAAAAAAATTTAAACGATTTATGCACAACTGAGGCAGAAGATTTTTCCAATTTTCCGAAAACCTTAATTATTTATGTGAAAAGGTATTACGAGTACGTAAAAAATTAGGAGCATAAGGCAATTATTGAAGAAATTTTATATAATATGCAGGATCGGTTTAAAGATTTTCAAAACTCTTTTAAGTGCGATGAATATGAATTTACAGTTCAATCAGAAATTATAATACTTCACAGCGACGTGGAAGCTCCATCTGATACAGAAATTACTAAGTTTTGGAAAATCTTGAATAATTCGGATTTTCATATATAATTTTTATAAGATTTTTTTTACTATTTTTTTAATAAGAATTTTTACTTGTATTTCAAATATTTTAATTGTTTACTGTTACCAAGTAACATATTTTTTTCACTAAGCAATTTTGCTTACACTTAAGAATTAGAATTTTTTACTTGAATTGATATTAAACTTTAATTTAATTGCTTATGTGCACTATTTTATAAAGTTACCAAGTAACGTTTACGTTTAAGATATGAAAATTATTTTGTAACATTATTCTGCTAAATTTTGTTTACTTAAATTTAAAATACTTTAAATTTATGTTATCTGCTTATGCGCAATATTTTATAATATTACTAACACCGTTTTTTTTATTAAACAACTTTTCTTATAGTGTAACTTTTTACTTCTCACTAATACAAATACATTATATATTTTGGTATAATGGTCGAATATATGGATGATATAGTTGTACTATCTCGTGATAAAAGGGAGGTCGTGAAAAATTTGCGAAGAGTACTAGAAGTTGCATCGCTAAATGGACTTCTGTTGAAATGGAGTAAGTGTTAATTTCTGCGCCACAAAATTCAATTCCTAGGATATATCGTCCAAAATTCCCGTTATCTCCGTCTGAAGAAAAACTTGCAGCTATAATTTTCCAATACGAGTACTAAACAACGTTAAAGCCATACAACGTTTTTTAGGATTAACTTAATTTTTTCAACGTTTTATCAAAGATTACATAATTATCGCTAGAACAGTATAAAATTAAAAATGGGTAATGAGGAATTGCTAGCAGTACAGCAACTTAAAGCAGTTTTGACAAGCAAGTCAGTACTACGTTTATACAATCCAAATGCCGAAACAGAAATCCACACTGACGCGAGCAAACATGGTTACAGTGCAGTACTTCTTCAGAAAGATTCAGAGCACTTGACGTTTCACCCAATAGAGTATTTGAGCAGAAGGACGACGATAGCTGAAGAAAAATATCACTCGTATGAATTAGAGGTGCTGGCTATAGTGGAAGCCCTAAAAAATGGAGGATTAAAATTCAAAATTTTCACAGACTGTAATGGGTTTGCCATGACAAGAATTTGACTAGAGTATTGAACATCGGTCTGGAACTCAAATAAGGCATGTTGATGCACTGAGTCGGATGGCATGTCAGTATCAACTCAAAATAAAACCAAATATAAATAAAACAGTTTGATTATTTTTAACATAAATAAAGGCTCAAATGAAAATATACGATTCATACCTATTTCAACTTTTGTAACTCGAAATAATACCTTTTTGTTGATATCAAAAGTCGTTTTCGAGATGAAAGGGTAAATGGAATACATTTAGATTTTTACAGTACATAGATATTGGTGTTGTTAGCTGATTTCTTGAAAAAAGTGATATTTCAATAATTTTGAGTTAATACCCTATTGTTGATCAAGTGCGATATCTGTTCTCCTATGTTTCACACAAACGGATATAAAGAGATATTCGGCCTTACTACGGTTGTCGGAGTCGAATTTCGACTACAGTCGATCAGCTTGTCGAATTTAAAATTTTGTGGAACTATGTAATTTTTTCGACTCTGAGGATTTTTGTAACAGATTAGAGTTTGCAGGGTGGTAAAAAATCTTTAAGCAAATATATCATTATGAACCAGCCTGTAGTGAACTGTCAAAAAATAAAAACAAATGTTTATTTATGCTTGCCGCTAAAAGTAAATTTCATTTCATTTGTAATTAAAAAGTGTTTAAAAAATATGCTAAGTGTTGCCCTTTATTCATACTGTGATGACGAAGATGAATACACAGTTGCGGAAATGAATCTCTTGCGAAAACAAATAAGGGACAAATCAAACATATTTGCGTGCCTAATTCCAAGTAAGTTTTAAACACACAAAAATTGTTGCAATAAATAAAATTTCGATTTTCAGATTTGCCGGCTGTTTAAGGCTAAGCAAGGCAGCCTTTAAATATGTTTTAGATAAAATAACTCCAAAATTATCTGAAGCAAAAAGACCATCGTTAGTTCCAAATGTTCTAAAGCTAGCGGCAACTATGCGCATACTTGCAGAGGGCAGTTATCAAAAGGGGGCTAGGAACGACTATAATGTAGGTCTCTCACAGTCTTCAGTTAGCAAAGTTTTTAAGGAGTGTGTTTATTCCAACGTCTTGTTGTGGCTGTAATTTTATTGGCCTGAGTTTTCAACCGAAAACGTCTTCTTTACCCTTTAAAGATGAATATTGGAGTCTTCAAATAAAATGTAGATACTTTTTCAATTTTAATTCTTTAGTTTTTATTATTTCTATTTTTTTAATTATGCAGAGTGAGCCGACGATGACTTTACATTGCAAAGTTGGTAATTATAATAAAAATACAATGGCGCCAAACATAGGGTCAGAGTCCATAGAAAACCCTTATTCTTGTTCGAAAATAACAACAGCGCCCTTAGACGTCAGATATCCAACAGATTTAGGCAGCACTTGTACCCAGAGATGGGAAATCGCACTTTGAATATGAACATTCCGGCCGCCTTGCAGTTCTGCAACAAAGAGTACCTAGTTCCATATTGCTGCGAAAAATAAAAAATAAAAAAAAACTAGTAAACTTAAACTTGGATACTAATTCAATTCTTATAAATTCACAAACGAAATATATATTTCAAAACCAAACATCACTAAAAAACTAAATTTAAATTAGCTGTACATAAATTCCAATCCAAAAAAAAAAAACAGGTACCAGCCGTTTAAAAAAAAAATCCAAATGTAAGAACACTATAAGAAATAAAAACTTTTCTTAATGAAAGTTCCATAATTCAAGAAAAAATCAATATATATTTCTTACAAGATTCAATCATTATGCCGAATACATCCCAGATATAATATACCCAAAAATTGTAAACTGGGCTAAAGGTCTTCCAAATGAACCACCAAATACGCCATTGCGTATGATTTTGGTGTAAACCTCACACCCAAGCTTTATATGCACTGCTGCCGCCGCGTAGAACTGAGTATCCGCTAATTGCAAGCCCGGAAACTCCCCAACGATCGCCGAATTGATTGACTTTAAAGGAGTCACGATCTTGTATTTTTCCCTCACCTCGGCATATACCTCAACCGTCTCGCTATTTCCGTGACTACCATGAATCACCAACAGACATTTATCAGATCGACCAACACGAACTGTTTTAGCCCCAATTCGCCGCACTAAATCAGCTGATATAAAAGAACGCTCCGATCCAGGATCAATAAGTGCACGTTCTAACACATATCGACCATTCGAAACAATGTTGATAACAGCAGTGGGTTTCAAAATTGTGTGCTCGTTGATCCGGTGGGTTGTAAGTGAAAGCTGGTTCCCTATTGATGAACGGAAACCCTTTCTTCTTTGCGATACTGGCTTCCTTTCAGTCGATTTAAACGGTACGAGAGCCTCAGACGAACTTGGTCTTTCACTCACTTGATTAATGGACCAACTAGGTCCCCTGGTCGTGCCTCGGGAGCAGCGAGATTCCTTATTCTTCCTGCGGGGTGACGGGCTACTTCTTTGCTGACTACGTTTCACCATCTTGGTTTTCCACGGGACTGACGAACTAGGTCTTTTACCCGGTTTGTGCAGAAGAGTGTGATGCATATCACCGCACCGTTTGCACCTCCCTATGCTTTCACAAGTACGCCACATATGATCATGACTTAAACATGAAGCACAATACTTGTAGATAGAAACTAACTTCATCCGTTCATAATAATCCACTTGGAGAAACTTCCTGCAAAATCTTAAAGGGTGATCTTTTAGGCAAACACGGCAAATCATTTTATTGGTGGTACGACGACCTTCGGCATACTTTGTGGACGATACCATGTTATTATGACCCCTACAGAAATAAAGAAAAATGAAACAAATAAAATAAACTAATATGTTGGAAGAACTACTAGCTTTACAACTGGTCTAGTAACGGTTCCCCGCGTTGTTCTTAACTCCACAACTCTTACATGGCCGTCTTTACCTACATGTAATTTTACAACGCGACCTAAACGCCATTCGTTTGTCGGTACATTGTCTTCCCTGATAACAACCATGTCTCCCACCCTCAAGTCTGTCTGCACACGTTTCCATTTATTTCGCTTCTGCAAATCCTTTAAATACTCATCTTTCCATCTCACACACATTCGTTGGTTCAATGCTTTAACTCTTTGCCAGCGGTTTATTATAGATAAGGGCGACTCCTCAATCTCGATTTCAGGAGGTGCTAATAGTGGACCCCCAGTAAGAAAATGCCCTGGTGTTAAGCAGTCTAAACTCTCGACGTTATCGCTCAGTGGGCACAGAGGTCTCGAATTTAAACAAGACTCTATCCGAGCAAGAAGCGTACAGAATTCTTCGAAAGTGTACTTTAACCCACTGGCAACTCTTCTAAAATGGTGCTTAAAACTTTTAACTCCTGCCTCCCATAAACCCCCCATATGAGGAGCACTTGCAGGATTAAAATGCCAGATAATCCCCCGTGGGGCATAAAGTACATTCACCTCGGAACCGGAATCACACAGAAACTTACGAAATTCTGTCCTCAACACTTTCGATGCTCCCACAAAATTTGTACCATTATCCGAATACATATCCTTTGGACACCCGCGTCGAGCTATAAATCTTGCAAAAGCTGCCAAAAATGCGGGCGTGGACAAACAGCTGACTGCTTCCAAGTGAATTGCTTTCGTCGCGAAACATACGAAAACACAAACATATCCTTTCGTTATTAAACAGGCTCGGCCGGTAAAATTACGAATATCGAATGGACCAGTAAAGTCCACGCCAGTCGTTGCAAAAGGTCGAGAAAGAACTGTTCGAGGTGTGGGAAGTGCCGCCATGATTTGACTCTGTGTCGTTCGTTTTTGTATGACACACGTTTTGCAGCGTCCTATTGTCGTTTTAATAAGATTCTTGGCACGGGGAATGAAAAATTCTGTTCTTAAAACCCTCAACATTAACTGATTGCCCCCATGTAATGTAGTTTCGTGAATAAATTTCACAAATAATTTAGCTAAATGACAGCCTGAAGGCAATAATATGGGAAATTTTTCATTATACGCCAAATCTTCTGCGTTTGCCAAACGGCCTCCTACCCGCATCAACCCTACGGTATCCAGAAAAGGATTCAAGTTCAATAGTTTGCTATTTCCTATCGCTGCCCCATTCGAAAGTTTGTGGTATTCATTAGCAAAATAAACTTTTTGAGCTACAACAATTAATCTGTTTCTCACGGCTGTCATTTCCTGTGATGAGATTTCTAATGAGACATATGAATTATTACCAATCCCACGAATTTTGTTAATTCCTCTAATCACATAAGCCAAAACTCTAAGAGCCCTAGAATAAGATGAAAATTTTTCTAATAGATCGGTATAGGATTCAAAATAAGAGTAAAAAACCTTATGTCCTCTCTCCTCTTCCCTGGTACCAAAATCACTAAAGACAGTAGGCGACCAAGAGCTAACAGGGGAAACAAGCCACGAAGGCCCGTTCCACCACAAACAATTACCAATTAGGACCTGCGCGCGAACACCTCGACTAATCAAATCAGCTGGGTTGTCACTCGAACTCACGTGCCTCCAATACTCCCTCCCCGTTTTGGCGATAATTTTAGAGACACGGTTAGCTACAAATGTAGTCCACGAACTTGGTGGCTTTTGCAGCCATGCTAAAACAATCATTGAATCACACCATGTGAAAAACCTAATCTGATTCTCGTCAAAATTCAAATCCTTTCGAACAGTATCCATTAACTCTGCTAAAAGGAGAGCTCCACAAAGCTCAAGCCGCGGTAACGAGACTGTTTTAAGAGGGGCGACTCTTGATTTGGCCAACAACAAATGTGAATTTATGCCATTTTTTCCCTCCAAACGCACATAAATACAAGCACCATATGCTTTTTCCGAAGCATCACAAAACCCATGCACCTCAAGAGATTTTGAAGGTTCAAACCCGGTCCACCGAGGAATTCGAATATCATTAATTGACGGGTAATCAAGAAGGAATTGTCTCCATTTGTTCCAAGAGTCTTTTGAAATTATCTCATCCCAAGCGGTTTTTTCACTCCAAATTTGTTGCATTAAAATCTTTGCTGTTACTACTTTTGGTCCCAACCATCCAGCGGGATCGAACAGCTTGGCAATAGTCGATAAAACTTCCCGCTTTGTAAAGTTCTCCTTTACTTGAATTGGGGGAGTGACAAAGTAGAATATATCAAGTTTCGCGTTCCATCGCATGCCTAAGGTTTTGGCTACACTTTCATCATTAATCTCCAAAAAGTTTTCGTTCAAAAGATGTCCTTTTGGCAAACCTTGAAGAAGGCGCTCGTCATTTGAGATCCATTTTCTCATAGACAATCCTGCAGAAGACAGAGCTAAAATCAGCTGATCGCGAGCTTTGATAGCCAAAGGTACCTCATGCGCTCCCACCAAAGCATCATCCACATACATCATGTCACGAAGAATTTTTGAAGCCAATGGCCATTTCTCTGCTACGTCTTCGGCTAATTGTAGTAAGGTCCTAATCGCTAAAAACGGTGAACAATTAACGCCAAAAGTAACAGTTTTTAACTCAAAATCAGTTAAATCATCCCGTATACTTCTTCGAAATATAATCCTTTGAAATCTGGTCTCCTCAGGATCAATTAAAATCTGTCGATACATCTTCTCAATATCACCATTAAAAACGTACCGGTAAAACCGCCATCTAATTAACAAAAGCGTCAAATCATTTTGCAAAATTGGACCACAATACAGAATATCGTTCAAACTTAGACCTGATGTACTGCGACTAGACGCATTAAAAACCACCCTTACTTTTGTGGAAGAACTTTCCGGTTTAAAAACAGCATGGTGTGGTAGATAATAATGTCCTTCAAACTTTGCCTCGTCAAATTTAACTTCGGCCATATGATTCAAAATTTCATACTCCGAAAGAACATTATCATAGATAGCTTTTAAATCGGGATTCCTACTTAACGAAATCTCGTTGCGCAAAAATTGTTTTTGTGCTTTATCCCGCGAATGTCCTAATGACCAATGACCCGCATACTGTGGTTTGAACGGTAAAGAGACAACATAACGTCCTTCAGGAGTTCTTTTAACCGTTTTTTTAAAATGATCCTCGCAATATTCATCTTCCGGTGTGCGTCTGGAGTGTTGAGGTGGCTCTTCCAGCGCCCAAAATTTCTCAAGTTGTTTATCCAAATTAACATCAACATGGTACGAAACACTTGTTGTAAAAACCCCCTGGCTCGTACTAGGAAGTGGCCCCATCAAAATCCATCCGAAACATGTTTCCTGAGCCATCAAATTACCTAAAATATTCTTTCTAACACCACTTAGTATGACTTGAGGATAGTTATCGCCCCCAATCAAGATATCCACTTGATTACCTTTTGCGAAATTGGGATCTGCAAGCTTCATATCTGCCCCTGTAATCTTAGAGGTATCAATGGAATTTACTGGTAACCTCCCTGTTAGTTTCGGCAAAACTAGAGCGTGTACTTTTAATTCGAAAGAGGGGTTTTGGGGAGAGCCTAAAACAAACCAACATTGCTTATGAACGAATCCCGCTGACGCCCCGTTTAATCCAGACACCGTGGCCCTAGTGCTTGTAATGGGCAAATCAAGTTTTCTCTGCAGCCTTTCCGATATGAAAGTGGCTTGAGAACCTGAGTCTATAAGTGCCCTTGCCGTAAATACTTCGCCTCTGACTATGATATTCACAATTGCTGTCCCCAATAGAACCTGCTGCTCTGCGACTGCGAAACAATTTTGAACACTTGCACTTTGAGTGTCAGACTGACTGGTACATGGGCGTTCTTTATCATTTGTACCCGAAATAGATCCAGAAATATCGCGATGTAATAGGGAATTATGCTTAAGATGGCATGTTGAGCAACTAAATTTACTACTACAACTATCTAACTTATGTCCCTCACTTAAACAATTAATACAAAGGTTGTGCCTTTTTACCACTAAAAATCTTTCCCCGGGATTCAAATCCACAAATTTTGGACAAAATCTCAACATGTGATCTTTAGAACACAAAAAACAAGACCTCTTCAAGATCTCGGCCCGAAAGGTCCTTACTTTTCCCTGATTTGATGTACCAGCCTTATTTGCTGTTTTATACTCAGTATTCCCTTGTAATCTCCCTCCGACAACACGACTAGGTTCTCTAAAATCAGATTTCGCCCCTATGAATTGACTAGAATTCCTAATATCAAATACTGTCTCAAGCGATTGAAACCGAGCTGTCAAAAAATTATCCAACTCCTTCCACCTTGGAATCTCTTTTTTATTTTCTACGCTTTGTTCCCACAATGATAGGGTCAACACTGGTAAGTTAATGGAGCACAAATACACAAAAATTGGATCCCATGTAGAAATATCTATTTCGTGCAGATTTAATACCGATATGCAATTATTTATATCCCTTTGCAATCTTTTTATATCCTTAGCGGATTCCATTCTGATGGGTATAAGATTAAATAAAATTTTCAATTGACTGTTCACTAGAATTCTTCTGTTTTCATACGCCTCAATCAGATTAGCCCAGGCACCTTGAAATCCTTGGTTAGTCAAGGGCGAATCCTTGACAATTTCTAATGCCTCACCACTTGTGAATTGTCGCAAATAAAACAATTTTTCAACACCCGACAAGTCCTCACAATTTATATAAACAGCTGTGAACATGTCACGAAACGATGGCCAGGAACGATAGTCACCCTTAAAATTTTCCATTGTGCAAGGTGGCAACCTCATATGATGGCCGGAAACACGATTTGATCCCATAGTTGCTGGTCCACCACCTGCTGACCCACACTCAGTAGAACTAAGAACAGACTTATTTAGAAAACTTTGTGATAGTTCTCCCATTTGCGCAGCAACTGTTATGTATGCTAACCTACATTCCTTATATAGACGTTTTGCTTGCTCACATTCGTCACCTGAATCCGTAATAGTCTGACCAGTATAGAACGCCTCATACGCTTGCTTGACTTTGTCCCACAAAGCCTTAAATTCCTCCTTTTGAAGGTCAATGGCCAATAAGCTTCGATTCTCCTGCGGCAATCCAATAAAATCATTCTCAAATTCGAGAAATAAGGAAGCCAATTTCTCAAATTTAATTAATGTTTCTGACTTCATTTTATAAATTTAATTCCCTGCCGTAATTACCCTAAATTAATATGAGTAAATTTGCAATCCACTTACCAAATTACTTGAAGACGAATTTTTACTTCGGGCCTCGATCTTGTCGTCGTGTTCAACTGCACTGTCCTGTTTCATACCATCAAACGGCACATCACAATTGAGGGACAGTTGGCTAATCTTCTATTAAAAATTTGTTTGTTTTTTTTAATTCTAAATCATGACCATAATTTTGCCATTTTTTCAATAAAATCTTTGAAGCACTTAATGGTGGTAGCGAAGAGATTAATAATATTTTTAATGTACACATCTGTTAAACTTTTAACGAAACCTTTTTCTTAAGTATGGCAAATCCTTCCGCTTACAAGTGTTTTTATTTTTATTAACATATATAATTTTTAATAAAATTATGGCATATATGACGTTAGCCTACGATTCATTAAGGCCTGCCATATTTGTCACAAACAGGGATGTAAATAAAACATCAATACGTGATTTGATACTATTTTTTTGTTTTTGTGTTACGTTGTCTGCCAGTACGATTTGTTTGGGAAGCTTCTTTTAATTTCGTATTATTATTTTTGTTTTATTTTTTATCAGATAGTGACAATTTTATAATAAAACTTTTTGCACCATTTATAGCTAACATTATTTTAAACTTTATTAAGAAATCTTTTGTGTTTATTTATACTTTCCCAGTTTTTGAACTTTATGTTTCAAGCACTTCAAATGAAGCAAGTACTAATTATCATATATTTGAATAAACAGTTTATAATTATATATTATTTGTAAACCTTTTTGGCTACTAGTGAAGACCCAACACAACACCAGGAGCTTATTTGGAGATCAAGCAGTGCGACCAAAAATCCCAGGCGTAGAAAACGAATATACGAAGTAACAACTTTAATTTTTGTTGTTGTATTGGTAGCAAGGGTCCAGAAAAAAAGATTGACGACAAATTTTCTTCACTAACACTGATAAAATTTTTATTAGTTTTCACTGTTTTATAACACTTTTCAATAATATTTCTACACACATGATCTTCAGAAACTATATTTTAAGATTCGCAAAAAATTTTTATAATTAAATTGTATATTCTAGTTTTAATTTGTAAAAAAAAATTCGTGCTTTAAAAATTTTTCGACCACGAACAATAACAACCGCCATTTGCATCTACTTTTGTTTTTGTTCTTAAAATGTCAGAGTTGTGAAATTAACAACAGGGTGTCACGTAAAAATTTACTAACATAATATCGGTAAGGCAGTGTTAACGCTGATATAAATTCCCAATGGCAAGATCCACATATCATAACATAAAAATGTATGTTCAAATAAAATAATGAAATAATGTAATAAACTATGACATCAAGCAGCAAAAAAGTACCATTGTTCTACTTCTTCAATTGCTTTTGACAGACTTTTTATCCCATTTTACCATTGTAATAAACAAACAAATAATCGAAATTCAAGTACTTCACCTTTTCCTTTATACAAACTTAAGGTTCTCCTATCCGGCTCGATTGGACCAAATGTTTATTCCAACGTCTTGTTGTGGCTGTAATTTTATTGGCCTGAGTTTTCAACCGAAAACGTCTTCTTTACCCTTTAAAGATGAATATTGGAGTCTTCAAATAAAATGTAGATACTTTTTCAATTTTAATTCTTTAGTTTTTATTATTTCTATTTTTTTAATTATGCAGAGTGAGCCGACGATGACTTTACATTGCAAAGTTGGTAATTATAATAAAAATACAATGGCGCCAAACATAGGGTCAGAGTCCATAGAAAACCCTTATTCTTGTTCGAAAATAACAACAGCGCCCTTAGACGTCAGATATCCAACAGATTTAGGCAGCACTTGTACCCAGAGATGGGAAATCGCACTTTGAATATGAACAGAGTGTATCAATGCTATGCACAGTGAACTTTGTGACAGTTGGATTTCTTTTCATATGACTGAATATGAAAAATCAGAAATAAAAGAACACCTTTACAAAAAAACTGGCTTTCCAGGTGTCATAGGATGCATCGATGGCACTCATGTAAAAATATTAGCGCCTAGAATTGAGGTACGATTTAAATATTACAATAGAAAAGGGTTTTCTAGTCTCAATGTAACCTTGGTAACATAAATTCTCTTATTAAATTTTTTATGCCTACTTAAATATGTTTCATAAATTTCTTGCAGGTATGCGACCATAGATTGAAAATTAGGTACATATCATCTCATCATCCCGGATCGGCTCATGATTCACAGGTATGGACTGCTAGTGAATTAAAGCAGTTATTGAGGAATTCGTATAACGTATAAGGGGATTAAAAGTAACCAATAAAATGATTTTTAACAAAATTCATGAACACTTCTTTAGGCGATGCCGGTTATCCACTCGAACCGTTTTTGATCACTCCGTTTAGATCAGCACGCGAGGGTAGTTCTGAAAGTAGATTTAATCATATCCACTCACAAACTAGGAATCCCGTTGAACGTACAATTAGTGTACTTAAAAATAGGTTTCGGAGCATACTGGGTGCAAGGCAGTTACATTACTCACCAAAAACTGCAGGGAAAATCACAGATGTTTGTGCTGCCTTGCACAATATTTGTCTTGATTTCAAAATGCAATTGCCTGAAATTAACACTAAAGATGACACAAATGAAAATTGGAGTATTGAGACAAACGATGACCAGATAGCTTCAAGTATAAGAGTTAAAATAATGCAATCGATGAATTGTTAACTATTTAGAATTATAAAAATATACATATGTAGTTAAGTTTTTATTAAAATAAAGACATTTTATTTCATTGGGTTAAATATAAGGCACAAAACATAAAATCACAATTCATTTTTGTATTCAACTGGTAAAAATAGTTTTTGAAAGTTTAAAATTCAGTTATTTAACCCATTTCAAAATTCTTCGACTTAAATTATCCCTTAAATAATATTGGATCAAACAAGTTAAAGAAAAAAATCAATTCACATTTAATGTTTGTACTAATCTAGTTTTTAAAATACTTCAGTTTAATTCCATCCATGCTTAAATTCTTCGATTTCAATTCGACGCTTTTGAGTTTCTATTTCATCCACTCTAAGCTTCAGCAATAGTCTTCTCTGATTTTCCTTATTTTTAAATTCTTTTTTATAAATTTCAAATTTCTCCTTCTTTATTTTTATTTCGCTTTTATAACGAATTCACGAGTCTCCTCGTGAATTCTGTACTGCTTGCGACTATATCTTTCAACTTCTCTTAAAGCCTCCTTTACCTTATTATATAAGTCCGTCTGAACTTTCGGCTGCTGCTCAATTAAATTATTCTTGTCAGGAATATTTTTGACAGCTTTTCCTCTGAAACTACTTGATGAACTTGGCGTTTCTATCTCCTCAATATTAATCATATCCATATCAGGAAAGCATTCGGTTTCGTTAGCAGAATTTCTGTTAAGACCTATTTCCTCTCCATCAGGATTTATTATGCTATTTAGTTGCAACACAGCAGAGGCAGCTTCCTTTGTAGCCGTCAATGTATATTGCTTATTTATTCCGCCTCCTGTAGCCCGACACTAAGTCTTATTGTGTAAAAGTTTCTTTTTCAAATTGCATTTGTAATCTGCCCAAACTTTTATCCATTCGGGTCCCGTGCTTGTATGCGGCCCAAGGAGTTGAGTTTTGCAGCAATTTCACCCCATTCTCCTTTAGTGTCAATTTTGTGTAGGCTGTTGTGATAGAATTGCTCCAATTCTGGTTTTTTCTCAAGCAGCTCTACCATCTTCTCAAACTGCTGGGCAGTCGGGATTTTTATTCTGCAAATATTTTTAGAGTATCAATAAAAACATAATTTACTAAATTTTATTAGTAATAACTTACAATTTTGAAGCCTTCATTTTTAGTTTTAATAATAATTTGAATAGAAATCACTCTCACTTGAAATAAAAAGCTCGAGAATTTTCTTAAGTTTTGACAGTCGAAATCGACGCTCGTGGTACCACAATTTGTAATAGATTTATTAAAATTGTTGTATTTTTGTGGCTATCGCCAAACGTAGTACCATAATTTAAAATCGACTATTTGAAAACTCGAAAACGAGAACCGTAATAAAGATGATTGATGATTGTACCATACGTACTTAATGCATGCTGCGAATCAACATTCATTCATTCGAACATATGCATTGGTTTATTAAATTAAAAAATTAAATTATTTTTTCTAAACATGATCAATATTTTTAATTGTTTTATTAAGTTTTATTGAAGTTGAATATACAAAAATGAATTTTTTAACAACAAATTATGAATCTAATGCGTATAATTGTATTAAAATTATTATTATTATTAATAACTTTTACCAGTGATTACAACAGTTTTAAGGATATAATAACTAAATAAATAAATATAAATGCAAGTAACGTTTAACCCTCCGATGTTCATATAGGTCTGGCGAGACCCATTCGACCTTTAAATGTCTGTAGTTTTTTTTTTAAAAATAGCTGGGGCTTCTTAGTCCATGACTTCCTAAAATATAGTGTGATTTACACACAAGTCGTCATGAAATTAATGGAAAAATATATGGACAGCGGTAGGACTGTTTATGCTGACAACTTTTTTTCAACATATAACTTGGCGGAAATGTTGATGGATCGTAGAGTGAATTTTGTAGGTACCTTAAGAAAGAATAAGATCTTTTTCCGCCTGAATTGCTTGATCCAAAACGCGATGTCAAAAGCACTATATTTTGTTACCACAATAATGACATCGCTCTGTGCTCCTATATGGCAAAGCCAAAAAAGGCAGTAATCATGCTATCACTGTCCATTACCGTCAAAACACCGATCCATTGAAGGAATTCAAGCCAGACCAAATTTTGGACTACAATAAATTTAAAGCAGGCGTAGATACAATGGATCAGATTTTGACTGGGTATTCGTGCAAGCGCTCGAACAATCGTTGGCTACTGTCACGACAGCTAGTTATTCCACATATGAAGGAACGGGCGACTAACCCATTAGTATGGAGGTTTGCTCTCATAAGGCGAGCAATAAATCTATTCTATTCTATTATTGATGTGAATACAATTTAAATACGCACTTACATATGTATTTCTGTATAAAGTGATGTGTATGTATGTTTTCATATGCATATGTACACTAATTTATAATTAAATATTTCATTATTTTTAGGTACCGGACTCTTTGCCGTCGACATCAGACGCAGCACAGAAACAAACATATGCTCAAGTAGCCTCAACACGTTCATCGTGCTATCTTTGCGCTTCTTCTTCTTCGAAAAAGCGACGTAAAACTCGTTATAACTTCAGCAAATGTACTCGTCCAATATGTCTCAATGAACATTCCATGCAATTACATAATTGCAAACCCAATTGCTCTTTGTAATGCATATTAAAGCTCTTAAATAAATAAATAAATAAAATTATTTGTAAAACTTTATTTCTAACATTATTTTTATGGGTCTGGCCAGAACCTTATGATGCACTTAACGTATCATAAGTCACCGAACATTGGAGGGTTAAAGCTCTATGCTTTAGCGGAGAGAAACGACTTGGTTTGTTTGCTGTCTGTTTAACTCTACATTTTTTATTTTCAAAAACCTTCAACTAAGTACAAAATATAATTAATTTACTTTATTCGTGCTTGATTCCTTTAAATATAAATATTTCATGATATTCTCATGAAATATTTATTATTTTAAACTAAACTAAAAAATGAAATGTGGTAAAAGCATATCCATATGGTCTTTCCACTACTGCTCAAATAGTTATCAAGAATTTACAAAGTAAGTATTTTGCAAACTTCAGAATGCTGCAACAATACTAAGGTATCTTATTACATCTGGGAAACAAATACAAAATATGTGTTTTATGAATTAAAATATCATAAAAGCATTTTACAAGAAAAAGGAAACTTTATAATAGTTTTAAGGGAATAAGCTTATTACGCTATTTCTCCCCTCCTCAAGAACATTCGCGTCCTCGCAAGTACCTTGGTTATTTGCAACATAATTCCTTCTGCAATATTGAAAAACTATCAGTAAAATTAATACAATTGTAATAAGTACCAAATATACATAAGTAATATTATTTCCAGTTTTCATTTTATGCAAGCTTAATTTTACTTCATTTAAATTGGTACTAGGTAACTGTATCAATGTTTTATTGACAATGTCGTTAACATATGGTACATACAAAATATTTCTGTTATCATTGAAAGATTCAAAAATAATTTCGTTAAGAGTAATTTTACAGTTTGAAAAGAAAATAAGATTATGGTTTTTAATTTTAAGTTCTAAATCAATACAAGTTTGCTTAATAACTATTTCATCAACATTTTTTGTCACAATAAAGCTAGGTTCAACAAAGTTTATTTCTTTTCTATTATCTATTACAAATTCACGTTCAGTTTCGTTTTTATTAAGTAGATTTCTAATACACTATTTCCTAAATATTTAATTTTCGAGCCTCTTATTTCATAAATCAAATTGTTAATGCTTGTAAGTTTTCTATTTGTATCAAAATTTAATTCAGTATGATTGACAGGCGTAGGAAAGGGTATTATTTTTAAAATAGGATAGGTTTTTATTTTAGTAGGAAGTTTTAATATATTCAAATTGATTTGTATTAGGTTCAGAAATTTTATCTGCGTCTATTAGTTTAGGATTCAGAATTCCCTGCTTACTAAGAACTAGTCCTAATTGAATTTCTTTCAAATGTTCAGAATAACTTTTTACGTTATCTGAAAAGCTGTCTGATAAGACCTTTTTAACTATTTGGTTTTGAAGTACATTCGTGGCGTTTTAAAGGTCTCGAATAAATTGTGTTTCGTTGTTTATGTGGCATAAAATATTGTTAATGTCGTCTTGCGTCAATGTGCTATCTTCTATTGTCTTTAATCTATTCTGAATTTCATGTCTGTCCTCATCATTAAGAGTTCCAAACAAAAATTTAATCCCGCTGCCTGTTGCATTAAAAAGTCCGGGTCTGTGTCTAATGTTAAACAATTTCCTTTCAGCGTCAGCTATTTTTAGATATCTTCTAGTCATGGTTGTCTATAAAAATGGGTTTTCTTTAAATTGTTTTTGTAATAATTCATACGCCAAATGAATTTCTGTTTTGTTAATTTTTAATACGAGTTCATTATACTCAACGGACAAATCTGTTGTTCCTTTCTGTATCATTACGTAACCCCGGTCACTGCTTATCTCCTGAATTTGTATCGTCTGAGTGGTTACTGTCATCATCAGTAAAAGGGATATCATGATTGTCTGTATCAACTTGTATATTTTCATTCCTAAAGGAGAATCGTTATGAGAGTATTTTTTTCTTTTAATCTTACGATATAATGGTCATCACTTTCCCTACGCAACACCTGCGCTTTCTTGAATATGTTTGATTTTTTATTTAATCGTTTTCGCGAATTTTCAGCATTAAAAACCGTGTATCAACCTCATAATTTTTTCCTATTTCTATTAGTATTATATATTTTCCTTTCCTTTATAGCCTGAGCATCTTTTTTTGGATGTTGTTTGTTGAAAAAAATATTGTAAGGAGTTTCCCGAGTCGTTGAGTGTAATATTATGTGATTATTAGTAAAGACTGTTTGTTCAATCGCTATTTGCTTTAATTCCTGATCATTGCCTGTATTAATAATTCTTAACTTCTCATTCAATGTTTTATGAAGTCTTTCAATATCTGCCATTCCTGTTTTTCCTGTAGTTATTTCGAGCTCTATGTTTAAAGTCTTATACCATTCAAGTAAACAAATATTAACCAGCCCTGCATCTTGATCAGTTTTAATTACCCTTGAGGGACCCATAGTGTTGAATATTTTCAATAATGCTCGTTTTGCTTCAATCCAATTAGTGTGCTTTAGATTTTCTACCATAGCATATTTAGAGAAAATATCTATCCAGGTGAGATATGAAGAGTTGTCCCACTTCCAAATATCAATAATATATTTATCTCTAATATAATATGAAGGAATTTACATTCATTACATAAGTTGCAATCAATTATTATATTTGATATTTCCGTCACATAATTAGGATAGTAGTATTTTGATTAAATTCCGCTCCTATTTTTTTCTATTCCTTGGTGTAAACCTTTTAAATGTATTGTTAAAATAATTTCTTTGAATTTTTCATAAGATGTTATATCTTCTAGCAATTTTGTAGCCCTTAAAATGCAATTTTTCTTTTTTTGTCTTACAATATTTGCATAGACAGACTGAAATATAATAAAATCCTTATCATTTTAAAAATATATTGCAGCTGTAACACCAGCTAGCTTGTTCAAAATAAAGTTATGCTTCATATCCACATAGGTAACAATAGTTCTAGTTTTTCTAAACATTAGTTTTAGGGTTTCTCTTTGTTCGGATGCTCTCCTAAATTAAAACTGTCTCCGGAAAACATTTAACGGTCTCTCCGAAATAAATATATAGCTTGAATCGTCCTAGTCTGCAGAGTGTATTGTTGCTTGGTCTGAAGCTATACTGTTCATATGGCATTCGTTATTATTCATTCGTGATAGTGCACCAGCCACACGATTTTCTTTTCCGGGAATGTATTTTACATCAAAATCATACTCATTTAGTCTTATCTTCCACCGCTGTAACTTGCAGTTAGGTTCCTTCAAATTATGTAGCCATTGCAAAGGTTTGTGGTCACTGTTGATCAATAAGACAAAAGACAATAACAACTCAAAAATGTTCTATACAAAAACACAGCAAACATTCAGTAACTATTTTTATTTTTTCTTTCATTTTTCCCAATGGGATCCCTTATGTAGAAAAATGAAAGAAAAAATAAAAATAGTTACTGAATGTTTGCTGTGTTTTTGTATAGAACATTTTTGAGTTGTCATTGTCTTTTGTCTTATTGATTCAATGGGGTTCTCATTTAATCAATTTGGCTTTTGATATGAGACTTTCTAGTTTTCTGTACAAAATTTGGGTAAAATCCACTGATGAGCTATTTGAGCAGTAGTGAAATGGCCATATGGATATGCTTTCCCCGCAGTAATACATTTCAGTTTGTAGTTTAGTTTAAAATAATAAATATTTCATGAGAATATCATGAAATATTTATATTTGAAGGAATAAAGCACGAATAAAGTAAATTAATTAAATACAATTACTACACTTAATTTCTATAAATTGTCATAACCCATTAATCTCATAATTGTTCGTGAAAATTCGTGAACATAAAATTCTAATTTTTTTTTCAAATTTCTCATTAAATATATCTTGTTTAGTATTTAATATTATTTTTCCCGCAACAGTGATTATTGTTATTGGTTTAACTATTTTGATATGATTTTTCAATATTCCAGGTCTAATAAAACTTAGATAAGATCCTGTGTCTATCAAAAACTTATACAATACATTATCTATTTTAAATTTTATTTTTAGTAATACCCCGAGGCCCTTGCATGAAAATTTGTGGGTTCAGCTTCCATAGGTACCGTAGCTCCATAACGCCTAATTCTTGACTGAGTTGAGTCATATTCCCTCTGCCTTTTTGGGTTGCGATAATCATAGTTACAGTGAGGAGATTTTGAATTATTTTGTGAGTGAGTAAAATTATTCTGCGGATGATTGAATAATTGCGTGTTTGAATTGTGGGTATTAGCATTTTGTTTTAGGGTAAAATTTTGTCTATAATTTCCTGAAGGATTGTTGTTTTCTAAAAATTTTCCATCATAAGGATTTGTTTTAAACTGCCCTATTTGTCGAAAGTTTAAATCAATTGGAGGATATATATTTGGTTGAGAAGTATTGACAATATCACAATATCTTTTTTTAAAATATGACCTTTGAGATGCGGATTCTAATTCACCGTTCATCTTGATTGCTGCTTTTAGATCAGTAGCTAAATTTGCATTTATTAGTGCTGTTAAGTGATATGGTAGCTCTTTTTTTAATTGTTTTAAGCATGCTTGATTTAATTCTGTATTCAAAAAATTTCTAGTTTATCTTCTGTCTTTAATTTAAAGGCATCTTTAATTCGACATACTTCACTGTTTAAACTAGTGCAAAACTGTTTTACATTTTGCCTAAATCTAATATTATTTATTTCTAATATAAGCCTAGTTACAGGCGTTTCCTCACCAAACTTTTCTATTAGTAGCCGCTTCAAAAAATCCAATCTTATGGCTGTTCACGTCTCAAGATGTTTAAAGCTGGTCCTCTTAGTGTTGTAGGTAGGACTGCTGACACATGGTCCACAAAACGTGCTAGATAATTCTTGTCACCATCAAGCGGCTGTAACAGTTTAATATTTTGTAGAAATAGATCTCTTCTGTCCTTTGCTGCTTCTATTTTTGCCTCTTCTTTGTTTTACCTGAAGTTTTTAATTTTTTCTGTCAAATGTTACACTTCGGTCATATGGAATTTATTTTTATAATTCACTTTTACACTTTTTTATTCACATTGGTAGTTTTATTTGCTGATTTACTTTATGTAGTTGTAATGCACTACTTTATTTATTATAGTTTTTTCTTATTGTTTAATTGATTATAGTATTAAATAAGTGGTTCTTTAATTTTTTCATAAACGAAAAAAAAGCCGACTGCGCCAGTATTGCAAATATTGCAAAATTCATTATGCTGCAACAGCACTAAGGTATCTTATTACGTCTGGGAAACAAATACAAAATATTTGTTTTAAAGAAAAAGGAAACTTTATAATAGTTTTATGGGAATAAGCTTGATAATTTAAAATCAATTAAAAAATATTTTTATGTTAAGTTTGTTTAAAAAAAAACTTTTGAATCCATATCATTTTTAATAAATACGGCCGAAAATAATAAAAATTCAATTTAAAAATAAAGTTTAATATTTAAATATTTTTAGCAAAAATAAAAACAATTTTTTCATTACCATTAAAATGTCATTGACGTTAGTTGAAATAATGAAAAAGGAAAAAAAAAAAATACAGCAATATCATGCTAGTAATTTTATTTTAATTTTAATTGTTTTAATAATGGTAATGGAATTGAATTACAACTGGAAAAAAGAATTGTTTTTATGAAAAATAAAATTATAATAGCGAAACCTTAAAAAGAACTATGCATAAAAAATAAACCTTAACCCCTTCGTTGATCGATATACATTCGAAAATTTTAATAATTTATTAAATTTAAATGAGATAGGAATAAAACTTGATGTCTGATATCTAAATTTAACTTAAACCCCAGCTAGCAAATCTGATTACTTACTCGAAAACAAAATTATATTCTTATAATGCCTAGGGTTAAAACGTACACATTTTCCAGATTTTTGTGATAAAAATGACACTTTTCAATTTCGAATACATTTTACTCTCTATTTTTTTAATTCAGAAAAGAGGTTTTTTTTTATTACATGTTAGAAATTTTGAATGTACAAATAACATAAGTGCATAAATATAAAAATTGCGTTATTTAATATGTACATACAGTGCTGTTCCTACGCTAAGCAACTCACACTGCATTTAAGGAAACTGTTATTTTACTCTCAAATAAGAAGACCTTACGAACTCATTATAATATTTATTTATGACTTATATGATAACAAAGAAGTTTATAAAAAAACAACAACAAAAACCTTTTTTGATATTTCAATAACAAACAAAAACAAAACTTACTCTATGAGAGGCTGTGCCTACGCTAAGCAACAAATTTTCTTATTCTCTTTTCCTTAAATATAACGGTTCTTTTTGTGATGGATTTGAGTTCATTAATTGCAAATTACTTAAATCAATGCAGTTTAGTCCTACTAAGACTTTATTTGCCTTCAAACTATAAATTTTCAACATGAAGCGCGTTCAATACGATAATAGCTTCAAATCTTCCGCTATATCATTGTGGAAGGCAGGGCAAAATCAATTTGATATAGCTAATCATTTAAAAATTAACAAATCAATGGTTTCACGGTGGATTCAAAATTACAAAACGATAGGCACTGTCGCAAAACCCAATCCAGGCGCACCTCCACGCGACCGCGAAGACAGACAAATTAAAATATTAATAAAAAAAAAACCTTTTATAACTTCAAAAGAGATAGTAAAATCATTAAATTTGAATGTAGATTCCAGCACAGTTAGAAAACATATAATCAAGCTGGGTTTAAAAAGTTATAGGGCTGTCAAAAAACCAATGCTGACAAAAAAACACATGAAAACACGGTAAGTGAATTTTAATTTATTTCAACAACAAATTCAATAGAACTTTTGTAATTTTTAGTTTTGAATTTGCAAAACAACACATTATTTGCCTATCGCAAAGTGGAACAGTGTGCTCTTTAGCGATGAGGTCAAAGTAAACCTCTTCAATTCTGACGGCATGTGCACAGTGCGGCATATGAAAGGAAATCGGCTTGATCCACGCTATTGTAAGCAAACAATGAAACATGGTGGGGAAACATTATGGTGTGGGAATGTTTTTCTGGCAAACGCCTTGGTCCTGTGCACAAAATAAGCGATAAAATGGATCGTTTCGTGTACAAGGACATCTTAGAAACGAAAATGCTCCCATATGCAGAGTGGAATATGCCACTTCGATGGGTGTTTCAACATGATAACGATCCGAAACACACATCGAAGTTGGTCAAGGAATGGTGTCAGACGAAAACGATTCAAGTGCTTGATTGGCCGGCACAATCACCCGACTTGAATCCTATCGAAAATTTGTTCGCCATTGTGAAACGACGCCTCGGATCGAGTCGATTTACAAATAAAGAAAATTTGTTAAAGGGTTTTAAAACGAATGGAAAAACATCTCCAAAACAACATTACAAAATTTAATTGCATCAATGTCCAAAAAATGTGCTGCAGTTATAAAAAACAAAGGGTCATATACAAAGTATTAATAAGTTGCTTAGCGTAGGCACAGCCTCTCATAGAGTAAGTTTTGTTTTTGTTTGTTATTGAAATATCAAAAAAGGTTTTTGTTGTTGTTTTTTTATAAACTTCTTTGTTATCATATAAGTCATAAATAAATATTATAATGAGTTCGTAAGGTCTTCTTATTTGAGAGTAAAATAACAGTTTCCTTAAACACAGTGTGAGTTGCTTAGCGTAGGAACAGCACTGTATATAAAAGGGATATTTTTCTAGAAGTGTAAATGTTTTCCTTAACTTTTTTTTTATTGAAATTTTTCGGAACTTCTATTTTTATGTACATATGTACATAATATGTAATAAACCTTTTTCACATAATTATTTTAACTTTTTACTAGTTTTTATCAAAAAGGAATTAATTTTATTTAAATAAACATATAATAAAATTACTTAATTGAATTAATTCTATCCTCATAACTCAACGCGCGATTAGAGAAAAATTTATTAATTTTTCATTTGTTTTTATAAAATAAAATTATCATTAACATTCTTCAAAAAAGAAGGAGGTAATACAATTCGGCTGAATGTTGCTTTTTTTATATTTGTGCTTCCAGAACTCAGTCATTTCTAATCCGATTTTGAAAATTATTGGTAATATGATAGATTATGCTTACAGATTGGTCCCGTTTTAAAAACAGTTCTTAATCTTAAAAGTTAAGGGGTGTCCCCATACAACATACATATTTTTTACGTGTATTATGAATTGTAAAGGCACTTCTGTAAAATTTAAAATGACTGCGTCTTACTATAGCCCCAATAACAAAAAGTTAAACAAAAATTAATCTAAAAATTAAAGGGTGCCTCCGAATTGATGTAAATTTACTTATATGGGCCTATCTTTCGAACCGTTATAGACAAACGCTTGCAAATTGGACAGAATGTCGAATGCTATGGTCTTTATATTAACAAGTTTAAATATTAAGAATAATAAATGAAAGGGTGCGCCAATAGTTCATTTAATTTGATGAATATTGCCAAACTTTTTAACAGTTATAGACAGATGCTTGAATTTTACAGCAAGCCTGTATTGGTAAGTCCGCTATAACAACAAGTATAAAATATGGATTTGGAAGTTAAAGGGTGTTCCAATAGTTGATGTAATTTCAAGTGTGTGGCCGTAATTTTGAACCGTTATAGACAGAAAGCTGAAACTTAAAAAGGAACTGTATTTCTAAGTCCGCTATATCAATGAGTTTATAATTTGAATTTAGAAACTAAAGGGTGTTCCCAAAATTAATGAAATTTGTTCTATATGACCGTATTTTTTGAACCGTTGTATACAAACACCTTAATTTTAGACAGAATGGTATTATTTATTATACTAAGAAGTATAAAAATGTTATATTATAAATTAAATAGTTGATATAATCTGATGTATATGGGCAAACTGTTGAACCGTTAAAGACAGACGGTTGAAATTCACACAGAACCTGACTGCTAAATCTACTACTACAGCAAGTATATAATTTGAATTTGGAAGTAAAAGGGTGACCCTAAAGTTGCTGTAATTTGATGTATTGAACAGTTGAACTAGTAAAAAGTTTGGAGATATAAGGGTGTCTCAATAGTTAAAGTAATCAAATTTATGTTGCCATACACTTGTACTGTTACAAGCAGACAGATGAAATCTGTTTTGAAGTCGGTTTTTTCCGCAAGAGTTATTATAATATTATAAATATTGCTAATTTTACATTTAAAGTCATATAAACTAATTAGTAAAGCTAAACAATAATAATTACAGTACGGGTTATTACTACGAAGTTAAAATACTGTTTATTAGTTCTCGCCTCTTTCAGCACACAATTATCTAAAATATCTGTTTCATAAACAGACATATTCAAAATTTGGATTCCAAATACTCATTGTACAACAGATACTTGAGAGTAAAAAACTGATAATTTTCTCACTCTATGCAAAACCATAAACAACTGTATGTGTATATATCCATAGTGTGAGTACGCACACGCGAAATCATACAACATCAACTACACTCATGCGTTCTTTTGTATCTGTTGTAACAGATATGAATATGATATATCTGTTTTTGCCATACTGTTGGATATACTAGTGCAAGTTAGTTTATTGAAATATAAAAACTTAAAATCTATATTATACTTTTTTTAATCGCTAACTTAAAAACTGTTTATAAAAATAAAATTTATTAAATAAACGATTTTTTATAATATAATATTTAAAACTTTTATTTAAAAAAACCAGGGAATTTATCTAAAATTCCCACTATTACTATAAAGTTTATTGCCTTTATACTAATATCATTGTTAGAGATCAGAAACATGCAATTGTTCAACTAATTTCTTTAAATTGCAATAAGTTTTTCTTTAGTAAAATATTTTGTTTACAAAGTTATTATTTCTTACAATAGTTTGTAATCTAAACAGTATAGAGAAACTTTATGATAATTTATGCAGATTAGAACGCTTTGCCCTTAAAATTTACCGATTTATAGACTCCCATGTGCTTTTTTCGGGTTGATGTCTGGATGCTTGTGTTAGTACTCCTGTTTTTTCTTAATATTTTTTCAGAAATTGTTTAAATTAATTAATTTATAATTTAAACGAAAGGTTAGGGCACTGTGATGAAAAAACTAAAACTTTAAGGAAAACCACTTGATAAAAAAACACAACCGTTTCAATTTGAGATTACTTTGCAAGTAATTTTACTTATTCGTGTAGGTATACTGATGCATCAGTAATCAGCATACCCGTTACTTTTAACATTTTCAGCAATCAACAAAAAACTTAAAAGTAAGGTAAGTATTAGGGGTAAGTATTATTATTATTTATTATAAGTATTAGTATTATTTATTTTAGTTTTATTAAATTCATTTTATTATTACTGGCTCAACATTCCGGCCCCATTGAAGGAGCTGAGGTCTTCAATCATCGGGCAGTGGAGCCAATTTACATACTGGGCGTTTAAATACGCCGTTTCTGGTCTTGTCCTCCGCCACCCTGATCTTGCCGTCGTCTCCTTCGTGGACGTTCTTCGTGGATTATCACCATTTGACCGACTTTGAGACTGGGCATCTCCTCGAGCCGCTTGCCCTTTTCCTGAAGTCCCAGGATATAGTCGCGAGACCAAGCCAGCCAGAATGTCTGCTTGAGACCGCAAAGCAGACGCCATCGCTTCCATAATTTCGCCTCTTTGCCTGTCACGTCTTCTGCGGATTCTGGCGGCAGCGAACGCAGACCCTCGCCTATCAGTAGGTGCGCTGGAGTTTGCGCTTCCCCGTCGTTGTGGTCTGTAGAAAGCGGTGCGATTGGCCGACTGTTGAGCACCGCCTCTACTTCTGCAAGCATTGTGCCCATCTCTTCTTGAGTGAGCGATGCGTTTCCTACGGCTTACAGAAGTAGGAACTTCGCCTGCTTCCCACAGCCCTCCGAAGTGTGGCGCCCGAGGTGGTATGAAGCTGAATCTCACCCCTTAAAAGTGAAAATGTTCGTTTCTCTTCTGTGAAAGTATGAACAAATGGTGTTAATCTTTAAATGTTTGATGGCAAGACAAGAGATTTTTGCAATTTCGATATCTCCTCAGAAAAGTAATTTTTCTGGATTGTCTCTACAAGCCGAAAGAATGACCATTTCAATTCGATTGCAGTAGGTCTAGAGCCTCCGTTTTCTCAAAACGTCAACAAACCTAAGTACAAAAGACGTTACTCGTAGTAGCTTTTTGTAAGACGAATATTTTTCTATAAGATACAATAGGCAATTATGTGGATCCTCTACTGCAATAAGTACATTCATTTTTCTTTTTTCCAATAATTCCTGGTTCTCTGTTAACTCAAAGTGTTCGTTAACAAACCAGTTAACTTTCGCTTAGTAAAACGAACGAACGAATCGAATTTTTTAATTCTTCAACATCGCATCCTTTTGAAACAATATCAGCTGGATTTTGCTTGGTGGGAACATGGCGCCACGAAACGTGGTCTGACCATTCTTGAATCTCAGCCACTCGATTTAAAACAAAAGTTGATAGCGAGGATGGATGCGTTTTAATCCATGAATCAGTCCAGAAATTAACACACTCGATTTCAAAGCTCATCATTAACTTAATTCGATTCCACAACTTAGCTAATAGGTGTGCAGCACATAGCTCAAGCCTCGGAAGAGACTTGGTCTTAAGGGGAGCAACTTTAGATTTCGCGGTAAGTAGTCTCGAAACAATTCTGTTACATTCGGAGCTCCGAATATAGATGCAACAACCATATGCTCGAATTGAGGCATCAGCTAATCCGTGAATTTGAATTTTTGCTTTAAAAGTTGTATAAACGAATCTTGGGATTGTTATTGAATCAATTTCCAGTAAATTAGATTTGAAGTATTTAGTCTCATGAGAATTGATTCATCCCAGTCAAGTTTTTTAATCCAAAGTTCTTGTAATAACATCTTGGATTTTGTTACTATAGGGCATAATAGTCCGAGGATCGAATAACCGCGCAGAAACTGACAATATGTTTCTTTTAGTAGCTTTTAATTCTTAAAAATTATTTTCCAAACGAAACTTAAACGAATCGTTCTTCGGAATCCAATGTATGCCAAGAGCTTTTGCTAAATCGAAATCGCTATGTAATAGTTTTCCATTCTGTATTGAACTCATAAATTCACGATGATTTGAAAATCATTTCGTAAGTTTAAATTCAGCTGAACTCAAAATTTCATTAACCTGGTTACGAATTATACTCAGGTCTTGGTAGCTATTAGCACCAGTTAATAAATCATCTAAATAGAAATCACTGCGAACAACTTTTGAACTAATAGGTAAAGTCTCCTTGTACAAATCGCTTAAATGAATCAAACATCTGATCGCTAAAAATGGCGCTGACGCCGTGCCGTATGTAACAGTGTTTAAACGAAACACTTTTAAGGAATCAGATGGACTTTCTCGCCAAGGGACTAATTGAAAATTTCGGTCATTTTCGCCAATTAAAATTTGACGATACATCTTTTCAATATCTGCAGTGATTGCATATTTATTAAATCGAAAACGGATAAATGTAGAATATAATTCTTCCTGAATCGTCGGACCAACCATTAGCAAATTGTTAAGCGATACATGCGAAGAAGTTCTACATGAAACATCAAAAACTACTCCAAGTTTTGTAGTTGTACTCTGAGGTCGCAAAACATATTGATGTGGAATAAAATAGTGAGGAAAATCTGGCATATTATTCAAAAGTGACATATGACCTAAATCGAAATACTCTTTCATAAAGTCATGATACATCTGCCTCATGATGTCATCTTCGGAAAGTCTTCGTTCCAAAGAGAGAAATCGCCTTTTGGCAGTTTCAAAAGATAAACCAAGCGATTTTGTTTCAGATTTGAAAGGCAGTGAGACTTCAAATCGTCCTGACTTTAAATTTGTGCAATAGTGAATTGTAAGAACCACTACATATTCTGCACTTAGAAGATCGACATCTTGCTACTGTATGACCTTTTCTCAAACAATTAATACATGCTAGCATAGATTTTATGAAATCAAATCTTTGGGTTACAGGCTCAGCAGTAAAAGAAGGGCAATTATTTATCATATGCTGATTTCATCGGCAAAACAAGCACTTATCAGCAGATGGTTTTGATTTTGTACAATTAAGTGATGTTTTGTAATTTTTCTTTTTAGAATTTACAGTTTTATTAATATTATTATTACTACTATTATACCTCGGTCTTGAACTAGAAGATTTTTCAGCAGAAATATGCTGGTATCGTTTGTTCAAGGCGGCTTCGCAGTCTGACCAAAAAGGGAGCTTTTCGAAGTCATGCTGTTCTTCCCACTGGATCTACTTTTGACATCACTAAATGTATTAATATGGCATTCGTTATTTTCTTATCGTCACATATTGACAACAGCGAATCGTAAATAGCAGAAACGGTATCAATCATGCTTCGCAAAGCAGAAGCCGAAGGTTTTGTGATCTCTGGCAAATCAAAAAGTTTTGCAATATTATCAAAAAATATTAGGCATTCATTGTCGTAAACCTTTTTTAAGCTGGCTAATGCTTTGGGATAATTTTCTTCGGAAACCTGAAAAGCTTTCACTGTACCTAAAGCTGAATCGGCCAAGCATGATATTGAATGATTAAACTTTTCAATATCTGTCAACGTCGGATCATTGCCGACTAGTTCTCAAATAAGCTCATAAAATTCTTATAATCAGAATATTTTCCATTAAATTTGGAGCGCTTCATATTTGGGAGTCTTGACTGATGTGTCTGTGCACTGAAAGAGATTTCAGGCAAGTTTGGCTGCCTGTTTTTAGCCAGTAGACTCAAAAACATTGATTTTGTTGTCACACAAATGTCCTCAAGCTCAGCTCTATCGTCATTATCGGGATCTAAACTATCAACCTCTGACTGAAGCTTCATTGCTTGATCAATATAAGTTTTGGAAATGTCCAAGCGACATTCTAATTCTATAGGGTTAAAAGATATCGTCTTTTCCCTTATAGATTGCTGAATTCTAACTATATTTTGTACAACCTTTGCTTTCTTTGCCATCAATTTCTCCAAAGTTTCCGATCTAGAAGGAGAATCTAGATGTTTTCTACTAGGCATTGTTTAACTTCTACTTTATTTTATTCCTCAAAACAAATTTTAAATTTACCAAATTAATTTATTGGCCGAATTATATTCCAAGTTAGAAATTAAAAACGTTTTGGACCACAAGAATTATAAAATATTATTCTCTCGTCGGTTACATGGTATTCGGATTCTTTACAGTTTTCAGATCTATTTTTATTTTGCAAAAAATAGTAAATTTTGATCAGTATGTTCAAAAATTTAAAGTAATTTATTTAATTTTTGCCTAAAACCACTTTAAACAGCCTTTGGTATAATAAAAATATTTATCTTACCAAGTAAAATCGTTTATAAGTTAATTTTTCAAGTATTATAAAATATAGTATGATAGTGTGAACACGCTAAGCAAATTTGTTTTGCAAAATTATAAAATAAAAATTATCGAAGTTAGTGTGAACACACAAACAACTTGATATTTTAAAACTATGAAAATAACTTTTTGATGCTAGTGTGAACGCTCCACCTGTTATTAGCTGAGAGTAAATAATAATACAAGTGGTATAGAAACAGTCGGAATGAAACACTGATCTTTATCCCAATTTTCACTAGGCAATTCTTATCGGCTTATCCCTTTTGCTTGTAGGTGAGGGCGACAAGAGGAAAAGAAACGAGTACACAAGCTGATATACTCGTTCAATTCGTTTTGCTTTCTTATTCGTAATTTTTAGCTGATTAAATGTTATATGTTTTTATGCACAAATTGAAATTGGTTGTTGTTTGTTGTTGAACCGCTAAAACAATAAGCTAATAAGCTAAGAATTGTGAAAACGACAAGTTCAAAGAAGAAAGAGTGATAAGTTTATTAATAATAATTGCTTCGTGAAAATTGGAACTTAACAATTTAATAACAACGAATGTTAAAATAAAAGAAAATGTAAATATAGTATTAATTAATTTATTTAAAATAAACACTCGCGAATAATTTCGTGTATTTTTCAAAGCAATAAAAATGATTTTAATAATATTGCAATACCGACGGCAATAATAAAGAGAATAAATTATAAATGTTTTTTTGTATATTAACAAAATTATTAACACTCGCGTTTAATTTTACTTTTAAGGGTGGGTTTCGTTAATATATAACAAATAAATAAATGGTTTCACAATTATTTAAGTGTAAAAAATATATTTTGTGTTCAACTTGCAAAGCGAAATTAATTTTTGAATAATTTAAAAAATCTCTTAAATTTGATTAATTTACAAATTTAAGGTAATAACACAAATATTTTTTACACTTGTTACCTCTTGTTCTGATTCGGAATTACTTCCCCGGATACGCTCGGCTCTGCAGATAATACATCGGCAACGAGGCATCTGGGTGAACTTCTGGATAAGATGATTCCAAGATTTTTGTTGTGTTTTTGTTGTTATGTTTGTTTAAAACTTGCACTGTTTGTCGTGTTTGTTTGTATAAAAACTTGTGTATTTTTATGTTTAATCACTGTTTTCTTATATGTTTTATTTGTGTTTTATGTGTTGTTTTGTTTAAAACAGCTTAGTTTGTGTGATTCTGTTTTGTTTTATTATTTGTTTTGTATGTTTTAAAAACCTGTGACACTGTTTAATGTATGTAATTGTTTTATGTAGTAGTTCGTTTGTGTTCACTGTTCACTGTTTATTTATTAAGTTTTAATTAAATTATAAAACTTAAAAAAAATGAAATAATTTGTCACTTTCTATTTTTGTTTTTTATTTTTCACTCCCTGCTCGGGGCCAAAATGTTTTTCTTAATAGTTTTTAAGAACTTTGAAATTAATAAAATTATAATTTAAATACAAAATTAGGGCACTGCGGTGAAAAAAACGAAAACTTTCAATAAAAACACAACCGTTTGAATTCGATATTACTTTGCAAGTAATTTTATTTATTCGTGTAGGTATACTAATGCATCAGTAATCAGCATACCCGTTACTTTTAACATTTTCAG
This sequence comes from Gymnosoma rotundatum, assembly GCA_916610165.2. Taxonomy (NCBI): domain Eukaryota; kingdom Metazoa; phylum Arthropoda; class Insecta; order Diptera; family Tachinidae; genus Gymnosoma; species Gymnosoma rotundatum. The sequence continues at coordinate 33,957,209 of OU744340.1, forward strand.
CAATCAACAAACTCCAATAAGTGCTAAAGTGGACCTTTGTTTTATGCATATTTTTATGTATATCGAAAGAAGTGTAATGCGACCTTTTAAACTTTTCGCTTGAAGTTTTGTTGCTAGTGTGCTTACTTAAGATTTAAGCTTCTTGAATGTATAACATATAGCTCTAGCTATGAATGTATTATCGAATCAACTTTAACACAATATCATTATGACCATCGTAAGTTTGGGTTGTGTTTCCTTTGTATTTTTATTTATACTCGTGACCTATTCAGACATGAATATTGCACACTTCTCTAAAAGATTATTTGTTGGTGTATTTCTATTTATATTGGGCAAACCCTGAGAAACATTGCTTAACATTAGCTTCTGAGTCAAATTATATTTAAATGAACATATTTCAATTCAATGTTTTAATGCAGTTTTTTTAGTTACTGTGTCATACAAAATTACAAAAAAAAAAAAAATGTAAGTATCTCTCACCTAACGGTTCTTTTAGTACATCAACAAAAATTACTCAAAAATTCATTGGGCAAAACCTAAGAAACTTTTAATATTTGGTATAATAACCATTATTTTTTATTACTGCGGCGCACCGACGTGGCATAGATTTGATAAAATAATTAATTATTTTTGGATCTATGCGTATCTATTCATCCTCCAGACACGAAAATAAATCTTCTCTGTTGAAAAATCGTTTCGATCCAACATTCCTTTTCAATATGGAAAATAAATTTTCGATTGGGTTCAAATCGGGCGATTGGGCCGGCCAATCAAGCACTTGAATCCCTTTCGATTGTATCCAGTCCTTCACCAACTTCGATGAGTGTTTCGGATCGTTAATGTTAAAACACCCATCGAAGTGGCATATTCCACTCGGCATATGGCAACATCTTATTTTCTAAAATGTCCCTATACACAAATATGTCCATTTTGGTAGAAATTCTATGGAATGGCCCTAGATCATGACCAGAAAAATACGTCCACACCATCACATTGCCACCTCCATGCTTGACAGTTTTTTTTACAATATCGGGGTTTAAGCCTTTTCACCTGTATTGCGACATATGCCATCGGAGTTGAACAAATTAAATTTGCTCTCGTCGTTAAGTAGCACACTTTTCCACTTTGTAAATGACTAATCAAGATATTTTTTTTTTTGCAAATTCGAGCCTAAAAAATCAGGCATCAATGGTTGACTTGTATAGCTTAAAAATACATACCGTTTTTTTGCGTGAGGTTTTTTAGAAGCTGTATAACTTTTCAATCCAGCCTCTCTCGCCCGTCTGCGGACTGTCCTGGCATCAACACTTAAGCCTAATTCTGACACAATTTTTTTGGACGAGATAAAGGATTTTTTTTATTATCTTCTTGATATTTTCATCATCACGAACTGATGTTTTACGAGGTTTTCCTCCAGGATTAATATTGACAACAGTTCCTTTATCTTTATAAAGGTTTATCCATTTGGAAACTATTGATTTGCTTATTTTAACAAATTTTACAATTTCAGCCTGTGATTTGCCTGTATTATAATGCGTTTTAGCATTCAATTCAAATGCTTCACAATATTTTCTACGTTGCATATTATTTTAATTTTCAAATGCATACTAGATCACTTTTTCATAAGAAATCGTCGAAGAAAATAAGAAATTACCGCTATCTTCGAAAAAAAAAAATAAATTTATTGCACAAAAGCAAAAAGTTCCTAGGTTTTGCCTAATGAATTTTTGATTTTTTTTTTGTTGTTGTACTAAAAGAACCGTTAGGTGAGAAATAATTACAATTTTTTTTCTTGTAATTTTGTATGACACACTAACTAATAAAACTGCTTTAAGACATTGAATTGAAATATGTATGTATATAATTTAACTCAGAAGCTACTATTAAGCAATGTTTCTTAGCTTTTTCCCAATACTGTATATTGTTGGATTTTCTTTCTTTTGTGTTTGTGTCTAAAAAATATATTTTGCAATTATAAAATAGAATATATTATTTAGAAAATCATTTAGAATGCAAAACAGGAAGAATTTAATAATTGAAAATTATGTGTTGCAAGTCATGTGTAAATTTGCTACTCAATCCCATATACGGGTGTTAATTTTTGGGGGTTAATTTTCCCTATCGAAGAGATGAAGAAATAAACTTTCTCGTAACAGTTTTTTACTACTTTATTTCACTCCACTATGTCACCATTCGTTTTACGGTTGGTATCGTTGTGCTCTTTAATATTTTTATTGTCATACATACTTTTCCACTAGGAATAATGTGTGTATAGCTGGATTTAAGGAAATCCTCTAACATAGATTTTTTTACTTCTTTACTTTTTCACTGCTGCCTTCATCATAACCAAGTGAACTACAGTGCAGATTTCATGACTAAAGATAAAATTACTTAAGTAATGCAACCGGTTATGTTAATTTTATGGTCAGAAAACTTAATTTTTTTTATTTAACAAAGCTTTAAAGAACATTTAATGTTGTTTTTAAAAAGAAATTATTACTTATTACATTGTATTTCGTGAATTCATTTTACATTTTCATAACACCATATTTTTATTTTTATCTTTGACGATAGTTATCTTGATCCAGTTGATCCATTTATAAAATTAAAACTAGGAATTTGTCTAGTCATTTATTCATATGGAACAGTTCTAATTCTTACATTTTGTACAAAACGACCTGTAATTCGATATCGTATCGGAGATCAGTAAAAACTATTTTCATATTATCAGACGGGTGGTTACTATAATGCTAGCCTTCGTTTTTTGTTCACAGAAAATAATCACCCCTATCGTAGTTGGCGTAGGCTTATTTCGACTACGACAATTTTGTAATAGATTAATAAAAACTGTTACGAGCCATCTTTAATCTATTACAAAAATTAAAAACACGCCGAGTTTTTGCTACGAAAACGCCACATACGATAAGGGTGATTGATTAATAATCTAAGAATTGACACGTGTTGCCACAAATTTTCCACAAGGACTTTTAAACTTTTCTCGTGCTGCATAAGTCAAGCATTTTTAAAAAATTATCTTCTCGCAAACATTATTTTATATATATCTTTTAAACAAAGTACCCCAATATTTTTTTTATTTACTTATTTAGGTAAATATTTGTGTATGTATTTGTAAATATTCTGTAAATCCCTATTCCTTTTGATTATATTAAGAAATCACGTTCAATGTTTGTTACAAATGTTTACAGATATTCTTATTAATATTAGATGACAGTTTATAAATCATCACTGTAAGCTAAAAGAGAATTTTAAATGAAATATTAAATTTTTTACAGTATGATTTTATGAATGTACATAACTTTCTTTGGTGGTACTTAAATATGTGTGAATGCCATTATGCGTTAGCGTTGTTGTATTGTTTGTTTTTTTCTCATAAATATATAAAACTTTTATGATGATAACAAAAACGTTTCATAAAATTAATCACGTCAGATATCATAATAGATTTTAAAATATTAAATTTTCCATTCTCTTTTCATCAGCATTCTTTTAAATAAAAAACTACAAAGGCAAAAGATCACTAATAACTCGTTAGCTAAGTTAAAAATGGGCTCAGGTAAAAATAATAGACTGTTGTTATAATTTTCGGTAATAACCGTCGTCACTGGCTGTGTACTTCCTACGTTCGGCGAGCGCTTTCGATGTGATAACATCATTTTCAAGCCACGTATTTGTTAAAACTCAGTTTAAACTCAGTTTAAGAAATACGTGGCTTGAAAATTATGTTATCACATCGAAAGCGCTCGCCGAACGTAGGAAGTACACAGCCAGTGACGACGGTTATTACCGAAAATTATAACTAAAATTAAAATTATAAAAATTATAAATAATAAAACTCAGTTTAACAAATAAAATTATAAAAATTATATTATTATTATTATATTATAAAATTATAATTATAAATAATTATAATTATAACAACAGTTTAATATATACTGGCGGAATTAACCCAATTAATTTAAAAATAATAATAATTTAATAATAATAATAGAAATGCTGGAAATGAGTGGGTCTGATGTGCCCAATTTTTAATTCAAAATATCCGTAAAGTTATTGACATGGCTACTTTTTGGAGCATGAAGCAATATATCGGATTTATATATTTTATGGCGCGATTCAGAAGCATTCTCACCAAAGCATCCGAATTAAAGCACAGCTTCCAATATTTCGCTCTCATTCAGCACTTTTTACAAAAGGGAAGAATTAAAGATTTGGGAGTCATTGTAACGTCCCGGTGCATTAATGTTCATATATAAAAAGCGGTATCTGTGCGATATACATAAATATAAAATATTGACGTAAAAACAAACAAAAAATAAACGATACGCACCTGTAATCCACAAGAGCTAAAAGTACTATAGAATACCATCCCTTGTAATTATAGTAATCAATGTCACCGCTTTGATTTGGCTTAATTTCTATGTGACACCCATCTAAAAAAACAAAGAGTAGAATTATGAAAAACTACGATAATAACAAACTGCCACGGAGGTTGTTTTTTGGTAGAATTAATCAAAAAACCCCCGAGGCATTGTGGAAAACCAAGGTTTTCAAATCCATTGACGCATTCATCCACAAGCTCTTGTGTCGAAGGCAATTTCTTGATGTACTGGGTGGACAATACTTGCCATAATTCTTCACAAAATAGTGCACACAGTTGATTTTCCAACGCCAAATAGCTCACCAACCACTCGGTACTCCCCAGATAAACTTAGGGTAAATAAAGCCATGGCTACACGCTTTTGAAGCGTTATCGGTTTTTGCCATTTAGTATCCACTTTGTTAAGACTTTGCAGTAAGTCACAGAGAATATCAAAGCTAGCACGGGTTATCCGAAAATGCCTCTTAAAAAACCGGTCGTCATTGTGGTTACAATTGAACTCCCAGAATGACGATTTGCGATTCTGTAAATCGGAAATGTAATAACGGATTTAAGCAACATTCTTTAGTTAACCGACTTCAAAAAAAAAGAAGGAGGTTATACAATTCGGCTGAATTTTGCTTTTTATATTTGTGCCTCTAGAACTCGGTCATTTCTGATCCGAATTTGAAAATTTTTGGTAATATGATAGATTATGCTTACAGATTGGCCCCCTTTTAAAAACAGTTCATAATCTTAAAAATAAAAGGGTGTTATGAATTGTAGAGGGCAATTCTGTAAAATTTAAAATGACTGCGTATTACTATGGCTCCCAAAAACAAAAAATTATACAAAAATAAATCTTAAAATTAAAGGGTGACCCATAATAGACAAACGCTTGCCAATTGGACAGAATGTCGATTGCTATGGCCGTTATAGTAACAAGTATTAATATTACAAATTATTACTTAAAGGGTGCGCCAATAGTTCATTAAATTTGATGTATATGGCCATACTTTTGAACAGTTGTAGACAGACGCTTGCAATTTACAACGAACCTGTATTGATAAGTCCGCTGTAACAAAAAGTATATAATTTGGATTTGGGAGTTAAAGGGTGTTCCAATAGTTAATATAATTTTGTGTATGTGACCAAAAGTTTGAACCGTTATAGACAGAACGCTGAAACTTAAAAGGAACCTGTATTGCTAAGTCCGCTATATCAACGAGTTTATAATTTGAATTTAAAAATTAAAGGGTGTCCCATAATTGATGAAGATTTGCTTATATGAGCCATCTTATGAACCGTTATAAACAAACACTTGCAAATTGGACAGAATGTCTATTGCTATAGCTGTTATTATAACAAGTATTAATATTACAAATTAAAGGGTGCCCCAATAGTTTTTTTTATTTTATGTATATTGCCATACTTTTTAACAGTTAAAGACAGACGCTTGGAATTTAGAACGAACCTGTATTGGTAAGTCCGCTATAACAACCAGTATAAAATATGGATTTAGAAGTTAAAGGGTGTTCCAATAGTAGATGTAATTTCAAGTGTTGGCCGTATTTTTGAACAGATATAGACAGAACGCTGAAACTTAAAAGGGACCTGTATTGCTAAATTCGCTATATCAACGAGTTTATAATCAGAGTTTAAAAATTAAAGGGTGTCCCACAATTGATTAAGATTTACTAATATGAGCCTATCTTTTGAACCGTTTTATACAAACGCTTGCACATTGGACAGAATGTCGATTGCTATGTGCGTTATAGTAACAAGTATTAATATTACAAATTACAAATTAAAGGGTGCGCCAATAGTTCATTAAATTTGATGTATATGGCAATACTTTTGAACAGTTGTAGACAGACGCTTGAAATTTACAACGAAACTGTATTGCTAAGTCCGCTATAACAACAAATATAAAATTTGGATTTGGAAGTTAAAGGGTGTTCCAATAGTTAATGTAATATTGTGTATGTGACCAAACTTTTGAACCGTTATAGACAGAACGCTGAAACTTAAAAGGGACCTGTAATGCTAAATCCGCTATATCAACGAGTTTATCATTTGAATTAAGATAATAAAGGGTGTCCCGTAATTACTGCAGATTTACTTATATAGGACTATCTTTTGAACCGTTATAGAAAAGCGCTTGTAAATTTTACTCAATGTCGATTGCTATGGCCGTTATAGTAACAGCTGATAGTAGCTAAAATTATAAATTAAAGGGTGCACCAATAGTTCATTTAATTTGGTATATGGCTATACTTTTAAACAGTTCCAGACAGACGATTGAAATTACAAAGAACCTGTATTACTAACTGCTCTATAACAACAAGTATAAAATTTGGATTTTGAAATAAACAGGTGTCCCAATAGTTGATATAATATGGTGTATGTTGCCGGACTTTTGAACCATTATAGGCAGACAGCTGCAATAATTTGAATTTAGAAATTAAAGGGTGTTCTCAAAATTTTTGTAATTTGTTCTATATGGCCGTATTTTTTGAACCGGGTTATACAAACACCTTAATTTTAGACAGAACGTCCACTACTTTGTTTGGTATAATAAGAAGTATAAAAATGTTATATTATAAATTAAATAGTTGATATAATCGGATGTATATGGGCAATCTGTTGAACCGTTACAGACAGATGGTTGAAATCTACACAGAACCTGATTGCTAAATCTACGACAACAGCAAGTATATAATTTGAGTTTGAAAATTAAATAGTGACTCTATAGTTGCTGCAATTTGATGTATATTGCCAAGCTATTGAACAGTTGAAAAAGTGTAAAGCTTGGAAATATAAGTGTGTCCCAATAGTTAATGTAACCTAATATATGTGGCCATACATACACTTGAGCTGTTATTCGCAAGAATTATTTTACTTACTAATTTCCATAAAGACTTTCGGCATGAACTTTACTCTAATATTGAAAGAAGCAAGAGCTGCTGCTTCCTGAAATTCAACAGAATTTCCAAATTTTTCTTTTTTTAGGAGTATTTAATTTGGAATCAAAACTGGATTGCACTATTTGAAAAAGTTTTATCTTTCTATTGTATAAAAGGCAGGCTTTTTTGTATGCTAAAAACCACAAACATACAAAGTAAAAATGTAACTTCTTTTTTCAGCTATCAAATGCTAATTGTAGTAGCAATATTGTGTATGTATGAACACCATATTAGTCTCTTTTGTGTATTCTAACAAGGCGAATTAATTATCAGGTGGCAGCGTATGCGAATTCATTAATTTTTCGCCGTGAACACTACTGTCAAACTCCATTTATAAACAATCTGTGTATAATTTTTTATATATGAAGTTTGAACTGGTTATACATATTAAATTTGAAAGATAACTGATTGTTCTAGGGAACTATTATGATGTTATGCCTTACATTTGTTCACTTTTTTATCACTCTTTGTAAAATTCTAATTCATTACTCCAGTACTTCAATTTAACGTCACTTAAATTTTTTTCACTTCGGCATTATTTCCCAATTTTAAAAAATATAAAGTTTTGTTGGGCAAACTTTTATAAGAAGATGTCACAAAATGCACTGCACTGAAAGGTTTTTCGATAACTGGTTTATGCTGTAAACACATTCACCGCAGCAAGATACACGTAGCCTTGTACGCAGCTACAAAATTATTTTGAAGGCGAATCAATTATAAGGTGGTAGCGATATCGAATTCGTTAGTTTCCGTCGTACGCCCGAATGTCAAAATTGCCTTGGATTTTTAATATATGGAGTTTGACAGTTAGACTGTCGGCGAAAATCAAAGAATTCGCCATCGCTACCACCTTATATTTGATTCGCCTTGGCAGCAGCTACATAATAAAAATATTATTTTACGCCACGTTTACATTAGACAATGCTGTCATGACAATAAAATAATACGCATTACTTGTCAAAAATGCTGATAATTGCTTCTGTAGTGTAGGCGTGCAGACAATAATTATGACAATTCATTATGAGCACGTTCTCGGAAAATTTAAAATAGTTTTTAGCGATTCTTCCTTCTATTTTTTCATTTGTTATATGCAAAAAAATTTTAGTAATTAAAATAATAATTTAATTAAAATTTCATTTAGTTTAAGCAGTTATAAAAAAATTGTCGGCATACGTCAAATCACTGTCTTATTTACTGTTTTTAAAAAGAAATTATTACTTATTACATTGTTTTTCGTAAATTCATTATACATTTTCATAACACCATATTTTTATTTTTATCTTTGACGATAGTTATCTTGATCCAGTTGATCCATTTATAAAATTAAAACTAGTAATTTGCCTAGTCATTTATTCATATGGAACAGTTCTAATTCTTACATTTTGTACGAAACGGCCTAGCATTTGATATCGTATCGGAGATCAGTAAAAACTATTTTCATATTATCAGACGGGTGGTAACTATAATGCTAGCCTTCGTTTTTTGTTCACAGAAAATAATCACCCCTATCGTAGTTGGCGTAGGCTTATTTCGACTACGACAATTTTGTAATAGATTAATAAAAAACTGTCACGAGCCATCTTTAATCTATTACAAAAATTAAAAACACGCCGAGTTTTTGCTACGAAAACGCCAAATACGATAAGGGTGATTGATTAATAATCTAAGAATTGAGACGTGTTGCCACAAATTTTCCACAAGGACTTTTAAACTTTTCTCTTGCTGCATAAGTCAAGCATTTTTAAAAAATTATCTTCTCGCAAACTTTATTTTATAAATATCTTTCAAGCAAAGTACCCCATTATTTTTTTTATTTACTTATTTAGGTAAATATTTGTGTATGTATTTGTAAATATTCTGTAATTCCCTATTCCTATTAATTATATTAAGAAATCACGTTCAATGTTTGTTAACAATGTTTACAGATATTCTTATTAATATTAGATGACAGTTTGTAAATCATCACTGTAAGCTAAAAGAGAATTTTAAATGAAATATTAAATTTTTTTACAGTATGATTTTATGAATGTACATAACTTTCTTTGGTGGTACTTAAATATGTGTGAATGCCATTATGCGTTAGCGTTGTTGTATTGTTTGTTTTTTTTTCTCATAAATTCATAAAACTTATATAATGATAACAAAAACGTTTCATAAAATTAATCACGTCAGATATCATAATAGATTTTAAAATATTAAATTTTCAATTCTCTTTTCATCAGCATTCTTTTAAATAAAAAACTACAGAGGCAAAATATCACTAATAACTCGTTAGCTAAGTTAAAAATGGGCTCGGGTACTATTTTTCTTAGATTTTATAATTACAACTTTAAATTTAAAATTTATGACAAAGAAATAAAAAGTAACAGCATATTCTATAACCACTTATTTCTATTCCTATTAAGAAAAAAATAGATCTCGATCACTTCTGGTGGAAACTTGAATATCTTCTGATGCTTGATGCGTTTGTTCAACGAAATGCTGGAAATGAGTGGGTCTGATCTGCCCAGTTTTCGATTAAAAATATCCGTCAAGTTATTCACACGGCTACTTGTTGCACCATAAAGCAATATATAAGATTTATATATTTTATGGCGCGATTCAGAAGCATCCTCCCAAAGCATCCAAATCGAAGCACAGTAAAATTAACAATTTGCCCTGAACGTACAGGACTTTATGTACAGTTGTTGTAATTGGTAACCAGGTATACTTCTGCATGAATGTTGTGGCCGTTTGGAAACAAAATTATCCCAATTTACTCGGACCTAAAAGAAGCTGACATTACAAATATATGTATTTTAATTATAAATGATCAATTTGTCAATGCCTGTAATTTCAGAAAATTTTAAATGTTCTTTAAACGCGATCCGTCTCGTATTGCCATCATTCGTATTTCCATAGCCACCAGTCTTAGGGTTGTCAATGTGCAAATTAACTTCATCCCAAAATAACTGCTGTATATCTGCCTTTCTTTTTGCAAGTAATACTGTGTCAGATTCATTTCTTATTTGCTACTTTTTAATGCCAATTTTGTAACCTGCATTCACAACAATTTCAAAAGAACGCATCCAGCAATGCAGTGGACTTCTTCCATACTTTAAGTTCTCTTCTTAAGGTTTAAATTGTTTTGAAATTTTGTCATAATGTTCATAAAATTATTTGGTGTAGTGCCACACACTGAGTACGACTGACTAAATTAAAGAGTAAGATACAATTCAAATTTAACGCATAAAGGTGTTTTATCCATTAATTACTTCGAAAAGGCTTAAACAATTTATTTGTTCCTCTATATTTTCTTTCAAAATAATTTCCTTATATTGTGTTCATGCATGCAGCAACATTCAAATTATAACAATTAACTCCGTTATTGAGACTAAATTTTCATACAAAAATTATAATTTACTTATTGCCAATAAAGAGATAATTGTTTCAATAATGAGTGTATTTTATAATACAACACTGTTAGAAGTGTGTTTAGTAAAAAGAACAATACTAACTGAACATGCTTTTACAACAACAGTACTTATTGAACACACTTTGTTAAAATTTGACTAAAAAACGTCAACAAAAATAAAAAAAGGACAAACAAATTGAGGGTGAGAAATTTATTAATATTAAATTTATAAGCAAATAGTTTATTATTAATAACTATTTTTTTAGAACCAGGTGTGAAATCAAAGAAGAAGAGGATGCTGTGGAATTGCGAAATTTTACACAGCGCTACAGATGAGTACACATTAATTAAGCCGAAATATATAGCACTCTGGGTGATACTGTTTTGCATAATTTTACTTAAATAAAATTTTTATTATCTTTAATTTTTAATAATGTCCATATATACAACCTATATACATATGTATGTATGTAAATTTTTACTTTTTTTTTATTAATTTTGTTGTTTTGTTATAAAGCATTTGTTCCTGATTTTGCAATGATTTTCTAATTTTATTTATATAGATACTTCCAGTAGTTCAACATTGTTATCGCCTTCCACACCATTGTCTGCGCCAACATCGCCACTTTCCCCGAGTTCTTCATCGTCTACAATTAGAGAACCTTCAAAAAAGAAAAAAATTTGATTTCAGAGAAATGGCTTTAAATAAGTTCGACAGCATTTCGAAAGAAATAACTGAACATTTAAAACAAAGTCGTGGAAATGAGAGGGAACTTATTGAAATTGAGAAAATGAAGGCAGAAACCCTGAAAAGAATAGCCAATGACAACAGGGAATTAAATAATGCATTTATGTATGTCATTTTTGAACAAATATTAATGTTTTCTTAAAAAAAAAATAGTAAATTTCTTTAAAATAAATTTTACTTTTAATTTAAAACAAAAATTTTACTTTTGTAATGATCTCGTCTGGCTATATACATACCTACTTTAATAAAAATAAAAAAAATTAATGAAAATTCTGTAGGTACTTACTAAAATAGTTACATAAGTTTTCCCTTATAGCCTCAGCGATTGGCTCGTTATCACCAATAGTTACATTGGCTGTGGACTTTCTCTACTTCTTTATAGTTCCTGAAGATTTTCGATCCAAAGTTGTTTAATATGGTCGTTTCCTTGATTTAGAAAATTGTACAAAACACAGCAAGCCCGAAAAATACTGGGAGCGTTTCCTACCCGATTATCTAGTCCTTTTCCGATGCGCCGAAAGCGCGCTTTTAAATGGCCAAACGCGTTCTCCACTACTCTTCGACACTTTGATAATCGGTAGCTAAATAATTTTTTTTCGTCTGACAACTCCGTAGAAAAAGCAAACGGTTTCATTAGGTTTTGCGAAAATTTAAACGCTGAGTCGCCTAAAATGCAAAGTGGCATTTGGATGCCATTAATTTCTTGTTGGCTTCCAATATATCACTCTCATTCAGTACTTTCTTCAAAAGGGAAGAATTAAAGATTTGGGAGTCATTGCAACGTCCCGGTGCACCAATATTTATATATAAAAAGCGGTATCTCTGCGATATACATATATATAAAATATTGACGTAAAAACAAACAAAAAATAAACGATACGCACCTGTAATCCAAAAGAGCCAAAAGTACCATAGAATACCATCCCTTGTAATTATAGTAATCAATGTCACCGCTTTGATTTGGTTTAATTTCTATGTGACACCCATCTAGAAAAAAAAAACAAAGAGTAGAAGTATGAAAAACTACGATAATAGTAAAATGCCATGGAGGTAGTTTTTTTGGTAGAATTATTCAAAAACTTAAAACTTACCAATGGCCCCGAGGCATAGTGGAGAACCAAGGCTTTCAAATCCATTTACCCATTCATCCACAAGCTCTTGTATCGGAGGCGATTTCTCGATGTAGTGGGTGGACCATATTTGCCATACTTCTTCACAAAATAGTGCACATAGTTGATTTTCCAACGCCAAATAGCTCACCAACCACTCGGTATTCCCCAGATGAACTTAGAGTAAATAAAGCGATGGCTACACGCTTTTGAAGCGTTATCGCTTTTTGCCATTTTGTATCCACTTTGTTAAGACTTTGCAGTAAGTCACAGAGGATATCAAAGCTTGCACGGGTTATCAGAAAATGCCTCTTAAAAAACCGGTTGTCATTGTGGTTACAATTGAACTCCCAAAATGACGATTTTCGATTCTGTAAATCGGAAATGTAATAACGGACTTAAACAACATTCTATAGTTTTACTTCCTAATTTCCATAAAGACTTTTGGCATGAACTTTCCTCTAATATTGAAAAAAGCAAGAGCTTTTTTTAAGAATATTTAATTTGGACTGAAAACTAGATTGCACTGCTTGAAAAAGTTCTATCTTTCTCTTGTATAAAAGACAGGCTTTTTTAACAATTTGTTTTTCCATTTTGTATGCTAAAAACCACAAACATACAAAGTAAAAATTTAACTTCTTTTTACAGCTGTCAAATGCTAATTGTCGTAGCAATATTGTGTATGTATGTAAAAAATCTGTGTATAATTTTTTATATATGAAGTTTGACAGTATTTTTTACCAAAAAAAAAAAAAAAAATAATGAATTCGCCTACGCTGCGACCTAGTAATTGATTCGCCTTGGTATTCTAGCAATTACCTTCAGAATTGTATGACAAAAAGAAATGGGCCGCTCTTTTGGCAATTACGATGTGTTTCTTTAGCCATATATTTAATATATCTGAATTTCGCATGCAGAAAAAAGTTATTTTTTTTTAACTGTTAAAAAATTCGCAGGTTATATACAAGGCAAATTTAACAGGTGACTGCATTAGGTCATGTGGTCAATATATGGTTGCCGTTTTCTTTTGTGAGTTGTCAAAATTGTTTCCCTTTCTTATTATATGTGTGTATTGTGTGTGCATGTGTATTGTATGTATGTGTTCAATTGCTTGCTTATTTTTCACAAATGCATACACATATATTGCCAGACGTATTTAACAACTCAGCAAGACTTTACAAAAACAAAAAACATGCAAAAGCTAATGCAGTCACCTTTATCAATGTGCCTTCGTTATACATACAAAAATAGTGAACCTATTCAAGTGGTCGGCAGTGTATTAAATTTGGAAGATAACTGATTCTTCTAGGGAACTATTATGATATTATGCCTAACATTTGTTCACTTTTTTATCACTCTTTGTAAAATTCTAATTTATTACTCCAGTACTTCAATTTAAAGTCACTTAAATTTTTTTTTACTTCGGCATTATTTCCGAATTTTTAAATTTTCAAAAATATAAAGTTTTGTTAGGCAAACTTTTATTAGATGTCACAAAATGCACTGCACTGAAAGGTTTTTCCATAACTGGTTTATGCTTTAAACACATTCACCGCAGCAAGATACACGTAGTCTTGTACGCAGCTACAAAATAATTTTGAAGGCAGCAGCCAAGACGAATCAATTATAAGGTGGTAGCGATAGCGAATTCGTTAGTTTTCGCCGTAGGCCGAATGTCAAATGTTTGACAGACTGTCGGCGAAAACCAATGAATTCGCCATCGCTACCACCTTATATTTGATTCGCCTTTGCAGCAGCTACATAATAAAAATATTATTTACGCCACGTTTTCATTAGACAATGCTGTCACGACAATAAAATAATACGCATTAGCTGTTAAAAATGCTGACAATTGCTTCTGTAGTGTAGCCGTCCAGACAATAATTATGACAATTCATTATTAGCACGTTCTCGAAAAATTTAAAATAGCTTTAGCGATTCTTCTTTCTATTTTTTCATTTCTATTGTTATATGCAAAGAAAATTTTAGTAATTAAAGTAATAATTTAATAAAAATTTCATTTAGTTTAAGCAATTATAAAAAAATTGTCGGCATACGTCAAATCACTGTCTTATTTACTGTCTTTAAAATATTCAAGACAGGAATTCAGACAATTGAAATGTGTACATGTATTAGTGAAAAACTGTGCATGTATTGTTATTGTCATGACAGCATTGTCTAATGTAAACAGGGGGTTATTGTATTTTAGTGATGTCACTTACGCGATTTTTAAATAAGCAGCTCTGGTTTATAATTATGAAATATTTAAACTATTATGTAAGAGGCTATTAAAAGAGTAAAATAATACTTTTACAGGTCATGTTTGTGGATTGTCTTTAAAATTGAAAATATATTGAAGTATTCTCAGAAGCAATAATAAGTATAGTAGTGTATGTCGGTATAAATAACATGTAGTTGATTGTCCACTAAAATAAAAAATACTAAAAACTACAGCTCTATAATATCTTTTAAAACCAATCGTGTTAAATATTTACAGATGTCCAATACGACAATTGAAATTATTATAACGACATCAACTAGCAATTAATTTTCATCTAAAAATAAATAAAACCGATAATAGGTACAAAAACTTTTCTTCGTATAATTAAGTTTAAGAAAATTCTTTAATTTTACTTAAATTAAAATTTCTTTCGAATTCAGAAGTTTTGGGTGAAGCTTTTATAAAATAGATGAGCCATATTCGTGATTAGCTCAAAATTTAAATAAACTGTTATAATTAAAAATACTAGTTAGGTTTATTACAAATTCAAATCAATTGGGCGTAAACAGGTTTTTTACTTGAAATAAATGAATAAATTAAATGAAATGAAAACTTCATTGAATCGATAAAGCAAAAAGATAATGAAAAACTCAAAAAAACGTTTATACAAAAATCACAGTAACTATTAACTATTTTTATTTTTTTTTTTTTAATTTTCTACACCATTCATATGTATTTGTAATAGTTACCCAATGGTTACTGCGTTTTTTGTATATAAGATTTTTTAGTTTTTTATTGTTTTTTTTGCTTTATTGATTTAATAAAGTTCTCATTTAATCAATTTGGCTATGGATGTAAAACTTCTTGGTTTTTTATAAAAAATTTGGGTAGAACCCACTGATGAACTACATGAGCAGTAGCGAAAGGGACAAATGGATATCCTTTCCCCGCAGTAATCTATTTACTTTTTTGTTTGAAATAATAAATATTTCATAAAAATATAATATAATATTTGTTTTTAAAGTAATTAAGCACAATTAAAGTAAATTAACATAACTAATATTCCAAATAAAAAATTTTCTTTTTGATTCAAACTTTGGTTAATTCATTTTCAATATGGGTGAGATTTTGGTAGAAATAATATTTTCTGATGAAATTTACATGTTTTGTTACACTTTCCGTTGGTTTTAAAATTTCTTAAAAAATATTTATTTGAGATAAAATCTTATAGATAAAATTTTCGTGTGATCGTTTCGTAGAAATGAAATATTTAAAAGAAAGATCAATTAATCAATAAACCATCTCATGCTGGTTTAGTTTTCTTTTCTGAGACTTTTCTTAAAATTTGATACAAAATCTTCAGCGGAGTTCGGGTTTGTGAAATAACTCAGAACAGATCTCGCAGTAAGTAAATAATAATAAATGACTATCCATCAACGTTATAAATCGTACTTGTGGTAAAGTCAACAGTTTGGTGTGGTGGTCAGTGGCTCGCGGTAGTAACTGGACTACAATCTTGCACACGTTTATTAATAAGTATGTGCTTTTACACATAGTTGTAACATAAAACTAGCTCTTCACCAAGGGCTTGAGAACTCATTTGGAGTCAATGATGCCAACTTAACTTTATACGCGCTATTTTCAGCTCATTTTGATTAAAGCAGTTGCGAAATTTTTTTGCTTGGCTTTAATTTTTGAGGCTTTCTTACCACTCCGAACACGTGAAAATGCGATCAAATTTTTGTGGATCTTATAGACCAGGATATAACTATATTTCAAATAACTTAAGAATCTGTTTCGAATTTTATTAAAATCGAATAGCCGAGACTTTGCTAAAATCGATTCAGATGCATAAAAATTCAGTCGTTTAGCCGTGGCTAACGCATGCACAAGCACACAATCACAAACGCGTTGACCGATTTCGTGCAAACTTTAAATAAACCATCTGCATGACAATATAAACAAACCATAAAAATGTAATCATATAGTTTAATAAAATCTATATATATATATATATATATATGAAATAAACAGTTAAATTGATAATAAAGTTAGTTTAATTCGTTCTTCTAAAAAAAACAAAAATCGACTTGATAAAGAATTTAGCAGTTTAAATATAATTTTAATTGAAAAATTAATTAATTGAATTATTTTCAAACGAAAAAAACAAAATGAACTCAATTTCAAGCTTAATCGCTAGGCACGAAATCGGTCGTCTGTTCTCAAAAGGCAGATCGCTGAACAGGCTATAAATAATCTATTTAAAGTATTTTTTTAAGTTTTTTATGCCATTTTATATTTTTATGCCTTAAAAATTTTTGATTTTTCAAAGGATAAGGAACATAAATGTTCAGAATGATAAAATACTTAGTATCTTTTGATGTAGTATCATTATTTCCAAGTATACCTGTTGATTTGGCAGTAAATGGAATAGAAGAAAAATGGCACGTAATACAGGGATATACTTATATGGAAAAATGTTTATTTTTACGGATTTTAAAATTATTTTTAGAAGATAACAGATACTTTCAATATAGTGATAACATATATTTGCAACAAAAAGGACTTCCAATGGCATCTCCAGCTTCTCCAGTTGTGGCAGATATTGTCATGGAGAAATTATTAGACACATGCATTGAAGAACTTAGAATAATGACTAAATATATGGATGATTTGTTTTGTATTATTTATGCATCTGGAATTGAAAATATGTTGGAAACATTTAATAATTTCAATAGTTGTAAAAAATTCACAATAGAAATAGAAAATGATTTTAAATTACCCTATTTAAATACGTTAGTAACAAGGAGAGGAAATAAACTAAAAATGGGTTGGTATCAAAAGCCTACATCTTTCGGGAGGAATATTAATTATTATTCTAAGCATTACAAAAGAATGATTATTAATACGGAGAAAAACTTGATAGAAAAAGTACTTAAGTTAAGTGATAAGGAATTTATGTACCAGAAATAGCAGAGAGGATAGAAAAATTAAAAATTTTTGATGCAGAGAAATATAAAATTGCATACAAGACTTGAAATAATACTTTAAATAGATTATTTAGTAAAACAAAAGATAAAATACAAAATACCTTGTAATGGTAATGATAGTAAGAATTGTAAAAAGGAAAATGTAGGTACAACAGAAAATAAACTAAAAACTAGAATAGCTGGACATAAGACTGATCAAAGATACAGGGACGTTAATAATTCACAAAAAACTGCATTATCTTCCTATTGCACCAGAAATAATCATTGTCCCAACTTTGAAGATACATCTCTTTTAAATACATATAGAAAATAATTATAAACATCGGTATATGTTAGAGATGTTTCAAATAATTAAAGTACCATTAACAAAAAGAATAAACTTTAAGGCTGATACTAATATTGTTTCGCAATGTTATAGACATTTAGTGAATAAAAAATAATTAACGTTTGAGAGTACATAATTGCTTGTAACATTTCTATCGTGAAAATTTATGTAAATGTATGAATTCTTTTTTAAAATTGTTAAAATAGTTTGAATGTTTTGTGTTTTTTTTTTTTTTTTTTTAATTTAATAACCCAGTTAGCATTTTTAGAATTATTGATCATATTCGAGTCTTTTTTGACTCTTCTACACGATTAAAATAATCGTTTATGCGCTCGTTTTACAGTCGAAAGTTATTGTTTTGTCGGTAGGAAATGGTACCTAGCCGCGACTCATTTTCGATACTGTTTTCAATCGTACTTTTAATCAAATACGATACTTTTTCGAGTCAATTTTTTATCATATTACTATCCGTATGCGAGTCTATTTCGAACCATATAAACGAACATTTCTAATTATATTTTCTCAAAACAAAACATTGCAAACAACGTTTTGCTTATTTTTTATTACACGCCGTCTTGACGAGCCATTGAATTGTTCAAATATTGAACAATTTCATGTGCGCACATTATAATGGCTTGTGTAGACCATCGTTGTCGATGTCATGTTCGTGTTCAAACAGCGAGGAAACGAAGCATTAACATCGCCAAGTTTTCTCCACGCAGACAAACATGAATAACTGTTTGCAACCTATTCTGCTGACATTTTGTTCATGTGCGAACAGATCAGTTACTCGTCAAAATTTGTTCGCACATGAAATTTAGAAAAATGAAATTAAAAAAAATTGATTTTACATTTGTGCCTCTATTTTCTGTACGAAGTGAATATGTATTTTTACAGAAATTAAAAAATAAAAACAAAATATGCATTTAAAACGTTTTTTCATCGTTAGGCTGCGTTTAATATGTCTCTAAAACAATTCTAAAAACAGTCGAATTTTAAGCATTTGCTTTTTATACTTTTTGTTTTTTAAACAAGTCTTTGCATTTGTCAGTTTTAAGTCATCTTAGGCAGTCTTAAAAGACTCACTTTGGTGATTTTTGTAAAAACAATCTTCCAAATGCTAACTGTGTTGGTTTTTTTGAACTTTCTGTGTTTGTTTGAAAAAATATTTTCAACTTAATTTTATTTTTGAAAAAAAAAAATCATAATTATCTAAAGCTCTGTACAGACAATATTGTCAGACCTAACAAAGTACTGACAATGACAAGGCAAATAAAAATTGTAAACACAATTTGGATTGTCAGTTCACACGGTTTCAAGGCATTTGTCAGAAAACTGACAATTCTATTGTTAGACAATTATCTGACAATAAATTTATCTAACAACATTGTCAGACAACAAATTGGTAATTCACACGGTAGTAAGAATTGCCAAGTATCAGAATTAAAATATTCAAAAGAAATTTTTTTTTAATTTTTTTAATGTAAATTATTTTAAAAGGCACAAATTAATATTATAAATTTTTACCAAAACAAATAGATATTAATCAAGACGAAGAAACTGTACCGATTCTAACATCTTGCGTTTTTAGCGAGGATCAAAATAATTCTTGCAAAAAAAAAAACGGACTTCAAAACAGATTTTAGCAATTTGTCTAAAAAGTTTCAAAAGTTTGGCCACATATATCAACTATTGGGACACCCCTTATTTTTAGTTCTTACTATTTATATTTCTTAATATACACACAAGAAACCAGCATATCTGTCAGATCTGAAGCATTTAACGGTAATAAATTTTTAGGTAAATTTTCGTTTATGTAACTTTTAGCTTTATAATAATCACAGTGGAATATTGATGATTCAACATGTTCCTTGATTAGAATATTATTTTGGAGTTTACAACTAATAATGTTGTGATCTGATAAGTTACATTCAATCGAATCCACAAAAATTCTGTCAGAAAAATACTGAAAACGTGATCTATGCAAGTACTACTGGTAGGTCTCGTTATCATACTATGTGCGTTTTCACAATCATAGTTTTGAAACATTGTTAAAAGTTCCGCGTATAGAGGATTTTAAAATAGATCAATGTTAGAATCGCCAATAATAATAAGAGGATTCTGAGCATAATCATTTAAAAGTTCGTCAAAGTAATTTATAAAATCATTAACATTGCATCTCTGTGATCAGTAAAAGGAAATTATTCTCAATGGCTTACAGTCAACTTTAAAATTACTCAAAGTAACAACCAGACTTTCAACAAAGTTGCTACTTCTACAGATTTCAACAGAAAATTTTATATTTTGATTAATATATAACGAAGCACCACCATAACCATCTTCTCGATAACACTGTACACCCTCGTATCCAGGAATTTTTTAAATTTGCTTTACATTTTCAGCAATACAGGTTTCTTGTACTGCTATCACATCTGGTAACTTAGGAAAATCGGATAATATCGATTTAAATTCGTTGAATTTACTAAGAGATGAAAAACTTCTGATGTTAAAACTTATCATATTTAAATAATTACATTTTAAATTATAGAGATAGGTAATAAAGTTTGAAAATTCTTTAAAATATTGGTTTTGAATCATATAAAAATTTGGAATATGAAAATTCAAAAAAAAAAAATAAAAAAGAAAAAAAAATTGAAAAATTAAAAAATATTCTTATGAAGGAGAAACGTACGACGCGCCATCTTCATCATCATCACTAGTATCAACCACTTCAACTTCGTTAGCTTGTACCGTGGATCTTCTCTTCCAGTGCTTGTTTGTTGTCGCATCTAAAAGCATTTTATCTACATCATCTTCATTTCTTATTAGTTGTTGTCTGGTTAAATCATTTTTCTTTACAAAGACATTTTCAGTTCTCACGTAAACATATTGATAACCAATGGTTCTTAATGATTTGGCATGATTTCAAAGATTAAGAGTCTCCTTGCTATTGAAGTCGTGTACAAATACATTTCTAGTTTTTCGATTCTCCTTCAACTTGGCCTTTGAAGACATGAATCTATTCTTGTGAATTTTTGAAGAAAACTTAACCACAATATTCTTTTTATCATTAGCTTTGTTGTAGCTCCTCATAAAATGTGCATCCTCTACAGCACTCAGTTCAAGTTCAAATCCAACCTCCTTCGACAATCCCATAACAGCATCAATAGCTTTATCTCCTCCATTTACCTTCACACCCCTGATGACGCAGTCGTTTTTTACAGGATTATTAGTTAATATTTTAACGGACGACTTTAAATTTTGAATTTCAGTTTTAATTTTTTGTTTTCTTTTTCAATTTCTGTTATTCTCTTTTTATTCTCAGCTACGGCTTTAAAAACTTCATCAAACTTGGCTGATATGAAGTTAATTGAAGAAGTCACCTGATCTAGTTTCTCAACTTTCTTTAACGTCAATAATTCTGTTTTGATTGTATTTAGTTCTTTTCTTATTTCTCCTCCATTTTCTTTAAAACATAACATGTAAATAACTCGTCTTCATTTTTCACTAACAGCTCAAAAATCTTCTGCTTAAACCGCAACATTTTGAGTGAAAGCTCTTCATGCATTTATCACATTGTATAAAATCATCAGATTCTTCTTTTATCTTTCTTTCGCATTTAGCACAAATTTAAATTTTTTTTTTTTTTTTTTTGCAAGACTACGGCGAGATTTAGGCATATTAGTATTTAATTATATTATAATTATTCTATTTTGTTAGTTCACTTCTCTGTATATTTTATGGAATTTAATACTGCTAAAATTTACGTTTTTATTCAAGGTTGCCAACTAATTTGTTTTAATTATATTTTGATATCAATTTCCATACAGATACTTAAACACTTCTTTTGATTATGTACATATTTATATATGTATGTATACGCATTCGTATTTTTTTTTTAATTTTTTTACTCCTCTTTTAGGAAATTTAGAATTTCCTTCATACTACTCTCGATGCAACACAGCGACTTTGCCATCAAGCCAAACTCTCTGGTCTGCGTCCTCATCTATTAGTGCGCCATTTTGTTCTACCTAAGACTTTAAAAGTTTTATTTGAATATTTTGTTTCGAATTGTTTTCAGGATTTTTTCGTTTCCTTTGCGTCGTTATTGACTTCTTTAACCTATGAAATGATGAGTTTGGTGTTGATACCAGTTTCGTGTACTGAGGATCACTTTGTTCCAAAGTTTTAGGGTTCACAACTGCTACTGTTTTGGAAATTGTAGGTGGAGTTGATTCCAAAACAATTGCTTTATTGAACGCTGGCTTCAATGTAACACCAAATGTGTTACTGTCAAATGGAACAGCTGCGAAAAGGTCACATATTCGGTCTATATCATTTTCTAAGTCCGTTAGTAAATAAAAACAGGACGGACCACCACCTGTTGGCGTCATTTGTTTTGCATTCGCAGCAATTTTTGCCTTTGTTCTGCATTTTAGGTCTGCCCATATCTAAATATAAAACAACTAAAAAATTTAGACAAATACAAATATCTAACATCTTACCTTTTTCCAGTCCGACCCACTTCTTGTTGGAGGTCCGATTGCTGATTCGCTGAGCCACTAAATCCCATTTGCCCTCAATTAGTTTACTTTTACCGAAAATTGGGCTTGTAATAGCCAATTATGGAAACTCGTCCATTGATCGGACCAAAACTTCAAATTGTTCAGCACTAGTTTTTTTTCTACAAAGTATGATTATTAATTGTAAGGTTTCTTACTCTTTAAAAACAAATACATAGATGCTTACGATTTTTTATTAAAAACATTCATTATTTCAACTTCTGCATTAAGATTTAAAAATTATTCCGACAAGTTTAATTTGGCGCCGTGTTGCAATCCCATATACCATAACCCCATATTGGCTTTATAACACCAGCGATGTGTTATAGTCCCATATGGGTTTATTTCCTTCAAATAAGTGCGATAGTACCATATTAAAAATTTAAAATTTATGCTATAACCCCATATTGGCTTTATTGCACTTTTTTCTGTGCGATAACCTCATAATTAAAAAATTTTGTATCACATGCATTATCTTATGAATTATGTTCCATATTCATTTGTTAGGAATAATAATATGTTTTGTACATAACTGTACATAAACAACAAAAACTATTTAAAAGACAAAATAATTTGGTTTCCTTTTTATAGAAATAACATAGTATGACTGATTTTAACTTTTCGTACAAGGGAAAATTCCCTTCTATTATAATATTTTTTTGCAAAATTATGGTTTCCCCTTTTACGAAATGCGGAATATAAGTGATTTAAACTTTTCATATATTTTGAAAATAATCGAAATCAATCCCTTACAACTATTTTTTCATGGCATACTGAATTTTCTGCTGGGTTTTTTTTTTGCAATCAATAATAGAGAGTGAACTAACTGTTAAACCTGTTTTGCATTGAATTGCCTAATAACTATGTTATCACATAAAAAGCGAATATTAAAAACAGTTTTGCGTATGCCGCTTAAAAATAAATATGGAAAATTTTAAAAGAATGGAGAGTAATCGTTTAAACGCAAGGAAGATCTTACTAAATAAAAGCGATATTATAAATTTTTCTAATGTTCCCGGATTTATAATTGATTCTTTTTTCGGAAAAAGAACTTATAAAGCGCAACTAATAGCTTGTGCTTTTGCTTTTTTTAATGGAATCAGCGAGTCGCAAATCCTTCAACTCATACGATGGATACCTTTCACAAAAACTCACGAAAAAAAAATAACAGAATTACTCTTATGGTTGGCATATTCTCCGAACGCTCACAAGTACTATAGCTATAATGTCGAACTTAATCAAGTAATATTTTGTAACGGAGATTTACGAAAATATGGCGTAAGAAAACAAAGAAATTAAATAAAATTTTTAATTTATAACTGTTCGTGGGGGCTAATTCGTACACCCTACAAAATCATTTGGTTTCATTTGTATACAAATGTCTAATAATACAATATGAGTTTATTCCCTTCAAATAAGTGAGATAATACCATATTTAAAATTTAAAATTTGTGCTATAACCCCATATTGGCTTTATTGCATTTTATTTTGTGCGATAACCCCAAACCCAAATTATGGGTTTATAGCATAGGAAAAAGTGCTATAAAGCCAATATGGGGTTACGGTATATGGGATTGCAACACGGCGCCGTTTAATTTTTTCTGATTGTTAAATTTGACAGTTGGTTATGTTTGTGTTGTACATATGTGAACCAATTTTTTAAGCAAAAGCTTAAAGCTTATTCGTTACACTCAAAATTAAGTATATGAAAACCAAAATTTAAATTCGCTTGTTGTTTGGCATACAATACATCAAAAATTATGTTTCAAAAACAGGCTAAATGTAAAACAAAAGATAAAATACGAGTACAAAAATGGGACATGTCAAACATGTCAAGTTAGCATTTGAAAGATTGTTTTTACAAAAATCACCAAAGTGAGTCTTTTAAGACTACACAAGATGACTTAAAGCTGATTAATCGGTTGTGCGTTTATAAAGAGACTCGAAAATAATACCGACAAACGCACAGAAAACTACTTGCTTAAAAAACAAAAACGACGAAAGAGAAGTGCTTGAAATTCGACTGGTTTTAGAAGTATTTTTGAGACATATTTAACGCAGCATAACGATGAAAAAATTATTCAAATAGTTTGTTTTTATTTTTTAATTTTCATAAAAATATTTCAATTCGTAAAGAAAATAGAGATAGAAATGTGAAACAAATTTTTTTAAATGAATTTTTTTCAAATTTAAAAAAATTAGTTTTAAGAAAATTAGAAATAACACGCTATCGGATGTAATAAAATTAGTCAAAATGTTATTTGCCATGTTTGAGAAAAGACAATTAAAAATGTCCGTATAATATGATACAAAAAAGACTCGCATAAGCCTGTAATATGATCAAAAAATGACTTGAAAATGTTTCGTATTTGATTAAAAGTACGTCATAAGGGACTCGTTCAGAAGAGTCGCGGCTATGGTACCATTTTCTCCCTACAAAACAATAATTTTCGACTCTAACACGAGCGCATAAACGATTATTTTAATCGTGTAGAAGAGTCAAAAAAGCCTCGAATATGGTCAATAAGTCAAAAAAATGTTAACTGGGTTGGTTTTTTGAATTTTCTGTGTTTGTTTGAAAAAATATTTTTAACTTAATTTTGTTCTTGAAAAAAAAATTAATCTAATTATTGATATTTTTTGTTTTCTGTTTCCTGAAGATGCCCCCCAAGGTTTGGCAAAATATTGAAAAATTAAATAAAAAATATAAATAATATTTTTATTTATAAACTGACCTAGTGCTTAAAAAGTTAGAAAAGAAAATTAATATATATTAATAGTACTTTTTTAGAATTAAAAAAAGATTATGTTTTTTAGTGTACATATAATATCGATATTGTTTTCTGTCCAATTATGGTAGATGTTAATTGAAGTGACCAACACACTCAATAAAAAATTACTTGTAAGAACTGTTGATTAAAAAGTATATCAACTTTTTAATTAACAGTTTTTGCTACTAATAATAATAATTGCTACTAATTAATAATATAATCAAGTGAACAAATTGTTTTATCAGTTTTTTATTTTTTAATATACATATATAATAATCAAACCAAGAAATTACTTTACTTAACAAATTTATTGTAGAAATTAAGTTATAATTTAAAAAATTTCTTCGTTCAAATAATATATCTATAATTGAAAAACAAGTTGACAAACAGCATAAGATTTTTTTAGTCAGTATGACAAAAAGCTTTTTAAGCTGGAAATTATAAAAATTTTTGTTTGGATTTGCTTTTTTTTACCATTCACCACAAAACGTAGACAAAGGGTAAATATAAGTTGTCGTTCCGCTGTTATTTCTAATAAAACCATTTTCGATCCAATAAAGTATATTTATTCTAAGTTGTTATCCATAGCCAAGGTACTAGATCACCTAGAGAACATTTAAATACGCCAACCAGATATTGTTTCGAAAGAGTTGCTATTGAAAATCAGTAAGATCGGTCCATGTCCTACGAGGAAGCGGGCAAAACACAACGCATACCTCCAATAATTCCATATTATTTAGAGCAATGGAGTAACTCCAATCCAAAAATGAAAAATATGGGGCAATAGAGAATTAGAATTAAAAACACCAAGTGAAAAAATTGCCGTTCGCCCATATTTCCCGACTTATGGGCCCCAGAACTTTTCAGCGAGAATATGCACCATATTTTGTAAAATATCAATAAGGTATCATTTAAAAGCTTTTGAAAAGATCTCTAAGGAAATACTAAAATTATTTAAAAATGCTCAACCCATTAAGAGCCGATGATACTTTTATGTAAAATTATGTATAGTACTTCATTTTTGTTTTTGATACTCTTTTCACTCCTACTACACTAAACTAGATATAAAAAGGTGGTGAAGCGTATGTAAGATTCAGCGTAGCCGTATACATCACTCTTACTTGTTTTTTCAAATCCTGCTTACTGATTTGTAGCAAAAAGTTCTGAAATGATTTTTTTTAACCTTAGAAAAATCTGTTTTTATTTTCAAACAAAAGCTTATTAAAAAAACCCTTTTAAGCATGTTTTACTGAGATAAAAAACGGAGCCAAAACCACATGAAATTTTGTTCGATACCATTTCATGCAAACAATACTGACACGTTGCTTTCTTGATTATTAGATTTATCATACATTAAAATTTTACAAAATTGCATTAATATTTTTTTAAATTAAATTTATTATAATAATAATATATTATAATAACAATAATCGGTAAGTTTTCATAATAAATTTAAAATAAATAGAAAACAATTTACAATATTAGAATATTTTTAACTCTTTGTTATGTAATTTCAGGATGCAAGAAGCATTTCGACGTTGTTTAGCAAATGAAATATTTTTTAGATAATTTTATAATAGATTGAACTCATTCGCACCAGCAACTATAATTTTTTGTTTAGTTACTTCATAACGATATCTTACAATATTCAAATCCATTTAATTTTCATAATTATACTTTAATAATTCGTTTAGTATTTTATGCAAAACATTAATAATTTATTTATCTATAGAAAGCAATATTTTAAGAAGCCATAAGACAAATATTGCTAGAGTAAACTGTTTAGAGTAAGTAAATTTGAGTTACAAGTAATGGTTAAACCATGTTCTTACATACTCTTGCATATATTTCCCTGAAGACTAGTTTGCCATTAAATTTCAATAACTTAGCAGCAACTAATATAAACTTTGACATTGTGAAGACGCCCTTTGACATTGAACCACTAATAATTCACAACAGTAAACTATTCACAAGTATTTAAACGAGCACATTCAAAAATACACACAAATACACTTTAGGTTCAGTGGTTTTATACGTTTTTTCCTGCAGGATATTTTAAGATGGAATTCACTTCTTTGTTTTCTATTTAGCTTAAAAATTATATTTTCAAATGACTAAATACATTATTGTCGATTTAAGATCATCTAACAAAAGAACTGCTGCTCTTCTTTCAGAAGCTAATTGGACAAAAAGACTCGTTATATTTACATATGAATTAGGAATGTATGCAGTACCTATATATCGATATCGGCGATATTTTTACTATCGATACAACAATACATACAAACATTGTAAGTTTATTTTATAAATAAACGTTAGCAGTTCAGTTTTAAAAATTGTTTTACTTTTTTTATTTATTTGTATTTGGAAGGCCACAACACAGAATAAAATAAAGTAAAATGATATCTTAAAAATTACAATTAATTTAATCTAATTACAATATTAAATACAAGGTTTAAATCGAATTATACAAATTTATTTCAGTAAGGAATTGTTTAACTTTTCCGAATTCATTATTTCTTGACAGGATTTCAATGCCATTTATTTAATATTTATATGAAAAACACTTAAAACTTCACCGCAGTTGCAAATAGGGGGTTGTTTTTTTCTCAATAATATATTTATGGGAAAAAAGGCAATGGCCTATTTTTAGTCTAGTACATTTAATGAAATCAGTTTTAGGTATAGAAAGAGCTTCGAATGTATGGACGATATTTTTTGGAATTTTATAGAGCTTAACATCGGTATTGTTCTTTCATGTATCTTCCCAAGTATCTCGTATGTATTTAGCTATTAAGTTTCTATAATCCAAATATTGAAATTTAAATTCTGAGCAAATATTAGTTGATAAAGACTCTTTTGCAAGCCTATCTACTTTTTCGTTTCCTTAAATATTCAAATGACTAGGAATCCACATAAAATTTATTTGATGATTAGGAATAGATGAAATCATATTTCGTATTTGTTGTACAATCATATTATTACTAAAAATATCTTGCAAACCCTCTAATACGCTTTTACTATCGGATATGACAAGTGATCTTTGTATAGTATTCACCAAAATGCCTACACATGCCCTGATTGCAGCTAATTCGCTTGTATAAACTGATGAGTGATTATGAATACATTTTGTTAGGAATGAGTCCTCACCGAGCACTGCAAATCCTGACTTTTCATTCATTACAGAACCATCTGTGTAAAATTTAGAATAGTTTATATATTTCGTATTAACTATTTCAAGAAATTTTTGCTGAACTACTTCAGGAGTCATTTGACTTTTGATAGTGTATGCCAAACTAAATTCGACGTTAATATTAGTAAAGCACCAAGGGACAAAGTGAGAGTATGTACGGTTTTCAATGGATTCAATATTAATGTTGTATTAAGAGTTGACTTTCTTAAGTTCATCAATGGTTCTTACATATAAAGGAGAAATTTCGGATATCTCGTTCGCAGTTGATTTATTTTTATCATATCAGAGATCTAGGTATGAAATGGGTGATTTGGTAAGGAGTATATTTTTAAAATAAAATTAAGTGAAAGTTTTAGCCTTCTTAGGTATAGAGGCGGACATAAAGATAAGATTTGTAAGCTTTTGGATGGACTAGTTTTAAAAGCCCCAAGAGAGAGTCGAATTCCTGTGTTTAGTATAGGATTTAATTGCGCCAGATGGGACTTAGTAGTAGAAGAATATATAATTGAAGCATAGTCTATCGTCAGAAGAATAATTGAGCGTAATATTTTAAGAAGAGTATAGGGATCAGATCCATATTGAGAACATCGCAACATCCTAATAATATTCAGTTTCGAATTAGCTTTAGCTTTTATGTTTTTTATATGAGTTTTAAACGTTAATTTTCAGCGTTACTCCCAAGAATTTAAATTCTTTAACAAAATTAATTTCTTGTCCATTAATCTTTATATTATGATTATTAAATGTTTTCTTACGTCTTGAGAATTTAATTGCTACAGTTTTTTCCTTATTAAACTGAAATCCACTTGTATTATTCCAACTAATTTTATTAATAATAGCCGAATTTTTTTTTACCCGAGCAATATATAACAAGATCATCTGCGTATAACAAACCCTTAACATCTTTATTACAGTTTTTTAACCCTTATCGGACGCGACTTTTTACACGTTTGATTCTCACCAGGTTGTAGTTATTTTTAACAAATATGAAAAAAAAACAATAGCATGTTATTATACATTTATATTCATTTCTTTTCAGTTTTGTTACAAATTATTTATTTTTTGTACAACTACTACATGTCTGAGTTTCTGATAATTATTTATATTCTTGTAAGGTATGGTATTTTTTGAAGCAATCTCAAATCTTCAGTTGAGTATTGTATAGGAACTATAACTCTTCTTTTCTTAGAAAATAACGAAGCGTTATTGCTAAACTCATCACTAGAGCTAAAATCACTTTCAGAAATTTCTTTGATATTTATAATATTTTCTTAGAAATTTTATGGGCAAAAAATAAATTCAGACATTAAAAAAAAGAATTGAAAGTTTATTGCACAAGTTAAACGCTCTGCTGATAACGACAAACTGAAAAGATTCTTATGCTCAAACGGTAACGGTAAATACGTATTTTCAAATGGTAACGGTAAATTGAAGAAATGAATGCATTTTAAAAACAAATCTCATCAATAGACAGTATGTTTCGACATAATTCGCCTTGTCACTTCACACGTGCCATACGACCGTTGCAGAAAAGTACTGTTGTCACGTCAGAGGTGACTTACGACCGATAAGGGTTAATATATCATTAATTCCTAAAAGAAAAAGAGAAACACTTAAAACTGAACCCTGAGGAACGCCATTTTCAAGAATATGGTAATCGGAAGATGTATTTCCTACTATGCAACAAAATTCTCTTCTGAGTAAAAAATTAGAAATAAACGCTGACATATTTCCTTTTATACCTGATAAATTAAGTTTTTTGAAAATTAGTTGTTTACAGACAGAGTCATAAGCCTTTTGGATGTCGCAAAAGACAGCAATAACCAGCGTTATGTATAACCAAAAGTTAGCGACTGTTTATAAACTGTAGTCAAATAGCTGCCAACTAGCAAATCGATTTGCCTTAGCAGCTTCTTGGCACAATGTTTATTCTTAAACGATTTTTAACTGACTGCTAACTTTAAGAAAATCAACTCTGAAAATGGATTGTGTCCCTACTAAATTACTTTTTTTTCCTTATATCACCCCTGATTTTGTCGTTTGAACATAGATTTATTTTCCCTCCATATTTTTTATTCACCATATTCTTTATTCACAAATTGACACTAAACAGCTGTTGCACAGAAGATGGCAAGTGTTTGACAACTCACTAACAAGTGTTTAGCAGTAAGTTGTTCGCAGATTGTTTGCTAGTTATAGTTAAACTCTATGCTAACTTCATGCTAATTTTTAGTTATACATAACGCTGTAAATCTCTACCAAACGAAAAATTTTCCATTATATCAGAATGAAGTATGGTCAAGTTATCAATTGTTCCTCTATTTTTCCTAAAACCAGATGTACTAAATCAATCTTTTATTTAAAATTCTTTCTAAAAGTATGCAAAGGCAATTTGTAAGTGATATCGGTCTGTAGTTTTTTCTTTTAGTTTCATCCGTCCCACAGAGGAGTATTTGACCCAAAAAGCTGGCCAAAATTATTAAGCGTGGTTTTTGTTTTAAAAGTTTAACTTTTTTGATAGTTTTAGCTTTAGTTTGATAAAAAAAAGGTAGTGGCAGATTATTATTGGGTTAGTGTTATTTTTGACACCCCGAATATTAAATATTTATAAAAATTGGTCTCGTAGCTTGGCTTCCTATAAGGAATAAACAACCAAATAAGCAAAAACATGTTCCCTTCTAATATTTATTTTATATTATTAAATACAATGGATATACAATTTTGTTGGCATTGTATAAAATTTCATATTGGTTTTTCGTGAGTTCAGCATTTATAAACAATGCTAAAGCACCCTCCGTTGAAAACTTATTGACTGTGTTGACTTCGGAAGTTGTTAACGATCACTTGTAAATTTTTGCTTTTCTTGGAGATCGTGTTATATCCATTATTAATTTAGCCGCATCTGGCTCATTGATGCAGTAAATGTGATCTCCTCTGTTGTTAATTGCTGACGAATTTCTTCTCTTTCACTTGCTTCATTAAATAATTTTTTTGGTCGCCCTGAAGATGAACTGCCAAATTCTGGTATTGTCAGAGTTCCTTCCAGCCATTTAGCATACGTGCTTAAAAATCGGTCCTCTTTTCGTTGTGCTAAACCCCAACATCTTTTGAAACAATTTTTGAAATTTATAACACACTGCATTACTGCTTGTATATCCCCATCTCCCTGGCATTCTGAAATCGCACACAATTTACTAGCTAAAAACTGCAACTTCTCGTCAATGATTCTAGCATTAGATTCCTGTACTATTTGGAATAACTCAAATCTTGTGTAATTTTTTCCATGTTATCTCTCAAAGTTGCAAAACTCTTATAATAAGAATTTTGCGCAATAAGCCATATACGTATATTTTTCAAAGTGCATTTTTCCGTTAATTAGTTAATAACCTGATACTTGGGTGCATTTTTTATATACCTGCACCGTTTTTAAATGTAATTTTGATTTGTAACCCTTTTAAATTAGGTATGTTTATGGCTAACTATATTTTCAGAAGAAATAAAGTGTCCTGAAGACGATGAAGTATTACATAGACCGCTGGTAAACAAAAACAGTTTAATAGGTGTGTATGCGTGGGTTGACTTACAGTTAGTAAATTTGAATTTATAAAGTAAGAACTGAATTCTAAGAAATTCCTCTTTAAAGGCAGGTAATCCATCATGTTGGTAGTTGTTAAAAGTGATTAAATAATATTTCACATCAATAATTCGAAAAACACAAAAGTTTATGACGACAATAAAGTATAAGAAAAAGTGCCTTATGAGCAAAAATAGAAAAAAGGTAAAATTTTCAAAAAATCACCAAAAATAATGGCGCAAACTTGCGCAAACTTTTTTTCTTTTTTCTTAAATTAGAGATTTCATATTTTATTGTGGTATATAACATTATTTGTACAACAGCTACCTTCACTTTCAAAAAGCTTTTCCGTTTTTGTTTTTGGTAAGAATTAATATATTTAAATACATAGTTTTTTTTATAATTAAAATTTTAAAAATAAATATTTAAGATAAATTTTTCTTTTTAAATACTGAAATTAGCTGCTGATGAAATCTTTCAGGCAAAAAAATAATCAATGTAATACCTCTATTCGTTTAGCCATAAAAAAATATCATATAAATATCTTGAAATCGAAAAAATTCAATAAAAACGCATGCAATTTTCTTCACTTTCCTGACTTTAACAGCGTCCCACAACTACAAATCTTAACTTACACCCTTTAAATTGCACGATATGATGTAGAATTTTGTTCTCTATCGATCTGCGTAATTTTTTCTTAGGATTTCATCAAATTAATTTTTGCCTTTTTGGCCAAATACTCCTCTGTGCGTCCCCGGTTTTAAAACTGGAATGATTAAAGCTTTTCTCCAGTTACTTGGAAATATTTGTTTCGTCCAAATAATATTCCAAAAGTCCAAAATATATCGTATACAGTTTTCATTCAGATTTTTATTCATTTCATATCTTATATTGTCTGGACCAGGAGAAGAGCCATTATATGATCTAAGAAAAGATTTTAGTTCAGTTAGTGTAATCTTGGTTGGTTCATTATGCTTTTAAAAATCAAGCGGAAAATTTGTGGAATGAGCATAACACCTAAAAGCTTGGGTAAAATTTGAAGAGGATGAATTTTGTGCAAAATTTAATACTAGAGAATTGGCTTTTTCTTTTTTATTTATTGTTGTAATGCCATCTTCAAGTCTCGAGATTTCATGAAAACTGGAAGAACCATTTAATGTTTTAATTTTTTTATATACAACAGAGGATGGAGTACTTAAACTTTTAGTGTTGCAAAATTCCTGCCAAGATTTTCTTTTACTTTCTCTAAAGGTTTTTCGAGCAAGGTATTTGGCTTTAAGGAATTTTTCCAGATTGTTAGCACTAGGGTTTCTCTCAAAATGATTTAACAGTCGTCTTCTTTCCTTAATTAAATATTTTATGTTGTCGTTCCACCAGGGTACTGTTCTTTTATTGTGAAAAGAATTTTTTAAAGGAATTGAGATTTCAGCTGCTTTTAAAACTGTTTTTGTTATATAAGCTTCAGCTTCATCTGTGCTTTGAAAATTCTCTAATTCTTCTGTAAAATAACAAGAAAATTTTTCCCATTTAGCTCGTTTTATATTCCAACTTGGCCTATATTCCAAATTTTGTGTAAAATTGTTTAAAGATATCATTATTGGATAATGATCACTGCTGTGAAGATCATCACCAATATTCCATTCAAAATAATGTTGAATGTTTGAAGAAATTAAAGAAAGATCTATGTTGCTGAAAGATCTATGTGCAAAGCTAAAATGTATATTGCATTTTATTTTATTTAAGATATGAAGTTCATTATCGTTAATAAACTCTTCAATTATCATCATATTATGAGAGTTAAAGTCTCCCAAAATGAGATAAGGAAGATTAAAATGTGAAACTAAAGTATTTAGATCATTTTTTGAGAATTTTTCTGATCCGGGAAGATACAAGGAACAAAGAATAAATTGAAAGGGAAAATTTGTTTTAATCACAACAACTTGAAGTGTAGATGTAATAGGAATTTGCTCACCTTTAAATACATTATTTAGATATATACAAACACCACCATGAGCGGAAGTAGCAGAAGGAATATTTTTAAAATAGCATGCATAATTTTAAAGTTTTGTATAATAATTTGATTCAAATCTTGTTTCTTGAATGCTAAACGCTAAGCAGTTTATTTTAGATATGATCAGTTTAATTTCATCAATATGTGCCGTGATACCGTTGCAATTCCAATTGTAATATTTTGTAATTATTCATTGAAACTAGATATATAATCCATAATATCATCGTTACTATTGTCGTGATTATTTTTTGAGCTTGAATTTGATGAACAAACTTTTTTCTTTTTCTCAGCATTTATTAATTCTCTTTTTTTTCTTCTGGACAAATTTTTTGGGTGAATTTCAACTTTCGAGCCATCTGCTTTGGTAAATCGACGCACTGGGGAGATAGGTGGTTCAGTTCTACTTGATTGTGGACCAGCATTGATTTCTTCATTTACATTTGATAATTTAATTTCTTTTCCTTGACATTTGCATTGGCAGTTACAAATTTTAGAAACATTAGCGTATGTAGTAAAAAGTAGAATTTGTTTATTATATTCTTTGCGAGCTTCGCTTATCGTTTTCTTCTGTTTTATTTTAATTTTTTGAATAGCAAATTCTTGTTTAAATACATTACAATCTCTAGAGAAATTATTATGTTCTTGTTGACAATTAATACACTTTGCCTGACGATTGCATTTTTCTCGACGACCTGGGGGGTTACTCTCTATTGCGATGCGAAAGAAAAATGGCACGTTATCAAACAATTGGTACGCTCTATTGCGTTTTCGTATTTTCTTTCGCATCTAATTTTATTCTCTTAAGCAAATATGGTATCACTGCACTCAGTCATACGAAAGCTTATGTCAAAATCGTTCGTTATGCGCAAATATCTTGTGCTAACAAAATATCAAACGCAAAGGTAAAGAATCATATATGTAAGAATAAATAAATTTTTATATTTATATTTATACTTAAATTTTAATTTTTTTTTTTAGGGAAATGCCAAAAAGGTTACAGACTCGGCAACGGCAGTTGGAAATTTGATTTTTTAATGCAGCACGGCGGTTTGGCCAAGGGACAATTGCAGTGTGAAACTAACGCAGCATAAATATTTATTTATGCGGAAGAATAAGGTAAGCATTTCTAGTAAGGGTGGTTGGATTCACAATATTGCATTGCTGGATGAAGGAGTAGATAATCAAACTTCTGCATATGAAAAAAAACCAACAACGGGATGCTAACATCAAAATGCTTTGGCGCAAGTATAAATGCTACCCAACATGTTACAGCAAACAAAAAGCCTGCAGAAGAAGTTTTGCTATATTCGCAAAATGGAAACTACATTTTAAATGTTATGTTCATTTTCCGTCTCCATCCATAATGCCACTGAATCCATCACTATTTATTATTTTTTAATAAAAAAAAACACACACACACAAAATTAAATTTATAACATTTTGTTCGACAAAGATCTTTTTTTAATCGCGCGTTTTTGTTTACAAATTTTGACATTTCATTTTGTCATTCTTCTGTATTGTTTATTTTGTTGTGCCAGAGTTGCTTCTTTTTTAAATTATTTTGCGAAAGCGTTTGCGTAAACATTACAGAGTATCAAATTGTACTCTCATCACATCTACTTATCGCATGGAACTTGCTTTCGCATCGCAATAGAGAGTAACCCCCCTGTTGTGTCAATAGTTGTGTGTTCGACACTACTGCAATGTGGGCACATCTTTTCTTTAGAAAGACAATTTTCTAATACATGACCAAATTGATAACACGTAAAACATCGTAAAGGGTTAGGAATAAACGGCTTTACCCTAGCCGACATATAGCCCAGAAGTATTTTTTCAGGAAGGTCACAAATATTAAATGTTACAACATACAAACCAATATCTTCTTATGTGAATAACCTTGTTACAGGATCCCTTTTCTTTAACCTTTTGATTTCAACGACATTAGGATTCTGTTCAGTAATCTCATTTAGGATTTCATCATCATTCATTGATCGTAAATCATTGGAGTAAAATATTCCCTTAGACTTGTTAAGAGATACATTGTCTTCAACTTTTACAAATATATCCATTGATAAAGAAATAATTTTTATAATTTTATTGGCTTGTTTTGCGTTAAAACATTGTATAAGTAGTTGTCCAGACTTGAGTTTCTTGCATATCTTTACCTTTCCACCAGCTGTGTCAATAGATCGTTGAATAAGAAATGGAGACACCTTACTTAGGCCTTCAGAAGCTTTCAATCCCACCTGGACATTATTAAGAAAATTGGATCCAAAGAATTTTGGTTCCTAACCATTTTGTCCCTATCAAATAGGAGACCTCCCATGTTGGAAAAAAAAAGACACGTAAGGATTATTATTTGAATTTAAGTTCTACAAATATTATTTGTAAACGTTAAAAAGGAGAAGACTATATTTTTCTTTCTTTGATTTACACAAATAAAAAAGCACAAATTAAACTTTCTTTTTTTTTTATTTTAAAAATTAAAATATATTTTGTCCTTTTTGATTTTAAATTCAAAGTTGAGAAAAAAATTATTTTATTTTTCAGACGTCTTTACTTGACAGCGTTTTCTACGCGAATCGATTATTTTAGAAGTTATTAATTAAAACCAAAAAAATAAAATTTGTTTTTATTTTTTTAATATTTGTTTAATATTAAAATCTAAACCAAAAAATTAAATTAGTTTTTATTTTTTAATTATATATTTACAGCCCGATTCTGTGAATTCTTGATAAATTTTTTATCAAGATATTTTGTCAAGATTTTTATCAACTAAAAGTTCGGTTGGTATTCTGTGGAAACATTGATAAATAAAAAGATTTTGAAATTCACCAGTGTGGTGAATTTCTATTGAAAGCTGATTTAAATTAAATTTATTTAATTAAATTATTGACAAAAGCAAAAATATGGATATACCAGCTAAGTAAGTATTTCTAACCGACTTCAAAAAAAGAAGGAGGTTATACAATTCGACTGAATGTTGCTTTTTTTATGTTTGTGCCCGCAGAACTAAGACATTTCTGCACCGATTTTGAAAATTTTTAGTAATATGATAGATTATACTTACAGATTGGTCCCGTTTAAAAAAACAGTTCATAATCTTAAAAATTAATGGGTGTCCCCATACAACATACATATTTTTTACGTGTATTATGAAGTGTAAAGGGCGGTTTTGTAAAATTTAAAACGACTGCGTATTACTATAGCTTCCAATAACAAAAAGTTATACAAAAATAAAACTAAAAATTAATTTATGTAAATTTACTTATATGTATGGGCCGTTATAGACAAACCATTGCAAATTTGACATAATTTTGATTGATAACGATCATATAGTGCCCCAATAGTTCATTTAATTATGTATATGGCCATAATTTTAAAAAGTTGTAGACAGACGATTGAATATTACAAAGAACCTGTATTACTAACTCCGCTAAAACAACAAGTATAAAATTTGGTTTTGGAAGTAAACGGGTGTCCCAATTGTTAATGTAATTTGATATATTTGGCCGAATTTATGAACCGTTATAGACAGACAGCTGAAATTTAAAAAGGACCTGTTTTGCTAAGTCCGCTATAACAAAAAGAATAGAATTTGATTTTAGAAACTAAAGGGTGTTCCCAAACTAATGTAATTTGTTCTATATGACCGTATTTTTGGACCCGTTCTATACAAACACCTGAATTTTAGACAGAATGTCCACTACATTGTTTGGTATAATAAGAAGTAAAAAAATTTTAAAGTATAAATTAAAGGCTTTAACAATAGTTGATATAATCTGATGTGTATGGGCAAACTAATGATCCGTTATAAACATACGATTGAAATTTACACAGATCTTAATGCTTAATTTATTACAATTTGAATTTTGAAAATAAAGGGTGACCCTATAGTTGATGTAATTTGATGTATATTGCGAAACTATTGAACAGTTGAACAAGTATAAAGTTTGGAGATATAAAAGTGTCCCAATAGTTAATGTGATCTAATTTATGTGAAGTCGGTTTTTTTTTGCAAGAATTATTACAAATTAATTGGCTATAAAGTATATTAATAAACATATAAATTTTTATAATTCATTAACCCGTAAAGGAAACCGATATAATAGCGGCTGCAAGTCTGAAATTAATTGCCGTGCAAGAACACGACTAAGGCAAAAATAATTTGTAAGTTCTGCCTTTAACGACTGAAAAGGAACGCTTGAGTCACGTAATCTTTGTAAGTCACACCTTCGCCTTTTTTTCCGTATTTTCTTCGTCTTCACAAATCAGCATTAACAAATTTATTTCTTCTTCCATTTTCTAAAAGGATACGTAAATTTGTTTATGTATTTTAAAAAGGAATCCATTATGTTGATATTTGCATGAAGCGTGCACTATTTACCTACTTGAATACACACACACGCAATAAAATAGAGTTATCAATACCAAATTAGACTTTGACAAATTCTCAACTAACAAGCTTTTATTTTTTGCAGTAGAATATGAAATCTTGATAAATATTCAAAAGTTTTGAACTTATCAAGTGCACAGAATCGGGCTGTTAATTTTAAATTTAAATGTTCCCATTTGAATCGCAGATATTTCATCTATGATTCGAATTCCAAACGAAAACTGAATATCAAACAATTATTTAAAAACATAAATTAATTTTCTATGATATAATGATAAATAAAAATATTTTACAAACAAGCATACATATGTATATACAATAAAATAGGGTTCTGACACAAGTGTGCATATAATAGATTTGTGTATGCTAGTTATACGTATATCTGTTATCCTCTAGTTAAAAAGAATTTAGAAAATAAACATATGAATAAAAGTAGAAAAATAAAATAATTTACTTTATCTTTAACTTACCCATGACCTAATTTCCTCTTTAAAAATTTGTTAAGGAAAATTTTCTAAGCTTGAGAATTTTCTAAAATTGAAAAAAATTTATCCAATATGAACATAAGTTCTAATCCCACCATGATCGTACTTTAAAATTTTTTTGGTGTTCTCACTTAGCCGCGGTAGCGTGGCATATTAAATTCTCACCTGCAGGCCACACGGATTATACTTTTGTGTTAAAAACTTAAGAGTGATGTTGCATACTTTTTAAGCATAATTGAAAAATACTAGAAATTTTGGATCGTAATACACAGCCTATTAAATTTTAAACAAGAGTATATATTAATCCGGCCGCTACATCAACAAATATTGAAATAAAATAAATTGCAACCTATTACTTCATAGCATATTCGACGGCGAAGTAAAATAACTTATAAAATGGCTATATATTTCTCCTTTCACCACCTGACTTATCACTCATCTATCCCTTTCTGAAAGAATGTAGACGGTTACCAAAAATAACTAAATAGGTATTATTTCCTGAAGTTCTACTTCACCTTTCAAAAATGGATGTCCCATACAAGATGTGCGTATTTGAGCGGCAATGGACACAACTGAAATTTACAGGTAGTATGCATAACTAAAATCGCATTTAAAACGTCAGATATTTAAAATTAGATGACTTATACTACTATGTCTGATCGAAAAATTAAAGCGTATCCACATAAAAGACGTCATTCTAACGCATTTGGCTTTTTATTTTAAACATGTTAAGGTTTTTAACACAGATGGTGTGGCATTGTGGCCCTAGGCTAATATATACTAAATAAATTAAATTAAAATTTAAAGATCTGATTTTCAGTTATACAAACTAATACATATAACCAAATACTTAAAACTTACAAAAAATGTGTATAGCTATTTGCTATCAGCTTTTTTTAAAGTGGTGCTGTCAAAATTTTAAAATCGTATGCTTGTCTGTTCGTTTTAAGGTGGTTTTTGATTTACAGTATATCGTATTCCACTAACAGTAGTGCGTTTCACTAACTTTAAAAAAATATGATAATTGTTATATTTGTCGATATTTTTGGTTGCTTGCAGCACCGATTAAGTGATTCACTAAGTTCATCTTAACGATTAAAAACACCCTTATTTTTCCATTTACACATCTTGAAACGAATTTAAATGAAAAACTCAACAGATGTGCAAAAGTGGTATATCTAAGTTTTTCATTACGTTTGCAATTTTTGCAATATCCATTTTCGACCCCTATAATGTACATATATTCTGAGTTCTTATACATAGCGAAGTTCTTCTGTCCGTCCGTGTCCGTGTTGAAATAAAGTTTGCCAAGGCACAATACGAGCTTGAGAAAGTTTAAATACGCCAATCGATCAGGCATAGTTAGAAAATAATGCTATTGAAAAACAGCAAGATCAGTCAATGTCCTTCGAGGCGGCGGGCAAAACACCAGGTCTGCCTGTATTTTTTATTCGTCTGAATGTTGCTTTTTGTAATATTTGTGCCTTTAGATCTCAGCTATTTTTGAAGCAATTTTGAAAAATTTTGCTTTATTTAAAAGGTTATCCTTTTCAGACCGTGAGCATCGATTGTGCGGGTGGGTTTCTGTCTCAATATTTTTACTTCTGATTGCTCAATGTCAAATAGACTTGCATGCATCCATTGTGCTGATTGTTTTCTATTTTTGCTTTTCACATTTCTCTTCTGTTTAATTAACCGTTACTTTAATTATTGCGAAACTCTTCAGTCACATTTCAGTTTTAGCATAATGTAAGTTGTGTTTTTAGTGACAAAATTAATTATCGTTTACAAATAAAAACTAAATAAACTATTCTTATCTATTTGAATCAAACTATTTGAAATCTTTTCATGTAATACAAATATGTTTTAGTTAAAAATATTATTGATTATAATTATTGATTATATTTTCATACGCTGTAAAGACCACATCTTCCAAAAATTATAAAAAAATTCCCGGTAGTTTTGCGTCAGGTCTGAAAGGGTTATGCTTACAGTTTTCGTTTTCAAAACAGTTCATACATGTTTTTTACGTGTATTATTATTATTATTATTATTAAGGAGCACCATTTTAAAATGTAAAAAATCGTATCTTTATATTTCAATAGCAAAAAGTTATGCAAAAATAAGTCTAAAAATTAAGTGGTGTCCCAATAGGTGACATAATTTAACCTATATGGGCCTATCCTTTAAATTGTTAGAGACAAATGCTTGAATATTGGACAGAACATTTGTTGCAAAATGTCTTAAAATTTTTGAAACCAAATTTGTTGAAAAAAAAAAACTTTTGAAATGACAAAAATGGGTGAAAGCCTCATAAAAATTCAATATAATACCCAGTAATTTTTCATTAGATAAAAACAACATAGTAATCATTCCACGCATAATTTAATAGCTTTATTGTCATCTAACACGCTTTTGATCCTTGATGAAGTTTTATAGTGAAGTAAAAGTAAAAAAAACAGACGTAAGTGTATTAGTTTTATCTGGCCAGTGACCAAAATAAAGTAACAATAACAATTTTTTCAAGAACGGTACCCAATTTAATACCTAGAAAAATATATACAAGCTTTAAAGTGTAAATAATTAATAATATTAAATTCTAGCAGTGGCCACGACTTCGTCCGCGTGTGATTTCTAATTTTCTTAAAATTCAAATTTAGAAAAATGTGTCTTAAAATATTTACTCCAGAGATCTGTAGACAGTATTAAAAATATTCCATTTACAGAAATAAAATGTGAAGACAACTATTTTAGTACCATTATACCGGTAAAATTGGGTGCTTTCACTCTTGTATCTCAATTTTCTCTACGAAATGACTTGTTTTTACGAAAAGAAAGTATTATATATTGACACAAAGTTTTGTACAAGTCCATCCAGTAGTTTTTACGTGATGCGAACACAGACAGGCAGCAGGACGGAGAAAAATTCTAAAAATAGGTGCTTTGTATTCCATATCGATTACTATCTCCACCAACATCAAAATTTGTAAAAAATATTCCCTGTACAGAAATGACAGCGTTACAGTTTTATTATATGTATTGATTTTTTACTTCATTTTTCTTAAATACATACTTATAAAATAGAATCTCACAAATTGAACCATCTTGCTTCGAAGGTAGTTATAGAATTGTGTTTCCATTAACGCTATTTCACATAATTTTGCACGCAATCTGTGTAGAAATTTAGTGGCGTCATTATTGGATAGTATATCGCTCCCAATTTGTAAGTATGTAGGTCAATATCATGAATGAAGAAAACAAGATCGCGCATTCAGCCGTTCTATGTCATCATAGAATGAGAATGAGTGAATGCTTTTTAACCGACTTCAAAAAAAGAAGGAGGTTATACAATTCGGTTGAATTGTGCTTTTTTTATTTGTGCCTCCAGAACTCAGTCATTTCTGATCCGATTTTGAAAATTTTTGGTAATATGATAGATTTTGATTACAGATTGGTTCCGTTTTAATAACATTTCATAATCTTAAAAACTAAAGGGTGTCCCCATACAACATACATATTTTTACGTGTATTATGAATTGTAAAGGGCACTTCTGTAAAATTTAAATGACTGCGTATTACTATAGCTCCCAAAAACAAAAAATTATACAAAAATAGATCTAAAAAATAAAGGTTGCCCCCATAATTGATATAAATTTACTTACATGGACCTATCTTTTGAACTGTTATAGACAGACGCTTGCAAATTGGACAGAATGTCGATTGCTATGGCCGTTATAGTAAAAAGTATTAATTTACCAATTTATAAATTAAAGGGTGCGCCAATAGTTTATTAAATTTGATGTATATGGCCATACTTTTCAACAGTTGTAGACAGACGCTTGAAATTTACAACGAACCTGTATTGCTAAGTCCACTATAACAACAAGTATAAAATTTGGGTTTGGAAGTTAAAGGGTGTTCCAATAGTTAATGTAATTTTGTGTATGTGACCCAATTTTAAACCGTTATAGACAGAACGCTGAAACTTAAAAGGAACCTGTGTTGCTAAATCCGCTATATCAACGAGTTTATAATTTTAATTTAGAAATTAAATGGTGTCCCATTTTTGATGAAGATTTACTTATATGAGCCTATGTTTTGAACCGTTATAGTCAAACGCTTGCAAATTGGACAGAATGTTGATTTCTATGACCGTTATGGTAACAAGTATTAATATTAAGAATTATAAATTAAAGCGTGCGCCAACAGTTCATTGAATTTGATCTATATTGCTATACTTTTTAACAGTTATATCAGACGCTTGGAATTTACAACGAACCTGTATTGGTAAGTCCGCTATAACAACAAGTATAAAATATGGTTTTGGAAGTTAAAGGGTGTTCCAATAGTTGATGTACTTTAGAACCGTTATAGAAAGAATGCTAAAACTTAAGAGGGACCTGTATTTCTAAGTTCGCTGTATCAACGCTTTTATTATATGAATTTAGAAATTAAAGAGTGTCCTATAATTACTGTAGATTAACTTATATAGGCCTATCTTTTGAACCGTTATAGACAAACGCTTTTAAATTTGACGCAACGTCGATTGCTAGTTCGTTATAGTTACAGCTGATAATATTTAAAATTATAAATTAAAGGGTGCACCAATAGTTCATTTAATTTGGTACAATGTCATACTTTTAAACAGTCGTAGACAGACGATTGAAATTTACAAAGAACCTGTATTGTTATCTCCTCTATAACAACAAGTATAAAATTTGGATTTGGAAATAAACGGGTGTCCCAAAAGTTTATTTAATATGGTATATGTGGCCGGACTTTTGAACCATTATAGACAGACAGCTGAAATTTACAAGGGACATGTTTTGCTAAGTCTGCTATAACAAAAAGCTTATTATTTGAATTTAGAAATTAAAGGGTGTTCCCAACATTAATGTAATATGTTCTATATGGCCGTATTTTTTTAACCGTTGTATACAAACACCTTAATTTTAGACAGAATGTCGACTACTTAATTTGGTATAATAAGAAGTATAAAAATGTTATATTATAAATTAAATAGTTGATATAATCTGACTGTTGAAACGTTATAGACAGACGGTTGAAATTTACACAGAACCTGATTGCTAAATCTACTACAACAGCAAGTATATAATTTGCATTAGGAAATTAAAGAGTGAACAGTTGAAAAAGTATAAATTTGGAGATATAAGTGTGTCCCAATAGTTAATGTAACCTAATTAATATGGCCATAC
Source organism: Gymnosoma rotundatum (assembly GCA_916610165.2). Classification (NCBI taxonomy): domain Eukaryota; kingdom Metazoa; phylum Arthropoda; class Insecta; order Diptera; family Tachinidae; genus Gymnosoma; species Gymnosoma rotundatum. Next base: position 34,001,548 of record OU744340.1, read on the forward strand.
ACTTGAGCTGTTATAGGCCGACAGATGAAATCTGTTTTGAAGTCGGTTTTTTCGCAAGTATTATTTATTTCCCCGAATTTCGTGATTGGAGAAATTTTTTCTCGATAGTTATCTTTTCCGTTAAAAAGAAATTCTGTGAGAATATTCATGATTAAGCTGTATATTTAACATTTTTTATTAATTTACATAGCTGATGGTTGATTTAAGTCGCATTAAAATATCGTGGTAACGGATTTCCATAGATACCTTCGACAAGCCTCTCGTCATAGTTTTAAACTTGGTGCCAATATTATTGCGTTCTATTTAATTTATTGCATTGTCACAGTTTCGTTTACCTTTCAATCTTATGATTTTAAGTAACCGAAATGTAAATTTTCAATCAAAATAAACATACAACTATTCTGTAACCCGCTGTGTTAGAAATTTTTGTAATAAATGCAATGAAATTTAAATGAATAGTTTAATTTTAGAAGGTCAATAAATTAAAATAGTATATTATAATTTCTGAGCAAAAGAAATTTATTAAACTTCGCATTAATTTTATATCAGTCATAGCCATCGTCAGAAGAATCAGAATCGTTGTTTGCTTAGTTGTAAAACTTTTTTCTAGTCCTTTAAAAGGGCATCGAATCAATTACATTTTTTTGGTCGTTTTCTTTTTTCACTACAATAAGGTGAAAAAAGGGTATATCTAAGTTTGTCATTCCGTACATAATTTGTACAATATTCACTTCTGACCCCATAAATTATATGTGGATCTGAGTTTTTATGAATACTCAAGTCGATTGAGCGATGTCCGTCTCTCTGTCCGTGTTAGTGTTGAAATCAACTTTGCCAAGGAACTAAATAAGCTAGAGGAGATTTAAATACACAAAGTGATCAGATGGAGTTTCAAAAATTTTCCTATTGATAATCAGCAAGATCGGTCTATGCCATGTCTATGCAAAACACCACGCCTGCCTTTAATTTTTCTATATCATTTAAAACAATTGGGAAAAATATATATGGGATGATAGAGAATTAAAAAATTAGAAAAAGAATGATCACGTGAAAAAACTGCTGTTCGCCCATATTTTTTGAGTTATGGTTACGTACGATTGTCAACCATATTTTTTAAGATATCAATAAAAAAAAGCTAAAATGTCTTAAAAATGCTTAACCCATAAAGAGCCGATGACATTTTTGTGTAAAATTATATATCCCAGCAAAAAATTATTGAAAAGGTAATCGAGTGTGGAATTAAGCATTTTTAGCAGAAGTACTTCCCAACTAGATTGCCAACTTAATTATTTTAACAAGGCATGAGACTTTTATAATCAATTACTGAGAATCGATTACATAAATTATTGTAGGAAATAATGAGTACATTTAGTACGGTAGTCTCTTTCAACATAAAGAACTAGTTCCATTACTACTTCCTTTTTTGGAAACTAATGTAATGTGTTTTGTAATCGAGTAACAAAATATGGCAATCACAAAAGCAAGTCATTTTATGGCAAGTACTTTTTAAGGTAATGTCTATTTTTTTGCTGGGATAGTACTTAATTTTTTCTTATTTTTTGAATTCTCTGTCGTCCTAATACTTGTCTTTATTATTGGAGCTACTTTACTAAACTAGATTTACATTAAGATCTAAGATCCAAACTCAGCCTTAAACTCAACAGTATTCAACTGTAAGGAACAGCCAGTAATTCTTATATTGAAATCCTACAAAGGTTTCAATCTAAAACACTCAGATGCATTGTTAATGCGCCATAGTTTATATTTAATAAAGCTATTGATGATGACCCATCAATTTTAACAATTAAAGATAAAATAAGATTTTAATAAATAAGTTCTTAGTCTTTGTCCAGACGTGCAATTTTCTTAGATTCTCTTTGCATTCTCTTGCATTCCTTTCCATACATTAAAATTTTGTTTCTGAATTGATTGCTCAGATTTTGTTTCTCTTGAACTACGAATGACAAAACAGAAGAGAATTGCAAGTACATAAAATAGTGAACTCGTTTTTATTTCTTTTTTCTCTGTCACCTACAAACTCATGACTTGGGCAACAAAAGTTGCAAAGTGTAGACGGGGACTTATAGCAGATAAGAACGACACTAACTTTGCTAGATGATACTAAAAAACTTTGCTAGATGATACTAAAAAAACTATATACTAGATTTGCCTTTATATATATTTATAAGTTTAATTCTAATTTTATTTAAACTCTTTATGGATAAGAAACTTGTTTCACATAGTTTTCTGTATTTTATTTATTTTTCTGATGTCAAAAGTGTTCAGCATAATGGTAAATTCACCAACATACATATTATCTTTGATTGATAGATTGTAAATAAAATAATTGTAAAAAATGTATATCAGTTCCTGTTTTATTCAAAACGCTTATAAAAATTTTGAATATCTCAAAACTATAACCGTAATATATAATAATATTAATACCACATTTAAGATGATAGAAAAATACGCAACTAACACAACAGTCAGCCTATTTTATAAGGTTGCAGCGCTGATTTTCACAATTTTTAGAGTAAAAAATAAGTTTCGTATATTCCTTAAAAGTATTATTATTATTTTGTACAATGCATGTATAGTACTGATCGTACCGTTAATAATTGCCTTCTCTGTAAATAATTGTAGTCTAAAGTTAAGTATTCTTTTTCTATTTGCGAGAATTGTTGTAAAATTTTTTCAAATTGGTAGGAGTGAACTCAAGAAAAGTTTTTTTTTTCACTTTTTTTTTAACCGATTTAAAAAAGGAGGTTATTGATGCGTCTGAATGATGTTCATCTAATTTGATGTATGTACATGGTTATACTTTTAAACACTTGTAGGCAGACGGATGTTATTTATAAAGAATCTGTGTTACAAAGTCCCCTATAACAGCAAGTATAAAATTTTGAATTGGACATTAAAGCGTGTCCCAATAGTTGATGTAATTTTATGTATGTGTATAAACTTTTTAACAGTTATAGACAGGCAGCTAAAATTTACAAGTAACCTGTATGGATAAATAAAATCAATTTTACAATTTGAATTTAGAAATCAAAAAAAGAAAATTAGAAAAAAATGACCACTATTTCGTCTGGTATAAGAAGTATTAATATTTAAAATAGACAGATGCTTAAAGTTTACAAAGAAACTGTATTACTAAGTCCTCCACAACAATATGTACAAAATTTGGAAATTAAAGGATGCTCCAATAGTATAAGATAAAATTGTTGTATTTATTTTTGTCTAGTTCCTTATATACGATAACCGCTGTATCACTACTTAGAAGAAAGTCATCATTTTTTATGTGTACAACATTCTTACAAAAGGAGAAGGGGTGTATTTTTGTAATGGTTGGCAGTTCTTGACTCCGATATACATATCTTTTGTACTGTAATGGGTAAGACAGCTTTTTGACATACTTTTAAAAACTAATAAACATTGGCTTAAAAATTATAGCAATGAAATCTTTGAGCCGACAAATAATTTTAAATAATTTATTTAACTTAACAAAACGTTTTTTATCTAATATAATTCACTTGGAAAATGCATTATATTTTATGGTAAAGAGTTATTGGTTACGAATGCGGTCTTGTTAAAAATTCATTTCTGATACAAAAACACATTAAATATTATCTGCAAAAATTGTAGGGGACCACAAAAACCAAATACACAGTCCATTTACATTTACATGACTGAAAATGGTTACATTGGATTAAAAGTAATTGAAATAAGTATTTCTGTCCTTGTTTAAATAGAAATAATAATATTAGTTTACTTTAATCGTACTGATATTCTCATAAAATATTTGTTACTAAAAAATACAAAATGAAATTAAATGTATTACTGTGGGAAACGCATATCCATATGCACATTTCGCTACTATTCATAAATTTCATTTTGTGTTTTTTAATAATAAAAATTGCATGAGAATATCATTGAATATATATATTTAAAGGAATCAAGCACGATTAAAGAAAAATAACATAAGAAAGATTCCGAATAATAAATTTTCATATTAATAGAAATAATAATTTTTTATGATAAAAAATATATAAATTATGCTCTATTTACCATTTTCTAATAATGTTTATGATACAGAAAGAATTCTTTGAATAACAATAATATAAATATACTTTATAATTGAATATTAAGCCATACAAGTAAGAGTGCTATATTCGGGCTCTTAATGGTTTAAGTATTTTCAAAAGATTTTGATATCTCCTTAAAGTTCTCTTCAAAAGCTTTAAAACGATACCCATACTGAGCGCTAATGTTTTCAGGAGATATTTTTACTTATTTATAAATTTTATTGAGTTACATCACTAAACTAGATTTGTTCCAACTGATATGGAAAAATTTTGAGGCAGGCGTGGTGTTTGCCAGCTGCCTTGAATGGCATGGACCGACCCTGCTGATTTTCAATAACAAAATTTTCAAAACTATGTCTTATCAACTGGCTTATTTACATTTTCTCTATTTTATCTAGTGCCTTGGCAACTTGATTACAAACCGAATGCGGACGGACAGACGGACATAGCTCAATTGACTTCGCTATGCATAAGAGCTCAGCATATATATATATATATATATATATGCTGAGCTCTTATGCATAGCGAAGTCAATTGAGCTATGTCCGTCTATATATATATTTTTTTTTTTTTTTTTTTTTTTGTAGGGTCGAAAATGGATATTGTGCAAAATACATAGGAAATAACAAACTTAGATGTACCATTTTTCCATCTGTGGTGAATGGTATTGTTTCGTGAGGATTTTCACAATAAAAGAACTGATATTAAATAAAAAATTAAAAAATTGAAATATGGCCAAACAGGTATAATAATGAATTAACACAAGAAATTTTTCAAAATGAAAATTTATTATTCGGAACAACAGACAATAACAAATTGATATTAATTTCTACAATATCAATTTGAGCGATGTCCGTCTGTCCGTCATTCTACTGACATCTAATTTTTCTTGTTTTCTTTGGAAAACGTCCGAAATATCCGCGTATATTTTTTCTTTCTGAAAAACGTTTTTAGAAATTAAAACAAATAAACTAAAGGCCTCGTTATGCGAACGTTGATGTAAGAAAAACTTAACGTATTTTAACGTACGGTCGTTTATGTACTTATAGAAACTTTACAAATGTTACGAATGTCAATAAAATAAACAAAAACAAAACATTGTGCAGCACAATGTGTTTGTAATATTAATTTCAAAAGCCCGAAAAGAATTTAAAAATGGATATTGAGGATTAATTTACTGATGTCCATGAAATAAGTACAATTGTATTGCAAAAAAAAAAAAAAAACTATAAAGCCAAAATATTAAATTACAAAACACAATTTTCAATTTGCTGCAGCTGTTCAGAACAGTGTTGAGATTTGTGGCATAGTTACGGGCACTGTTCCGTACATGTAAATTTAGAAAAAGTACTAATTTCGCTTCGAAAAATATTTTACATTGCAATATGTGCAATGTATTGACAAATTTAATTATCTGTTTTAAAAAATATTATTATGTATTTAATGTAACTATTTATTTATTATACTTTTATTAAGCAAAATAATAAAAACTGATGAATGATACAATTATTATCAATACTTAAAAAGTACCTAAAAAGGGCAAATGTGCCGCAATGATACTTATCACATATAATTCCAGCACTATCTTACGAATGTCACGTAACAATGTCGTCAAAACCTATTTTATACAGGTTGAAGCGTTCCGGAAACGTGACAGTTAATTTCGGTAAGCGTTTGCATTGTTTTAGTATATTTAAAAACAAACGGCCGTTAGGTTAGCTTACGTGGACGTTCGCGTAATTGTACCTTAAAGCCAAAATTTATTTCGTTTCACTTATAATATCCACAGTTCAAATTCTAGTTCAATAAAAGTTCAAAAATAGAATATACATATATGTTTATAAGAGAAATATTATTTTGACGACAGCAAGACAACAAGGCGGAAGGTTGTTGTCTAAGCGAATTTGTCGCTGCAGTCAAATTAAACTAATGCTGTAAACATATTTGCCGCAGCAAGATACACGAACACACGACAGCAAATGACGCTAGCAACATTTGTCGCTTTGTAAGCAGCTACATAATTATTTTGAAAGTAGCAGTTACATAATAAAAATATGATTTTATTGTATTTCAGTGATGTCACTTTAGCAATTTTAAAAGAAGCCACTCTGATTTATAATTAAAAAATATTTTAACTATTATATAAGAAGCTGTTAGAAGAGTAAAACAATACTTTTAAAGGTAACGTCGATTTTTCTTCTGGGTTGTCTTAAAAATTGAAAATATATTGAAGTATTTCTTAGAAGCAATAATAAGTACAGTAATGTGTGTCAGTATAAATAACACATAGTTGCTTGTCCACTAAAAAAACTACTAAAAACAAAAATATATGAAAAGCTTTACTGTTCTATGATATCTATTAAAACCAATCATGTTAATTATTTACATATGTCCCACACAAATATTCTATATTTAAATCAAGGTTCTAAAGGATCTTCTCACAAAATTTTACTCAAATCTATCCTGCAGCTTTTACGTTATGCGAACCCAGACCGACAGAAATTCCAAAATAGGTATTTTGTATTCCAAATCAATTACTATCTTCACCAACAACTATATTTTCCTAAATATTTTATGTACAGAAAAGATCCTGTTACAGTTTGATTATAGATGAATATTAAAATCTTTAAATAAATACTTTTACTTTAAATTTTTATTGTTCTTTTCTTTTTTCATAATAAGTGATTTTAAGCACTTATTATTTTACATGTTTTATAGTACTGACATCACTTAAATGTTTATTGTCGCCAACAAAAATATAAATTAGTTTAATTTGACTTATATGCGAGTTAGGGCCATTCTACATGAGACCAGCGACATACATATATTCTGACTTCTTATGCAGAGCGAAGTCGATTAAGAGATGTCCGTCTGTCCGTCCGTGTTAAGTACGCCAATCGATAAGACATAGTATCGAAAGAAGTACTATTGGATATCAGCACGATCGGTCCATGATCTTGGACGCAGGGGAAAACTCTACGCCTACCTCTAATTTGTCCAGATTATTTGGAACAAAAAAGTAACTTCAATCACAAAAAAATATATGGGGCGATAGAGAATAAAATCATAAGAAAAAAATATGAAGTGAAAAAATTGGCGCTCGCCCATATTTCCGAGTTACGGGCGTGGGTATTATTTGAAACCTTTTGATGAGATCTTTAAGGAAATACTAAAAATTTAAAAAAATGCTTAACTTATTAAGAGCCGATGACATTTTCATGTAAAATTATATACATATATGTAGTACTTATCTTTATACCCTTCACCACAACAAAGTGGAAAAAAGGGTGTATCTAAGTTTGTCATTTCGTGTATAATTTCTACAATATCCATTTCCGATCCCATAAAATATATATATTCGGACTTCTTACTAAAATTGTTGATCTAAATGGAGCAAAAGAGGCCTTCAAAACAAAGTCTGCTCTTAAGAAAGCAGTAACAAAAGCAAAGAAAGCTCTCCCGCGGTTACCATCGAAAAAAAAGCAGTTTTGATAAATTTATTTAATAATATGAGTGATCAAAGCCTACTGCTTAAAACTTTAAAGGCTAGCCAAGTTCCAGTCGTATCATGTAAAAAGCTTGCATTGATTACCGATATTCGACAATTTTTTGAACAGGACGATGTGTCCGTAACATCGCCAAAAGTTAGGGATGTTAAGGAATAATTGTCTAGATCAGGTGAGCAACATCTCTTGCCCACTAGACACATGACGTTGACTTTAAAGAAAGCTTATGATTTATTCGATCTGGAAAAGGTTAGTACAACTGTAACTGCAAGCACATATCAATTGTGTTAAGCATTTTTTACTTTTTCTTCGGCCTGATTGCGATCAAGATTTCGTAAACAAATTTTTGTGCATAGAACTCGGTGTTAATTGTTGGTTCGGCAAATGCTCTAATTATTTTGGAATTACTGCTTCTGCGCTAACTTCTTGCGTCACAGTTATATTAAACGTTCACAGTCAAACACGTTCATAACTTTGATCGGCGAAGAGCAGCAAGTACCGCCTTCCGACCTGAAGTAGTGCTTCAAATCGACTTTGCCGAAAACTTTGCATGCGAAATGCAGGTTGAAGTGCAAAGTGCACATTGGAATCAGCGGCAACTTACCCTATTTACGACAGCTCTTTACCATTATGAACATATCCGATCAAAAGTAATGATAGCGGATAACTTAAACGATACAAAACTAACAATTGTGCCGTATTTATTTAAGCTATTAACAGACTTGCCAAAATTTCTGACTATTTTAAAGATTTGGAATGATGGCCCGTCTTCATAATTTAAGAACAATTGTATCGCTGCTGTTATTCCAGTTCTTCAAAAAGATTCCAAAATAAAATAATCTGGAATTACTTCGCTACTTCGCATGGTAAAGGGTGCATCGATGGGATTGGTGCGACAGTTAAAACTATTGTTTAAAAGCAAATCAGAGCTCGCGACTGTATCGTAAATAATTCGTCTCAGTTTTTTCAAGCGTTTAATCGTACATTATCGCAATCGTGCTTAAACTGTGAGTGAGATTTCGAATGCACACCAAATTCAAATCATTGATGAAAACATAATTATGTATGGCACTTCTCTTGTAGGAAAGATATAATTAATTATTTACCCAGTCTTTTCTTTTATTTTTATTTGTTTTTTTCGCTTTCTATTTTTATTTTTGTTTTCATTTCATCTTTTCTTTACAACTTTTTGAGAAAATAAGTTCACTTAATGTTGTTTTTAAAAGAAGTTACGTACCTACTGAATAGTATAATCAAAATACAGTTATGTTTTTTTTAATCCAATAAAAAATAAACACTTTATTTTTAACCGACTTAAAAAAAAGGAAGTTATACAATTCGGCTGAATGTGGTTTTTTTATATTTGTGCCTCCAGAACTCAGTCATTTCTGATCCGATTTTGAAAATTTTTGGTAATATGATAGATTATGCTTACAGATTGGTCCCGTATTTTTTACGTGTATTATGACCTGTAAAGGGCGATTCTGTACAATTTAAAATGACTGCGTATAACTATAGCTCCCAAAAACAAAAAACTATACAAAAATTAATCTTAAAATTAAAGGGTGCCCCCATACTTGATGTAAACTTACTTATATGGGCCTATCTTTTGAACCGTTATAGACAAACGCTTGCAAATTGGATAGAATGTCGATTGCTATGGCCGTTATAGTAACAAGTATTCATATTAAAAATTACAAATTAAAGGGTGCGCCAATAGTTCAATAAATTTTATAATTATGGCCATACTTTTGAACAGTTGTAGACAGAAGCTTGAAATTTACAACGAACCTGTATTGCTAAGTGCGCTATAACAACAAGTATAAAATTCGGATTTAAAATTTAAAGGGTGTTCCAATAGTTAATGTAATTTCAAGTGTGTGGCAGTACTTTTGAACCGTAAAATTGACCTGTATTGCTAAATCCGCCTTATCAACGAGTTAATTGTATGAATTTAGAAATATTACAAATGTTAAATTAAAGGGTGTGCCAATAGTTCATTAAATTTGATGCATATGGCCATACTTTTGAACAGTTGTAGACAGACGCCTGAAATTTACAACGAACCTATATAACAAAAAGTATAAAATTTGGATTTTGAAGTTAAAGGGTGTTCCAATTGTAAATGTAATTGTGTATGTGACCAAACTTTTGAACCTTTATAGACAGACCGCTGAAACTTAAAACGGACCTGTATTGCTAAATCCGCTTTATCAACGAGTTTATAATTTGAATTTAGAAATTAAAGGGTGTCCCATAATTAATGAAGATTTACTTATATGAGCCTATCTTTTGAACCTTTTTAGGGAAACGCTTGCAAATTGGACAGAATGTCGATTGCTATGGCCGTTATAGTAACAAGTTTAAATATTACAAATTATAAATTAAAGGGTGCGCCAATAGTTTATTAAATTTTATATATATGGCCATACTTTTGAACAGTTTTAGACAGACGCTTGAAACTTATAAAGAACCTGTATTACTAAGTCTGCTATAACAACAAGTATAAAATTTGGATTTGGAAGTTACAGGGTGTACCAATAGTTAATGTAATTTTGTGTATGTGACCAAATTTTGAACCGTTAAAGCCAAAACGCTGAAACTTTAAAGGGACGTGTATTGCTTAATCATCCTTATCAACGAGTTTATAATTTGAATTTAGAAATTAAAGGGTGTTCCATAATTGATGAAGATTTACTTATATGAGCATATCTTTTGAACCGTTATAGACAAACGCTTGTAAATTTGACCCAATGTCAATTGCTATGGCCGTTATGGTAACAGCTGATAATATTTAAAATTATAAATTAAAGGGTGCACCAATAGTTCATTTAAATTGGTATATGGCCATGCTTTTAAACAGTTGTAGACAGACGATTGAAATTTACAAAGAACCTGTATTACTAACACCTCTATAACAACAAGTATAAAATTTGGATTTGGAAATAAACGGGTGTCCCAATAGTTGATATAATATGGTGTATGTGGCCAGACTTTTGAACAATTATAGACAGAAATTTACAAGAGACATTCTATTACAAGGAGCTAATAATTTGAATTTAGAAAGTAAAGGGTGTTCCCAAAATTAATGTAGTTTGTTCTATATGGCCGTAATTTTGAACCGTTGTATACAAACACCTTAATTTTAGACAGAATGTCCACTATTTTATTTGGTATAATAAGAAGTATAAAAATGTTACATATATTATAAATTAAATAGTTGATATAATCGGATGTATATGGGCAAACTGCTGAACCGTTATAGACAGACGGTTGAAAATTACACAGAACTTGATTGCTAAATCTACTACAACAGCAAGTATATAATTTGAATTTGGAAATTAAAGAGTGAACCTATAGTTGCTGCAATTTGATGTATATTGCCAAACCATTAAACAGTTGAAAAATTGTAAAGTTTGAAGATATAAGTGTGTCCCAATAGTTAATGTAACCTAATTAATGTGGCGATACCCTTGAGCTGTTATAGGGAATATGTTAGATATGTTAGAGGGAAACGTGTCGAGGTTTTTGAAAATATTACGAAATTTCGGAAAATGTTATACAAGCTCTTAGACCACTTCTCTTTCAGTGCGAAGTTACAGTAAACTTAAAACGACTGTAGCTTTCAAGCCGCAAGAAATAGAAGCAAAGTTTTTGCGCCAAAGTTACAGCCTGAGAATATATTTTGATTGAATATAAGTTATCGCTAGCTTTTTTACTTAGCTTATCCAGCCCACGCAAGTGGACTTTGCAGTTCATAATATACTTAAAAAATTTATATGTTGTATGGGGACAGCCTTTAGTTTTTAAGATTATCAACTGTTTTTAAAATTGGACAAATATGTTAGTAGAATCTATCATATTACAAAAAACTTTTAATATCGGTTTAGAAATGAAAAGTTTTCAGGCAACATTCGGACCAATTGCTAACCTCCTTCTTTATTTGAAATCGGTTAAAAAAAGGTTTTTAGTAATTTAAAAAAATGAACTTAAGCAAAATCAATTTCTTTCATTTATAATATCCACAGTTCAAATCCTAATTTAATAAAACATTTAATAAAAAAATTATTAAAACAGAAAAGTTATTACTATTAAACTATTACTGTTTCACTTTTTAAATACAAGAATTAGACACAAGTAGAATGCATATTTACATTTTCTGGATCGCTACACCCTTCGTTTTCATTCTTTGCATCTATCTACATAAGACTGTGTATGCTGTAAATATCGTGCGCTATGCAAAAAAAGCTGTGTTTCCGAAAATATAATAAATTCATTAAAGTCAATTTTACTTTAATTAAATTATAGTTATAAGCTAAAGTTTTTTATTACTATAACAAACAATAATCCTAATTCGGCTAAATTAATTTTAATAATTAACAAGTAAGAGTGCTATATTCGGCCATGCCGTAAATATCTAAATCTAGTTTAGTGAAGTAACTCCAATCTAGAAAGAAAATATACAGGGGAGAAAGAAAAATAGAATTTCTATTGGTTATTGTTGTTTTTGCTTAAACTTTGATTTTTGTCTTTGCTTTATTGTTTTCACAAAAATCCTTAGTTTATTTAAAATGTTTGTCAGAAGTTTCCTGAAGAGTTAAGTAAGCGATAACGAAATGGCCATCTAGACGTGCTTTGATCCTCAATAATCAATATCGGTAGTTAATTAAATAAACTTTAAATTTATCGTCATACTTTTCCGGTATAAATTATTGAAGGTGAAAGCACGTGCCAATGGCCGTTACGCTATCGCGTACCTAGCTCTTCAGGAAACTTCTCACAAATATTTTAAATTACCTAAACAATAAAGTAAAGACAAAAATCGAAGTTCAAGCAAAAATAACATTATTCAACTTTGATTTTACTTTTGTTTATCCACTGTATACGGCTGACCTTTTTCGGCTCTTTTATACAGTTTAAGGATGTCGAAAAACAAAATCAAAAACAACAAAAGACTACATTATTTTTAATTACTTATTATTTTTAAAAGTTAATTATTTTTTTAATCGCGTGTATAAAAAAAATAAAATAACGTAGTGAAAGGGTGTATCATTTTTTGGTCCATTATAGACAAACGCTTGAAAATTGGACAGAATGTCGATTACTATGAAAGTTATACTAACAAGTAAAAACATTTAAAATTATAACTTAAAGGGTGTCCTAATAATTAGTGTAATTTGACATATGTGTCCAAACTTTTGAACCGTTATAGACAGACAGATGGAATTTAAAAGTAGCCTGTATTAATAACTGCGTTATAAAACAAGTATAAAAGTTGGGTTTCGAAATTAAAGGGTGTCCAAATAGTACATGTAATTTGATATTGGCGGCTGAACTTTTGAGCCGATATGGACATAACGCTGAAACCTAAAAACGACCTGTATTGCTACGACCGCTACATCTACATGTTTATAATTTTATTTTGGAAATTAAATTTTATGTAAATTAACTTACATATATGGACGTCTCTTTTGAACCGTTGTAGATAGATGACTGCAAATTGGACCGTTATAGCAACAAGTATTAATAATAAAAATTGTAAATTAAAGGGTGCCCCAATAGTGCATTTAATTAGTTGTATATGGCCATACTTTTGAACACTTGTTACAGACGCTAGGTGCTCCAATAGTTGATGTATGTGGCCTAACTTCTGAACCGTTATAGACAGACAGCTGAAACTTGCAAGGGACCTCTATTGCTAAGTCCGCTTTAGCAACAAGTTTATAATTTGTATTTATAAATTAATGGGTGTTCCCAAAATTATTGTAATTTAACCTATATGGCCGAATCGTTGAACCGTTATATGCAAACACTTGAAAATAATACACAATGTCCACTACTATGTTTGGTATAAGAAGTGTAAATATCTATGTTAAATTATGTATTAAATAGTTTTACAATAGTTGATGTAATCTGATGTATATGGCCAAACATCAAATCCAAATTTTGTTACAGGTCTGTTAATACAACTTCAAAAGAAAGTGAAGCTAATGTTGGTCCCAAGCCACATAGGTGTAATGGAAAATGAGTATGCCGACAAAGAAGCGAAATCCACCCACCTATACCCAACGTACTAAGTAATCCCCCAGTCTAGAATGCATGTATGTAGAACGTCAATATGCAAATTAATCAAATGCGCAATTGAAATATGGAACTGCAATGATCACCCCTATAAAGAAATTAATCCTGACACAGTGCCAATCCAACTACCCTCACCAAGTAACTGGCATCAAAATAAATGTTCTTTAAGGCTTAGATCGACTCACACAAAAATCACACACCAGCATCTTATGTCTAAGGATGCAAAACCTTTATGCCACTTTTGCAATACTGGTTTACTAACAATTTTCCACCTTCTCAGAGACTGCCAACCACTAAACCACATCCGTATAAGGTTTTGTAGTATATCAAACATTATAAGCTTATTAACTAACCAAACGGAAGATAATATCAATAATATACATAAATTTCTTCAGTATTTAAATGTAACCAATAAAATTTAGTTATATTAGTTATTTAAGCCGGTAGCCTATAGTTGCTAGTTCTTTAGAATGTAGTTTATTATAATTTTAATTGTAATAAATTATATGTAAATGTTTCTTTGACCTTTTTAAATAATTTTTCTTTTCTAAATAATTTCATTTTAATTTTTGTTATTTTTGAAAAAAGAAAATTTAATTTTTTGTTTCCTGTTTCCTGATGATGCCACCCAAAGGTGTGGCGAAATATTGAAAATATAAATAAAAAATTTTTATTATTTATAAAACTGACCTAGTGCTTAATAAATTAGAAAAGAAAAATTGTAATAAATATTAGTAAATAAATAGTAAACTAAAGCGGCATCTGCACCACTAGCCGAGTTTCACTGATCCAACCTAAGAAAAACGAAATTGTCATACAATTGGCTGCAAAAACAAAATAGATAAAATGTGTAAGACCTGCCAAAAACAAAAAAACACTAACTCTTTGTGGAACCAACAGCAATTCACGACATTTCGAGTAAGATTTGAAGGTAAGCCGATATTCCAGTCTTTCTTATAATTAAAACATACTGCTACATTTATTCGATTAGTTGTTTTAGCTATTTTATTGTAAAATTACGTTTATTCACTTATTCGCGTCTGTTACACAAAAATACGCGATACCTTTACCCAAAAACTGCTGTAACATTGAATCTCAACTTGTCTGAATATATACGCAACACACAAGCAAGCTGTAGGAATCTGACAAAAACCAGTTTTGGCACTTACGGATCTGATAGTGAATCTGCTTTTTCTACTTGAGTGAGTGCTAACAATAATTGATTGGTCAACACATCTTTATTTATTAACATATCAGGAGAACTTGAGAGTGAGCGATAATTAATTGTGTATGATAGTGAATCCTGCCCTTAAACAAGCGATCAACTCGTCTGAATAATTTATATGAAAAGCACTTTATTTTTGAAGTCATTTCCATATAAATTTTTCAGACCAGTTGAACATTTGTAATAAAGAAACAGCACGTACTGCGTGTTTTTTGAGTATTGTTTAAGACCAGGATTCAATATCATATCGTAGGATTTAATCACACAAAAATCTGACAGAAATCAATCATACTTTAAAAATCGTTTCAAAATGCCATCATCAGTGCCACTCTATTATTTTTTCACTGTTTTCTCCTCATCTTTAAAAATTCTACTCTGATCGCATAGAGAAAAATATTCTATGATTATAAAATCATACAGATCTGTCAAAAAGTCTGTGAGCACACATGCAATTTTTAACAGATCGTACGACTCTGTATGATAGCAAATTCTGGCCTTTACTGGCGTGACACTGTTTTTTAACCGACTTCAAAAACAGAAAATGGTTATCAATTCGTCTGAATATTGCTTTTTTATTGTTTGTGCCTCCATACCTCAGTCATTTCTAAACCGATCTAAATTTTTTTATTTAAATTAAAGGGTGTCTCACACAACAAAAGCATGTAGTTGGCAACTCTCTTTAATTGGATGCAAAATTTTTTGCGCGGAAAACTTAATTGTAATAAATCTAAATAATAAACAATAATAATTATCGTAAAAAGATTTTGACTTTAAAATGAAATACACGAGTGACTGTGAACTGAAATCAAAAAAAACACAAAAAACTTAATAATATAAAAGTTTCTAGTTAAAATACTTATAGTGAAACCTTCAATACCAACAACAATTAGGTAACAGAAAACGAAAACATTACGGGCGAATATATTGATGTGTGTATATGCTTTTGTTTGTTATAAAAAAAGAGTATCCCCATTAGGCTTGCCAGATGGCCTGGATTCGACTGAATTTTCCAGTTTTTTATGTCTGGTCCAGTTTCCAGGAAAAATGCAATCAGTCCAGTTTTTTCATATTTTATATTCTTTTATAATGAAATTAATATTTTGTACAGAAAAATTGCGTTCTAAATACAATGAAATTAGAACCATATTTGTAAATGTTTAGATTTTATCTTTTTCTAATTCCAATTATTACCATTTTACTTCTGCTGCCTGCGAGGGAAATTTAATAATTTGCCAAAAAATATTCCAATCGATAATCAAAAATGTGATTAAAATAAAGTACAAAATCTGTATAAATTGGTCTCATTCGTTCATTCCATTCCAATAAGCAATAGTTTTTGCGAAAGGATCTTTAGTATTTTAAATAATTTATACTCTCAGGAGAGACATAGAATGTCTTTCGACTTTATAAAGGCTGAAATTACAATAAGATTGAACTTTGATGAAAGTTGCAAAAATTTTCAAACTTTTTTGCATACTAATAAAGCAAAAGAGTTAGTAAATTCTGTAAATAAAAATTCAAAATATATGTGGCAAAAGACATATACATACAGTACTGTTCGAAACCTAAGCAACTTTTTCCCACTAAGTAATAATAGACTCATATCTTTTCTTTAAATAAATTTATAGAAAATATTTTTTTTATTTACTACTACACAATGTGTCTATAACCTAAAAATAACAACAAAAATTAAAATCCATTTCTTTGGAAGTTATGATAAAATAAAAAGAAAATTAACTTAAAAATTGGCTGTTCAAAACCTAAGCAACTTTTAATATTTGCTATGATATCCTTTGTTTCTTACGACCTCAGCGCATCTTTTGGGCATAGATTCAATAAGATTCGATAGACTGGATTTTAGATAGTTCATCAACTCTTGTTTATTTTAAGAGCGTCGAGTTCCAACTCTCCATTTTAAAATTTCAAAGAGGTTCTCTATGGGATTCAAGTCTGGCGATTGAGGTGACAAATACAAAACTTGAACCCCATTAGCTGATAACCATTCCTTGACTAACTTCGATGAGTGTTTTGGGTCATTGGTTATGTTGAAACACCCATCGAAGTGGCATTTCCCACTCAGCATAGTTAAGCATGTGAGTTGCTAAAATGTCTCTGTAAACAAAAGGGTCCATTTTTGTTAGAATTTCTACAAAGGGACCAACACCACTTGCCAAGAAATAAGTCCAAGCCATCACATTTCCACCCCCATGCTTTATTGTGGTTTTTGAGTACCGAGGATGTAGCCGATTTCCTTTTGGTCTTCTTACGCGGCAAACTCCATCTGAATTTAGCAAGTTAAATTTAGATTCATCACTAAACAAAACAATTCTCCATTTGGATATAGCAAATCCAACCTAAAACTACCGAAAAGCTGAGGAAATCAGAGACTACGTTGCAATTAATCAAACAAACCTCTGTTTTAAATGCTTCTTAGTCAGGATGGGCTTCTTAGATGGCATGAAGCTCCTTATGTTTTGTTCCAGTAAACGTTTTCTTACTGTGGAAGATTTAATCTGAAGTTCAAACTTATACACTATGTCTTTCGACAAAATAAATGGATTTTTTTTAACTAGACGGAAAATTTTCTGGTGTGTTCGCTCAGAAGTTTTTCGAGGTCGCTTACCGCTATTGACCTTCTCTACTTTGCCAGTAGCTTTATACTTTTTTATAAGTCGGGAAACTATTGATTTATTAATATTTAATTGGTTTGCTATAGCAATTTGGGGTTTACCGTTATTAAAAAGTTCAAAAATCTTTACCTTAAAAGCTGATCCATCACGTATTCGAGTCATGGTTGCACTTCTAAAGAATTAGTACTACTTAAATGCATAAAATCAACCAAAATTACTTTTTTCAATAGCAATCATAACGGGACTAAAATTTTTGTTTAAAATTTTTGTTGTTGTTTTAGTTAATATTTCGCAACAAATGCAACAATGTAAAAGTTGCTTAGGTTTCGAACAGCGAATTTTTAAGTTAATTTTGTTTTTGTTTTATATTTTCTTCCAAAGACATAAAACGATTTTTTGTTGTTATTATTAGCATGTAGACTATATGTATAATAATAAATAAAAAGAAAATTTTTCAATAATCTATTTAAAGAGAACATATACGACCATGAGTATTTACTGGGGAAAAGTTGCTTAGGTTTCGAACAGTACTGTATATAAAAATATGTACTTAATATAACTTAAGATTGAAATAAATTGTTATGTTAACGTGTTTTTTTTTTAATTTTTAATAAAATTTCACTTTTTGGAACAACAAGTGCATTTTAAACAAGTTCAGTTTTTTTTCGAAAATCCAGGCGCAAATTTTATGTTTTTCAGTTTTCAGGCTTTTGGGATCTGGCAAGCCTAATCCCCATACAAGGTTATTGCGAAAACAAAATATTAAGTTATATGTGAATCTGACTTGTATTAATAACAGTATTATTATTGAATATCATAAATCAAGAATACTATTGTTTATCGAAAAATATTAAAATGCTTGGAAAAAATCTTAGACAAAGTGTCGTAAAAAATAGAATGTGAACAATGTGAAATGCAAATAAAATAAAAAGAAGAAGACTTTATAGAATGCGATAAATGTTCCAAAAAATACCACTCTCAATGTACAAATTTGGATAAACGGCAGTTTCAACTCTTGCTTGATAATGAGAACGAAAAGTTTGTATCTCATCAGTGTGAAGAAGGTGAGGGAGGAATAAAAAATGAATTAGCTGCAATCAAAACAAATCTTAGGAAATTAGATCAGCTTGCAGATATATATGAAGCAATACAGTTTATGTCAAAGCAATACGATAAACTTTTAAAAGGAATGGCAGAAAACAAAAGAAGGCTAGTTGAGGTTGAAAAAGAAAACAAATATTTGAAAAAGGAAATTAAATGATATGCGAATTAAAAACAACTTAATTATTAATGGCTTAAAAGTGACAGAAGGTACAACGGCTGTGGACTCTGTTATTCAACTAACGAAAAGTGTTGGGGTGAATATTGATTCTCAAAGTATTGACGGTTATTATTTTATGCGTATCAAAAAAGCTTCAAGTAATAAGAAGAATGTTGTTATGAAGTTTTCTTCTAAGACAATTAAAGACAAAGTTATGGCCAAAACAAAATTAAAGGAAAATGAAAGCACGAGCGGTATATATGTTAATGATTTCCTAAGTAGAAAAACTATGAGACTTCTTAATTATGCGAGGTCATTAAAAGAGATTGGCTACCAAAATGTTTATGTTAGAAACGGGAGAGTTGTTTACAGGAAAAGCCCGAATTTGGAAACCCACGCTATAAACAGTGAAGATCATATAGACAAATTATTATTAAAAGCTGCAATTCATAAACCAACACGTCGGTCAAATGCCTACACTTCCAGTGCCAACGTTGGAAAACCGGATGCCAGTAATGATGGTGAAGTGAACCGTATATTTTAACTTAAACTGTAGAATCCTGATGTAATTATTAATGTTTTATATTTCTTATTTTTTTATTATGGTTAACAATACATGTTTTTTAATAAAATTTCTTTATTTAATGACTACATTTTGAGCTTAAATAAATCTTTTTTGTTTTTAATCTCTGTAAACATAAGAAGCGTTTCTTCACTGACTAAGTTTAATAAATTTAAAGCCTTAATCGCAAGTCTGACAAAACTACCAGATATTGTTGCTGTTCAAGAAACTTGGTTTGAATCGAACTTAACACAATTGTATTCAATTCCTGCTTATTCTAGCATTCACTGCTGCAGAAGCGATGGATATGGTGGTACATCAGTTTTTTTTAGCAATAAGATAGATTTTGTCGTGGAAAATTGTAAAAATGAAAATTTTCTGAACTCTATTACAATCTTGTTGCAAAATGTTTATGTTGATGCAAGCCTTTAACACTAATTTAAGGGTATGGAGGAATTAATTCAAGATGGACAAAAAATCCAATTGTTGTTGTTGGGGATTCTAATGTCAATCTTGTACAAAGATGTGACTATAGAATTGTTAAACACGTTTCTAAACTATGAGTGCCAGAGTTGCCATAACTTGGTAACAAGACCTTCCAGCGGATCTTGCATCGATCATGTATTTATCAACTATTCTGGAAGAATTTTCGTCGATTTCGTAGAGTATAAATTGACAGATCACAATTTAATTTGCTTTAGATTGTGATTATAATAAAGTAAAACAATATTGGAGAAACGCCTTGTTTAATTTTAACCTGACGGGTAATCTAACAAATGATACAAAAATTCTTACTTGTGCCATTAGGGCAGCAGTTGATCGATCAACAGTGACTCGGAGTGATAGGATTTGAACTAACACCATGGATTAATAAAAATCTTCAAAACTTGATCAATGTTAAGAGAAAACTATTAAACAAAAGACGCAAGTCAAAAAAGTCTAAGTTTGAAAACAATTTAAAGAGATTTAGTCAAGTTATAAAAATGGTTGTAAAGCATCAAGAAATGATTTTTAACACGATACTATCAACAAATTTAATGGAGACTAAAATAAGACGTGGAACTTTTAAAATAACATATTTGGAAGAGTACCAACAAGTACCAAACCTTGTAACATCAACAGGTGTAATCATTTCTGATGACAAATTTAAAGACAATTCACTAAATCAATTTTTTATGGAGCCAATTTGTAATTTAAAACAACAAATAGAAATTTTTCCTGAAGTTCCGGAATCTGTGCAAAATTTTGCCTCGCTTTTCGCTTATATAAATTTGATTATAGGAAATTTGAATACAAAAAAATCACAGGGTTACGATAACGTAACAGCAAAGTCACTTGGTATTTGAAAGGATATTGTGTCACCTATATTAATGGAAATTTTTAATAAAATTGTTGCAAAAGGATTTTATCCTAATTGTCTTAAAGTGAGCAAAGTGGTCCCTAAGCTACCAACTCGAGTGCTCTAAGTCATTATCGTCCAATTGCAATTTTGTCAATTATTGACAAAGTTTTTGAAAAAAAATTTCGCCAAAAACTGTTACAATACGTTGATATCAACAAGATAATGTACAGATACCAATTTGGATTTAAAAAAGATGGCACCGAAGAAGCAGTACTGAATGTTGTAATATGTACGTCACGGTTTAGATCAGGGGTCAAATGGAGTTTCTGGTTTATTTCTTGACTTAACAAAAGCCTTCGATCTAGTGGCTCATAATATAATGTTACAGAAACTAAAGTATTATGGCATAGTTGGTAGAGAGTGGAAAATTTTTGGAAGCAAAACAAACAAATCGTCAACAGTATGTACAGATTAAAGACGTAAAAATTGATATAATGGATGTTAAGTATGGAGTCCCAAAAGGCAGTTGCTTGGGACCTTTATTGTTTTCGATATATATTAATGATTTGGGTAATTTATATCTAACTAGGCGATCATATATGTTTGCCGATAATATATGCCTATTTTATCCTTATAAATATGATCTGGTACGAAAAACGGTTACGGAACAAGACGTATCGTTGATTTTTTAATTTGCACGAATAAATAAACTGGTAATAAAAGCCAATAAAACCAAACTAGTTCGCTTTAGACCGCAGAACTATGCAACTCACAACCATTTCAGTATTTATGTTGACGGAAATTTAGTACACGAAATAGACTCGGTTAAATATTTGGGAATAGATTTGCAAAGTAACTTATCTCGGAATATGCATATAAGTGCTCTCAGAAGTAAAATAGCACCGGCCTTAAAACTAAACTATTGTTGTATCATGCATTAACTCAAAGCTATTTAAACTATATGGTTATAGTATATGGATGGAAAAACACAAATATTTGTAAAAATCTCCAATGTCTGCAAAATAAAGCACAAAAAATTATATATAATTTACCACGTATGCCGTCTACCTTGTCTCTTTATGCTGATGTCTGTAAATCAGTGATGCCGATTCACGGATTGTTCACTTATCAAATACTGTTGTACGTATACAAGATATTAATTAATATCGGTTATCACGCCATTAATTTTGTCGCAAAAGTGTCGTAAAAAATAATATGTGAACAATGTGAAATGCAAATAATAGAAAAAGAAGAAGATTTTATAGAATGCGATAAATGTTCCAAAAAATACTACTCTCAATGTACAAGTTTGGATAAACGGCAGTTTCAACTCTTGCTTGATAATGAGAACGAAGTGAGGGAGGAACAAAAAATTAATTAGCTGCAATCAAAACAAATCTTAAGAAATTAGATCAGCTTGCAGATATACATGAAGCAATACAGTTTATGTCAAAGCAATACGATAAACTTTTAAAAGGAGTGGCAGAAAACAAAAGAAGGCTAGTTGAGGTTGAAAAAGAAAACAAATACTCGTATTTGAAAAAGGAAATTATAAATTTAAAATAATCAGTCAAGCTATTAAATGATATGCAAGTTAAAAACAACTGTATTATGAATGGCTTAAAAGTGACAGAATGTACAACGGCTGTGGACTCTGTTATTCAATTAACGAAGTGTTGGGGTGAATATTGATTCTCAAAGTATTGACGGTGATTATTTTATGCGTAGCAAAAAAGCTTCAAGTAATAAGAAGAATGTTGTTGTGAAGTTTTCTTCTAAGGCAATTAAAGACAAAGTTATGACTGCCAAAACTATTAAAGAAAAATGAAAGTACGAGCGGTATATATGTTAATGATTTCCTAAGTAGAGAAACTATGAGCCTTCTTAATTATGCGAGGTCCTTAAAAGAGATTGGCTACCAAAACGTTTATGTTAGAAACGGGAGAGTTGTTTACAGGAAAAGCCCGAATTTGGAAACCCACGCAATAAACAGTGAAGATGATGTAGACAAATTATTATTAAATGCTGCAATTCATAAACCAACACGTCGGTCAATGGCCTACACTTCCAGTGCACACGTTGGAAAACCGGATGCCAGTAATGATGATGAAGGGAACCGTATATTTTAACTTAAACTGTAGAATCCTGATGTAATTATTAATGTTTTATATTTCGTATTTTTTGATAATGGTTAACAATACATGTTTTTTAATAAAATATCTTTATTTAATGACTATATTTTGAGCTTAAATAAATTTTATTTGTTTTTAATCTCTGTAAACATAAGAAGCGTTTCTTCACTGACTAAGTTTAATAAATTTAAAGCCTGAATCGCAAATCTGACAAAATTACCAGATATTGTTGCTGTTCAAGAAACTTGAATTGAATCGAACTTAACACAATTGTATTCAATTCCTGCTTATTCTAGCATTCACTGCTGCAGAAGCGATGGATATGGTGGTACATCAGTTTTTGTTAGCAATAAGATAGATTTTGTCGTGGAAAATTGTAAAAATGAAAATTTTCTGAACTCTATTACAATCTTGTTGCAAAATGTGTATGTTGATGGCAAGCCCTTAACACTAATACCTTTCTATCGCTCCCAAAAGTGTATTATCAATCAACTTTTCAACTGTACGGAGGAATTAATTCAAGATGGACAAAAAATCCAATTGTTGTTGTTGGGGATTCTAATGTCAATCTTGTACAAAGATGTGACTCTATAGAATTGTTAAACACGTTTCTAAACTATGAGTGCCAGAGTTGCCATAACTTGGTAACAAGACCTTCCAGCGGATCTTGCATCGATCATGTATTTATCAACTATTCTGAAAGAATTTTCGTCGATTTAGTAGAGTGTAAATTGACAGACCGCAATTTAATTTGCTCTAGATTGGATACCAATTGCAAGTCGAATAAGTATATTGAAGTTAGAAAATCTTTCTGTGATTACAATAAATTTAAACAATATTAGGAAAACGCCTTGATTAATTTTAACCTGGCGGGTAATGTAACAAATGATACAAAAATTCTTACTTGTGCTATTAGTGCAGCAGTTGATCGATCAACAGTGACTCGGAGTGATAGGATTTGAACTAACACCATAAATTAATAAAAATCTTTAAAACTTGATCAATTTTAAGAAAAAACTATTAAACAAAAGATGCAAGTCAAAAAAGTCTAAGTTTGAAAACAATTTAAAGAGATTAAGTCAAGTTATAAAAACGGCTTGTAAGGCATCAAGAAATGATTTTTATCACGATACTCGTACTATCAACAAATTTAATGGAGACTAAAACAAGACGTGGAACTTTTAAAATAACATATTTGGAAGAGTACCAACAAGTACCAAACCTTGTAACATCAACAGGTGTAATCATTTCTGATGACAAACTTAAAGACAATTCACTAAATCAATTTTTTATGGAGCCAGTTTGTAATTTAATACAACAAATAGAAATTTTTCCTAGAGTTCCGGAATCTGTGCCAAATTTTGCCTCGCTTTTCGCTTAAATTTTTTACTTTGGATGATATAAATTTGATTATAGGAAATTTGAATACAAAAAAATCACAGGGTTACGATAACGTAACAGCAAAGTCACTTGGTATTTGAAAGGATATTGTGTCACCTATATTAATGGAAATTTTTAATAAAATTGTTGCAAAAGGATTTTATCATGATTGTCTTATAGTGAGCAAAGTGGTCCCTATCCCTAAAGCTATCAATTCGAGTGCCCTAAGTCATTATCGTCCAATTGGAATTTTGTTAATTATTGACAGTTTTTGAAAAAATTGTTCACCAAAAACTGTTACAATACGTTGACATCAACAAGATAATGTACAGATACCAATTTGGATTTAAAAAAGATGGCACCGAAGAAGCAGTACTGAATGTTGTAATATGTACGTCACGGTTTAGATCAGGGGTCAAATGGAATTTCTGGTTTATTTCTTGACCTAACAAAAGCCTTCGATCTAGTGGCTCATAATATAATGTTACAGAAACTAAAGTATTATGGCATAGTTGGTAGAGAGTGGAAAATTTTTGAAAGCTACCTAACAAATCGTCAACAGTATGTACAGATTAAAACTGATATATTGGATATTAAGTATGGAGTCCCACAAGGCAGTTGCTTGGGACCTTTACTGTTTTCGATATATATTAATGATTTGGGTAATTTAGATCTAACTGGGCGATTATATATGTTTGCCGATGATATATACATATTTTATCCTTATAAATATGATTTGGTACTAAAAACGGTTACGGAAAGAGACGTATCGTTGATTTTTGAATTTGCACGAATAAATAAACTGGTAATAAAAGCCAATAAAACCAAACAAGTTCGCTTTAGACCGCAGAACTATGCAACTCACAACCATTTCAGTATTTATGTTGACGGAAATTTAGTACACGAAATAGACTCGGTTAAATATTTGGGAATAGATTTGCAAAGTAACTTATCTCGGAATATGCATATAAGTGCTCTCAGAAGTAAAATAGCACCGGCCTTAAAACTAAACTATTGTTGTATCATGCATTAACTCAAAGCTATTTAAACTATATGGTTATAGTATATGGATGGAAAAACACAAATATTTGTAAAAATCTTCAATGTCTGCAAAATAAAGCACAAAAAATTATATATAATTTACCACGTATGCCGTCTACCTTGTCTCTTTATGCTGATGTCTGTAAATCAGTGATGCCGATTCACGGATTGTTCACTTATCAAATACTGTTGTACGTATACAAGGTATTAATTAATATCGGTTATCACGCCATTAATTTTGTGCAGAGTCAAACAATGGTTAACACTAGAAACCAAGTGAATCTTAGAGTTGCAAGATGCAGGCTAGAAACTACCAAACAACGTATTGAATATATTGGAAGTTCAAAATATAATGAATTACCCACTTTAACAAAAAGCTAGAATAGAATATCACGGTTCAAAACGGATCTAAGAAAATATTTTTTAAGTTTATTTTAATTTTAATTTTTTTTTCTTTTTCCCCTTTTTACAATGTTAATATTTTAATAATGAATTACACTTGTACATTTTAAATTATTTGCCAACTTTCCTCAATAATGCCCATATGGCGCTGAGGACAAAATGTAATAAAAAAAAATAAAAAAAAAAAGTAACGGGCAACACTTCAAAATTTACTTTTGAACAGTTGTAGAAAGGACAGTTGAAATTTACAAAGAACCTGTATTGCTAAGTCCACTATAACAACAAGTATAAAATTTGATTTAAAATTAAAGGGTGTCCCAATAGTTGATATAATTTTATGCATATGGATAACCCTTTGAACCGTTATAGAGGGACAGATAGCTTATATCTGTTTAAAGTCGGCTTATTATGCAAGAATTATTTGTAATAATAGTTATAAACTTTAGTAACTTGATGCATTGAGAAGAACTCATATGAGAGTAAGTCATCTACATAAAGCTGGATGACAGTACTAGGCTCTTGATTGGCTGCATAAAGCTCGTGTACCTTAACATATATGCTAAAAATGACTTTCCACATTAGACATGTAGAATAAATATTTTCTGGTAGATAGTTTAACAAAACCGCTGGCTAGTGAATCTCGATAGCATAATTGTCAGGAAAAGATCTTTTAAGAAGGGGACAGTTCCAGTTTCTAAGCCCCTTTTAAATAAAAGTTCACGGAGTTGTGCAGTATAAATTTCAAGGTAGGGTTATATCAATTAATTAAGTACCACCATAAAACGACAAAAAGAAAATTAGAGAAAACTTATGTAGCGCCAGACATTTTTTTTATAAGATTTCCAAAACATTTAGTTTTAAAGATATTCCACTTTCAAAAGCTGGTCTAATTTTCAAAGAGCTTTTCGTTAAGTTACCAACAAAATTACACAATATATTTCTGCAAGATTTATATGGCAAAAAAAAGATTTATATGGCGAAAAAAAAATTTTAAATTGAATTTCCCAATTACATCCTTAAACGCAAGAAAAAAGCAATTAAAATAACAAGCTAAACTTGTGGGTTTTCCTGACAGTAGTTTATTCAATTATAAAATATAATTGCATCAATTATAAGTTTTTGTTACATTTTTTACATCTTTGCTAACTAACAGTACAACACAAGACAATGCGGTATGGAAGCAGAGTACTGCCGATAAAAAACGAAAAAGAGTAAGAAAAACAGAAATAAAAAAATTGCAACATCCATTGAGGTCTGATTTAAAATCATCTTTTTTAAAACTTTGTCGGTAACAAACTTTTTTCACTATTTACTGCGTTCAACTAACAACGAACTATGCATCTGAAGTTGATTTGTGGAAATGAATTCAATTGAGGTCAATAATACAGATTTTGTTTTGATGATTATGATGAAAACAAACGAAAATAAAAGAAAGACATAATTAAATCAGGACAATAGTTTCAAAGTTAAATTACAAAAAAAACCTTGAAATTTTTTGTGAAATGATTTCAAATCTTTTGTTCAATGGATAAAAAAATAAAGGTTGACCCTTAGCCTGGAAGATGATGAAAAGAATAATTAATGAAAGCAAAAAAAAAAATAGAATAAATAGATTAACTGAAGTATCAATCAATTAAAAGGTTTATGCGTATTTTGTGCCAAATAAAGTTTATATTTAAATTTAGTAATTCGGTACTAGATAATAAAAAAACGGGAATAGGCAGGGCAGCCTTTGCAAATAAAAATAGACAGAACTATTTCTGTTAAAAGTCAGCCGTAAATTTGAAATAAAGAATAGTACGACTTAAGATAAAAAACCATTAATAACAAATTTTTATTTTGATACTCTAGGTTTTTATGGATACTGATAACTCTTGTTTATGGTTCAATTTTATTTGATTTTACCACTCACATCGCGTCCAATCTATAGATTTACGCTACAGTTCATTGTATAGCGCGAAATGTCGTAAAAAATGCAAAGCAGACTTTAAAACCAAATCCGATATCTGCAAAAAAAAACTTCTTTATTTTTATATTATCAAGGCATTATCAGAAATAGTTCACAGAGTCCTAATCAAGATGAGCTTAGTGAAACAGAGAATATTAAAAAAAATGCTTAATTCTGAGTTCGTGTTGCTTTGCGAATTCATGCACAGTGTATTGAACGACATCAATTAAGCTTCGAATACTTTCTAAAAATGCGATAACAATTTTGGCGAGGCGAGTGAAGTTTTGGTAAATACCAAAGCAAAGTTGCAAATTTGTAGAAATAATTTCGATTTCTTCAAGTGCAAAGTCAGTGAAACTGCAATCACCGAATTTCAAACTGAGAAAAAATATTTAAAATATAGATTTTCAATAATATTGTTACAAAGATGCTTTATTAAAATCATAAAAAGATGCAAAAATAATTGAGGCCAAGAAAGTGAAACGAAATAGCCTATTGTGTTTGTTTTCAAAGCTAGAAGTTTCTACAGAACATCTTTATTATAAAACAAAAACAACTAACACAAAGCGAGAAATATTCAAACACAATACACAACCATACACACACCTGCATTGTATAACAACTAAATTAAAATACACAAAATGTATTTTGAAATAATAATTGAAGGTTCTAGAAGTAAATAACAATGCTTGCATAATATGTCTGACGCAGCAGATGCAGGTAGAAATTCTCGAATTTTCAAGAACGCCTTAAAATAGGGTATATAAAAGCAACGCCAATACGTGCCGATTCATTCTGATTGTGAGCGTCATCTAGATAAGATCTTGTGGTACAACAGTGTAAAGTTGCGAGCGTGTATTATTTATCGCGAATAGTTAAATCGTCAAATAATTGCTTTAATAAAGTGCAATTTCATGAAAACTCTAAAAGTTGTGTGTGTAATTTTTTTGCAAATAAATAAAGTTTATAATTTGAATAAACGTAACAATATGTACTAGACACAATAATATCTCAATTAGATACACGTTTTATTGATGTGAGTGCAGTCTGTCATATATTCGATTTTCTCACACCAACATTTTCAATACAAAAAACTTACGCGTGACGAACTTTAAAGAAAATATTCAGATATAATAGGCCCCCGTTTTCACTTCATTTTATTAGCATTTATCAGCTAGTTTCACCTCAAATATCACAAGCATGGACTGTTCACCAAATATGTAAGAATATAATAAGTAAATATGGAGATCTAGAGTGCGACCTGACGGAAGTACTTACAGCAATGTTATTACTCTTTACAATTCCTGTCACTTCTGCAGCAGCTGAAATAATATGGACCAAATTCGACTTTGACATTTATCGCTAATAGCAATTGAAAACAAAACTGCCTGCATTAAAAGTAAGTCATTGATCTTTTTCAAAAACTAAAGCTAGGAAAAACTTGTAAATAAAATTGTTATTTAGTCAGTTGGTGGGCAGGACCTTTACATACTAAGCCCTTGAATCTAATCTATTTGGTTTTTTAAGACAAACCTACACCAAGTATTAATTATATTATTATTAACTGCCCTGCAGTGCACAAAAAAGAGCACAAAGAGAGATAGCTTCCCATTTTAAAAGTATTTGAATACAGAGAAAAGTGATTCGTTGTGACAACCGAATTTGTGGCCAATCGAATTTTGTCGGTTGTGAGTATTATTTGAAATTCGGTTGAAAAGACTGAATGAATATGGTAATCCTACTTATTTTTTCAAATGGTTCGAGAAAGCGGACAGTCAATAGAAAATATTATTATGAATGAAATAAAACAACTTCATAATTTTTTACAAAATTTTATTTTAAAAATAATTTCAACAGATGAGAACATAATGAATGATGAATACTTCAGCACTACAGCTTGCTATTTCCTCGGAATTCTTGCTATTGCCACATATTTTTCAATTTCCTGACCATCCGAAAATATTGTGCATTTTGCAGTTCTAAATAAAATATTTTAAAATTATTTTTAATTGCAAATGTCTTTCTATTCATGTTGAGCCTACCTTTCTACGGAATTGGTTAATTTTTTGCCACTTTCACAGCTCATTAATTGTTTTTGTAAACTAAAATATTGCTTTAGGTTTTTATTTTGTGTACTAATTTCTTTCTTTTTTTATTATGTCAAAAAACTTTTGTTTTTAAAAGAACCGTAATCGATTTCTTTTTATTATAACTACCAACTTTTAAGTATCCGTATTAATGTGCTGAGTTAATTTTGTTTCATCTCCCAATTATCAGAAACGATTATAGTAAAGACATAAATGGGTCTAGTTAACTTTCTTAACGGTTGTTTCGATCAGCAATTTTTCACAAATATCATCTTTTTATTCTACATATCGAAAATATGTCAAGATTATAGTTTATTAAGAATAAAAGTTAATTTATGATAGTAGTGGTTAAATTTTAATAATCTTCAACGTTTTTTTTTTACCAGTTTACATAGCAGTGGGCCCCATTTTTTAATTTGCCCCAGAGCCCTTGGTTACCTAGCTACGCCACTGCCTAGAGCCTTTAAAAAATCTAAAATTATCTTAAAGGAATTTGAATTCAAAAGAAATTCTATAAGTCTCTGCAGAACGTTTGATTTCTGTTTCTCTAATAGCGGTTGTTAAACTTTTAATCAAGCCGTTCGCAAATTTAGTTTTCGGTAGATCATGAAAAAAGATTTTTGCTGAGAAGGATATAAGTAGATGTTTCTTAAGTTTAGAAACAGTAAAAGTCATATTATTGAGATTTCAAGAAAGAAGGAGAGAAGTTAAGAATTATGGTCTTTGGTCACCTTTTTTTTTGGTTGGTTATCTTTTTTACAAATTTCGGTTTTTTCTTGTTGTTATTTTTCTTCATTTTCTAAGTATTTAATGTAAATAATTCAAGAAATAAAATATCTTAAAATCGAAACCTTATGTTTTATTTAATTTTTAAGCAGTAGGTTTTTATATTTTATTTACATTTTTCAATATTTCGCAACTGGTTTGTGTAGCATCATCAGGAAAAACAATTATGTAAGTATTTATTTAAACATAAAAAAACAACACCAAAAAAGTAATAAAATAATTACCAAACTAACATATTTGAAAAAACAAAGATTATTTTATCATATAAAAAATCTTATAAAATAAAAAATTATTTCTTATTTAAAGAAATGTCTATGAATGTGTATAAATCTGTCTATAAATCTGAGCTCATTAAATGCGAACGAACGCTTCTTTCACACATGTATTGAAAACAAAAACAATATATAAAAACTTGATGACCCGTGCGAATATTTCGCAGCGTTAGTTGTCATTTTTGTAACACAAAATGAAAATAATTAATAGAAATTTTAGTAACTTTAATACATTTTATTAAAAGTATAAAAATATACCACACTTAAACAAAAAAATATAATCATAATCAGCGTTGTCAACTTTGAAATTTCAAAACGCGCCAAAGTGGAAAAAACGCATCATTTAAGAGAAAACGCACCAAGTTTTAGAATTTCTTTTTTATTTAAAATCTTTAATGATTTAGTTTTTCAAAAACGCGTTCAAGGTTTTTACAAACAAAATTAAAAAAAAAAAACTTAACAAAAATAAAAAATAAACAAATATGTTTGTGTTAATTTGTACTAGATAATACATTTTTTTCATATATTGCATACACAACTTTTGAAATAAAAAAACGATCATTCATAAAAAAATATTTCTGTATAATTACATACATACGGCTTAATAAGTAAAATTGCCCTACAAAATTCATTTTATTAAAAAAAAATTGTGAATAATTTGATTTCAAATTCTGATATTTTGTAAACATCATTACTATTAATGCGGCAATTAACACTATCTGGAAGTTCGTAAGCTTCAAAACAAGACATTCGGTTACGTATCTTTGATTTAAATAAATTCATTGAACTTAAAACGCGCTCAACTTCTGCATTTGAGTATGGAAGTGACAAAATTTTATGCGCGGTATTTGCTAGTGCATGAAAAGGGTTAATATTAAGTGCGTCTTTATAACATTTAACTTCAGTCCAGAATTCTAATGTTGAATCAATATTGTTCCATTGCATGAGGTGAACCATTCGCCACCCGTTTTCAATACTAGACAATATTTTGATATCGGATTCAAATTGTACTGCTAATGGCATGATATCATTTTTGCAATGAGATAAAACATTTTTTACGTTTAAAACGTTAATTTTTTGTAAAATTTCAAAATTAGAAGGCAGTCTTACCCGAATCTTGACATAATGTCAAATTTGCAAGCGTTTGTCTATAACGGTTCAACAGATAGGCCCATATAAGTAAATCTACATCAATAATGGGACACCCCTTAATTTCTAAATTTAAACTCGTTGATATAGTGGGCTTAGCAATACAGGTCCCTTTTAAGTTTCAGCGTTCTGTCTATACCGGTTCAAAAGCTAGTTCACATACATGAAATTACATCAACTATTGGGACACCCTTTAACTTCTCAGCAATTCAGGTTCGTTGTAAATTTCAACCGTCTGTCTACAACTGTTAAAAAGTATGGCCATATACATCAAATTACGGGAACTATAGGCGCACGCTTAGTTTATAATTTTTAGTATTAATACTTGTTACTATATCGGCCATAGCAACCGACATTCTGTCCAATTTACAAGCGTTTGTCTACAAAGGTTCAAAACTAGGCCCATATAATAAATTTACATCAATTATAGGGGCACCCTTTAATTTTTAGATTTATTTTTTGGTAACTTTTTGGTATTGGGAGCCATAGCAATACGCAGTCATTTTATATTTTATAGAATCGTCCTTTACAGTTCATAATCATGATAATATGTATGGGGACACCCTTTAATTTTTAAGATTATGAACTGTTTATTAAACGGGACCAATCTGTAAGCATAATCTATCATATTACCAACAATTTTCAAAACCAGTTCAGAAATGACTGACTTCTGCAGGCACAAACATAAAAAAGCAACATTCAGCCGAATTGTCTTTTTTTGAAGTCGGTTAAAAGTTAACTGATCACGGCAAAACTCTGCTTTTGCTAAGCTGTTTAACAGATACGACAGCAGCCTTTACTACAAAAGCAATGACCATGAAAATCTCCATACAGTGAAATGTTTCTTTTTTCATTTTGTGCTTATGATCTGGTACGTCTTAAACAAAATGGTATTAAAACAGGTGTAATTTTTGTACAAAATTTTTTTTCTCACACTAAAAAAAGTGGTGTTAAATTTGTTCTGGTGCCACCACAAATTAAAAAAAGCACCAAAATTTAAAAAAAACGCACCAACACGTGAAATTTTCGCACAAAAAATTCGAAAAAGCACCCAAAATGGTGCGCAACGCACCAAGTTGACAACGCTGATCATAATGACAATAGTATTATCATGCAGAAGCTACCCTGCATTACCACACTTGAACAAAAACATATAATCACTGCATTATCATGCAGTTCTATATAAAATATAATTTTTATCAATGAAAATATTAATTTTTCAATTTCTTATTATTTTTCGTCATTAGAGTTAGAAATAAGCTTTAAAATGAGATATCATTCATTAAATTTGATGCGGTGGTATGGGAGATCTTTGCAACCGACAAAAAAAAAGTGCTTTAGAAATAATATATATGATCTGTTTTTGTCTTCAATATAACTATGCGAAAAAATGAACTAATTCTCCGTTATGTTGGTGGTAATATTTCTGACATATAACGTGATTTATAGTTGTTTTCTGTTTTTATTACTGAACCATTTTCAGAGTTGGGATAGTGATTTAATTAGCACAATAAGATGATAATACAATTTTTAGTGAATTAATATTTTTATAACTTTGATCAGATTTATGACCAGCAATTCTAGTTCTTAGTTTATTTTTCGTTATTCCTATATACACTTTACTACAAATCTCATTATCCTTTTCGCTACGATTTTCTTATAGGCTAAATTTGATAATTCTAGATTCGGTATTTTATCTTTAGTTTTACTAAATACTTTTTTTAATGTACAGTGTGTTTTGTATGCCATTCTATATTTTTATTACAGTCAAACATTTTTGTATAAGACTCTTACTTGTTTTTTGTGATCATAATTTTGTTAATTTTTGTTCCTGATTTCGGTAATTGTTTAAATTGTAACTTTGTTAAATTCTTCTTCTTTTTAACTAAATAAAAGACTCCTTAAGAAAGTGAACATAAAGTTCACGAAACGTTTGGGTAATAAGTGAAAACTTGTTTTTATTTCCAGAAAACATCTTAGGTCTTGTTAGCTTGAAATGCTAAGTCTTTCATTGTTTTACACAAATTTATAAAATTTATCTGCATGAATTTTAACAAAAACACAAACTAGAGTTTAATATGACCGATATTTTGAAAACTCCTTGACCACAGTTTTAAAAATTAGAAAATTTTATTTTTCAGTACATGTATCTTGCTTATATAAGAGATATATGTTAATTGCTACAGAGAAAGACTTCTTTTTGTAGGTGTACGGGTTTCGAAAGGCTCTTCATGCTGCAGATCAGATCAGCAGGTCTAAACATAAAATAATCATTTTTATATTATATGTGATCATTTATTTATTTATTGATTACATATATTAAAAGTAATTTAATTTACAAATTAATAATAATAGAAAGGAACTAGCAGCAGCGGCCTTCGTTTTATATGTGTGAATAAAAAATAGTAAGTACTTAAAATTAAAAGTTTTAACTTGAATTTTCTTAAGCATGTCACTGATGTGCTGGAAATAAATTTATTCTTTGTTTAATCGTTAAAAAGTGCATTGTCGTTTGTCATCACAGGTGAAAAAAGGGTATATCTAAGTTTGTCATTCCGTTTGTAATTTCTACAATATCTATTTCCGACCCCATAAAGTTTATATATTCTGACTTCTATTGCATAGCGAAGTCGATTGAGCGATGTCCATCTGTTCGTCTGTCTGTCCGTGTTAGTGTTGAAATCAACTTAGCCAAGGCACTAGATGAGCTAGAGAATATTTAAATACACCAATAGATTAGACTTAGTTTCGAAAATTTTGCTTTGAAAATCAGCAAGATCTGTCCACGTCGTTCAATGCAGCGGACAAAACACCGGGCCTATTTTTGCCATATCATTTGGAACGCGTCTAGTTTAGTGAAGTTATTCCAACAAAAAAACAAAAAAAACAAATATATGGGGCGATAGAGAATTGAAAAAAAAGATCAAGTGAAGAAATTGGCACTCGCCCATATTTTCCGAGTTAAATATAATTTTATCCTTTTGGAGCATATCATAAACATTTTGACTATTTTTGTCACCTATCGTGATAATAAATAATAAAAATAAAAAATAATCAAAACAAACATACAGTGTTACCAAAACATTTTCAAGAATTTTTTGTTAGAATTTATAAGAAAAAATGTTTTTTTTTTTTAACAGTGGCAACTCTCAAATATTTTTTATCTGCTGATTTTCCACTACTAGCTACCTAGCAGTAGCAAAGATTTATTAACACTTTTTGTAGTTTATACTATTCAGCCTTGCTAGTACTGAAAACTTTAAGCAAATGCTAGTACTAGGTACTATATAGTATAAACTACCTTTTTATTCACTCTACCCATTATAATTTTATGTATTAATAAAATTGACAAAATATGAAAATAAGTCTATAGCCTCACAACACTGTACTGTACCGTTTCTAAGTACGTAAATGTACATTCTATATCCAAGTGTGACATCAATTGGAAAAGCAAATGGTAACACAATTATTGGGGTTTTATTACTGTAACTACTCTGAATAACATGTGGAAGCTTCTAGCGGTTGACGATTTTAAAAAAAGGTAATTTTATTTTACTTTACTTTTATTAATATGTTCCACCAAAGAAAAACAAATACGATTTTAATTGCCAAATAAGTGATTAAATTTAAACAATAATGAACAAAAGACCAAAATGCATCGTTGTCCTGTTAAATGTTGAAATACTACACATATAACCCAGAGATAAAATGATACCATTCGTGAACAAAGTGACCACAAACGATGTCAAAAATGTATCAACCACGTTTGTGATTAATTTGTACACTGATGGTGCCAAAGTTGCCACAACGAAAGCGTTGCTAAATTGCCGACATACATATGTGTACAATGTGACGCCATATCGGTGTCAAAAAATGACCTTAGCGGTGTCGTACTGACACCATACCTGTGTTAAATTGACATCACATTAGTGTCAAATTGACAACATATCACCGAGTCCAACCGACAACATAACGATTAAATAATGATACCACACCGGTGGTGATTATACACTACTTGTTACCACTTTATTTCCCAATTGACCACAATAAGAAAAGCAAAAACTCGTATAATAAGTGTTTCGGTTATAAACGCATTTTCTTAAAAAAATTATTTTTTTAATAAATAAACTTAAATATACTTAAATCTAAAATAAATTTTTCCATTATAATATTAATACATGAAATTGAACTGTTAAAAATCAAAAATTGATAATGTATTACATAATTCGTATTCATGTCTAGTGAACCAGATCATAAAATTATAATAAGGATCAAAAGTTTTAATACATAATTCATAATAATATTAGAGTAAAGTGAAGCTAGTTTGTTTTCTAAAAAATTACCTTCAATTCATTTTCTAAAGGGAAAACGGAACAATATTTTCCCTATAGGCGTAAACAGTATTTTATCTTTGCTGAAAATATCTTCAATTATGATCTTAAACGAAAGTTGTCAATATAAATGTCAACGTAGTGGTCTCAAAATTATCACATTAGTTGTTAATTCTGCAACGTGATTTTTTCCTCAGTGTATTTCTTTTTCTTCTTTGTTTTCTTTTTCATTATTTCTATCACTACCATCGTAAAGTCGAAGTAGCAATAAATTTACTTCAAAGTTATTACAATACTTTATTAAACCACGAGAATATTTTATTAACGTAAATTAAATTAAAGAGGTCTAAATTTCCGGTTAAATAATAAAAATTCATAATTTTAATTATTAATTAAAAACTTATGATGGAACTGTACAATTTACGTTAATTTTAAATTTACATTTCACCGATATTGCTTATTGTAGGTGGATGCACATCTCGATGTTCATTAAGCTGCCGCTCACTAAGGTCTACAAACAACTTCGTATAGATTTTAGATAAACTAAAGATTTCTGTTCAAACCAATTGACCAACTCAGAACTTTACTTTAACGATAATATTCATTAATAAAAGTAAAAAATATTGTGTTGTTTTCTTAGAAAGATTTGACATTGAAGATGTAATAATATAGAAATAACTTAAATTCAATGCCTAAAGAAACCTAAAAACATTATTGTGCTGTTTCTGTATTACAGGCGATCAACTCGTCTGCAAAAATTTATATGAAAAGCACTCTGTTTTTTGAGTTATTTCCATATAAATTCTTCAGACTACTTGATCGCCTGTAATATAGAAACTGCACATAAATTGCAGATGAATTGTCTTGTTAACCTCGTTTTAGGAAACACGAAAAAAATATTGTTATTTCAGGCAACATAGAAGGAAATATTTACTTCCACAAGAAACAATGCTACACACGAGAAGCATTATGTGGAACATGCTTAATGTTCCTTCCCGCTTATTTAACATAAAAAACAGCAATCAGCTATAGCAACAAACACATATGCATGTACATTGATTGTAGTTAAAAAACACATTGATTGCATAAAATGCATAATTTTTAAAAAAATTTTTTGACTTCCACCATAATTGTATTTTTTAACCGATTTCAAAAATAGAAGAAGGAGGTTATACGAGTACAATTCGACTGAATGCAGCTTTTTATGTTTGTGCCTGCAGAACTCTGTCATTTCTGAACCGATTTTGAAAATTTTTGGTAATATAATAGATTATGCTTGCTGATTGGTTCCGTTTTAAAAACATTTCATTTCATAATCTTTAAAATTAAAGGGTGTCCCCATATAACATACATATTTTTTACATGTGTTATGAACTGTAATGGGCACGAATTTAAAATGACTGCGTATTACTGTAGTTCACAATAACAAAAATGTATACAAAAATAAATTTAAAAATTAAAGGGTGCTGCCATAATTGATGTAAATTAACTTACACAAACGCTTGCAAATTAGACAGAAAGTCGATTGCTATGGCCGTTATAGTAACAAGTATTAAAAATTAACGGGTGCGCTAATAGTTCATTTATTTTGATGTATATGGCCATACTCCTTAACAGTTTTAGACAGACGCTTGAAATTTACAACAATCCTGCATTGCTAAGTCCGTTATAACAACAAATATAAAATTTGGATTTGGAAGTTAAAGGGTGTCACAATAGTTGATGTAATTACAAATATGTGGCCGAACTTTTGATCCTCTATAGACAGAATGCTGAAACTTAAAAGGGACCTGTATTTTTAAGCCCACTAGGTTAGGTTAGGTTAGGTTGTGCAGGCCGTCGGCAAAAAGAAAGACCGACTCACTTGGGTCCCAAAGGTCCCATTGTGTTGCCTGGAAACAGTATGTGCAGAGATCAGATTGAGGTCCCTACGGCACCATCAAAAGATCCACATCCAAACCACCCTGAAGACCGGATAAACAAGTTTATCCTAGAAACATCGTAGACGGATAAGTCTTCAAGGCCATGCAGTCTCGGACTGCCAAAAGTAGCCGCTCTATTCCCAGAAAGAGCCGGGCAGTGGCAGAGCAGATGCTCCACCGTTTCCTCCTCCTCCTCATCTTGACAACTTCTACAGTAGTCATGATGAGGAAGATTCAGTCTCCTAGCGTGAGCACCAATGACGCAGTGCCCTGTCAGCACGCCCACCAATGTGCCCAGCTGCCCCCGAGGAAACCTCAGTAGATTTGCGGTTCTCCTATTATCGTACTGAGGCCACAATGTCCTCGAGACCCTGCAGGTAACCTCCTCAGACCATCTAGACTGTGCAGTTCTGAGGAGTTCCTGCTGAAGTAAGCCTCTACAGCAGCTTAATGGGACTCCTACCACTGGATCTGTCTCCCGGTCTCCCAACCGGGTTCCCAATCTGGCGAGTTCGTCCGCAATTATATTCCCGGGTACGCCCGAGTGAGCCGGTACCCAAAACAGTTCCAGGTTGGAATGTCTCGCCATCTCGTTAAGAGATGTCCGGCATTCACGTACCAATCTGGATGTCGTATAGACACCCGATAAGGAGTTAATCGCGGCCTTGCTGTCAGTACAGATCCGGATATCCTCTCCGTATATCCTGTGGTACCTCATCCAGCAAGCCGCCCTTCTGATGGCTGAAATCTCAGCCTGACCACGCTACACTGATCCCGTAGCCTAAACTTCATTCTGATTTGAAATCTAGGAATGAAGACGCCCCCCCTCCCCGACCCACGTGTCCGACTTTGATCCGTCAGTGTAAACATCAAGCACATCCCCACGCATATTCGATGTGCCCGACGTTGACACCCCGAAACCAATATGAGACATGGGGGTGGGCGTGCAATAATCGATGTTGTCAGGGATGCCCGAGGAGCAGCCTAAAATGGTCGCATGTCCAAAGTCCCCTGACTTCCACGTCGCCGCTGCATTCAGTCTAACCGCCGAGTTCATAGCCAGCCGCTTGGCCATGAGATCGACCGGTAGCCAGTGCAGCATCGTAAAGAGGGCCTTCGATGGAGTGGTGCGCATTGCCCCGGTGACCATCAAGGCCGAAGTTCGCAATATTCTATTCAGCATACTGCAGTTCACAAGTTTGCCCAGTGCGGGCCACCATACAAGAACCCCGTACATGAGTATGGGTTTTATGACCGTGTCAAAGAGCCAGTACGACGTCCTCGGGTTAATACCCCAGTGTTTGCCTACGGCCCTCCTACACACATACAAAGCCACTGAGGCCCTGTCCGCCCTAAAGCGGACATTTGGGGTCCACGACAGTTTGGAGTCCAGGATGATACCTAG
Source organism: Gymnosoma rotundatum (assembly GCA_916610165.2). Lineage (NCBI taxonomy): Eukaryota > Metazoa > Arthropoda > Insecta > Diptera > Tachinidae > Gymnosoma > Gymnosoma rotundatum. The sequence goes on from OU744340.1 coordinate 34,041,095, forward strand.
ATACTTCGCTCTGTCAGACAACCCAAGCTCCACTCCATTAAGGAGTGGTAGTGGAAAGGCCGGAATCTTGTTTCTTCTCGTGAAGAGCACAAGCTCCGTTTTCCGAGCGTTCGCGCTAAGCCCACTCTCAGTACACCACCTACTGACGCAGCCTAGCGCCGTTTGTAGACGTTGCGATAGCGTGTCGAGATGTTTTCCCGATACAGCAACCGCAACGTCATCCGCATATGCCACAGTCCTGAACCCCTTGCAGTCCATTTCCGTCAGTAATGCGTTCATGGCGAGGTTCCAGAGAAGGGGAGATAATACCCCCCCTTGTGGTGTACCTCGCTTAGCTACCCTGTGTATGGTAGCTATCCCCATGCTGGAAGTAATGACCCTAGTTGTCAGTAGATTCCATACAAAGCCTATAATCGACCGACTTACGTTCAGTCCCTCCAGGGCCACCGTGATGGCCTCTGGTTTCACATTGTTAAATGCCCCTTCTATGTCTAGAAAGGCAACCAATGTATATTCTTTATGCTCTAGGGATTTCTCTATGCATCCCACAAGCGTGTGTAGTGCCGTCTCAACAGATCTGCCCTTGACATACGCGTGTTGAGAGGTGGAGAGTCGGTCCGTATTAATCGTCCTTCTCAAGTGAAGGTCAATTATCCGTTCCAGAGTTTTCAAAAGGAAGGAGGATAGACTTATAGGTCTAAACTCCTTCGGTTCAGTGTGCGAAGTCTTCCCTCCCTTGGAAATGAAGACAACAGAGCAAAAAGTCCACGGTTCAGGGATATACGACCATGCTGTGTATATCGGAACTAACCATGGTATAACAATATCCGCATTATGCTGCAAATCAGCCGGTATAATGCCGTCAGGACCCAAGCCCACTATATCAACGAATTTATAATTTGAATTTAGAAATTAAAGGGCGTCCCATAATTGATGTAAATTTACTTATATGGGCCTGTCTTTTGAACCGTTATAGACAAACGCTTGCAAATTCGACATTATATTGATTGATATGGTCGTTATAGTAACAAGTATTAATATTTAAAATTATCAATTAAAGGGTGCCCCAATAGTTCATTTAATTATGTATATGGCCATAATTTTAAACAGTTGCAGACAGACGATTGAAATTTACAAAGAACCTGTACTACTAACTTAAGCAACAAGTATAAAATTTGGATTTGGAAATAAACGGGTGTATGTAGCCGAAATTTTGAACCGTTATATACAGACAACTGAAATTTACAAGGGACCTGTTTTGCTAAGTCCGCAGTAACAAAAAAAATTAATGTAATTTGTTCTATATGGCCGTATTTTTTGACCCGTTATATATAAAAACCTGAATTTTAGACAGAATGACCACTACTACTTTGTTTGGTATAATAAGAAGTATAAAAATTTTAAATTATAAATTAAAGGGTTTTACAATAGTTGATATAATCTGATGTATATGGACAAACCGTTGAACCGTAATAGACAGACGGTTGAAATTTACACAGAACCTGACTACTAAATCTACTACAATAGCCAGTATATAATTTGAATTTGGAAAATAAAGGGTGACCCTATAGTTACTGTAATTTGATGTATATTGTCAAACTATTGAACAGTTGAAAAAGTATGAAGTTTGGAGATATAAGAGTGTCCCATAGGTAGATTACATTGATTTATTACATTACTCTTGAACCGTTATAGGCAGACAGATGAAATGTGTTTTGAAGTCTGTTTTTTTTGCAAGAATTATTTTCTATTTTGTTGAAAGCAAGAACTATAAAAGATCTACATATCTTTCAAATTCTAAATGCTTAGGAAAATTTTAAATAGTTATTTATTTATTATTTAAGTTGTAATATGCGGCTGGTATAACCATTATCCCTACCAACGAACGTGGTAACTGATATCACTGAAAATGAACAAGTAGGTAATTTTTAAAGTATTAAAAATTTTCATTTAAAAAAAAATTCGTATTCAGGTATGTGATAAAACATGATTTAGACACAAAAACGATTTGACAACGATAAAAGGTGTGTTGTGTTTTTATGTGTTTATAAACGAAAAAATAAGTTTTAAGCAATAAGTCATTGGGATATGGCCCAGGTTTTCAAACCGGCAACATTTAATAGAAAAAATACAAATTATGTGTGTTGTTTAACATTTTCTGATACAACGTTGTGTTATTAATTAATTGCCATTAAAAAAAAATGTTCAGTAAAATCCTTAAATTAAATAAAAATACTTCGAATTACATCCGACCCCTAGTTTACTAGTTTTGTCTTTTCAGTAAAGACCACTAAAATCATTGAGCTTGACTAAAAAACACGCTAGTGTGGAGATAAAAAACAATTTGCAAATAACATATCAAAGATTTTAGAGATTCAGGATAATTTATTATTGGACCTATAAAAGATTACTTCTGCTGGCATTTTAAAGACATTTTAAATTATTTGTTTCGATAATATTTGTTATTTAATATATTATTTAACTTTTACAAATATTTCTTGAGACCTCTTCTTAAAATAAGAAGAAATATTAAACGACGAAAGTATTTTCTGGTAACAATATTACAGACTTCTTCATAGTGTTGTTATTGTTCTTCTATCATTCGAATATTAGTTTTTTTTTTGTGGAATACAAGTAGCAATAAAAAAAACATATTACTGTATGGTAAAATATGCTATATCTCTAAAACCACTAACGAATATAAGACAGGACGCCCTATCTTATTATAGAAACCAGATCATATAAAGATATTCTTAACTAGTGTGTCTTTTGGTGGCAATACGTGTACCATCTATGCATTTTACAACACCAAGAATACTATATTTTCCGAAAAAAAATTTAGTGATTGTCTTAGATCTTTATGACTTGATTTTAACTTATTGAATTTGCGACATGTTTTTCTTGATTTGAAATTGTGGCACGATGCATTAAAATATGTATTTGTATCGTTATCTGTAGCTCTTTGGAGTACTAGTGAAACTAGTGTATTGTCTGAACGGTGACCAATTTTATTTAGTTCAATTATGAAGCCTTCTTTATTTAATCTTAAACTTTGTACAAATCTGCGAAAAATAAATTTACTAAAATTTATATATTTTTAAAGAAAAAATTTCACAGAGCGTCTCGCAAATCCAACGGGTTGGAGGTCTGCTGCATCGAAGGACATGGACCGATCATGCTTATTTCTAATAGCCCCTCTTTCGACGCTATATCTGATCGATTAACATATTTATTTATTTCTTTTTTGCCGAGGCAAGCTTGATTTCAACACTGACACGGACGGACAGACGGACATCACTCAACCAATTTCGCTATGCATAAAAAGTCAGAATATATATACTTTATTGGGTCGGAAATGGATATTGTAGAAATTATACACGAAATAACAAACTTAGATATACCTTTTTTCCACCTTTTAGGGTAAAGGGTGTAAAAATTAGGTAAATTTTTGTACGTAATGAACATGTCATTAATTGTACTAAAAGTTATAGCAAAATTTCGGTTTATAAAATATTTGTAAAAAGTAAAAAAGTCAAATTATCATAGTATTAAATGCACAACGTAACATTGTGGTATACTTTATCATTTTACGGCTGTGTTAACAGTTGCACACTGCCAATAATGCATGCGGTTTTAAACAATGTCAGAAATCATAACACCGAAAGATTTTATTATACAAAAGGAAAAAACACGAAATCATAATTTTTACAATATCTGACTGCCTGCATAGTAAACCATTTTTCAGCATCTCTTTAATCCTTTTATTTACATATAAAATGCATTCATGTTTTAATGAGCGAAAGTGGTTAACAGTAATTACAACAATTATTAAAGCTTTAAAAAGGTAATTAATGTACACATGCAAATGTTTCTCTGCCTTTACGAAAGCATTTTACTGCATGAAAGGTCATGCAATTACACATTTGAAAACGAACTTGAATTAAATGATTCGTCCTTATTTAGGATTAAGAAAAAGTGCATGGAAAGAATATCGCGAAATAGTGTTAGCAATATTTAACTTCAGATGCTGCTTTATCCGCATAAGGAGATTGTATCACCAAGGTGCAGCTCACAACTAATTTGAACACATTTAAAGAGTTGTAAAGGATGCTGGAAGCGATGTTAAAAAAAACATTAATGATTTTTATGGTTTCATTTGTAAAACAGTTTTGTACAGAATCTCCTTCTCTTATTTATTTTTTGAAAAGTATACAGTACAAGAGAATGAGTTTTTTCTCATTTAGGAAGAGATGTAACAACATTTTCAATTTGAAAACAAACATAAGCTGTAAACACATTCGACACAGCAGCTACCGACTACAAAATGTCAAAGTTAGAATGCATATGTTTATATGTGAATGATTATTTTGTTGACAGCAAGGCAGCAAGGCGGCAGGTTGTTGTCTGGGCTGAATTCGCTGCTGCTGTCAAATTAAACTAATTTCTATTTTTATTGGCGACAATAAACATTTAAGTGATGTCAGTACTATAAGACATGTAAAATAATAAGCGCTTAAAATCTCTTATTAAAATATAAAATAAAAATTATTTTTTTTAAAGATTTAAGTGTAAATCTTTAATAAAACTGTAACAGAATAATTTCAGTTCATGAAATATTTAAGGCAAATAGTGTTGCTGGTGAAGACAATAATTGATTTGGAATACAAAATACCATTTGTTAAATTCTTATCTGTCTCACGTAAGTGCAGTTGGATAGATTTGAGTAAAATTTTATGAGGAGATCCTTTAGGACCTTGGCTCAAACACATATTTTCTTTTTTCGTAGAAAAATAGAGAAACCAATGTAAAATCACCAATTTTACCGGAATAATTGTACTTAAACAGTTGTCAGCACATTTTAGTTTTGTATATAGAAAAATTTTATCACTTTTTAGATACTTTTCAATAATTGATTAAAACATATTTTTCGAAATTTGAATTTAAAAAAAAACTAGAAATGCCACACCGACGAATTAAAAATACTACAATTGTCATGGCGAAAGTGTACCAAGAATAATTGTAAAAATTTCTGAGGAATGTATTAAGATGTACATAAAACTAAAATTCCTTTTTTGTGTGGACAACATTTAGTCAAAAATTTACTTCTGTTCTTAGTATTTGCTGGTTGAATTTATTAATTTCAATTGTCGTATGGGATATCTGTAAATACAAAACACGATTGGTTTTAATAGATATCAAAAACTGTTGTTTTTAGTATTTTTTATTTTAGTAGACAAGAAACTACGTTACACACACTAGTGTACTTATTATTGCTTCTGAGAAATACTTCTATATATTTTCAATCTTAAAGACAATCAAAACGAATTATTCTACTCTTTAAATAGCCTCTTACAAAATAGTTAAAATATTTTTTTAATTATAAATCGGAGATGCTTCTTTAATCGCTTAAATAACATCACTGAAATACAGTTAATTCATATTTTTGTTATGTAGCTGCTGCCATCAAAATAATTATGTAGCTGCGTACAAGGCGACAAATGTTGCTAGCGTCATTTGCTGTCGTGTGTTCGTGTATCTTGCTGTGGCGAATGTGTTCAGAGCAATAGCCAATATAAATCACATCAAATGCGATTTATCCATTACAATTTCTCCGATTGACACGTTCTCTTTACTCGTTTTATTCCATATTTTTCGTAATTTTATTTTCTAATGTTTATTTGCTTCACTTTCATTTAAACGAAGTGAATTAAACAAAAAGTTAAACACTTTTCGTCTTTTTAAACTTTTAACTTCTGTGTAATATCGGAATCAGTGCTGCCGTTTGGTCACATTTTTTTAACTTTCAAGGCTCCACGTAACAAGTATAAATCTTATATATATGGCCAAATTGTCGTAACTTTTGGTAAAGACAAAAATAAAGTAATATCAGTGAAATAGTACTTGTTTCATTATTTGAGATAAGACTTTTCTTAACACATCAGTTTGGTTTTAATTACAAAGGTTAATTACTAATGCAATAAACGAAAAATGAATTTTCTGCAGTTTTACTCTGTGCAATTCGTGAGAAATCACGAAATGTTTCTTGCTTCATGTTTAGAAACAGCAAAATGGTCTGGCATACTCGTATATTTCTTCCAACTGCCAAATAATATGAGCTGCACTTCGTGTGAAAAACTAAGCATTCTGTTCTAACTTGCGAAAATTGTTAGCGACTTTAGTTATTCCGCTTGAGAATTTTGGCAACCGTACCAATACCTTCAGGAAGTGCCCGATTATATTACGGAAAAAATTGTCAATACTCGTAATTTTATGTTGAAGTTTTAAGCAAATAATACTCAAATTTGTCTCCAATAACGGTATTTTTAAAATGATTTCAATTCTATCGAAGCTCATCTTTTAAAGAAAAAGGTCAAACGAATTTATTAAAAAAAATCCTACTTTAACTAATTTTATTGAGAACGTGCACTTTTCCAAAGCGAAATATCAGTATTGAGTCCTAATTAAAATCATCATGAGTATCATCGGCTGAGATTTTTTTCATACGTTTTCTATTTTTTATACCCTTCACCACAATATGTGGAAACAGGGTATACATATCTAAATTTGTAAGAAAAGGTCAAAATATGTATCGTCTAGTTATAAATTGCTGAAGGCATATTTGTGGAGTTTTGATGTTAAAAATATAAGAGTAAGGACTCGAAATGCTGCCATGTCTAGTTTTTATACCGTTCACGGCAGGGGGAAAAGGCTGTATTTAATTTTTCATTCCGTTTTTAATTTTCACAATCTCCATTTCAGATCCCATAAAGTATATATATTTTGAGTTCTTATTCATGGCAAACTCGATTGGGCGATCTTAGTCTGTCTGTCTGTGTTCGTGTAAAAGTCAACTTTGCCAAAGCACTAAATGAGCTAAAGAAATTTTAGATACATTTTATATAACAATAATGTCATTAATAACACTGTTTGCTGTATATATTGACATTACATGAATAGGAAAGTATTCATCATTTTCTGTTTTTTTCATAAGGAATGTGACTATGAGTAAAAAGAAGTAAGTATTTCTATCATCAATGATTGTCAAGTGAACAACCAAATGTCACTGTTCTTGTGTTTTCTGTTACAGTAGAGAGGCTCAGTTGCTCAGGATTTTGTTAGAAGCAGCTTACTATAACGTAAATGATATTTTTAAACCTACTCCACGATTCCTGCAATATTAGAATGCCCCTATACCTAATGCCAGAGTTGTAAATGAATTTGTTTCAAACCAAAATCTTCGTCTTTTGAATTGAGCATTATATTCTCTCTACCTGAACATAATTGAAAATGCTTAGGATTAATTTTCCCGTAAGGGAAAAGGCAATTCAGCGATAAGGAAACACTAATGCAAGCCTTCACGGGCTCCTACAATGAGATTTCTTTAGTATTCGAACTGAAAACAAAAAAAAATTAATTTGCAGTCTTTTTCAGGAAAAGAACCTGTTTAATAATATTATTTTTTGGTTGATATTTTTGTAATTAAAAGAAAGTGGTTTTAATCATCTGACCGAGATCTATATATTTGCATTTATGAAACATTTTCTATAAAGTATTCTATTTTAAAAACAAGTAAGGGTGCAGTATTCGGCTATGCCGAATTTGATAACCCCTTACCGTTTATGTAAATTTAGTTTAGTGAAGTAACTCCAATCAAAAAAGTAGATATTGGGATGACAAAGAATTAAAAAAATACTATATTGTAAACATTTAATTTTAAATAAAAATGTCATCGGCTCTTAAAGGGTTAGGTATTTTTATTAAATTGTAGTATTTTATTAAAGATCTCTTCAAAAAAATTAATATTATACCCATATTGATATTTAAAAAAAATTTGTCAATTTCAGAGCATCGTAACTATGAAAATATGGCGAGCGCAAATTTTTTTTTTACTTGAAGCCTTTTCTTATTTTTTAATTCTCTATCGCCCCATGTATTTATTTATTTTTTTTTTTTTTTTGAATTGGATTTACTTCCAAATAATACAAAAAAAATTAAAGGTAAGCGTTGTGTTTTGCCCGCTGCCTCGAGGTACTTGCACCGATCATGCTGATTTTCAATAGCACCTCTTTCGACATTATGTCTGATCGATTAACGTATTTCTCTAGCTGATCTGTGCCTTGGCAAACTTGATTTCAATACTAACACGGACGGACAGACGGACATTGCTTAATCGACTTCGCTTTGCATAATAAGTCAGAATATATATACTTTATGAGGTCGGAAATGGATATTGTAGAAATTTCAAACGGAATGACAAACTTAAATATACACTTTTTCCACTTTTTGTGGTGAAGGATATAATTAAGTACTACACATACATAATCTTACATAAAGATGTCATCGGCTCTTAACAGATTAAGCATTATTAAAAATTTTTAGCATTTTCTTAACTATCTATCCAAAAGCTTTTAAATGATACCCATGTTGATATTTTAAAAAATTTCAAAGGCCCGTAACTCGGGAAATATGGAGAGAAAAAATTTTTTCAGTTGATGTTTTCTTCTTATTGTTTAATTCTCTATCGCCTCATCTATTTGATTTTTTAATTGGAGATACTTCATTGTTCCAGATAATATAGCAAAATTAAAGGCAGGCGTGCTGTTTTGCCCGCTGCTTTTAAGGAAATTGACCGATCTTGGTAAATTGCAATAGCACCTCTTTCGACACTATGTCTGATCGATAGGAGTATTTGCAAAGGCAAACTTGATTTTAACACTAACACTAACGGACAGACGGAAATCACTCAATCGGCTTCGCTATGCGTAAGAACTTAGAATATATACTTTATGGGGTCGGAAATAGATATTATAGAAATTACAAACGGAATAACAAACTTAGTTATACCTTTTGTCAACTTTTTGTGGTAAAGGGTATAATAATATATACATTTTAATATTCTTCGGGCGCTAACACTTCTCCAGTTTAAGAACACATGCAAAAGCTAGTTTCGTTGCCATTAAAAATACGAGCTTTATTATCAAAAATATCAAGAGCATTTTCGAATATTTTTCTTCCGTTACTATCGCTCGTCCTTTACATATACCTTCGCAAAGGGATTAGTTACGATGCCGGTTCATAAAACTGGTGAACCATTTTCTACCTGGACGGTCATTTGCATATTGTGTGACACGTTTTTCTTTTTTTTAAATTCTTAGTGGAAAACCACATCTTGCCAAGCCATGACACCACTTTTCTAAGCGGTCGTTTTCAGCTTTTGCCAAGACTGTGGGTGGACCCATTCTTCTCAGACCTTCAGCAACGCATCCATTAAGTCTGTCCTGGATGGTGGAAAGTTAAACACCATATTTAACGCTGGCTCCTAGTATAGAGTTTCCACCTTCCCTTATTGCACTAAGTGCGCCGTGCAAATAGAACAGTCCCGTTCTGAGAAGTTATGGAACGTTTTTTTCTTTTGTGGTCTTATTTTATCACAACTTGTGAACCTTAGTAGAGCAGAACCATAAATAAAAATATGCCTACTATATAATATAAATTGCCCTATCGGCGACACAAAAATGGTAGTAAATTGGTTCTGCTACGGAGGCAGTTGATCTCGTTATCTATCATCTTTGGGCAGAGATTATTTCTTAAGAATCAGAAATGAAGTAGCACCGATGCCACTGATAAACGCTACTTCCTATTTGTATTTTTTTGGAAATAATTTAATTTCCAGGCAATTTTAATAACAATGAATGCACTTCAAATAATTATAATGACAATGGTGGTATTATGCAACTAACGATAGAGCAGGGAACAACAATTTCAGGGGACACAGAAAATATGGGCCGAAAAACAACAACAAGAACTATAATTTAAATAGTGCAAATAATCATCGTAACCAGGGATACTAAAACGGCCGGATGACGTAAACAGTTATCCGGGTCAGCCAAAAGTATACAGTTTATTAACAAGTGCAGGCAATTTGATAATTATACCTTGGAAACCTTTTAATAGATACTGGGGCGGACATCTCAATTTGTAAGCAAATAAGTATAAAAAAAATAAACTGGCATGAAATGTCGTCATTAAATGGCATTACTTCAGAGATTATTGAGAGTATAGGTACAATGTACTTAAGTTTACTGATAGAAAGATCACAAATAACTCACAAATTTCATGTTGCTTCTGATGAGATAGTTGGGAGAGATATGTTAGAGAAATTCAAATGTAAAATCGATTTTGAAATCTACATCATATACTACAAACCCGAAACAAGCAGAAGTTCTATACCAGTGCGATCAGAATCAGTTGTCCCAGTGAATATATTTATTTATTTTATATACGTGTGACGAAAGCAGGGTCTTGAATAAAGAGCTGTTGCCAGGAATTTTCGTATCAAATAGCATAATACCATATTAAGAGTCCAGCGTGTAAGGATATTAAATATAACCGAAAAGGACGCAATCCTGACTGATTTGAATTTTGATGTAGAATGATTGTCTGATTATTGTGTCTATAGTGGACATAATAACGAACCAATAAACAGAAAAAAAGTGAGTGATATTTCAAAGGATTTAAAAATTTTATAATTAAACCCGCTAGCTATACAATCGCTCATTGGCAAAATATATTGATATTTTTCATCTTGAAGGTGATAAGTTTACAGTAAGTAACTTTTTTACTCAGGGCATTCAGTACTTTAGTATATGTAAAACCTTACAGAATGCCTGAAGCACAGATGAATGAAATCAATGGACAGATTGATGCACTACTGGAAGATAATATTATTGACCCATCGGTGAGCGAGTAATCGTTTATTTTATAAAATTCAATGAAAAGATAGTCAGCGAAAAGTTTCCGTTAACAAAGATTGAAGATGTTCTGCACACGTTAAACAGAGCCAAATATTTTTCCACGCTGGATATGACCAATTTTTTCTCCAGATTAGTTTGCATAAAACTTCGAGACGAATCACCGCTTCCTCCCAAGAAATGGTCGTTTTCAATTTACTAGATTGCCATTTGGGCTTAAAATATCTTCTAACAACTTTCAGAGAATATTGACTACAGCGTTGAGTGGGTTGAGTGCAGAAGCGTTTTAAGTTCGATAACATTATTGTATTCGATTGTAGTGTAGACCATCACCGCGAAAATTTAGAAAAAGTCTTTAAAAGGTTAAGACAGTATAATTTGAAGTTAAGTTATTAAGGCCACCAAATTCAAACCTTTTTTTCTTATTATTTTATACGATTTGTCAAAAATGTTGCTCAAATAGCTAGAGACTTAAATCTCTTATTAAAGAAAAGTATAACTTTTGATTGGAGTAAAAACCGTCAAAAAGCATTTCAGACATTAAACTTAAAGTAAATGAATCCATCAATGCTCCAGTACCCCGATTTTATTAAACCGTGACATAATAGTGTCATAGAGTACAAAATGAATTTCTTTGGAACTTCTGCAGGGTCGATGACTGGTACTATTGGGTCCCATACTTCTGTTTTGCTTATAATACAACATATACAAAAGAACGCATGAGTGTAGTTGATACTCTATGCTTTCGCTTGTGCGTACTCAGACTATGGATATGAACACAAACAGTTGTTTATGGTTTTGTATAGAGTGAGAAAATGATCAGTTTTTTACTCTTAAATATCTATTGTACCATGAATATTTGGATATAACTCTTTGTGAAACAGATATTTTAGATAATTGTGTGCTGCTTATAATAGAGGCGAAAACTAATAAGCAGTATTTTAACTTCGTAGTAAAAACCCGAATTGTATTTATTATTGTTTAGCTTTAGTAATTAGTTTGTATGATTTTAAAGGTAGAATTAACAATATTTATAATATTAATGATAATTTTATTTTATAAAAACAAATGAAAAATTAATAAATTGTTGTCTAGTTGCGCGTTGAGTTATGAGGATAGAATTAATTCAATTAAGGAATTTTATTGTATGTTTGTTTAAAAAAATTAATTCCTTTTTGATAAAAACTAGTAAATAGTTAAAATTAATATATAAAAAAGGTTTATTACATACATCTGTACATGCATATGTACATAAAATAGAAGTTCCGAAAAATTTCAATAAAAAAAAAATTTGGGAAAACATTTACACTTCTAGAATACACCCATTAATAACATTGTCCTTTTTATATATGTACATATTAAATAACGCAATTTTTATTTTCTATGCATATTATAGTTATGGATACTATAGTTATGTAATTTGTGCATTCAAAATTTCTAAAATTTCTAACATGTACTAAAAACCCCTATTTAAGTCCTACAGCTTAAATAAATAGAGACTAAAATTTTTATGAAATTAAAGAATTATTAATAAGTTTTATAGAAAAAAAAAAAATAGAGTAGAATGACATTAGGCACTATAAGAATATATTTTGTTTTCGAGTAAGTAATAAGAATTGCTAGATGGGGTTTGAATTAGATTTAGATATCAGACATCAAGTTTTATTCCTATCTCGTTTAAATTTAATAAAATTATTAAAATTTTCGAATACATATCCATCAACGAAAGGGTTAAGGTTTATTTTTTATGCATAGATCTTTTTAAGGTTTCGCTATTATAATTTTATTTTACATAAAACCAATTATTATTAATTATTAAAACAATTATAATAAAATTGTTAGCATGATATCGTAGTTATTTTTTTCTTTTTCATTATTTCAACTAATGCCAATGAATTTTTAATGGTAATGAAAAATTTATTTTTATTTTTGCTAAAAATATTTATAAATTTTAAAAATAATTTGGATTCAAAAGGGATTTTAAAACAAACTTAACATAAAAATATTTTTTAATTGATTTTAAATTATCAGGCTTTTCGTCTCTCTAAATATAGAAACATGCATGCATACATTTATTCAGTTATTTTATGCTTAGAACTGTTTTAATTGTTGGTAAAAGTTGTTAAAAAACACAATAGTAATTTTAATACAATTATAAGCATTAGATTCATAAATTTTTATTAAAGAATTCAGTTTTGTATACTCAATTTCAATAAAGCACAATAAAACAATTATTGAATAGAGTAAAGGAGATACGACTAAGCCTTGCGGAACTTCTACTATAAAGACTTTAAACTTTAGATTTGTCAGAAAGTTTTTAATAATTTTTGGAAAATAGAGATGGCGTAATTTTAATCTTGGACTTAGGAAGAAAAGAAAAATTTAAAATTAAAATTATGAAAAATAAATTTTACAAAAAAAATTATTTAAAAAAAAATATATATAAAATAGATAAGCCCGTAACTCGGAAAACATGGGCAAGCGTCATTTTTTTCTTGATGGATTTTTCTTATTTTTTAATTCTCTGTCTCTTTCTTAGCTTACAGCAATGATGTGTAAAACATCAGAAATATTTTTAGAATCTTTCAACTTTGCAAGTTGTTTTGTTTTCTAAACGTTAAAATTTTTTATTGTGCTATTTTCCCGGTATTGATTATTGAAGGTGAAAGCACGTCTCGATGGCCATTTCGCTATCGCTTACTTAGCTCGTCAGGAAACTTCTCACAAAAATTTTAAATGAACTAATGATTTTTGTCTAAACTTTAAAGAAAAGACAAAAATCAAAGTTCAAGCAAAAACAACAATAATCAACTTTGATTTTATTTTTCTTTATACTGTGCATACGGCAGACTTTTTTTCTGCTCTTTTATACAGTTTAAAGATGTTGAAAAATAAAAACAACAAAACACTACGTTATTTTATTCTTTTTTTATGCACAGGCACTTGCAATTTTAATAATTAAAATTTAAAACACGGGAATAATTAATAATATAATTTAAACTTGAAAAATTTTTTATTGTGCTATTTTCCCGGTATTGATTATTGAAGGTGTTTTTTGTTTAGAATAAAAAGTAAACAAGACCGTGATGGAATATTCAATGAATTTACTTTTTTCGGTACAATAATAATAAGAATATTAACATTAAGACAAAAAGAAGCAAATTTCAACATCCTTGCAAGATCAGTGAAGTATCCTGAAGCAAAACCGGAATCCTTATACTCAAAAGAGAGATAAGTACGCACAACGTTTGAGATATTTTAAAGTCTCGAGCTGACTATAAAAAAATTATACTATTAAATTTTAGGCAAATAAAGGTGAGTTATACTCCGGTAATAATGTTTGGTCTCTTAGACACACCCTTTATACTTCTTTTTAAACCAACAAATAGTTAAAAAAGATGCCTAAGCACTTATATATAAATAACCAGAAAAATCATTTATATAACCAAATCAAACATGTACTAGTCTAAAATCGAGGTCTTCTTAATTCTTCTAAAAAATATATGTAATTCAGAAGATAAATCATGATATAGCAAGAAGTTTTTAAATACGTATATGTGAATGGAGTAAAAAAAAACTAATACTACTTTTTGCTGTGGTGCAGGGCAATAAAATGCATCTAAAAGTATCATATTTGATTTAGCAAAAATAATTGTGGAAAATAGTTTTTTTTATTAGTTAAACCAAAATATATTTTAATTTTAACTTGAATTTTTGGTTTTAATTACTAAACAGTTTCACCAATTTGTTTTATTGTTTATTTTTTTCATACTTTATTGAAAATTTATAAAGCAAATTTGAACATGCATTTCAATCAAATTTAATTTAGAAACCATTATTGACTCTTTGTGCGGCTTTATTTATTTAATTTGTATTTTATTTGCTGTTTATTTTTTGTTGTTACTTTCGTTTTTTTTTTTGTGTTAGCAATTTAATAACTTTATTTATAGTGAAGATGGCATAGGTAAATACTATAAAGTTTTTAAACGTAAAATCAATTTAAATATTCATGAAATACACAGAAATGGTATTAGAGTTTTTTCATGTGGAAATTTACTCAAATGGTTGATATACATAAAACATTTTCTATTTCAAAGACCCTGTAGTAAATATATTTCAAACGTTTTAGCATTTCACTTAAATAATCATTAAACATTTTTTATTGATGTTTTAATATTTTTTAATCACCCATCAACACTTCTTGAGGTGAAGGCTATAAGAAAGAAACCGATTGTCTAATGCTTGGAAAAAGTAATCCATTCGATTTACCATCCGATATATCTTCATCGGACAATTACAATACTGTAATTGACAATATCAATGTATATTTAAAGAAAAAGGAATTTAATTATTTTATAATATTTTCAAACCAATACAAGTTGCAATTGGCCGTCCCAGCAGTTACAAGCAGAAAGAGGAGAGAGGAGCTTTTCTGCAATGCATAGAATCAAAACTTGGCTGCGTAATACTATACATCAAGACATATTATCAGACGAAGAGTTAGTTAAAAACAAAATAACTGGTGAAAATACATTTCATAGGTTTCTTTTGTTTCAGGTTATTTATCTGATCTTGAAAGGATATTGTAATTTTTTACTTTCGCATCCACCTCAACAAAAGTATGTTTCTTAAAAACGCGAAATTTTAGGGTATTTTTTTTATTCTACGAGACAATATTTTTTTTGAAAATACAAAAACTCTTTTAATGACCAAAACTATTAATCTTATTTTTTAGCATTCATTGATTTTCTGAGTTTTTTATCTCGATATTCATATCTGAGAACAACATCGTTGTTGTTTTTATCCATAGCCTGTCGAATAAACGAGAAAAAAAGATTATAAGTTGGAGTCTCTGCCGAGGTAACAAGGTAAGAGGCTTAGTTTACTAAAACGATGATTTGAGTATTTCGGATCCCACCGCAGTAGAACAGCGGTGGTGTTACGTGAATATAAAGCAAGAGACCGTAGTATCAAGTACTCGTATTTACCCAGATCCACAGAGCAACAAATACAGAATTCACAATGTACCCACAGTAGAATAAAATAAAAAATTCCGTGGTAGTATTTTCAATCAACAGAATTTGTAGGTTTGTCCAAATGGTAAAACGTAACATAATTATTATTGTAAAACGCCAAATTATTTTCTAAATGTGTAAGTATGTATACTTTAACCGAAGTCTTAACTTTTTGCAGAAATTCAACGTATTTCGTGTTTTTCCTTTGTTCATTGTGAAAAAGAGTGGAAGAGTTGGAAACTGTTAGAGTTTCTGTTGCTATTGGTATAATTTCTGTTATTGTTGTTATAGTTTCTGTTATTCCTTATATCGTTGAAGTTCCTATCCATCTGTGGATTGATATAATTTGTATTTCTGTTATTTTTAAAACCTAAATTGTTTCTATTTGTGTTATTGTAATAGTTTCGTCTATTATTATTTATTTGTAATGTTGTAAATATATCTGATATTTGTAGTGATCTTTCCTGTGTGCTTGCAATATCAAAGGCTTGTGACAAAGTCTTGGGTTGTGCGGCTATTACAGCTGTTCTTATATCTTTATATAAACTTTCTTGAAAAATTTCTAAAGCTAGTTTTTCATTCATAGTCTTAATCGTAGATCGAGCTACCTGATTTGAACTGTCCTCAAGTTCCGAAATTTGTACCAATGTCAAGTCTGCTATCAAAGTGTTAATACGTTCTTTGTAATTAAGTACATTTCCTTTTTGTCTTGTATTTCTTAATTCATAATGTATGCTGCTTAACGTTCTTGTTGATTTGAAATGTTTTGCCAAAGCTGTCTTCAGCTCATTGAAAGTTTCAGGCGTATTTTGTATAATCAGAATGTCCCTGACTTTGTCTACTAATTTTATTGCCAATATATATTTTATCAGGTTCTTTCTTCCTTGCTCATTAAGTTCAGAATGAACCATTTCTATCATTGAAAGGAAAATATAAACATGTTTTGGATTTCCGTCGAAAACTGGTATTGTTTCCGAAGCCTTTTTACAGTCAAAGTTCGACATGATTCTCAGATTTTCAACTTTTTCCTCTATTTTCAATTTTTCCTCTTTATGTTCTGCCAATACCTGAATTGCTGTTTCCCTCAAGTCTCTAAATTGAATAATCTTTTCGTCTCTTAAGGGAATCTGTAAATGTCCTACAAGTTTTCCGAATTTTTCACTTAACTGCTCTATTAACTTTAGTTTTTCTTGTATAGTTTCTTTTGTATATTTTTTTGTTATTGATTTCCTAGCATTCACAATTAATCTTTCTAATTCGTCAAAGATCTGCTCCATTGAAATTTTTTTTTTAAATTTTTGTTTTATTATTTATGCATTTTGAACAGAATTTCTTACAACCTGTTTTTTATATAGTGTTGTAGAAACTTGAATATTACTACTACTACGAAAATTAATAATAGAATTATTATTATTTCCTGGGGGTCGATTCTGGTTCTGTGAAAATGTGAAATGAAAAGTTTTTTCATGTTTTCATAGAGATTCCGATTCTTGTTTATTGAAAAAGTGATAAATAAATTCAAATGTTTTCATATGAAAAGAACAAATGGAATGAAATTAATTGTTTTCACAATTTCACAGTAATATGATTCTCGTTCTGTGTAACAGTGTAAATTAGTGTCAAATATTTTTCATTTATAAAGTATTTTTACACTTTGATTTTAACGGTGAAAAGTGGAAAAAGTCTTAAGAGGCAGCGTGCAAACGGGCACCAAAAAGAATTTTTAATTAATTACTTAGAAGAAAATCTGAACATTGCCAACGACAAGTAATAATTTAAAAAATTAATAAAAATTATCTTCTAATGGTATCTCTTAATGGTACCCAAAAAGACGGTCAAAAATGGAAGAAGTATTGGAGTGATTTGAAGTAAGTACGAGTATATTTTTTGCACATTTGCGTTTAAATTAATGTAATTTTTAAATAAAATGCCAGGCTCAACACTCGTGCTAAATACTCCAAAATAAAAAAATTAACAAAGAAGTGGAGTTAAAGGTTTAATTCGTCGTTTCGCACGTTTGCCTCTAGAAGAGTCATTATAAAAATCACCACTGTGGAAGCTGTAGATCGAGATGGAACACCGGAAGTTGGTTTTGAAAATTATTTTTGGAAAGCTGCATTTATTTTTGCTGACGCAAATGTAGAAGAAGGCACTGCAACTACTTTTTTGCTTACAGCTACTGCCACTACCATTGCCAGCAGTTCAACTGATACATATATCCAAAAATACCAAAAATACTAGTATGTATGTATGTGGTAGTTGTTTTTTAATAATGAAGAATATAAGTTTAGCGACGTCTTAAAGTAAACTTAGAACCGCCTACAATATTTGTTTGTTTTATAATATAACAATATTCAAAAAATTATCCACTTATTAAAAAAGAGCTTGACCCTAAGAATACTGTGCGGCGAATTTTTTAAACATGCCATAAAAAATAAAAACTTGAAAATAAAATAAGTATAAAGAATTTGTAGGATAAACAGTTTTATTTGAAAAAAGGATATTCTACTAAACGCCAACAAATAACTCATCAATCTGGCGCAGCAATCAGAAAAAAAAAATCGTGAGGCGATCATAACCTAAGTTGACTCTTGATACAAATTTCACTCTCCCCACGTTTTTATTTTTTATCTGATCAATGTTCTAGATACATGAATTATTTGTTGGAGCTTAGTACAAAATCCTTTTTTCAAATAAAAATGTTTAACTTACAATTTTTTATACTTAGTTTATTTTTAATTTTATTTAGTTGGGTGGTTTTTACATGGTTCTAATGAAAAAGGAAGAAATTCCGTGTTATGGACCATACTACGCCTAAGTATAGTATATGCATTCTCTTTGTTAATAAATGAAATGTTATGAATTTAAAAATTTTTCAAAAATTGCTTAAAAATGGTTTAAAAACCTTTCAGCAACAATACCTGCAGATCAAGCAGTTAGAAAACTCGTTTGCGGCTTAGAGCCGCTTCAAAACTGCTAAGCTTTTATACCTGCATTAGATTTTTAGATTTTATTAACATTATATATATAACGAAAGTTTCACGGATACAATGGAATGAAACACTTTTTCATTAAAAGAACGGGAATCGCATTTTGTGTAATTGTGAAATGATAAAATGAAAACCTACTATGAAAACGAAAATGAAAAGTTTTTTTTCATTTCACAGTTTCACAGAACCAGAATCGACCCCCTGGTCTATTGTTATTTTATTTGTATTTGTAGCGTTGGCAATCGCATGGCCCTCTACTTTTGCATCTGCGATATCCATTTTGATTTGTTCTAATGTATATTCTATTCTATCCTTCTCTGTTATCTGAAAAGTATGTAATTCTAGATTCATCACTTATTAAAATTTTCATGGGTTTTTTCTTATTTTTCTATACATTTTTAAGAAAAATATATATACAAATTCTTTAAAGTGCAATTTTAATGTTACATCAAAATCCTAGAAGAATGTTTTATTTTTTTTTATTATATTATATTTTATTATGGATTCTTCAACCGGCCTTCCTGAGTTCTATCAGTTGCTGTATCAATCGTTGTTTTTGTCTTCCCTCACTGATGCCTATTATACGCTGCAGGTCCTTGCAGGCTTTCTGAAATTTTAGCTTCTATCCTCCTTTCTTCTCTTTACTTGTGGCATGGTTTCTAAAGTTTTGTAGTTGTAGTTTCTGATTCTTGTGTCTAGTCTGATACTGCTCTATTGTAATTGGCTTAGGGCCAGCAGAATTTGGTGTGGGTGTATAGGTGGTTGGTTCTTCAACTGATGTTCCTCCTGGAACGTATTCTTCGTGCAGATATTTTTTCCACTTCTCGAAAATTTAGTCTACCTCTTGTTGAGTCATTTAAAATTGTAGAACTCTCCGTCAAGGGAAAAAATTAAAAAAAAAAAATCCTCCAAAAAAAAAAACACAATTTTATCCTGTTTATTTATAGGATTCTTTTTAGATTGGCAGGATCGCCATATAATGAGTTTATTTACAGTCAACAAAAAAAAAACAAGAGGACTTGTTTCAGTTTTTTTTTCTTCAGCACCCAACAGTGCCGATTTCCAAATGAGAAGAGAAAGAAAGACCTTTTTTTCTTTAAGCTGTTCAATCAATTCTGTCTTTATTTATTTAAATTTCCAACTTATATACTAATTTATTCTATGGTCAGCATTAATTTGGCACATTAACTAATCTATAGTGAATTCGCTGTTCCCACGGGAATTTGCACTTTTGACAAATTCTTTATTTCTTTTTTTTTTAGTTACCATAATTTTTTGGCGTGTGAAAACAATTATTTAGAGAATATTCAAAAATCATATACATTATTCCTATGGCAACAGTTCACCACAAAAAGTTTAATGTTCATTTATGCTGACCAAGCACAAATTCAATTCATAATTTTACTTCACTAAATTCTTAAAAATACTTATTGTAAACAAATATGGATTGAATTTCAAGTTCAATTAACTTATAATAAGTAATATTCTTACAGTGCCTTTACTAAGTTTAGATGCACTACAATATATTCGGCTGTGCGAAATCTTATATAAATCTAGTTTAGTGAAGTAACTCCAATAAAAAAAGCAAATATTGGGGTAACAGAGATTTAAAACATAAGAAAAAAATTTAAGTACTACATATATATAATTTTACATAAAAATGTCATAGGCTCTTAGTGAGTTAAGCCTTTTTTTAATAATTAGTATTTCCTTAAAGATCTCTTTAAAAGCTTTTTAATAATACCCATATTGAGTTCTTTTTTAATTTAAAATTTTCAGAAAATTTGCGCTATCCCATATTTTTATTTGATGTTTTTTGTTATTTTTTAATTCTCGTTGCACCATATATTAATTTATTTTTTTTTTTTAATGGAGTTACTTTATGGTTCCAAATGGTATGAATAAGTTAGAGTGGTGTTTTGCCCGCTGCGTCGAAGGACATGGACCGATCTTGCTGACTTCCAATAATCCCTCTTTCGAAACTATGTCCGATTGATTGGCGTATTTAAATTTTAACACTAACACAGACGGATAGACGGAAATCTCTCAATCGGCTTCGTTATGCATAAGAAATCGGAATATATGTATTTTGTGGGGTCGGAAATGGATATTGAAAAATTGCAAACGGAATCCACTTTTTGTGGTGAAGGGCTTATATATATATAAAATTGCTATGCAATTTTTTGTGGCATTTTTTTTTTCTCAATTTTCTATTTAAAATATAGCGTAATGCGTTATCTAAAAGTAAACATTAGCAGCAGTATTGTCGTTAGTTCAGGTTTTTTGTTTATTGCTGCTACGTGTATATATTTTTTTTAAGGGTCGAGCAACTAAAGTAGCCTTAATTTATGAAATCGAATAATCCTTATTTTTTAAATCTTCTGCTTCAGGTTGTTTTTCATACTTTATGCAGGGTTAAATGTCTTTATTTAAAATGCCAAAACTTTTACCTCTTTTTTTTTTTTTGTTTAGTTTCGCTATAAGATTTTTATAACACTTAAAATTGGCTACACTTCAGACTATGTCAGAAAATAAGAAACTGAACAAAAACATAGATTTTCAAAAAATATACGCTAGATTTTTGTTTAGTATTTTTTTAAAATATATATATTTACTTAAGTAATATATTTACCAAATAGAAATAAATTGGCGATTTAGTCAGAAAAGTTAAAATAAATCTATGGCTTATTAACAGCTATCCCGATTGAATTGAGTAGATTAGATTTTCTTTCAAAAAAATCTTTTTTTTTCCTTCTTTTTTCTAAAGTCAGCCGTATACAGTGGAGACAGAAAAATAGAATCACTATTTTTTTTTTGCTGTTTTTGCTGAAACTTTGATTTTTATATTTACTTTATTGTTTAGACAAAATCTTTAGTTTGTTTAAAATGGATGTGGGAAGTTTTCTGAAGATTAAAAGGTTAAGTTAGATTTACCATACCATAACGCAATATCCGTAACCATGACCATAACCATAATCATATTTGCTGCCAGCGAATAAATGTTCTATACACATAACCAACTCTTATTTGTTTTCCCGTTTGTTAAGAAACCTGCGCAATGAAAATTTCAAATTAAAACTCGCCAATACAATGTAGCGAATGCGAAAAAAAAAACTAGCAGGTAATACCTAAATTCAAAAGTCTACTGTATATGGTTTTGCTAAAAAGCAAAATTTAATTAATATCGATTGCTATGGCATTATGGCTTGCCACCAATAGTCAAATACAGTGTTGCCCATAAGTTTGGTTAGTACAACTGTTTTACATAGTTATGGCACGTATAATTGAACCTTAAGTAAACAGTAGGGAAATGTCCATGAGACGTAGTTTCGCCCTCAATAACCAATGTCGGTGAAAATAGCACGAAAAAAATTAATTTTTTTTATTGAAAGTCAATTAATTTATTAGAAAAATTACCGTTGTTTAATTTAAATTAGATTTTCTTATTTCAATATTATTAGCTGTTTACACGTGTATTTAATATTATACAGAATATATTCCAGACGGAAGCTTCTTGATTTTGATCTTTCAAGAGAAAGTGGCAAAACAGCGAATATTAGTTTTAGTTTTTACCCCTGTAGAAGAAGTTTTCTACATTCGTATTTGAAAACTTTATATGTATTTGTGTTACAAACTGTACTCCCTAACAATTACTTTCAAATACACTCTTCTTATTAATATAACTTTACATTTGGTTGCGTATTTAACAAATATTCATTTCTATATACAAGAAATTATTTTCTGCACATAATTTTGAATGTGTGTAGCAATTGAAATTGTGAATTTGAAGTGTCTTATGTCCCATTACAAATTCAATTACATGCTTAGGTTTATTTTCAATAAACCAAATTTTCCTTCTATATTACAGTTTTTTGTTTTTTTTATTTGATATTTCTCAGTTGTAAAAAGTACAAAACACAAAGATAGAAAATTTGCAAAAAGATAATATAACTAAAAAAAAAAAATTATAAATTTAATGATAAAATAACAAAATGGTATATTAATTTACATACAAGCATAAAACAGTAGAGGCAATAAAAACAAGAGCCCAATTTTATATAAATTATGATTTTATGGAATTATTTTTCGTATCAATTGTAAAATGTTTCGTAAATTATTCATATTTTTTCGATTCCGCTGCAAATTAATTGAAATATACGCATCCCTAATGCTTACATACCAAAAATAAAAATTTCAATTCATTGGTTCGAAAATAATGAAGTAGAGTATTTATTTTACTTGCTACTTAAGTCAATTTTTCAAATTAATCAAATAATCCAGCTTTTTAGTACTATTGGCTTTATGGCTCCTAACAACATAAAACAAACTTTTAAATTCAAAAACAAACGTCCCATGTTAATGCAGCCTTATAACATACGTGGGTTTGTATTTTAAACCGTAATTCGCTAACACTATATCTTCTCAACCAAGGGTTACAAAGCAATTTTTATTTTAAATGACAATATGTTTGATTTATTCCGTTTAAATAAAAAATACAGCTTTTAAGTAAAAAATAATTATTTTGGTTAATGCTTTAAAGCATTCAATATGATTAAAAGCAGCCTCATTAATTGAATACATGATGTTTAATGAAAATAAACCAACAATTGACGCTCCATTATACTGGAGAAAGATTTCCTTGTTTTAATGTGTTCCATGTTTTATTTTATTTCTCAGCCAAAAACTTTTCTCGAGTATTTTAGTTTTTTAAGCAAACTTTACTAACTTAAGCTATTTAATTCATCGAGCCAACAGAAAGTTATTGATTGAATACTCTATTAGAAAGCAATATCAATGTGCGCACACTTGTATGAAAAAGCAAACAAAAAAAAAAACAAGTTGTTTGTTTAATAAATTTTTTCAACTAGAACTGTATACTTTTGTTTTCTTAAAGAATTACTAAAAGTTACATAATGCAACAAAAAAGTAAATAAATAATCATACCATATCTGATGTCTATTAAAACAATGTAATATTTATTTATGAGTTCAATACGCAAAATAAAATAAAAAGTTGGCAACAATAATCTTATACTTTAAGCAATCTTTGCTTAATTTTTTATCCTTTTTATATATTAGAAAAGGGTTGGACTATTCTTAAAAAGTTTACTTTTAACATTTTGTCTTTTAGCATGAATTTATTAAATTAAATTTGCTGGAAGTCTTTACGAATAAACGTTAAAATCGTGCTCCTGTGCAATACGATACCATGGTAAAAAGTTTTCAAACAATTTTTGAGGTACGTAGATAGTCAGGAAAATATTAAAAAATATTGCAAATCAAAACGCGAAAAGATTCAGACGACGGAAAATGGAAAAGATTAGGCGACGAAAATGAATTCGGAAAAAACAACTGTTGTCAACATACGTAGGTACTGATTATTTATTGTTAAAGAAAAACGATACAACTGCATCCACCCAAATAAACTTATATATATAAACATATATCAACCTGTTTTTTTGTAATGAAAATAATTTCTTAATCATGGAAAACATGCCAATCTACTTTATAAGTGCTGCAGACTAATTCAGTACATATAGAAGGTATTGTAGTGCCATCCGTGTCACTATAAAAATAAGTACTATTAAATTCAACATTATGTGCAGACAGAAGAATTTATGAAAAAGAATAAAGGGCCAACTATAATGTGCATGAGATAACTTAAGCAAACTTAAACAACTTTGCAAATACAATAAATTATATGTGGCAAACTATAATGAACTTAATAACACTTTTAGACAAGTTTCGTCAAATCTCATTTCTTTAGGCAAAGTACGAAACTGAGCGCACCTTCCGTACGAAAACAGCTAATTGGGCCTTGTGTCATACATTCATGAAGAAAAATTGCAATTAAGACCTACAGTGTTAAATTTTTATTTTAAATTTAATAGAAAAAGTAGAAAAAACAGAACAAATTTAAATCTTGCCAATTTTTAACAAACAAAATAAAATAAAATTTTAATTTGTACATACATATGTATACGATTTAAACTATGATCACCGTGGAATTTTTTAGTATGGTTTACCACGAATACAAAAGCAGAAAAAGCTTGTAAAATTTTTAATGAAATTTTATCTTATAACATTCACCAAAAAATGTAAAGGTGTAAATGAATGTTATTTAATATATAAAATATGTTCTTAAATTCCTTTTCGTCCTACAATTTTGTTTATTTACATATATAGAAATTATTTTTGGCAAAAGTACGAATTACTCATAAATGTGCAACTGTGGCAAATTAGTAACTAAGTTTGTGTAAGTACATTGTAGTCACCTAAATTTCTTCAATATGTTACCTATTTATTTGACAGGGTTTTCATTGAATTTTTGACATAAGCTTAAGGTACCTTATACACATTATAGTTGGGCTTTAAGAATAAGTAAGTAAGTCAGTCATTGCACAGAACTTAAAATAAACAGTTGTTTTAATTTTGCACCACACCCAGCAAAAATTTTTGAAAAGGTAATTGAGTGTGGAATTAAGCATTTTTGGTAGAAGTACTTCCCAACTAGATTGCTAACTTAATGATTTTAACAAGGCATGAGACTTTTTTAACCAACTACTGAGAATCGATTACATTAATTATTGTAGGAAGTAATGAGTACCATTAGTACGGTAGTTTCTTTTTACATAAAGAACTAGTTCCATTACTACTTCCTTTTTTGGAAACTATTGTAATGTGTTTTGTAAGCAAGTAACAAAATATGGCAATCACAAAAGTAAGTCATTATATGGCAAGTTGTTTATGGACTTAGAAAAATATAGATAGAAATGTCCCAGTTCTATGTCTTAATTATAAAGAATTTGTTACACTGTGTATTTTCTACGATTCCGTTTTATTTTTAAATAAGTGTTTATTCAATGAAAGCTCAAAGAGAAATAATAACTTATCACTAAGTTAATAAATTCATTCATAAGAAAAATATAAAAAACAGAACAGTTACTTTTATTCTCTTTCCCTTTTACATTGGTATTATTTCTATATATTTATTTTAATTAATGATAAAGTATAAAACATTGGAGAGAGAAGGAATGATTATTATTGGTTTTAAAACCAGTATTTATTTTTATGACCATCTCTCCTTACATATCTGCCTATATTTAAACATACATACATGAGAATTTCAATTCAACTACGTATAAAGAATGCGTAATAATAATTGACTAAATATAATTATTTAATGATCATTTTTTAATAAAAATTAGAGTAAATTTAAATATGTATGTAAGTTTTTAGTATACTCTTCTAAACATACCTAAGAACAACAGTTCTTTTACAGAAGAAACCGAAAGGACGGCCTAAAGTTGGGTGTATTTTGGTTTAGTCTTTAGACTTTGCTATGCTCCGACCCACAGCGTCAGGATCAGGGTCCATCCTTTCATCGGTTATAGACTCAACACTTGATGTAGATAGATATGGTGATAATTCTGTTGGTAAAAAACAAATTTTAGTTATTGGTCGTTTAATAATTTTGTCTTTAGTATATATAGATACAACCCGAACCCTGCCGTCTTGGCCAGGGTGCACCTCGTGAATGCGACCCATTTACCATTGGCCAGGGCCACATCGATCATCACGAATAAGAACAAGATCGTTCACTTTAGCATTAGGCTTTGATGTTAGCCATTTAGGATGAGACTGCATCCGATTAAGGTATTCTAAATACCAACGCCTCCAGAAATGTTGTTTGAGTTTTTCGATTATTTTCCATCGTGACAGTAGATTTATGTTAACGTCTAGTAGACTTTCATCCTGAATACAATTGGTTGGCTCACCTATTAAAAAATGTGCAGGAGTTAGGGCGTCTAAATCAGAGGGATCAGAAGATAACGGACAGAGCGGCCGCGAGTTCAAACAACTTTCTATTTGGGTAAGTAGCATTGACAGTTCTTCAAAAGTAAGAATTCGCTCATGCAGGACTCGCCTTAAATGATGTTTAACAGATTTCACTCCTGCCTCCCATAACCCACCAAAATTTGGAGAAGCAGGTGGAATAAAGTGCCATTCCGTGCCAAATAATTGTAACGAATTTCGTAAATCTTCGGGTACGGATTTTACATTTCGGTTAAAAAGAACCTGCAGCTCTTTCGATGCACCTATAAAATTCGTACCGCAATCCGAATAAATATCCGTGCAAATGCCTCTGCGTGACACAAACCTACGAAAGGCCGCTAAAAACGAATTTGTTGTCATTTCAGATACCAGCTCCAAATGAAAAGCCTTGGTTACCATACAAACGAACAAGCAGATATATCCTTTAGATATAATAGCAGATCTAAGAGTAGTATTTTTTACTGTAATTGGGCCAGCATAATCCACACCGCTGTGCTTGAAAGGTCTCGTGACATTTAATCGCACGGGCGGTAAGTTTCCCATAACCTGACAAGCAGATTTTGCTGAATATTTAAAACAACTAACACAATTACCAATAATTTTTTTAGCTTCTTGATTTCCAGATATTATCCAATATTTTCTATTTACGTAAGACATTGTCAAGGTAATTCCACCGTGTAAAGTATTTTCATGTGCTTCTCGTATTATGAGTCTCGAAAGGGGGTTATATTTAGATAAGAGAATAGGATGCTTAATATCGTAAGCTAAGTTTGAATTATGTAAACGCCCACCCACGCGAATAACATCATCATTGTCGATGTATGGCATAAGTCTCAATAGGAATTTGTATTTCACATCACCATTTAAAATTTGTTTCCTAACGTCCTGCGGAAAGTCTATAGACTGTGTAACTTTAATTAACCTTTTTAAAGTGTTATTAATTGTTGCTACATTAAGAGCAGAAACAACCCTCATGCTTTTATCCACTTGACTAACTTTAGAATTATGTATAAATCGGTAGCAGAGAGCCAATACTCTTAATAATCTTCGCAATTTAGAAAAATCATACAAAAATTTTGGATATTCAACTTGATATTTCTCAAGTGTTTTCCTATTAGAAGTACATGTAGTTCCAGAAACAAAAATTTCAGAAGATTTTTTCTTTTCTTGAGAGGTATCGAATATCTTTAGCGAATTAGGCCATGCTGTTAACGGTTTATATAAATATTGTGGACCGTTCCACCATGTTTTACACTCCAACAGCTCATGTGGGTAGATTCCTCTTGATGCACAATCGACAGGATTTAAGTCAGATGGAACATATTTCCATTGCATGGGATTACTAAGATGTTGAATTTCAGCAACCCTATTAGCTACATAAACCGTCCAATTTGATGGTGGTTTTCTGATCCAAGCTAGAACAGTGGAGCTGTCAGTCCAGAAGTAAATTCCTTCGACCTTCACATGTGAAAGGGATTCTCTTATTTTTTTAGTTAATTTCACCAACAGCGTCGCAGCACACAGTTCTAGTCTTGGTATTGAAACAGTTTTAATGGGTGATATTTTAGACTTTGCTTGTAAAAGGTCAACATGAATGTCATTTGTAGTTATTATTCTGGCGTAAACAGCAGCGGCATAAGCCAACGTTGATGCATCACAAAAACAGTGAAGTTCAATACTTGAACCACTGACAAAATGTATCCATCTCGGAATTTTCAGGTTAGTAGAGTCAGATAGAGTAGATCTGTATTTAATCAATTTGCGTTCGATTTCATAAGGAACCTTATCATCCCAATCTAAGCCATTTTCCCACAGGCTTTTAAATAAAGTTTTAGCAATTACAGTACTAGGTGCCAACAAGCCTAACGGGTCATATAAACGAGCAGTATCGGACAAAATAGTCCTTTTTGTAACTGGACGGGAATCATCAATGTTCACATTAAACGAAAATGAATCGGTTGTAGTATTCCACTGAATCCCAAGCGTCTTGACCACGTTGTCATGATAAAATTTCAAAGTTAAGGACCTTTCCCTGTTTTCCTCTGGAATTTTTTGCAATAAATCTACTGAATTTGTAATCCATTTTCTAAGGTTACATTTACCCTTTGCTAACAAAGTACATAAATTTCGTTGTAAAATAACTGCCCTTTCTAAAGAGTCTGCGCCAGAAATAATGTCATCAACATATGAAGCAGAAATTAATATTTCCGATTCATCCTGAAATTCATGCTTATAGTCGGAGGCCAACTGCTGCAGAGCACGAATTGAAAGAAATGGTGCTGATGTTGTCCCGTAGGTCACCGTATTCAGCTCATAAATAGAAATTTCGTCAAGCGGGTTAAATCGCCAAAAAAATTTCTGAAATCTGCGATGTTCCGGACTTACTTTAACTTGCCTAAACATTTTCTCGATATCTGCGCTAAACGCAATTCTATGTAATCTCCATCCGTTCAGAATTTTAGGCAAATCATTTTGCAGTGCCGGTCCTGGGTAAAGTTCCTCGTTCAAGGATTTCTGCCCTTCAATATGGCTACTGCCATCAAAGACTACCCTCAATTTTGTAGTAGTGCTGTCTTCCTTAAAAACGCCATGATGTGGCAAAAAATAGGAATTAACATCAAAACTACTAGCATATGTGCCGATCGTAGACATATGACCTAGGAACTCATATTCGTGCATAAAATTTTTATAACTTTCTGAGAATGATACATTTTTTGAAAATGAAATTTCAAGCTGTTTAAATCGTTTCAAAGCACCGATCATATTATTGTGAAGCTTTGGCATAATACCCGTTTGCAAAAAGGACCTAAACGGTAAATTAACAATATAATGGCCGGTTGAATCACGGCTAGTTGTAGCTTTGAAATAATTCTCACAGGCAAGTTCTTCATTGGACAAATCTCTTACTGCAATTATTTCCTCTTGCTCCCAGAAAGACCTTAGAAGTTGATCTAAATTAACGTTATGAAAAGTAACTTGGTTTGAAGTTATGGGTTCTGATGGTCCAGAAAAGACCCATCCAAAAAGTGCATTCTGGAAAAATAAGTTGTCATAAATAAAGGATTCAGTGGGAATTTGAATCTTAAAGCATATGTCAGAGCCCAGAATTATGTCAATTGGATCAGCTCGATAATAAAACGGATCTGCTAATTTACCATTTGAACTATAATTTGGTTTATATGAAGAAATATTCGATAATACTAAGGCAGTGCAAGATACGGCCTCTTGTTTTTCCATCGTAAATAGATCAAGATCAACTGAGTATTTCAATATACTCTCGCGCACAGTTCCCACCCCAACTATCTTATAATGTGACTTTTGCCTAGGCAGACGTAAAAGTTGAACAGCATTTTCAGAAATCAACGTTCCTTGTGAACCAGGATCTAATAGAGCCCTTAGTGAAATAAAACCCTTTTTAGAACGAACAAACAGTCTAATAGAATATAACAGAACGTTTTGAAAACTGTGTGAGTTATTAGAAGCTACTTTGTTGTTTTTCATACTGTTAGATGTTATTGGTAATAATGGGGAAATATTAGAATTCTGTACAGATACAGGTTCCTCTACGTGTAATATTGTGTGATGTGATTTCTTGCAGATACCACATCTGTTCAAGCTAGAACAGTTATCATGAACGTGACCCTCAGATAAACAATTTTTGCAAATATTTGCATTAATCAAGAACTCGTTCTTGGACTTCAAAGGTAACGCTATGAATTTATAGCACTGTGAAAGGTAATGATTCTTTCCACAAAATAGACAAGAAATTGGTTTTGGTTTAGATATATTACTGTTATGAGAAAATGTTCTTTTTTTGTTCTTTAATTTATCCTTTTGACAGCTTTTAGTAGATAAAAGAACAAGTTCATTCATTGACTCTAATGATCTAAACGTTTGTTCCAGAAAGGTGAACATTTCCGTACGATTTGGAACCTCTGTCGAAGACTTCAATGAACGTTCCTATTCCCGTCTAGTCTGAAAATCAAGTTTCTGACAAAGTAAAAATACTAACACTGCATCCCAAGTAGATGTGTCAACTTCTAAATTACCTAAAGAGGAAATACACTCCTGAGTAGTATCCAGCAATGATTTAATGCTCTGACAACTTCCATCACAATTGGGAATATTAAAAAGCTTTTGAACTAGAGCACTCACTATGGCCCGCTTATTATGATACCTTGTCTCTAAAATATTCCAAGCTGAATCATAGTTTGCTTCTGTAGCAGAAATGGTCTTAATAAGAGAGGCTGCCTCTCCAGTAAGAGTGCCCTTTAAGTAATAAAATTTTTGAATCCTAGAAAGGGACAGATTGGTGTGGACTAACGAAAAGTAAATATCCCTGAAAGGAATCCAATCAATATATTCTCCTGAGAATTTGGGAAGAGAGATTTTTGGCAGCCTTGCATCTATATTAGTAGATATGTCCACAGGCGCAGCCGGCAAAGGTGCAAAGGTACTACTCAAGGGGGAACGAGAAGCGTCATTTGGTAAACATTCCAACAGGTTACCCTTGAATATGAAATATAGTTCTATACGAAGCTGCAAATCCGCCATTTTAAAAAATTACTAGATATAAGATTTTAAAAATTTTATAGGTTAGTTTTAAATAAACCACGTTGCGTAAATTCAGAATTTTTACGAAATTCTCATACGAAAAGATTTTCTCGCAAAATGTACAGTTGTAGCAAGAATATTGAGAATAGTTAAAATTCAACGCGTGTTGGAAATTTAAATGTACAGTTGTACAAAGAATATTGAGAATAGTTAAGCTTTATTTTACAAATATTCATCAAATATTGTATAACCACTATTTTAGAACATAGAGGTTATAATCTTTAAGCAAAAGTTAACATAAACATAAGAAAGAGAAAATCTTAAGTTAGTTCACTTCAGTAAAATTTAATAATTAAATGATCTTTTAAAATCTACAAAAAATTCACCTTTATCATCTTACCAAACTTCACCAAATTGTAAATAACTTCAGGTTTTCCTTTCCAAGAGACTATTTGCGAATCAAAGAAATTCCGGGGTTTCGGCACCAATGTTTATGGACTTAGAAAAATATAGATAGAAATGTCCCAGTTCTATGTCTTAATTATAAAGAATTTGTTACACTGTGTATTTTCTACGATTCCGTTTTATTTTTAAATAAGTGTTTATTCAATGAAAGCTCAAAGAGAAATAATAACTTATCACTAAGTTAATAAATTCATTCATAAGAAAAATATAAAAAACAGAACAGTTACTTTTATTCTCTTTCCCTTTTACATTGGTATTATTTCTATATATTTATTTTAATTAATGACAAAGTATAAAAAATTGGAGAGAGAAGGAATGATTATTATTGGTTTTAAAACCAGTATTTATTTTTATGACCATCTCTCCTTACATATCTGCCTATATTTAAACATACATACATGAGAATTTCAATTCAACTACGTATAAAGAATGCGTAATGATAATTGACTAAATATAATTATTTAATGATCATTTTTTAATAAAAATTAGAGTAAATTTAAATATGTATATAAAAGGGGTTTGATGAAGTTTTAGTATACTCTTCTCAACTTTTAAGGTACTGTCCAATTTTTTGCTGGGACAGCGAGTAAGATTATTTGCTTTTTTTTAATGTTTTAATCTGAAATTGCAGAACCTAATTTTTGTATATTTCAATTCAAGTAATTATTGCATTTTTTATTCTTGTGCCCGCAGAACTCAGTCATTTCTGAACCGATTGTAAAATGTTTTCTTAATTTTAAAATAATGCTTACGAATTGGTTCCTTTTCAAAAGCAGTCAATAATCTTAAAAATTAAGGAGTGTCCTCATGCAACATACATGTTTTTCACGTGTTTTATTAACTGTAAAGGGCACCACCAATGGTAAAAAGTAATACAAAATTAAATCTAAAAATTAATTAGTGACTATTAAATTGACCTAAATGTGAAAATTAGATAGAACGTCAATTGCTGTAACCGTTATATTTACAAGTTTAACATGTAAAATTGTATATTAAATAGTTCACTAATTTGTTGTATATCAGTCGCTTGCTGACATTGACAACATTCATACGTATTATTAAACTTTTGTGCATTTACTACTAAATTTATACTATTCTTAAATTTTTATTTTAAGAAGGTTGAATAAAATGGGCCCAAAGCGTCAAAAAGCGTGGGACAGTGGTCCAAAATCTAAGGCTCCGAAGTCTTCTTATAAAGCCAACAATAACAGATTTCAAGTATTTTCCGATATGCTAGACGAAAATTCCAGTGCAGAAGATTATTATAAATCTATTACGATTCAGTTTCAAATATAAAAGAATGTCCATAAGGACTTAAGTTATGAAAAACTCATTGACCGCCTATAACGAAGCAGTTAATAAATAATAGAGCATATGACAAGAAATTTTTCACTCACCTAGTCAAAGAGAGGGTAACATATTTAAGCTTATACTATAGGATTACCACACAAATTTCTCTGAAATCTTTAAAATATTTCTAATAATTCTTGGCCTTAAATGTAGCTCTGATAGTCTTGATACGTATTTATTAAAATGGCACCTCTTCGGTACTGTTGGACATACGCTTCCTGATGTATTAGAGTACACATTTCAAGGGTTAATTTCCAATTGGACCTAAATTGTCCGTGCAGCTTCATTTCACACAACAAAGTAGTAATTTTTATTTGTGAAGATAACAAAAATAAATTAATAAAGAGTGTGAAAATAAGATACACTTTTATCTTATGAGGTAATTAACATTAAAAAGTAAAACCGTTTTAAATGTGCAGCATTTTATGAACGCAAAAATTATGCTCTTTTATAGAAATGCACAATTATTGTTTGGAAATTGAAAACAACATGCACTTCTGCTGTTTAAAATATGATGATATGCAAATTACGACTCTATAAGAGGAACCTTATTTCAGTATTTGTTGTTGCAGCGACCATCGAAATTCATCTTCAGTGAAACGTCTAGCAGATGCGGTTCAACAGAAAGAAGCATGTGACAGACGGATAAACACTGACGATCATAATAATTATTTGTATCACTATCACTGAATCTTTATCGATTGCAGCACGCGCACATATATTGGTGCGAACATTTTATTTGAATCACATTTTTATGTGTAGCTTCTCTCTAGTTGGAATTATTCAATGCATCTTAAACTCCTGAAATTTGATAGGAATGTCAGTTTTAGTAAACACAATATTTCCAATTTTAGAAGGTTACACATTTACATACTTATAGTTTGCCGATTGTGCAATTTTTAGTCTTCTACGAATTAAAAAAAAAAATAGGTTTAGAAAAAGATTTAATTAATTTCTAAAATAAATAAGTAAATTCAACTTATGTTCTTAATATTAAAATTTCCAACTTTATTTTTGTTTGTAGCAGCTCAGTTTTTTTTATAAAGTAATATTTATTTTTCAAGAAAGAGATACCTAGAAAATGGCGTCTCTGTATTTATGCCTTTAGCACTTGCTGCAGTAAGCCAGTCATGAGTGTGAAAGTGGGAACCGTTGACAACGCTGTGTTATCTAGACTAATAACTTAAAGCAACAAAAAAATTGTAATGAATAACATACAGAAGCTTTTGCAAATGAGATACCCGTAGTTTCTTTTTATTTTAAACTATTTGCTATTTTTTGTGACATCAACTTTGGAGTTACGGTAAATAACTTTCTAATAATTGTGGTAAAGTTTTTTGATGTCATTCACATTCAAGCATTTAAAAAAATAAAAAACTATGGAAGCACAGACGGTCTTAGCAAATGTTAATTTTTTTTTGCTTGACTCGCCTATTACTTACGAATATCTCAAACCGAAATATAAAAGATGTTCCTTATGACAGCTCATAATAATTTTTCTTATGAATAAATTAATTGAACTATATTTTGCTTCTTTTTATATTATTATTATTATTATTATTTTGCAAGTTTAAGAACGACAAAAATTAAGTGCATTTTTAATCAATAAAAACATCCTAAATATTGGTGTTTGCATCGGTATTACCGTACGTGTACGTGTACTTAATATAAAAATGATGTATTCCCTTTTATCTAGTATTTTTAAATTTTTTATTGTTGTGAACGTGACACTTACGTGTACAGAACGTAAATATTTTTAAAAACAGATACTAAGGTATTATACGATTTTACACAAACGGTGTTATCCATGCCTACATTGAGTAATCAAAAATAATTGTTCTTCTCCCCAACTCAATATGCAACCCTTGTATTTCTTTAGTTTTTATGACTTTAGAGAAGACGAATGATGTACATATATGAAAACGAAATAAATATTTTTTGGATCGCTAAATTAATAAGTCCAAAAGTATCAACAAGTTTGTAAGCTTTTTTCTTAAGTAATAAAATATATCAACCATGTTATACCTTCGCTGTATTTTATTCTATTGAAGTATACATTTACAGGAGTTCGTATCGTAGTAAACAAAGTAATTAAATTAAAAATGTTTTGTCTCTTTGAGACTTCGTTCAATAATATTAAATTTGTTTACGTCACAGTTTATCCCCAATACGTGCCAGCAGGTCGCTTGTCATTTAAATTGTATTTATTAATCTGGTTATAAGCAACAGCAACATACTTTTTCTTCCTCCAGCAATATTTTTTTAATTTTGCAAAGTACTGCAATATTCGATCAATAATATTTAAGAAATAATGTCATTTAAATAATACGCATTATCAAACACAAGTTTGAATGCCAGTAAATTGAGAACAGCTCCACCTGTTTTCATGCCATTTTAGATATACAAAATGATCAAGAAAAATGTTTCTTCTTCAATAAATATTAAACTGATGTTTATTGCACACAGAAAAAAGATTGGTAACGATTCGCTTGATACGTTAAAAATTCAATTACTAATATAATAATTTGATTTTTATTATTAATAATTTATAGTCTTGATTTATTTTTTTATATTAAAAGGTAACAAATGATATTTGCTTCTAAATGTTAGCTGTAAGACCTCTTAGAAACGTTAACATGACCGATTTGTGTCTTTACTAAAATCTATTCTATTAAATGGCAGATGCAACTAAACTTATTCAGTACATTACTACTGAAAACCAAATTTTGGAAGTAAGAATCATAAAAGTCGATTGTATATTCTGAAATCGAAAAATGTTTGACACAATATAAATAAAATTTGTACACATTACAAAAATCAAAAATATTTTAGTTCAAAAATAAAAAAGATTTATTAAAAGTGGTGAAAAGTTCTCCAATATTGGTAAATGGTTCAAAATTATCTCAGAAAGACATTTATATATAAAAATAATTTTATAATATTTAATTTATTTCGCAGCGCAAGTTGAAGAAACTATGTGAAAAGAAGAAATCATGATGTAAAGGAAGAAGAAAGCTGCATTCAATGGTTCGAATCATGAAATTTATAATGTATAATCTTATTCCTATAATTTATTATTAAAATAAAAGTAAATATTAAAAATTATTTCGTTTTGTTTAATTCACAATAATATTTTATCACCCAAGAATCATTTTTTAAAATAGTTGTGACTGCTATATTTATTCAGTTACTACAATCGAATTCAAGATAATACACACAACCGACAAAATTCGATGGGCAACAAATTCGGTTCTTATAACAAATTTTTTTCTCTGTGTGCTTTCCGGATCGGAAGTCAAAGACAGTGAATTTTCTACGCGTTAGTCTGGATAAGAACTTACCTGGAACGAGCACATTGAAATGGAGATAGGGAAAAGCAAGTGGTATTTTCCACCGCCAAATGCTGTATTGACAGTCATTTGGATTAAGTTTAATGGATTACTTGTATGAGTATATGTAGTGCAGTGCACACACCTCCAACTCAGGCAATTGAGACAATTGAAAGACATATTTAATTGTCCTTCTTAAAAAAAAAGTTTTATTTTAATTTTATTGAAAGTTTTATACAAAATGTAGTAATTTATTTAAAATATCGAAAGGAATTAATAAAAAACAGATATTATTTATTTTACCAGTCATTCTGCGCTATCTTTGTTTTTATGTAATTATTTAAACAAATTGTGTTTTGATAGAAATTTAAACAAGTGCTTAAGGGTTTCCGACAGTCGGCCTATCCTGCAATTAAAGCGTCCTCGCTTTCTTCATATGGAGAATAATAATCGGTTTCACTATCAAATATTGGTGGTGATTGCCAACAGGGTTTTAATTTATCTGAGGCATAAACTGATGAATATTGGCGTGACGTTCTTTTACAATTTGGAAAATCCTCAATTATATATCTATCATTGTCAAGGGCTTTTACTATAATAAAGGGACCCTTGTAACGTGGTTCTAATTTACGAGACGTTCCGCTACTTTGTGGTTCGTTTTCAGCAAGCACAAGTTCACCAACTTTGTACCTGTGGGGAATTGAATGATCATTATCAAATTGTTCTTTTGCTTGCTTTCTCTTAAAATTAATATTGTTGGAAATAGTTTCTCTTATTTCTTTCATCTCATCTTCGGAAAGAATGTGGTTTTTGTGAACGGCTAGAAGAATCTTGTTTTGAAGAGTATCACGGGGAGAATAACAAAATAGCAGCTCGTGGGGACTTTTACCAGATGTTTTGTTTCGCATTGTATTTAAAGACCATTGAATATTCATTAAATGCTCATCCCATTGTTTGTTGTTTTGTATAGTGGGTAAAAGCATTGAAAGCAATGTTCGATTCAACCTTTCTGCATGTCCGTTGGCTCTAGGTGTTCTTACTGCGTTGAGCACATGTTTTATACTATTGTCATTACAATATTTGGCGAATTCATTTGACGTAAAATACGTATCTCTGTTTGTAATAATGCGTGCTGGAACTCCAAAATAACTTGAAAATTCATTCATTACACTTATAACATACCTTGTCGCGGTACTCTTTACAGCTCTGAGTATTGTAAATTTGGTAAAAGAATCTACTAAAACTTATATATGTTCGTTCCGTTTCCTGCTTTTAGGAAATAGTCCTAGATGATCTAGATGGACTGTATCAAACGGTATAGGTTCTATATCACTATAATGATATTCAACTTCTTTACGACCACCTTTATTTTTATTTTATGTGCACTCAATGCAAGCTTTAATATAAGGCGTTACAAAATTTCTCATTCTGGAAAACCATACGTAACTCAGGAGTTTATTCATCGTTTTTTCAACACCCAGATGACCATTCTTGTCATGACAATCTTCAACTACCCGCCATTTTAGAGATTTTGGAACAACCCACAAGTTTTTGTTATTATATTTTCGAAATAGTCGACCATTTTCTATGTGATAATCCTTTAAATACGTCTTATCTTTTTGACGAATTTTGGCAACTATATCTTTGATTGAATCATCTTGAATTTGCATAGCAAATAACCAGTCGTCAAAATGAAGATTGACTTTGTCGATTTTAAGAGTGGCAACATCTATGTCCCTCGAGTCCTCGTTTGGCGTTCGACTTAAGGCATCAACATGTTCCATGCATTGACTTTTCCGATGATCTAGAACAACGTCTTACTCTCGGATTCTTAGCCACCATCGGGCTATACGTGGGATTAGTTCTCGTTTTGTCATGGCAGATTTTACAGCACTGCAATCTGTTACTACTTTTACCTGTTTTCCATAAATATAGTAACGAAACCTTTCTAATGTTTCTACTACCGCTAGTGTTTCTAATTCGTATCTGTGAAAATTTCTTTCTGTAGGACTTGTTGACCGACTATAATATGCCACAGGTCTTAATTTACCATCATCTTTTTGAAGCAATACCCCGGCTAATCCCACCGAACTTGCATCAGTATGAATCTCATGTTCCGCATCTAGCTGAAAAGCTGCCATAACCGGTTGAGATGATAGTTTTGATTTTAATTCATTAAATGCAAATTCCCGCTGTTCTGACCAAAGAAATTGATGATCTTTTTGTAAAAGTTTCCTTAATGGTTCCGTTATTATTGTAAATTTCGGAATAAATTTGCGGAAATACCCACTTAAACCTAGAAATTTCCGAATTTCGTGAACATTTTGGGGATGTTTGAAATTTTCTATTGCTGCAGATTTTACTCTACCTGGGCATATGCCTTCTGGTGTCAACTGTTGTCCCACAAATTCAATTGTTGTTTTAAAAAATTCACATTTTCGTATATTCAATGTTAAATTGGCTTCTCTTAGGGTACGTAAAACCTTTCCTATTTTGTCGAGCATTTCATCTTTGGTATTGCCACCAATAAGTATATCGTCCATATAGTGCATCATGTTTTCCTTACCTGCGCGTTCTTGAATTTTCGCCATTAACTTTTGGAAAACCATCGGAGCATTCTTCAGTCCAAAGGGCATGCGTTTAAATTCATACAGCCCGTTGGTAGTAATAAATGCTGTATATTTACGACTATCCGACTCAATTGGGATCTGATAATAGCCACTGTTCAGATCTAGCGTTGTGAAATATTTATATTTCGTCGCTTCGTGAAGACACTCTTCAATATGTGGGGTTGGAAAATTTTCCTTCACCATGAGTTGATTTAGTTGCCTGTAGTCAATACAAAGACCACAAATTCCTGAGATTCTCATGCTACAAGCTACACGGTTTAAACTTATTCGCTCACAAACCGATTTTTTTAATTAAGCTGCACTGACTTCCTGTATCTATAAAGGCAATTAAAGTTTTGTTGTTCATGTTCACTTTTATTTTAAAAATATCATCATGATTGAAATACGTATTTCGTGTTATTGCGATCTGTTTGCAATGAATTTCATTTTTCGCGTGTACCCTATTACATTTTTCACATCGGTGACGTCTTTGGGTTTTCGTGCACATAATTAATATATGTCCTAATTCATTGCAATTAAAACATTTATATTCTCTGCCCGATTTCATATGAGTTTCTTTTTTTAAATTATCGTAACTGAAAGTTTTATTTGCTGTATCGGTTGATATTTTATTTTTTGTATCAGAATTTTTAGTAACACGAGTCCCCGGCACGTTTCTTTCATATTCCTTTAAAATTTCACGTAATTGTTTTACCGAATCAATTTTTTGAGCTGCAATAGCAATTTGAATTTCACGATTTTGTAATCCTTCTCTAGCGTATTTGACAATATCTTTCTCGCTTAATTTAAACCGTTTTCCTAATGCACAAATTCGAAAACAGTAATCCGTAATATTTTCATTGCTTTTACGTATAGCACTTATCATTTTAAAATGTATTTCTGCTTCATCTTGCGTCAGCGCAAACTCTTCTACCAAATCTTTTGCAAAAGTATCCCATGTTGAATGCAGAACCTGCAGTGTGTCTAACCATAAACGTGCAACACCTCTCATTTTGCTATAAACTGCAAGAAGTAAACATTTTTCCTCCCATTGATAGGCTTGTATAGCGCTTTCAACCCTTTCTACAAATTGCTCTACAGATAATGAAGATTCATTCGTCGGATCAAACTCTGGAATTGTTTCGGCAATTTCTCGAACGGAACAGCTGCTCGCTGGACGCATACTGGCATGTGCGTTTGAAGTTATTTCGTGGCTTAAACTCCCATATTGTACGTTTACCGCTTGTGGTGAATTTCGTAAAGATTCCTGTTGACGGTTTTGAAAAATACTCATTGCACTTTCCAACATTTTTCCTTTAATTCATAAACTTGGCGTTGTAAATTTATTAAATTGTCGTTGTTTTGCGGAGGTACAGAAGTAGTTGGGCAGTTTTCATTTGGAGGAGCGAATGCTGAAGCCGTTTCCTCAAAAACATCACTATCCTCTTCGTTATCCCCAATTTCATCTGTACCAATAAAACTTGAGACACGTTGTACCAGCTCTGCTTTTGTTCCTGTGCTCGGAAGTTTTCGTTCGCGAAGTAGCCTTTTCAGCTCTTCCACTTTTAACGCTGAAAGCTTTTTCATTTTCACAAATCGTACATTAAGATTTTTTTTAATACCACTTCTGACGTGAAAGACAAATTTAATTGTCCTTCTTAAAAAAACGTTATATTTTAATTTTATTGAAAGTTTTATACAATATGTAGTAATTTATTTAAAATATCGAAAGGAATTAATAAAAAACAGATATTATTTATTTTACAAGTCTTTGTTTTTATGTAATTATTTAAACAAATTGTGTTTTGATAGAAATTTAAACAAGTGCTTAAGGGTTTCCAACACAATATTGAGATTGCTGCTGTAGAACTTGTTCATTAACTCGACGTACCAATGTCAACTATAAGTATGAAGAGCGATGCCATGTGAGCGCAACACGAGGCATGTTCTAGACGTAGCAGGTTAGAAAAGCTCAAATGTTGATGGAAAGCATGGGAGCGTTACACACGATGAGCGTAGGGAGACATCAGCATTTTTACTGCATCAGCCTAACGTCCCGTTAAGCAGGATGGCGGCATGCATTTGATCATCTACTACAAAGTCGGGCGCATAAAAGAAATGTTCTGATTGCCAGTCGAATTAGGATAGAATCTACCTTAAAACCTTCTGGGTTAAAATACATATAGTAAAAGCTAAGAATGAAGCTGAACACCATGCTGTGAACTTCTGTGAAAAGTAGCGCAATATTGTGTGAATAAGACTTAGGCTGCGTTGGTAGAGGTGCTTACTGTAAAACAGAAGATCGTGAATTCACGACCACCCTTGGACATGCGTACAACGGAAAAACAATAATTGTTATAATGCAATTAAAAACTAAGAAGCAGCAGTACAATCCTCCAGGAAATGAAAAGACATTTATTGTGTGAAGCCTTGGCAGAAAAATTAGTGGAGACGTCTAATTAAATATAAGAGTAACAGGTAATTGTCAAGACGCCGCACAGTGGTCAATTTCGCGAGATAGCGGTCAAAACTCTATAACTTTTGACCGGATTGGTATTTTTTGTTTTGTTCAATAGGAGGGACTTTAAGCTTCAATTTGCGTGTTCAAACGTAAAAATCGACCGACAGGAACGTAAGTAATGTGGAGTTAAAAATGCATTTTAATTTTTTGTTGAGTTTCCATGTAAAAGTTGAATATTTTTACATTTTAAATAGGTATTTTTTTATAATTTCTTATTTTCCTCAATCGTATTTTACAACCAATACTTATTTATTATTCCTAAACTTAATTTTGGTCAGAAAATGCCAACATTTGGCCCCTGACATTTGTTTAGTCTCAATATTCACAGGGGCCAAAGGTAGGTTTTTTTTGGAAGAAAGCTAATTCTTGTGAGGATTAAACTGAAAAATAACACTGAAATTCCCAACAACATCAATACCATTTGGATATAATATTTACAGAACACAACATCGATAAAATTTTTAGTAAACTTTTACTATTGATTTAAAGTGCACATATATTTTATTTAAATGTATTAATAAAAATTTATACTAAAATTAGAAACAAATTATAATCTTTAAACTAGTATTAATTAAACAATATTAGTAAAAATTTCTTCCAAATAGCTTTGATTTTCATTTTGCAGTAGTTGTTTAGCTTCTTCATCTAACTCTAATGAGGTTGATTTCCATTTTTGTCGAATACTGGACATATACGGGTCTGATGTGCACAACAAAATATTAATAAGATCTTCATTAGTACAATATCTGGAAATTTTTCTTGTATTGTGCTCGCGAAAGAATCTGTAGTCTTTGTTCCTTTTTTCGTGCGCTTCTTCTGAGAGATCTCCAATTGGAAACATATTGTGCTGAATTATTTGTTCCCCATGGAACAAAATTTTGTGAACTGTGGTTGGCATATGTCTATAAGAATATTTTTGGATATAAAGGGTTGCTGTCTCGTTAGCGTACTGACCAAATTTTTTTGCATCTATCTTTTTGCTACATGCTATAACTTCTAATATGATTTGGAATCGTCGTATTAAATCATAATCTACTCCAGTTATAGAAGCTGCAGTTTCTGGATCGGAAAAAAATCTCCTTGCTGTGTTTCCATCATTAGAATTTCCTTCTTCTTGCTTTGGCTGGTCAATTATAAGGCCTATCTCACGGTATTTTTCTTGAATATCTTTTTTTTTTTGCTTTCTTTTTTCCAAATTTTCTTTGTTGTTTCTCACTGTTTCGCCTAACGGGCCAAATTCCAAATCGTATCCCAATTTAAGAATATGCTCCATAAAACGAATTCTAGCATGAAGAGGTGACATTCCAAATTCATATGCTTCATTAAAACTATCGTCTTGTGTTGGTGGTTGGCTCAATTGACTTGATGTTTTTTGGCATATGGTGCAGCTTGACGAAGACTTTGTTTCGGTTAAAGCTTGTGCAACTTTTCCATCGATCATTGTAAGTGACATTTTAAAGTTAACTTCGATGCATTGGTCATTAAATTCAAATATCACTGGTTGAAGTTCTTTAATTTCATCTCTTATTTTGCCAACTTCTTCAGTTATGACATCTTTAGTTTCTTTTTTGTAAGCAAACTTTATTGGTCTACAAAATTTTGTTGACGAGGGAATTTCATTCTTCCATACATCTATCTCTGCAGCTCTACTAGTTGACGGCTCTGAACCAATAAATGTTTTTGTTAAACGTAATGGAACGAAAGAAATCATGAATAAATTGGCATCTGATGAATTTTCCGCATTACATTGTTTGTATTGTTTCTGGCCAGAGGACCCATCACATCCCCATTTAGAAATTAAAGTCATGCTGCAATTTTTAAACTTCTTTAAATAGTCAGCATCAAATGTCTTTAGTAATCGTTCTGCAGTGTGTTCAAGAAGATCCTGCAATTTTATTTCTGCTGAACTTGAAGTTACACTAATAGCAGTTGGTGAAGGTAAGCAATCTTTTTTGGCAGAAACTATATCTCGATATGATGGAAAAATTCCACAATTTTTTTCATTGGTTCGCTTCCGCCATTCTGTATATTGGTTTTTAGTCATTTTAAAATCCAAAAATAGTGCAAATGCTTCTTCTGGAGTAAATTTATTTTCTTTAGTTGGTGTCGGCATACTTTTTAAAATCCTTTTTGTGCATCTGGGGCTTGCTTCCACTATTTTTTTAATGATAGCAAATTTGCTCTTTTTAGTTTTCGATGGTTGAATTTGATGCAGAAATGAATCCTTTATGATGCTACAAGAAACTTCATCATTGATATGTTTAAGCTTGCGTCTACGTGATCTTTCACTACAATTATCAATTGGCTTTGCTGGTCGACCACCTTTTCCAGTTTCCGTGGTAGTTACTGTTGGCTTTTTAAAAATAAGTTTATTTCTTAGCCATTCTTGGTTGCGTGAGTAAAACAATTTCTTGTTTCTGGAACATTGATTGTACCGTTTTCTTAAAGTATTTAAAAAGTTTTTTATTTTTAAGTTATGAATTTTAATTTCTTGTTTGTCGCATATTTTGAAGAACGGATTATTCATTATATGTAAAATAATGTCGTTTTCATCTTTCCGTTCAAAATATATATCAGATAGAACACTATAACTGAATTTAGCCATTGTTAAAACAATAATGAAGAAAAAAAAATGAATGCATGGATTAATATACTATTGCTCGAAGTTTCAACATGATCTTTTTTTCCTCTTTGAAACATAATATAACAGGTACTTGGTTTTACCAGTTATTTCCATTGGTTTTAAATTTATTTGCAAGTTTCAGGTATTTAAGTTATGTAATATTAGATGGCAATAAAATCATTTTTTACCTTTTCCAAATTAATTGCTAGATACCACATAATTTGGGAGTTCTATTGTCATTTTTGTCAAATTTTTGATACACCCTTCTATGTGGACTAGGTCCAAATATGGGCCAACTTCTCCTAATTTCAACAGAATTATTTTTTGGATCAATAAGAACTCTTGTGCAAAATTTCATCAAAATATATGCATAATAGCCACTTTCACATACAAATAACTTTTCAAAAAATATGACGTTTATTTGTACCGAATATCTTACCTTGGGACAGAAAAATTGCTGTAGCTCAAAAAGTGCAGTCTCGATGCATGGACATGTATATATAGGAATGTAGGGGAGAGTTAGGACTACAAAATAGTAAATTTGTGTTTTGACTCAGCTTGACTCACAGGAGTTGTGCTCTATGAATTAGGAAATTTCCGAGAAATTTGACCTTTTTAAAAAAAATATTTAAATTGTTCTGAAAACAGTAGAGCTTCAATTTTTTTTAACAGTAATAGGAAATAAGTTAAGTTACAACACAAAATTTATTTCGTCTAAAAATCTTGAAAAACAAAAAAGTTATGATCATTTAAACTTTAAAAATTAACTAAAAATATCATAAATTTACTAAATTCTGAAAAAGCCCATTTTGGACCACCCTGTTCTCAGTGAAATAGTTGAAATAGAGTTCTAATTTTTTGGCTCCCGAGGTTTACTAC
Source organism: Gymnosoma rotundatum (assembly GCA_916610165.2). Taxonomy (NCBI): domain Eukaryota; kingdom Metazoa; phylum Arthropoda; class Insecta; order Diptera; family Tachinidae; genus Gymnosoma; species Gymnosoma rotundatum. The sequence continues at coordinate 34,086,016 of OU744340.1, forward strand.
TGTCTACTTTCATATGAGTCTAATAACTTTAAAATCGGAGAACAAAAACCAAAAGTAGTTTTGGCCGCTATCTCAAAATATTGACCACAGTGCGCCGTTTATAATAAAAAGTAAGAACGGTAACAGCATAACAAAAGTGTATGGCAGACGTGTGTTGCGGCTATTACATAAAGAGGATGACTGGCTTGGATAAAAGGCGTAGTGGAGTTGTCTGTAGATGGTTAAGGTTACTAAACAAGGCGTCGAGTAGTTCATTTCTGTCCGGAGTAGCAGAGTAGTGTCGCCTGGTTGGCTGCGCTTTAATTATAAAGGTACATTTAGCCGACCGTAAATGTAGAAATGTAAATGTAGATGTGTAAGCTGATCATTTTTGTTATACGAAAAGCTATGCAAATGCTTAGCCGACTGAAATGTCACTTAGTCGTAACGTTTCAACCTGCTGAAAATAGAATTTCAATACGAGGTTACGTGACAAATGTAGCCAGGGATGATAAATATTATAAAAAATTGAAGTAAAGTACAAACCCCTTTTTAAGTACTTTATTTGTCCTTTTTTACTTAAGTAAGTACTTTATTTGTCCTTTTTTACTTAAGTTGTTAAATTTTATCACACACAATATAATTTTAAACAAATTATGAAGTTTTCTATTGTAAATTAAATATGTTATAATCGTAATGTTTTGTAAAATTGTTAGACTAAGTACAACTTATACAAATATTATATTTTTCATTATTACAAAACAAAATTATTTTTAGTACCATGGAAATATTTAAGTACTTTTGGTACAAAATCGAAAAATGGCCATCATTGGTTTGAATGGCTGTGCGATCTTATTTATTGATAAACACAAATATATCAAAAACACATGGCACGTTTTTACACATTCTATAAGCAGAACAACATTTACTGTACAGCTACTTTTACTTAACATTTACGATTTTTACAGTCGGCTAAATGTACCTTAACGCATGTTTAGTAAATACAAAACCATAAGATTCAGAAGATCGTAGGATCCAGGTGTATAGACAGGTAAAGCCACAGAGTAAAAAATACATAATTTACAATGAGCCACAGTGGTATTTGCAATCTAAAAGAATCCGTACGTTTGTCTAAAAAGGCAAAAACGTAACAATATTATTGTTTTGTTTTTTTAAATGCCAGTAAAATTTGCTTAAATATCTTTTTGTTTTTGAACTATTAGCACAAAGTAGACAAAAAAAAACAAAAAAGTATTTACAAAATTTAATACGCGTGATTACTAAAAGTAACAAGATAGAATAGTTGGAATTAAAGTAAATTTTATAACGCAAACAAATATTGTTCATCAAATTGCTGTTATTGTACAAATGGTCATTTCTTCATTACACTGGAAAAGATCTAACTCACATTGCTAAGCTTGAAAGCTTTGCAGAACTTCTGCAGGTTGTATAAAAAAAACTTTGAAATTTTGTTGAGCACTGTTGGTCGTAAAATTCAAAAACAAAATACAATATTCAGGTAGTCAATTATGTATATACAAATTAAATACACCTAAATTGTATTTTTTTTTAATATATTTTATTGTTGAGTGTCTGTTTTTAAGAGAGAGAGCTCAACTTCTTTATTTAAATGTTAAATCAACAGTAATTTATTTCTTACAATCTACCCTAACTCATAGCTTTAGATTTTAATGATCACCCCACTTTATTCTGGCTTGTGTTACACCTTTGATGAGAACTAAGTTTTGGAATGCAATGAAGACATAGGGGCAGCACATTTGGTGGGAACGAACCAATATTTAATAAATGTTTGTGTTTAAACATATTTTGTGTTAACTCCTCCCTCCTTAAGTACAAACGTCCCGATTGTTCAAACAATGTGATGATTGTAAATGCTTTATTTTTTTTTTCAATTTTTTGTTCTGTATTAGATGTTTCTGTTATTTCTGGAATTGCTTCTATTTCTTCTGTTTCTTTTTCTTGATGATAACATTTTCTACATATTTTAACACTTGTAATGGTTCCAACAGCTACGAGAAAAACAATAGCCATGATTGCTGTTATTGTTTTGCTTTTGGTTTCTAGGAGTTCCAATCGTTTGATATTTTTTATGTTTATTTTTTGAAGCCTTTCTAAGGAAAGTACCTCCTCTATCCTGGCGCTAATTGCATTTGGTTGTAGAAAGGCTGGAACTGCCACTTATTTCAGGTGCAAAATATTCTTGTTCATCTATTTTTATAGTTGTATTAAAGTATTTTATCAAATAAGTTCCTGACCTTGCCGTTGTATTGATTTAGTAATATAAGATCGCTTCCGATTTCTTCTATTGTGGGTATGTGATTATTATTTACCTGGGTGCAGTTGCCTATTCTGTTCTTAAATAAACTAGTTATACAATAATTATCTCTTAGTTCTACTATATCGTTTTTATTACATATGGTTATATCATTATAACCTTTACATTTTCCTTTGATAGCAAACAATTCGTTATTGCAATTTAATATTTTATCAAATTCTATTTTGTCTATTAAATTTCCACACTTGTTAAATATGTTTCACAAGTACTATTATTAGTGATTGGAATGCTTTATATATGTACATAAAATTTCCTTATTGTTTGTTACAATTTTTGCATTTCCGAAAGTAAGTAATTCATCAACGTTATATATTGGAATTTTCTAATTTATTAAAACGTTATTTAAGGCTTCAATTTCTGGTTTAGATAAAATAAACGAATTAACAATATTAACTTTTGCCCATTGTATAGCGTATTCAACATTCTGCAATTCTTTTTCAATTATGTTAAATTTGTGTTCTAAGCTTATTGTTAGTTCCGTAGTCCAATCTTCCTTTCTAACCTTCAATATTTCATTAGTAATGTTGGATATCTCTTGAACTCTATTGATAGTCAATTCGTTTACTATCATTTGTCTATTATTGTTTTCCAGAAGTTTTGTCATTTTTTGTGTCAGAATTTCGAAATCATGACTGCCGGGTGTACCCGCAATCTACTTCCATGCGGTGCCAATGGCATTTATTGATGTTTTTATTTTTTACAGACTTAGGCGTTTCAGAAGGCCCTTTATGTTGTATTAAAAACGGACGGATCGGTTGACTATACGCGATATTATTATTTAATGCGGACTCCAGATTTTCTAAGAAATAGGGGTACTGATCGATGTTGATTGTATGTAGAACTTTAAATGTTCCATTTTGTCGTCTTGCTATCCCAGTAGGAATTTTTACAAGTCTCGTGTTAGAGTAGTCAAGAATACTAAGGTCGGCCATAACAGTCGCCAATAATAATCTAAAAATATATTTGAAAGGACATTATAACTGTTTACTTTCTAATACTTCATTAATTTCTTATATGGCTCTTATGAATAACCCGACCTCTTTCTATAACGATAGTAGTACCGCGGTTTTCTTTTACTATTTCTTCTTTAAACCTTTTACTTAATTTAGTACCTTATCTCTTATTGGTCTTTACGTAAACTAATTGTCCGGGTACGTATTCTTTAGTTGGCTTTTTGTTTTTATTGTGGTATACGAGGTCCTTTTCTTGTTTGCGTTTAAGTCGTTCAACGTTTGATAGCCTTGTTGTCTCATAATCTTGTGGCGAAAAGTCAACTGTTCGTCCAAGGAATAAGTCCACTGGTTTCCTGTTCGTAGTAGAATGAATAGAATGATTGTATTCATGCATAGATCTTTCTAATAACTCTTCAAAATCTCTAGATGTTCCCTCTTTCTTCAGGCATCTCATTATTTCTGCCAAAGTCGAGTGGAAACGTTCTATTTGTCCATTTAGTTCACTTTTATAGGAAGGGGTAGTAAAAATATTTATTTTTAGGTCATCTTTCATCATAAATATAATAGAAGGGGAGTTAAATGAAGGTTCGTTGTCCATTACTACATTTTTTGGTACCCCGTAGAAAAACAAAAGTTCCCTAAGAGGTCTTCTAACGGCCTCAATTGATCTGCCACTAAGTTGTTTTACTTGAACGTATTTGAAAACTTGTCGATCGAAGTCAGTATCAGTTTTTTATCGGTTGAAAATATGTCTATGTGAATTGTATGACCAGGATATATTGGTATCGGTGTTTTTGCAAGCTCCGGTCTATTTGGATGTCTTTCGTATTTATTTTTTTGCAAATTGAGCACAATTTTATTATTCTCTTTATTTTCCGTGCCATAGATGGGAAATAGTATTTTTCCATAATTTGGGTTATATTTTATTTTTCATTACGATGAGCCCTTGAATGTTCACCACAATAATATTCGACTACTAGCTGTGTAAACCTACATTTATAATTTGAGAAATGATCTGCATAAATGCTTTGAATTTTACCCATTATCGGTTCTGGAGTTTGAATGCCATTTATTACTGATGGATTAAGATATCTCTTAAGAATTGTTATAAGTTTCTGTTCTTCATAACTAGCTTCTATTATAATATGTCGATGATATCCTGGAAAGATAATTTTAAATTGATATGAAGGTATTTCTCCTGTGCTTATAAATAATTGGTTTTTGAATACGTTAGCTGGAGTTTCAACGCTTGGTATAAGATTTTCACCTGAGCTTTCAGCACTGTATTGAGTCATGGTGGAAGAGCTTGATTGATCTTGAAGGACATTTAAACCTGAGAGATTTCTAGATAACGCGTCGGCCACTACGTTAGTTCTACCAGGCTTACATCTTAGTTCGCAATTAAATTCTTCTAAAATACATTTCCATCTTTTCATTTTGGAGTTACTATTATTATTACTGAGAGCGTACGTAAGTGGTTGATGGTCAGTATAAATTATTACTTTTTTTGAGCCGTAAAGATAATTTTTTAGTGAAGTCAATGACCATATAATCGCAAGCATTTCTTTTTCATTTGCTGCATAACTTTCTTCAGTTTTGGTAAGTGTCCTGGAGATAAAACTGATGGGTTTATAATCTTGGCTGAGTACTCCTCCAATAGCGTAGTTTGATGCGTCAGTTGTTAATTGAAAATCCTTGTTAAAGTCAGGATATGCTAGTATTACCTCTCGTAAAATTAAAGCATTGTTTAGGTCGTCAAAAGCCTTTTTGGCCGTATAATCTAAATTGATTTTAGTTTGGGAGGATGTCGTTTTCGACACTCTTCCTTCTTCTCCTCGTAATAGGACAGTAAGTGGTTTTGCAATATCAGCGTACCCTCTAATAAAACGCCTGTAGTATCCCGATAAGCCCAAGAATGAGCGAAGTTCTTTTAATGTCTTAGGGTAATCGAATTTCAATATCGTTTCAACTTTCCTCGGATTTGTTTTTATTCCCTCTTTTGCTACTATAAATCCGATAAATTCTACTTCCCGTTTAAAGAATTCACATTTATCTAGTTGGATTTTCATATGTGCCCGTTTTAATGTTTCGAATACTTGATTCACATGTTTTAAATGTGATTGTTCGTCCTTACTGAAAATTTTAATGTCGTCCACATAAACATAGCAAATTTTTCCTATAAATTGTCGCAATATGTCATCGAGTGCCGGTTGAAAAATAGACGGGGCATTTTTCAAGCCAAAAGGCAATCTGGTAATTTCATATTTACCATTATTGATGGAAAAAGCTGTTTTTTCTATGTCTTCTCTTTTAAGATTAATTTGGTGGAAACCACTTTTAAGATCTAGTACAGTAAAGTATTCGTTTCCACCCAAATTCGCCAAAACATCATTAATGTCTGGAATGGGGTATTTATCTGCGATTGTTACCGCATTTAATCTTTTAAAGTCCACAACTATTCTAAATTTCTTTTTTCCTGAATGGTCTTCCTTTTTGGGAACCACCCAAATAGGAGATATATACGGAGATCGTGATGGTTTTATGATACCATCTCGTAAGAGCCGATTTATTTTTTCTTCCACGACGTCTCTCAATGCCATCGGATAGGGGTAGCTTTTGGCGTTTATTGGTGTGTTGTTTTCCGTCCTTATATCTGCTTCCACTACAGTGGAATAGGCTAGTCTCACATCTGGTTCTGCGAATAATTGACTATTGTGCTTCACAATTTTCCTCAGTGAAATCTCTTGGTTTTCGCTTAAATGTTGAGTCCGTAATTCGATGTTGTTCACACTTTGTGAAATACGCTGTTTTATATTTATTCTTTGCCCATTTTCTATAGTAAAATAATTTTCGGCAATGTGGATAACGGCTGACAATTCTTTTAAACTATCATTCCCTAATATTGCATCGAATGAGTCAAAACCTGGTAGTAAATAAAATTTAATCCACTTAAATCCTTAAATCCTGAATCAAAAAAAGTGTCAAAAGTGCATATTGTGTTATACTAAATCTACCACTGGCAGATTTTGCATAAAAGATTTGGTTGTTACCTATTGGGTTTTCTACTATTTCCGGCCTAATGTAGTTTTTGTTGCTTTCTGTATCTAGTAAAAATGAAAGTATATCCCTGTTCCTCATTTTTGCCTCAAAATACGGCAATGAGGAACAATTTAACCTAAAAAATTAACGGCAAGCTGAACGTCGTCTACTTGATCCTTCTAGATTTCCACTGCAATCTCCTTTATTTCAGGAATATTTTGTAAATTTTCTTGAACGTAGTCTGCTTCTTTATTTGCTAGTTGCACATCCACTTCATTTCCTTCAGGTGGATTACTTGCCCATTCATACCACTCATCCTCTGGTACATAGTCGGCATCTATAAGTCATGTTATCTAACTTAAGGCAGACGTGTAGAGCCTGTGGTAATGAAGTCGGCTCTGCACTGAACCAAAAGTTGTAGGTAATATTGACGAAAAAATTTAGTAAACCCCCAACGAAAAACATCGTTAAAACAACTGAATTTTTATTCAAATACATAGAAAATTTATTAATATATACAAATTTTTTTCAAACATAATAATTGATTTTTGTAAAAAATTTAGTAAAATATAATCCATTAACTTAAATAAAATTATTTAATATAACACCTAAATTTTATTATATCAACACATTTTTAATTAAAACAGTAGTAAAATAGTAAAAATGCATCGTAATCAAAACTACACTAAATAATGTTTAATTGACATCATTAAAGGAAGTTAACTTGAATAATGTTTCTTTCATTTTACTAAATTTTGTTAATTTAACTATTAAAAAAGTGTTGTTTTAAATATCAATTCACGAAAGCAAGAAGAAGAAATAATATAAAAACGTATCGTAGATTTGACTAAATTTTGTAAAATTCTACTAACTTTCTTTATTAGAATGGAAGAAAATTTCTTGAAATAACTAAGGGTACGCAAAATTCAATAATGACCTGTAGAATTGAAGAAATATCGTTAGTTTAACTACTTAATTTCATTTACATTGAATAAAGCGACATAGATGTGAAGAAATTTCCTAACTTCGTACAACAACAATAAAAAACGACAACAGTTAGCTTGTGTGACGAAAACATTTCATTTCACATTGTGGTTCTTTATATGGTAGTGTAGTTAATTATTTTAAAAATTATAAATATTTTATGTATTAAATAAATACAAATATGAAGTGTTTCGTTTGTAAAAAAATATTTCCTTTAATTGAAAATTTAATTCTACATTTAAACTTTTACCATTCACTTTCCTCACAAAGTACATTTCAGTGTTGCGAAGAATCATGCTCACAATTCTTTAGCAATATTCACAGTTTTAAGCGACATATTAAAACGAAACATATGCAAAATATTAAAGATATCACAGTTGAACAAAATGTTGTGTTAAAAACATCAATGCAAAGTGAAAGAAAAGTAAATGTGTTTAAAGATAACATAGGTGATCCAAAGAATTTGCAAACATTCAGTGCCTCTGATAATAATAATTTAACAAGTTTTTCGAAAGATTTTTTATCTCCAGTTACTGTCAATTTTACGTTATCACTTCATAATAATCAGCCTTATTACGGTTGTCATTCTCGTGTCGAAAATCCTACGTTTTTTTAAAATGGTACTACGCACGTCGTTATTGTTAAAAATGTTACTCGAAAAACAAGTCTATTACAAAAATCGGTACTACGTTTGTCGCATTCGAATGATAATTTGTTAAAATATTGTCGTTGAAATTTATGTACACGACAAACAATTTTTTTCGTAAATTTTTAAAACGAACGCTAAAAAAAGGTAAGTTTACTTTTGATTTTTACATATGCTTACTTTAATTTATTTTTTGCTTGCTGTTCTTATACCACCACAAAAAGCAGAAAAGGGGTATATTTAAGTTTGTCATTCGGGGTGTAATTTCTACAATATCCATTTCTGACCCCATAAAGTATATATGTATATTCTGACTTCTTATGCATAGCGAAGTCAATTGAGCGATGTCCGTCTGTCCGTACGTGTTGATGTTGAAATCAAGTTTGCCTTTGCAAAAAATAAAAATAAATGTCAATCGATCAGATATAGAGTCGAAAGAGCTATTAGCAATCAGCATGATGGGTCCATGTCTTTCGAGGCAGCAGGCAAAACACCACGCCTACATCTAATTTTTTCATGTCATTTTGAATAATAAAGTAACTCCAATCATATAAGGAGATAGCGAATTAAAAAATAAGAAAAAAAAACATCAATTAAAAAATTGGCGCTCGCCCATATTTTCTGAGTTACGGGACTCTGAAATTTAAAAATTTTTTTAAATATCAATATGGGTATCATTTAAAAGCTTCTGAAGAGGTCTTTAAGGAAATACAAAATTTTTTTAAAAATGCTTAACCCATTAAGAGCCGATGGTATTTTTATGTAAAATTATATATATGCAGAAACATTTTTTTTAATTCTCTGTCACCCCAATATTTGCTTTTTTGATTGGAGTAACCTCACTAAACTAGATTTACATAGATGGTGAAGGGTATATAAGATTTGGCATAGCCGAACTCTTTCTTGTTCATTTTAAAGAAAAAATAACAATCGTAAGCAGTTCAATCTGCTGGTTGAGCTTATGGTGGAACATCAGACTTAGCTAGAGGCCTAAGTTCCAATGTCAATAAAATTGAAGCTAAAGAAGAGTGATAAAATTAGCAACAAAATTAAGCATTCAAACAGAACTGTGTACTTAAGTTATGAAGACGTTAAAAGAAATTGAAAGATTTAATAGAAAAAGATACATATCAAAGGAAAAAACTTAAAAGAAGAAGAATACATTTGTTTCATAAAAATAAGATATTTTGTTTAGAAAAAAGAGATACAAGTGTAAGAGCACCCAATTTTACCTGTATAATCGAACTAAAACTGTTTGTGCATTTTATTTTTGTAAATGGAAAATTTTTTTTATTTAAAAACAAATCTATATAAATTTAAATGTTAAGAAAATTGCAAATGAAATAGGTACAAAAGTTTTCAAATTGAATTAAGAGGTAGTCGTTTTGTTTTTTATTGTTATTTTTAAGTGTTAATTTATCGCCTAAAATGCTACTGCAAAAATTTTTTATTAAAATTTTATGTTTTGATCTATTACAAAATATTTTATTGTCGAAAATTTTACATAGTACCAAAAAAACTAACTATCGACAGCGACTACGACTATTCTCGAATGTCGTTTTCGACAACCGTAATAAGGCCGATTAATTTTACAAAAAAAAAAAAAATGTAGAAGATGTACAAAAACTTGTTACAAATACAATATTAGCACCGATTGCCGCTCACTTAACATATTTTTCTTCTCACATTTCTAATTTTGAGGCAAAAGCTCGTTTAGAAAATTTAATTTAACAGATATCTAATCCTTTTGCTGTTTGCAAAACTGATTATTTAATATACCGATTTATATGAGGATTGTGTTCAATTTTGCATTGACAAATCTATTAGACCAATAATACACAATGGTGATGTTGTTTATGATGACGTAAGCACTAAGGGTATTCTTTTGCCCATTAAATTTCAATTTAAAAAATATTTTGAAAAAGCTGATGTCTTACAGAAAACATTGCGCAAAATCAAATTATATCAAGAAAGCCCCGGTGGTTATTCAAATTTTATACAAGGACAATTATGGCAGAATAATGTAGCTAAATATAGCTCTGGGGAAATTTGTATTCCATTTTTTCTATATTTCGATGACTTTGAAATCAACAATCCTTTGGGAACTCATTCCCAATCGATTTGTGGTATTTATTACAGTTTTCCCTTATCTGAATGCTCTGAACTCAATCATATCTTTATAGCAGGTTTTATAAAATCTCAAGATATTAAAGAATTCGGAAATGACTCCTCTCTAAAGTACCTGGTTAACCAAATTAATGAAATGCAAAATGATGGAATAATTTTAAACAGTTCTACTGGGAATGTTAAGGCACGATTTATTTTGGGATTAATATTGGGGGATAATTTGGGATTAAATTCTCTTTTGGGATTTAGCAAATCATTTTCGAGTTCATTTTTTTGTCGTTTTTGCAAAACTCCTAAGCAATTGTCTTACAAAATGATAAAAGAAAATTCAGCAAATTTACGTACTGTAGAAAACTTTGAATATGATGTAAAACATAACGTTTTCACAGAAACAGGTATAACAGAAAATTCTGTATTTAACCGTATTACATCATTTCACGTAGTTCAAAACTATGCCGTTGACATAATGCATGACGTATTTGAAGGCATATGTCATTATGATATTTGTCATATTATAAAGTATTATACCACATAAACTAAAATATTCACCTTAGAAACTCTTAATTTGCGGAAACAAAACTTCAACTATGGACCTCTAGAGATAGGAAACTTTTCAAAACCTATTCTCGAAAAACATTTAAACCAACAGCACTTGAAAATGACAGCAAGTGAAATGAAATGCTTTATTCGGGTATTTCCATTAATAATAGGAGATTTGATAGATGAGGAGGACAATGTTTGGCATTTTTTTAAAATTCTGTTAAAGATTATTAATGTGTGTAATGAATAGAGTTGGCGAGAAATTACGACCAAGGTGGCAACACATAAATTACATGCGAACGGATACAACAGTGCACACCTGCGCAGTTGTATAAAAACATAATTTGACAAGATAAGTCAATATGGCGGGTCATTGGAAAAGAAATTTTCTTTTCCGGTTAAACAGCAGGGGTGAGCAGATGCACTTAAAAAGAAGCGAAAGAAATTGGTAAGTGAAAAGTTGAAATTTTAATTGTGATCAATGGGTGATTAGTATATTTAAAAATAAGGCGTGAAAAAACTAGAAAACGAAACCAAGTGAGACGTTGTGGGAAAGATAGGTGGGGATATGCAGGGATTGGCCTGAGGAAGTCGGATTACAATTTTTGCACCACATCATCTAGAATTTTTTGCACAACATCACCTACAATTTTTGCACCACATCATCTAGAAATCCAGCACCCCTTCATCTAGAAATCCAGCACCACATCATCTAGAAATTCAGCACAACATCACCTACAATTTTTTGCACCACATCATCTAGAAATCCAGCACCCCTTCATCTAGAAATCTAGCACCACATCATCTAGAAATCCAGCAACACATCATCTAGAAATCCTGCACCACATCACCTAAAATTTTTTGCACCACATCATCTAGAAATTCAGCACAACATCACCTACAAATTCAACACCACATCACCTATAATCTTCACATCACATCATCAATAAATTTAGCCAGCAGATCCACCTTAAGTGCAACAGCAGGTCATCTCTTCCAGCAGAAACAAAGCAGATAAGTAAATTGTAGATTTAGTTGTATTAATTACTTAAGTATCGGTAATAGTTTAGTCCGGCGGTCAGGCAAAAGTAAAAAGAAAAAAAAAAACAAAAGCAAAGAAAAAAGGAAAATTGTTAATATACTTACCTGAAATAATCGTCGATATACTTACCGGAGAATTGTTATTATACTTACCTGAAATAATCGTCGATATACTTACCTGAGAATTGTTAATATACTTACCTAAAATAATCGTCGATATACTTACCTGAGAATTGTTAATATACTTACCTAAAATAATCGTCGATACACTTACCTGAGAATTATTAATATACTTACCTGAAATAATCGTCGATATACTTACCTGAGAATTATTAATATACTTACCTGAAATAATCGTCGATATACTTACCTGAGAATTGTTAATATACTTACCGGAGAATTATTATTATACTTACCTAAGATAATCGTCGATATACTTACCTGAGAATTATTAATATACTTACCGGAGAATTGTTATTATACTTACCTGAAATAATTGTTATTATACTTACCTGAAATAATTGTTATTACACTTACCTGAAGTAATTGTTATTACACTTACCTGAAATATTCGTTATTATACTTAATGAAAATTGTCGTTAATATACGCCCCTGAAAATTACAAAAAATATTTAACAAGATAATTTTCTAATGATACCTATAATTTTCTAGTTACAAAAAAAAAATATAAAAGCGCAAGTAGGTGCTCATAAATTTTTCGAGATTTAGTATTTCAAACACATTTATAGTGACACTTATATTTTCCTGAAGGGAACTACCCTAATGTTACGTTTGACTCTAAATTACTTAACTTAAATATGATATTCTGAGATTATAATTTGTGAGAATATTAATGTAATGCAAAACTTACTCTTAAGAAAATTTAGCATAAGAAGCCTATGAGAATTGACCTAAAGAAAAAAGTGAAGATAAAAATAATAAAATAGAAACAATAATAACATGAGCCGGTACATCAGAGGGTATTAACAGGCACACAGAGAATGGGGAGCCCCTAGATTAGCGCTAATTATAGGTCAGCCACTCAATAGATGTGCCCAGCGTTTAGGCGTGTTTGGTCGGAAAATTTTTTGTTTGCGGTCTTTATACCCATTTTTGACAGTCGCGGGTTATAATTAGATTTTTGTTTACGCTTAATGCTAAGGTCAAGGCTCATATGTTGAAGTATAGATATAATAACCTTGTTAACCTTGTTATAAGCTTTATATATAAAAAGAAAAAATAATTTGAACTTTGAAATACAGATTGAAATATATACTCTAAACAAATTGTATTTTGAGAAGATTTATTAAAGATGTCCGAATAAATTTGAAAAGGTAGGTGTTTGGATTGGTGAAGCAACGTATAGGGATAGCCAACAAAAGTCAGTGAGGGCTACCGTGCTATCGCGGAATGGTATTGTGCTTCAATACTGAGGGAGGGCAGCCCATGAAGTCGTGTCACCTGGACTTCCAACACTGGTTTGTTTTCTGAGAAGTTTTTTTGTTCGTGTTCCCAGATTTTATTCAATTGTAAGTAGCTTGATGTAAGACACTGGTACGTATTATTCTGTGTGACGCATTGCTGACTGCGACGAACACCCGCCCAAGCCCGACGAGCCCTAGCCGCACAAAGATCCAGTTAGATACCAGTGTGACAGTCAGTGGATGCAGGTTCTTCTTCCTTTTTGGTTGGTAACCAAAAGGCGTTGAATCGTGACAGTTATTTAATAATAATGGCGCCCAACGTGGGGCACGAACGAATAAATAATACATCGAAGAAATCACTATTCGAGTGAGGACCTTTTAATTGTTCTTTGTAGTTTGCATAAAGTGTAGAAATGGTAAAGCTATCAGGCGAGGTTCAATTAACTTTGGCGAGTCATAGCTGATTTATAACCAGGATATTAGCAACCAAGGTGAACTTGGACAGAGTAGACCTGAATATTGGGGGAGCCAATTTTTCATCGTTAGTGGGAAGGTTAACGTCGGAAGCTACGCTTTCGTTTAGCGATTTGTTTGTATAGGTTATGGTAAGAACCCGAAGTGGTTTTAACTCAAGTGAAAATATGGATCCGAAAGCTACCACTAGTTTGATTTCCGCTGCCACTACCGCGACTACTACGACCGCAGCAATACAAACAAGGCCATTGTCTACGTCAGCGCCAGTAACTGTAGTCCAAGTAACAAGTAGGTCTCCAACCGATGAGGAAGGAGAGGCAGATCTAGAAGCGACGGTAGTAAGACAAAGGAGAGGAGAGGAAGCATCCGGAATTTCGGCGAATGTATCTTCAGACACTTCGTTACCATCCCCAGAATTCAGCAGTGTTACAGCCAGAGGGGTGAGAAAAGATTTCAGGAATCCCAGTACCTCTGCACAGACTAGAGATGAGCAACAGGAAGCGCAGAAAGCTGCTTTAGAAGGTTTAAGACAAGTTGAAATTCGCCGTTCAGTGGATGAGCGAATTGAAGAGTTATTGCCAGGAATAGTGGAGGCGACGATCAGATCAATATCACAGGAAAGGGGTAGCAATTATAATACAGATAATCATCATCAACCAAACGTCAGTAGCCGCATGGAGCAAAGTAACCCACAGGTTTCGCAGGGACGACAACAATTACCACCACTACATCCGATTAATAATTCTCAAAGGAATTCTCAACAGTATCAAGGAAATCATTATCAAAGCACTTGGCGCAGACCAATCCAATGAAACCAAGAATATTTTCCCTCATCTAATAATCCACCCCATCAGAGTGACAACATAGCGGGAATACAGTCGAATATCCCACCTCCACCGGAGCTCCAACAACAGTTTCCCAACGCACCACCACACTGGAGTCATCCGATAAATATGCAATGGAATCACCATAACAGAGAATCCGTCCATAGAATAGATAAATGGGGCTTAAAGTTTGATGGTACACAGAAGACACCAAGTGTTGAAGATTTCGTTTTCAGAATAGAAACCTTGCAGTCTGATTATTGTTGTCCCTGGGTAGAAGTCATACGCGGATTTCATCATTTCCTCAGTGGACCAGCGTTAGATTGGCTCTGGGAGTATAGGCGTATGAATAATAACTTGAGTGACTGGCCTACTCTGAAAAAGGCTCTAATTATATATTTTCACCGTTTTGAGAGCGACTTTGACATCCAGCGCAAAATTTTAGATAGACGACAGCAGCCTCAGGAATCGTTCGACGATTTTTGCAATACAGTTATTCATCTAAGAAACCAACAAACTAACCCTATAAGAGAGCAAGATCTAGTAGAGATAATGAAAAGCAACTTAAGATCAGCCATGTCACATCTGCTATTCGCCGTAAGACTATACGGGTTAAGTCATTTCAGGACTGAAGGAAGAAGAGCAGAAAATATGCTTAACAGTCAACGGACGGGAACACCTAGATATTCAGCAAAGCAAATTAGTGAATTAAATTTTAAACTAGAAGAACAAGGCGACGAGAAAGTAGTTGAAGCACTGATGACTGATCGTAAACTAGTGTGCTGGAATTGTAAAACGGAAGGCCACGTGTTCATGGATTGTCCCTCAGAAAGAAGAAGATTGTTTTGTTTCAAATGTGGCTACGATAACACGGTTACGCCAAAATGTCCGAACTGCCAGGGAAACAAGAAATCGAACAGCACTCAGCATGGGTTGGAGGCTCGTTCGAAGAACTCAACAACCCAACACCAACCATCGCCGCAACCATAGAACAGATCATTAGGCTTGAAAGCACATCACAATCAACCAAATCAGACGTCGAACCACTTCACCAAATAATGACACCAACTGTTGAGAAACAAAATAATCAAGAGGTTAAAATAATAACAAGTGAAAAATCAATCAAAGAACTGTCTACAGATTATGGAACACCAATCCGGAAACCTTATCACATACGAATACAAGAGTACGAAGAAGCAAGAAACAGGATCTTTGGAACAGTTTCACCGAAAATTCTAAAGGCACGACAACGGGATAAGGAGAGACGGCGACTACGAAAAGAGATAGCAGCCGCAAGGCTATTCGAAAATCCAGATAGCCGTATTTATACGACAATAGCAATAAATGGAAAAGAGATCCAAGGCCTGATTGATAGCGGAGCAAACGTTTCATGTATAGGGGAGGGATGTTTAGAATTGGTCGAAAAGGCTAAGCTTGTAATTCATAGATGTGTTTCAACAATTTCTACAGCAGATGGAAGATCAAACCAAATCATAGGTCGAGTCAGGGCATTAATAAAGTTCAATAGTTTGAGTAATCTTATGGATTTTTACTTAGTACCTACGTTGAAGCAAACATTATTCCTAGGGATTGATTTCATCAAAAAGTTTAATTTACTTCGTTTCGAGATTAGCAACTTATCTGTGACCACGTCAGATGGAGAAGAAGGAGGCGAAACTGAATTTCCTAGGAAGCATTTTCTAGACCATAACCAACAACTCATTTTGGATAAGGCCATTGCAAAATTCCCATCATGCGTCGACAAAGGATTAGGAAAAACGTCACTGGAAACCCATGTCATAGAAACAGGAGCAGCAACACCAGTTAAGGAGAAATATTACCCTGTAAACCCAGCGGTTCAACAGTTAATGTACGCGGAACTGGACAGGATGATTTCGCTAGGAGTCATCGAGCCAAGTGAGAGTCCCTGGAGCAATAGGGTCACGGTCGTAAGAAAGGGAGAGAAGGTCCGGATATGCCTTGATGCTCGCCGGCTTAATGATGTCACAGTGAAGGACGCCTACCCGCTCCCGCATATAGAAGGTCTTCTCAGTCGGCTGGGAGACACCCATTATATATCAAGCATAGATTTGAAAGACGCATTTTGGCAGATACCCCTAGCAGTCTCCAGTAGGGAAAAGACGGCGTTCACGGTGCCTGGGAGGCCTTTGTATCATTTTACGGTAATGCCGTTTGGGTTGTGCAATGCGGCCCAACGGTTATGCCGTTTAATGGACAAAGTCATTCCAGCCCGCCTTCGCGAGCGTGTTTTCGTCTACCTGGATGATTTGTTAGTGTATCTTCTAATTTTGCCGAGCATATTAGTCTTTTGGAAGAAGTTGCACAGTGCTTGAATATAGCAGGAGTAACGATTAATGTGGTGAAATCTAAATTTTGTTGTAAGGAGCTAAAATACTTAGGGTATATCATAGGGGAAGGAACTCTGAGACCAGATCCAGACAAAATAGCCGCAATTAAAAACTTTAAATACCCAACCACACCAAAGCAAGTGCGAAGCTTCATAGGCACCACTGGATGGTATCGAAGGTTTATAAATGACTTTGCGACGATAACAGCACCTATAACGGAAACACTTAAAAGAGGAAAGAAATTCGAGTTCACTGAAGAAGCAAAGTCGGCATTTGACAGGTTAATAGTTTGTTTGTGTACAAGTCCCGTACTAACGCAACCCTTTTTCGTGCAATGTGATGCATCAGATGTTGGCATAGGAGCCGTACTGTTTCAAGAGGATTCCGAAGGGGGAGAGCATCCAATTGCGTATTATTCCAGAAAATTAACAGCTGCACAGAAAAATTATTCTGTGACGGAACGTGAGTGTTTGGCAGTGGTTTCAGCGATAAAAAGATTTCGTCCATACATTGAATTAATGGAATTCGTGGTAATTACAGATCATTCCAGTCTCAAATGGCTGATGACTCAGAAAGATTTAGGAGGAAGATTAGCTCGTTGGAGCTTGCAATTACAACCTTTTACTTTTGAAATAAGACATAGAAAAGGCACACAAAATGTAGTACCTGACGCGTTGTCCAGGTATACAGTAAACGCTCTTGAGGGAGAAGGAATGGCGTTAGTGAATTTGTCTTCGGCAGAATTTAAGTCAGAAGATTATTTGGAATTAATTCAGGTAGTGCGTGAGGAGAGATCCAGCCTGCCAGACGTAAGGGTAATTGATGACTTAGTGTACAAAAGGACAAACTTTTATAATGGCGACGTAGCACTTGAAGACCACGCTTGGAAATTGTGGATTCCATCTACCTTGACCCAAAGCGTAATTGAAAACGCACACCGTCCACCAAACTCTGCACATTGTGGGATTGCAAAAACAATCAGAAAAATCCGAGAATATTTGTATTGGCCACATCTTAACATCGAAGTTAGAGAATTCATAAACAAATGTGACACCTGTAAAGAGTGTAAGCCGTCGAATTTGGTCCTAAAGCCGCCAATGGGCAAAGAAGCAGACGCCACAAGACCATTTCAGCGTATCTATATCGATTTCCTAGGCCCATATGTTCGCTCAAAAAGAGGAAATTGTTATATTCTGGTCGTGTTGGATTATGTAACAAAGTTCGTACTGTTAAAACTATGTCAAAGGCGAACTCCCGAAACGTTGTTGATTTTTTGATAAAAGAAGTTTTTTTCAAGTTTGGGTGTCCAGAAACATTAGTTTCCGACAACGGACCACAGTTCATCAGTAAAGAGTTTGAGGAGTTAATGAAAACATTTGAGATAGATCACCGGAAAACAGGAGTCTACGCCCCGCAAGCCAACGCCTCAGAACGGGTCAACCAATCCATCTTAGCAGCAATTCGATCGTATTTAGGAGAGAACCATAATGAATGGGATTGGCACTTATGTGAGATAGAATGCGCGCTTCGTTCTGCGGTTCACTCCGCCATTGGAATGACACCGTATTTTGCACTTTTCGGCAAAAACATGATAACACACGCTTCTACGTATAAGCTAGCTAGGAAATTAGACTTAGTAGACGAACCAGAGATGAGATTTGAGAATAGGCACGAGTTTCTGGAAGTGGTAAGAAGCAAAGTGAGAGAAAGCCTGCACAAAAACTACGAGACAAATGCGAAAAGATACAATCAACGGGTGCGGTTAACGAAGTTTAAAGTAGGACAGGAAGTATTTCGGAGAAACTTTCAATTATCCGATTTTACGAAGCAGATCTCTGCAAAATTATGTCGAAAATTTCTGAAGTGTCGAATCGCCAGAGTAGTTGGTAACAGTTTGTATGAAATTGAGACGCTGCAAGGAAAACCCGTGGGGATTTTTCATGCCAAAGACATTAAGGCATAAAGTGGTATATAGATATACTTTTATCATATTCGCATTTGGATGCGAATATGATAAAACGAAGACCCCGACGAAGTAATGTAGTGTAATGAATAGAGTTGGCGAGAAATTACGACCAAGGTGGCAACACATAAATTACATGCGAATGGATACAACAGTGCACACCTGCGCAGTTGTATAAAAACATAATTTGACAAGATAAGTCAATATGGCGGGTCATTGGAAAAGAAATTTTCTTTTCCGGTTAAACAGCAGGGGTGAGCAGATGCACTTAAAAAGAAGCGAAAGAAATTGGTAAGTGAAAAGTTGAAATTTTAATTGTGATCAATGGGTGATTAGTATATTTAAAAATAAGGCGTGAAAAAACTAGAAAACGAAACCAAGTGAGACGTTGTGGGAAAGATAGGTGGGGATATGCAGGGATTGGCCTGAGGAAGTCGGATTACAATTTTTGCACCACATCATCTAGAATTTTTTGCACAACATCACCTACAATTTTTGCACCACATCATCTAGAAATCCAGCACCCCTTCATCTAGAAATCCAGCACCACATCATCTAGAAATTCAGCACAACATCACCTACAATTTTTTGCACAACATCACCTACAATTTTTTGCACCACATCATCTAGAAATCCAGCACCCCTTCATCTAGAAATCTAGCACCACATCATCTAGAAATCCAGCAACACATCATCTAGAAATCCTGCACCACATCACCTAAAATTTTTTGCACCACATCATCTAGAAATTCAGCACAACATCACCTACAAATTCAACACCACATCACCTATAATCTTCACATCACATCATCAATAAATTTAGCCAGCAGATCCACCTTAAGTGCAACAGCAGGTCATCTCTTCCAGCAGAAACAAAGCAGATAAGTAAATTGTAGATTTAGTTGTATTAATTACTTAAGTATCGGTAATAGTTTAGTCCGGCGGTCAGGCAAAAGTAAAAAGAAAAAAAAAACAAAAGCAAAGAAAAAGAGGAAAATTGTTAATATACTTACCTGAAATAATCGTCGATATACTTACCGGAAAATTGTTATTATACTTACCTGAAATAATCGTCGATATACTTACCTGAGAATTGTTAATATACTTACCTAAAATAATCGTCGATATACTTACCTGAGAATTGTTAATATACTTACCTAAAATAATCGTCGATACACTTACCTGAGAATTATTAATATACTTACCTGAAATAATCGTCGATATACTTACCTGAGAATTATTAATATACTTACCTGAAATAATCGTCGATATACTTACCTGAGAATTGTTAATATACTTACCGGAGAATTATTATTATACTTACCTAAGATAATCGTCGATATACTTACCTGAGAATTATTAATATACTTACCGGAGAATTGTTATTATACTTACCTGAAATAATTGTTATTATACTTACCTGAAATAATTGTTATTACACTTACCTGAAGTAATTGTTATTACACTTACCTGAAATATTCGTTATTATACTTAATGAAAATTGTCGTTAATATACGCCCCTGAAAATTACAAAAAATATTTAACAAGATAATTTTCTAATGATACCTATAATTTTCTAGTTACAAAAAAAAATATAAAAGCGCAAGTAGGTGCTCATAAATTTTTCGAGATTTAGTATTTCAAACACATTTATAGTGACACTTATATTTTCCTGAAGGGAACTACCCTAATGTTACGTTTGACTCTAAATTACTTAACTTAAATATGATATTCTGAGATTATAATTTGTGAGAATATTAATGTAATGCAAAACTTACTCTTAAGAAAATTTAGCATAAGAAGCCTATGAGAATTGACCTAAAGAAAAAAGTGAAGATAAAAATAATAAAATAGAAACAATAATAACATGAGCCGGTACATCAGAGGGTATTAACAGGCACACAGAGAATGGGGAGCCCCTAGATTAGCGCTAATTATAGGTCAGCCACTCAATAGATGTGCCCAGCGTTTAGGCGTGTTTGGTCGGAAAATTTTTTGTTTGCGGTCTTTATACCCATTTTTGACAGTCGCGGGTTATAATTAGATTTTTGTTTACGCTTAATGCTAAGGTCAAGGCTCATATGTTGAAGTATAGATATAATAACCTTGTTAACCTTGTTATAAGCTTTATATATAAAAAGAAAAAATAATTTGAACTTTGAAATACAGATTGAAATATATACTCTAAACAAATTGTATTTTGAGAAGATTTATTAAAGATGTCCGAATAAATTTGAAAAGGTAGGTGTTTGGATTGGTGAAGCAACGTATAGGGATAGCCAACAAAAGTCAGTGAGGGCTACCGTGCTATCGCGGAATGGTATTGTGCTTCAATACTGAGGGAGGGCAGCCCATGAAGTCCAACACTGGTTTGTTTTCTGAGAAGTTTTTTTGTTCGTGTTCCCAGATTTTATTCAATTGTAAGTAGCTTGATGTAAGACACTGGTACGTATTATTCTGTGTGACGCATTGCTGACTGCGACGAACACCCGCCCAAGCCCGACGAGCCCTAGCCGCACAAAGATCCAGTTAGATACCAGTGTGACAGTCAGTGGATGCAGGTTCTTCTTCCTTTTTGGTTGGTAACCAAAAGGCGTTGAATCGTGACAGTTATTTAATAATAATGGCGCCCAACGTGGGGCACGAACGAATAAATAATACATCGAAGAAATCACCATTCGAGTGAGGACCTTTTAATTGTTCTTTGTAGTTTGCATAAAGTGTAGAAATGGTAAAGCTATCAGGCGAGGTTCAATTAACTTTGGCGAGTCATAGCTGATTTATAACCAGGATATTAGCAACCAAGGTGAACTTGGACAGAGTAGACCTGAATATTGGGGGAGCCAATTTTTCATCGTTAGTGGGAAGGTTAACGTCGGAAGCTACGCTTTCGTTTAGCGATTTGTTTGTATAGGTTATGGTAAGAACCCGAAGTGGTTTTAACTCAAGTGAAAATATGGATCCGAAAGCTACCACTAGTTTGATTTCCGCTGCCACTACCGCGACTACTACGACCGCAGCAATACAAACAAGGCCATTGTCTACGTCAGCGCCAGTAACTGTAGTCCAAGTAACAAGTAGGTCTCCAACCGATGAGGAAGGAGAGGCAGATCTAGAAGCGACGGTAGTAAGACAAAGGAGAGGAGAGGAAGCATCCGGAATTTCGGCGAATGTATCTTCAGACACTTCGTTACCATCCCCAGAATTCAGCAGTGTTACAGCCAGAGGGGTGAGAAAAGATTTCAGGAATCCCAGTACCTCTGCACAGACTAGAGATGAGCAACAGGAAGCGCAGAAAGCTGCTTTAGAAGGTTTAAGACAAGTTGAAATTCGCCGTTCAGTGGATGAGCGAATTGAAGAGTTATTGCCAGGAATAGTGGAGGCGACGATCAGATCAATATCACAGGAAAGGGGTAGCAATTATAATACAGATAATCATCATCAACCAAACGTCAGTAGCCGCATGGAGCAAAGTAACCCACAGGTTTCGCAGGGACGACAACAATTACCACCACTACATCCGATTAATAATTCTCAAAGGAATTCTCAACAGTATCAAGGAAATCATTATCAAAGCACTTGGCGCAGACCAATCCAATGAAACCAAGAATATTTTCCCTCATCTAATAATCCACCCCATCAGAGTGACAACATAGCGGGAATACAGTCGAATATCCCACCTCCACCGGAGCTCCAACAACAGTTTCCCAACGCACCACCACACTGGAGTCATCCGATAAATATGCAATGGAATCACCATAACAGAGAATCCGTCCATAGAATAGATAAATGGGGCTTAAAGTTTGATGGTACACAGAAGACACCAAGTGTTGAAGATTTCGTTTTCAGAATAGAAACCTTGCAGTCTGATTATTGTTGTCCCTGGGTAGAAGTCATACGCGGATTTCATCATTTCCTCAGTGGACCAGCGTTAGATTGGCTCTGGGAGTATAGGCGTATGAATAATAACTTGAGTGACTGGCCTACTCTGAAAAAGGCTCTAATTATATATTTTCACCGTTTTGAGAGCGACTTTGACATCCAGCGCAAAATTTTAGATAGACGACAGCAGCCTCAGGAATCGTTCGACGATTTTTGCAATACAGTTATTCATCTAAGAAACCAACAAACTAACCCTATAAGAGAGCAAGATCTAGTAGAGATAATGAAAAGCAACTTAAGATCAGCCATGTCACATCTGCTATTCGCCGTAAGACTATACGGGTTAAGTCATTTCAGGACTGAAGGAAGAAGAGCAGAAAATATGCTTAACAGTCAACGGACGGGAACACCTAGATATTCAGCAAAGCAAATTAGTGAATTAAATTTTAAACTAGAAGAACAAGGCGACGAGAAAGTAGTTGAAGCACTGATGACTGATCGTAAACTAGTGTGCTGGAATTGTAAAACGGAAGGCCACGTGTTCATGGATTGTCCCTCAGAAAGAAGAAGATTGTTTTGTTTCAAATGTGGCTACGATAACACGGTTACGCCAAAATGTCCGAACTGCCAGGGAAACAAGAAATCGAACAGCACTCAGCATGGGTTGGAGGCTCGTTCGAAGAACTCAACAACCCAACACCAACCATCGCCGCAACCATAGAACAGATCATTAGGCTTGAAAGCACATCACAATCAACCAAATCAGACGTCGAACCACTTCACCAAATAATGACACCAACTGTTGAGAAACAAAATAATCAAGAGGTTAAAATAATAACAAGTGAAAAATCAATCAAAGAACTGTCTACAGATTATGGAACACCAATCCGGAAACCTTATCACATACGAATACAAGAGTACGAAGAAGCAAGAAACAGGATCTTTGGAACAGTTTCACCGAAAATTCTAAAGGCACGACAACGGGATAAGGAGAGACGGCGACTACGAAAAGAGATAGCAGCCGCAAGGCTATTCGAAAATCCAGATAGCCGTATTTATACGACAATAGCAATAAATGGAAAAGAGATCCAAGGCCTGATTGATAGCGGAGCAAACGTTTCATGTATAGGGGAGGGATGTTTAGAATTGGTCGAAAAGGCTAAGCTTGTAATTCATAGATGTGTTTCAACAATTTCTACAGCAGATGGAAGATCAAACCAAATCATAGGTCGAGTCAGGGCATTAATAAAGTTCAATAGTTTGAGTAATCTTATGGATTTTTACTTAGTACCTACGTTGAAGCAAACATTATTCCTAGGGATTGATTTCATCAAAAAGTTTAATTTACTTCGTTTCGAGATTAGCAACTTATCTGTGACCACGTCAGATGGAGAAGAAGGAGGCGAAACTGAATTTCCTAGGAAGCATTTTCTAGACCATAACCAACAACTCATTTTGGATAAGGCCATTGCAAAATTCCCATCATGCGTCGACAAAGGATTAGGAAAAACGTCACTGGAAACCCATGTCATAGAAACAGGAGCAGCAACACCAGTTAAGGAGAAATATTACCCTGTAAACCCAGCGGTTCAACAGTTAATGTACGCGGAACTGGACAGGATGATTTCGCTAGGAGTCATCGAGCCAAGTGAGAGTCCCTGGAGCAATAGGGTCACGGTCGTAAGAAAGGGAGAGAAGGTCCGGATATGCCTTGATGCTCGCCGGCTTAATGATGTCACAGTGAAGGACGCCTACCCGCTCCCGCATATAGAAGGTCTTCTCAGTCGGCTGGGAGACACCCATTATATATCAAGCATAGATTTGAAAGACGCATTTTGGCAGATACCCCTAGCAGTCTCCAGTAGGGAAAAGACGGCGTTCACGGTGCCTGGGAGGCCTTTGTATCATTTTACGGTAATGCCGTTTGTGTTGTGCAATGCGGCCCAACGGTTATGCCGTTTAATGGACAAAGTCATTCCAGCGCGCCTTCGCGAGCGTGTTTTCGTCTACCTGGATGATTTGTTAGTGTATCTTCTAATTTTGCCGAGCATATTAGTCTTTTGGAAGAAGTTGCACAGTGCTTGAATATAGCAGGAGTAACGATTAATGTGGTGAAATCTAAATTTTGTTGTAAGGAGCTAAAATACTTAGGGTATATCATAGGGGAAGGAACTCTGAGACCAGATCCAGACAAAATAGCCGCAATTAAAAACTTTAAATACCCAACCACACCAAAGCAAGTGCGAAGCTTCATAGGCACCACTGGATGGTATCGAAGGTTTATAAATGACTTTGCGACGATAACAGCACCTATAACGGAAACACTTAAAAGAGGAAAGAAATTCGAGTTCACTGAAGAAGCAAAGTCGGCATTTGACAGGTTAATAGTTTGTTTGTGTACAAGTCCCGTACTAACGCAACCCTTTTTCGTGCAATGTGATGCATCAGATGTTGGCATAGGAGCCGTACTGTTTCAAGAGGATTCCGAAGGGGGAGAGCATCCAATTGCGTATTATTCCAGAAAATTAACAGCTGCACAGAAAAATTATTCTGTGACGGAACGTGAGTGTTTGGCAGTGGTTTCAGCGATAAAAAGATTTCGTCCATACATTGAATTAATGGAATTCGTGGTAATTACAGATCATTCCAGTCTCAAATGGCTGATGACTCAGAAAGATTTAGGAGGAAGATTAGCTCGTTGGAGCTTGCAATTACAACCTTTTACTTTTGAAATAAGACATAGAAAAGGCACACAAAATGTAGTACCTGACGCGTTGTCCAGGTATACAGTAAACGCTCTTGAGGGAGAAGGAATGGCGTTAGTGAATTTGTCTTCGGCAGAATTTAAGTCAGAAGATTATTTGGAATTAATTCAGGTAGTGCGTGAGAAGAGATCCAGCCTGCCAGACGTAAGGGTAATTGATGACTTAGTGTACAAAAGGACAAACTTTTATAATGGCGACGTAGCACTTGAAGACCACGCTTGGAAATTGTGGATTCCATCTACCTTGACCCAAAGCGTAATTGAAAACGCACACCGTCCACCAAACTCTGCACATTGTGGGATTGCAAAAACAATCAGAAAAATCCGAGAATATTTGTATTGGCCACATCTTAACATCGAAGTTAGAGAATTCATAAACAAATGTGACACCTGTAAAGAGTGTAAGCCGTCGAATTTGGTCCTAAAGCCGCCAATGGGCAAAGAAGCAGACGCCACAAGACCATTTCAGCGTATCTATATCGATTTCCTAGGCCCATATGTTCGCTCAAAAAGAGGAAATTGTTATATTCTGGTCGTGTTGGATTATGTAACAAAGTTCGTACTGTTAAAAGCTATGTCAAAGGCGAACTCCCGAAACGTTGTTGATTTTTTGATAAAAGAAGTTTTTTTCAAGTTTGGGTGTCCAGAAACATTAGTTTCCGACAACGGACCACAGTTCATCAGTAAAGAGTTTGAGGAGTTAATGAAAACATTTGAGATAGATCACCGGAAAACAGGAGTCTACGCCCCGCAAGCCAACGCCTCAGAACGGGTCAACCAATCCATCTTAGCAGCAATTCGATCGTATTTAGGAGAGAACCATAATGAATGGGATTGGCACTTATGTGAGATAGAATGCGCGCTTCGTTCTGCGGTTCACTCCGCCATTGGAATGACACCGTATTTTGCACTTTTCGGCAAAAACATGATAACACACGCTTCTACGTATAAGCTAGCTAGGAAATTAGACTTAGTAGACGAACCAGAGATGAGATTTGAGAATAGGCACGAGTTTCTGGAAGTGGTAAGAAGCAAAGTGAGAGAAAGCCTGCACAAAAACTACGAGACAAATGCGAAAAGATACAATCAACGGGTGCGGTTAACGAAGTTTAAAGTAGGACAGGAAGTATTTCGGAGAAACTTTCAATTATCCGATTTTACGAAGCAGATCTCTGCAAAATTATGTCGAAAATTTCTGAAGTGTCGAATCGCCAGAGTAGTTGGTAACAGTTTGTATGAAATTGAGACGCTGCAAGGAAAACCCGTGGGGATTTTTCATGCCAAAGACATTAAGGCATAAAGTGGTATATAGATATACTTTTATCATATTCGCATTTGGATGCGAATATGATAAAACGAAGACCCCGACGAAGTAATGTAGTGTAATGAATAGAGTTGGCGAGAAATTACGACCAAGGTGGCAACACATAAATTACATGCGAATGGATACAACAGTGCACACCTGCGCAGTTGTATAAAAAC
Organism: Gymnosoma rotundatum; assembly: GCA_916610165.2. Classification (NCBI taxonomy): domain Eukaryota; kingdom Metazoa; phylum Arthropoda; class Insecta; order Diptera; family Tachinidae; genus Gymnosoma; species Gymnosoma rotundatum. The sequence continues at coordinate 34,112,863 of OU744340.1, forward strand.
ATAATTTGACAAGATAAGTCAATATGGCGGGTCATTGGAAAAGAAATTTTCTTTTCCGGTTAAACAGCAGGGGTGAGCAGATGCACTTAAAGCGAAAGAAATTGGTAAGTGAAAAGTTGAAATTTTAATTGTGATCAATGGGTGATTAGTATATTTAAAAATAAGGCGTGAAAAAACTAGAAAACGAAACCAAGTGAGACGTTGTGGGAAAGATAGGTGGGGATATGCAGGGATTGGCCTGAGGAAGTCGGATTACAATTTTTGCACCACATCATCTAGAATTTTTTGCACAACATCACCTACAATTTTTGCACCACATCATCTAGAAATCCAGCACCCCTTCATCTAGAAATCCAGCACCACATCATCTAGAAATTCAGCACAACATCACCTACAATTTTTTGCACAACATCACCTACAATTTTTTGCACCACATCATCTAGAAATCCAGCACCCCTTCATCTAGAAATCTAGCACCACATCATCTAGAAATCCAGCAACACATCATCTAGAAATCCTGCACCACATCACCTAAAATTTTTTGCACCACATCATCTAGAAATTCAGCACAACATCACCTACAAATTCAACACCACATCACCTATAATCTTCACATCACATCATCAATAAATTTAGCCAGCAGATCCACCTTAAGTGCAACAGCAGGTCATCTCTTCCAGCAGAAACAAAGCAGATAAGTAAATTGTAGATTTAGTTGTATTAATTACTTAAGTATCGGTAATAGTTTAGTCCGGCGGTCAGGCAAAAGTAAAAAGAAAAAAAAAACAAAAGCAAAGAAAAAGAGGAAAATTGTTAATATACTTACCTGAAATAATCGTCGATATACTTACCGGAAAATTGTTATTATACTTACCTGAAATAATCGTCGATATACTTACCTGAGAATTGTTAATATACTTACCTAAAATAATCGTCGATATACTTACCTGAGAATTGTTAATATACTTACCTAAAATAATCGTCGATACACTTACCTGAGAATTATTAATATACTTACCTGAAATAATCGTCGATATACTTACCTGAGAATTATTAATATACTTACCTGAAATAATCGTCGATATACTTACCTGAGAATTGTTAATATACTTACCGGAGAATTATTATTATACTTACCTAAGATAATCGTCGATATACTTACCTGAGAATTATTAATATACTTACCGGAGAATTGTTATTATACTTACCTGAAATAATTGTTATTATACTTACCTGAAATAATTGTTATTACACTTACCTGAAGTAATTGTTATTACACTTACCTGAAATATTCGTTATTATACTTAATGAAAATTGTCGTTAATATACGCCCCTGAAAATTACCAAAAATATTTAACAAGATAATTTTCTAATGATACCTATAATTTTCTAGTTACAAAAAAAAAATATAAAAGCGCAAGTAGGTGCTCATAAATTTTTCGAGATTTAGTATTTCATACACATTTATAGTGACACTTAAATTTTCCTGAAGGGAACTACCCTAATGTTACGTTTGACTCTAAATTACTTAACTTAAATATGATATTCTGAGATTATAATTTGTGAGAATATTAATGTAATGCGAAACTTACTCTTAAGAAAATTTAGCATAAGAAGCCTATGAGAATTGACCTAAAGAAAAAAGTGAAGATAAAAATAATAAAATAGAAACAAAAATAACATGAGCCGGTACATCAGAGGGTATTAACAGGCACACAGAGAATGGGGAGCCCCTAGATTAGCGCTAATTATAGGTCAGCCACTCAATAGATGTGCCCAGCGTTTAGGCGTGTTTGGTCGGAAAATTTTTTGTTTGCGGTCTTTATACCCATTTTTGACAGTCGCGGGTTATAATTAGATTTTTGTTTACGCTTAATGCTAAGGTCAAGGCTCATATGTTGAAGTATAGATATAATAACCTTGTTAACCTTGTTATAAGCTTTATATATAAAAAGAAAAAATAATTTGAACTTTGAAATACAGATTGAAATATATACTCTAAACAAATTGTATTTTGAGAAGATTTATTAAAGATGTCCGAATAAATTTGAAAAGGTAGGTGTTTGGATTGGTGAAGCAACGTATAGGGATAGCCAACAAAAGTCAGTGAGGGCTACCGTGCTATCGCGGAATGGTATTGTGCTTCAATACTGAGGGAGGGCAGCCCATGAAGTCGTGTCACCTGGACTTCCAACACTGGTTTGTTTTCTGAGAAGTTTTTTTGTTCGTGTTCCCAGATTTTATTCAATTGTAAGTAGCTTGATGTAAGACACTGGTACGTATTATTCTGTGTGACGCATTGCTGACTGCGACGAACACCCGCCCAAGCCCGACGAGCCCTAGCCGCACAAAGATCCAGTTAGATACCAGTGTGACAGTCAGTGGATGCAGGTTCTTCTTCCTTTTTGGTTGGTAACCAAAAGGCGTTGAATCGTGACATGTGCTACTTAAAAGTTATTTATCTATTGATGACATATCACTATTAAAAGAACTTATTTCAAAACATAATGAAAAATATGTTACTTTGTTTTCGGACAACTTAAAACCAAAGCACGACTTACTAATTCACTATCCAACTATAATAGAAAATTCTGGGCCACCGAGACATTTTTGGTGTTTTCGGTTTGAAAGTAAGCATAAGGAAATAAAAACCTATGCCACTGTTACGACATCAAGGAAAAATATATTGTTAACTTTAGCTAAGAAATATCAACTTAAATTTTTTTATTTACTTATGACACCCGATAAAAAAAGTATTATAGTTGAAGAATGTCATAAGATCGATAGTGAAAACGCGAGTATAATATATAAAAAACTGCAAATTAGACCACAGAAATGTATTGTTTTAAAGCAAATCAAATTTAAGGGAACAACATTTCAAAAAGGTAATACTTTGACAAAGTTTAATGGAAGCTTAAGCGTTTTTGAATTGAAAGAATTATATGTGTTACCAGAATCTTTGGATGTATTCTTATTGCTAAATGAACTGTTAGTTGAATCCTACAATTCGCATTATGATGCTTATGAAATTAATTCACAAAAAACAATAATAAGTGAAAATTTGGTATTTAATATTAAAGACTTTAAGGTTAAACCTATTAACATACATCAAACTATAAACGGAAAGTTAATGATTAGATTAAAGGAATATTTTTAAGTCTCCTAAAAGTAAGTTAGTGTAACATTTTAGTTTAATTTTATACTTCGACAATTTAATCTATTAAGACATAAATTAGATATGAGGTCATAATATTAATTGTACAAAATGGATGGGCCATTCATCGTATATAACACATGCGAATCAGGAGCAAATGTCGAATATGAAATACTTAGTAACGCCCAGGTCTGCGGCAGCGATAATTTAACTTGTTCATCTGTAATAAACAACGATTCCAATAATAAATACTCAACCGAAAATGAAAATCTATTTGCAAAGTCATAGATGACTCCAGATGCAATCTCTAAACTTAAAGAAATATTAAATGAATGGAATTTTGAATGCTTATTTCCTGTCTTTTATGGTAATTACGTTATATTATAAATAGAAGATTATTTCATATATTTTGTGCATCTTTACAGATGAATGTATAGATGTTAATGCATTAAAACTAATGACTCCCCAACATCTTAAGCAGCTGGGGAAAAAATGGAAATTGAAATTAGGCATTCAAATCAAATTAGAGAATTGTGTAATGTCATGGAAGAACAATGATTCTAATTCAACGTTAAATAAAAATGTGACTTCTGATTTTGAAGACAACGTTCTGTCATCTGAAAATATAAACACATCTATTGATATTGAAAAAATAATGAAGTCATCATCTCAAGGAAGAGCAGTATTAGAAGTGTTTAAAAATAACTTAAAACTAAATGAAGGTTCGCGTTCTGTTATTGTTGATCTCACAACAAATTACCTGATATATAACGACATTCCAATGACTGTCAAATTAGCTAAGCAAATAGCTGAAAACATTGTCCAAGTTTTTCAAACTGAATCTCTGGTAAGTATAATATGTATTTTTTGTGTACATGCAATGTTAATACTTACACAATTAATACCCGCAAGTATTGAAGCGCTTTTCATGGATAACTGCTCTTGGGCAGAAGTAGAGAGCCATTGGTCTGCAACCAAAAATTACAGGCTTCATGAGGTATCACAGGCGAAATGCACTTCTGACGTATTAATAAAATGGACACAGTATAAAAAGCCATTTGGTTTCAAGTTGGTACGTCCTTAATTAAGCAACAAATACTAACCTTCGAGCATGAAAATTCTAATTATGTACTTTTTGTTCTTTATGTGCATTATTAAATTCTTAATAACTGAATGTTCTTGTACTTTTTAAAGGTAAATATAGATTTTAAGCAATTATATCCAAAGGCGGAATGCTTCCATGACAATTTCAAAACCTTTGTGGTACAAATTGACTCAGTATTGCAAGACCGTATAAAGGATCAATCCAATAAACTTTTATTTGAAACTATGAAGCAAATGAATAACATAAGTGAAAGTAAGGTTAAATTATTTTACTTCAATTGAACTTTGAAAATAACTTGCTTATTTCTTTCAGATGGTCGTTGCATAGGCATTTTTTATCTTTTACATAGTCTGTTGATACCATCAGCTAAAATTTTTAATGTTTTAAATGGGAAAAAAATATGTACCAGATTTTCTATACGCGACTCCCAGAGAAGTCGCGTATAGGAAAGCACAGTTGCTGCCTGTGAGCAAGAACTGCAGAAAAAATATGAAACAAAAGTGCAAATACAGCCATTGTTATTAGTTTCAGGTTCAATTTTAGAACCAAAGGAAATAATTGTTTATTTTGAAGGTATCAAATACCGCATGCATTCCGCATTAGATGCGATTGATATTTGCTTCAAATTATTTTTTGTTTTCAATTTGGAATATCCAAAAGAATCTTTGCTAGTTTGGACCTTTATTCAAAAATATTTTTACAACATTATAACAAATATTGACTGCAGCAGTCCTCAGATTAACTCCTTAATTTCAAATTTAAAATAGTTTTATTTTAAGCACTTTAAAAAAAATTACATGCATAAATAACTTATATATACGTATGTTTGTGTAGATATGTTTAATATATTGAAAGAAAATATATTTTTTTGTTTTCAATGATATACAATGAATTGATTTATGCTGAATTTCTTTGCTTGGTAAAATGTGCAAAAAAGTAAAATTCCTAAAGTATATATTTAATATAAGTATATATTTAAATATGTATTAATCAAAATTAATGTACATATATGCATTTATATTAATATTTTACAATAAAATATATTTATTTTTATAATTAATATTGTTTTTATTTTATTTATTTAATAGTGCATTTTTGTATCATTAACAACATTATATCTTATTATCTTCGACCATTTTACATATATAAATTATAAAGAGTAAAGTAAAAAAAAAATACAGAGCTGATGTGCTGTAAACTACTATACTCTTTATAATGAATATAAAAATTGTCTTAGATAGTAAAAGTAAAATTTCCTACAGGGGTTTACAAATCAAATAAAACGAGGTAGTTTAATTGAATATTATATCTTCAAAATAAATAAAAAATTTAGTATCATATACTAAATCCATTAGTTCAATGGAATAAAATTTCTTCAAAATAAATAAATAAATTGTATACACTGACAACGTTAGTTTGTTACTACAAATAAAAATTTTTATTTAATTCAACTAAATTTTCGTCAAATTTACACCCCACTAAATAACGGAACAATAATAGTCACAGGGAAGAAATTTCTTGTATTTAACTATTTACTAAAATATTTTTTTTAACGAAAAAAATCCGTAGCCTTGAATAACGAATTTGTTAGCTGTATAATAACCTACTTTTCTTCAATTTTACACCTCATTTTGCATTATTTAGTTAAATTTTTGGTTCAGTGTACAATGCTTAAAAGTCGGGAAACATCCCCATTAAGACCCCTTACAGAAGTGTCAAATGCCTTTTCCCTATAAGTGTTTATGGCATTACTTACATTAATAGAAGCTTTTTGTTTTCTTTCTACAGCTTCTTGCTGAACTATTTTTTTTTTTTTATTTCCACATATTTTTTGTAAGCAGGACAGCCTTTGAAACTAGATGGATGGCCACACTGTTTGCAATTATTACAAAAAGGAAAATTATCTTTGTCTGAAACAAATTTACAATCCCCCGGAGCATGAGATTGATCACACTTAACACAAGAATATGGCCGATTGCAGTTACGCGACATGTGGCCCCATTGTTGGCAACGATAACATTAAATTTCTCTTTTATTCCTCTTGGTATGTTCCCATGTAATTCTCTGGTTTAATAAATATTTAATTGCTACCACTTCATTTAAAGTTTTAACAGTCTGTAACGTAATCAAGAAGAGGCCCGTATCGATACTGTGCTTTTTAGAAAAAGAAGTAGAAAATTTTGAAACCGATTCTATTGTATTTGGAACTAAGAAATCAATCTCAGCTTTAATTATATTGATATCTGTTTTAAAATATAAACCCCTAAGTACTATACTAGATCGCTTCTGTTCGACCGGTGTAAATGAGTAAGATTCTATATTTTTTTCTTTAAGTAACTGCATCATCTCAGCATGAACTAAAGCATCCTTCAGAAACAACTTGCTTTTGTAACGGTTTTTGTTTATAATGTTATACTCTACTTTTTTAGTTTTAGGCTGATTAACTAAATCCTCAATGTTAACGTTAAAAAGGATTATCGGTGGGCAAAATGAATTCTTCTCTTTTGTACTCTTAATTTTGTTTTTTAGAAAGTTATTTTCATGGGAATTTTTTTTTTCCTCATGAATATTTTGTGATTCTTGTGTATTAGCAGTTAACATATTTTCCTGAGCACGATAATAATTATTTAAATTAAACTTGGACAAATCTACCTTCTTTTCACAAATCTACCTTATTTCCGATAGATTTGAAATTGCGAAATTGTAGGCTGCTGTTGAATTACAGTTTTCTCACATGATTGTCCATTCCCTTCAGTAAGCATCAAAGAAACTTTCCCCGGTTTGTTTTGTTTATTTTTTTCCTCTATCTATTATCGGCTCTGGCTTGACACCCAAATTTGATTTCCGTGCAGATTTTTCTGCACGACTGGAGTTTTAATGAAACGCGATGAAATAAAATCTCGGCTTTTTTCCAAATTGTCTTCTGACCATTTATCCGGCGGAATATTATCATCCAATACTGAAAGCGCGGAATTCATATTAATAAATATTTAACACAAAAACCAGCAATATATTTTAGTTTTTTTATGTTGTAAACAAAACGAAAATTTTTGAAAATATTTTCTAAGAATATTTATTTTCTTTATATTTTTATTTTTTAAAGAGCGATACATCCGACCATTATGAAATTCAAAATAATTTTTTTATATTTAAGACATTTGAATGAAACAGTCGTGAAAGCTTTAACAATGCTAACTATTTTTAATGTTTTATTTAATTTACTATTCATTGAAATCGTTTCTATTAAGCTGTTTGTATATTTTTCCGTAATTTCCGTGAATTTTTGGCTTCCCAAATAACTAACATTGTTTTTTTTTCAAAAACGTTTATCCATATAATTAAAAATTTAAATTGGAAAAACCTTTACTAGTTTCTGTAAAATCGAACCAAAACGGTAACGCTGCTGTCTAAACTGAGGTTATATAAATGCATGGTCCCACTCCTTACGCCTAGTGATAACCGATATGTGTATTCAAAGTATTTATACACATACTTATAAATAATAACACATATTTAAAATCAATTATATTTTGGATTAATATGAATTAATATGTTTATTTTCCAGCAAGTGAGTTTAAACAAAGTATTTAATAGCAAAGAAAGAGTATTCATTTCAAAACATACAGAATGATTAAATGTTTGTAGTCTGTATGTTCTATTACACATTACTGTTAGAAAACTCTAAGCAAACACATACGTATTAAAAAAATAATTAGGACAATTAAAAAAATGTTTAAAAACGGATCTTTCAGTCAATTGACTTTTTTAGAGAATATTGTTTTTTTGTATGTACATACACGCATACGAGTACGTATTTTGTCTAAACATTTATTTGCCTTACGTTATCTTTTGATCGCCCAGTGCGCTCAGGGTACCCATTTTATTAAACAAATGCAAACACACACAAAGTCATCTATAGTGACCAATATGCCTAGGGATATATGGGTTAGTTTTTACCTCATTGCCACCGCCTGGCCCTTCAAAAGTCGACTGACCTAAGTCAAAAAAACCTATTACACCCTCTACGGGATCTATTTAGCCTGCAAAACTGCATAAGGTCTTTTTGTTCCTCCGGGACTTGTTCTCTCGCTTGGGTTCCATTTAGCCGTCAAGACAACCATTGGCCGCTTCAAAATCCCTAGCAGCCCACTGCCATCCTTGCTTTCCATGGCAAATCTTCTGCAGACTATTAATAGTTTTCTGTAAAGAAATATTAATTGATTTACGAAATTTAGTGGTAAATGCAGAAAGGAAGAAATATCAAAGTTATTAAATTTAAATACACCGGTATCGTTGAACATTTGTTTTTACTAATGGGTATCAGACAACTGCAAGAGTGTCTATTTTTAATACTCTAAGTATACTCATCTAAAATGCGGTTGCGGTGTGATCGCCACCGCATTTTTTTTTGTGCGAGTATTTACTATATCCATTCAATTTGAGTATTGATCAGTTTAACAGCCAGTCCCACAATATCAAACGCAAATTCAAGCGAAAGAAAAGCAGTCACTCACTTTCGCTTGAAAAAGCGTTACAACGTAAGTCGTTTATCCATTGCTGAATTCCTATATTACCGTATCAACAAAACCCTAAATTAATCGCAAAACTGAAAGAAAAAAACGCGAAAATGGATAATATGTACCATAAAAATTACAACTCTGTGCTACAAATAACAGAATCAAAAGGTAAACAAACAAAAAATAAAAATATCGACCAAATAAATAGTTTTTTTTTTTAAGTGAAAAATTTTTTAAAGTGGAAAAAATGAATAATATATCCGTAGCAGTGCACCTTTTAGAGGAGGCTGAGGAAGGAGAGCAGATTTCTCGCAGGCAATTGCGTGATTCCTCTGATGTTTTTCAAATGGCAACAAACGAGTAAGAACATCACAGTACATCATCATGTGCATTTAAATACCATCTGCTTTGTTTCAGATTTGTGGCCAATTTTCGTGTTTCAAAGGATGCCTTCGCAATGCTGTTGAGTACTTTGGAAGATGCATGGACACCAGGACGTCGAAGCACACAAATTCGGCCAGATATTAAATTGGCAACATTTTTGCGATTTTTGGCTACTGGGAGCGGGTCTTCCGGATGTAATAGGATTCGTAGACGGAACTCACATCCGTATAAAGTCCCCTGGCGATAACATCAAGCGTTTATACTATAACAGGAAGGGATATTATAGTATTAACGCAATGGTGGTATGAAAATAATTTTAATTATAATGTAATCCGATTTTGCATCCATAAAAATTGTATTTTTTTAGGTTTGTGACCATAACATGAACATCATGTTTGTTGACGCTAGACATCCCGGCTCCAATCATGATGCGTTTATATGGGAGCATAGTGTAGTCAATGAGAGATTTCAAAATGAGTTTGATGATGGAAAACGAAACACTTGGATTCTAGGTAATGTATTAGTATACATATAATAAATTTTTAACGGGGTCATTTCTGTACATTTACATGTACTCTACAACATATATGTATTTAACAACATATTTTTCTAAATTTTAATTTTGAGAAAATTAGAAATGACACGCGAACGAATTCGTGGGCACTGCTAGTATAACAATAAAGCTATCATTTTATTTTTTGTAACAGATGATAGCGGTTATAAATTAAAGCCGTTTTTAATGACGCCATTTAGAAATCCCAGATACGACCATGAACGCCGCTTTAATAGGAAACACACCAGTACACGTAATGTAGTGGAACGTTGCTTTGGTGTTCTAAAAAACCGATTTCGCTGCATCCTCGGCTCGCGTGGGCTTCATTACAGTCCTGAACAAACAACGAAAATCATAAATGCTTGTTGTGCCATGCACAATATATGCATTAAATATAAATGTACGAATGAGCCACTTGATTTATCAGTTGATGACAATACTACAAATGATGCTGAAGAAAGTGAGGAAGACGATAGTACTGCAGTTGCAATACGTCGGAACATTGCAATGAATTTATAAAATGTTTATTAATTGTTTGTTTAATAAAAAGTCAATTTTAAAATATTTTAATTTAAATTTTATATTCAAAGTATGTTTTTATTTTAAAAAAATTTGTGTTTTTTACTTTTTTATATTTAATATAAATACATACTGCTATTTATTTAGTAAATGCTGATATTGTCCCAAATGGATCTCAAAATTTGTGTTTTTTTTGCAGAAGAGCATGTAGGAGCTTCATTTTCAATAAACTGTTGTCGTTTTTGTTGTTGTTGTAACAGCTCTGCTGTTGTCGAGTGTTTTTCCCTCGGGTCATTCCGGAGCGAAGATCCAAATGTCGTGGAAACGTGTCGTTGTTGCGGCTGAATTTCTTTAGGTTGTGGAATTGACTGCTCCTCTTGCAGACTATTTTGTTGCTGCCGGGAAGGTGTTATTACCGCTACAGCTTTGGTACCTCTTGGTGGTGTGTCGACTAAAGCTTGAAAACAATCATCAATAGAATCTGCAGCTTTTGAACGATTTCTGTCTACAAATCCAAACACCTTGCCAATAGGTGCTGCGGCCTTAGACAGAAACAGTGTTCGGTCAACAGTTTGCTCTAGTTCAGACAAAGGATTCACGCGGTATAGCCCACCACCAGTTTCGCACATACTCTTTTGGTTCTCCGCAATTTTCTTCTTTGTGCGGCATTTTAAATCCGCCCAGGGCTACAAAAAAATTAATAATTCTAAAATAACTAAAACATAAATATTATTCACCTTTTTCCACTCAACAACGGAACGTATTGGGGCCTAATTGAGTTTAATTTTTTAACAAGCGTTTTCCACTGCTCTTCAACAGATACTTTCGAGCTCCCAAACGTTACATTTCCTCTAGCAAACTGCGGATGTTCTTCCATGTAATCAACAAGCGCCTGTTGATTCAAATTTGATTTTTTAATGCTGTAGTTAATATTTTTGTACATATATAAATAAAATTTCATTATTATATTCTACATTACCTTTTATTTTCCATTTTTAAGTTCAATTCAATTTTTTCTTTGTGGTATAAACTAAACGACAATGCAAACATAAGTGAGTGATTTTGACATTTCTGTTCGCACAGATGACAGCAAAAATATATAGTGGGACGAAAATTTGTATTAAAATGGTTGCGTTATCGTTCGCATTGGTTTATGATCCAATTGTCGTGCTGAAGATTATTAGTGGGACGCAAACCAGCTGATTGTCGTTTAAAAAGCGTGCGAACGATAACGTTCGATATTGTGGGACTGGATGTTAATGGATACCAAAAACAAAGAGGTAATCATTATTTTTGTTTTCTTTGCATTACAAAAATTAAATAAACGGGAGAATTTTGCATAGGGCAAGGGCAAACGCGGTACAAAGGCTAAATGTGTGGTTTGTGGACTATATTTTTCTTTTGCATACGGTGGTTTATCTAATATTAAGCGATATATGAAGGCATCGAAATATATGCGGAACAATAAAAGCGTCCAACAAAAATGTGTTTATGAATTCTTGAGTCGGAGTGCAGATGGGCAAACAGAAGGCTCAACAATTGTAGTGCGACAGCAAAAGCCGTCTTTGCTTATCACACAGTGATGCACAGCCATAGCTATAAATCGGCCAATTGTACTAACAAACTTATTAAATATGTTTTTGTAAATTCAGTGGTGGCTTCAAGATTTAGTTGCGGTAAAACTAAAATATGCAAAATCATGCGCTCTATTCGAGGCAAGTATTCAGTTCAGTCACTATTTAAAGATTTAGAAAACTGTTATCTATTTTCAATTTTCATACACGCATCTAATAAAGTAATATTAAAACGTTTCCGATTATTTTAAGATATTTTAATAAAGAAAATGGAATACGCACTAAACTTTAAAGTTTTTACATTTCAGACTACGAAATGTAAATAAACATAGCAAGTTCAACTAAATCAGTTTTTAATGAGAAAAATCTAAGTTAAGCAAATCTAACATGTTTTGCGCAGACAACGGAAATGTAAATTTTGGGTCTAACAAAAGTGTGTTCGTTGAGCTTGAAAAAAGCAACCCAGATATAATCGGTCACGTCACGTTCTAAATAATGCAATTAAATATAATTTGAAAGTGCTAAAATTTGAGTTCGAAACATTGTGATTAAAGTTTACAATGAGTGAGTGAGAAAGATTTTTAAAAAAAATTACGAAGCGGTGAAAGCTTATTCTTTATATTATTTTTGCCAATAAAAGAAACTATTCTCTATATAGTATAACTGTTATCATATTAATTTGTTGCAAGTGCATTGTGTTTTTATAGCTCACGAACCAAACCAAATTTAATTAATTTTTTAGGGTTTGTTTGTATGGTCGTGAATATGGTTTGTCTAAAGTTTGTACGAAATCGATCGACGCGTTCGTGAAAGTTTGTTTCTGCTTGCGGGTAAATGACTGAACCAATTTACATTAAACTCGAAACACGTTTTGATATTTGTCCTCATGGTAAAATGGGGTAGTTATATTTTTAAAAAGTCGACCGGAGAGGAGTAAAAGGGAAGCGGGCATTTTTATTCATTTGATTCTGTTTTAACAAAGTCTCGGTTAATAGATTTTAGTGAAAATCGAAAAATAGATATGTCCATATCGATCTTAACGAAATTAGATTTTAACGATATTTGAAAGATAGATATATCCTGGTCAGCGTTGCCACACAAGAAATTTACTTCCTACCAATAATTTTCAAAAATCCTACCAAAATCGTTAACAGCCTACCAAAAATATTAAAATGCAATTCTTCAATAAAATCAAAATTTTTATTTTGGCTTATATAGTAATATAATAAAAAATTCCAGTTTTTATAAAAAACATAAAAATATACATAAAATAACAACATAAAAGCAATATTTCATTTAAAATGACGGATGTATGTATGTGTATACAATATGTATACAGATAAAAAAACAAAAGGAATTTAAAATACAAAAAATATCACATATAATTCATTGGTTTCAAAATAGTTTTAGAGCATACTATGCACAATTAACACCCATTCCTTTCCTGGAGCCAATCAAATTCGCTCAACCATTCGGTTCTAAATTTTCTTTTGACTGTTTCTTTACAATGTTCACTAAAAGTATTATATTATTTAAAAATGTTTTAAAACAAAAATTTTAAGAGTGGTTCTACCTGGTTGATGGAATGTCGTTTCTGAAATTATATTATTATATTATTTTCATTTAATTTTGGAGTTTTTGATAAAAATCTGAAAAAAATACATGCAATATTAGTAAATATTTATGTAATTAATTGATACATATTTAGAATTAATAAAGTTTAATTACTTTTCCATTTTGTCTATTAATTTTTTAATACATACACTTGAAAATAAACCTACACTTAAAAATATTGTTAATTTCAATTTCATAAAATAGTTGGCGTTTCTTAAACCAGAGATGATTATAGCTTTAATCATCTCTATGCAAAAAGCAGAGATGTTTTTTAGTACACCCAAAACAGTTTTTGAAAATAGTGGTAACACTATCAAAGTTATTGTTTATATTATTAAAAGTTACATTTTTTTATTTTATGTTCTGAATTATTAAGATGAAAAATTTACTATGCTAAAAAATTGCTACAGGAGGAAAACCTACCAAAAATTTAAAAAAATTCAACAAACCAACCAAACTACCAAACTGTTTTTTAAAAACGAAAAACTACCAAGTTTGGTCCGATTGGACCAAAGCGGCAACGCTGATCCTGGTCTATAAGATCCAAAAAATTTTATTGATTTTTCACGTGTTCGGACTGGCTAGAAAGGCTTAAAGAATAAACCCAGGCATTGATGGGTACAATAAGCTAGTTTAATGTATATAATATGCATATGCATAAATAATTTGTTATTTATTGACACTAATTAGTACTGCTGATAGGCTATTTGGTTTCAGATTTTTAAAATTCCAAATAACCTAAGTGACATAACATAAGCTGTGTTTAGAAAAACACACATTTATTAATTTTGGAAAACACTAAAATACTTGTAGCATTAGCAAGAGACAACTGTTAATATGTCAGCATTTCTACTAAGGAGAAAATGGCTTAGGCTTATTTACTGTTATAAAAAACGTCGTTGGAAAAAACAATTGTATGTGAGCTATTAGAAAATAAAAAGATCTCGATGTCGTGAATGAATCAAACGATCTATGCAACATTAATTCATTGTGTTTGGTTGTACGTATATGTAGTTGTACGTATACGTATGTAGTAGTTCTTTCTGAAAAAGGTTTTAAGAAACTAAAATAAATAAACGAAAACCAAAATTAATTTCATTTATAATATGCACAGTAAAGACGTGCACAGATATATCTGTTTATATTAGTTTTTGTGTGTCTACTCTTTTGCGTGCGTATAGATGAGTATTTTCGTGTTCCTGATATAATTTGATATCAGCGTTGTCAACTTGGTGCGTTTCTCACCATTTTGGGTGCTTTTTCGAATTTTTTGTGCGAAAATTTCACATGTTGGTGCGTGTTGAGTTTTTTTTTTAATTTTGGTGCTTTTTTTAAAATAACCAAAGCAAATTTAACACCACTTTTTTTTGTGCGAGAAAAAAATTTTTGTACAAAAAATACACCTGTTTTAATACCATTTCGTTTAAGACGTACCAAACCATAAGCACAAAATGAAACGGTATTGTTGTTGTATTAATTTATGTTATGTTAAAAAAGAAACATTTCACTGTATGGAATATGCTATCCCTTTAAGATTTAGAAGGAAGTTATACAATTCGACTTAATGTTGCTTTTTTATGTTTGTGCCTCCAGAACTCAGGCATTTCGGAACCGATATTGAAAATTGTTGGTTATATGATGTAAATTTACTTATATGGGCCTATGTTTTGAACCGTTATAGACAAACGCTTGTAAATTGGACAGAATGTCGGTTGCTATACCCGATATAGTAACAAGTATTAATACTAAAAATTATAAACTAAAGGTTGCGCCTATAGTTCACTTAATTTGATGTATATGGCCATACTTTTTAACAGTTGTAGACAGACGGTTGAAATTTACAACGAACCTGAATTGCTGAGTCCGTTATAACAACAAGTATAAAATTTGGATTTGGAAGATAAAGGGTGTCCCAATAGTTGATGTAATTTCAAGTTGTGAACTAACTTTTGAACCGGTATAGACAGAAGGCTGAAACTTTAAAGGGACCTGTATTGCTAAGCCCACTATATCATCGAGTTTATAATTTAAATTTCGAAATTAAGGGGTGTCCCATAATTGATATAGATTTACTTATATGGGCCTATCTGTTGAACCGTTATAGACAAACGCTTGCAAATTTGACATTATGCCGAGATTCGGGCAAGACTGCCTTCGAATTTTAAAATTTTACAAAAAATTAACGTTTTAAACGTAAAACATGTTTTATTTCATGCCATTAGCAGTACAATTTCAATTCGATATCAAAATATTGTCTAGTATTGAAAACGGGTGGCGAATGGTTCACCTCATGCAATGGAACAATATTGATTCAACATTAGAATTCTGGACTGAAGTTAAATGTTATAAAGACGCACTTAATATTAACCCTTTTCATGCACTAGCAAATACCGCGCATAAAATTTTGTCACGTCCATACTCAAATGCAGAAGTTGAGTGCGTTTTTAGTTTAATGAATTTATTTAATCAAAGATACGTAACCAAATGTCTTGTTTTGAAGCTTATGAAATGCCAGATAGTGTTAATTGGCGCATTAATAGTAAAGCTGTTTACAAGATATCAGAACTTGAAATCAAATTATTCATATTTTTTTTTTTTTTGCATTTATAAGCCTTTAATTTTTTTTTAATGATCGCTGTTTTTTATTTCAAAAGTTGTGTATGCAATATATGAAAAAATTTATTATCTAGTACAAATTAACACAAACAAATTTGTTTATTTTTGTTAAGTTTAATTTTTTATTTTTTTTTGTTTGTAAAAACCTTGAACTTTAAGACTGCTTTTTTGTTATAGTTTTAATACAAAAAAATTACACTTTTTTTTTGAAAAACTAAATCATTAAAGATTTTAAATAAAACACAAATTGAATAGAAATTATTTTGGCTTAAGTTCATTTATTTTTTACTTTCTAAAAATCTTTTTTTAGAAAGAAAATTTATTTTTACAAATGTATGCGGACGTTTTCCAAAGAAAACAAGAAAAATTAGACGCTAGCAGAATGAAATGCTGCATTTTCTATTCATTTATAACATTCACAGTTCAAATAAAAATTAAATTAAAAGCACGCAAGGCACACCGAGCATTCATGCTTACATCATAACAATCAAAATGATACTGGAACAGCATCTATAATGTTATGAGTAAACAAGTAAGAATGATTAAAAATAAATTTGCATTCGTGTTCAATCGATGATGGAAACAAAGCAAAAACAAATGTACAAGACGAAATACAGAGAGAACAGTAATGAAATACGTTGGTTTGTGTGTAAATTTCGTCTAACCCAATTAATGTTGATATGAGTATATGAGTTTTCTCGTATTCTTATTTACAAAGTTAGTTGGTTAAATAGTTGATGTTTATAAAAATACACAACTAAGGTAGATAGATGCGAAGAATGCTGATGAAGGTCGTAGCGGTCCAGAAAATGTAGCATTTCATTCTGCTAGCGTCTAATTTTTCTTGTTTTCTTTGGAAAACGTCCGCATACATTTGTAAAATAAATTTTCTTTCTAAAAAAGATTTTTAGAAAGTAAAAAATAAATGAACTTAAGCCAAATAATTTCTATTCATTTATAAATAAATAAAGCAAACAGTTAATGTTAAAATTTTTTGAGTGTAGTTTTTAACAGCAATAGAAGTATTCAAATGCGACGCTTTAAACATAAAATGACATTTAAATGTGTTTTTCATAATAATTTTTTCTAAAATATGTTTCAAATCTGTTTTGATTTTCTATGAATACGGCAGTAAATATTTTATCGACAAAGACGTTGACTATAAGGAGAACATAGTTAAATTTGCAGAAGATGAAGCTGCTGTCATGACAGGCAAAAAACATTCCGTTGCTCAAATTTCGAAAAGTAAAATATCAGATTTATTTATTATAAAATGCATATGTTACTCCCTGGTATTATGTTCGTCGTTTGCACAACTTAAACTTCTATCTGCTGTGGAGACGCTAGCTAGAGATGTATACAATTATTTGTGGAACAGTTCAAAACATTATAACCAATTTGATAAAATACAAAGTTTATTAGATTTTAAACTTAAAAAGATTTTACACCCATTCCAAAGGCGTTGGCATTCCGTATGTCGGTTGTAAGTCGCTTATTAAAATTATATTGTTTAAAAAATTATTTTTTATTTGCTGTTCATGTCAATCAAATCGAATCTACAACATATTTATCTTTCTAAAGTACATTCTTGGTATTATTAATACTTTTAGTAAAATGCACCAAAGCGAAGCGACAAGAGCCCTTCAATTTTTTTTTTTAACTATGAAAGCACATACCTAGGCACTCATGCAGCTGAAATAATTTTATGCACAAGTCTTGATCAGTGCGATTTAAACAAATCTTACATAAAAATTTTCCAAAGATTTTTTAAAGGAAATAAAAAACAGGACTTGAACTTTAAGTTTAGAGATTTAAAAGTATTAGATTTTAAAGATTAACTAAATGAAAAATAAATGACTTTAGTTAATTTCTGCAAAAACTATTCGAGAGAATATATATAGTAAAGGAAAAAGGCATTTGAAGATTACTTGTAGATTTTTTAAATAAAGTGCTGATTTTGCAGATTTTTTTGCGAAATATTGTTGGATTTCGCAGATATCACACATAAAAATTCTGGCAACACTAATATAAACTGATATTGATGGTTGTACCATAAGTACTTATTGTATGCTGCTAATCAGTGTCCATTCATACGTACATATGTATTGGTTTATTAAAATTACAAAAATAAAATGATTGTTTCTAAACATGATCAATATTTTTAATTGTTTTATTATGTTTTATTGAAGTTGAATATACAAAACTGAATTTTTTAACAACAAATTATGAATCTAATTTTTAATAACTTTTACCAGCGACTACAACAGTTCTAAGGATACAATAACTAAATAAATATATGTATGCATGTTTCTATATTTAAAAATACGAAAAGCCGGATAATTTAAAATCAATTAAAAAATATTTACATGTTAAGTTTGTTTTAAAATACCTTTTGGATCCAATTTTTTTTAATAAATACTCGTACGGGCGAAAGTAATAAAAATTCAATTTAAAAATGAAGTATGAATATTTGAATATTTTTAGCAAAAATAAAAATAATTAAAATTAAATACTCTACGCAATGCTTATATTTTTTAAGCCACCTAGTAGTCACTTTACATACAAAAGTTATACAAAAATTAATCCACAAATTAAAGGGTGCCCCCATAATTTACGTAAATTTACTTATATGGGCCTATCTTTTGAACCGTTATAGAAAAACGCTTGCAAATTGGACAGAATGTCGATTGCTGTAAACGTTATTGTAACATCTATTAATATTTAAAATTATAAATTTAAGAATGCGTCAATAGTTTATTTAATTTGATGTATATGGCCATACTTTTTTAACAGTAATAGGCAGCCGTTTGAAATTTACAACGAACCTGTATTGCTGAGTCCGCTATAAGAACAAGTATAAAATTTGGATTTGGAAGTTAAAGGGCATCCAATAGTTGATCGAATTTGGTGTATATGGCCGAACTATGAACTGTTATAAACAGAACGCTAAAACTTGAAAGGGACCTGTATTGCTAAGTCCGCTATAACACTAGGCTAATAATTTGAAAGTAGAAATTAAAGGGTGTTCCCATAATTATTGTAATTTGGCCATATTTTTTGAATCGTTATATACGTTAATAAATTACAACAAAAGATTTAAAAAATTTTTAATAAATAATTTTGAAAAACAAACATGAAAACTAAATAAATAATAGTTAGGATGCGGTTAGCTGTATAAAGTTAGTTTTCAGCTAACATCTAAACTACTAACGTTTAGTTGATTTCAATCTAAGTAACCTATAGTGTATTAAAAGAAATTCTCTTAAGAGGCTATTTGACGATCAAACTTTGCCTGTGAGCACGACATGATGACAAGCCATCAAACTCGTGTAATAGGGTAAATTTCGTGTTTTTCAGCCGCGCAAGATGAAAATCAAAAATTTTTTATATTTTGTGTTTGCCATCAGGCCATCATACTCCTTTAATAGCGTGTTTGTCAAACATAGTGTAAATTTCACTTGTGTTTTTGTCGGCGAACAGTAAAGATGGCTTCGCTAGAGCGCATGAGTTAAATATAGATAATATGTATTGACAAATTATCAGAAGTAATAGGTAAAATATATTACACTGAAATTCTTATTAAATGCTAGGTTGAAAATAAAAAAAAATATTAACAATTTAAAACTTGCTTTATTTTAAATAAATGATATTGCACTCATATTTTTATAATGCAATACAATAAGTTAGTGAATTTTTTATGATAATGCAAGTTTAAATATATAGGTAAACATAATTTAATTTGTAAGTTTAGCTTTAAGTTTTATCTTCTTCTGTTAATATCATAATTAAATATTAAATAAAACAAATAAACAATAAAATAGTATATTTCTTTTTGAAATAACTCAAAAAAAAACATTATAAGAGTTTACCGGAATTATGCAAATAAAAAATGATTTTTATAATAATAGAAATTTAAAACAAAAGTATTGAAAATTTTTTTAGAAAAATTAAAAAAAAAGTACAACCAAAAGCAACAAATAAAGTTATAAAATAAAATAAAAATATTGCAACTAATTCTTCCGCTATCACAAATACGAACTTCACTGCTAAGTCTTCTTGCTTACTGATTTTTGACAAACTTGGCCTGATCGTGTAATAGAAAAATACTCTCTCTCATCAGGCCGTACTCACAGGCGAAGTTTGATCGTCTAATAGCCGCTTTATAGCCAACATAAAAGTAGCTATATTACAGCTAGCTACAAAAAGTTAACTCAAAGCTAACTTTTAAAAAGTTTACTTTAAGTTAGTTGCAAAGTAATACAGAGTCGGATAATTGACTAAAGCATAGAACATCGGTATGTTAAAATAGTTAGTTAATTACATTGAAAAGTAAATCAGTGTCAGTCAGCACTAGTTGCGAAATAGTTAGCGTAAAGTTAATTTAAACTTAACTGAATTTCAGACAGGAATGTTACAACAATAACAACAAAAAATAAAAAAAAAATAAAAAATACGTCAGTCCACGCACATTCATACTTAGATAAGAAGGGCTTAGAAGGTTTAATTTAAATATATTTATTATAAAAAAGTATGTGGAAGTTGATCTATAATAAGTGCTTAGAGCAAAGCTTATCTTATAATCTCCTCAACGAGCATTTTTCTCATGTTTTGTTCTATGAGAGTTTTCCGGAAAGTATTTTCGTTTGGATAAACCTCTAATCTGATAACTTCGGCTACTACACATTTTGGTTGCATCACTTACTTTTCTAATCTTTTTTTTTAATTTCATCTTGTGTTTAAACTGTGTTTTTGTTTCGCAACAGCTTTAAGATTTTTACACATTTTAAAATACTTGTTTCGATAAAAATCATCATTTTTACAGCTTTCATAACAATTTTCGCATAATGATAGTGATTGCGATCTCATACGTTTAAGGCCTCATTAGGCTTTGCTTTCTATTGCTGTTCTGTTCTGTTTCGATCTGCTTTTTAAATTAGTGTGATTAGTTTTTCTGTAACAACAATGCAGCTGTTTATAATAAACAAAGAAAACACAATTCACAACACAACAAAGAAAAACTAGAATTACAATAACAAAAATAGGTTTGTTTATATTTTGCACACAGTCAACAACACAACTTTCAACTTTCAAGTAATCTAACGTTGAATTCTATTTTCTACTGAATCGAACGGAACAGAACAGAACGTCAAAGTAATACCAAACGTACCGCAATTAACTTCGACTCTTTCCTCACTAAATTTGTTCATTATGAATTTATCAAGTTCAATGAAGCGTTTTATTTAGCGTTGCACTACAATTCAATTTTTTTTCTATTTTAGATTGTATTCAAATACTATGTGTAATTCACAATAACTGAGACACTAAACTAACATTTTTCTTACAATAGTAATAACTTTTATATAAAATAAATATTAACGTTTAATATTTTATATTCGGTGTGAATCGACATAATTCCTTTTGTACAACAATAGAACACATATTGTTAAGATACAAATACACAACCGGTAACATTGGTTTACTTGGGTTATTTGGTAATGTAAATATATGTACACACGTATGCACGCATATGCGAATGAATTTCTGTGAGATGAGAATAATAGGTTTGCTGAAAATAATAATCTCTCTTTTTGATTTAGCTCTTAACAGGTTGACTGCCAACTACGAGGTTACTCGTAGACTGCCTTCCCTTCTGGGGTGCCAACTACGAGATATCTCGTACTCAGTAAATCGGTAATTTTTGTGCAGCTTCGAATAAAATCGTATTATATCAGTGCTAGTATCGATAAATGGCTTTCTGGAAAAGAACAAAAACTGAATATTGGCTTCCTTGAACTAAACATTTATTAAAACAAACAAAAATAGATAGACTTGAAAAATTCATTCAATATGGAAAAATTAACTCAAATACAAGAAATAAAGTAATATTTTATTGTTTGTAGAAATTCTTAAAACAATTTTCCACACAAAGCGTTGGCTTCTCTTCGCAGTTTGAACAGAAGTAACGCGATTCTCGGCGTTTTTTTCCTGGGTACATATACGATATGGCTTTGCGGAAGCAGTTCTTTTTTGGTTGGTGGTAAACACTCTAAATAATGGAGCTTTTGCAATCTATTTTTTTTTTCAAAACAGCTTCAATCGCTTCTTCCATCAACGTGACGACGAATTCTTCTCTGAACTTTATCACTTAACTTTTAGTTTAAGTTATTTTAAAAAAAATTCTGTGAGCATTTTGTATATATCTCTATACCCTTTTAAAGGCCATCTAATAGTCTTTCTTAGAGATGTGTAGTACAAAATCATTTGATCTGATCGGTCAATGCCAGACATTCCATTATTTTAATCTGGAATTATATTCGGTTTCATAGAAATTTTTCCATTGCGATTGCGTACCTCTATCATTTCAACAGTATGCATGTTTTAAATTGGACAACTCGTTTGTCTTTCCATTTGCATACAGTAACAGGACCATTTTGCTGCCAAAAGCACTTTCCCCTTTTTAGTTTACGATTTACCACTTCTTTGGGGTTTCCTTTTCTGTTATTTCGTAGGGTTCCACACACATAAGTTTTTCGTGAATGTAACGGTTTTGTAAGACTAACTGAATTATAAAAATTATCCATGTAAAGCGTGTAGCCTTTATCGAGATAGTCCTCAAGTAAATGTAAAACAACGTTAATAGTGTGACCTAGATTATTGGTAGTTTTGTCAGATTTTACACTGTAATTTTTAATTTTCATTAGAAGTCCGTCGGACTCACATAGTTCATATAGTTTGATACTATATTTGTGTTTTTTATTTTTTATGTATTGGCGGAAAAGCAATCTTCCCAGCCATAGCATCATGGATTCGTCAATACAAATATTTTTACTTGGTACATAGTTTTCACACATAACATTGTTGAAATGATTTTGGATTGCTCTCACCTTGTATAATCGGTCGGCAGAAGGTAATGAGTTATCAACCAAATGAAAATAACGAAGTAGAAACTGGAACCGATTTCGCCTCATATGTGAGCGCCAAAACTTTACATTATACAGCTTGCTTGTGCTCCAGTAATGTTCTATTGATAGAAAAGTACAAGGTCCCATTTGCAATAAAAACTTTCATCTCTGTAGCACTAACGTCTTGCCAGTTTGATAATCTTTTACATTTTTTTATAGCATTTCCATTCCCATTTTACCATTTTGCAATTTTTTGCGCAATATAAATTAGTTTGTTCGACCAGTAATGCAAGAAACTCATCGAAAGAAATAAATCCACCACCGTTTGTACTGTAAAATTTGCTATATTAAATTTCACACCAACATTTTCTTGAAAAATTCAGGATTGTGTTGAACTTCTATCTACAAATCATCATTCTTATTTGACGTTGTTGCTTGGAAATCATCGTCATTGCCAACAGCTTCGGCGACGTCTTCAGGTTCGGAGACGTCTTCAGGTTCGGAGATGAATTCATCTTCACTATCACTTAGATGTTGATGTCGTTACTATCATCACTAAAAATCCCGTCATATTCTGAATCACTTAGATTTGCGTTGTACCTAATTTCATTTTGATTCAGGGGCCTTTTCTTATCCATATTGGGTTTCTGATAATTATAACTATAATTAGAGAATGTCTATAAAACTAAAAAGGAAGAAAATAATAATTAAATTATGATAATTATAATAAATAATAACAAAACAAAATATTAAAGGAAGGCGTACGAATTAACTCGTGGTTGGCATCTGCGTAGCGATTTCTGTTACAGAAGTCAACTACGAGATAATTCGTAAGTCCTTTTTCTCCTAAAAAAACATAATTTTTGCTTTTTGACGATACCTATGATCAAGAAATAGAGTTTTTAGTAATTTAATGTCAAAAAATCAATTTGTCATTTTTGACCAGTTTTCTGAAAATTGCTGTGGCAATAGCCGTACCAGTGATCGGTTATGAGTAGTGCAGAAACAAGTGGAGTTGAATCATGACTCTTATTTTTTTGTACTTATACGCATTCATAAATTTTTCTGACTCACTAAACACCAAACATCTTAAAGGTTTGAACTACTCTGAGTATTCATACCTAACAACATGTATGATGTTGATGATTTCGACTCTCACTAACTCATTATATGCAGTCAATACAAAATAAGTATGATTCGTTAACGGAAAATAAATTACTCTGTTGAAGGTTTCACAGTGGCGTGTGGGATGTTTTTGTTATTATTTCAATAGAAGGTTTCACAGTGGTGTGTGGGATGCTTTTTTTTATTATTTTAGTAACTTTAAGGGTTTTTAGAATAATGTTTAGGGGAATGTTTATTACTTTCACAATGCTTCGAAATAGAACCTTTTTAACTCTTGCATATATAATTCAACCAAAAAGATTTTTCCGTTTAAAAAACTGCTTAAAAAGCAAAATCTGCTTTGAAGAAAATTTCTTCTATTTCGAAAACATTTCTATAGGAAAATTAATTTTCGAGAAAATTTAATTGAAAATTTTTACGTGGCAACGTTCGTAGTGAAAGTTTTCCTAGGAAAATTTTTTAGTTGATACTTTTTTATAAGTTTTAGGCAGAGTTTAAAAATACAGTAACGAGCCCTATTACTAGTGGTTTTTAAAAAAGAAAGGTTTGTATTGCTGATTATACATTTTATTAGTTTTCATTTATTACATATTCATTGATTATTACACACTTCTATATTGATAAAAAATATATGATATTTTTATTTTTGTCCCTATATTTTAATGTAACAATCGCCGTCCTTTTGTAAAGTACTAAAGAATAGAACCGTACATTTTTCTTGAGTGGCTTGAATGAGTTAAATGAGTTGTAAGTATTCAGAGTATTTTTCTAAAATTATAAATCTAAACGACATACTTCACGAATCATACATATATGAGTTTGATGTCGACGTAGTACTCATAATCATACAACTTGTCTTTATGAATCACTCTTATAGTGAGTGCGAACAAATCTGAGTAGTAAAATTTAAATGATGTATACTCACTTGAATTTCAAATTTTGTAAGTGATTATGAATAGCGAAAAAACGACTTATTGCCGATCACTGAGCCGTACGTCTATCGACACTGGACTAATTGTACAATGTACGTCAGTGGAACACCTTTATATATTTATAGTCCTTGGTTGTATGTAAAATATATCGTAGTTTTGCAACAACACTTTTGCAGGTGGTTGTTTTTACTACATATTCACCTTTTTCTACTTGTTCGCCACAATTGTACTAGTAACAGCAACTTTTTCACTTAATTAGCTATGACAACAACGCAGAGCAAAACTTTAAATTTTCAATGAACAGAAAAACTTAATGAAAGGAAAGAATTTTTTATGTTTATATGAATATACATATCTGAGGAATTTGAGATAGCCTAATATAGCACTATTACTTATTTCTTTTAAATCAGACGTTTCTTACAAAGTTAAAAAGACGATCTGGGTAATAAAAAACCAAAATTTTCATTTTCGCGAAAGCAGCTAGCAAATCTGCGATAATTAAAACAATTCTAAAAGTTTTTTTCTATTTGTGTTAAAGATATACATTATTAAAATTAAATTTTAAAGTTGCAAAGAAGCGAAAAGGCGCAGACATTGAAGAATACTGCGATGACAAACTTTTAAAGCATAAATTTGCTTATTTAATACGTACGTACGAATTTAAATCCTACTCTATTGCTTAAAACAAATGTGCAATAAAAAAAACTAAGGCCCGAAATTATATGCTATGTTCGGTATCTAAATAAAACCGAAATATATAAAAGGACATCGCTTAACAATTATTCGCTACACATGCATATGTAGATTAGTTGATGTACACTCATATGAACATTCAGATTTAAACGGTCGGATCGCCACAAACAGGAACATGAATATTTTTTTAAATCCAAAAAGACTTTTGCCAAAACGATAACCAATGAAAAAAAAGCTAAACAAGGACAACTTTGTTGCAATGTGCTTTGGATGTTTTCTAATACGTAAATATTTATTTCAAACCATTTGTTTTTGTTTGAAAAATATTTTTTTCGTGCTTGTTTTATGTGACACTTGGCACCAATATACATTAAAGTGAGGCAACTAGCAGCAGTTTAAGTTTAACAAAATATAAGTTATAAAAAATTAGTTTTAGCAAGAAATGGAAAAAAGTGTAGGAAAATAAATACATATATATATATATATATATATATATATATATATATATATATATATATATATATATATATATATGTATATAAACATATAGAATGTGCTCCGAAAAAAGACTTGTAAAAGAAACCAAATATTTCCTTATGAGTATACCTTAAAGTGTTTCACGCTATGACCAAGAAATGACACCTAAATTTTTCTACTTTAGGAGTACTATGATGAATCATATAGAACACCTGAAAACTAAAAAAAATAAGTTATGAGTTTTATGCAGAATGTTACTTTTTTCATCAAAACAGTGGTACTTTTGATTTCCAGTCAAAAACATATCTGTACTTAAGTGAAGAAAAAAAATCTGGTATAGGAAAATCTTCCTCAAAGTTTTAACGATAAAATACCATATCTAAAAAAAGCACCAATGCTACGTCAAAACAGAATTACTGAAAAAAATTATCATAACCTTCTTGATTATTTTAACAAGAATGACAATTCTAGGAAGAAATTTATTCTTAAAAAAAAATAATAAGATCTGTTAAAACGAAAAAGTGTATGATCACATACACAAAATTACATTAACTATTGGAACACGCTTCAACTTCCAAATCCAAATGTTATAGAACTTGTTGTTATAGCGGACTTAGCAATACAGGTTCGTTGTAAATTTCAAGCGTCTGTCTACATCTGTTCAAAGGTATGGCAATATACATAAAATTAAATGAACTATTGGCGCACCCTTTAATTTATAATTCTTAATATTAATACTTGTTACTATAACGGCCATAGCGATCGACATTCTGTCCACTTTGCAAGCGTTTGTCTATAACGGTTTAAAAAATAGGCTCATACAAGTAAACCTTCATCAATTATGGGACACCCTTTAATTTCTAAATTCAAATAATAAACTCATTGATATAGCGGATTTAGCAATAAAGGTCTCTTTTAAGTTTTAGCGTTCTGTCTATAACAGTTCAAAAGTTTGGTCACATACACAAAATTACATTAACTATTGAAACACCCTTTAATTTCCAAATCCAAATTTTATATTTGTTGTTATAGCGGACCTAGCAATACAGGTTCGTTGTAAATTTCAAGCGTCTGTCTACAAGTGTTCAAAAGTTTGGCCATATACATCAAATTTAATGCACTATTGGCGCACCCTTTAATTTTAAATTTGTAATATTAATACTTGTTACTATAACGGCCATAGCAATCGACATTCTGTCGGATTTGCAAGCGTTTGTCTATAACGGTTCAAAAGATAGGCTCATATAAGTAAATCTTCATCAGTTATGGTACACCCCTTAATTTTTAGATTTATTTTTGTATAATTTTTTGTTTTTGGGAGCCATAGTAATACGCAGTCATTTTAAATATTACAGAATCGCCCTTACCAGTTCATAATACACGTAAGAAATAAGTATGTTATATGGGGACACCCTTTAATTTTTAAGATTATGAACTGTTTTTAAAACGGGACCAATCTGCATAATCTATCATATTACCAAAAATTTTTAAAATCGGATCAGAAATGACTGAGTTCTCGAGCCACAAATATAAAAAAAGCCGAATTGAATAACCTCCTCCTTTTTTGAAGTCGGTTAATAATCTTTTCTGAAATATATTCAGTGCTCCGTAATATGAAATAGTATAATAGTCCCTCTTTTCCAAAGGTTTTCTAATCGGCAGTAATTATGAAATAAAAAAGTTACGTTTATATTTGTTACTTATGGCTTTGTGAGATATAACAAAACCACCTTGAAAGCTCTTCCATGCCACAAAAATATGAAACATTATGAAATGCATAAATTTGTACAAAGCTTAGATCCAACATGGCAACCACGTTAAACAAACTTTTGCTGGTGGTTCTAAATCTTATGCTAGCCAGTATCAGATATCCACACACCATGTGTGCTATCATCTCAACCTCTTCTAAGCACGGTCTATAAGTACTATCTTCGATCCTCATCTTCGATAGATGATACATAAAATTCCTGTGACCTGTCCCTAACGCTTAAAATTCTTCTATTATACAAAAGCAACTTCCTGACAAAGCACTTTTTGATCACCATTCGAGCCACATCAACTTCACCTCATTAACCAAGACACATCTGTTAAGTTTTAGGACACATTCCAGTACCAGACTAGAGTATACCTTCACTTGTTTCATTCATTTTATAACCGACGGGTTGTCAAGTGAAAAGACAATCTTTATCCCATGTATGCAACTCTCCAGCAAGGCATGATCCAAGCAATTCTAGCTAGTAAACGTAAAATGCTTAACGTAGACTTCCATCTACTCCTTTATGTGTGCCTTCCTCAATAAGTGATCGATACACCTTAAATGACCTGGTGCAAAATACTCTTATACACGACTTACTGCCCTATACTATGCTAAATGGCATCACTCTTCAAAAGCTTCAGTGGAAGCCAAAACCTAACGTTGGCTTAATTACCTGCAAGACATTGCTTGAATCCAATGAAACTTACGGTGAACCACACACTGAGAGTCCTTTGGCCAACAAACCACAGAGGCATAGATTATTAGATTCTATTTTCTTCCCTATCTTCATTTCAACGTGTTCGTTCCAAGTAAGTTCTTTATCCAAGGTAGCACTTAGAAGACTAACTCTCCTTAAAACATCGATTTCCAAACCGAAAGCCATTGAATTTGCTAGCATTTTTGGTGACCCTTAACCCTTACTAACCTACCCCGGGTTCTGTAACGACTGTGATTTATTGATGTAGACATAGACATAGCGTTAATCCATTTCTAACTACGGATTCAACCTCATCCTCAATAAGAGCATTTGTTTACTTTAAGAAAGAGATTTTGCCATAGCATGTTCAGTATCTGCAAAGAACGGCAATGGAGCTCCGCTATATTTAATTCTTCTTTTCACGGCTTTAGATCAGTCCGTTAGCGTGCTGTTCTTCAGAGGTTAGTCAACACCACATGTTTTAACTCTGGTAGAAAAGATGTAAGGCTTACTGATCTGAATGACTTAGTTTCCGTATAGTCCCTCTTAGCCGGTTTGGAAAATTTAACTAATCGGATCAAGCAAAGTGTGTATCCTACATTCACTATAATAAGGCAAGGAAAATTCTATCAGTTCCAGCCGCTTTAATTACAGCAAAAAAAAGCAGTGCACTTCTGACACCATTTAAAATGGATGTCGTTTCCAACTCAGCCCGTCTACCCCAGAGTCATTCGAAACAAAAAGAAAAAAATCTCCATAAGCGATTGCATTGTTTTCTTTACTGTCTTAATCATTGCATTGCATCGCAATCCTACAGACAGGATAAATACGTACGTTAGATGTGTCCCTCATATATATACTCCAGAAAGAATCTTGATGAATCTTCCCCAGGGCTATGGGGGATCAAAATTCCACGGATAGCTGGAAGCGATTGTATGCTCAACCGTGTGGGAACCCCACAGTCTCTGCAATGTCAAGCATCGCTTTTACTGTCAGTAAGCTCTTTTTCATCATCCTCTTCAAATCCGTCCGCAGCATCCACATCAGACGCGACAACGCCTTCCCCAATTTCTATTTCATCATCCGCAGCGGCGAGGCTGTATCAATAAATCATCCAGAGAATATAATAATGTCAACACCGGCCGTGGTATGCGCTCCTGGGGTAGATCTGGCTACATCTCTATCTGCTCTGGCAGAAGCACCGGGCACTCTACAAGCCGAAGTGGAAGAACCCATAAAGATACAGAAAAGTCGACAACAATTACAATTATTGCGAGTCTGTGGGGATCAGCGATTCCAAATTATGATCGCACCAAGTGGCAAAATCCGTGTCATTCGAGCGCCGTAAGTGGAGCCTTGTGTCCAAAACCGAAAGGAAGCAGTGTAACGACAAACGTCGTCTCTTCGTTTTTGTCAACACATGAATTTATACACTAGTGTTGTCTTTTAGTTTTTAAAAATTGGTTTTCAGTAAGGTGCGTTTAATATATACTGTTTTTTGGTTTGCTAACAAAGATAAATGTTTAATGTCCTAATTGCATTAAACAATAAAAACTTTTGTTATCCCTTTTAAATGTTTGTATTTTTTTTTTTTTTTATTTTTTTGATTTACTAAAAAATCTAAAGATCCGAATCAAAGAAAGACGTAAAAAATTATTAGTTGCTTTAATTCTTTTCCTAAAATCAGGAAATTTTCTATCCAGTAGTGAATTTTAAAAATATGCCTCAAAATGCGAAACAAACGGGTACGTACATGCTTTGTCTTCAAAATTATTTTATGATGAAAATACTCAAGATGCCTACAACTATCATGCAGAATTAGACGCAGATTCCGAAGTCAGTGCACAAATTTCAATATATATATATATGTATATTTTCCACGAATATGATCTCCCTGTTTGATAGTATTCTTAAGTTTTTAATTTAATTTTTATTAAATTATTATTTGAACTATGAAGAAGTTTTCTTGTTTTCTTTGGAAAACGTCCGCATTCATTTGTAAAATAAGTTTTCTATCTAAAAATAATTTTTAGAAATTAAAAATATAATGAAGTTAAGCCAAAATAATTTCTATTCATTTATAATATTCACAGTTCAAATAATAATTTAATAAAAATTAAATTATAAGCACGCAAGGCACAGCGAGCATTCATGCCTACATCATAACAATCAAAATGATACTAGAACAGCATCTATAATGTTATGAGTAAACAAGTAAGAATGATTAAAAACAAATTTGCATTCGTGTTCAATCGATGATTGAAACAAAGCAAAAACAAATGTACAAGAGGAAATACAGAAAGAACAGTAAAGAAATACGTTGGTTTGTGTGTAAATTTCGTCTAACAAAATTAATATTAATATGAATATGAATATATCTCGAATTCTTATTTACAAAGTTAGTTGGTTAAATAGATGATGTTTATAAATTACACAACTAAGGTAGATAGATGCGAAGAATGCTGATGAAGGTCGTAGTGGTCCAGAAAGTGCAGCATTTCATTCTAATTTTTCTTGTTTTCTTTGGAAAACGTCCGCATATATTTGTAAAATAAATTTTCTTTCTAAAAAAGATTTTTAGAAATTAAAAATATAATGAACTTAAGCCAAAATAATTTCTTAAGTTTTTCTTAAAATAATATTTTCTATTGGATTGTTCATTTTTTATTAATAAACCAAAAATTTAGCCAGAATATATATATTTTTTGTATTTTTCTTAATATTGTTCGAATAAAAACTTTTATTCCTTATTCGTTCAAATATTCGAAAAAAATTTTTATTTATTCTCCTGTTTGAACCAAGAAGAAATTTTTTTAAATTTCTTTAGAACGAATAGAAAACCCGAACAATTGACAACACTATTATACACATAGGCCCATATTCATAGTTATAGAATAAAGTCGACTCTTGCTAAAGTATATACTAAAATTAAAAGCTCTTATTATCTTTTTTGCTTTCATAGTCAAGAATAAAGTATACTTTAAGTTTAGACGCCTTCCACTGGGTGTCAACTGTAATTTGATAAATGTTTTCATAAAATTTATAAACAAGAGTATTGTGTTCTTAAACCAAATAAAATAATTTTGAAAAATGAGTTAAAAACAGCTTTGGCTACTTTTTAATTTAGAAGAGTTGACTTCAACGCCAAGAGTATATTTTAAATTGTCTATGAATGAGTAGAGTCGACTCTAAAGTAAAACCTACTTTAGTTCCCTTAAAGTATACTTTATTTTAACTATGAATATGGGCCATATTTTTTTTATTTATTTATCATTATATTCCTTTGAATAGAATATTGAATATCCTGTATTGTTAACTTCAGAGTGAAGCCTTTGTAAGATGAATTATGTATTTTCTTTTCCTTTCTTTGCTTTTCCACATGAATTTATATTTTTTTTTATTTTAAAGTAAATCTTTATAATATGATTATTAATTTAAAATGAATTGGTTTAAGTGTCTGCCTATTGTTATTTTAAATTAACGGTCGGGTGGCACATCATGCCTTTATATTAAAACTGCCAAAGAAACAGCCAGCTGTAACAAGCTACAACATCACAGCTGTCAATCGGCTGTGTTTGCCGATTAAACACAACCTTTTTATTAGTGTGAAGGAATGTTTGTGCCCAAGCACAAGTATAAAAGGGCGATCATTTACTTGAAAACCGGCTACATCACCCGTTGATCACAGCCTGGTATATATAAATTCCTGATCCTTATACATGTAACCTACATAAAATTTATAAGCAAAATCAGTCCATAAAAAGGCGCCTTTACTTTTCTTACGTTTTTTAGATTTAATTGTCCTTTTTTGTGGGTTATTGCTATTTTAAGCATTTTTATTAAAAACCGAAATATAAGATAAAAACTCTTAATAAGAAGGTAATTGGAATATTACCACCTTAATTTCACCAAACATAACATTTTCACTAACATTCCGCTGAAATCATTAAACTTCGCTGAAAAGTTTTATACAAACCAAAAATTCAGCAAAAATCTATATTTAACGAAAAATTGGAATTTCACTAAGCAATTAAAATTGCACTAAAATATTTATTTTAAAAAAATTTCACCAAAAAAGTTAATATTTAAAAAAATTTACTTGCAACAAAAAGTTCAAAATATCATCAAATAGCGCCCGTTTCCCCATTTTCTTCCCTCCTGGTCCACTATTTAAAAATATAAATACGCCATTTTACTTTGAGGACAAATTTCATTAAAATCAGTTCAGTCTTTCAACCATCTTACAAACATATTCATACTAAAAGTTTTTTTAGTATATAAAATCGAAAAATATCCTTACCATGCAAAATGCAGGAAAGGTAAATAGTAATGGTTGATATCGCTGATCTCATGTAGAGCCCCTAACTCGCATAATTAAAATCTTACAGGAAAAGGTAAACACATTAGAGAAACTATATTTATCACAATGTAATATTTAAAATGCAAATGCTTGTAAAACCGTTATTGTTGATACCATTGTATTCAACTTTTGTAACAAGGAGTATCTGTATGAAATGCATTGGAATCACAAAAACACTCTATTTCTACATGAGACCAGCGGTATAACAAAAAGTGAACAGCAGTAACTTGTTATGTAATTTTCTATTAAGCTTAGTCGCGTTCAACATAAACACAAATAAACATTCTCTTTGCAAACTTCGTCAGCTCGATCCAGTGAAGCTTAAAATAACATTTTAATGTTCTTGTCGTTAACATAGAAGAATAAGAAATACAAACCATTAAAATTTATTTCCATATTTTTAATGGTTTATATTAAAACCAATTCAGATTATTTTATTATAATATAATAATGAAAAGCAAAAATAAAATATGAAAGAAAAAATAAAGAATATAAAAATAGAGAACATAAATTTTTAAAGTAGAGACGAATTTCAAACATATCACTCATTTTTTGTACTTCATCATATACAGAACTTTTTGGCATATTAGAATGCAAAAACATTATTTTGTTCACTGTAACGGAATTAGTTCCAATGGCTGACCTTTTTCTGAAATGAGATTCCTCGCTACGGAAAAAGTTCGCGCTGAAGCAGCACTACCAGCCAGACTGGAAAGTTGTATCTTACAGCTTAACTTAAATAGATAAGGAAATTCTGCTTTATGAGAGTATCACCACTTTAAAAGATCAAAATCGTCCTGAAACGTAACATTCGTATTTTCATACAGGCGAACTTGTTAATATATTTCATCGTCGGGATTATGTTCTGGTGTTTCTTGCGAAAAATCTGTTAGGAGTTTCGAGTTGAAAGATGATATAAATTCTGATTTTCTCCATTTATATTTTCGATGTAGCTCTTTAATAATTTTTTACATTCAACTTTTATATGATTTTTATCACTTTCTGAAAATTGCTTAAGTTTATTGGTGGGTGGGAACAAGTAAAGTGCAATTTTATGATTAATATTGATGTTTTTCGTTACCAATGTATTTAAGTAGTGCGTTGATTTTTGTTTAAAAGAATTAATGAGATCAACGTCGTCTTGAATAATATTACAAACCTTTTTTACCCGATGGATATATACGTATAACGTCGGATAATTTTCAGCCTCTATCTTTTTAGATGCTTCTTCAAAACAACCCAAAACTTTTAAAATTTCGTTTATGGAATGCAAATTAATATTATTAATTTTATCCATTTCATTTTTCTCTTGGAGAATGGAGCAGATATCAACCCAGTTTGTTTCTGTTGCACGCAACCAATAGAAAAAAGTATTCCAGCGTGTCGGGCAAAAACTTTTGAACGTCGACTGTAATTTTGCATTAAAACGGGATGTTTTAAAAAACTTTGCAAGTTTAATGCATTTAGTACAACGCTCTGCTATATCTGGAGTATCCTTTATTGACTTTTCAACTGTATTATTTAGCAAATGATTTATACAGAATATGTGGATATGCGAGCGGAATGCCGCAATCATGTTGGAGCCTCTATCAGTCACAATTATTGCTTTATCATTTAATTTACAACGAAGGTCATCCAATGTCTTAATAATTTTCAATTTTATGCTTTCACCTATAAAATAAAGAACACATTTTCATTATGGTCAAATATTTTAATAGTTAATATCAAATAAAATTAAGGCCAAGGAATCAAATGACGTTAACCATTTTGCTAGGCTTTTTATACCCTTCACCACAAAAAAGTGGGAAAAAGTTATAACTAAGTTTGTCATTCCGTATGTATTTTCTATAATATCGATTTCTAGACAATCTTGTTGGATGTGGTAATAAAGATTCTAATTTCACATTTTCACCATATTGCGCACCAACAGACAACAAGAAGTAGGCAAATTATTTTAACCCTATATCGTCGATTGTTTTAAATGATTGACATTTTTCGACTAACCATTCTGTTACGACACACTTACATTTCTTTTTCGTTTTTTCGTTTACTTCTAATGGCGGAGAACAATTTTTCTTAGAAGCAAAAAGGATTTAACATTTATATTTTAGTAGATTTGTAGTGCTTTTCTTCTTTAATTTTAAAATATTTTTGCATGTTTTGCATGTTACCAAGGATTCTACTTCTTTCCTCTCTCATTTAAAATTCCTTCAAATACTTCCCACACTTTACTTTTTCCGATTTTAAGAAATGTAGTATATACGCCACTTAAAATTCTTCATTAAAAATTTATATATAAATTTATATTATATATATGTATGTATATATATGTATGTATACATATAGCTTTATAAAAATTACCACTTATTTTTATATTCATTTATTTTAAACTGTGTTAATTAATAGAAACAGAAAACACTATATATATATATATTTTTTTTTTTTATACTATTTTTTATTTTATTAATTTTAACATACTTATAAATAATTAAAAAATATCTTAATAAACTAAATTATTAACTTACCTCATTTATTTCCATTTTGTTTTTTCTTTTTGGCAGTTTGGCAGATCAAAAGAGAATCAATGATTCCAAACCAAATGAATTTAATTAACACATTTGCCAAACTTCAGCTGGTACTTCAAGTATCAAGTGAAGTTTGACTGTCGCATGATACTCGACATGTTCGTTAAATACATATTGCAAGTAAGAGAAAAAAGGAACATGTACTCACCTAACACACTCTCAGTCGAGTACAACCAATAGTTACTCAAGTTTGATGTTCTCAAAAACATGTTCATCGTTTTTAAAGTAAGCCCAAGCAAGTGTTCATGTTTTGCAAATCATATGTACTTTTTAATAGCAAATACATTTGTGCAGGGGTCTATTTGATATGCGCACATAAACATATTTCTTTACCGTATTTTAGAAAAGATAATTGCAACTTCACAACCAAAACAATTATTATGATTTACTTATTTTCATACTTCACAAATGCAAATTTGAAAACACGTATTTATGTGAGTAAATTATCGTCTAAGAAAACCAGTACCCATCATCTATGCAAATCTAGTTTAGTGAAGTAACTCCAATCAAAAAATCAAATATTGTGGTGATGGAGAATTAAAAAAAAAATTTGGTACTGCAATACATAATTTTACATAAAAATGCCATATGTTCTTAATAGGTTAAGCATTTTTTAAAAATTTTGGCATTTCCTTAAAGACCTCTTCAATAGCTCTTAAATGATACTCATACTGATATTTTAAAAAATTTAAAAGTTTCAGATCCCCGTAACTCGGAAAATATGGGCGAGTGCCAATTTTTTTTAGTTGATGTTTTTTTTCTTATTTTATAATTTCATATAGCTGTACCAAATAACAAAAACAAGTAAGAGATAGGCGTGGTGTTTTGCCAGCTGCCTCGAAGGTCATAGACCGATCTTGCTGATTTCCAATAACACTTTTTTCGACACTATATCTGATTGATTGACATATTTTTTTTTTCATTTCAACACTAACACGGACGGATAGACGGACATCGCTCAATCGACTTGGCTATGCACAAGAAGTTGGAATATATATATTTTATGTAGTCGGAAATGGATATTGTAGAAATTACACACGGAATGATAAACTTAGATGTACTCTTTTTCCACTTTATGCGGTGAGAGGTATAAAAACACATGTATGTGTTTGAAATCACACATTTTTACCCTTCTGCATTGTTGTTTTCGTTTATTTGTTGACGAAGATGCTACTCAATTTCAATTTGTGTAAATAAAAAACTAATGAACTCTATTTTCGTTAAGCTGAAGTTAATAAATCACTAAATCATTACTACAAACAATAGAAAATGTCGACAGATGTAACAATTGTCGTATTGTTGAAAGTTGATGAATCACTCTACGGTCTTAATTTAAGCTACACACTGAGAGAAAAAAGGCGTTCTAAAATTGTAAACCATTGGTATCAAAAAAAGAACGAATTGTGAACAATATTTCGTTAACTTTTGGGATCAAATCGAGCTCAATGCGTTAATAGAATAAGAACAAACGGTATAACAATACCATATGTTAATATATCAAGAACAATCGGTATTAAAATCCTGAACCAATTGTATAAAAGTACCATAAGTTAACAAATTAAGATCGACCTGTTATTATGTTAAGAACGACCTGTTATCGAATCATTAAAGATATGGTACCAAATAAAGAACAAAATTAATAAAAGTACCAAATGTTATCAAATCAAGAACGAT
The DNA here is from genome assembly GCA_916610165.2 of Gymnosoma rotundatum. Classification (NCBI taxonomy): domain Eukaryota; kingdom Metazoa; phylum Arthropoda; class Insecta; order Diptera; family Tachinidae; genus Gymnosoma; species Gymnosoma rotundatum. The sequence goes on from OU744340.1 coordinate 34,150,100, forward strand.
GTGGTATCACATTAAGAATAGATTGGTATCTGGTAGCTAAAGAGCTTCCTTACATCGATTTATATGGAATGCATTTTTAATTTATTATAAAGTAAGTAAAAAAAAAAGAAAGAAGAAAATGAAATAATTTACTCTTTTAATTTTTTATAAGCTGCCAATGTTACATTTAAAAGCTTGCGGTATCTAAAAACAGAGGACTTAAAAGAAGCTATTCCCCCACTCGTGCTCCGAGTAGAGTTTAGGGAGAAATTGGTTTTTATGAAAAAAAGAGGTAATATGTGCTCTAATATGCTTTGTATGGTTTAAATATATTAATGCGTTTTTCTTATTATTTGTTTTAGTTTGGAATTGACGATGAGACCCTGTCAGTGCCATCTAAAGTGGAACAATGGCTCACCCAAAACAACAGTCGAAACGATAGCAGCACAATGTCTCCATCAGGAGCAAAAGTCAAAGAAAGGTAAGGCACCTAAAATTGAAGAGGTAGAATTTGATGAATCAATTTCTGTTGCCTTAAAAACTTTACTCAACAGAGATTGTGCAGACTGGAATGAAGTATGCGATAAGTGGAAGAAGACATTTCACTTACGTCAAAAAGACTAAAAAAACTAAAATGTCTTGAGTTTCTTTAAGCTTGGTCAAAATGCGGTCCACTTCGTTTTCTTTCGAGTATGAGATTCGAAGGTAAGCACAAAGAAGCTAAAATGTGTGCTAACAATATTACATCAAGAATCAATCCTTGAGTGGAATATTTTCGCAATATTATTCCTTTAAATATAATAAATTTTTAAAATTCAATTGAATTTTTTAAAATAAAAAATTTTCTAATATTTAATCAATCACTTTATGTATTGTGCTATGGTATTAATGTAAAAGGTTTTAACAGCCATTTTCAGTCATATGAACTTGGCTATCTCAATAAGAACTTATACGTAAAACCGATTACAGAATCTATTTGTCTCCCATTACATTTATACTCACTAAATAATTTAAAATTATATTTTAGAATAAGGTTTATATACATTTTTAGTAGCTTTAATTTATAAGTATGTAACTGAAGTGTTAATTTATTTTAAATTTAATTTAATAAATAATATATTGAAATATAAATTTGATTGTGTTTAAATTGTATTTGGGACTATTAAGTCCCAAATATTATTTGCTTGTAGAATTTATAATAACATGAGTATCACAATAAGAACGATGCGTTAACAAAATGAGAATGGCCCGTTATCAAAATAAGAACGATTGGTAACAAGACAAGACAGTTACGGTATCACAGTATGAACTGTGCGTTATGACAGTAAGAACGATTGGTAACGAAATAAGAACAGTGTGTTAACATAAAAAGAACGGTTCGTTATCAAATTAAGGACCGTTTGTTATCAAAGTAGGAACGACGTGTAATAAAAATGAGAACAGTGTGTTATCAAAGCAAGAACGGTTAGTAAAAGAGTGTTATCGAGCTGTTATCAAAATATTGATACCAGCAATTAACGAAGTATACACAAACGGACTTAACTTACTATCAATACCAAATGGTATCAATTTCTTGAGTGCAGCACTCATTATATAATCGTTACTATTTTTAATTTTTATTCTTTTAACTTGTTTCTGTGAAATAAATATTAAATCGCTACATTCGTCATTAGCCTTCTTAGCATCTATTTACCTTAGGTTGTATAGGGGGACGACTCTATTTTGCTTACAAAGTATATGAAGAGTATAGTATATAAATAGAATCAGATTTTTTACTTTAAAGAAGAATTGCCTAGTCGGGCTAGAGGGTGCCTAGAAGAACCAAATTTACCTACATGTGTATATTTTTGTTCCACTTACAAATTGTTATTGTTTGTTTGGTTGTTTTAGCCAAGATATATTTTTTACGTCATGTCAACTTAAAACTAAAACCACGAAAAACTGGATAAAGTAAGTTATTTTTTAGTTCTTTTTCCATTTAAAAAAATAAATTTACAGCTTTACAATAACCAAACTTTTGCATTATTTTAATATTAATATCAAATAAATTTGCATTGATTAATATGCACATACATACATACATATTAGAGGCCTGTACAAAAACATTTGAACACACAATCAAGACATCGCATTATTTTAAATGAAGTAAAGTCGCAACAAACAGATACTGCCAAATACAGTAGAAATAAAACACGAATACTGTCAATTACTGTAGGAATAAAATACAAAATACATTCCTGCGTGTATTTGAAAAATGTGTTGATGCCTTAGAGCCAGTTTAGATTAAGGGCATTGTAGCTGACTTTTCTATTGTTTTCTCTTTTGGCGAATCTCCGAAAGTCATCACGCGTTTACATTATGACTCTGTAGCAAGTGAGAGAATTTTATGATGTTTTATCAACCAATCTTTCAAGTGTTGCCATAAACTAAACGTATTAATTTTTCAACAATTTTTAAATATTATAGGAAAAAAACAGCCATTTGGTAACACCGCTTAAGCATATAACTGCAAAAAGCGAGAGAAAGAAACAGGAATGAGAGAAACATGAGAGAAAGAAACAGGAATGAGAGAAATATGAGAGAAAAAACTAAAAAGAGTCATGAAAATTCATTTCGTGCTACTTTTGCTACCCCGCAAACTTCTCTACACTTCTTGCCGGCAAACTTCTGCATCATGACTTTGGTAGCTGATACAATGTCCATAATGTAAACTCCCTCTTAGAGCCAGTTTAGATTTATGGCATTGTAGCTGACTTTTCTATTGTTTTCTCTTTTGGTGAATCTCCGTAAGTCATCACGCGTTTACATTATGACTCTTTTGTAGCAAGTGAGAGAATTTTATGATGTTTTATCAACCAATCTTTCAAGTGTTGCCATAATCTAAACGTATTAATTTTTCAACAATTTTTAATATTATAGGAAAAAAAACAGCCATTTGGTAACACCGCTTAAGCATATAACTGCAAAAAGCGAGAGAAAGAAACAGGAATGAGAGAAATATGAGAGAAAAAACTAAAAAGAGTCATAAAAATTCATTTCGTGCTACTTTTGCTACCCCGCAAGCTTCTCTACACCTCTTGCCAACAAACTTCTGCATCATGACTTTTGTAGCTGATACAATGCCCATAATGTAAACTCCCTCTTAGTATGTCAACAAGACGTCTTGAAATGTTTGATAGTCAAATATTGTAGAAATAAACACATATAGTTTCTTGTGTGTATTTGAAAACTGTGTGTCGTTTCAAAGCATCTTAAAACATTTCTTGGGTAAATTGCAAAGACAGTATTGCAACCAAATGCTTATTATACGTAAGTGGAACGAAACACACAAGAGCAAATTATTTTTTTATACCTTCACAACAAAAAGTGGAATGAGGGTATAAGTTTGGCATTCCGTGTGTAATTTCTACAATATCCATTTCCTACCCCATAAAGTGCATATATTCTGACTTTATGCATAGCGTCTATTGAGCGATGTCCGTCCGTGTTAGTGTTGAAATAAGAGTGGTATATTCGGCTATGCCAAATCTTATATACCCTTCACCATCTATGTAAATCTAGTTTAGTGAAGTAACTCTAATCAAAAGAGCAAATATTGAGGTGACCGAGACTAAAAAACTTGTACTGGATACATATAATTTTACATAAAATTCCATCGGCCCTTAATGGGTTAAGCATTTTAAAAAAAATTTAGCGTTCCCTAAAGATCTCTTCAGAAGTTTTAAAATGATACTCATATTGATATTTTAAAAAATTTGAAAATTTTAGAGCCCCGTAACTCGAAAAAAATGGGCGTGCGTCAATGTTTTCACTTGCTGTTTTTATCTTATTTTTTACTTTCTATCGATTGGAGTTAATTTATTGTGCCAAATGACATGAAAAAATTAGAGGTACTCATGCCGTTTTGCCTGCTGCTGCGAAGGACATGGACCGATGATGCTGATTTCCAATAGCACCTCTTTCAGCACTATGTCTGATCGATTGACAGACGGCTATCGCCCAATCGAATTCGCTATACATAAGAAGTCAGAATATATATACTTTTTGTGGTAAAGGGTATAAAAACACACAAATTACAAGAGATGTTGGTATTCAGTACGAGTAGAGACCTGTATAATTGCATTCGTTTTCAACTCACACCAAATCGTTACACTAACACCAAACACTCTCTTCTTAAAATGTGAATCAAAGAATCATTACATTACTTGATTTGTTTTTTTTTTCAAACCAAACCAAATAACGGTTAATTGTCAACATTTTCATTATTTCAGCAAAAAAGCAGCAAATCGCAGTTGTGATTCATTTGTTATTGTTATGAGGGACACATATTAATTATTTGAGATATTAATCTTAATCTTAATAAGAGCTTTAAAAACATATTTTAATGTAATAAGAAATAATAATTTTTTTTAATTGCATTGCTCTTTTTAAGCTGATTAAATTAAACTCATGGAATTAAAAATGATTCGTTATCTTTTATGTGCTGTTTCTATATTACAGGCGATCAACACGTCTGAAAAATTTATATGGAAATAACTCAAAAAATTGAGTGCTTTCTCATATAAATTTTTCAGACGAGTTGATTGCCTGTAATACGGAAACAGCACTTTAGTGTAAATCTGATTTTACACATTTGATTCATGTTATGTTTTGATTCGATTCGTAACTCATTTTTGTAATGCGTGATTTGTTTCATTCGTTTTGAAAACTTCCAAACAAAACAAATTGTGACATGAGAAAAAAAGAATGATTCAAAACGCGTTTTGAATGCACTCATGCAGATCTCTAGTATTCAGTTGTACTTTTTCAAATACTTGAAGTATTTGATGTTTTAGGGCTCTGTTACGAACAAATACTGTCTTGACAGTATTAAAATATAATCATCAACACGAACTTCTCTATTTACTTCATTTCACGAACAGTATACGACAGTATTTTATGTTGTTGTAATGCAGGGAATGTGTGCAACCAATTAAACATAAGGGTGTGTTTGATGTTTCAATTAAAGACGTGCACTAGTATATCCAGTATGGCAAAAACAGATACATATATCATATACATATCAGTTACAAAAGAACGCATAAGTGTAGCTGATATTGTATGCTTTCGCTTGTGCGTACTCACACTATGGATATAAACACATACAGTTGTTTATGGTTTTGAATAATGAATCTTGATTCATGGTTTTGAAAATTTGGTGAGAAAATTATCAGTTTTTTACTATCAAATATCTGTTGTACTCACTGTTGCCAGAAGTGCAGATTTATCGCCATTTTGCAGATTTTGACCTCTCAAATTGCCAAAATCAGATTTGAAGATTTTTGGCCTAAAATCGCAGATTTTTTTTATGATTTGTGTAACAACTTCTATTAAGTTGACTAATTTTTGTTGTTTTCTTTGGAAAACGTCCGTTGGAAAATAATTAATCCTTCTAAAAAAATTTTAAGAAATTGAAAAAATGAACTTAAACTAAAATCAATTTTAATTTATTTATAGTAAATCACAGTTCAACTCCTGATTTTCATTAAAAAATTAAATTAAAAACGACCTTTCAAATAAAAAATCCTCATCCATAGATTTTAAAATCTATAGAAGTATTCTAATGCGACGCCTTAAACATAAAATAACATTTAAATGTGTTTTATGACAAAGTTTTCATATAAATTTTTTTCTAAAATATGTTTCAAATCTGTTTTGATTTTCTATGAATACGGCAGTAAATATTTTATCGACAAAGACGTTGGCTATAAGGAGAACATGGTTAAATTTGCAGCAGATGAAGCTGCTGTCATGACAGGCAAAAAACATTCAGTTGCCCAAATTTTAAAAAGTAAAATATCAGATTTATTTATTATAAAATGTGTATATTGTTCGTCGTATGCACAACTTAAACTTCTATCTGCTGTGGAGACGCCAGCTAGAGATGTATACAATTATTTGTGGAACAGTTCAAAACATTATAACCAATTTGATAAAATGCAAAGTTTATTAGATTTTAAACCTAAAAAGATTTTACACCCATTCCAAAGGCGTTGGCATTCCGTATAGTCGGTTGTAAGACGCTTATTAGAATTATATTGTTTAAAAAATTATTTTTTATTTGCTGTTCATATCAATCAAATCGAAACTACAATATTCATATTTGATAACCTAAATGATACTAATAAAACATATTTATCTTTCTAAAGTAAATTCTTGGTATTATTAATACTTTTAGTAAAATACCCCAAAGCGAAGCGACAAGAGCCCTTCTTTTTTTAACTATGAAAGCACATACCTAGGCACTCATGCAGCTGAAATAATTTTAAGCACAAGTCTTGATCAGTGCGATATAAACAAATCTTACCTAAAAATTTTCCAAAGATTTTTTAAAGAACATAAAAAACAGGACTTGAACTTTAAGTTTAGAGATTTAAAAGTATTAGATTTTAAATATTAACGAAATGAAAAATAAATGACTTTTCTGCAAAATTTAGTAAAAAGCATTTGAAGATTTATTGTAGATTTTTTAAATAAAGTACAGATTTTGCAGATTTTTTCACAACACTGGTTGTACCATGAGTATTTGGATATATCTGTTTATGAAACAGATATTTTACATAATTGTGAGCTGCTTATGATAGAGAGAACTAAAAAGCAGTATTTTAACTTCGTAGTAATAACCCGAACTGAAATTATTATTGTTTAGATTTACTAATTAGTTTATATGATTTTAAATATAAAATTAGCAATATTTATAATATTATAATGATAATTTTATTTTATAAAAACAAATGAAAAATTAATAAATTGTTGTCTAATCGCGCGTTGAGTTATAAGGATAGAATTAATTCAATTAAGGAATTTTATTATATGTACTTATATTTAAATAATATTAATTCCTTTTTGATAAAAACTAGTAAAGAGTTAAAATTAATATGTAAAAAAGTTTATTACATACATCTGTACATGCATATGTACATAAAAATAGAAGTTTCGAAAAATTTCAATAAAAAAAAAAATTAGGGAAAACATTTACACTTCTACACTTCTAGAAAAACATCCAGTAATAATATTCTCCCTTTTATATATGTACATATTAAATAACGCAATTATTATTTTTTATGCACTTAAAGGAGATTATCGTTATGTTATTTGTACATTCAAAATTTCTAAAATGTCTAACATGTACTAAAAAAAACCTCTTTTCTGCATTAAAAAAATAGAAAGTAAAATTTATTCGAAATTGAAAAGTGACATTTTTATCACAAAAATCTGGTAAAATGTACGCTATGTACGTTTTAACATTAGACACTATAAGAATACATTATTGTTTTCGAGTAAGTAATAAGATTTGCTAGCTGGGGTTTGAGTTAAATTTAGATACCAGACATCAAGTTGTATTCCCATCTCATTTAAATTTAATAAATTATCAAAATTTTCGAATGCATATCGATCAACGAAGGGGTTAAGGTTTGTTTTTTTATGCATAGTTCTTTTTAAGGTTTTGCTATTATAATTTTATTTTTTATAAAAACAATTCTTTTTTCCAGTTATAATTCCATTCCATTACCATTGTACTAAAAAAAAACCTCTTTTCTGCATTAAAAAAATAGAGAGTAAAATTTATTCGAAATTGAAAAGTGACATTTTTATCACAAAAATCTGGTAAAATGTACGTTATGTACGTTTTAACATTAGGCACTATAAGAATACATTTTTGTTTTCGAGTAAGTAATAACGTTTGCTAGCTGGGGTTTGCGTTTAATTTAGATATCAGACATCAAGTTTTATTCCTATCTCATTTAAATTTAATAAATTATGAACATTTTCGAATGCATATCGATCAACGAAGGGGTTAAGGTTTGTTTTTTTATGCATAGTTCTTTTTAAGGTTTTGCTATTATAATTTTATTTTTTATAAAAACAATTCTTTTTTCCAGTTATAATTCCATTCCATTACCATTATTAAAACAATTATAATTAAAATAAAATTATAAGCATCATATCGCTGTTTTTTTCCTTTTTCATTATTTCAACTAATGTCAATGAAATTTTAATGGTTATAAAAAAATAATTTTAATTTTTGCTAAAAATATTTAAATATTAAACTTTATTTTTAAATTGAATTATTATTATTTTCGGCCGTATTTATTGAAAATAATTTGGATTCAAAATGTATTTTAAAACAAACTTAACATAAAAATATTTTTTAATTGATTTTAAATTATCAGACTTTTCGTTTTTTGAAGAAACATGCATACATAAGTATATTTATTTAGCTATTATATCCTTAGAACTGTTGAAATCGCTGGCAAAAGTTATTAATAATAGTATTTTTAATACAACTATACGCATTCGATTTATAATTTGTTGTTAACAAAAAATTCAGTTTCAGAATTATTACGTGTGTTTGTTGTAAAAAAATAAAAGTTTTTTTGCTCTCTTACGAGGGCTGCTCTATATATTTCTGGCCTAATAGTGAAAATGCGAATACACTTTTGCATGCGCTCAAGCCAGTTGTCGAAGCACTTTTTCCACTCCGATTGAGACACCTGTAAAACATGGTTTTTGAACACTTCAGCAGCTTCTTCTGGCGACGAAAATCGTTGACCACGCATTTTTTTCTTGATGTGCGGAAGCAAGAAGAAGTCATTAGGTGCCAAGTCAGGGCTGTACGGCGGATGACCCATTAAACGCTCTGGTTTGAGCCGATGTGTGAGAGCTCGCATTGTCATTGTGAACAATTATTCGTCTTCTCTTGTTGGTTTTTAGAATTTCTCCGATGACTTCAGGCAAACAAATTGTAGTGTACCACTCAGAAGTGACCGTCCTAAGTTGCTCAAGCGGAACAGTCGCCACATGACCAGTTTTGCCGAAGAAACAGGCGACCATTTGCTTCGAAGTGCTTCTTCCACGAACAACTTTCATTGGATTTTGCTCGTCTTTGAAAAACCACACGGTCGATTGTTGTTTCGGTTCGGGCTCATACGCATAGATCCATGATTCGTCACCTGTGACGATATTATAAACGTCTTTTGAAGCACCGAAATCGTATTTTTGCAACATTTCTTTGCACCAATCGACACGAGCCTTTTTTGAGCGACTTTCAAATTGTGCGGGATCCAACTATAACAAACCTTTTTCACGGCCAGGTGTTCATGGGGTATCGAATGTATGCTGGTGGAAGAAATGTCCAAGGATGTCTCTATCTCTCGGTATGTCGCATGTCGATCTTGCATTATGAGTTCACGCACGGCATCAATGTTCTCTGGCATAACAGCCGTTTTTGGACGACCTTCACGGAATTCGTCTTTGAGCGAGCTTCGGCCACGATTAAATTCATTATACCAATTTTTCACAGTGCTATAGGATGGTGCTTCATCGCCATACAAAGATTTAAGTTCATCAATGCACTCTTGTCGTGATAATCCACGTCGAAAGTTGTGAAAAATGATGGCACGAAAATGTTCACGAGTTAATTCCATTTTTTTCTATATTAATTTTTTCAAGTCACTGTTAACAACACAAATAATGGTCGTACGTCAAAACGTTTTGAGTACGATTATGCTTAAAAATGACAAACTTTCCAATGGAAATGTCAGATTGCCCTTGGCAGCACTCAGTGTTTCCAGGCCAGAAATATATATAGCAGCCCTCGTACTTTAGTTTTGTTACACTTTCTACGTCACACAAAAGAGACAACAAACTAACGGACCTGCGCAATGCGCAATCTTGTTTTCTTGATTCATGCATCTATACCAGAGAACTTTACTTGTTGATTAAAAAGCTTTCAACAATAACAAAGGCACAAGAAACTTGTCTTTTATTTGCAAACGATCAAACCTGTCCACACACTCTCTTTTGTTGTTCATTTTAAAGCAACCGAACAAATGCCTGTCTGTTTGTTCAGATGGTTTCCACATAGGTTGACTCATAATAATAATCTTCTTAAAACTGGGAATGAATTAATTAATCAAACTTGTTCAAACTTTTATATACGTTGTTCATTTTAAGGCAATTTGCAGGTTGAACACTGCCTTATTTTTATCATAGGTCGAATCAAACTTGTCAACTTGTGTTCTTGCCTTTTCCGCTCAACATACAAAATTTTGATTAACATTGAAGTACGAAAAGCAAGAAATCCTTGTGTATGAATTCGTTCATTTCTATCTACAAAGGCAAGCTTTTTTATTTTAATTTACAGTTGTTTTTGATGTACATACGTCATGATACAAAACAGTACAATAAATAAAAAACGGAACATTTAATTTAAGTAAAAACTCAACAATTTATCAAATTCATATGTATATTTTAACTATTAATTCATATACTTAAGTAAGGTAACAACATAAAATTGTTACTCTTTTAATTTTAATTAAAAATAAATAATAAAATAAATACAATAAATAATAAAATAAATACAATAAATAAAAAAAGGAACATGTAATTTAAGTAAAAACTCAACAATGTATCAATTTCATATTTTTTAACTATTAACAACTTAAAAATGTTATTCTTTTAATTTTAATTGAAAATAAAACAAGTTTTTATTTACTAAGCTTCAAAATTTTTAAAATATGAATGAAGGAATAGTATGCTATTAACAGATTTTGGTCCTAGACGGTTTCTTTTTTCTGTAATAACATTTCCAGCCAATGAAAATGTTCTTTCTGCTGCTGTACTGCTAGCAGGAATGGCATGAATTTGCACTGCGATTTTAAAAAGGTTTGGAAAAGACTTCATTTGATTTCCACCACCTGATTATATCAAATTCTTCACTCAGTATAACATTTTCCTTACAGTACAATTCTATTTCCTCTGCAGGAGAATTAAGAGTGCTTAAGTTATGGTTTGGGATCAATTCAGAAAAAAAAATTAATAACTTTTTCGAATTGAGACGAAGTTGAAGGTTCTATGTCTTTTGAAACGCTACTCTCTACAAATGAAAATTGCGTTGTAGAATCGGGGGTAGATGGAATTTCTGTTATAGAATGTGATGAAGTTGATGGCAGTGATAATACAATGTTGTTAATTAACGAAATGCAAAAATTTTTAATTTCATGCAAGTAGGCATGTTGAAATTTGTTAGCAGGCGGATATGAAAAAAATGCTGTTTTATGCCATAAACTTAACCAAATTTTGGTCGATATTGCTATTAATTTTTTCCTTTAATGAAGCTATGGCACTTACATCTGTAGTCCTAGGAACACATAGTTTTTTGACTTTTTGAATAGACGGTATGACATAATATAAAGAAGGAGAGCTGCATAGTTGAAGTTTTTTAAATATGGTATCACTAGTTCCTTAAGAGTTGAAATACTTATTAACAATAAACGCTGACTTTCTTCCTTCTCTTTTAATATTTCATTTATATGGTGCCAGTTATCTACTATCGATTTAAACATGGTGAAATTAGAATTCCAGCGGGTGGGGCATTCATTTTTTAATGATGTTGGGAGTTGGTGTTGTAGGATGGCTTGTTTAAAATATTTTACAATGTTCTTGCAGGCCCTTAACTAATTCTTTTAACTCCTCTGTTTCTTTAAAAGAGTGCTCTAAGACGTTTGCAAACAAATGGCTGCTACAATTAAGTCGTACATTATTTTCTAATGCTTTAACAACGTTCGATCGTCTATCCGTTATAAATTTTATGTTATCTATATTTTTAACGCCAAACTCCTCAAATAAACTGGTAGTTTAAGTCACCCCCAAAAAATGTCTGTGTACAAAATTATCTATCCAAAGAACAATCTGTTGAAGGAGAGCATTGACGATTTAAAACAGAAAAACGTTTATATAAAGGTAATTGTAAAATATGTGGACGATTTATTTGCTATAATTAAACATAAGACCGAAGAAATAATACAGACAACATTTAACAATTACAATAACAAACTCAAGTTTACAATTGAAAGAGGGAATGATAATTCCATTCCATACCTGGATATGACGATTATAAGAAAGAAAAATAGGATACTTACCGATTGGTATATGAAACCAATAGCGTCAGTACGTTTATTAAACTTTAACTCCACACAACCCATGTATCAGAAAATTAATACCGCAACAAATTTGATTCAAAAAGTATTAAAACCATAGAGAATTTAAATAACGGAACATTTTTAAACTGAAGGATATATTGACGAAAAATAATTTTCCAATGACGATAAAAAACGCACTGATAAATAAAGTTACAAACAAAAATAATCTAAAGAAAAAGGAAAGAGACGAATCATCTGGCGACAACATTAAATTTTATAGCATACCGTTTATTCCAAAATTAACTGAGAACAGAAAAATAAGAGAGATAATAAAAGAAAAAGAAGTCACACTTACACATAGATCAAACAGAACAGTGCATAGTTTATTTACTCAAACAAAAACCAAGATAAAATGCAGAGAACAAAGTGATGTTGTTTACCAAATTAAATGTGATGGGAAACCAAACGAGCAGTGTGGAAGAGTTTATATTAGTACAACGAAGAGAAGTTTAGGCGTGAGAATAGACGAACATAAAGCTGACATTAACAAAGGAAAACAATTAACAGCACTTCACAACACTGCATAGAAAACAACCACACACAAAATTTTTAAAATGTAAAAATTACAAAAAGAGAAAAAGGAAAATAAGAGATATACATTGGAGAGCTTGAGAATTCAACAAAAAATAAAAAGCGCTATTAATACAAAAGAGGATAATGATAACACCAATGCAAATTACACCATAGCATTAGTATAAAAACAACTGTGATCGATTAAGTATAAACAAAAAAAAAAGTTTTTTAATGTGATATATAATTTTGAGTTTATTTTACAATCTTTTTGAATAATGTAAGTTTTGTGTAGTATTGTCCACCTTTACAAAACAAAAACTGTAATAAAAATAATGTTAATTTGACGAAAAAAGAATATATGTAAGTAAATTAATTTTAGCGTTTAGATTATTGTTGTTATTTACTAAGATTTTCTTTTGTATTTATAATGTTGCCAGATTTAATAAAAAAAATTTCGCTGGTGATGTTGGAAAAAACCGCCAACGAAACGTCGGAAAAAAGTAAGTTAAATAAATAGTCTTTTTATTTAAGCGTGACCTTGAAACCCTAACTATAGGGAACTATAGAGAAAAAACATTAAATAAATCAACAAAAGGTCGATAAAGAATTAAAATTGTAAAAAAAAAAAAATAATAAACTGTGGTTATTTTGTGTTTTGTGTACGTAAACATATGTTGTATGTCATCTATTTTGTCGACAATTTAAACAATTCAAAAATTATAGCCGCTTTCTTAACGATGAGCAACTTTCTAACCATATAAGTAACAGTAAATATCGTTAAAGGTGTTACTAATTTCTTGAAACTGTTTACTGAACGTGTAATATAATTATATACAGAACTATAGCGCATATTCTTTACACTTAGTTAAATTCAGTCAGTGCTACCAAAAAATTAAAATAGAGAAAACCAATATGATTTTTCATCTGAATCTAATGCAACCAATGGCGTGAAATAAACTGCGAGATGCCTGTGTTGTATTTGTGAACGTTGTGATCATTTATAAAAATCTGAACGTGACAATCATCAATAGAATTAGTATTGAGTCGTCAAAAGAATGCATTTTTTTCCAATAAGTGATAGCTCTTTTAGCAATTCTGCTTGCACACATTGACGGGTAATAGATTGTTGGATTTTCTTCAAGTTCTTGAGGCTTTAGACCTCTGTCGTTGACACTCTTTAACGTATTCATCTTAAACTTGCAGTGAGTTTTAGCCACATGTGTGCGATCTTTTTTACGTCTCAATAAGAAAGAGCTCCACATCTTCCGACGTTTTGAGCATTATATTTTCCATATATTTTCCAATATATGCATGTGATATAAGTTTTTGAGGGTTTACTAAAATGTTAAGAAGAAATCATATTCAAATTCTTAAAATGTATGTTTTGCGGTGTTGTCGATAGCAGCAAGGAAAGTGGGCTCCAGTGCTTTCTGAAATTCGAGGTACTGAGTCTCAGGTATTAAAATTCTAGGCAGAGACTTTATTTGTTTATCGATCAAAGTCTTTGTGGCAGATGTTTTTACTAGAAGATAGTCCTCCTCTATAAGTATTGTCGTGGCGCACCATCTACTATATTATTTCATACAAATGTAATAATTTATTTTATATGAAGTTCTTTTTATCACAGTAGCCTCAAACCAATTTTACGTCAATTTGCTAATATACAAAAACGTATTCGGGTCCATTTTAAGTTAATTATGTCGTAAGCGTTCCTGAAAGATGATTTCAAAAACGAACGTAACAAAATTTGTTGCTTGTAAAAATCTTTATCACGAGATATTAAACCCTTTCCCTTGAGTTATCTATTGTCCTTTTCATTTTCTGATAACAAATATTTTGTGAGAATATAACGAAATTTTTTGTCGCTAAAAAGTTATCTCTTTGAAGAACTATTAATCTAAATAATGCGAAAGAAAAATCTTACGAAAAAAGACAGTTTTCAGTTGTTCATTCAGTTGCGGATCAGCTCGCAACCCATTTATTTTGTTAATAAGATACAATGTACGAAATTGTACAATTAATGGAAATAAAACATTGTCTTTTATTGATTTGCTTCGGTCGTATTTACTGCAGACGGAGAATTTTTTGTCGACAAATGAAATCCCTAACAAGAGCTTAACCCACCACTTATCGATATTCCAGGCAGGAGAGTAAAGTTCTTTCTGTTTTTATGCTCTCATATAATTTTCTATACACTATATCTTATCATTATTTATAGCAATATTTAGCAAATCAAAAATAATCATAAGTAATATTTAAGTTTTGCTTTTCGATCTATTTCTTATCAAACTTTTTTATCTATTAAATCAACGTCTCCCATATTTTTATTATATTTTGCAACAACTTCTGGGCACATGACATATATTCTATCACAACTTCCATGTTTTCGTCTCTTCACTACAGTGAAAGGTATCAGAAATATATCACCTCTTTGCATAGCTGTATTCACGGGCTCATTAATGCTGTTTGTCAGTTGCAATGTCACAGACTCTCTAAACCAATTGATTTTCCTTTTAATTAAATGTGCGTATATCCACTAAATTACAGTATGTATGTTTAACTTAATTAAAATGAATACGAACTGTGTTTTTATTTTGTGTTCAAATATATGTATGCTTATTTGTATGTATGTATGTATGTATGTATGAACGTACATACGTCGTTTATTTTGCCGACAGGTTTAACAACGCAAAATTATAGCCGCTTTCTTAACTACATCAGCTTGTTTTAAGCAACGGATAATATCGTTAAAATTGTTACTAAATAGAAATTTTTTCGTATTTAAAAGGCCGTTTTCTTTTAATAAAAACAGGGATATTCATCATTCGAAGAATCAGCTCTTTAATAAAACGTTTGACAAGTTAACTATACTACCAAATACCGAAATTTGATTTGGCAGTTGTTTTCTTTCCCTCATTTTTTTAAATTAAATTGTTTGTGCACCATAGGAAAAGCGTAACGAGGATACCCAGGATTTAATTCAAGCAACTAGATCACCAAATTGATTTAACACAACTTCTTCACCTTAATCTGTTGCGGTCTTAAAATAGCCGAGGCTAGAAGTTGACCAGAAAAGACATAATATTTATAGAAAGATTTTATTCCTTTGGTTACGCGGGAGTAACGAAAATATTCCAACTTTTTGTGTTGTGAAATTGAGTTTTTGATATTTAAAAAGCTAGTTTTGATAATTAAAATGTTAAAAATAATTCAGACTTAAGAAGTTAATTTTCAACCTTCTGCAAATTAAATAAAACTTTGATGAAAATAGAAATGTATTTTTGATTGTAAATTTAAATAAGTATTAGTAAATTAGTATTAGTAGACAATTATCATTAAGTAATTTAACGCTTCATACTAAGAATTTATCACTTAGCTTTGATTGAACTTTATTCATTTTTCGTGCAAACGTCCTTAATATTCATTTGCATGAAACGGGAGCAATAAAAAATCCTTCTATTGAGATCAAGATATTATAAGCTACATATGAGCTTATATGTATGAAAATGTTGTGTTCAATATGCCAACATACCTTTTTAAACTTTTATACAAACTCATGTGAATAAGCACAGAAAACTTAAAGTGCAATTTCTATTTTAAGTTTATTCCCAATTGTATACATTTGTGTTCATGGAAAAAATACACAAACATACACGTGCAAGTCCAAAAAATGAGAATCTTTAAACATGTGTGTGCACATTAGTATATTTTACACATATGTATGCATATACGAAAATTCCTTAACTATTATGTTGATCATCGTTGCCATTTAAATATTTTTTATTAAAAAATAAGCATTTAATATTGATAAAATGCTTAGTTTTCGCTGAAGAGTGTTGTTTAATTTTTCCTTCCGGAACAACAAATTCAATTTAATACCTATTTTATCATGATTCATGCATCTGTTTTAATTAAAGTAATTTATTTACATACATGTTTTTGTTTTTCTAAGTACAGCACAAAAATATACTGCAAAAAGAAAAATTAAATAAAAATATACAAGGAGGAGAGACGAACTAACGTAAATTTTTTAGACTAGAATCGATACCCATATTCTCCTTCACATTTGATCCCAGCAATATCATCCTGTTTATTTTTTTGTTCAAGCATTACTTGACAATGGAAGTTAATGAATACGGTGAATAATTTTATCAAACATTGGCTCCAATTGGAGGTCGCTTTAAAGGTAAGAGGGCTTATTGAATTAGCGGTTTTAGAATAGCGTAAATATTTGAAACTTTTTAAAGCGGTTTCGGTTTTAGAAATTGTTTATATTGACAAAAAATATTTTTTCAAAACACTTTGGCTATTTACCGAAGAACTTATTTGATATTAAACAGCTTAGTTTGTGTAAAATAAAGCATCTTTTTATCGATATTTGGTATTTTTGGTGCTGTAGCGGCTATGCCGAATATTATATACCCTTCAACATATATTTGTTTTTTTTTATAAAGGTATTAATACCTTAGTATTTAACCGTGCTACATTCTTTAGGAAAGGGATAGATGAGAGAGAAGACAAGTGGTCAAAGGAGATAGATATAGCCATTTTATTATGTTACATCGCCGGTGAATATGCTATGAAGAAGTACCGACGAAGGAGGCTGCATAACATACATATGTATAGCAATATGTATATATCAATCGGCATAAGAAATTCTTTCCTATGAAAGTGGTTGCCTTTACTATTTACTAAAGACTAATTATACTACCTGGCAACACCTTAAGCAACACTTAAAACTGTAAGTAGTAAAAACAAGTAAGAGTGATATAAGAGGCTATGCCGATTCTTATATACCCTTCACCATTTATGGAAATCTAGTATAGTGAAGTAATTCCAATCAAGAAAGCAATTTTTGGGGTGAATTAAAAAATACAAAAATTTTGGTACTGCATATATATAATTTTTCATAATCTTAATGGGTTAAGCATTTTTAAAAAATTTTTGTATATCCTTAAAGATCTCTTCAAAAGCTTTAAAATGATACCCATATTGATATTTTAAAAAACTTGAAAATTTCACAGCCCCGTAACTCGGAATATATGGGCGAACGCCAATTTTTTGTCTTTGTATATTTTCTTATTTTTTAATTTTCTAGCGCCCCATATATTTATTTTTTTTATGATTGGAGTTACTCTATTGCTTCAAATTACATGAAAAAAAGAGAGGTAGGCGTGGTGTTTTGCTTGCTACCTCGAAGGACATGGACCGATCATGCTGATTTCCAAAAGCACCTCTTTCGACACTATATCTGATTGATAGACATTTTTTTCTTTTTTTTTGTGAAATTAAGCTTGCCTCTGCAATGCAAACGAAACTTGAAAAAATATGGAAATATTAGAGGCAGGCATGGTTTTTTGCATGCTGTCTCGAAGGACACTGAATTGTATTAGTGATTTTCAACAGCCAAAATTTGTAAACTACGTCTGATCGATTTTTATAGCCAAAGGCAAAGTTGATTTCAATACGAACACGGACGGACGGGCGGAGCTCGCTCAATCGACTTTGCTGTGCATGAAAACTGAAAATATATGTACTTAATACGGTCGGAAATGGGGACTGTAGAAATTACAAACAGAATGACAAACTTAGATATGCCTATTCTGTGAAAAATAAAAAAACAGTTTTCAATATTTGGAAAAATCTATTTCTTTTGTTTTTATTAATTTCCACAATAAACCGGCAAATTTTAGCATACTCGAATGGCCGCTCTTGTTTAATAAATACAACCGAAATGTTTGACTTCTGATAATACAGCAATTTAAAAAATCGACAGCCCACTCAGCTATTCTGGTAAATACGCAAAGTAAGACTGGAAAATGTTTTTTTTTTTTGGTATGTAATGACTTATGGTGAAATTTTACTTAATATATATGGGTCATTATAAAAGCAACTCTTTAATATACCCTTAAAACATTTTTTATACTTTGACTTGCTTCAGATCTTTAAGATGAATTTGGAGTTTTGGTATATTAGGTGACTTATACTAGAGTTTTATTGTGAATATATTTGTGGTGTATTTTAGGCCATCCTATTCTCCTTTTAATGGCATTTGTGTACCGTATTTTGACGAATAGGACAACACATACTTATAAAACATAACATGTTAAACAAAAATGTTCTTGTAGTGTTTTTCATAAATCTGGTCAATGGTTTTCCATGCCGGTTCCTTTTCAAAACGTCCTTGTAATACAATATGAAAACTGCATCAAATAATGCTCCGTAGATTATTCAATTATTATATTATATTATCCAATAGATTCAATTTTGCTTCTGGTAGCATTGTTGCAGATAGATTTATGCTGTGTACATGCAGTTCATACATATTGGACTGTGGCGGTGAGGTCACTTGCAAATATTCTTTTTCTAACCATTTATCTGTGTAACAGGAAAAAGAAAACACAAAGAAAAATTGAATTTTTATGAGGTACTACGATAATAAAGCACATACATACATAGTTGTAAGTATATATATGTATCTTAACACTAACACATACATAAATTTTTATAAGTGACATGGAATTATGTATCCAGACATCTGCGTAACGAATGGCTTTAATTTATATTGTTTCATTTTTTTAATTTGTCATAGGTTTATTAACTCCTTTGTTTAACGCTGCTCTAAAGAATGTTGTAGTTTAAATATTTATCACGTTGACTACTAATTTGGTTTGATGGTCGGGTTCGTAACTAAGCCGTGATATAATATATCAAGGTCTGTAATACTAATAGAAAACAGCGCTCATCATCGCAGTTAACCGTCGGCGAAGTAAAAATAAATAAAATGCCTGCACCTAGCTTCAAAAAACTTTTTTAATTCGCAACATTGTTCAAAAATTAATGGCCATGGAGATGTGCTTCACCCTCAATAATAAATATCGACAGTTAAACAAAACTGAATGTTTTATAAATAAAGTTGAATTTCTAGGTTTCTTTACATTAAAAGATGCCGTAAAACTGAAATCTTGAAAATTTTAAGTCGTCAAACTCAGTTAAAGATCTCAGATCCTTTTTGGGTCTGTCAGGATGCTATTGTCTTTTTTTTGGTAATGAAAAATCTTTAGCGTCAGATTTAGTAAAACTTATGTGAGAAGAATATTGTGATTTATTAAATGATGCGTTATATAAATATAACAATTTTATATACGCCACGACTTATTTTAAAGCCGTAGAATCGTTATTTGGTCAGAGAATAATGACAACTTAGTAAAGAAAATATCCAAAAAAATAATAAAGAGACCAGAAACAGATTTAAAATCACAGAACAAAAATAGAAAGCCCTACAGAAATTATGAAATAGTAGAAACGATTTCTTTAATAATAAAAAAGCACTCGAGAAACAAAAGCTCTCCAAGAAAGTTGTTGTAAAATTAAATCATGAAGATATCATTATGGCAATCAATAACAAGTTAACAGTTTCTTTACCATCTTATGTGCCCCCGAAGTAGAAAAATTAAACTACCCGGGCCACTGAACACTTTTAATAATGGAGATAATAAACTACAAATAGGTTCACTAAAACTCGTACATTCGGTCAATATGTAATATTGTGGGAACTCCCGAAAACAATTACCTTCTGGTTGAACCGAATAAATCCCACGCTTTCTTTCCTATGCTTTGAAATATACCAAACTCAATTAGCTTTAAATAAACTTAAAGTAAGAAAAAAGTTTTATTTGGAAATTGATCGCTGGCAATCGGATCACCACGATCTAGTGATTATTAACGAATATTTTAATTAATTATCAATTAATAACAATTAACGAATTATAATTAACATAAATGTATTTAAAACTCTTATTCATTTTACCGCAAAAACTAATAATATTTTAAGTGAAGTTCAAAAGAAATAAACATGCAATTAATCAAATAAAAGTTTAAATCGTTAAGTTATTCATATTCCAGAAAATAAATAAATTAAAAGAAAGACTTCCGGAAAAGTGCGAGTTAGGACCTTTCCACATGAGACTAACGATATGTAAGTTCACCTGTTGTGCAGGATATAAACATTCATCTACTTTATCTACTTTTTTTCCTTTCCGTTTGACCTTAAGTCGTAGTATAAAACCAAGTGTTCTACTTTCAAATCAAAAATTTTGTTGGCCATTATTTTGTGAAATTCACAGCCGAATGCCAATAGCAACAAAAAAGGTCGGTCGATTATAATTGACAATCATTCTATTCTAACTAAAGAACTTCAACATTTTTGGCTACATCAAAAATAATAAAGGAAAGTACGAGTTAAACAACTGTGGCAAAATAATTACTATGTTTATGTAAGAATTGTGGTCACCTGAAATTCTTTAATGGGTCACTTTAGCATTTGACAGGCTTTTCGTTGGGGTTTTGACATAAGCTAAAGATAGCTTATGCTCAAACAGTTGGGCCTTTATGTATATAATGACAATAAAAAACATTTTTTTTTCTAGTATTTCCAAAAAAAAAACTCTACAAATATAAAATTCACAACGTGTTTAAATCGTAAAGTACATAAATCACAAAATAACTACTGTATCAAAAAAATAATTTGCATTAAATATTTCCTCTTCTTGACAATAGTCTGAGTTATTTAGCGTTACAATCAAATAAAGTTCAAGTTAACGTAACTTTTTTATACCCTTCACCACAAAAAGCTATAATTAAGTTTGACATTCCGTTTGTAATTTCTAAAATATCCATTTCCGACCCCATAAATTACAAATAATCGGAATTCTTATGCAAAGTTAAGTCGATTGAACAATGTCCATCTGTCTGTGTAAGTGCTGAAATAAAATTTGCAAAGGCAAATTTGGCTCCTTATGCATAGCGAAGTCGATTAAGCGTCCGTCTTACAATTTTACCAAGGAAATAGATTAGCTAGAGAAAAATTAAATAAGAAAATCGATCAGACATAGAGTCAAAAAGGGACTGTTTTAAATAAAGAACATCGAATTAAAAATAAGAAGAAAAAAACATCAAGTGGAAAAATTGACGCTTGCCTATATATTCCGAGTTACAGGCCTCTGAAATTTTCAAATTTTTGGAAATATCAATATGGGTATCATTTAAAAGCTTTTAAAAACGAAACGAAAAAATGCGAAAAATTTTTAATAATACTTAACCAATTAAGAGCCGATGACATTTTTATGTAAAATTATATGCAGTGTCAAATTTTTTTTTATTTTTTTTTTTTAAGTTTTGGTCACCCGAAAATTTGGTTTTTGATTTGAGTTACTTCACTAATGTAGAATTACATAGATGGTAAAGGGTATATCAGATTCGGCATAGCCGAATATAGCACTCTTACTTGTTTTCAATCTTTTTAATTAGTTTTAGTTTTCATTTCTGTTCCTTTTTATAATTTTTTACTCTTTTTATATAGTTAGATATAAAAAAACTAAATGTACTTTCAACTGTTTGCATGCGAAAACATTATAAGTGTTTAATGGGGAAACAATTTTTTTAATTAAAAAAAATGCAATATTTGAGCGATATAATTGAATTTCGCATCAAAACAAGTTTGTTTATTGTTTAGATAGATCCTTTCAAATAAAAATTCTTTATATCCTTTGCATTGCTATTTGAAATTATATTTATTAATTTTTCAATTCTAGCCCGAATAAGTGACTGAGTAACACATGAGTTCAGCATGTAAATAATTATAAAAACCACATGTTTACTATCTGCCCGATCTCATTCTTGCCAACCGCTTATTGGTAAATTATAAAAACCAAACTAAAGCTTTGATAATAGCCGACCTTTGTGTATACGTCGGAAGATAACCATACAGATCCATACTCTCAAATAGGCCTTACAAGAATGTATATAATTGGTTCGTGATATTTGTGTCAGTTAATTCTTTTGCCCAACTCTGCAAGTACAGCACGAGCTTTGTTTACCATCATAGCAATAATGATCAGAAAATTAAACTTACAATTAAGAATGATACCCAGAACTAAGATTCCAATTCTTTAAGTTTAAGCCTATTAAGTTAATTTTTCACCAACCATAAGACGTGTTTAAATACTTTTGCAAGAAGAATCAATCTGCTGACAATTTGTAACTTAAAAAATCTTCACATCATCTGCGTACATTAAAACATTGCAAGACTTAAGTACACACGGCAAATCATTTTTGAAAATTGAAAATAATGTAGGGTCAAGCCGACTTCCTTGGTGTACTCCACAGCTTCCAACGATTTTTATAGAATGTATTATCAAAATCAACTCTTTGCGTTCTGCTAATTAAATAAAAATGAAATGTCCGGATACTCGTATAAAATGTGATAAAAAAGTAAACAAGTATGCATTTTTTAAAGCAAAAATGTATTTTTAAATTCAAAAGATTAGTGCAGAGTTTAAAAACAACTATAGCATGTCCAAAAAAAATTTAATAAACTAAAAAATTCAAGACTAATACTAAATATTTTGGTTTTAATTTTGCCGAATCTCATATACCCTTCACAATATATGTAAATCTAGTTTAGTGAAGTAATACTAAATGAAAAAAAGCAGATATTGGGGTGATAGAAACAACCAGGCACCAACTTTACATCTAATCTTTCATATTTTTAAAATAATAAGGCACAGACTTAGAAGTTTCTAACAATATAATTTATTAGTAGATCTTTTATTCAAATATTAATAAACTTGTAATTATTATGCTTTATAGCAAAGTTGTAAAGTAAAATAGAATTTAAGTGGACAAAATTATTCACACAGCAAAATATGTTTTGGAAGTAAACTCATTTTTAAAATTGTTTAATCCCTTTTTAATGTATCCTTTTTTATTAATACTTCTTTTAATCTTGTTGGTAATGAACGAACTAGTTTTTTCGACTTTACTCCCACTCTTATGCTTTCTTGTATCAGAATTTCCATGGGTTGGTTCGTAATTAAAAAAAACGACTGTTTTATTCTCGTCAGTCCACTTTATATCAAAATGTTAAATGTGGGTGTACAACATAATCCGCAAACACAAAATCCCCATTATCTGTGTTTGGCACTGTTCCTGAAATTAAAATTCCAAAAAATTGTATGATGACCTTCCTAATACTTTTAATGAACTCGACGTGCCCAATATGATATTTTTTTCACCGTTGATTTTTGCTTACGAATTATTTTCATTTTTTTGTGCTCGTTTCGCCAGCAGGTACACGCGGTGTTCTTGTTGACGAGCTACAATTGCTTCTCTAATTATTTGGAAAGGTTCCAGTGCAGATGAGCTGCTGATATCTTTCACTTTATTATTTGCAGATGCTACAGATACACAATACGCCTTTGCGTCGTGATTGTGCCCGGAAGGAGCTTGTTTAACAATATGTTCGTCACTGGTTTCTGTTGTTATTACGACACTTTTGCACAGCGTTCATTTCCTTTACGCACAAGATCAACGAAACTCGCCCTTTTTACGTTTTGAATGAAAATGGTAATCATATCCTTCCACATATAATTTCTCCTTGCCTTTATTGGATTTTTTAAGGGATTCTTCCATTTTATTTTAAAAGTTAAATAATTCTTGGCACAATGTTCACTTGAAAACAGTGTTTTTAGAATTAAACTTTTAAGAAAATGCAAGTGTTATAACTTTGAAATGAAACAAATTGTGTTCCTTTAAAATAAGTCTTCAATATTTCCAATCTAGATAGACACTGATAGTCAAACTTTTTAATATCAACTTAACACTAAAATCATATCGAACTTATGAAACTTAATGTTTAAAAACAGAACAAGAATACACAATGAAAAGGTTGTAGTTATAATTGAGAGAGAATTTTTATAAATGTAATAACAAAATAAATAAACGGAAGGCAATGAGAAATTATAGTATGGTTTCCATGGTTGTTTCGCGTTGAAACAGCTTTGCTTGCGCTTTTGTTTATATGATCGGTAATATCGTAAAAATTTGGGGATTTTAATTTTAGGGATGACGTGGCACTCCTGTTAAATGTATCTCATGTCAGACAATTGCGGTTGACGTGGAAGAATGCAAGAAATATGATAAATAATACATATTCTGACATCACTGGCAGAGTATTTCGGGCCACTCTCTTGTTAAAAGTAAAAATTGCCAAGAACCGGCACTATGATTTATGGTTTCCTTTAAAAGATTAGTAAAGAATTTTATCCAAAAAACATACTTGGACGGTAAGGTGGTTACAGCTTCAAGTTTCAAGAAGAAGATATTATTTTATAAAATGTCCAGCGTCTTAGCTTTAGTAAGGGGAACGATGACTTTTGGGACGGCGTAATATTGTCTAACGTAAGTAAATTTTAAATTTTCCAATCAGACGGAATGATTAAACCTTAGAGGATATCAAATACAGAAGTAGGAAAAACAATATTATTAGTGCTTTAGCGGTGTATGGTCATGGTATGGGGATGGAAGGTGCAGCAATGGTAGGAGACTTAATTTTCATAAAGGGATACTATTGATGAAACAGTCTTTTTTTAAGTGTGCTATTGTCTGGAATTACTTCACTAAACTAGATTTACATAAATGGTAAAAGGTATTTAATATTCTGCATAGCGGAATATAGCACTCTTACTAGTGTTATAATTATTGTTGTTTTTTAGTTAAAATATAAACCTACCATTGCAATTTGTTTTTGATCATTGGTAAGTAGTAGAGTTCCTTGAAAATTAAAGCGAGGGTCATATGAATGTGTTATAAAAATTAAGGATTAAAGGTAATAATTTGCTTATCTTCAACGTTATTGCAATTATATCTAGGAAAGGAATTTTTGATGTTTATTGTTATCATATAATATATATTTTAATTCCGGTTTTTTGTTTGTCCAATTGTTTTCGTACTCTTTAAGTTTGCATGTGACATTTGTTGTTGTAGTTTTTCAGAACAGTAAACGTGCTTTGTGTATGTTTTAGTAATGGGGTGTTTACTTGTGCTTGTGAATTTAATTTTGTCCTAAACAGGTAAATTCATATACATATTTTGTTTATAAACTAACCGTTTCTCATTTTATTATACCCTTTACTACAAAAACTGTAAAAAGTAAAATTGTCAATCGGTTTGTAATTTTTACAATATCCATTTCCGACCTCATAAAGTATATATATTCTGAGTCCTTATGCATAGCGAAGTGGATTGAGCGATGTCCGCCTGTCCGTCCATGTTAGTGTTGAAATCAAGTTTGACGCCAACAGATCAGACATAGTGCCGAAAGAAGTGCTATTGGAAATCAGCAGGATCGGTTCATATCCTTAGACAAGCAAGCAAAATTCCACGCCTAACTCTAATTTTCCGTACTAATTGAAACAATAAAGTAACTTCAATCAAAACAAGTAAGAGTGCTTGCTATATTTGGCTGTGCTGAACCTTATATACCCTTCATCATTAATGTAGATTTAGTCTAGTATAGTAACTGCAATCAAAAAAGTAAATTATGGGGTGACAGAATTAAAAAATGGTACTCCATATACATTATGCCATCGGCGCTTAATGGATTAAGCATTAAAAAAAATTTAGTATTTCCGCAAAGATCTCTTCAAAAGCTTTTAAATGATACCCAATTGATATTTCAAAAAACTTGAAAATATTAGAGGTAGGCGTGGTGTTTTGCCCGCTGCCTTGAAGGACATAGGCAGATCATGCTGACTTCCAATAGCACCTCTTTCGACACTATATTTGATCGAATTATATTATTCTTTTTTAATTAAGTTTGCCGAGGACGGGCAGACGGACATCGCTCAATCGACTTCGCTATACATGAGAAGTAAAAATATACACATATATACCTTTTGGGGTCGGAAATGGATATTGTAGAAATTACACACGGAATGGCAAACTTAGATACATATATCCTTTTCCCACTTTTTGTGATGAAAGGTATAAAAGTTAAAATGAAGCCAACGATTATTTAACTGAACAGCTAATATATGTTGAAGAAACACAGCCATATACTAGTTTGAGGATTGCATTGATTGCATTTTAGACTGCTGGCAGCAAACACTAGTGCAATGCAAAAATCAATCTTTTAAAAGTGGCTAAATGTATCTAATAAAATGCCAAGCTATCTTAAGACTGAAAGTAATTTCAATAGTTCTAGAAGAATATTTTAAATTTTGTAAGAAATAATAATAATGAGTTGAGCTCAAAAACGTAGGAATATAATTTAATTGTTTCATAAACGCAATTCAAATACTGATAAATAAATAAAATAAAAAGATAATATTATTTGGAATTAGAAAGTTTGAATAAAAAATATCACTCTTAAGTATTAAATATAAAAATAATTTTGTAAGCCTAAAGGTGCGGTCCGATCAGTCCAATATTTGACCAAAAAAGCGTATCCATTATTTTTACAAAAATTTGTTCAATCTTTCCTGACGATTTATAATATAATAAATGTATAATCTTAGCTTTTATAATCGTTAAGCATCTTAAATTTCTTAATAAGTATTTGAGAAGGACAAAATTTTCTTTCCTTTAATTAATGGTTACGTCTTTTTCGCCAAATATTTGACTAATCAGACCGTACTTTAACAAATGTAAATGTATATTGCTAAATTCAGACCATCGATTTAGAAGATCATAATATAATTTGAATTGCTATTTAGGTCGACCTTAAGAAATTATTTTTATAATATATATAATATATTTTTATAATATATGTGTATAATACATATTATACGAGTATAATATATGAAATTATTTTTATTATTTATTATTTTTTTTATTGAAAATAATTTTTATACATTAAAGAACTTTATGTCCGATAAATATTGCGAAACTACGAATGAAAGCGGTCTTAACCCAACTACACGGTTTTATATATTACAAACACATGTAGTGTGCTCAAACAAACTTAAATAATAATTTGCTTATAGGCAAAAATACTCAAAATATGACTGTTTGTAGAAAGCAAAGAAAAAAAAGACGACGGACTAATCACATGCAGCTTAGAATGATTTATCAAACCAGCTTTACCTTTGCATGTTGCCAACGCCTAGTGACATACCAATACAAAGACAGTTGAGCTTTCTTTGTATCACGTTTTTTAATTCATCAAAACAATCCTACTCACACAATTTTAATATTGTATTTGATTGTAGTATTCAACGCTCATACCCATTAAGACTTTGTTTACTTAGTATGCCATCACATGCACACAGAAAGTATTTTGATTCAACCAGTAGTATCAAGAAATGAAAATCATCTACTTCGTAATCAAGAAAAACGAGACAATTCCGAAAAAAACATAGGGGAACTAGTTACATATGTTGGAAAATTTCCAAAGAATGAAAAATCCATTCTGTGCACAACACTCAGAGGATGTGGCTTTTTGTCAAAAATTTCAAACCAATATAATAATTTCTTTGTACAAAAATATAATTTTTTTTAAAATTCAAATACATACCTTGCAACAGTAAAAGGATCAAATGTATATAATATATAGTTATGTTTATACACATTTACTGGTCTATTTTAAACTATTGTGCAAAAGTTAATAAAACTATGAAAAATTATTTTCATTGAATTGAAATAAACGTATATTATTAAACTTATAATAAAATAAAAAAAATTCATTAATAGGCTTACGTTAACCCGGGTATATCTATTGTATTGGTAAGCAGTAAGGTTCAAAAATTTTTAGTCGATCTCGCTACAAGTAGTGAAACTATATCGAATATAAAATGAAAAACCTACCCGCACTTTATCAATAAGAAGGTATAAACTCAAAATTTTAAAATTGTCAGTGGAGGTGAAACACAGTTTGTGGTTACATTTTAAGAGAATTTTAAAATCCGAATACATCATGGTATGTAAGCAAATTCCATTAAAAAAATATATTAGCCCAATTCAGAATCTTGTGCAAATGGTCTGCATCATAGCATTTGCAAAATTGTGTAGCATATTTTACTCATTACTGTATGTTTTGTTGGTGTAGACTAAAAATATAATATAAATACACAATTTTGCAAATGCTATGATGCAAGACCATTTGCACAAGATTGTGAATTGGGCTCATCTCAAAATAATACATTTTTAATAAAAATATACGATGTATTTCTATTTAAACTTTTGTATTAACTCAAAATAATACCATTTTTTTGATATGAAGGCAGTCACTACATGAATACGAAAATGGTCTAAAATGTTTTTTTTTTTACAGACAAATAAATAGTGGTGTTTATAGTGTGGATTTTTTGGGAGAGTTGAAATTGTGTTTTGGGGAATTATGGGGATAAGATTAATCTAATTGGGGATGCGACTCGAAAAAATCTGGGAACCCTGCTCGAGAAAACAAACTAGCATTTCATACGCTCACAATTAAAATGTTAAATTTTTTGTGATATCTTATGTATTAGATTTACTACGCTGCGACGGCTTAGCCCAAGGTTTAATTTGAATTAATCGTGTTGTGGAGATTAGTTAAAAACAACTTCATCAACAATATTTGTGTGTATATAAAAGGCCAACAAAAACTTGCAATTCTTTTAACTTGAAGCGAACAAAAATAAAAAGGATATAAAACAGTTGTCAAGTCTTGTTGAGTAAAAACGTAAGAGTTGTAGTTTTCTGTTCTTTTTGTGGTTTTTAAATAACAATATTAAATGTCACTTATGTCAGAATCAGACAATCGAAAAAAAGTACTCGGCTGTGTAGTAAATTACAATTTCATTGTTTTTTCGAATTTGAAAAAATATGCATATTGATTTACATACATAAGTAATTATGGATTCAAACAATAAAAAATTGTAAGTAAAAATAAGGATAAAAAAAGTAAAAATAACAATACCTTTAACTTGTAGCCTTAAGAAAACAAACCTAAATCAATTTGAAAAGCTAGTTGCATTAATGGAAGACTACCCACAGCTTGCAACAGGCAGTCCTTTATTTGGAAGCAACAGAATAGCGGTAGAAGAGATGTGGGATAATGTTGCAAAAAAGGTAAATGCTTTAGGGCCGCCAACAAGGAGTGCATCGGAATGGAGAAAAGTATAATTGTTAAGAAGTTTTTGAATTTTTAATATGCAGATGTAAATGTAATAGGTATGGCAAGATCAGAAGTGCAGGGTGAAAAAAAAATCGGTGAAAATAACAAGAGTCTTCACGGAACTGGTGGCGGTCCATGCACAATAAATAATTTAACCCAACTGGAACTAAGTGTGGACAGAATTTGCCATCTGTCTTCCGCAGCAGCCCCTGGTGGTAGTGCTTTGGGTTTAAATTGTGTACATAACACGATTCAAATAACACCACCACGAAGTCATGCCACTGTAGCAGTTGTAACTCCCACCGGTTCTAAACATATATCTAAACACCAGAAATTTCAGATATAACATTTGAACACTCATTTCGTTCACCTGAACTAAGAACAGAATTTTCACAACATCAACCACTGTCATCACAACAAAAAGTAAAAATAACTTCAATTCCAAAAGAAAAAAATTAACCACTTCACCAAAATAGAAAAAGGAAGCACACCGAAGACACCACCGACAGACTGAAACTTTTACACCTGCAAATGGAAATTCAAAATAAAACATTTGACATAATGAACAAGCACTTTGAAGCAGCCAAAATGCAAGCTGAAACAACGAACATGCACGCTGAAGCTGCAAGAGTTCAGGCTGAAGCACTTAAAGAAATTGCAAGAATTCAAGCCAAAACAGCAATAGATCAGACTGAAGCTCTTAAAGAAATCGCGGTCTCATCAAAAGTTATGGGGCAAGCTTTAACAAATATAATCAAACATCTTAAAAATGAAGAATAATAAATTTACATTCTTTGAAATTAAAATTTGACTGCAAACTTTTTATTATTTTTTTTTTAAATATTGTTATATTCCGTTTCTTTATTGAATATTTTTTGTTGGTAAATAATGAAGCATTTTTTTTAATAAATAAAGAAGTACTATAAAATTACATATAAAAAATGTTTTCATACTTTACAGCAAATTTCTTATAATCTCAGCTCTTGCTGCTCTAGCAGCTGCATCATCGTTAAGTGCTTCGACATCTTCATCATCATTATCAACATTATTTTTGGGCTCCCAAAGTTCGTTGTTCCAAAGTTCCCAGTTGTTTTTGTAAAAGATACAGACGTTGTGCAGAATGCAACATGCATTAATAATGCTTGTTGCCTTCTCAGGGCTATAGTGCAATCCCCTCGATCCTATTATGCATCTGAAACGATTTTTTAATATACCATTACATCTTTCAATAACGTTTCTTGTCTTGCAATGCTTTTCGTTGTACTTTTTTTCCCCAGCGTCAACCGGATTTCTTAAAGGTGTCACCAAGTATTGCTGTAACTTATAACCAGAATCACCTGTTGTAAAAAAGAGAGGTAAATAAAAATAAAAACAATAACTTGAGTTTACCAAGAAGCCAGGTATTTCGCTTTTCATTTAAATAATTTGTTTTAAACAAATGATTTGCTGCACTCTGGTCCCAAACAAAAGCGTCGTGGTTAGCTCCTGGGTGTCTTGCATCCACATAAGTAATGACCATATTTTGATCGCAAATCTATATAAAAGAAAGAAATATAAAAGTTAATAGTAACTAGAGTTTGCCTTGTGGTAGAAATTCGACCAAGTTTATTATTGAACAATTTTTCTTTTTTATTCTATTTGCATACTCATGTGTGAAATAATTGTGAATATTTTGCATGCGTAGTGGTAGCAATTTACCTACAAATGCACTTACATATGTTCATATAATACTTACCAACATTACGTTTATACTATAGTAACCTTTTCGGTTATAGTATAGATGATTTTTATCACTACCGCACCCCTTCGCACATGTGTCCCGTCAACACAACCCATTATACCAGGAATGCCAGCAACTTGATAAAAACTTTCTTTTGTTTTGTTCTCTTCTTCTAAGCTTCTGTCTAATTTTATCCATTTTGGACCTAAGTGTTCTTCAAAGATAATTAACAGCTCACTTATTATTTTCGACACCTGAGACTTTGACATTGAGGAAACGTACTCATTTCCGACGGATGCTTGATAGCCACCAGCAGCCAGAAAACATAAAAATGTCGCAAGCTTTGTAGAAGCTGGTATGTGGGTATTTCGATATGCTGCTTTTAATTTTGGCCGTATCTCTTCAAGTAACGTTGCAAATATTTGTTTGTTGATGCGAAATACAGCAATGAAACTAAATAAATTCATATGTACATATGTAACATTAGTAACGTTTTTTATTTTACTTACCGGTCCTCAGGTAGATCAAATACATTAAAAGCATCTCGGATATTTCTGCGGGATAAACGAATGTCCATACCGTCACTTTCACTTGAATCACCATCACTAAAATTTATTTCAACGGATGAAAACATTTTTATACATACATACATACATATGTTTGATATTACCCTGCAAACATTTTTGAGATTTTTTGGCGATGGTTTGTTTGGCGATGATTACGCGATTCTGCTCAGGGAATACAAATCGCTAACCATCGCCTACGCCTTATAACTAAGCGATGAATACGCGAGCGTACACAAGAAGTCATTTTTTGTTCTAAAAACACTCAAACCTGAAAACAATTTTGATTACGTTTACGATATGAATCGCGTGCCATCGCCTATGCCTTACAACCACCGATGAATACGCGAGCGTACACCGGTAACGGGAAAAATTTCTAACAACGTATTTTATTCATTTGAGTTGAGTCATCTGTGTTTTTTCATAACTTTCGATGGAATTTTTTATTTTTTGTTTTCTAGAGGTAACGAGAAAATAAATATTTAAGCAATTAGCAAAAAAGACAATAAGAATACATCGGAAATATAAAATATCAAAAAGAAAGAAATAAGAAAAGAAATAAATAAGTAGTGATCAGTGAAAGGTGTGGTGTGTGAAAGTAATATATTGATAAAAATGTTGTCAAACAAAGCACTGCGGTTGAAAAGTAAGAGAGAAGCCGCTAAATTAATAGTAAGAATTCGTAATTTAAATGCAGTTGAAAATACTTATGCAGAAATAAGTGAAAGTCGCTATTTGTGATTCGCCTGCGAGTCGATAATTGCGACTCGCCGCGAGTAATTTCTATAAACTTACTTACATGCGGCTTAAAAGTTGAACTTAAAAATGTTTTTTGTTTACATAATTTTGTTTTCAATTTGGAACTTTATTAATAATTAACCTAAAACTTAGTTTTTAATTAAAAATATCTTAAAAAAAATTTTATGGTTGGGTGGAACTTGCTTGGGGGTTTTACACCCAAAAAATTCAAAGATATTTACTTTTCTCTTCCGCGAATTTTGTTTGCAATTATAATAAATAATTTGAATTTAAGAGATTTGTGCCCGTTATAAAGAAATCGCTACTGATCCACAATTTTCTTACCTAACTTGGTCAAGGAATTAAATAGACATTCGTTGCCGTTTTTGTACGCAGCTATTGGGGATCTTAAAAATAATGTGTTATTAACTGGAAGCAGCCATAATTCATTTTTTAATATATTTACATAAATACAGAAAAAATAAGACAAGAATTTGAGTTTAAAATGCCTTTATTACAGAAAGAGTTAAGTGCAGATTTAAATTTAATTAATTCAGATAATTTGTACTCTTATTCTGTTTGGCGTCATCAACATTGTCGTCAATTTTGAGACAACATCAACTTAACACAGCATCAATACAAATTTGGTATTCCCTAACAAACTAATGACGACGTTGAGTTTATCGATAATATTAAAAAATAAAACACACACATCTAATATTTGAATCAGTTGATTAAATTTGCTTTCTATTGTGTTAAGTGTTGAGGAAAATTTAAATTAAAAAAATAAAATACATTTAAACAATAAAATAAGCAAAACTATTACAAACAATTAAAACAAACAGTCTAAGGGCAATTATTACAACTTGCCATTACTTAAAGTTCGGATTTTGGCCAAATATAACAAAAAATGTAACCAAACTGCAACACTGCTACCAAGAAATAAAATCTGGCTTTACTTATGTTTACAAAATAATTTGCATTAAAATGTATAATTTTTTTTAAGATTGATGAAAATACAAGTTTTTGATAAGTAAAAGAATATGAAAATAATATTATTTTGTTATTGTTCTTTAATTTAGCTAGGGGAGTATACAGTAAAAAAGTTTAAACCGACAGAATCTTTTAGCTTTACAAATGCTTGTATTGTTTTAAGAATTAAATATTAACAATCCAGTGATGAAACATTCAATGCAATGTACTTTTTCGGTACGAATTTAATAAGAAAAGTGCAATTTTTATGTGCAATTATTAGACAATTATACACGCGTAAGAAGTATACGTTATTTTTAATGTAAATATTTTTAAATATTAATTACAATAAAAATGTTTATTAGAGGTTACTGCAAAAAATGCATTTATGATGCGCTTAAATATTATAAAAGCTTTTGAAAGTGGCTTAGTAATTAAAAAACTTTCAATATGTATATTATGGTATTTAGTTTTGATATTTGGTGCAATTTTTCCGAGTGCTTGACATCAGTTTGCTGGTTTATAATGGTAAATTTTTTTTATATTTTTACACTATAGTCTATAGTTCATTTGCTTTAAAAATGGTGCTACTTAATGGTCATACCGCACAGTTTTTAAATCTTAAATATCATTACGAAAGCCATAACTATTTCTTTGCTAATTTTTTTTGGTAAAGCTTTCATTTACTTTTTTACATTTGGAAGAATAATTTTGAAAAATTCTGTTTTACTCTCTCGTTGCTAGGTTTTGCCACTAAAGTTACTAAACAGACCTTAAATAAACGTTTTTAATATTACATCGCTCAATAACTGGTATATTTATTCTAATTCATCCAATCGATTACCCCAGATGGATATAGTTTTACGAACTTGTGTGCGTAGTTCTTTGCAACTACTTCTCCAGAAAGTATTATGATCGTAGAACTCTGTATTTTCTTCAGTTATTGTATAGCTGACTACTAATACAATTTTTTTTTAATGCTTTACTTATTAAGAACCGATGACTTTTTTATGTAAAACTATACATATGTAGTACTTAATTTTTGTCTTAATTTTTAATGCTCTGTCACATTAATATTTGCTTTTTTAATTGGAGATACTTCTGGTGAACGTTATAGAAATTTCGGCGAATATGAAACTCTTACTTGTTTTTATTTTTTTTATTTTTTTTTTTTTTTTTGGTCTAGCACTGGGTGTAGTAATTAAAGCATAATTGTCAGATTTAATAATCATAATACCCTTCCGTGTTCAGTAAACAATTATTTACTTTTCAGACATAAGGTAGAGTGAATAAAAAGCAAGCCTGAAAAGTAATAACTACAATAAGTGTGAATAAATCTTTGCTACTACTAGGTAGCTAGTACTGAAAAGTAATAGCAAAAAAAAAACATTTTTTCTTATAACTGGATCGATTTTTCAAAACGCTGTTTTTTGCATTTTTTGAGAAATTTGTTTTTTTTTGTAATTTTTACATTATTTAGGCTAAATTCTATTAGAAAAAATCTAGTTAGCCCTTTTAAATTTTTTTTCTAAGAGAAAATGACCACATAAAAAATATTACATTACAAAATGTAGTTTTCAACTTTTTATTTTCAAAAAGATACGGCCGACTTCCTAAACGCAAGTTGCAATGCATATTTACAATGCATACACAAACTTTCTGGCAATGTCTAATGTTCCTAATCGTTTGGCAACTCATTTTAATGAGTATCAGTTGTCAAAATCGCGCATCATTTTTATTTTGTATGCAATAATTTGAGCTACAATGGCTGAGTAAGTATTTTCTTGTTTATTTTTAATAAATTATTTATAATTGAATAGAAATTATTTTGGCTTAAGTTCATTTATTTTTTAATTTCAAAAAATATCTTTTAGAAAGAAAATTTATTTTACAAATGTATGCAGACGTTTTCCAAAGAAAACAAGAAAAATAAGACGCTAGCAGAATGAAATGCTGCACTTTCTGGACTGTTGAAAAGAATGCTGCAGAGTGATTCCATTTAATGTATAATAACTAAGTGCCTAATAGAGTTATCTTAACAAGAGTACAAATTCTCTTTTTTATACATTTATAGTAAGAAATGAAATTGAAAAAAGTTTTCAAGGACATGATCTCAATTTAGTTTTTGTTTTTTATATTTCGTTTTTGATAATTGAAGTACAAGCTAAAACATTTTGTTTTTTTGTTTAATTTTTAAAATAAATTATTTTTTTTTTAAATAAAAAAATCCTATCGTTTAACTTGAAAGCAACGCTCCTAGGGCATCTCGTTTCTGTGCGGCTTCATCTCTTTCCAACGTTGAAATGTTGACTTCAGTGGGTTCAGGATTTTTTTCGGCCAATTCTGCAGAATCGTAATTATGCTTCCTTCATTGATGATAATAAGATTATGTAGAATCATACACGCTAGAACAATAATTTTTGGTATATGAGCGAGCTGTACACCAATGAATTTTAGAATTCTAAATTTTTGTTTTAAGATACCGAAAGCCTGTTCAACAAACACTCTGTTACAACTTAAAATTGTATTAAATTTGCTCTGTTGTCTTGTTAAAAATCCATTATCTCGGTATGGCACCATGAGAAATGTTTCCAAAGGATAGGCTGCGTCGCCTAAAAAGTGATGATTTAGTGGAATTGTTAGTTCGCCGCTGACAATTGCCCTGCGAAGTGGACTTCTTTGCCACACTGACGCATCATGACATCGTCCTGGACAACCTATAAATACGTCTAGAAACTTCATTTCGCTGTCGACAACGGCCTGTAAAAACCAATTTATTAAATGTGTTACAAAACAGAAGTTATCGTCAAAATTACCTGTCCAATGATGGAAAACGTTCCTTTTCGGTTGTAGAAACTAATTGCATCCTTTTTTGGTTGTGATATTGGAATATGAGTTCCATCTGTACAACCTAACACAAAAGGAAATATGTTTTCACGGCGTTGTGAGAAACCATCAGATATCTTTTTTGAGCTTCAGCAGTGGTAGGGAACTTTATTACTGTCCCTTTTAGACGACATATAACTTTAATCGTTTTCATAAAAACTCTATAAGCGGCGCCCATTCCCACACAAAATCTATCACTAATTTGCCGGAATGAGTTGTTATTGGCAAGCTTCCAAATTGTCATATACAATGCTCTTTTTAGAGGAATTGCTACACGTCCCGTTGGTGTCTCAGTCCACAGAGGTTTTACTATGGCCATCAGCTTCTAAAATTTTAGAGAACTTATTGTTAATTAGGCTTATGTATTAACTATACGTTTTACTTACATTAAAGGTGCTTCTTTGCATACGAAATGTGAATATAAAATGTCATCATCCACTAATTCGATTCCTCAAAATTTTTATTTTTGATTACTTTTCTTCTCGGGATTTTTATTGTCCTTAACAAAAGTTGTCTCTTTTTTTTTAATGAGTTTCTTGAGCAAACCAATATTTTTAGAAGATTTGGCCTGTGATAAGTCCTCAGCACTTGCCAACAAAATGGATAAATAGTTTTTTGTAACCTCCATTTAAAAAAAAAAAAAAAAAAAATTATTCAATTTTATACATGTTTTTGACATTTGTTTTATGTATGAGTTGCATACCGAAGTTCCTAAATATCGATAAAATGCAAAAAATGTCTCTGCAACGCAAGTTTGCATTTAAAACATGTTTAGCATTGTATACGCATTTTTTTAAATTATGCATTGCAACAGGCGTTTAGGAAGTCGGCCTACTTTCCAAATTATTTGAACAAAATGTTAATTTTGTATTCAATAGCATTTTGATTTTATTGTCCAGTTTTTTAATAATTTTTTATCCCACGAATTGGATAGCAAAATAAAATACAATATAGTATAATAAAAAGCGCATAACGGAAGTTACGGTCGGAGATTTAAATACCGGTGTACGCAAAAAGAAAACTATTGCAGAACCAAGAAAAAGGTAAACATTTTCTTAATTTTCTAATGATTAAAATTTAATTGACTCTTTTTTAAGGTCAAACAAAAGCGATGATCTTTACGGAATAACAATTGAATATGTTTGCAAACATATTGCAATTAGCAGATTAACTTGCAAAACGTTTTGTGAAAATGATTATGTCAGAAACCGAAGATTGCTTTATTAAAACGAAGATAAGATAAAACAAGACATTTATTTATCATTACTTATTAATTTCAAGAAACCTCGTCGAAACAATCAAAAACTGGGAAAGATGAAAGCTGTAACATCAAAATAATAACATAGACTTAATAAAACGAGGAAAATCCCTTTTTCTTTTACACTTAAAGAAGTTAAAACTCAACGTTTTATTAGCATCGAAAAAATAAGAGATGTGGAAAGTCTTTTAAAACGACAGTTCGGTAATGATTGGGTTAAAAATCCCGCATTGAAATTTTATAAGGAAATAATCTATGAACAAAATGATGATGTGGAAGACAACGAATGTATATGCCTAGATGAAGCTATCGTTTATCATGTTTAATTATCATTTTTATTTATTTTTCAATCTATTCTTAAGTTCTCTCTTAAAAATTGTTATCACTAATTTACTGAATTAAGTTACATTAATATGTTATCACTATTTTTATGTTTGGATGTCCTTAAACATCAATAAAAAACAAATTAAAAAATTGCAGATCAAAACGTTATTTTTCATATCTGTTCTGTTTTCAAAACGTTTTTTTTTTCATTTTCGTGGTTTTTGCTATTAAAAAATCGTTTTATCTCACGTACCTGCGATATTTATTGGGTGTTGTTTTGTGGTAGGATGGCCCTTCACATAAGAAATAAATTTATTGCGATTTGCCGATTTATATTGTTTATAATGGGTAGATATTAATAAATTTCAATTTCCCACAAATTTGAAAAATTCAAAAAACAACGTTGTGAAAAATCAGTCCTCATAAATTCTAACCAAACCATGTGGTAAAATATTCTGGTAATCCTTAAATTTGTTGTGGTATAAGTTATATAATATAAGTTTGTTTTGATTATGTATTTATTATCACGATGGATGACAAAAATAGTACAAATTTTTTTGATATGCTCCAAAAGCATTAAATTATATTTAACTCGGAAAATATTGGCGAGCGCCAATTTCTTTAATTGATGTTTATTTCTTATTTTTCAATTCTTTGTCACTGTATATATATATTTTTTTATATGGCAAAAATAAGGCATGTTGTTTTGACCGCTTTCTCGAAGGACATGGATTATGCTAACTTTCAATAGCAAAATTTTCGAAACTATGTCTGATCGATTGTCATATTTAAATTTTCTCTAGCTCATCTAAAGCCTTGGCTAAGTTGATTCCAATACTTACACGGACAGACAGTCGGACATCGCTCAATCGATTTCGCTATGCAATAGAAGTCAGAACATATAAATTTTATGGTGTCGGAAATGAATATTGTAGATATTACAGACGGAGTAACAAACTTAGTATACCCTTTTTCCACCTGTGGTGACAAACGACAATGCACTTTTTGACGAATAAACCAAGAATAAATTTATTTTCAGTACCTCAATGACATGCTTACAATAATTTAAGTTAAACCTAGTAATTTTAAGTACTTACTTAACTGGCTGCAGCCAGTTTCTTTCTATTATTATTAAGTTGTAAATTAATTTAATTTTAATAAATGAAATAAATAAATATTCACACATATTTTCAACAATTTCTGAAAATCTGAAAATTTTATTCTCCTCAAAACTAGTTTAAACTTAAGATTTGCTAGTTTTAGGTAGAACTATATTTTTATTCAGACCGCCCATTATGCAAAAAAAAAATTTTTTTCATATTAAAAAGATTCTTGCATTTAAGTATATTGTAAATATCTTTAAATCGCATTGTCACTTTCCATCATAATGAATAGAAAACAAACTCAAACTCTAAGATAAACTAAGAAGGATATTTTTTTTATTTCTCTTATACCGCTTTTACATTCTTATATTTAAACATTTTATTTCCACAAAAGGGTTTATATTTCGCATTTTGTTATTCATGCAAAAATATGTTTTTGACAACTGCTTGAGTATTGTGCTTAATAAAGAATCAGTACCACTTATTGAAGTGACAAACGCAAAACATCTTAAAATTCGTAGGGTTCTCGGTTAAACCAACAAATCAGTGTGGAATTTAATTTTTTCTCTTAACTTTTGTATTCCTAAAAGCACATTGTAATGACATAAATAACAGCGTGATAGTAGAAAATTTTAACAAGACCTCCTATTAGTAAAGCCATTCTGAGTATTTTCAATTTAATACCATCAAAATTTTTTAATATCTATAACAATTTTAATTTAAAAAACTAAAAAAAATCGTTCAAAGTTAAAACGTTTGAGCCATGAAACTCTGTGGAGCTGCCCTGTGTAGCAGTATTAATAATGTTTATTTCCAGATAGAATTTTGCTCTTAGCAGTTTTCTTTAGTTTCTAGGAAAAGAGACAAATGTTAAATCATATAAAAGTGCAAGTCTTTTATAAAATATGTTAAACTACTTTAGGAACTATTTTATAAGCCATTAATAAAGTGAGTTGAAGTTGTGTGATATTCGCTTTAAGACTGACATAAAATTCTCTGTTTGTGTTGTATAAAGATTTTAAATTATTTTATTTATTTATTATTTAATTTCGTGTTGTGAAAGTCCAGTTTTTTAATATATAATAAATTAAATATAAAAGTTTTTCTATAATGTTAATAAAGTAAACATTTTTATAAATATCACTTAAAGAAGTTTTAAAAAAACAAACGAAACGTTGGGAGAAATACATAAAAATGCTTTGATTTGTATTAACTTTTGAAAACAAATAACTAACCATAACAGCCCAAAGCGATTAACAAAAATCTTTAAATAATGAAAATAAAATGATCCAGAGTGCGAATCATTAGTGTAGACTAAAGATAAAACAGTGTTCCTCTCAAGAAATATGCATATAAGTTGTTAGATGTTTCTCCAGGACTTGATAAATAAGGGCTTGAATATTTAACATTTAAGTTTAAGAAAGCTTGCCTAAGGATTTTTCGTAACTTGAAAGTGTTTTAATCGCCAACTTATTTGGAAAAGCTAACAAGAAGGAGAGTCACTTTGATTGGCCAGACAAGCTAGCATTATAGTTTACAAAATTACTGCAATACGAAAAAATTTTATTTAAGCTTAAGTTCGTATTTCCAACTTTGAGCTTCTTAAGAAAAAAAAAATAGTTTTAAATAAGATGTTAATTGCTAAATAGAACAAGAATAATGTCAGCGTACTTTTTTCAGCAATACATCCTTCTTCAACATTCTTTATGAACATGTACATGTACTAGAGTAGGTCAACTAATAATTATATTATGATAAATCATTAAAAATAACAAGGAATCGGGACAACATGCTTTCCTCACTAAACCACTAAAGATATCTTAGTAAAATTTTAAAGAGGCAGAGCAAAGGTTGCTCTGATTGGAGCTACAGACGGTCAACTCTGTTGGGCCAAAGGGGGCTTCTGGGTAGATCACCAAATTTAGGTACTTTGGGCATATAATTATTTGAAAATGTCAAAAAAGTTTATTTTTACTTAAATGGTAAAATTTTTTAATTTAACTAGACCTTAAAAATAACTTTAAAAAATGTGCTTACATGTGTAGTTTATCTTTTTCAGTTTTGGAGAAAATTTTTTTTTATTTTTGCACCCTAAACTTAGTATTTATGGCGCGTTGAACATATTAATTGTCGGATTATTACTTTAACCAATTTGCTACATTCTTAAAAAATTAAGAATAAATAAGTTTTAAGTTTTTTCGGGCAGCTCTTTTTGTTAAAAAGTTACAAGACTCTGAATTTGGAAAACGTAAAAAAAAATTTTTTTGTTAGAATTTTTCTTATATAATTTAATTAATTTAATTTTTAATTTATTTTTTCTTATATAATTTTAATTTACTACTAGCAAATTTTTTTAAACCGTTTTGAAGATTACCTATAGCAAACGCGAATGTAAAGAAAACTAGGTCAAAAAATACAACGAGCCTCCCTCCCGTCCTATCCAATCAAAATGGATCAAAATTTATGATTTTGAATTATTAAAATCAGTTATTTCTATTAAGTGATTTGTTGTTAAAATTGCAGTTTTTCTAGGCATACTTACGTAAATATATGAACCGCTTATTTCGAAAATAACATAAATTACTTTGTTTGTAAATAGATGTAAATCTTAAATATATCGGTTTCTGTTTTACTACGTGTAAAAATGCTGACACTAAATTTTGAGATTTACTTCTATTTGATATATAAGTAAACTTATATTTTTGTTGGTCTAAATAATTCCGTACAGTTGTTGAAAAAATCACTAGTTTTCTACATTGCGTGAAAGTGGTTTATGCCTCTTCGAATTAAATAAAAGTTTTTTACTTACGTTAATTTTTTCCGATGTATTTTATTGGTGGGATGTTTTTTTAAGAAAATTAATTTAATAAAATTAAATAAATATTTACAGTAATATTAATATTAATAATAATATATATATATTTGGAGTGTAAAAACATTTTGTTTTCTCAAGACCATTTCCATTAATCAAAAATTTTAATATGATTTTCTGATGATTGTACCATTTGTATCCAAGGAAAAGATAATTTAATATTACGGTTTTTTTCTCTACATGAGTTACTATATTCATATTTTATACAAAACGAAGAAACTTCCTGGGACCTTTTGATGCAATTTTTTCACCCCAAAGATACACGGAATAACAAATTTCACACATACCTGTTTCCCTTGTAATATTTCACAGCATAAGTGTCGCAAGTGTGGAAAAAGGCAATGCTTTCGATCAATTAAAAAAAGGATGAAAGAAAAACAAAACAGCGGGTTACAATACCTCTCCAATAATAAAAGAAGTATTAAATTACACAATAAAATTGACTGACAGATATCAAGCAATATACCTGTATACTACCATTTAAATAGATACAACAATTTTAATAGATAACCATAACGGAAAAAACTACATGAACTTTTCTCTATTTATACAACAAATATCTAACACTTTAGTACTAATATAAAACTTGGCTTGAAAATAACGTTTTCACATCGAAAGCACTCGCCAAACGCACCAAACAGCCAGTGGCGACGATTTTCACCCAGAAATATTCATTATTTAAACCAACAATAACAAAGACGGTAAAAAAGCAATAAATGTGAAATAAACGACTATTTTTAAGGAACTACGTGATATTTCTCTTTCCTACATGAAAGAGAATGAATTTTATATTGATAAATGTTTTTTTTTAATGTCGGCAATTATGTATGGAATACAAAATCAGTTAAATGTCCGCCTCTGTTAGCCTCATAAATGCGAGCCCTTTTAAACACATTTTCACTTCATTCTCACACATTTTGCGCGCTATTTTATTAATTTCATGGCGAATATTTTGTTTGAGTTGCTCAAGCGTTTCTGGTTTGTTTGCATAAACTTTGCTTTTCAAATATCTTCACAAAAGGAAGTCAGGGGACGATAGAGGCCAATCAACATCACCATTTCTTAAAATAACTTGTTGGGGAAAGAGGTCTAGCAGCCGTACGATAGGGCACCGTCTCGTTGATACCACATGTTAAACAAGCACAAAGCATTCAGTTGTGGCGTTAAAAAAGTTTTCCAGTAAGTAGGAAGTAAGGTCCAATGATCTCTCCTGACCAAATTACACACCAGAGTCTCTCGTTGCCCAGAACCGACTATTCTGTTTATTAACAGATTCATCAAAATGAAAATGTTCCTCCTCATGGGCGAGTTGTAACATCTTGGTATATGTACGGCGGCGTAAATGGGGATAGAACGATACCACTAGGGTATCGATATTTTTACTCGATAAAGTATCGATCGAAAAATATCGATACGTACACAATATCGAACAAGAAGTATCGATACCTACTCGTATCGGTCGACTATTTCATAGCATTAAGGCAAAGAAAAATAAAAATACATATCGCTGGTTTTATGCAGCTTGACTCTTGTTGCGACTTAAGTAGCAAATTGCTATTTTTTTAGAATGCTTGAACCTTTTAGTGCCCCTTTTAAAAAAGAGCTAAATCTGCCACTTTCAAATACATATTTTGCCCTTTTTTGCACCTTTTTTGTTATATGACACTTTTTGTTTGATTTTCAAATTAGATGGTGAATTTTGCAACACTTTTTTGTTTGTACACAGTTCGAAGAAAAAAAATGCCTCCAATATAAAAAAAAACTGCGTATCGTTCAAGAAGGTTTACCTCCTATAAATAAAATTTATTAAAAATATTTGTTGGTTTTTCTTAAAAGCATGAACCAATTCAAGACAAATTTTCAAAGTGCGTCTTTTTAGATCCAGCAAAAGGATTTTACTATAATTGTTTAAAATGTTCTAAAAAAGAATAACTCAAAAAAAAGAGTAACTCAAAAATAAAAAACGGACTTTCTTAATATTTTGTACTTTAAGGATAACATACATACATAGCGGTTATGAAGCTAAAAGTGTAATATGTGCTGAAGAGTTTTCTAAAATTTTTATAATTGATATTAAAAGCAAAATATTAATACTTTATCAAAAACAAGTACGAGTGCTATATTAGACTATACCGAATCTTTTTACCCTTCACCATCTACATAAATATAGTTTAGTGAAGTAACTCCAATCAAAATAGAAATATTGAGGTGACAGAGAATTAATTTAATTTTACATAAAAATGCCATCGGCTCTTAAAGTGTTAAGCATTTTAATAACATTTTGATATTCCCTTAAAACGCTATTCAAAAGCTTTAAAATGGTACCCATATTGATATCTCAAAAAATTTGAAAATTTCAAAGCCCAGTAACTCGTAAAATATGGGTGAGCCTCAATTTTTTTACATAATGTTTTTTTTTATTTTTTAATTTTTTTGATTGGAATTACTTTATTGTTCCAAATGATAGAAAAAAATTAAAGGTTGGCGTGGTGTTTGACTGCTGCCTCGAATGACACGGACCGATCATGCTGATTTCCAATAGCACCTCTTTCGACACTATATCTGATCGATTGATTTTTTTTTTTTTGTGAAAAAAATCAATTCTGCCTATATTCTAAAACCAATTTTTTAAATTAATTTTATATATATATTATATTATCATGAAATATTTTTTATATAAAACTACAGACTGAAATGTATTACTGCTGGGAAAGCATATCCATATGGCCATTTCACTACTGCTCAAGTA
The DNA here is from genome assembly GCA_916610165.2 of Gymnosoma rotundatum. Classification (NCBI taxonomy): domain Eukaryota; kingdom Metazoa; phylum Arthropoda; class Insecta; order Diptera; family Tachinidae; genus Gymnosoma; species Gymnosoma rotundatum. The sequence continues at coordinate 34,194,736 of OU744340.1, forward strand.
GCTCATCAGTGGATTTTACCCAAATTTTGTATAGGTTGATTGATTATTTATTTTCCCCAAAAAAGGAAGAAAACGGGACACAATTAAAATTTTTTAAAAAAATAAACTTAAAACTACTTACACACTAACGGAACAAAACAAAACATAACAAAACAAAAAACAAATAAATAAAAAATAAGGTTACTGTGCAGTGTTATACAACCTGTTAACAATATTTAACGTATTTAGTCTTCTATGGTAAAATAGAAGGACTGCACCCTCGAACAGAAGACCAGCCTGAACGGTCTCCAGACTCGAGGCCCGAGAAAAACACTCCCTCACCAAACTGTTTTCTATGGAACGTGCACCTTCCACGAACTTCAAAGCTTTTTCTACCATAAACGAGTCTATTCGACTAAAATCCACTGCACTGTATATAGAGCTACAAGAGGGCCTATGGAACGTTACGCTCTATATACGGTCTCAAACCAAGGCACGCAACTAAGATCCGCCTTTCCCATTTCCTAAGTCTCTCCATCTGGGCAGAGGAAATTCTAAACCAAGCTGGAAAGGCATAGGGAATGAGAAGACGTATGATCTGGCGGTACACCAAAAGGCGTACTCTCTTATCGAGTCCACCTCTGCGCTGTAGCGCGCCCTGATACGCGCAGTAAGCCCTCTTGGTGCGCTCAAGCACATTATCGATATGCCGATAAAACTCAAAGTTTTCATGGAAGGTGACACCAAGGTAATTTATCCTATCCGAAGTCCATAAATTTTGTATAGAAAACTTGAAAGTCTTATATCAAAACCCAAATTGATTAAATGAGAACTCCATTGAACCAACAAGACAAAAAGACAATAACAACTCAAAAATCTTTTAAACAAAAACACAGCAAACATTCAGTAACTATATCTATTTTTTCTTTCATTTTTTTAGCGTCAATTTTTTTATGAAGTTTGACATTTCCTGCAACTGCGAAAATACATGAATTCGCCACTGCCACTACCTGGTACATGATATCGGCATGGTACGACCCATTTTTTTTTTTGCCATATATATATAAGTATATATTAATTTTAGAATTTAAATTCAGAGGGTAAAGGCGCCTAAATAAAGAAAATATCCATGAATGAATAAAAAATTTAAAGAGGAAAAACATTTACAAAATTGCATTCGAATATAGACAGCATTAATTTTTGCACAAAATTTTAAACTGAATTGAACAAGACTGTTTTAAATATAACTGATATGTTCATTTTATAAGAAATTTGTTTTCCATATTACAAAAATTTGTTAATAGAAATGTTTGATCGACTTCCAGAAAACATGTCTATTTTCAAAGTTATACAATTTTCAATTTCAAAATGCTGAAACTCTATATCTCAAATTAAATATTACTGCAGGTGAAGAAGTTGTTTAAAGATTTAGAGACCCTCTTGGCACTTATAAAACACAAGTTCGACTTAATATTTCCATAACAAAGTACCAAAAACTCAATATAAGTTCTGGCCTCTTAATTTTTAATCGTTTTACCAAAGATAACTAATTTATGCACATTTCATGAAGACTGTAATTGAGTCACGTTCAATATTAACTTCAAGTCAATATGCAACTAGAATTTTTGACCGATACGAGTACTTTTTTTTAGCGATACCTACTTGATATCGAGAGGAAAGTATCGAGTATGTACTTGTATTTACTCGTATCGTTCCATTCCTATAAATAGTCTTGTGTAAGAAGCTCTTCTGTCAATTAAATCTTAAATTGAAACAAATGCAAATCCTTTTCAAAAATTGTGTTGAAAGTTGTTCTTTGGAAGCCAAGCCGATCTTGCAGTACGTTATAATGAATTGTTAGGCCTATAACCTACAGGCCCTCTTTCTTCCAAACTATTCACTACATGATAGCTAGTGCATTTTGTTGGCACGTTATTTCTCCTAAAAATTTCACGTAACTTTCTCATCGTAACAGTAATCGTTAAATGATTTTGAGAACATTTTTTAACGATGAAAACACGTATCTACTTCTGGAATAAATATTTAAAAACAAATTTTCCTAAACTTGAATTTTAAGAAAATTAGAAATGACACGCACACAAAGTAGGGGGTACAGCTTGATTTTATTGCCATATTTACAAAAGTTGTTCTGCCATACGTTGTTCACAATTTTAATATAATTACAAGTACAAAATTAGTTTTCCTGGCAAGTTGTGCTCAAATTATTAAAAAATAAAATGTTTTTTCGAGGCGAATTACAAGAGGAACAACTTTTATCAACGAAAATGTTGAAAGAATTTATTAAGTGAACCCTTGGAAACATTAGTGCTACATATTTTTAAGCTGTAGCACCTAATATGAATTAGCTGTCGCTAAAATATGATGACGCTTTCTTCCGAAGGACCCACTAACTTTCAGTATGTTTTCAGACACAAAAATAAAAATTGATTCTGTGTATTCTCAAAAAAGCTTTTTTTTTTGTTGTACTGTATATGTAACTTTTTAAATAAAAGCATGATTTTCCTCCAATCAAAAGAAATAAATATTTACAATATTTGAACACCCTTGATAAACTAATGTCACTTGGATAAGTAAAAAAACGATTTTAAAATAAAACTAGAGTAACAACACAACGTGAAATGTAAAGTGACATTTCATGAAAAGAGGTTGAAATGACATTTCCGCAGGGAATTTTTAAAATAAATAAAAAAATATAAGTAAATTATAAATGAGCTATTAGTCATTTTAAGCTGTAACAAAGCTACAAAGTCTTTATTCTTTGTAAGGTTAACATACATACATACATATGTATGTACATATATATAAAGGAAAACAATAAAATATTTTAATCATTATAAAAAATGACTAACCAATAGACTTCAAAGGGATTTTATATCTACTTTCGGCTTATGTACGATAACGATACGTATACATATGTACATATGTTTAAACCTGTTTGCCTGCTTTAAACACATGTTGCGTATGATTATGTATATGGGTTAGGGTGCTCATACTTATAAACATATTATTGGGTAGCGATAAAATTCAATAGTTTTTATGGCCCGCAGAAATGGCTCTTAAACTTAAACCACGACACACAGTTCTTGCATTGCTGCTAATGTCACAATTGTAGAATCTATTATTTTTGCAAGCTGGTAATCCCTTGCTGTCTGCTCTTATTCAGTTGTTTTAAAGTTTTGCCTTGGGGTTTTAGATACAAGCCCCATTTGCAAATGTAATTTTCGTTACAGAAATATGAACATTAAACAAAGAAACTAGAAACAATTGAATGGTAATGCGTGGTGATAATAACAATGTTACCATAATAATGAATAAAAAGCCTGCATGCCAAAAACTAAACGCAAAAATCACAACAGTCACTTTGAAATCTTGCAATGAACAAAAGATAACCTAAGTAATACATTAACGTAAGTACATAAATGTAAATCATTAATATTTCGTATTGTAATGTTATAAAGGGTTTTTATAATAATTTTCGCGGCATCGACAAATATTTTTTTAATATGTCCACACAGTAATCTATTTTACTGTTTATTTCTAGATAGTGAATATTCGGGAGATTATCGAAGAGAAAATTCGGGCGAAAATAAATTTTTGGAAGGTAAAAGCGCTATTAGTGATGGTTCAGTAAATCAGAATTGTTAAAAATTGTTACTAGAACTAGTTCGCGTACTCGAAAAACTGAAAGCGAGAGAGTGATAAAATGGCGTAAAAATTTAAAAGAGAGTGAAAAAAATTTGTTGCTAGTTTTTATACCATTCACCACAAAAAGTGGAAAAATTATGTCATTCCGTTTGCAATTTCTACAATATCCATTTCCGACCCCAAAAAATATTATATTCTGAGTTCTTATGCATAGCGAAGTTTGCCAATGTACTAGATCAACTAGAGAAAATCTAAATACGCCAATCTATCACACATAGAATCGAAAATCATTTTGATCGGTCCATGTCCTTCGAGGCAGCAGGCAAAACACCAAACCAGCCTCTAAATTTTCATACCACTTGGAAGAAGGAAGTAACTCCAATAAAAAAAATACAAATATATGGGCTTATAAAAAATTAGAAAAAAACATTAAGCGGAAAAATTGGAGCTCGCCCATATTTTTCGAGTAATGGGCCTCTGAACTTTTTATAGAAAAGTACGATGGTGCACCATGTTTTTTAAGATATCAATATGTGTACCATTTAAAAGCTTTTGAAGAGATCTTTCAGAAAATAGTAAAATTTCTTGGAAATGCTTGACCCATTGTGAGCCGATGACATTTTTCTGCAGAATTATATATATGTAGTAATTAATTTTTTCTTATTTTTGACTTCTCTGTCACTCCAACATGTGTTTTTGTGATTGAAGTAACCTCATTAAACTAGATTTACATATATGGTGAAGGGTGTATAAATGTCGAATAAATTTTTTTAAATAGCGCAGACTTACCTATATCCACTACTCACACTTCACACTCAGAAGACTCCCACCTAATAGTTCGAAAAGTATTCATCGGTTCATATTTTTTGGGTCAAAAACTATCACAGTGTTATTATTCGGAAAATACAAGGTTCAAAAATGGCAACATGTATAGAAAAGCTAAATGGTACCAACTACGCTACATGGTGCGTTCAGATGAAGAGTTTGCTGATAACGATGGATTTGTGGAGTACTATTACTAACTTTTGCCCAGAGGAAGAGGGAGCACAACTCCAAGGCACTCGCAACCATAACGTTAGGCGTCAAGTCAAGTAAGTTAGTTCATATAAAAAATTGTAGTACTGCAAGAAGCGCCTGGAACATTTTAAGTTTATCGTATAAAGCAGATACGGCTTCAAGAAAAGTCAATTTGTTTAAAAAGCTCGTCAAATTTAAGTTTGATGCAAATCAAAAATTATCGTCGCAAATAAATGAATTTAGTTCTATCGTTGCAGAACTAAGGGAAATGTGAATTGTTCTAAATAACGATTAACTGTCCATCATGTTATTGTGTTGTCTACCTGATGACATGAAAAACTTCGTCATGCTAAGAAAGTAGGAATACTTTACCTGCCTTTGATAAATTAAAATCGAAAATTCTTGAAGAAGAATTAAGACTGTCTAATAAAATGTGTAACGAAAATGAAAAAGGGTTTGCTGCAAATTATAAAAATGAAAGCAAAAGAAACAAGAAATATATAATAGGAACAACAACAATCAACGATTTCGTGAAAAAAATGATCAATGATACATCAAACTGAAAAGAAGCTTTTTAATTCAAACGTTAATAAAATTAAATGTTTTTAATGCGGCTAAAAGGGCCATTTTCGCTCTCAATCAGGCATGTTCTGACAATCGCAAATCGCTTAAAACTGACGATGTGAGTTCTATAGTTCACAATCGCAAGAAATTTGGACTTCAAATCGCAAGCAGATACTGAACCGAAATTGCGAAATTTACTTAAAATAAATTTTAAAGCAACAATAAAATTATACACAAATGAAAATTAATATGTTCCTTTAATTTTAAACAAAAATTATATTAATTTTTAAACAATTAAAGTAGCAAATAATTAATTTAAAATCTGTTATTTGTTTTATCAATGTTTGTTTTGATTGTTTTCTTGAGTACTGGCAATTTCATAGAAACAACTGTTTTAATTAATGTTCGAAAATATACATGTATTAGATCGGTTGAACGTATAGTCGATAGTCAAAAAAATATGTGGTTATTTTAATTTTTAATTCTTACAAAATATTCGGTGCTTATGAAATGTGCGATTAAAGTGTTAAGGGACATTAAAAAATTTATTTAAATTACTTTTTGGATGATATAAGTTCCGAACGTGCATGTTATAATTAACAAAATAAACGAAAATACTTATTAAGTACTGATTACTTACAACGTAAGTGACCTTTTACATCAAAGATGCTAAATGCAATATCACTAATAGAGAATCGATTTGTCGCCAAAATATTTCTTGGCTTGCGTTATTTTTTAAATTAATAAATATACATTGGATTGAACTAAGCGTCCGTTTTTTAATTCTTTCTTTTTTTAATTGCATTTTTTTTTAAGAAATGAAACTAAGTCAGGCAGCTGCAGGCACTTTGTTGTAATTTTCTTTTGTTTATTTATGTATTGCACCGTAAAAACATTTGTTTTTCTTTTCGAACATAAGTTTGAAGCAGAGCAAAACGCGTGAGTTTCAGAACATGTAAAACAAAAGTTGGCATTTTTGAAATCACATGCCACTTCAAAAACTGGCGAGTGTCAGAACATGCCTGAATGTAAAGAAAATGAAAGAAATAACTTTGCATGTTCATTACACTTAACAGAAAAGTTTATTCTTGACAGCAGATCAACGTCCCATATGTGCAGAACGAAAGAATATTTCTGCAAATTAACAATCAAAACAAAAAATCGTACTAGCATCTGGTGAAAGCATCAATACAGAAGGGATTGGTAATGTTAAAATAAAGACTCAATTCTGTAATCTCACATAATATCAGTGTGACCATTTAAGCTCTTTTGGAGCTAAATTTAGCTCTTTTTTCTTTGTTTTGAGCTCCAGAAATTCGCACCTAGCTCTTTTTTAGCTCCTCTCCGAAAATTATTTAGCCTTCTTTAACAAATAAAATAGGAATAAAAATAATTCTCATCAAAGAATTATTTCGACATTAAAATGGAAAAATTAGCACAAGATATGTGCATATATAAAGATATAAAAGTTCTACATATTTTTAAATATATTAAGAGGGTTGAGACAGCGGCTGATGAAGTATATAGCAGTGACTCAGAAAATACTTTACCTAGTGGCAGTAAGAGTTAAGAAGTTATATGCACTATGGAAATATGTATATAGTTTATGGTGGTATTGAAGGATAGTCCCATCTTTAATAGCAATTTGCTATTGATGAGGAAGTCAAATATGCGTTAACTAAATACTCTTTAATTATTATGTTTTAGAAAATACGCACAGAAATTAAGAAAAATCTGGTTTAATGGCGCAAGAATTTTTAAAAGGATATACTCGCTTTTAATATTAGATATAGTTTACAAAAATGTCATATGTATTCGGAATCCTTAGCGGAGGATGAATTTTTACCTGAAGATATACCTAAATTTGAAATGTGATTTAAACTTGTAATACGTTATAAAATATTAATTTAGTTGATTTATATATATATATATATATATATATACATATATTTTTTAAGAATGTTTATACCTTATGAAATAGTGACGGGTATATACTACATACGTATGTACATTGTACACTCGAAAATGTTTTTCTTTATTTTTGTTTTATGTAGCTTTAAAAGTTTTTATGTTCCTGAAGATTTTTTTTTAAATAAGTTGTTTTGTTTTCTTAATAATGTATATTGTTTTATTTTTAGAGTAAATTATTAAGAAAAAATATTAAAATAAATTTAGCTCTATTCTTTAGCTATTTTCCAAATATTTTAGCTCTTTTCTGAAGATGATTTAGCTCCGTTAAATTTTAAAATGTGGTCACACTGCATAATATATATATTTCAATAAACAAAATTTTAAAAGCTGGTCACACTGTTAACTTTCAACACAATAAAACTCTCATGAAAAGTAAACAAAACGAAAAAATTTTGACAGCTGTTTTGGATGGTGGTATGTTTATTGCAAATGTGAAAATAATCAAAGAAATTGAAAGTGTGAATTCTAGATACGGTCATATTAATACAAACGATTTAAACAAATTGTCAACTAAAAATATGGTAATAGGCTTAAATATAAAAGTGAAAAACAAAATTAACTGCGTTACTAGTGCTGTAAACAAAATTACTACAAAGCCTTTCAGAAATTTGGGGTAAAATCGATAAGTGGTTCGTCATATTTCATTACCTTTATAGACGATTATTCACGTTTTATAACAACGTGTTTTCTAAAACGCAAAAGTGACGCGTTTGAAGCATTTTTTAATTTCGCTGCAACCGCGGAGAAGCAGACAGGCCGCCAAATTAAAGTTGTAAGAAACGATAATGGAAGAAAATTTGTCAACTCTAAGTTTAATGATTATTTTGCCAGAAAAGGAATAGTACACCAGACAACTGTATGGTATTCACCGCAACAAAATGGTGTTGTCGAAAGGGCCAACAAAACCCGGGTCGAAATGGCACGATGCTTATTGGAGCAGTCGAATTTACCACAAAGCTTATGGGGTGAAGCTGTAAACACCGCCACATATCTAAGAAACAGATCACCAACAAAAGTTCTTGACGAAGTAACTCCCTATGAAAGATGGTCAGGCAAGCAACCATCGTATTAAAAAAAGCTCCAATTTTTAAATTCTTACCAAAGGGTATTAAATTGAAATTTGTTGGATACGAATTACATACGAAAGGATATCGTTTATACAACTCTAAAACAAAACAAATTGTTATTGCTCGTGACGTCATATTTTTTGAACAATCATTTGAACAAACAAATTTAATAAATGATGAACAAGAAATGTTTTACGTAAATTTAATCAACAAAAATACTATAAATGAAGTTTCTGTTAAAAAGATAATGAACATAATACAATACTGAACAAGTAGAGGACAAATGTGACGGTGAAGAGGAAGAAACGGTGAGTCTATCATGCAATGGTAGAGAGGATACAATTGTGGTAGATAATAAACGAAAACAAAGAAGACCTAAATTAGTGAAAACAGGTGGTAAAGGAAGACCTCGCAAAGTATATGTTACTGAAGGCGGGATCGAAATGTTATTCAGGTATTGTTATGTATATGGCTGGTGCTACAATTGCATGGGAATCACGAAAGCAATCTGTAGTGGCTTTAAGAACAATAGAAGCTGAGCACATCGCCTTGTGCCAAGGTGCAAAAGAAACTGTTTTTCATCGCTGTCTACCTTAAGAGATGGGTTTTGAAGAATATATTGCATCTTGCACTCCTCTTTTTTGTGATAATCAAAGTGCAGCTTTTTTGGTACAAAATCCCACAGTGCAAAAGAAAAGCAAACACATTGACATACGTTATCACTACATATGAGAAAAGAAAACAAGGAGATCGATGTAAAATATGTTACAAACGATGAAAATGCAGCTGACGTTTTAACCAAAATTTTAACGAAACAAAAACATTTGTATTGTTGTAGTTTATTGAAACTTAAAATGTAATGTATTTTTTTAAATATGTTCAAATAGCATTTGGTTTGCGAGGGCGTTTGTAAGAAATAATATAGCCTTGCAACCCAAATGCATACAATCGCTTTTTTAGTGCACAAAAGTGCAACACAACATTTAACTGCCATTCCTTTTTCTACTTTTGCTGATACTACTTGTAATAAACTAAGTTATAATGAATTGATTGAAATACTCGTGCTATTCTTTTTGATTTAATCACGTTAATTTTACTACGTGTTCTCGACACTTGGAAATTACAAGAAAATTAAAAATTTTTTTAAATATCAATATGGGTATCATTTTAAAGCTTTCGAAGATAGATATCTTTAAGGAAATACTAAATTTTTTTAAAAATGCTTAGCCCATTAAAAGCTGATATCATTTTTTTGGAAAATTATATATCAAAAATTTTTTGGTATATATAAATTATATACCAACGTTTTTTTAATTCTCAATATTTTCTTTCTTGATTGGAGTTACTTCACTAAACTAGATTCACATAGATGGTGAAGGGTATATAATATTCGGCATAGCCGAATGTAGCACTCTTACTTGTTATAAAATAATTTGACAATAATTTGTAATATTTGAATTCATTGTTAAAAACACTATATTTTAATATATTTAACAAGCACAAGGTCTTTATCTTTTTTTTTTCAATATTTCGGTACAGCTTTGTTTGATGATGCTGCCGTTACTGGTGATATTAGAGAAATGTCTTCTCAAGTAATAATTCGTGAGGAAGATCAGCATGCGCAAAGGAGAAATGGGGAGGTAAACAAACCAATTCAGTAGTATATTATGGTATCAATGACTTTTGATACTGTTTGTTCGCCTTATTCTGTTGAGTTTGTAAAAAATTAAAACGCTAAAGAATTTGGCCATAGCCACCCTGAAGCAGCAGAAGCCATTATTAATCATGTAGATGATTTTGTATGCAGTTTCAATGAAGAAGTTGATGCAATACGTATGTATATGCAAAGAAGTTGTTTTGATCCACTCCAAGGCTGGATTTGAATTACTTGGTTTTGTTTCCAACTGCAAGAATTGAGAATCAGCAATGAGTCCATACCCACGTAATGAAAGATGTACAATTATATGTATATAAACAAACCCATCCACAACTGATAAAATTTTAGGAATGTTTTGAAATAAATGTGAGGACAAGTTTGAATTTAAAACAATGTTTATAAGTGTAAGTTCTGATGTCTACAATGGTGAACGCCTTCCCACTAAGAGAGAAATGCTGAAGATTGCCATGGCAGTTTTCGACCCATTTGGTTTAATTGCAGACTTTCTGCTTCATTTAATGATATTGGTTCAAAGTGTTTGGAAAGAACAAATTAGTTGTGATGATCCAATATCGGAAGTTTTACGTGACATGTTCAAGATATGGTGGAGGGAGTTCAAAGAAGTAAAATAGTTAAGTATACCACGATGCCTCTTACCAAATTTGCACAAAACTTCAAATACTCAGCTTCATACTTTCGTTGATGCTAACCAATATGCATTTACAGCTGTATGCTATTGAAAAATCGTTAATGAAAAACAAATAAATATTTTCCTTGTAATTGATAAAAGACGATGTTCTCCAAAAAAAGTCGTTGGGAGGGTGCAGGAAGTCAAAGTTTCATCAGTTCATTATTGGTCAGATTCTCAAACTGTTATAAGTTGGATAAATTCTACGGAACGCCGCTTTAGCGCATTCGTTAGTCGTAGAGTTGTAAAAATTCGTGATAATACACCAACACAGAGGAAATGGATACCTTCAATCCAACGCACCCTTCAAGGTTTATAAGAAAGAGTTTATGGATTTCTATAAGAAGAAGAAGCTTTTTGGCCTCATATGCCAGTTGAAAATTCGGATTTGCTACAAGATGAAATAAGACAGTTTTTATTTACTACCACGAAATTATAAAATTTTTCTCGATTTTCATCATATACAAAGTTTAAGAAAACTGTGGCTTCGGGTATCCGCTTTGTTAAAAGATATGGTTCGTCGAATCAATTGAGAGTAGAGGAAATAGCATTTGCAGATATTACTATTTGCTGCTTAGTACAAAAAGAAAGTAAACAGAATGAACTTACATATGTAACTTTAAAATAACGAAGGTGTGCCCAAATCGAGTATCAATCAATTTCTCCCAGGTTGCGTTAATACTACGCAAACTTTATATAATTCTGAAGAAAACGTATACCTAAGGAAGCAATGGAGAATTGCTCTAAATCTTAAGGATCGAATTTGGAAAAGATGGATAATGAATTTCTTCCTCAGCTGTTACTTAGACCAAGGTGGAGAGATGTTGTAAAACCTATTAAAATAGACGATATAGTTTTAATTTTGAATGCAAACCAACCGAGACACAAATGGTCGAGTGTTTTAAATATATCCATCAAAAAAAGGTCAAGTACGGTTTGCCGATATTACACTATTAACGGGATCACTCGTCGAACTGTTTTAAAATAAGCTGTTATATATTTAGTTAACAGTGAACCCACAGGTATTTTACAAGAGACGGAGGGGTTGGACCCACTTCATAAATATAGACGTTAACAAGGCGAGTTTTTCTACAAGTCTTTTTTATGAGTGCTTATTTAATGGCTACCTGGGTTATGAGCGGCAAAGTAACACTGATAAAAGGAAAAATTATTGTATGTAGAAAAACCTTCTAAAATTAATTTGTACTATGGAATGTCAAATTCCGTTCCGTATCATTTGACACATAAGTACATAAATTTTATTTGCTTTCACATTTTAATATTTTTTTAATACTTAAGAATTTTACAAATCTGTATACTCATTGTTTTAATGTAAAACTGGCCTTAACTGTTTAACCAAAATGTATGTAATGTGAATGTAAAAAAAAAATGAAATATATAATCCTAAGTTATTATTGCAAAGTGGATTTCACTGACCATAGCAGGACCGTTTATCGAATCGTAGCAAATAGCTTCAGTACTTCAACGTTAAAAAATTTATGTTAATTATACCCTTCACCGCAAAAAGTGGAAAAGAGTATATCTAAGTTTGTCATTCCGTTTGTAGTTTCTGCAATATCCATCTCCGATCCCAAGGAATATATATGTTCTGAGTTCCAATGCATAGCGAAGTTTGGCGAAAAAGCTTGGAAGGCGACCTGCCAGAGAGCTCAAGGACCAAGATGGGGCTTCAGCCTCGAATTACCTCCTGGCTCTATAAGGTAGTAATCTAGCCGAATATTCTTTTTGGTGCTGTTTTTTGGTGGCCCACTTTCGGAAAAGCGGTCAACCAAAAGCCTCTTGATAAAGTCAGGAGAACAGCCGCCATTTTGATTGCTGGGGCTCTCCGAACTACCTCGACAAAGGCTCTGTATGCCCTTCTCCACTAGTTACCCACCAAACTCCTGGTGTGATTATAGTTCGGGATGTACCCAGACCATCAATGGTGGACTACATCTCTTCTACACCTGCTCTGAACCACGGGTTTCAGATCCATATTCCAAGTAGGGAGGAATGGGTCTGTAACGAAGTGGTTGTAAAGCAATACTGTTGACATCTACACCGATGGCTCCAAACTGAACGGCAGGGTCGGTTCCGGAATCTTTTGCAATAATCTTGGACTGAGACAACCATTTAGACTCTCTGACTACTGCAGCATCTTTCAAGCCGAGATAATGGCCATTCTGAAAATATCCGAAATAGTGCATAGGGACGAACTTTTTGGCCTTGCTATTTGAATACCTTTGGACAGTCAGGCGGCAATCAGGGAGCTTGCTGGTGCATTTTCTACATCTAAGCTAATCGTGAGATGTCGCTCCTTACTAAACACACTATCGGAGCGATCACAGATTAACCTGTTTTGGGACCCTGGTCACAGAGATATCGTGGGAAACTATGAGGCCGATGATCTCGCCAAACGGGGCACATTGCTTCCAAGCATCTCCTCGTTACCCGACGTTTGGATTCCTCTGCCAACGGTTAAAATGGCCATAAAGAACCACTACATCGATTTGGCGCGCAAATTATGGGTGAAGGAAAGTTCCTGTTGTATCTCCAGACAACTGTGGACTACACAGGACCTTAGGCGGACCAGGCAGCTGCTTGGACTGGATAGGAAATGCATATCACGATCTGGGTACTTACTGGTCACTGTCTAAATGGCATGCATGCTGAAAGACTGGGCCTGCCCTTTAATGATTTCTGTTTCAGCTGTGGCTCGGAGGATGAGGAAGAGACCGTACTGCACCTCCTGTGCCACTGCCCATCCCTAGCTGGAATAAGATTTAGAGTTCTGGGCTCTCCTTTTTTCTCTTACAGAGCTATTATCTCACTCTATAGGGGACATAGCGAAGTTCATCCGGGAATCTTCATGGTTCTCAATTGAGTAAAGGGTGTCGCACCGTCTTCCTTGTGGTACCACAACGGGCCATTTAATTGCGCTCAAGTGAGCATCGTCGTGAGAGGCTGTCACTCCTAAGTATTTAACTAAGTTTTTAAAAATATCAAAATGGGTATCATTTTAAAGCCTTTGTTTTTTTGTGAAATAAAGTTTGCAGTGGCACTGACACGGACGGACAGACGGACATTGTTCAATCGAACTCGCTATGCATAAAAAGTCAGCATATACATACATATATATTTTATGGGATCGAAAATAGATATTGTAGAAATAAAAAACGGAATGACAAACTTAGTTATACCCTTTTTCCACTTTTTGTAGTGAAGGGTATCAAAACAAATATGTGGGGCGATAAAGAATTAAAAGAAAATAAAAGTACGATTGTGTACCATATTTTCTAAGATATCAATATGTGTACCAACTAGAAGATTTTGAGAAGAACTTTAAGGAAAGACTAAATTCTTTTAAAAATGCTAAACCCATTAAGAGCTCAAGATTTTTATGTAAAATTATATGTATGTAGTACCTAACTTTTAAATTATTTTTCAATTTTTGTCACCCAATCTGTTTTTTGATTGGAGTTACTTTCCTAAACTAGATTTACATGTATGGTGAAAGATATATAAGATTCGGTATGGCTGAATATAGCACTCTTACATGTTTTGATTGGAGTTACTTCATTGTTCTAATTGATATGGGAAAAATTAGAGGTAGGCGTGGTGTTTTGCCTGCTGTCTCGAAGGGCATGCTCCGAACTTGCTGGTTTTCAATAGCAAATCTTTTAAAGTTATGTCTGATCCATTAGCGTCTTTAAATTTTCTCTAGCTCAGCTAGTGCTTTGGAAAACTTGATTTCAAAACTAAGAAGAACGGTCAATAGACTACGCCATGCATAAGAATTTAGAATATATATACTTTATGGGGTGTGAAATGGATATTGTAAAAATTACAAACGCGACGAACTTAGATATATATACTTTTTGTTTTGAAGGGTATAAAAAATGAAGCAGTAGTCAACTTTTTTTTTGCGAAACTAGGGTTTTCTTTTAATTTTTGTATTGTTTTTTGTGCATTTTCCCGTTTTGGTAAATTTCCAATATTTTTATTGCAAGTACAATTTTTATGAAAAATTATAAATTTGTTTCTGAAATTTTGGTGAAGATAAAATAAATTTTGTAAAAATTACAAATGGAATGACTAACTTATATGTATGTATTTAACATGGCCACAAATAAACTTTATGTCGCCTCTTTTTCTGTTGTTGTGTTTAGTGATTCCTGTTCCTGTTCGCTTTATTTACTGCAGGTCAAATATTATTGCTGCTAAATTGTTTATTATAGTTAAACAATTTTGACGATCTTTCGCTTATATAATTCGGCGGTAGTACACTTTATATAAAAAATTAGTACCTAAGTTATATAACCCGAAAGTTCGATTCTTCTAATCAAAAAGCTTTCATATACTTCCATGTTCTTCGATTATTTCAGGTATTTTTTAAGTCTTGAAAAAACAAAACGAACTTTAAGAAAAAATTTTTTAATAATAACTGTACTTAATCGATACACAACTACTAATGTAATAACCAATTCTGATGTTATCATTAATGACTCAGCATAAAAATTAAATGCGTTTATCATCAAAATGAGATTCTTTAATTTATTTCTGTTAAAAAAGTAAGTGGTTGTTTTGAAGATTTTGGTAGATGTCGAAGATTTTCTAATCACCTTTCACCCTATTTTCGCTTTTAAAAGTTTATATTTTATTTTTTGTATATTAGTTATTTCCACTTTTAAAATTTTGTCTTTTCTGGATCATTGGGTTAGGACAGCGTAGTAACAATGGCTGTGAAATTTTAGCAGGCGGTGGACCACAAGGGACGTCTACGAAGCAGCAATTGAATTCAAGATGACGGAAAATTTTTGCTCATAGCTTTCTGCTTAACAAGCTATTGTTGGAAATAAAAGGTGAATAATATTAATTCACGGACATGTTTATTTTTGCAATAGTATGTAAGACCATCAGGGGGTGCAAAAACCAATTTAAAATAAAATTGCATAGCCGTAAATTGAGAAAGGGTCAAAGATAGACAGATGGTAAAACGCAGCAACAGCATCACGTGCATCAAAATTTAATGAGTTCAAGCTAAAGACCAATTTTATAAATCGGGCTTGGTAAGACCTTAAATGCTAAAAAAAACAAATAATTTGTCAATTCAGAAATACTAAATCTAATCTGCTACTTAAACACCTTTGAAATTGTTGCCAATCGAATTTTGTCAGTTGTGTTTATTATCTTGAATTCGGTTGTTGTAACTGAATAAATAAAGCAGTCACAACTATTTTCAAAAATAATTCTTGGGTGATTATAAAATATTATTGTGAATTAAGCAAAACAAAATAATCAAAATGAAAATTTATTATTCGGATTCTTTTAAAATTTAAATTATTTACTTTATTCGTGCTTGATTCCTTTAAACTAAACTACAAAATGAAATGTATTACTGCGGGGAAAGCATATCCATATGGCCATTTCACTACTGCTCAAATAGCTCATCAGTGGATTTTACCCAAATTTTGTATAGAAAAATAGAAAGTCTTATATCAAAAGCCAAATTGATTAAATGAGAACTCCATTGAATCAATAAGACACAAGAAAAAAAAAAGAAAAAATAAAAATAGTTACTAAATGTTTGCTGTGTTTTTGTGTAGAACATTTTTGAGTTTTTATTGTCTTCTTCCTTTACATCATGATTTCTTCTTTTCCACATAGTTTCTTCAATTTGCTATCCCATACCGCACGTTTTGCGCTGCGAAATAAATTAAATATTATAAAATTATTTTTATATAAAAATGTTTTTCTGAGATAATTTTGAACTTACCATTTATTAATATTGGAGAACTTTTCACCACTTCTAATAAATCCTTTTATTTTTTAACTAAAATATTTTTGATTTTTGTAATGTGTACAAAATTTATTTATATTGTGTCAAACATTTTTCGATTTCAGAATATACAATCGAGTTTTATGATTCCTACTTCCAAAATTTGGTTTTCAGTAGTAATTTACTGAATAAATTTAGTTGCATCTTCCATTTAATAGAATAGATTTTAGTAAAGACACAAATCGGTCATGTTAACTTTTTTAAGAGGTGTTACAATTAACATTTAGAAGCAAATATCATTTGTTAGCTTTTAATATAAAAAACAAATCAAGACTATAAATTATTAATAATAAAAATCAAATTATTATATTAGTAATTGATTTTTTAACGTATCAAGCGAATTGTTACCAATCTTTTTTCTGTGTGTACACACAGAAAAAGGATTGGTAAACATTCGATTGATATATTCAAAATTTAATTACTAATATAATTATTTAATTTTTAATATATATAAATTACAATTTTAACTTATTTTTAATCTTAAAAGCTAACAAATGATGTTTGCGTCCAAATGTTGATTGTAACACCTCTTAAAACAGTTATTCTGACCGATTTGTGTCTTTACTAAAATCTATTCTATTAAATGGATGATGCAACTAAATTTATTCAGCACATTTCTACTGATAACCAAATTTTGGTAATAATAGTCATAAAAATCGATTATGTCTTCCAAAATCGAAAAAAGTATGACATAATAAAAATAAATTTGTACATATTAAAAAAAAAATTTTCAATATTTGAGTTTACAAAGATATATTGTGAAAAGTATATATAGGTGAAAAGTTCTCCAGTATTGTTCAAAGATAAGTACAAAATCAATCTCAGAAGAACGTTTGTAAAAAAAAAATTCTAAAATGTTTAATACACTTTGCAGCAACAAAACGTGAGTTATGGGATGGAAAGTTGGAGAAACTATGTGCAAAAGAAGAAACATGAAGTACAGAAAGAGAGGCTTAATTCGATGCATCGAAACATGAAACTTATGATTATAATCTCATTCCTATAATTTATTTTTAAAATAAAAACAAATATTTAAATATATTAATGTTTTTTAATTCACAATAATACAATAATAGTCACCCAAGAATCATTTTTTTAAATGGTTGTGAGTGCTATATTCATTCAGTTAATACAACCGAATTCAAGATAATTACCACAACCGACAAAATTCGATTGGCAACAAATTCGGTTCTTATAATGAATTTCTTTTCTCTGTGTACTTAAAGCGAACTAGGATAATTTAGAAAATCAAAAGAAAATTCTAAACAGTAAAATTTGTGCAGGTTTTTAAAAAACTTTCGAATAAATGCAAATTTAACAAAATGGTAAAAAATAAATATCTTGCCTGTTTGCAAGAATCCTTTTTTATAGCATGGGGATAAATTCGAAAAATTACAATAAATGATACAATCTGTTGATAAGTAACAATTGGACTGCAAGCGACAAATCTATGCAGGTTTTTATTTATTAATAGCAATACTATTACTGTTTTCTCAAGCCAGAAAAAGCAAATGCATAATAATGAAAAAGATATTACATTCTCGCGAGATCATTTGCGATAAATATTGAGTCAAAGACAAATCCAGTTGCTTAGGGCACCAACGAACATAAAACTAAAAAGAAAATCACTGGAGACCATAATCGTGACTGAAAATAAAACAAATTAAAAAAAAATCTTTTCAATTCAAAGTTATTTCCAGCTATAATCACGTAAATTCAATTTACACAAGCATAAAAAAACACAAAAACTACGAAAATACTTGTAGCATCAATAAAACGAACAACAAACACATGGCCAGTGGGTACTACGGAAATGTGCAGTTTACAATTCAATGTATGAAAAAACAAATGCACACATTTGGACATTTGAACAAAATACCACGTTTGCGTTATTTTAGTATTATAATTTTTATTAAATAAAATATAAAAAAAAATTTTAATTTATTTTTTATTAAAAATAGTTCAAAAGAAGTAAGAGTTCGGCTATGCCGCATTTTTTATACCCTTCACCATCTATATAAATCTAGTTTAGGGAACTAGCTTCAATCCAAAAAGCAAAAATAAGTACTACATATATATAATTTTACATAAAAATGTCATTAGCTCTTAATGGGTTAAGAATTTTTAAAAATTTTTAAAAATTGTATTGTAGTATTTTAAATGATACCCATGTTGACATTTAAAAAAATTTTAAAGTTTCAGAGGCCCGTAACTCGAAAAATGTGGGCGAGCGCCAATTTTTTCACTTAATGTTT
This sequence comes from Gymnosoma rotundatum, assembly GCA_916610165.2. NCBI lineage: Eukaryota > Metazoa > Arthropoda > Insecta > Diptera > Tachinidae > Gymnosoma > Gymnosoma rotundatum. Next base: position 34,213,439 of record OU744340.1, read on the forward strand.
TTATGTTTAATTCTCTTTCGCTCCATATATTTGTTTTTTCGATTGGAGTTATTTCATTGTTCCAAATAATATGGAAAAATTAGAGGTAGGCGTGGTTTTTTGCCCGCTACGCTTTCCTGATTTTCAATAACACCTCTTTCGACACTATGTCTTATCGATTGGCGGACAGATGGACATCGCTAAATCGACTTCGCTGTGCATAAGAAGTCAGAATATATATACTTTATGGGGTCGGAAATGGAATGACAAACTTTTTAAAAGGTTATATTAAACACATTTGTGTAGTAGTATTGTAGATAAGTAACAAAACTTGGGAGATATTGAACTTTGAAATCAAAATTTATCTTGTGACCTACCATTCTCTAAGGAATTTTTTCTTAACTAGATTTACATAGATGGTGAAGGGTAAATAAAATCGGCATAGTCAAATATAACACTCTTACTTGTTTAATTTAATGTTTTTTGTTGAAATTTTTTTATGTAAGCAGAATAATGGAAGAAATAAAAAAACGAGTGATAAAAGAACAAAGGTACATACGTATATGCTTATTCAACATTTAGAGGGACATAATTTGCCCATCACTGGTTTAAAAGAACTTAAGATTTTTTAATTAAAACAGCAAAATCCTTTTTTAGATTTGTGAATTCCACGGAGTCAATGGGACACCCTTAAGAAAGAGACATCAGGAAAAATTGTTTGAATTAGAAAAACAAATTCTACAGGAGAAGTGTAAGAAGAATGACATAGCAGAGGTACAAGTCAAAACACTTAACTATATAATTAAAACATTGTTAAAAATTTAAAAAAAGACTTCTGCAATCACCGCATACTAATTTAAACTTTTTATATAACTACTTAACTCATTTCTTGAACAATTTCATAAAGCTGGTGCAGTATTATTACATATATGCACATATAAGGAGTTCTTACTAACAAAATAACTTTTTTACAAAAGGGTTTTAGTTCAATTTTTTATTTTGTTGGTAAGAAATAAAAAACAATAAATTAAAAAAAAATATATTAATTGGAACATTTTACTTTTAACTCTTCTTGTCTTTTAATCACCCTTATTGCGAATGTCGACATCGTTATTAGTTAATTAATATAAACACATTACAATGAACCCGTTCAATATAATTTTATTAAAAGAATATAATTTTATTAAGTTATTAAAAAGTCTTTTACTTACTGTAATAGATTCGCTTTTTTGGTGTATAATCCAAGAATTTTGAATTTAGTTACAAGGCATAACGCATTTTTAGTTTTACACAATTTTAAGCAGTGTTAATACTTCATTTTATAAACAGTAAAATTAGTAAATAAATTGGCTTTAAAAAATTGAAAAGTATTGTTGAGTTAGTAAGTTTCTTGCGTGGAAACCATTTTCGTCTTCCTGCTATGAAACAGCTCCGTTTTCATTAGTTTCCGCATTATTGCAATTATCACTGTCATCAGCGTCATAAATATAATATAATCGTCAATTTCATCGACAGTCACTTCATTCTCAATGAGTATATTGTGTGTTATATCACTCTCTCTCTTTGTTTAGGCACCGAAACTGAGACTTAAGGACTCCAAAGGAGCGCTCAATACTATTTCTAGCTTAACGGTGCTGTCTATTATAACCATCTTGGGGGTATGTTAAAATCGGTAGTTAAATTCGTGTCATTAAATATGGTAGCTGAGGATTGCCGCTGTCGCCTATTGAAATATAAAATGTTTTAAGAGTTTCTATTTTTATTTTCTTAAAATAACAGATAAGCCACTTGTGGTTTTTTTGTTAAAAAAATAAACTCCAAACAGAGGCAATTGCCCTCTAAACAGAGGCAACGTGAGCTGTGCCGCCAAACCTGGAATTACAGTCTCTAATCCTGAGATTCAAATCACATACCTAAAATAAAAGAATTATTATTTTATTTGATGATCAAACACCGCTTGAAAATTTGTTGACTGTCCTCCTTTCCGGAATTCATGCACATGCTGAATTTCCCCTGCAGGTCCTCTTATTTTGATATAACTGCCATCAATCGTTCCGATCACATCCGGGAAGTAAAATTTCTCGTAATTCATAAGTTATTCGCTTATAATACATACTGCTGCTTTATTCTCTGGCATTCTTCGATGTTTTTGGGAAAACTTATATACTTTGCTAATAGATATCGGTCCATTCTAAAGCAAACTTCCTTGACGCAGCGGCTTACATTAGGTTGGGACACATTCAGCATAAAATCTTGAGCCAATGATAGCTGATAGTTTCCTAAAGTAATTATAGATTTAGTTGTTTAATTTTATTGTTGATAGTATAACCATCTACCCTGTGCAAAAAACCTCCCAACGGTTTAGATATTATTATTAAACGAATTCGTGCAGCTACGCACTGAGTTTATTACGCTTACTTACTCTAATTAATCTAGCAATTATTCGTCGTTGATAAAAACCACTCATTTTCTCTGTTTTTTCAACACTTTAAATTATCATTATTATTACTTTTGTTTTTAACAAAATATAGGAAATATTTTCGGGTGGATAGTGATCCTACATTTTAAAAATTTTCCCATAATTTCAGCATTTGATTGTTTCATGAAAAAAATACTAAATATCGCATATTCCAAATGTATTTGTTTCACAACTAAATATATTTTTAAGTCAGAATTATGAAAATGAAGATTAAAAATCATGTTTTAGAAAATATTTTTAAACTTTTAAAAAAAAAATGCAAAGCACTTTTAAAGTAAACAAATTATAAAGTGTGGTTATACTAATACAGAGTATACAAATTGAAGATAATATGTTTGTTTCTTTTCGGCTGAAGTTCTTCAAAGCAAAAAGAAAGATGTAATCTATCTAGGATAATAAATTCAAGGCGAATTAATAACAGATGGTCTTGACAATTTTCCAGTGTCAAAAGTTACAATCTCCTTTGTTTTTGACAGCCGAAAACGATTTGTACAAAAACAAAATGAATACATATATATAGTACAACTGAATATGATAGTGAATCCTAGCCTTAAGTGATATCGCTAAAATATTTGCCCTGAAACAGTTTTAGCATTTTAGCGATCGAGATTAGATTTAGCTACAAGAATTACAGAATAAGGTTGAAGCTTGGCAGTATACATCAAATTACATAAACAATTGTAACACCCTTTAACTTATAATTTAAAATATTATGTCCACTAGGACATTCTGTCTAATTTTTAAGTGCTTGTATATAACGATAAAATTACATTAACTTTGAGAATACCCTTTAATTCCTAAATTTAAATTATAAGCTTGCTGTTATAGTAGACTTAGCAATACAGGTCCCTTGCAAGTTTGTCTGTCAAAGTATATCAACTAATTGATCAAATCTAAGCTTTCTACTTGTTATTATAGCGGACAAAGCAATACAGGTTCTTTGAAAATTTTAATGGCTTGTCTACAACTCTTCAAAAGTAAAGCCATATACAACAAATTAAGTAAACTATTGAGCAATGTCCAACTTTCAACCGTCTGTACATAAAGGTTGATAAAATTTGTAATGAATGGAGTTGACGAAAGATTACTACCAAGGTGGCAACACAGGAATTTCATGCATATTGATACAACAATGCTCGCCTGCGCAGTTGCATGAAGATGTAATTTGAGAGATAAATCAATATGGCGGATCGTTGAAAGTAAAATATTCTTTTCCGGTTGAACAGCAGAGACGAGCAAACACATCAAATATAAACTTTGGAATTTTAGTGTGAATAGTGTGTGACGTGATTTATTAAAATAAATAGCGGAAAAGAAAGAAAACGTGAGTTAGTGAGAAGTCGTGGGAAAAAGATTTGCGTATATGGACGGATTGGTCTAAGAAAGACAGGTGGAAATTTATGTCCAATCAGCGAGTTTTACATGAACACCTGCTTTCCACAGTCTTCAGGACAGCATCACCAGCAAGAAGATAACTAGCTCGCACCCTAACTATAGAGTCAGGTTTGGATCACTAGAAACCAAATAGGGACGTCAAAATGTTTCTACCACAAACATATAAAATACAGAAAACAGCAATTGCAGTAACACCAAAATTTTCACCAGTACCCACAGCCTTAACATCTACAATTTTCTTAACACCATCTTCAACATCAGTTATAACGCCATCTTGTCCAAAGCCATCTTCAACGTCGGCACCATCGGTTCACCTTTACTTTCACCATCAGATCACCTTGCGCACAAAAAAGGAGCAGCGCAAAAAAAGAGCCAAGCGCATTGCTCTTTTTAATGCGCTGCTCCTTCATTGCGCAGAGCAAACATATTGGAGCAGAGCAATGCGCAATAAGAGGGAGTTTAACTTAAGGGCATTGCATCAACTACAAAAGTCATGATGCAGAAGTTTTTAGGCAAAAGGTGTAGAGAAACTTACGGGGTAGCAAAAGTAGCACGAAATGAATATTCATGACTCTTTTGTGTTTTTTCTCTCATTTCTGTTTCTCTCTTTCGCTTTTTGCAGTTCTATGCTTAAGCGGTGTTACCAAATGGCTGTTTTTTCCTATATTGTTCAAAAATTGTTGAAAAATTAATACGTTTAGTTTATGGCAACACTTGAAAAATTGGTTGATAAAACATCATAAAATTCTCTTGCTAGAAAAGAGTCATAATGTAAACGGCCGATGACTTACGGAGATTCTCCAAAAGAGCACACAATAAAAAAAGTCAGCTACAATGCCCTTAATGTAAACTGGCTCTAGCAAGTTGGCTCTGCTCTTTGGGCAAAAGAGCAGAAAAGAGATGCTTTGCGCCTCGCATTTACTTACTCTGATAAAAACAAAAAAACAGAGAAAGGAGCAGATACTTTCACTGGAAAGACACCTACGTAACCTAAGTTTCGATGGTTCGTTTTAAAGTTATGCTCACATATATCGCAGTGCTTAGTTCTTAACATTATCATGTATCATTTAAATTTATCGGATTATTAGTGTTGGATTAAATTCCCCGAGTTATACTTGTCAGCCAAATTGACTCATGAATGTAAGTTTTTTTTTCAAAGTAAGCTTGCCAATAAGATAATAAAGTATTCCAAATCATAGGGGCAAATCAAAATCCACGTAGTTAAAGTAACCCATTAAGAATATACGTGGGTAAACAAGAGAAGGAAAAACGAAGAAAATTTATTAATCAAAGCTAAAAAAATTTTTGCTGAATTATACTTACCATAAATTTTTGTCCAAACACTTACCTATAATTTTCAAATTATTTAACAAGATAAATTCTTTATTTTATACTTACCTATAAATTCTCAACTTAATATACAATACAAATATTTCAAGTTACTTAACCTTTAAATATTTCAAGATTTACCAATCAAAAGATACCTGCTATTACTCAGCACTTAAATTTTCTCCGAATAAAACTACCAATCAATTCTTACCTGATTAGACATTCATTGAAAATTTACCCGAAGAAATATGTAAAGAATTCAATACAATCGCTTTTAAAATTTTAAACTACAACCTTTCAGTGCAGATTCGAATAACATCAAAGACGGGTTTCTTTTATTTATACCGTCAGATATTAAGATTAAATATTTGCGAAATTATACGTAACTTACTTGTGGCCATATAATACAACATTTAGGGAAGAAAACTTAAATATAATATCCTGAAATTGTAATTTGTAAAATATTAGTGTAATACAAAATTAATTCTTAAGAAAGTTTAGAATACAAAACATATGAGAGTTGAAAAAAAAGAAAAAGAGAAAAGTAAAAAACAGAATAATAGAAAAATAAAGAAAATAAATATACAACGAGCCGGTACATCGTAGATTAATAAAAGTTACGCATGAAGGAAGAGCCCCTAGATTAGCGCTAATTTTAGGTCAGCCCTGCAATAGATGTGCCCCTCGTTTAGTTGTGTTTTGTCAAAAATTTTCGGTCATAATACACATTTTTTATAGTCTCGGTTTATTATTATATTTTTTTACACTTGATACTAAAGGTCAGAACTCATATGTTGAAACGAATAGCTGTAAGAACATTGTTAACGTTGTTATAAGTTTTACAAAAAAAAAAAAAGAGAAAATACTTAATCGTGGAAATATATTTTGGAATATGAACTTTGAGTAAATTTGATTTTGGAAAGAATTATTTAAAGATGTCCGTTTAATTTGGATAGGTAGGTATTTGGATTAGTGAAGCTACGTTTAGGTATAGCCAACAAAAGTAGGTAAGGGCAACCGTGCTATCATTGAATGGTATTCTGTTTCAATACTGAGGGAGGGAGCCCATGGAGTTGTGTCATCTGTACTTCCAACACTGGTTTGTTTTCTGAGAGCCTTTTTATTCGTGTAGCCCCAAACTTTATTCAATTTTATTTAGCTTGATGTAAGACACTCATACGTATTGTTCTGTACTACGCATTGCTGACAGCAACGGACACCCTCCCAAGCCCGACGAGCTTGGGAGGGTGCCGCACAAATATCAATTTAGTTACCAGTGTGATATTCAGTGGATGCAGGTTCTTCTTCTTTTCGTTAGTAGCCAAAAGACGTTAAATCGTGACAAATTATTCCATATATATCAATTCAAATCACTTGTAGGGACACCCTTTCATTTTAAGATTCATTTTGGTGTTACGTTTTGCTATTACAGACTACAGTGATAAGAATTTTTTTGAATTTTAAAATGGCACCCTTTGCAGTTCACAATACACTCAAAAAACATGTATGTTGTAAGGGGGACACCGTTTAATTTTTAAAATTATAAAATATTTTAAAATGGGCCATTTATCCTTTCAAATAAAGAAAACATTTTCAAAATCGGTTCGCCTATTTCTAACTTCTGCAGGCACAAACATAAAAAAGACATCATTCAAACGAACTAATAAAATTATATCATAAAACAGTTTTCAATGCAAAGCTGGAGATTGATAATGTATCCTATGAAATGTCATGGATAGTCAAAAATTTACAATTGGATGAGAAAGCCGAAATTTGTAAATTTTTTTCTTTTGGGAAATTTTAGATAAAAATTAAAAAAAAATTTGAAATTACAATAGCTGGAGATTTAAATTTTGATTGGATAGGGACTATTACTGAAATAAAATATAAGACATGCTAAATGATAATGGTTTTAAATAAATAAACGAATTTCATCGACTAGCACAAAATTCTAACTGCCTTATTCATAAAAAAAAAAAATTTGAAATGTGTTTTATGACAAAATTTCCATACAAAATTGTCCTAAAATACATTTCAAATCTATTTAAATATTGTTACAAAGATGCATTATTAAAATCATAAAAAGATGTAGAAATAATTAAGGCCAAGAAATTGAAACGAAATGGCCTATTGTGTTTCTACAAAACATCTTTATTACAAAACAAAAACAACTAACACAAAGCGAGAAATAAATAAACACAATACACAACCATACACACACCTGCATTGTATAAAAACTAAATAAAAATACACAACATGTATTTTGAAATAATAATTGAATGTTCTAGAAGTGGTGAATAACAATGCTCACTAGATGTGTCTGAGATAAAATGACAACGCCGCATTTTCTACTACGCAGCAGACGGAGGTAGAAATTCTCGAATATTCAAGAACACCTAAAAATAGGGTATATAAAAGCAACGCCAATATGTGCTGAGTCATTCTGACTGTGAGCGTCATCTAGTTAAGAACTCATAAATAAAACTTTTAATAATTAGGTAAACGTAACAACTGGTGTCAGAAGTGGGATGGCAAAATAATAAATAAATAGTTAAAGTGAAATTCGACGTGCTAAAAGTTGAGCAGCTAAAAATGGAGCTGAGTTAGTTAAATCTACCGACAGTAGGCAATAAAGCGGAATTGCAAAAGCGGTTAATAGATGAATTTAAGTAGCGTGGTATCGATATTGAGACATACGAATTTGGAGAAAAAGAGGAAAAGGAAGAGACTGAAGTATGTACCCCAGCAACAAACAGCGTTATAGACTTAAATTCAATGTTTGCCGCTACAATGAAGAAAATAGAAGAATACAACCAGAAGCAGGAAAACCACAACCAGCAGGTAAACCAGATAAAAAAATTAGAAAAAAACCAGAAGCTTCAAGAAACATTTCAAGAAAGCTTTAAATCAATGCAGGAAAGTTCTAGCGTCAACGGGGAAAGGCATTTAGCTGAGGTAAATGAGAAATTTGAAGAAATATCAGAAGTCTTCGACAATCGAGTGAACATCGTAAAACAAAGGGTCAGCGAGTTTGATACAAAATTGTGCGGCCTAGACATAAAAGTAGACAAAGAGTTACATAAATTAAAAGTGCGAATAGGCGATCTTCAAATTCCAGAGAGACCGGTGAAAGTTATCTCTGAGCACGCCAGCAAGATTAACACACCGAGCTTTGACGGCACCGCACCTTTTAATGTTTTTAAGTTCAAGTTCGAAACAGTGGCCAGCAAAAATAGATCGGGCAATGAAGAAAAAGCTATAGAGCTAATTCTGGCCTTAAAGGGAACAGCAGCTACTCGAATACTCGAATGCTTGCCAGCTGGTTGCAGAAATAATTATGAGGACATAATGATAGCCTTACAACGCAAGTACGGTGGCGAGCACAAAAGAGAGCTCTACAGAATGGAGTTACGAGGCAGGGTACAGAGAAATGAGACGCTGCAAGACTTCGCCATGGAAATTGAACGTTTGGTGCAGCTCACTTACCCAGGCGAAAATCATTCGTTTCTGGATCAGTTTAAGATTGAAGCATTTGTGAATGGCATTCGGAATCTAGATATAAAGTACGAGGTTTGTGCTATGCAAAAATCATCTTTTGCGGAAACCATCTCATACGCGCTAGCCCAGGAGACTGGAAAAGTCATCTCGAAGCACAGGTATACAGGGTGCGATGCCCTGATATTTACATGATAACCACAAAGACAAAGAAGCGAGATAAAGGAGTTAATCAAACAGATAATGGAGGAGAAAAAAAATAATTCTCGCGCTGAATGCGATGATAAGATCAAGATCTGCTTCGCCAGCTACAGACAACAAACGGGTGAAAAAGACCATAAGCAATGACTTTGGTATTTTGCATAGAAAAGGCGGAAAGCACAATAATGCTGATGGCCATGTAATGTGGAGGGCAAGCACTGCACAAATGTCGAGAAAAAGGAGAATGACGATCCAATTTTGGCAAAAATTATATTGGCTACGCAAAACAACAGGAGACCGAATCATAATGAAATATCATCAGGAGCTAACAAGCAAAATCGTACTGGGCTAAGTGATGGTAGAAGATGACTGCTTATATCGATCTTGGGAAAGTACAGATGGCAAAAGTACTACGGTCTTAATTGTCGTGCCAACTTCCAAAAGAAATGAGATACTAAGGCAGTACCTTAACGGTCCCAGCGGCAGTCATCTGGGTATAACAAAAACTCTTGAAGAGATAAAACAGAGATTTTACTGGGTAGGCCAACAATGCGTAGCCGATTGGATAGCTAATTGTGAACAATGCATTACGGCCAAGGGTCCTAGAAGAAAAAGTCGTGGCAAACTTAAGCATTTAGAGCAGGGACGAAATTTTTAATCGGCTATATTCAAAGAGTTGTGCGACGTTTATGGTGTCAAAAAGACAAAAACGACACCGCTACATCCACAGTCTGATGGCAGGGTGGAAAGATTCAATCGTACCCTGGAGGAATATCTCAGAAAAGTGGTCAGTTCACACGAAAAGCATTAGGATGAGCATATGCCCAAATTTCTACTGGAGTACCGGTCAGCTATACACGATTCAACCTCACATAGTTCAGCAAAAATCTTGCTTGGGACAGAACTAAAACTTCCAGCAGATTTAGAATTTAGTGTTAAGCCTAGACCAGCGCACGAAGGCAATGGAAACATTCTTCAGGCATAAGAAGACCTGCATAAGTTTATCCGTAACCGATTTAAAATGACCAGCGATAAGAAGAAAGCCAGATATAATCGAGCAGCAAACACGGAGGGATTTACTGAAGGAAAAATGGTTCTACTCTTTAACCCGCAACGTAAGAAAGGATTATCCCCTAAACTGCAAACCCACTGGGAAGGATCGTACAAGGTGATAAATAAATTGAATGACGTGGTTTGCCGGATACAGAGATATCATAATCCGAGGTCAAAAATGAACGTGGGTTACCTGAACCGGCTGGCTAAATATAGCAGAGGTAATTTTAAGCCTTTTCGGGCCTATTGTGTTTGTTTTTAAAGCTAGAAGTTTCTACAAAACACCTTTATTACAAAACAAAAACAACTAACACAAAGCGAGAAATAAACAAACACAATACACAACTATACACACACCTGCATTGTATAACTAAATAAAAATATACAATATGTATTTTGAAATAATAATTGAAGGTTCTAGAAGTAAATAACAATGCTCACATAATGTGCCTGAGATAAAAATGACAACGCAGCAGATTGAAGTAGAAATTCTCGAATATTCAAGAACGCCTAAAAATAGGATATATAAAAGCAACGCTGATTCATTCTGATTGTGATCGTCATCTAGTTGAGATCTTGTGGTACAACAAGTAAAGTTGCCAGCGTGTATAATTAATCGCGAATAGTTAAATCGTCAAAAAATTGATTATATGAAGTGTACTTTAATTAAAACTCTAAGAGTTCTGTGTGTAATTATTTTGCAAATAAATAACTCATAAATAAAACGTTTATAATTTAAATAAATGTAACAATATTTATAACTTTACGCCGAATATGTTTATGTATATTAATAGCTTGCGAAAAATCGAGTATTGCATTAACATTTTGGTAATATTAAAAGATCAATAATGTTATTAGTATTGCGTAAACTTAAACGTAACTTTGTAAGAGATCGGCATTCACAGATAAGTATTGTTAATGTTAAGTTATTTCAGAAAGAACATTATGGTTGGGGATCCTTAGATATTAAATATTCGTGGGTAAGCTTCTTGTGTGTAAGTCGGAGCCTTGTAAAACATCTGTTTTAATGCCAGGTGGTTGAAGTTGGAAGGCAAATTGGGAATTTGCTTGGATTGATTGTTTTGTAAAGATGATTAAATCTATTCCATTTCTTTTGCAAAGCTAAATTAAGTCTAATCATTGCTTCTCTAGTTATAAAATTGTTAGATTGTAGTATAAACAACTGAGAAGGGTTTAGGTAAACCGCCTTTGCAACACTGTCGGTAGCTTCATTGCCGGTTATTTCAACATGGCTTGGTATCCAGAAAAGTTTAACGTTTTGTTTTAGCTGAATTGGTATTTGTTGAATAGTTACTACTGTGAGGGTTTTACTTGTCTGATTAGAGGCAGCATCAAAAACCGAACGGCTATCGGTGCAGATAACATAGTTTTTATTTGACTTTTTTTATTAAGTTTAAGGCTTCGAGTATTGCCTCTGATTCGGCTTCAAAGATAGTGTCATGTTGGGGCCGTAGGTTTCTCAAAAAATTACTGGAGCTTAGCAACCAAGGTGGCTAATTTTCTAGACGAGTTTTAGTCTTTTAAATATTAAATACTTTTTCTGGTTTTGAAAACTTGGGAAAGTGTTGAAGGACATTTAAGACACTTTTTTCTTTATAAAGTAAATCGATGTGTTTACGGAGTAGTGACGATTTGCTGCAAAAAACTTTGTGGCTAAGTTAAAGTTTTAATTTGGTGGCATAGCTTTACAATGGGTCGAAACCTGCTTCTGCAAAAAGATTTTTGTTGGCGGAGTACAAAAAGCTCTAAGACTCGCTCTAATGGAGGCGTTAATAATTTTTTCAACTATTTGTAAAATCGATTTTGCTGCTTTGCTATAGATAATTGACTTATGACAAAACTAACAAATTTACTAAACATATTTTACTATTTGTGTGCATATAGCGTTTTTAGAGGAAAAATATTTTATAATGTTGAGTCTAGATACTAAACTCTCTTTAAAATAATTACAATGATTCTTAAAATTATATTTAGAGTCTAAATACTAACCTAAAATTTTAGAATTATTTACATTATGAAGAGTAATACCATTATATACTATGTTAAATTCACTACAGTTTTGTTTTCCATATATGCAGGTAGTTAGTTTTTTCTAACGATATACGCTCCAGATGTTTTTGACCAACTATCAATAGCAAAAAAAAAAACATCAAATTCCTACATTGGAACTTTTACCACTATTATTTTTTCGTTTACGTATATACTAGAGATGAGCGTAAGCCATATAAAAGTGTACATTATCGTTTTTTTTAAGCAATAAACGAAGAGAATAATTTTACTATTGAATTGTTCTCTGTATGAATCAGTGGTGTCCACAAAGAGAACCACAAAAAATTGTTTGCAAGATGTCTGGAAAAAGAAAGCATAGTGATGTGTGGTTACATTTTACAGAAGACGGATATCAAAGACCTAAATGCAAATCAACTTTAAGTATTGCAGGTGGTTCACATGGCAATTTATTTGCCATTTGGAGGCAAAAAATCTACTTCAGCATGTAGTTTTTGGAAGGCAGTCATCAATACCTAATTCAACAATTAGCACTGAATCAAACGTAATAAATGTTGAACTGCCGTCCACTAGCTCGCAGCAGAGTATTAACCAATTTTATCGTAGGCCGCCGCCGGTACGTAAAGTTGAGCTGATAGACAAGCAAGTGTTGAAAATGGTAGCGAAAAGACACCATGCGCTGAAAATTAAAGAAGAGCCGGAATTTAAAAAGATATAGAAGTTGTCTCTCAGTGCCCTGGGTATAATTTACCAACAAGGAAAACGTTAACACACAACATGATGCCAACTGCTTATAATGATTTTATGTGCAGTTAAAATAAGAATCGAAGCAGCTTCTGCAGTAAGCCTTACAGTAGATGGATAGACGTCAAAAACGAATACCAGCTATTTGGCAGTTACCGCCCGCTATATAGATAAAAATACCGATCTACAGTCATATCTAATTGCATGCGATGAATTCATTAAGAGGCGTACTGCAGAAAATTTGACAACTTTAAAAAAAATAACAGCGGATTTCAAAATAAGCAACAAAATTACTGCTATGTTAAGCGACAATGCTGCAAATATAACTGCTGCTATTCGGCAAAGGCAGTGGAGAGCAATTGGTTGTTTCGCTCATACTTTGAACCTGATTGTCCAAACTGCGCTGGTAGAGGTGAGCAACACGATAATTAAAATTAAAAGAATCGTTGAGTACTTCCATAAGAGTTCGCTAGGGTTAAAAAAAGTTGAAGAGACGCAACAACAAATGAATTATCCTTAACTGAAGCTCAAACAGTATATTGTTACCCGCTGGAACTCTACCTTTAAAATGCTCGAAGGAATAAGTACTTTAAAAGAAGCTGTAATTAGTACATTATCTCTAACTCTGCCAAGGGGATAATTCCGGGACTCGTGATCGAAATAAATTCGTATCGAAATTAATTTCGATTGAGCGAGTTTTTCTTTCGATGGCACTCGTTACCTTGCGAATCGAAATTTTAATAAAGTGTTGTAAAAGATAAAAAAGCCTTAACCAATACTACAAATATGTAAACAAAAAACATATTTATTTTTTTATTCTTCGTCATCAGAGTCTGAGAGTGAGTGTGATATATACGCAATTAGAAGGAAAATCCGAGTAACAAGTGGGCTTGCCAATCAATGAGTAAGTATTCATCCCCTTGATTTGTAAAATTCACGTGTAAAAATTTATTTTTATAGGTTTGAAAAACGTTTTAGACTTTCCAAGGAAGCTTTTAACTATATTCTTGAGGAGATTGAATTTGCTAGACATTTGACAACTGCCGTACCAGCAAAAATACTTACTTTTGGCTTCCGGAGGCTTTCAAAATACTGCCGGCAACGAATTTATTATTGGTATAAGTCAAAGCGCACATTCAAAAATAGTTTCAAGAATTCTGGATGAAATGGAAATGAAACTGTGTCAAAAATTTATAAATTTCAGTTCCGATAGTTGCGAGGAAAAAAAAAAAATTTTCTACGAAGAAGTACAAGTTTCCATGAGGTAAATGTCATGTACAACTAATGTACATACATATACACACCTATGATAATGACTAACTACTTCTTTTTTTAGTCATTGGCTGCGTAGATGGAATTCATTTTGGCTTACAAAAACTACCAAAATCCCCCAAAGTACGAAAATCTATACGAATAATTAATTAATATAACAATTAAAATCTTAAATAAGCACTTGCTATCCATTGAACTATTTAAAAATAAAATTTCGACACGAAACTTGGTATCGATTAAAACTGGCACGGTTACCATCGATTGTACACTCGCTATCGAGTGCCATCATAAGAAATTTCGATACAACTTTCTTGATAGCGAGTGGAAGAATTCCAAAATTAAAAAAAAAATCCAACTTCGAGTAAATTTCGCACGGTATCGACTGCGAGAATTAGCCCCCAGATGTTTATCTTTACCTTTGGACGAATGGGAACTTGCAAAAGAAATTATTCCAATTTTAAAGTTATTCTAGCAAGTTACCAAAGAAATTTTTACAGAAAAAAACGTAACACTTTCAATGGTTATGGTTTTGACAAACCTATTGGAGTCAAATCTTTCAAGAAAAATTTAAAAAAATGCGATTCTAACAGCGCTTCAAAGAGAATTAATATCTGGCTTAGGTGATATAGAATCAAATTCGCTATATTCTAAAAGCACCATACTTTAAAAAAGAAACAGTTTAAAATAATGCTGTGAGAACACAAGAGAAAGGATAAGTCAAATAAGATTGACAAATACAAGCAAAAAAAGTTATGAATGCTCAACAGAAGAAAATGCTGACGAAGATGTTGACGACGATATTTGAAAAGAATATGACCTGGATGTCAGCAGATTTGTACGACCTGAAAATAACCTTGCTGCGAGAATGGGAGAGTTTGATAAGTTTCTTAGTAAGGAATACTAAGATAGAAAAAATATCCTCTTTTATGGTGGAATTAACGATAACAGGGGGATAATTCCGGGACTCGTGATCGAAATAAATTCGTATCGAAATTAATTTCGATAGTGCGAGTTTTCCTGATAATGGCACTCGTTAACTTGCGAATCTATTTTTTAATAAAGTGTTATAAAAGATAAAAAAGCCTTTACCAACACTACAAATATGTAAACAAAAAACATATGCTTACAAAGAAAATTAAATAATTTATCAAAAGAATTCCGTATTTGTTTTATAATTTTGAAAGTTTTTCCTTTTTTAATCGCGGTCATGGACGTAAATTTATGTTTATGTTGTACTCTCAATTTATAAAGTTCCAATTTGTAGAAAACAAAACAAAAAAATTAAAATAAAAAGGGTATTTACGATGGTTATCGTGCAAATTTGCATATTGTAAATTTGCTGTGCATATACAGTAGATCGTGAGCGTACATTTTTGTAAAACGTACATTTTAGTAAAAAACAATTTTATTTGTTTAAAAAATCTGACAACTAATCAAAAGGCAAAAGTAAATATACAAAAAAATTCTATACATAAAATTAAAAATTTTTATTTGCTATTTAACAATGCGTAGAAGCAGCAAGAAAGGAAACAATTTAAATTTTTTAATAAGCAATGCTCTGAGTTCTCTTGACCACCTTTTATTTGGTTTATCTCTTGGTCTTTTTTAGCCGTGTAAAGTTTATTAATGTATTTTAGAGAAATCATTTTTAGCAGTTTAATTTTTAATATAAATTTTTAATTATATTTTTTTGCTGCATATAGTGCTCACAAACAATTTTTTTTATATTTTTTTCTTTTCAAAAATATGTCAAAAAATTTTATTTACTTTTTTTCGAAAGTGAGCAAATATGCACAACTTTTATTGCTCAAAGTTTTTTTTTTAGTGCAAACAAAGTAAATTGAATTAAATTTCAAATACGTATACATATTTTATTGTTGTACTAATAAAAACGATGCATATTTGCTCCAATATGCACAGTTTGCACTACCAATCGTGAAAACCCGTAATTATTTAAAACTATTTCATTTAGAAATATTGCAAATTTTATTTACGAACAAAAAACACAAAGGTAAATTTCAATACGAAAAAAACAAAAAACAATTCTTATTCTTAATAAATTAATACTTAAAAGAAATTTGCTAAACTCCAATGTCAGTAATTCATATTAATTTTTGTTTAGCTGTTTCAATTCTTTTGTTCGTATATTTAACTCTATCCTCCTAATGTTCATATTAATTTGGTGAAACTCCGTAGCCATTTCCATTTTCTTTTCTTTAATTTTTATTATTTTATCCGGACCTCTTGTAAACCAGCAACAGCAACATCAAGGCCTGCTGCCTCCAAAATTTGTTCATCAGCAACACTTTTCGTCAAAAAGACCTCCTCCAGTTTTCTTAATTGAAGAATTATTGTAATAGCCCATTCAGGTTGCCACGAAATTAAGTCATATCGTGATTTCAGCCGAAATCAGCTTGAAAACACGTATTATTTTTACATTTTACCATTGCCCAAATCAACTTATTTTACTTAAATTTAACGAAATTAACTTGAAATTACGATAGACAACGCTGTTTTGTGTAAATACCTTAGAGCAACCATGAGCATATTTACAATACACATACAAAGGTACATACATTGATATTTACAAACCTCTAAGTATGTATAATAACATTTATGGTGGATTATAAAAATTACAGACATCTATTGAATTCCAGGCGCTACAGTATTAATTTATTTTTTGATATTTTATTATTAATAGCTTCCTATTTGGTTAATAAAAAGTTTTGTTTCTATGTTGTACAAAATTTTTATGCAAAAGAATAAAATTATATTAATAATAAACAGCTGTTTCCCAAATTAACTCAATTGCCAAAAAGTCCAGTATAAACACCTTAGATTTCGATCGTAATTTCAATTTAAAAATTACTTAATTTCGTCGCAAGCTGAACAAGCTATAAGAAAGCTTTTTCTTAACCATTTGCTTTTGATCAGAATACACCTACCGAAAATTACAAAAGTCCTTATCCGTAGCATGTTAATGTGGAAAACAATTAATAATTTACCTTGCGCCAAGTTTTTACATCTTTTAGCGGTTGACCGGAGGCATTTAATTTCTTAGTTAAAGTTTCCCAAAGTCTGTTAGCAGTAGCTTTTCCTTGGCATGTATTTGATAAAACGCCTTTGGCCAAATTGCAAGAATTTGTTTTTGTCTGAAATTTATTTTTGTTATATTCGACCTAATAATTAATATTAATTATTTAATTTGCATAAAACTTATAAAAAGATTTAACTTACATTTTCTTGTTCTTTGCGTGTACAGAAATAAATAAAATGTAGTTAATTTAAAAAACTGTTGTGGCAATTGTAAAGCGTTTAAACAAGAATAATTATTAAATTAATTAATATAGCAATTAAAATCTTAAATAAACATTTGTTATTCAACGAACTATTTAAAAATAAAATTTCGACACCAAATTTGGTATCGAAAAAAACTCACACGGTTACATTCGATTGTACACTCGCTATCAAGTGCCATCGTAAGAAATTTCGATACAACTTACTCGATAGCGAGTGCGCGAATCCCATAATTAAAAAAATCCAACTTCGAGTAAATTTCGCACGGTATCGACTGTGAGAATTAGCCCCCAGTTGTACCCAAGAATATATTTATACGCCTTTAAAAGGCTTTGCATTGTACCTACCACAGTGCCATGTGATCCCATTTTTCCTCTGCAGGGCAGATTGTAATTAAAAGACCAAGTAAGGTTTCTAAGTTGGTGTTTTTGCATAACAACTATAAATAATAATTAAAAACTATATATACATACATATAATTAATAAATAAGTATGTATATATATAGTTTATAATATATATTACAGCAACTATAGGGTCACGGTTTATTTTCAAATTATATACTTGCTGTTGTAGTAGATTTAGCAATCAGTTCTGTGTAAATTTCAACCGTCTGTCTTTAAAGGTTGAACATTTTGCCCATATACATCAGATTATATCAATTTATATTATATTATATTTAATTTAAAATATAACATTTTTATACTTATTATTATACCAAATAAAGTAGTGGACATTCTGTCTAAAATTAAGGTGTTTGTATACAACGCACAGTGGCGCCCGTAGAGCAAACGAGGTTGCAAAAACCAAAATTTTTATGAGCGCCCACGAAGTTTTGAATAAACCCATGTTATAGGAAACTTTTCAACGATTTCAAATAGGCCACTCTTAATAATATCACATTTTTAGTTTAGAAGATATAACCGTTCAAATGTCAACGACTTTCGTTTTTCAAAAAAACACACAATTTTTAGTCAATTTGTTGCGATTTCAGGTATAATATCACGAAAAATAGGTAACGAATCGCCATATTTTTTGTTTGTATTGATTGATGTATTTATTAAATGTATAATGATAAAAAAAAAATTCCTGTTTGCTTTGTATTTCTCCTGGTAAATCACTATTTAAAAACTATCCGTTTTTTTTTTTACTATTTTTTAACTTTGACGGAAAATAAAAAAAAATCTATATTTTTCTATATTTGCCATATTTGCAAAACCTGTTCTTTGATTATTTCTTTACATAATTCGATAGGTTTTATCTGCCTGTACGTGCCCGTTTGGCTTCTAGAGGTAAAAAAGATTAAAAACACATGGTTGCAGAAATTGTATGGCGTCCATCCCTTATATGTTTTGACTGACAGTAGTTTTTTTTTAGTAGTAAATTTTTGTTTAAAATTTTTTTGTAGCAGTAAATTTTTAGGCATGGTAGCATAAGCCTATATATTGCAAAATAAGCCCAATGCCTGGATTAGTCTACGACTCAAAGTTGGCGCAACAATTACTGAAACCATTAACGAATTTAAGTACTGAAAACATGGCGTTGAGGAGTGTTCAATTTTCACAAGAAAGAGGAAACTTGTCGATGCCACCAATGACTTGACCACGAAGCATTTATCGGACGCGCTAGCTATTAAATATACAAAGGATAGTGAAAGAGTTAGGTCTCAGATAACCAAATCTGTTGCTGATGCAAGCCCACTGCGACTAAAAAGGATTAAGGAAAGCATTCCCATGCCCACAAACGCACACATTAAAAAGTATGCTTCCGAAGAAGCCTTGGCCTTGTTTATGGACTTAGAACTTTCCAAAGAGAAATATGAGAAACAACGGGCATCTTTAACGCGACACGGCGCTGACGTTTTACCCGGATACAAGCATATTACGCAATTCTCGACCACTGCATACGGAGTTTACGGAAGTCTCTGCGAAAGCCAATCTGCAGGATCTCATGGGCCATACAGTGAAACGGTTGTTGGAAAGTCTTCCTGAAAATGAGGTAAAAATTCTTCCTGAGAAGTTGACAGCACATGGGGCTGCGATGGATCATCCGGACAAAGCGTTTAAAAAGCAAAGCATATCTTCTGATGACGCTACAATATCGGACGGAAATATGTTTATGGCATCTGTTGTTCCTTTGCGGCTAAAATCTGATGTTTCCCTACACTGGAGAAATCCACGTCCGTCATCAGTGCATTATTGCCGACCAATAATGTTTCAGTTTGCAAGGGAATCGGCAGAACTCATAAGGACCACGGTGAAGGACATTGAAGAACAAATAAGCATGAGTTCCACCTGACCATGGTTGACGGAAAAGTCGTAAACGAACTGACAGGAACAAAATCAACAATGTCATGCCCGATTTGCAAAAAGAGTCAGAAGAACTTTGGTAATTTAAACGATTCAACAAATGAAGTGAATTACGAATATGGAATGTCACCATTGCACGCAAGGATTAGGTATATGGAGTTCTTGCTAAAACTGGCGTATACCCTACCACAAGAGGAGGAAAACTTCGATGAAAATACATCAATAAAGGATAAGGAAAAGATCAGAAAGAAGAAAATACAGGATGCTTTTTTTAAACAAGTTGGACTAAAAGTAGACTGTCCCAAGCACGGATATGGTAACTCAAACGATGGAAACACTTCTAGGAGATTTTTTGAAAATGATGAGGCAGTAATTAAAATCACTGGAATTGACAATCAAATCGTGAAAAGATTGGGAACGATCTTGTATGTTTCAAACTGCAATGAAAATGTCAATTCTACTAAATATGGAGAATATGCGTCGAAAACTGCATCTCTTTTAGCAGAAATGTATCCACAGAAGAAGTTGACCCCGACCGTCCATAAAATATTGGCGCATGGCAAAGATATAATTGAGTTCCAGTCTTTGCCAATTGGAGAGCTTTCTGAAGAAGCACAGGAGTCTCTGAACAAATTTTATAAAAAATATAGATTGCAGAACACATTCAAAACATCAAGGGTAAGGCAAAATGAGGACCTCTTCAACATGTTGGCAGCATCTTCCGATCCACTTATTTCTTCTCTGCGGCATGTGAACTCACGAAAAGAGTTAGAAAACAATTATAGTTTAGAAATGCTTAGTCTTTTAGATATACCTTCTCTTACGATTTGTGATGAATACTTTACAGAAAATTGAAAAAATTAATTTTAAAATTATTTTTTTTTTAATTTGTTGGGTAATAATTTAAAACATTAAACCCTAAAGAAAAAAAATAAAAACTATTTAAAAATGTAAAAAAAATTTTGTTTTAGTTACCATAAAATTGATTTTTCTACTAATTTTAACTTTGATAATCCATAAGTAGGCCCCTACAAAGCATAGCCCCCTCTCCAAACGCTCATTTCATAGGCTGAACAGTTATCTATCATATGCTGTTTAAACTTTTTAATTATCTTATTCGGTTCAAAAGATATGATTTTTGCAACGAAAAAACTCAAATGGCGCCACTGTGCGACGATTCAAAAAATACGACCATATAGAACAAATTACATTACTTTTGGAGACACCCTTTAATTTCTAAATTCAAATTATAAGCTTCTTGTTATAGCGGACTTAGCAAAACATGTCCCTTGTAAATTTCAGCTGTCTGTCTATAACGGTTCAAAAGTCCGGTCACATACACCATATTATATCAACTATTGGGGCACCCGTTTATTTCCAAACCCAATTTTATACTTTTTGTTATAGAGAGTTAGTAATACAGGTTCTTTGTAAATTTCGATAGTATGGCTATACATATACCAAATTAAATTAACTATTGGTGCACCTTTTAATTTATAATTTTAAATATTATAAGCTGTTACTATAACGGCCATAGGAATCGACAATGCGTCAAATTTAGAAGCGTTTGTCTATAACGGTTCAAAAGATAGGCATATATAAATAAATCTACAGTAATTATGGGACACCCTTTAATTTCTAAATTCAAATTATAAACTCGTTGTTTTGGCGGACTTAGCAATACAGGTTCGTTGTAAATTTCAATCCTCTGTCTACAACTATTCAAAAGTATGGCCATATACATCAAAATTTATGAACTATTGGCGCACCCTTTAATTTATAATTTGTAATATTAAAACTTGTTACTATTACGCTCATAGCAATTGACATTCGGTCTAATTTGCAAGCGTTTGTCTACAACGGTTCAAAAGATAGGCCCATATAAGTAAATTAATATCAATTATGGGGGCACCCTTTAATTTTTAGATTTATTTTTGTATAACTTTTAGTTATTGGGGGCTATAGTAAGACGAAGTCATTTTAAATTTTACAGAAGTGCCCTTTACAATTCATAATACACGTAAAAAATATGTAAGTATGTATGTTGTATGGTATGGTAAATTCGTCTTTAAAAATTAATGTTCTCTATTTTTAAATTCTTTATTTTTCTTTCATAATTTATTTTTTATTTTTAACCGACCTCAAAAAAAAGGAGGTTATACATTTCGGCTGATTGTTGCTTTTTTTATATATGTGCCGCCAGAACTCAGTCATTTCTGTTCCGATTTTGTAAGATGACAGATTATGCTTACAGATTAGTCCCGTTTTAAAACCAGTTCATAATCTTGAAAATTAAAGGGTGTCCCCATACAACATACATATTTTTTACGTGTATTATGAACTGTAAAGGGCGATTCTGTAAAATTTTAAATGACTGCGTATAACTATGGCTCCCAAAAACAAAAAATTATACAAAAATATATCTAAAAATTAAAGGGTGTTCCATAATTGATGAAGACTTTAAAGTTGATATACATGGCCATACTTTTAAACAGTTGTAGACAGACGGTTGAAATTTACAACGAATCTGTATTGATAAGTCCGCTATAACAACAAGTATAAAATTTGGTTTTGGAAGTTAAAGGGTGTTCCAATAGTATATCTAATTTTGTGTATGTGACCAAACTTTTGAACCGTTATAGACAGAACGCTGAAACTTAAAAGGGACTTGTTTGAATTTAGAAATTAAAGGGTGCACCAATAGTTCATTAAATTTGATGTACATGGCCATACTTTTGAACAGTTGTAGACAGACGCTTGAAATTTACAACGATCCGTTATAACAACAAGTATAAAATTTGGATTTGGAAATTAAAGGGTGTCCCAATAGGTGATGTAATTACAAGTATGTAGCCGAACTTTTGATCTGTTATAAACAGAATGTTTAAATTTAAAAGGGTTATGTATTTTTAGGCTCGCTATATCATTATATTTGAATTTAGAAATTAAAGGGTGTCCAATAATTGATGTAGATTTGCTTATGTGGGCCTATCTTTTAAACCGCTATAGACAAACGCTTGCAAATTTGACATTATGTCGATTGCTATGGCCGTTATAATAAGTATTTGTATATAAAATTATAAATAAGAGTGCCCCAATAGTTCATTTAATTATGTATATGGCAATAGTTTTAAACATTTGTAGACAGACAATTGAAATTTATAAAGAACCTGCATTACTAGCTTCGCTACAACAACAAGTATAAAATTTGGTTTTGGCGATAAAAGGGTTTCCTAATAGCTGATGTAATTTAGTGTATGTGGCCGAACCCTTAAACCGTTATAGACAGACAGCTGAAATTGAATTTAGAACTTAGGCTGTTCTCAAAATTAATGTAATTTGTTCTATATGGTCGTGTTTTTGACCCGTTGTATACAAACACCTGAATTTTAGACAGAATGCCCACTTCTTTATTACGTATAATAAGAAGTATAAAAACTTTTAATTATAAATTAAAAGGTTTTACAATAGTTGATATAATCTGATGTATATGGCCAGACCGTTGAACCGTTATAGACAGACGGTTGAATTTTACACAGAACCTAATATAGTTGCTGCAATTTGATGTATATTGCCAAACTATTGAACAGTTAAACAAGTATACAGTTTGGAGATATAACGTTGTCCCAATAGTTAATGTAATCTAATTTATGTGGCCATACTCTTGAACCGTTATAGGCAGACAGATGAAATCTGTTTTGTAGTCGGTTTTTTCGCTTTTTTAAAATCATTTTTTTACTTTCTTTATTAAAATCATCGACTTTGTTCTTTTTCTAATGCAGCAATTAAATATTTTTTAAAAGAACATGCAAATATGACTATCTGTGCTTTTAGAGGCGGTCAAATACATCTTCCTGGCGGTTTCTTTATAAATGTCATCCTAAATTTTAATTTTTATTATTAGAATGCAATATAAAACCAATTTTGGGAATAGTAGTTTAATTATAATAATTAGTAGAAAATGCCCTAGAACAGCTTAAAATTTCGACCTTCAAATACTATGGAAAAATAACCGAATAATTAACTACGCATGGGATTAAACATGATAAATTTTATTGACAAATGAGGCTAAATGCACCTAAAATTTGCTTATAGTGTTGGCACAAAAATATGTAATGATTAAGAACTTAATGTAGTGTGCATACTTACGGCACATAGTGTACAAAGGGAAAACAACAGTTTGTATTTCAACCTTAAGTTGAATTAGTCAGAACTAATAAAACTAAATAAAGTTCATAAAACAATTATGAATATCCATGAATGTTTGAAGTGAGTCAATGTTAATTTTGTTTTGAAGTTTCCCCTTTGTCATAGTACAAATAAATTTAGTATATAAGTCGTTGTAAAATTAGAAATAAGTTAGAGTTAATCAAAGTGTACAACAAGTCAGTTATGCTGTCTATTAGATAAAAATATAAACAAAACCAGAAACAATTCGAGTTTCATTTCATGGCGATCCTGCCACGCTGCTGAAATCCTGCCACGCTGACGAAAACTCCTGTGATGTTTCCAGACACCATTTCCAGATTTTCCCAGTCCAAGAGACCAGATCAAAAGGCAAGAATTATAAAGGTGAAAGGAAAATAAAACTAATAATAATAGAAGACAGTATAGCTTCTATAAAAGAAAGGATAGCGACAGAAAAAGTAGATAAGGAGAAGGATTATCTAAAAAAGAGACTAATAGAATAAGAAACAGAATTTGATATAACATTAAAGGAAATAAGGGAATATAAAAAGCTTGAGAAAGCTAAAAAGAAAAACAAAAGACATTAAATAAACATAAATAAATAATCTAAGAGAAAAATCATAATTTATTTTGTAAAACAAAAAAAAAACAAATTAATAAAAAACTAAAAATATGTTAAAAGCTACATTATTAATAACAACAATAACAATAATTATAATAACAAGTATAGCATTATTGTTTCTATATATAAAAAATTGTTTAGTGAATACAACTTACGAACAAATAAATAATGTAAAAGAATACATCTTAGAAAAAGCTAATGATTTACAAATAGAAGATAAGGTCGACTCTATAGTAGAAAAATTAGAGATTTCGAAAGTAAAGCTATGTACAGACGGTTGTCATATCTAACAACATTGTTTGATCTGCCAATGTGCTGGCAATGCACTGACAATTCAATATGGCTACAAAAACTTAAATTGTCAGTTCAGACGATTGTTAGAAAAGCTTACAGTTTCATTGTCAGACAATTGTCTGGCAATAATTTTATCTACTAATAAAAATTCTCAGTTCACACGGTTGTTAGATTGTTGTACTACAAATTTGTTTTTCGGCATTGCCAGCATTTGACAAAAGTTGTGAGTTGTCAATTGTGTATGTTTGTAATAAGGAAATCCCAACATACCAAATGACTGGTAAAAAATATTTTAAAAAGCTTACAAATATAAGCCTTAAGCTTGAAAGAGTATTTAGAATATATTGAAAAATGCTATCGTAACAATTGTAGAAAAATCAAAACGGAACCCTTATGAAAATATTATATGTACATGATTAATATAAGCTTATCTATGTAATTGTAGAATAAGCTTACAAAAACAATATTTTATTAATTTTGGTAAAGAAAAGCTTATTCGTTTCAATATTTTTATAATCTTTTTTACATAATTGCAGAATTAGCTTTATATATAACGCACACATACATTCTTTTTAATATTAAATATTTTCGTTTTGCTTTTTTGCAATATATTTATTAATTATTTATTTTTTTTTTTTGCAATTTATAAACTACAAACATACATATTTATAACGTTGTATACAAATAAACAAATTGAAAATTTTTTTCAGAAAAAATAATTTTGTAAACACAATTTGTCAAGAAACACAACAAATTGAGAAATATTTGTGTATAATAATATTTTAAGCATTGTTAAAAATGCTTGTGATTTTAAATTTTATAAATATTAATATAAGCGAAATTAAGAAAAGATTGAAAAAACTATTTTATATAAGCTTATTCACAAGTTGTGTTGTAGTTTGATTGCTAGTTGGTATGTTGGGATATAATATGGAACAGCAAACAAAATTAGCAATTGCTACGATTTTAGCTGCATATATTTTAGAAGATACCGATAATGAAGGCAAAATAGCAAGGAAACGCCGAAAAGTTTGGGTAAAAGATTGGGTGCTTCATCGTCAGCAGGAGGGATTTTATGTTAAATTGCTTGTCCAGCTACGAAATGACGAGCCGGAGTTGTATCGCAATTTTTTACGAATGGACTTGGAACAATTTGATACCCTACTTAATTGAGTGACTCCTTATATTCAGAAGCAGGATAAAAAAATGCGCAAAAGCATTTCCGCAGGTGAACGACTCGTGCTAACCCTACGTTACCTAGCTACTGGTGAAAACTTTAGGTCACTGCAATACCTATTTCGTATCCCTGTATCTACGATATCGTCTATTATTCCTGAAGTTTTAGATGCCATTTATAAAGTGCTTGTGGAAACGTATCTCACGGTAAATACACTTATTTTCTTCACGCGTATTACCGTAGCATAGATATGAATATGGTATGTAAATACAATTTATTTTTAGACGCCAAAGACAGTGGATGTATGGAAAGTTATTCCTAGAATATTTGATGAGTTATAGCAATTTCCTAATTGCATTGGAGCAGTAGACGGAAAGCATGTAGTGATGGATGTGCCACCCAATGCTGGTAGCATTTTCTATAATTATAAGGGCACTCATAGCATAATATTAATGGGCATTGTCGACGCGGAATATAAATTTCTATACGTTGACGCAGGTCGCAATGGAAGATTTTCTGACGGCGGTGTATTTAACCGTTGTACGTTTGGGCAAGCGTTAGATACTAACCTACTAAGTTTACCACCACCTCAGGCACTACCCAGTCGACAGCAGCCTGTTCCATACGTGCTCGTTGCCGACGATGCATTCGCTATGCGTAATAATCTTTTAAAACCGTATAGTCAACGCGGGCTGACAATGGTACAACGTGTTTTCAATTATCGGCTAAGTCGTGCTCGCCGTATTATTGAAAATGTATTTGGTATCATGTCTGCTCGTTTCCGGGTACTGCGCAAGCCAATATGCATGAATGCGGAAAAAACAACCAAAGTAACACTTGCGTGTTGCGTGCTTCACAACTTTTTGATAACAACGAACAAAAACAAGTATGCACCAGAGAATGACAATAAGTACTTATAAAGAAGATACACTTAATTATTTACTCATATTTTTGAGTATTGAGTATACTCATACTTGTAATACAGAAAATACTTACATCTACTTATTTGCTATCAAACAAGTATGAGTATACTCAATACCCATAGCACACATTATTTATACACATCGAACTTAAAAATATAAATGAAATGAGAGTATGAATACAACTAATGTGTTGGGTATCTACCATACCCATACTTATAACTACATAATACTCATAAGTATGGCAAAATACTTATAATACTCATAAAGTAGTTGAAATACTCATAAGTATGGCAAAATACTTATAATACTCATAAAGTAGTTGAAATACTCATTAGTATGGCAAAATACTTATAATACTCATAAAGTAGTTGAAATACTCATTAGTATGGCAAAATACTTATAATACTCATAAAGTAGTTGAAATACTCATTAGTATGGCAAAATACTTATAATACTCATAAAGTAGTTGAAATACTCATAAGTATGGCAAAATACTTATAATACTCATAAAGTAGCTGAAATACTCATTAGTATGGCAAAATACTTATAATACTCATAAAGTAGTTGAAATACTCATAAGTATGGCAAAATACTTATAATACTCATAAAGTAGCTGAAATACTCATTAGTATGGCAAAATACTTATAATACTCATAAAGTAGTTGAAATACTTATAAGTAAAATAAGTACTTATAGGAACTATGTATATAAAAATGTGTAGAATGTTCAACATTTTGATTATAACTGAACATTAGCAAAAGATTGAAAAAAGGTAGAAGAAATTAAATAGAAAATCTAAATTATTATTTTTTATTTGAATGAATTGATTAAATTTAAATTTAATGTTATATATTTATTCAATTGTCAGTTAAATTTTTATATATTTTCCATCATTACTATCTGTTTTTTATTTTAATTTTATTAAAAAATTTTATAATTCTCGTTAAAACAATACGTTTAAACGACATAAATTCTAAGAAATACTTAATGAATAATTAAATATTAAAACCTTCTATTAGTACGAAAAGTACCTTTGTTGATTTGGTATTTTTTATTTTTTATGGCATTTACTTAAGATGTTTGCAGCAAATAAAAAATTTATTAACCCTTTTTTATTTTAAAAAAATTGCAATACTTTAAAAGTTGTAAATGAACAAATTTTGCTCATATTTTTTCTAAACATTAATGAACAGGTAGTGAGTTTTTTTCTTAGAAGTGCAAATTATATTTGCAAAATGTAGTAAATAATTGACAAATTTTTAATTACCGCGCTTAGCTGTACCTGAATTTGACATGGCGAACCAGTATAAAAAACACAAGATAAACTAACAATTTCATATATGCATATATGCCGTGTTACTTACTAGATCCGTGAAAGTAGGCTTTATAAAATAAAAAATTAAATAATAAAATTTAAAATAATATATTTTAGAACGAAACCTTCAAGTATTTTTTTTTAATACTTTAACCATCTAACATTCATTAAGTTATTTAAATTCACAGTAAGGAGAACAACGACGAAATTTAAAGAAAAATTAATTGTGGAGAATACCAGTTATTGAAATATTATATTTTTGAATTCTTTGTAAAAAATAAATTTTTGGTAAAATTTTTGTAATGTTCCAAGCCATATGCATATACGTATGTACTTAGTTAGGTTTAATTCTTTTGATTTCATACACACCTTTTTTATATATTATCATAATCATAATTTAATTTTTTTTATTCTACTGTTGTTATTAATTAATTAATTAATTAAAATTATTAATAAATAAACTTAAAGCTGATTTTTTCTTGTCTTTAGTTTTAGAAAAAAAATTATTTAAAGTTATATATACATAATTTTTATTTTATCATTTAATGATATAAAATATATATGTACATATACATATGTGTATATTTCAAAGTCAACTTATGACTTGTTTTCTTATTGATACAGTTTAGGGGCCAAAATTAGCAGTTATTTATAAATATTTTAAGAAAATACGCATATATGAGATATTGAGGTTTCTTGACAATAAAATTTTGTAAATATAACTTTCTTTGATACTATTTGGAAAAAAATCAATAATATATTTATTCTTCAAAAATCAAAGTTATATAAGAGAAATAATTGTCAATAGCCTTATAACGCCGATTTTTCTGCATGGATTAGAGGTTTACTCAGGCACCCTGGGATATGTGATAATAAGAATAAAATTTGCATTCAATGGAGTTATTAGGTAACTATACTCACTCAGAATATTAGCTCGTGTTTCTCCATACGATTTTCTTTTACCGAATTTATAAAGTTTAGAAATTTGCAAGACATTTAAACTTCAAATGCCTAATTACTTAGTTTTTTTTAATTTAGTAGATTCAGTAGAAATAAACAACTGTCATTATTACAATACATACAATATTGTGCGTAACTCTTTTAAGTTATTTAATGTTTTTCCTGATTCTTTTGTAAGATAAAACTAAGTAAAGAGATTTTACTTTGTAATTTTATTATATTTAATCTTTTTTGTTACCATGATTTACTTTTTCTTGATACGATGGTGAAAAATTAATAATTTTCACTTTTTTAGTTGCTTAGACTCATTTGCTTTGTAATTTCTTGTGCGGTTTTATTGTTTTTTATTAGTTTGTTTATTAATAATGTAATAGTAAATACAATTGTTGTGCACAAATATAAATATAGGACAATTTACCTGTGCTTTTTTTTAAATTTTTTAAGATTATATTCAGGCATGTTCTTAGTTTTATTTCTTAAAAAAGTGTAATTAATTAAAAGAACGAATTAAAAAAACGGACGCTTAGAGATTTTGACAATTCAATGGATACTTCAGTCCCATGTATATTTATTAATTTAAAAAATAACTCAAGCTAAGAAATATTTTGACGACAAATGGATATTCTATTAGTGATATTGCATTAAGCATCTTTGATGTAAAAGTTTACTCAGTAATTACAAAATATTTTTGTTTATTTTGTCAATTATAACATGCACGTTCGGAACTCATATCGTCCAAAAAGTAATTTAAATAAATATTTTAAGGTCCCTTAACACTTAAATCGCACTTTAATAAGAACTGAATATTTTATAAGAATTGAAAATGAAAACAACCACATATTTTTTGACTACCGACTATACGTTTAAGTAAAATTCGTAACTTCACTTCAGTATGTGCTTACGATTTGAAGTCGCCAAATTTCTTGCGATTGTGAACTACAGAACACCTTACATGCGATTTTAACTCGCATCGCTATTTTTAAGCGATTTGCGATTGTCAGAACATGCCTGATTATTTTTATTATATACATATATTTTATTGTTTATTTAAAATTTTATTAAATTTTTTTATACTTGTAAGAAAAGAATGGTAATAGAAAATGTAGACATTCGTGACCTATTACTCAATAAATGTAAAAGAAACTGGTTTTCAAATAGATTACGTTGCAATTAACTTCTTACCAATGTATTAATTAGATTGAATTAAAAATAAATTTTACTCGCTTTTATATTACAAATCTGTCGTAAATAGAAAGAAGTACTTTCTTAAATTAATATTTATAACATTAACAGTTAACATGTAATCGCCACGAAAATATTATATTAACTTAAAAAAATATACGTCTTTATTTAAAATAAAATTGGTTCACACCATTATAAAACAATACATGCCATATTCCTATGAAGAAATACTTATAAGTATACTTAGAGTATTTACATACTTATAGTTATTTCTACTCAATACTTGTAAGTATGAGTATAGAAAATACCCAACCCAAATTATACTTATAGTTATTTGTGCTTCGTGCAATAAAGTATGAGTATGTGTCTACTCATTAGCTGTCAATACTTGTACATATTTAAGTTGAAATCGGTATGAATATGTTGTGTATGGTATGTTGTTGAAGCTGTAACGATACTCATTCATACATGTTTGGCCTCAAATACTTGAAGAGTACTTAAAATGATACTTTTGTCATTCTCTCGACGACAATGGCGCGAGTTAACATCTCTTATTTTAAGATAGTAATAACAAATCCATAAATTCAAATATAACTAAGATAGTAATAAATGATGATAAATCCATAAACTCAAATATAACTATTCTAAGCTAGAGATAAGACAAACATCATAAATACAACTATTGTAACGATAAGACAAACATCATAAATACAACTATTGTAACGATAAGACAAACATCATAAATACAACTATTGTAACGATAAGAAAAACATCATAAATACAACTATTGTAACGATAAGACAAACATCATAAATACAACTATTGTAACGATAAGACAAACATCATAAATACAACTATTGTAACGATAAGACAAACATCATAAATACAACTATTGTAACAATAAGAAACACATTCTTTCTTTTCTAACTTAATACAAATAACTCAAAACATGTTTTACTGATAAAAAAGGTACTAGTAACCTAAACAAAGAAAAACATATTTTGAGTTAGGACAAAGAAACATTAAACATAATTATTAATATAAATAGATGCTAAGAAAAATAGGATAGTTAGTCTTAAGAATATATTTAATAAAGAAACGCACATTTTTTGGTGCAGAAAAAAGAAAATATATTTTTTTACTCATTTCCTATAATTGGAAATTAACTGGGGGCTCAAGCCGGTCTAAACTCTTGACCACAGCCAAATATTCTTGACATTCAAGATATTTAAATAAAAATTCCATGGCTTTGAAGAAAAGCAAACCAATCTCTGAAAAAGTGAGAAATTACTACGCTGAACCAACGTCAGATAATATTCAATTCCCTACGATCTATAGGAAAAGACAACGACACAATGAATCAAGATATCGCAGCTTTACGAGCACAAATAGAGGTACTCACACAAACTCTACAGAATACTCAATTGAAGGTAAATACACTGGAGGCGGAACGATCTCCCCATACAATCACTACGCAGGAACAACATAGTGACTTCACACCAAATATAAAGGATGCAACTCAGATAAATTTAAAAACATTCGAAGCTATACCGTGCTTCAGTGGGGATAAAAACCAATATAGATCCTGGCGGAAAAGGGCATGGACATTCATGGAAAATATCAAACAATTTTCCAACCACCCAAATTACTACACAGCATTCACGATACTGCATTCAAAAATTGTTGGAGAAGCAGCAGACATCCTCATCAACCACAACACCAAGATGAACTTTTATTCTATAATTAACAGGCTTGACTTCACTTACGCAGATCAAAGACCATTATACGTACTTCTCGAGGAAATGAAGAAACATAAACAGGGAAGACAAACACTCTCCGAATTCCACAGCAAAATCAGCAAAGCACTGAACCTCGCACTTTCGAAAATAGAGATGTCAGATGATAAGGGATCTGCATCCATGGCGGAATATGCAAATCAGGAAGCAGTCCGTACATTCATCACAGGACTCAACTGTAAATACACAAGCGGTACATTTTATAGCCATAATCCAAAGGACCTAGAAACTGCATTTGCAATCGCAAGCACCATATACCATGACATCGCCAATATGCAGTTCGACACATTGGCTACAACACAATTATACAACCAAAAACCAAACTTCGGACCACAACGATACGAAGATAGAAGGAGGTACAATCCCAATGTACAAGCTCAATTTAATCATCAACCACGGCAGGAACCCATGGAAGTGGATAGTTCGCAACAATTTAGACGTTCAACACAATATTCTCCACAGCAGCAATACAACCCACTCAGAAGGGAGCAACAACCAACAAAAAGGGATAGAATGCCTTTATCAAAAAATTATAATCCGAATAAAGTTCAACGAGTAAACCAGACGAGAGATGAAGATATACAATCACTTGTACCACACACCGAAAATACTTACGAAACCGGCAGCGCTTTTTTAGGCGAATAAACGGATTGCCATGTCTACAGAGGCACTGCCAAACAACAGGTAAATCCGTTAATATATTAATCGACACAGGTGCGACAAACAATTATATTAGTTCGAAGTGCAACATAGGCAAATCTATTTCAATAATACCAGTTAAGGTAAAAACGCTTCACGGATACTCTTCAACGAAAGCAAAAAAAAAATATTACACTATTAGGCCACAATTTAGTATTTTTCGAAACTGAAGCCTTAGAAGAGTTCGATATGCTTCTCGGGGAACATGGTCTCAGAGCCATAAAAGCAGAAATTAACTTATTTGAGTATAAAATCACGTATAAATTTAAAAGAAAAGAAGAAATTAGCGAACAAAAAGTGAATTACACAGTCAATAATGACAAATATAAAAATGAAATTGAAAATATAATGAGAATAAATGACGAAACCAACGAAATTCTGCCCTTTACAACCACTGTACAAGCTACAATTAGGATAAAATCAGAAGATCCTATTTGGGTGAAACAGTATTCGCATCCAATAGCAGACAATGAATTTATAAATAAAGAAATTCAAACATTATTAGACAACCAAATAATACAACCTAGCAAAAGCCCATACAACTCTGCAGTATGGACCGTTGCGAAAAAAGGAACAGATGAGGAAGGGAAACCAAAAAACCGTATGGTAACAGATTTTCAAAAGCTTAAGCTCAGACTATAACCGACAGGTACCCTGTCCCAGATGTAGCAATGACTATTCAAAATTTATGAAAAGCAAAAGTCTTTACAACACTAGACTTAGAGTCAGGATTTTACCAAATCGTGATAAAAAAAATCAGACAGAGAAAAGACTGCATTCAGTGTGAATGGAGCAAAATACGAATTTCTTAGAATGCCATTCGGCTTAAAGAACGCACCTTCTATATTTCAGCGATGTATAGATGATATTCTGCTCCATCACGTAATCAAACACAATAAAATAACTCTAGATCCTAGTAAGATCCAAACAATAAAGGATTACCCAATACCTAAAAATTTAAAAGAATTAAGGTAATTTTTAGGACTAGCTAGTTATTATAGGAAATTTGTACAAAACTTCGCTTCAATAGTAAAACCCCTTATTACTACATTCTTACGCGGAGACAATGGCGGTGTAAACAAAAAGCAAAGCACAAAAGTATTAATTAATCTAGATAAACCAGCACTCAAAGCGATAGAGAAAATTAAAGATATGTTACAAGCACAAGTCGAATTATTTCAACCAGATTTTAACAAGCGCTTCGAACTAACAACTGATGCAAGCAACTTTGCAATAGGAGCTGTACTTTCTCAGAATAAGAAACCTATTTCATTTATATCTAGAACCCTTAACCAAACCGAACAAAACTATAGCACAAACGAAAAAGAGCTTCTTGCGATCGTTTGGTCACTTCAAAAATTAAGAAATTACCTTTACGGTATAGCAGACTTAACCATTTACACGGACCACCAGTCACTCATTTTTTCTATATCTGATAGAAATCCCAACACAAAATTGAAACGATGGAAAAATTTCATCGAAGAATATGGCGCTAAACTAGTATATAAACCAGGAAATCAAAACGTCATCGCTGACGCATTGTCACGTCAACAGATTAATAATACTTCGAGTTGTTCACAACATTCAGCACAAAGTTCGCCAATCGAAAAATTGAAACGCGTGAAACAACCATTAAATGCATTTAAGAATCAAATAATTATTCACTATAACACAGATAACTTAGTGCAAATATCTTCGCAAAATATTTTATCATATGCACGACACGCACTTTTCTATTCAACCAAGGACGAATTATTAGACAGATTAGAACAAATAATAAACCCAAAAGTAACAAATGCTATAAAAATAGAGGAAGAAACTCTATTCCACGTCGAAGATAATATCATTTCTTCTTTTCCAAATGTAAAAATTGTAGTAGCTCAGAAAATGACGCTCAAGAAATACAGACAACGTATTTTTGGCCAACCATACGCACCATGTGTAAAAAAGAAGCTCAAGACTGTGAAATCTGTCTTACAAACAAATACGAAAGAAGACCAAATAAACAACCAATTGGAGCAACACCGATTCCAAATCACGTGGGAGAACACATACACTTAGATTTATTTTATATGAACGGAAACACATACATCACCACAACTGATAAGTACTCAAAATATTGCTATATACGAGAAATTCCAAATAAGAAAAACATACACAAATACACCGAAGAAATATTATCGCAAATCTTTCCAAATGCTAGATTCATTATGACTGATAACGAAGCAGCATTATCAAGTATATCCGTAAAACAGGTTTATGAAAAACTATATATTGAGCACACGCTAACGCCAACATACCATTCAACAACAAACGGTCAAGTGGAACGCACTCATAGCACGCTGATCGAACTCACTAGAGTCCTAGATCAAGAACACAATTCTTCACCAAGAGACGAAATCTTTAATGCCGTTCGACAATACAACAAAACAATACACTCAGTCATTGGAGAGAAACCCGAGGACGTGTTTTTTAACCGGGGAGCACATCCTGATATTAAAGAAAAAATCGAAATAAACCAACAGAAAATACTTCTATATCACAACAAAAATCGTAAGAACATCACATACCAAGCAGGGGACGTTATATACTCCAA
The DNA here is from genome assembly GCA_916610165.2 of Gymnosoma rotundatum. Lineage (NCBI taxonomy): Eukaryota > Metazoa > Arthropoda > Insecta > Diptera > Tachinidae > Gymnosoma > Gymnosoma rotundatum. Next base: position 34,248,770 of record OU744340.1, read on the forward strand.
AACGCACCGACGCAATAAAAACGTAGGGAAATACTCAAAACACATTGTAAAGGAAGATAAAGGTAACACAATAATTACAAACAAAAATATTGTTATACATAAGGATAATATACGAGTACAAACATGCAAAGAATAATAATATTATTATATATATCCGTCGCATTCTGTAACAGACTAATAGACTTAAAAGACAAAAAATATATAATGATAGAGACTGACCCTGTATACGTTTTTCAGGACACAGCGTTCTTATACCATATGACAAACCTTTCTAGAATCTTGACACCCTACGAAAATATAGTACGATTTGCATATAATTTAGAACAAAACTCTGCAGAATATGTGTTGATAACTAAAATAGAAAATCTGAAGTCACAACTACTTCCTAGAATCTCCAGAACTAAACGTTCACTTAATTTTCTAGGATCAGCCCTCAAACTTATTACAGGAACACTTGACCACGATGACCTAATCGAAATCAAGACAGGATTGAATATGCTAATAGAAAATAATAATAAACAAAAGAAAATAAACTCTGAATTTGAAAAAATATTAGAAAGAATTAGCCCCGAATCTATTTCAGAACATTTAATACTTGCAGAAGTATACAACGAACTACATTCTATCGCTACAATGATTAATTTCGCAAAAGACGGATACTTTTATTCCGGAACTTTAAATTTAACAGATATTCAACAAATAGTGTCTAATGAAGCGTTAGATCTACCTATAATAAATATATTAGAATATGCCGATATTAATGATTTTTATTTTCATCACACAATTGTAAACACCTATAAATACCCATTATTAAAAACAAAATGTAAGCTATTTAATTTGTATCCACTCTAGAATAGCAAAAGGCAATAATAAATTTACAAGTATCGAAAAATGTAAAAATTATCTAGGAAACTTTATATGCAAAATTAAGAAACCGGACAACTGTACTATTAATGTATTAGAAAACAGGCCAGCCAAATGCGAAGTAATACATCAAAATAACGCACCGCTACAGGTACTCGAAAGTGGAAACATCATTACAGATTACGAACACACCTTGAATAACGTAAAAATAAATGGACATAAACTAGTACAATTCAATTACTCAACAAATCTAGATGGAAAACAATACTACAACCACGAACAAGCACTCAAAGATGCCATACATAACCTACACGACGAACAATTACAAATAATGCGCATCTTAGAATCTAATGGTAATTACAAATTTAACAATATCCAAGAAATATCAACCTTCCTGATACCCATCGAAGAACATCCAGTCAAATACACATTTTATTTCGTATTGGGACTATGTACATTAGCATTACTAACTTATGGTATGATTAAATTCTGCGAATGCTACAGGATAAAGAAAATAGAAACACAAACGAAAAAATTGACGAATTATATGAAATAGAACTTCTCAAGCTCCGACAGAGACAATATACAGTTTAAAACGAGGACGTTTTTTTAAGAAGGAGGAGAGTTAACATCTCTTATTTAAAGATAGTAATAACAAATCCATAAATTCATATATAACTAAGATAGTAATAAAAGATGATAAATCCATAAACTCAAATATAACTATTCTAAGCTAGAGATAAGACAAACATCATAAATACAACTATTGTAACGATAAGACAAACATCATAAATACAACTATTGTAACGATAAGACAAACATCATAAATACAGCTATTGTAACGATAAGAAACACATTCTTTCTTTTCTAACTTAATACAAATAACGCAAAACATCTTTTACTAATAAAAAAGGTACTAGTAACCTAAACAAAGAAAAACATATTTTGAGTTAGGACAAAGAAACATTAAACATAATTATTAATATTGTTACGTTTATTTAAATTATAAACGTTTAATTTATGAGTTCTTTATTTGCAAAATAATTACACACACAACTTTTAGAGTTTTAATTAAATTACACTTTATTTAATTTAATATTTGACGATTTAACTATTCGCGATTAATAATACACGCTGGCAACTTTAATTGTTGTACCACAAGATCTTAACTAGATGACGCTCACAATACGATTGAATCAACACGTATTGGCGTTGCTTTTATATACCCTATTTTTAGGCGTTCTTGAATGTTCGAGAATTTCTACCGCCATCTATTGCGTAGTTAAAAATGCTGCGTTGCCACTTTTATCTCAGACACATTAGTGAGCATTATTATTTACTTCTAGAACCTTCAATCGTTATTTAAAAATACATGTTGTGTATTTTTATTTAGTTGTTATACAATGCAGGTGTGTGTATGTTTGTGTATTGTGTTTGTTTAGTCATCGCTTTGTGTTAGTTGTTTTTGTTTTGCAATAAAGATGTTTTATAGAAACTTCTAGCTTTGAAAACAAACACAATAGGCCATTTCGTTTTACTTTCTTGGCCTCAACTATTTTTAACATTTTTTTATGATTTAAATAAAGCATCTTTGTAACACTGCCGCCCACTTAAGCCTTTTCGTCCCGAATAGGCTCAACATTACCTCTGCCATATTTAGCCAACCGCTCCAGGTGAACCACCTTCATTTTGGACCTCGGATTATGATATCTCTGTATCCGGTAAACCACGTCATTCAATTTCTTTATCACCTTGTACGGTCCCTCCCAGTGGGTTTGCAGTTTAGGGGATAATCCTTTCTTGCGTTGCGGGTTAAATAGTAGAACCATTTGTCCTTCGGTAAATCCCTCCGTGTTTGCTGCTCGATCATATCTGGCTTTCATCTTATCGCTGGTCATTTTAATGCGGTTACGTACAAACTCATGAAGCTCATGCAGTTCTTCTTGTGCCTGGAGAACGTTTCCATTGTCTTCATGCACTTGTCCAGGTTTAACACCAAATTCTAAATCTGCTGGCAGTTTTAGTTCTGTTCCAAACAAGATTTTTGCTGGACTACGTGAGGTTGAATCGTGTACAGCTGACCGGTACGCCAGTAAAAATTTGGGTATATGCTCATCCCAATCCTTTTGGTGTGAACTGACCACTTTTCTGATATATTCTTCTAGGGTACGATTGAATCTTTCCACCATTCCATCAGACTGTGGATGCAGCGGTGTAGTTCTCGTCTTTTTAATGCCGTAAACGTCACACATCTCTTTGAATATAGCTGATTCAAAATTTCGTCCCTGGTCTGAATGAAGTTCTAGTGGAACACCGTATCGACACACCCAATTGTTCACAAGGGTGTCTACCACTGTTTTGGATTCTTGGTTTGGAATGGCATAAACTTCAGGCCATTTGCTAAAATAATCCATTACCACTAGTACATATCGGTTTCCAGCATCACTGACAGGGAATGGACCTGTGATATCAATAGCTATCCGCTCAAAGGGTGCACCTGCGTTGTACTGTTGAAGTTTGCCACGACTTTTTCTTACAGGACCCTTGGCCTTTATGCACTCTTCGCAATTAGCTATCCGATCGGCTACGTACTGTTGGCAACCTACCCAGTAAAACCTCTGCTTTATCTTTTCCAGAGTTTTTGTTATACCCATATGACTACCGCTGGGACCATTATGGAACTGCTTTAGTATCTCATTTCTTCTAGAAGTTGGCACGACAATTAAGTCCGTTGTAGTTTTGCCATCTGTACTTTCCCAAGATCGATATAAGCAGCCGTCTTCTACTTTCTGGCTATGCCACTGGGCCCAGTACGACTTGGCTAGTTGGCTCTCTGCCGATATTTCATTATGATTCGGTCTCCTGTTGTTTTGCGTAGCCAATATAATTTTTGCCAAAATTGGATCGTCATTCTCCTTTTTCTCGACATTTGTGCAGTGCTTGCCCTCCACATTACATGGCCATCAGCATTATTGTGCTTTCCGCCTTTTCTATGCAAAATACCAAAGTCATTGCTTATGGTCTTTTTCACCCGTTTGTTGTCTGTAGCTGGCGAAGCAGATCTTGATCTTATCATCGCATTCAGCGCGAGAATTATTTTTTTTTCTCCTCCATTATCTGTTTGATTAACTCCTTTATCTCGCTTCTTTGTCTTTGTGGTTATACGTGTAAATATCAGGACATCGCACCCTGTATACCTGTGCTTCGAGATGACTTTTCCAGTCTCCTGGGCTAGCGCGTATGAGATGGTTTCCGCAAAAGATGATTTTTGCATAGCACAAACCTCGTACTTTATATCTAGATCCCGAATGCCATTCACAAATGCTTCAATCTTAAACTGATCCAGAAACGAATGATTTTCGCCTGGGTAAGTGAGCTGCACCAAACGTTCAATTTCCATGGCGAAGTCTTGCAGCGTCTCATTTCTCTGTACCCTGCCTCGTAACTCCATTCTGTAGAGCTCTCTTTTGTGCTCGCCACCGTACTTGCGTTGTAAGGCTATCATTATGTCCTCATAATTATTTCTGCAACCAGCTGGCAAGCATTCGAGTATCTGTGCTGCTGTTCCCTTTAAGGCCAGAATTAGCTCTATAGCTTTTTCTTCATTGCCCGATCTATTTTTGCTGGCCACTGTTTCGAACTTGAACTTAAAAACATTAAAAGGTGCGCTGCCGTCAAAGCTCGGGGTGTTAATCTTGTTGCCATGCTCAGAGATAACTTTCACCGGTCCCTCTCGAGTTTGAAGTTCGTCCATTTGCACTTTTATTTTATGTAGCTCTTCGTCTACTTTTCTGTCTAGGCCGCACAATTTTTGTTCTACGATGTTCACTCGTTTGTCGAAGACTTCTGATATTTCTTCAAATTTTTAATTTACCTTCGCTAATAGCCTTTTTCCGTTGACGTCAGAGCTTTCTTGCATTGCTTTAAAGCTTTCTTGAAATGTTTCTTGAAGCTTCTGGTTTTTTTCTTCTAACATCTTCATCTGGTTTTCCTGCTTCTGGTTGTTTTCAACTATTTTCTTCATTTGGTTTTCCTGCTTCTGGTTTTCCTGCTTCTGGTTGTAGTTTTCCTGCTTCTGGTTGTTTTCTTCAGTTTTCTTCATTATAGCGGCAAACATTGAATTTAAGTCTACAACGCTATTTGTTGCTGGGGCACATACTTCAATCGCTTCCTTTTCGTCTTTTTCTCCAAATTCGTATGTGCCAATATCGATACCACGCTGCTTAAATTCATCTATTAACCGCTTTTGCAATTCCGCTTTATTGCCCGCTGTCGGCAGATCTAACTTGCTCAGCTCCATTTTTAGCTGCTCAACTTTTAGCTCGTCAAATTTCATTTTAACTATTTATTTATTATTTTGCAATCCCACTTCTGACACCAGTTGTTACGTTTATTTAAATTATAAACGTTTAATTTATGAGTTCTTTATTTGCAAAGTAATTACACACACAACATTTAGAGTTTTAATTAAATTACATTTTATTTAATTAAATATTTGACGATTTAACTATTCGCGATTAATATTACACGCTGGCAACTTTAATTTTTGTACCACAAGATCTTAACTAGATGACGCTCACAATACGAATGAATCAACACGTATTGGCGTTGCTTTTATATACCCTATTTTTAGGCGTTCTTGAATGTTCGAGAATTTCTACCGCCATCTATTGCGTAGTTGAAAATGCTGCGTTGCCACTTTTATCTCAGACACATTAGTGAGCATTATTTTTACTTCTAGAACCTTCAATCGTTATTTAAAAATACATGTTGTGTATTTTTCTTTAGTTGTTATACAATGCAGGTGTGTGTATGTTTGTGTATTGTGTTTGTTTAGTCATCGCTTTGTGTTAGTTTTCTTAACTATCCCGTAACTCGGAAAATATGGAGAGTAAAAATTTTTTCAGTTGATATTTTCTTCTTATTTTTTTATTCTCTATCGCCTCATGTATTTGCTTTTTTGATTGGAGTTACTTCATTGTTCTGGGTAATATAGCAAAATTAGAGGCAGGCGTGCTCTTTTGCCAGCTGCTTTTAAGGAAATTGAGCGATCTTGCTAAATTGCAATAGCACCTTTTTCGACACTATGTCTAATCGATAGGAGTATTTGCAAAGGCGAACTTGATTTAAACACTAACACGGACGGACAGACGGAAATCACTCAATCGGCTTCGCTATGTGTAAGAACTTAGAATATATACTTTATGGGGACGGAAATGGATATTATAGAAATTACAAACGGAATAACAAACTTAGTTATACCTTTTGTCAACTTTTTGTGGAAGAGGGTATAATAATATATACATTTTAATATCCTTAGGGCGCTAAAACTCCTCCAGTTTAAGGACACATGCAAAAGCATGCGATTAAAAATACGAGCTGGTCTTTTGTGGTCTTATTTTATCATAACTTGAGAGCAGAACCATAAATAAAAATATGCCCACTATAGAATATCAATTGTCCTATCGGCGACACAAAAATGGTAGTAAACTGGTTCGGCTACGGAGGCAGTTGATCTCGTTATCTATCATCTTTGGGCAGAGATTATTTCTTAAGAATCAGAAATGAAGTAGCACCGACGCCACTGATAAACCCTACTTCCTATTTGTATTTTTTTGGAAATAATTTAATGTCCAGGCAATTTTAATAACAATGAATGCACTTCAAATAATTACAATGACAATGGTGGTATTATGCAACTAACGGTAGAGCAGGGAACAACAATTTCAGGGGACACAGAAACTATGGGCCGAAAAACAACAACAAGAACTATAATTTAAATAGTGCAAATAATCGTTGTAACCAGGGATACTAAAACGGCCGGACGACGTAAACAGTTATCCGGATCAGCCAAAAGTATACAGTTTATTAACAAGTGCAGGCAATTTGATAATTATACCTTGGAAACCTTTTAATAGATACTGGGGCGGACATCTCAATTTGTAAGCAAATAAGTATAAAAAAATAAACAGGCATGAAATGTCGTCATTAAATGACATTACTTCAGTGATTATTGAGAGTATAGGTACAATGTACTTAAGTTTACTGATAGAAAGATCACAAGATCACAAATAACTCACAAATTGCATGTAGCCAGTGATGATTTTCCTGTTGCTTCTGGTGGGATAGTTGGAAGAGATATGTAAAATCGATTTTGAAATCTACATCATATACTACAAACCCGAAACGAGCAGAAGTTCTATACCAGTGCGATCAGAATCAGTTGTACCAGTAAATATATTTATTTATTTTATATACGTGTGAGGAAAGCAGGGTCTTGAATAAAGAGTTGTTGCCAGGAATTTTCGTATCAAATAGTATAATACCATATGTAGGAGTCCAGCGTGTAAGGATATTTAATATAACCGAAAAGGACGAAATCCTGACTGATTGGAATTTTGATGTAGAACGATTGTCTGATCACTGTGTCTATAGTGGACATAATAACGAACCAATAAGCAGAAAAAAAGTGAGTGATATTTCAAAAGATTTAAAAATTTAATAATTAGACCCGATAGCTATACAATCGCTCATTGGCAAAATATAATGATATTTTTCATCTTAAAGGTGATAAGTTAACAGTAAGTAACTTTTTTACTCAGGGCATTCAGTACTTTAGTATATGTAAAACTTTACAGAATGCCTGAAGCGCAGATGAATGAAATCAATGGACAGATTGATACACTACTGGAAGATAATATTATTGACCCATCGGTAAGTCCGTATAATTCTTCGTTGTTAGTTATGCCAAAGAAGTCAGCAGATAACACAAAGAAATGGCGAGTAATCGTTTATTTTATAAAATTCAGTGAAAAGATAGTCAGCGACAAGTTTCCGTTAATAAAGATTGAAGATGTTCTGCATAGCTTAAACAGAGCCAAATATTTTTCCACGCTGGATATGGCCACTTTTTTCTTCAGATTGGTTTGCATAAAACTTCGAGACGAATCACCGCTTCCTCCCAAGAAATGGTCGTTTTCAATTTAATAGATTGCCATTTGGGCTATAAATATCTTCTAACAACTTTCAGAGAATATTGACTACAGCGTTGATAACATTATTGTATTCGATTGTAGTGTAGACCATCACCGCGAAAATTTAGAAAAAGTCTTTAAAAGGTTAAGACAGTATAATTTGAAGTTAAGTTATTTAGGCCACCAAACTCAAACCTTTTTTCTAATTATTTCATACGATTTGTCAAAAATGTTGCTCAAATAGCTAGAGACTTAAATCACTTATTAAAAAAAAAGTATACGTTTTCATTGGAGTAAAAACCGTCAAAAAGCATTTCAGACATTAAACTTAAAGTAAATGAATCCACCAATGCTCTAGTAGCCCGATTTTATTAAACCGTGACATAATAGTGTCACAGAGTACAAAATTAATTTCTATGGAACTTCTGTAGGGTCGGTGACTGGGACTATTGGGTCCCATACTTCTGTTTTGCTTATAATACAACGCCACATATCTATTAAACACGTGCACTAGTATATCTAACAGTATGGCAAAAACAGATGTATCATATTGTTACGTTTATTTAAATTTATAAACGTTTTAATTATGAGTTCTTTATTTGCAAAATAATTACACACACAACTTTTAGAGTTTTAATTAAATTACACTTTATTTGACGATTTAACTATTCGCGATTAATAATACACGCTGGCAACTTTACTTTTTGTACCACAAGATCTTAACTAGATGACGCTCACAATACGAATGAATCAACACGTATTGGCGTTGCTTTTATATACCCTATTTTTAGGCGTTCTTGAATGTTCGAGAATTTCTACCGCCATCTATTGCGTAGTTGAAAATGCTGCATTGCCACTTTTATCTCAGACACATTAGTGAGCATTATTATTTACTTCTAGAACCTTCAATCGTTATTTAAAAATACATGTTGTGTATTTTTATTTAGTTGTTATACAATGCAGGTGTGTGTATGTTTGTGTATTGTGTTTGTTTAGTCATCGCTTTGTGTTAGTTGTTTTTGTTTTGCAATAAAGCTGTTTTATAGAAACTTCTAGCTTTGAAAACAAACACAATAGGCCATTTCGTTTTACTTTCTTGGCCTCAACTATTTTTAACATCTTTTTATGATTTAAATAAAGCATCTTTGTAACAATATAAATAGATGCTAAGAAAAATAGGATAGTTAGTCTTAACAATATATTTAATAAAGAAACGCACATTTTTTGGTGCAGAAAAAAGAAAGTATATTTTTTTACTCATTTCCTATAATTGGAAATTAACTCGCGCTTATACCAGGTGATTGGCGTAGTGAGAAAGTTGCGGCAATGAGCGTGTACTGTATACATACAAAATTTCACCCAATAAATAAAAGCAATATACTTATAAACAGGCATGTTTTAAAAATCACTTTTTTCAGAACATGCCTGAAAATTAGTTAAAATATATCCATACATATATTACTGTTTTTTATTCACCTCTATTAAGAACATCATGGTAAAATAAGGAAGAACTCTAGAACTTATTATTCCAAAATATTGTTTTTATTATATAGCAGTTATTATCTAAGTACATAGATATAAACAAATCAAAAATTTACAGCAAAAGAAAAGATAAACATATACAAAACCTACTTACACCCAAAACAAAAGCTTTTCAAAAACAAAAATATAACACTTCAAAAATTATGTACAAATTACAAGCTACACACATATGTATATAAACTATCTAACTAAAAAAAATTTAAAGCTTATGACCTTTTTTTAAAAAAGAGGTAATCATTAGGAAATTATAAGTTATTATAAAGTTGTTTAAAATTATCCAAAAATATTATTAAAATTATCAAAAACTAAAATATCATTCTTATTATAAATAAATAAGTAGATATGTATGTATGTAATTACGTACGTAGCAATACAGGCAATGGCAGGTAATATTTAAAATGGCACTATTGTTGCTCTTTTTGTGTTCTTTCCTGTATAAAATGGAGAAATAATAGAAAAGTATATAAGAATAAAACCAATTGGAGGAAAAAACAAAATACTTACCATCAAAGACACCTCATCCAATATGTCGTTGAATGCACGCCTTAATTTTGCTTTAGCGAATGCAGCTGATTCTGGTGGCAAGCTCCTTAATTCAGCGGTAATATATTCACCAAAGGTCGCGAATGTATCCTTCCCTTGAGAGTCGCTTGACCTCAATGTCTGTAGCGCTTCCATAGCCATCTTCTTTAAGTCGGAATTGCTTGATGTTGTTGGGGTGCTTTTCCGCTTACGTTTATGCCTATTCGTGCATGGTGATAATTCTTCACTGAGGCCCAGGTCGTCGATTAACCCCTCATCTGTGGTTGCCGATTCCTGTCAATAGAGGAAAACAGTGAGCACTATGTGTACAAAGGTATGTTATTTGCAAATGCATATAGTACTTACCATTTGCAGAGAGGAAATGGACGACGTCGTTTGGCGAACTTTTGTGGTCTCCAAAAACAAGAGAGGCTTGAAATACCTCCAAACAATTTGAATCTGTTCATTAGTTCCTTGGCCAGACTTTTTTTTCCTCAGCTTCTCCAAATTACAGTTAAAAATGGTCCGGAGGTTTGCCCATTTCCCTTTACAGTCATTTATGCTTGCATGAATGCTGTCAGCGGCTTCCTGCCATAACACATCTTTGGGAAGCTTGTATTCCGCGCAACCAGCATCCCACAAACTTCTCCGCGCCTCAACCTCCTTTATCAACAACATGATATTTTCATGTGACCATGCAGTTTCTACTTTTTTTTCTGTACGATCTCTGCTTCCCTTTTGATTTTTTATCGGTTTCAAGGTTGGGAGAATTCAAAGGACTCTGCAGGTCTGTTGTTTGAAAACTGTAATCAATCATGCAGGCCTCTTCAAAAATATTTTCACTCATATTATTTTTTTTAATTAAATTTCACTTAAAGAACACTGAAAACGAATTTTGTACTTTTGTTCGTATTTTTTATTTGACGTTTATCAGCGGGCAGTGTTGCCAGTAGAAATATTTGTGTGACAATGATGCCGTTGTCAGGTGTATTATTTAAGCACATCTACCAATAAAAAATGAACTAACAACGTCTGACAATTTTCTGGCAATAGCAGCGACGAGTGTTCTCACGATTGGCAGGTATCTAACAATATTATTGTCATACAATAGGCTGACAATGCTTTTTCTACCAACGTTGTAAGCCGAAAATTGGCAGTTCACACAGTTGCAAGACATTGTTAGGCATATTTTACTGACAATATTGTTAGATCTTACAACCGTCTGTACATAGCTTTATGGAAAAATTCACCTCCATCAAAGATTATTTAAATAAGCTGAGAAATTAATGAAACTATGAATAGGTTTTGATTGAAAATAATGAATAAAAATTTTATGATGATACTGTTATGAAAGGAGAATTTTTGAATTGAAATTAAAGACTAATGGATAAAATATATAAACAGGTAGAAACTATATTGATGGTAAGAATTGCAACAATTGTGGTAAGTTGAACCATCTTGTTAAAATGTGCAGATCGGGAAGAAATAATAACCAAAGTAATAATAATAATAATAGCAATAACCGAAATAACAACAATGATTACAACAATAATCAAAATAATTGGGGTAATAATCGTGAAAGGAGTAATAACCGGAATAACGGAAATTTTAGGAACAATAATGGAAATAATAACCGTTCTAATAATGGGTATTCTAATAATAATATAAACCATAATGTACGTCATATACAGGAACAGGGAAACTCCCAGTATCCGGAGATTTTAGAGTACCAGGAATCTTCGGAACAGAACCAGTAAACACCAAACGAGTATTTAGCATCTCGTCTGATCTTACAAATTATGTAAAATTAAATGTACAGGGTACAGATAGCATTTTCAAGTTTTTAATTGACACAGGAGCCGATGTCTCTTTGTGCAAAGAAGATTTATTACATAACCATAAAGAAGATGCAGATGATTATTGTTACCTAACGGGTATTTTGAAAGAGGAAATAAAATCTTTGGGTACCACTAACTTGACAATACAATTTCGTGAAACGGTAATTGATCACAAAATACAACTGGTCAAATAAAATAATCCAATTCATAACGATGGTATATTGGGAAGAGATTTCCTTTGTAAATATAATTGCAACATAGATTGTGACAAATTCATATTGACGGTAAATACCGGAGATGACAAAATAGCACTACCAATACACGATAATAAGTTCAGTGTAAATTTCGTGAAAATTCCACCAAGAAGTGAGATGATTGTACCATTCGATTTAAACATTGAAGAAGATGGTGTAATATGCAGTCGTGAGATTGCGAAGGGCGTGTTCTTGGCAAACGCCATAGTACCAAAGAAAGGGAATAAACACGTCAGATTATTAAATGTATTGGACAAAACCACAATAATAAAGAATTTATGCATAGAAACAGTACCGCTACGGAATTATAAGATTTATAGAACTAACAACACGACAACTCATACGAAATATTATGATGAGCGATTCAGTAGACTATTAAATGAGCTTAATTTAGACGTCGATGACGATATGGCAAAAAATTAATTAATTGTTATTCTGAGGAAATACCAATCCATTTTTCATTTGGAAAATTAACATTTGACAATAAATAATTTTTATAATCAAACTATACAATTAAACGACACTAGTCCAGTGTACATAAAGAATTATCGCTTGCCGCAAACACATACGGAAGAGATAAATAGACAAGTGAAGGGACTATTAGAACAAAAAATCATAGAACCATCCATAAGCCCTTATAATGCTCCACTCTTGTTAGTTCCTAAAAAGGCACAGCGTGATTTGAGCAAATGGAGGTTAGTAGTAGATTTCAGAAAACTTAATGACAAGATAGTTAATGATAAATTTCCATTAACGCGAATTGACGACATTTTGGATAAGTTAGGAAGGTCAAAATATTTTTCTACATTGGATATGACAAGTTCATTCCATCAGATAGAACTTGATAAGAACTCAAGACCTTTTACAGCCTTTTCAACTCCTAATGGTCATTATCAGTACACTAGATTACCATTTGGTTTAAAATTATCTTCGAATAGTTTCCAAAGAATGCAATTTTTTAGACCATATATGTATGGTAGAAGATTCACAGTCGTAACTGACCATCGACCGTTAGTGCCGTTGTTTGCTCATAAGAATCCTAGTTCGAAACTAACACGAATACGTTTGGAACTTTCTGATTATAATTTCGATATCGTATATAAGAAAGGATCCAACAATACAAATGCGGATGCATTATCACGAATACAATTGGACTCAACAATATTAAAGAATATGGTACCATTGGAAAATGATGAAAATATAAAGAAAACGCTAGTAGTAACGAGAGGTATGAAAAATAAGTCATCAGTGAATGAAAATATCAATAGCAAGTCTCATAGTGAGTCTGATCAACTCCATATGTGAGATTGCGCTTCCATCAATGATAAAAAGCATGCATGCAAATTAAGATATATATAGATATATAACAGAGAATGATAAATATAGAAATGAAATGCGCATTAGATGTAGTGATAATCCAAAGTGCTTAGGTACTCTATTGGAGAAGCTTTCATCTTATTTGAAGAAAAGTAAAAATAGAAAATTAGCCATCGCCAGAGATGATGCAATATTTAGAATAATTTCTGCAGAAGAGTTTAAGGCCAGATATAATGAATCGAATAAATCGAATGAAGATGACGTCACAATAATGTTGTATAATAAACCTCAGAATATACTAAGCGAAAGTAAACAGTTAGAACTTATAGAGTTATTTCACAACACCCCCCAGGGAGGTCATTTTGGATTTCGAAAGACCCTACTGAAATTAAAACAACGGTACATATGGAAAAACATGTACAGAATGGTAAAAAAATTATATTTTTAAGTGTGATCGGTGCCAGAGAAACAAGCAGATAAGACACACCAGAGAACCACTTGGTGTTACGGATACACCTACACAGGGTTTTGAAACGGTTGTAATCGATACTGTTAGACCGTTCCGTCCTTTGATGAACTATCGATATATATTGACTAGGCAATGCGAGTTAACAAAATATGTTATACCATGTCCCATAGAAACGAAAGAAGCAAAGTCTGTAGCTAGGGCATTGACTGAAAACCTTATATTGAGGTATGGAATATTCAAAACTTTGAAATCTGACAGAGGGACAGAATTTACAAACGAATTAATGAAGGAGATATGAAGATTGAACAACGGTTTTCGACTCCTTATCATCATGAGACATTAGGCACAGTAGAAAGGAATCATAGGGTTCTAAATGAATATTTTTTGTCTTTTGTAGAAGGTGATAGTTGGGAGCAATGGATTCCATATTATGCATTTGCATACAATGTAACTCCGCATATGGACACTGAGTACTCTCCATTCGAACTACTATTTGGAAGATTACCGAGTTTACCAGGTGATGAAGTCATGAATCATCCGAAAGTATACAATCTAGAAAATTATGCAAACGAATTGAAGGCTAGATTAAAATATTCACTAGACTATGCAAGAAAACTGACTATGAAAGTAAAGGAAAATAGACAAGTAAAATCTAGGGATAAGGCAAATAGTATAATATTAGAGATAGGAGAATTAGTATTAGTTAGAATTGAAAATAGAAGAAAAAATTAAGCACCGTATAAAGGTCCTTATACGATAGTAGCATTTGATGATGTGAACATATCGGTTAAGATAGGAAATAATATTAAGACATACCATAAGAACTTATTTAAGAAATATAATCCATAAGCAAAATATTGTAAATAAATCAAAACAAACTTTTATACAAAACTAATTAATTAACAAAAAACCAAAGTATTGTAAACAAACCAAAATAAAAACTTTAAAGAAGAATATTTAAATAAATACGTGTATATAAAATTATAAAGTTGCTCAAATGACAAGTAATTAAATAATAAAAAATGTTATATTATGGGTATGCACAGTAAACAACACGCTTATTTAAATCCTCCAATTTCTGTTGATTTTCTTTTTACAGAAATTTGATGATTTCTCTTGAGGGTAAGGGTGTAGTGTGCATACTTAAGGTACATAGTGTACAAAGGGAAAACAACAGTTTGCATTTCAACCTTGAACGCCGCACAGTGGTCCAAGATGCCAATCTAACTGGAAAAAAGTCAATTTTTTTATGTTTCAAAATTCACATAATTTGTTTGGTATTTGTTAGACAACTATCCACTGTACATAACTGTATATCAGTTTTTTATTTTTTTCTTATTTGATTTGTTATGATGTTTCGAAAATGATCAACTGCATTGTCTCTGTTGTTATAGAAGGCCAGTCGATTCACAGCATCACTTTTGAACTGTTTGTTACATCAAACAATAACACATTTTGAATTAATTTTTTTATACTGCATTATGTCAGGTATGTTCTATCTATATTATAAATAATTGTTGAATTTAAATGTTTTGTATGTAAAATAATGGGTTTTGTGAAGTCAATATTTAGCATTTTATGGTTTTTAGAGTAACTTTTAAATAGGATTCCCGTGAATGAATTGTGCCGTGTTTATCTGTGTAATGTCCACTTTAGATGATAAAAAAATTAGCTGCAATTATTGACCGGTAAACTTTTTATATACATAAATAGATAACATACCCATAACACGAAGAGAACTATATAATGTGTGGATTGCCGAAATACAAAACAAAGAAAAGGCAAATGCTGTTATTAGGTATTTTTTTGCTAAGAGTGGGTTACAGAAAATTAAAACGGAAGATTATTGCGATAAAGTTAAGTTAGCTGTACGGAGACTAACGTATTCAATTAACGAAAGATGGATAAAAGCAAAAAGATCTAAAAAACATTTTGAAGACTCCAGCAAAATTTGGTTAGATGGACTTTTTTGTCTTCCTTCTGAAAACACATTAAAAATTCCAGAGGATTTAGGGATCCAACCGTCAATGTCAAATTTTGGCAGACCACGATCAGATTTTTTGCTAAATCTGAAAAGGGAAAGCGCTTGGAAGTGTCAGCTTTAGTTGGTGAATGTTCACCTGAGAAACTAGCTTTCGCTGCTGGCGTTAGTCTTTATAAATCAGGCAAGAGGGATGGTGCCGCGATTCTAAAAAACATAAATAAATCTCCAATAGCTAAAGTCCGGTGACGATATTGTATGGGAAAACCCACGTCCATCATCTACACGTTTTTGCAGACCGATTAAACTGATTTTTGAAAAGGAAACAAAATCTTTGATTCAAAGCGAAACTAATTATATACAAAATCAAATTGATGCAATAGTGTCAACATCCACATAAATTGAAGATAACACAGTTATTGTTAAACATGTTTTTTATTTGACAATGATTGATGGCAAGGTTTTCTCAATTCTTAGCGATTCATCTACTCAAACATGTGGTATTTGTGGAGCAACGCCAACCACTATGAATAAATTAAATGAAATTAAAGCCTTGAGTGTAAGGGCCAACTTTTACGAATATGGATTATCGACATTGCATGCGTGCATAAGGTGCCTGGAATGTGTATTGCATATGTCTTACAAAATTGAAATTAAAAAATGGCAAGCTCGTAGTGAATCTGATAAAGCTTCACAGAATAAAAGAAAAAAAAGAGATAATTAATGCTCTGAAATCAGAAATGAATTTGCTTATTGATATTCCAAAGCCGGGAGAGGGAAGTTCAAATGACGGTAATACCGCTAGAAAATTTTTTCAGCAACCTTCCTAAACTTCTCAAATAACAGAAGTAAATGAAAATTTAATAAAAAGGCTAGGAATAATTTTGAGAACTATGTCATCTGGTTATGCAATTAATGTGGAAGCGTTCCGAAAGTATACAATGGATACTACGAGTGTGCACAAAATTTTGATACACGGCGCAGACATAATTCAAAATGCGGCACTTCCGATAGGAATGATGTCGGAGGATGCGCTTGAATCTCGGAACAAAGATTTCAGATTTATTCGTGAACATCACACTAGAAAGATGTCACGAGAGACAACAATGGAAGATCTTTTTAAATATTTGCTTATTCATCAGATCCATTAACTTCGTCTTTTTCAACAAAACTATTTCTTAGCCCTCGACATGAAGAACTATTAGATGATGAAGAAATTTCGTTACTTTTAGATCCTTTCATACAGGAAGATATAGAATAATTTAAATAAAAGATTATTTTTTTTAATATATTAATATTATTACGAGGACTGCTCTATATATTTCTGGCCTAATAGTGAAAATGCAAACATTTATAATCAAAAATGGTTTTATTGTTTTTCAAAGTATTCTCCAGCATGATTTATACACTTTTGCATGCGCTTAAACCAGTTGTCGAAGCACTTTTTCCACTCCGATTGAGACACCTCTAAAACATGGTGTTTGAACACTTCAACAGCTTCTTCTGGCGACGAAAATCGTTGACCTCGCATTTTTTTCTTGATGTGCGGAAACAAGAAGAAGTCATTAGGTGCCAAGTCAGGGCTGTACGGCGGATGACCCATTAATTCGACGTTTTGGCCGGTCAAAAACGCTCTGGTTTGAGCCGATGTGTGAGAGCTCGCATTGTCATGGTTAACAATGATTCGTCTTCTCTTGTTGGTTTTTCGAATTTCTCCGATGACTTCAGGCAAACAAATTGTAGTATACCACTCAGAAGTGACCGTCCTACGTTGCTCAAGCGGAACAGTCGCTACATGACTAGTTTTGCCGAAGAAACAGGCGACCATTTGCTTCGAAGTGCTTCTTCGACGAACAACTTTCGTTGGATTTTGCTCATCTTTGAAGACCCACACGGTCGATTGTTGTTTCGTTTCGGGCTCACAGGCATACATCCATTATTCGTCACCTGTGACGACCTTATAAACGTCTTTTGAAGCACCGCAATCGTATTTTTGCAACATTTCTTTGCACCAATCGACACGAGCCTTTTTTGAGCAACTTTCAAATTGTGCGGGATCCCACGAGAACAAACCTTTTTTACGGCCAGGTGTTCATGCAGTATCGAATGTATGCTGGTGGAAGAAATGTCCAAGGATGTCTCTATCTCTCGGTATGTCGCATGTCGATCTTGCATTATAAGTTCACGCACGGCATAAATGTTCTCTGAGCGAGCTTCGGCCACGATTAAATTCATTATACCAATTTTTCACAGTGCTATAGGATGGTGCTTCATCGCCATACAAAGATTTAAGTTCATCAATGCACTCTTGTCGTGATAATCCACGTTGAAAGTTGTGAAAAATAATGCCACGAAAATGTTCACGAGTTAATTCCATTTTTTTCTATATTAATTTTTTCAAGTCACTGTAAACAACACAAATAATGGTCGTACGTCAAAACGTTTTGAGTACGATTATGCTTAAAAATGACAAACTTTCCAATGGAAATGTCAGATTGCACTTGGCAGCACTCAGTGTTGCCAGGCCAGAAATATATATAGCAGCCCTCGTATGTTGTTTTGTATGTACACAGAAAAAAGAAATTCATATTTGCCAGGAATTTTTTAATAAATATTATGAATCTAGCATGAATTTTTTTATTTTATTTATTTATTTTATTTATTTATTTATCTAGCACAACAAGATTTAAAATCTTATAAAAGACAGTACTAGTTATAAAATACAAATTGCATATAAAGATTAAAAAAAAAAGATTAAATACGTATGTTTAGATAATAAAAAACAACAATGACAAGAGCGGTTACAATAATAATAACAACTATAATAATAAGACAAATGGTTAAAAAAAATAAAAAAAGTAATAATAATGAACAATGCAAGAAAGAAATTATAATTTAAAGAGTTAAAATAACTCCTTTTTAAACTTAGCAGCGTTGTCAATCTTTTGGATATTGTTCGGTAAGGTATTCCAAAGACCTGTTGTATAAACAAAAAATTTACGTTGAGATAAAAGGCTTTTGTATTTTATTTGAATTATTTTTCTACCACGATTAGATCTAGCAAAAAGAATTTTTTTGTATTAATAAGTTGGTTCTTTTGATGTTATAATTTTGTGAAAAAAAATAAGACATCTGCATTTTAAAAGATCGCTAAAATTTATTTCATAAATCCTGTATGAATATAGTGAGATACGATCCCGACGGCCCTTTTGGAAAATATATCGCGCTATGTTGTTATATAATACATTTAGTTTGCGTTGGTCTTCACTATTACAGTTCGCAAAGATTTCGCAACCATATAGGAGTGAGAAAAGTTTACTATACTATAAACTCTATAAACTCTTCCTGCAACAGCATTTATATGGTCGGTTGCAGAGGTTGCATAATCTACAGGATTATTATTAATTTTTATTTGAGGACTGGCAATATATTTTCTTAATTTAGATAGACAAATATATTTAGATTTAGAAGGGTTGATTCATAATCCATTTTCACTAGCCCAAGTGCTAATTTTGGTTAAATCTTCATTGAGTGCATTTACACATGAAGAAATATCTGAAATATTGCAACTGTTATAGAGCTGCACACCATCAGCATACATATGAATTCCACTACTAATTGATATATCAGGTAAGTCATTTATGTAAAGACAAAAAAGGAGAGGACCAAGTGTTGAACCCTGCGGAACACCCCTGTTGACATAAAGAGAATTAGAAATATTACCTTCAAGCTGAACTCTTTGAGAGCGGTTGGTAAGATACGATGATATAAGCTTACAAGCCGTCTTGGAAAAATAAAACAATTTTTCGAGTTTATTAAGCAAAATTTTATGATCCACTGTGTCGAATGCTTTACTGTGGTCCATGAGAATCAAAAATGCAACCATACTATCATCAAGTTTTGATCTAAGATCCTCTACTATATCTACTAGAGCTGTTATGCAACTTCTGCCCTTCATAAAACCGGATTGAAATTCGCTAAAAAAATTATTACGCATAAGATACCCGTTCATTTGGACAAAAAAGGAAGGATGGCAATTGGTCGAAACTCATTATTGCTTTTGGGAATGGGTATGATTTTTGATAACTTCCATTCTACTGGGAAAAAAGATTTCATAAGAATAGAATTGTATAAGTGTGTTAGGAACGGTAAGAGCTTAGGAATTAAGACTTTTAAAAATGTGGTATTTATCTCATCCATACCAGTTGCATTAGATTTGACTGCAGCGAAACCTTCTAGTACTTCAAGCTGATCAACACAACGAAAACTAAATGGATTTTTAACTGAGACAAAGGGAATGTCTTCATATATATTTTTCAACGGAGATAAAACATTAATATTTAAAAACTTGTTATTTAGCATGTTAACATTAACATCATGACTACATTTCGAAAGTCTATACTGACCAATGCCCATTTTTCGGATTTATTTCCATTTGGATTTACTGTCAATGGCGGAAGAAAATTTTCTTTGGTAAATAAGTATTTCGCTGATTGAATACACTTGGTTACTTTTTTACGGGCAGCTACATGTAATTCCTTGAGATCATTCGTTTTAAACCTTTTCCAACGAGAGTAAGCCTCATCTCGTTGTTTTATTAGGGATTTAATTGTAACATTAAACCAAAGCGGTTGATTATGTTTAACATGTCTGGTTTTTATTGGCACATACATGTCAAATAGAGTTTTAATATTACCTTGGATAAATGAAAGTTGATCATCAACACTCTCAAAAGAATAAATTCGATCCCAGTGGATACTATTGATTAAACAGTTGAGCGTTGTAAAGTCAATATTATGCAAATCACGATACGAAATAAAAGTGTCCTCGCTGCGTGCAGAGATATCATAAGTTAAAAAAAGCATATCGTGATTTGAAAAGACTGACGCTGAAAGTTGGTCATAAAGGAGAACCTTTGATTTGCGGTTTACAAATATTAGATCAATCAAACTATTATGTGTTGCGCAGAAATGGGTAGGAGTACATATGTTTATGGGATGGGGGTCAAGAGTTTGCATTGGTTCAATTAAAGGGTTATTGACAAATAAATTATTGTTAAAATCACCGAGTATAATTATATCATCGTATTGAACAGTGATATCTTCTAGAATATTAACGAAAGGGTTGACATTCATGCTACTATTCGGTCTATAAACACTACCTAGTAACATCTTTCTTTTGCTCGATGTAGAGATCTCAAGAAATAAATACTCTATTTCAGAACCAATATTCATTTTTAATTTCTCTCTGCAAGATATACCGTTGCGAACGTACAGAGCTACCCCACCCCCTTTGGCCCTACATTCTACATTGTTAACTAAAATTTTTCTGTCTGAACGAACCGCGTATATTAAATACTGAGTCTAGAATATCTGGTGGAAACCAACTTTCAGAAACGCATATAATGTCAATGCCAGATGATACAAAT
Source organism: Gymnosoma rotundatum (assembly GCA_916610165.2). Lineage (NCBI taxonomy): Eukaryota > Metazoa > Arthropoda > Insecta > Diptera > Tachinidae > Gymnosoma > Gymnosoma rotundatum. The sequence continues at coordinate 34,269,959 of OU744340.1, forward strand.
AAATACCTGAATTCATCCATTTTATTTTTCAGACTTTGAGCGTTTAAATGTACGATTTTAAGGCCAGACTTTTGTTTGCAAAGAATCCTAATCATGTTATACACACAGTCTTTGGAGCAATGAGTGTTAGGGTCGAACATGTGTAAGTAAGGATACGACAACGCTTGCAGAAGAAAGAAAATTAAACTCAGGATGATAATTTACGATAAAACTTAAATGGAAGTTACATATTAAAAACTTAATTAAAAAATTATTATTTGTGGTTATGGTAATAAAAGTATAGTATATAAGTAAATAGACCAGTTTAAACAAGCTTAAAATTAAAACTATAAAAAAATGTAATTTAGGAAGATGGAGTACCCACATCATTGCGCGTGTCTGTGGCATCAAGTTTTTCGGTTTCAGGAAAAAACTCATACAGCTTACTGATGTCCTCAATACGGATAATATTATCATTGACCGCCTTTTTTATGTATACAAAGCCACGCATTGTAAAAGCACTGTGCAAGAGATTTTTCTTCCTAAGACGAATAGCAGCACGAAGTATTTGAAAATTGGTTTTAGTTAAATTTTCATTTATATAGAATTTGTTGTCCGAACTAAAACCAATGTTCCTCAATTGAAAGAAGAATTGCTTATTGGATTTCTTGAATGAAGCTAATGATTTAAAAAAAAAAATTCTGTCGTAAACAGATCTCATAGTAGCTATTATAACTGCATCCCTTGAATCGGTTTTATAATTATTTTTGTGTTTTTGTAACCGATAGATAGATTTTAAGGCAGGAGCTGTAATATTAATTGCTTTGCAGATTGAACAGAATATATCAGTAAGGTTTTCATTCTCCTAAAATGGTATATCATATCATTTAAACGCAATTCGCACGCAACAGCATTATTTTCCTGCAATTTTAGTTGGGATTTTAGGGATATAATTTCTTGCTGCATACATTTAACATTGACCGCGACTGTTTCTAAAGCAGATACTCTGTCGGCTACTTCAAATAAATCATTTTTGATAATATTAAGTCTCTTATCAAAATCATTTAAGAGCTTCCCCAAAACTTTTTCATTGGATTTTAAAAAATTGCTTATAAATATTAGAACTTTATTCATGGTGCAAATTATTGCCTTAATACTGAGTTTTTCGCTAATAAAATGAAAGTTATGAATAGTTTATGGTATGTAAGTATATTGCAGAGATTTTAGGAGAAAAATTGCAAACAAATAATATTTTTTCCTGATATTTGGAAAAGTATGAAGAAAAGCATACAACTTATGAACTTAATTTTAAATGTTATGTATTGAAATTAAGTAAAATGATTCATGATATTTATGTACATATGTATGTTATATATTAAATTCAAATAAAACTTTTTAATGAAAATTTCGCAATTATGTATTACAAAGAATTGGTTATTTTAAAATTTTTCATATTTATTATTAATATTAAAAAGCTGTGCCCGAAAGCCTCGTTCGATTGCGCATATGCAGTCGAATTTGAAAATTTCCAAAATGAGTTTTCTCCTCTTCTTAATTAATACAATAACATTCTAATACGTTACATTTTGATATTCTTAAAACGCCATTAAAAATTGCCACGCCCATTTTATCTACAATGCCCACTTTTTGCGCAAGGAATGCTTTCAATAAGAAATACATAATACCAAAGTTTCATCCTTCTAGCTGCTTCCGAAGAGAAGTTATGACTTTTTCCAGCTAGAATGGCATCTTGGACCACTGTGCGCCGCGCCCTGTGAAGACTTTTGATGAAGCCGTGCGGTCAGCTGATATACTTCAGCATACATGATGAAAAAGTGGAAGAAGAAGACCCACAGCCAATTTTAGGCGAAAGATTATTGATAATTGCTGAAAAAAAATTAAAATGGGGAATATCCATGGCGGCCAAGAGGTTTCTTGGGGAGACAAAAATAACATGTCGATCTTTTCTGATTGTGTGAAGTAAGGTGTGACAAGTGGCCCGAAGAAAGAAAAATTCTAGAGCTTCAAAAAATAAAACACATTTAAGGAAGGTAACCAAAGTGTTTATTGTTAAATTATATAACACATATAGTTATGTATAACGTATTAAACTTAAACAGAAGGTGCTAAAACTAAATCGGCAGATTTAAATAATATTATAAAACTTAAACTCAATTATAAAAATTAAACCTGAAGCAGAAAGATATAGTGACCTTAAAGTATTAGAAATATTATAAAAATTAATAAGAACAATTTGGAAAAGACAAAACTAAATATAAAAATACATTGTAGAGAAAAGTTAAATATAAAAAAAGAAACAAGTAAAAGAAAACGTTTAAATTACGTGTAAAAAAAAAACTACAAACTTAACAAACAAGCTAAGCAACTACCACCATCAGCCACACCATCGCTGTGGGACCAGCTTCTCATAAGCATCGCCATTTCCGGCGATGCCAGGTATTCAGCCAAGGACTTCGGACACTAACGACAGACGACCTACGAACAAAATAAAATACATTATACGAGTATTAGTCTTTAGCCGAGATAGTAAGGGAAACATATATGTACCTTTTCGTTTTGCACCTTTCATTCCTCAGGCATCATTAGACCTGAGTGGTATAGGGTGAGCTCACCCTATACCACTCAGGTCTATCGCGGTCATCAGGTAGTTATATCGCCGTAGTGTTCTCCTTACCTAAGAAGAGAATAAAAATTGGGCAAAGTTAAACATAAGTGGTGTAAGCGGTTTAAAAGAAAACTTACCTGAATAGAACCCGTACCTAAGCTCAACGGATGGACGGCTTGTACCTGGAGATGCAGCATAACCAAGAAAAACAGAAATAACTAAAATAAAATAAATATTAGTACTCCTAACTACAATTTTTTTCAATTCGTGTTGCAATAATTTAATTTTTTTATAACAAACTTTTAGTTTACTCCAACAAAACATATAGTAATGAGTAAAATATGCTACACAATTTTGCAAATGCTATGGTGCAAGACTATTTGCACAAGATCGTGAATAGAGCTATTGTTAATAATTAACTCATTATCGTATCAGTAAGAAAGAAAATTTAGTTTTTGGTTAATAATTAAACCCACGAATTTATAATGAATTTAATTTGAGCTTGTGTAAATTTTAATATGGTGGGGTAAGTGGTTGCAAGGGAGTTTTTTTTTTGGACATTCAAAAATTGAGTAAAATGTCATGGTGAGGTTCCTAACCTCAAGCGGGAGGGCCATAAATTTGGCAGAACACCAGCCAGGGTAATCGTAGTGTGTGTGGCGAGGAGCAGACAGGGATTGTTTCGGGACTCATTTTAATAATTGATTATTTGCATGATTATTTTTTGTAGCTGCCCAGGTACCCAGTTTTGTTGGCAAAAGAACCATCCCAAGACGGCGAGCTCTAGCCGGAGAAAAACGCCAGCATGCCAACATGGCCAACTTATTTTATTTTTTAACGCTTTTTTCAAACACAGCTGCTACAAAAACGGCGACCAACGTGGGCCCCAAAGTTACTCCCGATGAGCGTTTTATTTCGTTTTATTTTTTAGTCATTTTTCGCTTGAAGCACATGACCCGTCAGGGGTTTAAGAGTCCTTTATGAGAAGCGGTGCAGACAAGTGAAGATGGATAGGACTTTTTTTCCGTTTATATTTCCATTTTTTTTTTTGTTTTTCTGAGCTAACTAAGTTTGCAGGATGCATCATACCCGCTCATGTGTAGTTCCCGACATACAGGTCGCAATAACCTGGATCGTGTTCCGACATACGTAGCGTATCAGTTGATCGTGAGGACTTAGTAAGCTAGTTGTCTTCATCCTTTTCAGTAGCTTGAGGCTTAAATTTTAATATTGTTAGGAAAAATACCCCAATAGTTATTTAATTGCTCTAGGTACTAGAAAGGACGAAGATACCATTTTAGGAATTAGTAACTTACCAATAAACTTAATTGGTTAGACGCCGTAAAAGGTTATACGCACCCTTTTTAACAGTGTTAACTTTTTCCTCGGTAATAGTTGAGGTTAGTCCTTATAGGTGGGAAAAATTCCGTTTTGTAAGTTGCAGCACAGCTATTGTTGACGTGAATGCCGTTGACTATGTACATGTAAAAAATTAGTAGCTCTTCGTTTAGCTCCTGGAAAAATTAAAAGGAATGTTAGAAAAAATCACTCACTAGCTATTTAATTTATGATTTTATACGTACCTTTGCAATCCTTACTTTCACCCGAAATGAAGCCGAAGAAAGGTAATAATTTACCTTTGAATCGTTGGAATTTTAGAAGAAAAGCTTAGTTCTTATTTTTCTTTTTACCTTGTTTATTTTACGTTGCTGTAATTTTGGTTGTAGTGTCTTTTGGGCAATAGAATCGTATTTTTCCTGACTTAATGGTATTAACTTACACAACGGGACCTTTGGGACCCAAGTGGGTCGTTCTTTATGCCGACGGCCTGTGCAACGTAATGGTATTAACTCGACACGCAAGTAGAATCTTGTCTGATGCTGAGAATAGGCCGACATCTTGAGCGGATGTGACTTGTGGAACGGATACCACTACAAACGTCTAGTCTTTAGCGAATCACATGTCTACAGTGGCGGTTACAACAACGGTTAGCGATCCAGTGTTTTCAGTTTTATCCCTGCAGGAATTATCTATGAGCCCAGGGAGTGCGGGTCAGACAGTGATATCACCAGCTTTTGTAAGTGCTACAGCCCAGAATAATCGTAGAGAGAAGCGTGATAGTGCAGGCGCTAATAACAGAATCGATATGTCCCCAAATGTTAGGGATATACATCAAATTGTAGAGGCGTCTGTGGGATTGTGTCAGTCAAGGTTTATGCAACAGGATGATAACAAAATTCAGAGAGCCTTGATGGAAGTAAAAGAGGCTTTAGCTTCTCTGTCAGCCCGCAGTCAAACAGACAGAATTATCAGGTCATTATAACTCAATGGATACTTTCAATCTGTCTAAATGGGGGATTAAGTTTGACGGTACAAGCAAAACGATGAATGTGCAGGAGTTTATTTTTTCGAGAAGGAACGGAAAGATTATCATTGTTCCGACAATGAAATTTTACGAAGTTTTCACCTTCTGTTAGAGGGCCCTGCGTTAGATTGGTATTGGAATTACCGGAAGATAGTTCGAGTCAATGCATGGGAGGAGTTGGAAAAATCGCTTTTAAGCCAGTAACGTCGTTACGAAAAGGAGTACCAGCTCCAAATGCAAATTTTATACCGCCGTCAGCTGCCACAGGAGACCTTTGACGATTTTTATATAAAATTGCGGAATCAGCAGGAAAGTCCCTACGAAGAAGAGCAGCTGGTAGAGATCTTGAGAGGGAATCTTAAACAGTCGCTAGCTCCAATGATGTTTGCGGTACATCTTAAGACCTTAACCGATTTTTGCCGAGAAGTTAGAAGAGCGAAAAATTTGTTTTCTAGCCAACAGATATACCAGCACCGTTTGAACGTCACACAAAAGGTGAATAAAATTTGTCATTCGCATAAGGATGTGTCTTTAGCAGATCTTGAAGTAGAAGCTATCCGGCCCACAAGTAATTAAACCTGCTGGAATTGTAAAACTGTCGGCCATAGTTTTGTAGATTGCCCAGAGCCAGTTTCTAGAGTATTTTGTTTTAGGTGAGGCAGGGATAATGTTTTTGCCACAAAGTGCCCTAAGTGCCAGGGAAAACGGTCTCGAAACCCGTCTCGCGCTAGGAAGGCGAGGTCAACGGAAGTTTAGACCAAGCAAATAGCCAGCAAATGGATTAAAAAAAAAAGTGTGCAAATTTTGGTAAATGGAAACAGGTCAGAATTAAACTTAAACCGTGATCCCCATTTTAGAGAGCTCAAGCCGCTGGCTTTTAGACTTAGAGCATACAACGAGGCTAAAATTATTATCGGATTAAATAAGAAAAGCGCGGAAAAGATGTCGAATTTGCAAGAAGTTACGGCACGAGATTTCGGCGGCTTCCCTACATGAGGGAAAAGACTCGCGTCTTTACACTCGCATTAATTTAGGTGGCCAAGAAATTGAAGGGCTGTCAGACAGCGGTGCCACAGTAACGTGCTTAGGCAGCAACTGTCTTGATTTTGAAGAAAAGGCGGACATTAAAATCCAAGATTTGCTACTGTTATCAAGAAAGCTGATGGTACAGTGCACAATATTGTAGGTCGCGTACGGGCGGAGGTGGCGTTTGGTCAAACAGCGCAGGTCATACATTCTATTTAGTGCCCACTCTTAGTCGTAAGTTGTTCGGGATCGATTTTCATAACATCTAATGTTTTCAGAGCTTGATAGGATGCTTGATCTAGGCGTCATTGAGCTTAGCGAGAGTCCATGGAGCCAACCGTTTACTTTGGTCCGAATGAACGAAAAGAGTTGGTTGTGCTTGGACGCTCAAAAACTCAATGTGCTAACAGTCAAGAAAGCCTATCCTCTGCCACACATTGAGGGGTTGCTTAGACGCTTGGGATTTTCATTTCTAGTGTTGATCTAAAGGACGCATTCTGGCAGATTCCACTAGATCCGTCCAGTAGGGAGAAAACTGCTTTCACGGTACCAAGGCGACCATTTTACGGTCACGACTTTTGGGTTGCGTAACGCAGCGCAAAGATTATGCCGTTTAAAGTGATTCCCATGGCTCCTCGTGAAAGAGTTTTCGTTTATTTGGACGATTTTTTGATAGTGTCTCCTGACTTTGCGACGCACTCGGATTTGTTGACACGGGTAGCTAGGAGTCTAAAAGTAGCAGAATTGACCATCAATGTGGCAAAATCTCAATTCTGCCTCAAAGAGCTACGATACCTAGGTTACATTGTGGGCGGTGGCAAACTAAAACCTGATCCAGCTAAAGTGGAAATGATTACGCGTTTTGCCTACCCTAAAACAGCTAAGCAGGTTCAGAGCTTCATGGGGGCAACAGGCTGGTTGCAGCTCCAATCTTTGAAACGCTTAAGAAGGGGAAGCAATTCAAGTTTTCGTAGGAAGCTAAAGTCGCGTTTGATCGCCTCAAGAATGCTTTGACTTCGAGCCCACTTCTTAATCACCCTGATTTCATTAGGCATTTCTATGTTCAGTGTGATGCGTCAGATATACGGGTCGGAGCAGTACTATAATAGAACGACGAGTCTGATGGTGAACACCCTATAGACTATTTTTCTCATAAACTGACGCAAGCACAAAGGCATTATTCACTCACTGAACGGGAGTATCTAGCCATGGTCATGGCGATTAAGAAGTTAAGGCCCTATATAGAACTTATGCTCTTCTCCGTGATCACCGACCACAGCAGCCTTAAGTGGTTCATGTCGCATAAGGATCTCAGTAGTCGTTTAGCTCGGTGGAGTCTTCATCTGCAATCTTATGATTTCACGATAGAGCATAGGCAGGGGAAACAGAGTGTAGTACCCGATACCCTATCGCGCTACGAAATGGAGGAAGTCTCGGCGGTTTTAAAAGGACTGGCTAATCTTGACTCAATCGCTTTTAAGTCCAGTGACTATTTAGAACTAATTTCTACAATAGAAGCAAATTCTGAGCAGCACCCAGATTTAAAAGTAAATGACGGTTACGTGTACAAAAGAGTGCGGCCTTATAATGGTGTGGCCATGAATGAGGATTTCTAATGGAAACTATGGGTTCCTCATGAATTGACCAAAACCATCATCGACAAGTCACATAACTCACCACTTCTCACGGAGGCGTTGAAAAGACTATACGCAGGGTCAAAGAATATTCCTATTGGCCAAGTCAAAATACTCAAATTCGTGAAATTTGGTGCAGTTTGCAAAGTATGCAGAGTCAAAACCAGTAAATAGAACGCTACGACCACCTATGGGGGCTGAAACAATTAGCGAGTGCCCCTTTTAAAGGATTTTTATAGACTTTCTTGGTCCACACCCTCGGTCAAAGAACGGCAATTGTTATATATTCATTGTGTTATATCATCTTACTAAATTCGTGTTGCTAAAAGCCTGGCCAAAGGCAGATACCAAAAATATTATAAGATTTTTTATTGCAGAATTATTTTACAAATTCGGTACCCCCGAGACAGATCGGATAATGGCAAGCATTCATAAGTAAAGAGATCTAATGAAAAACTTTGGCATAAAACACGTTCGAACGGCAACGCACTCGCCGCAAGCTATGCGTCCAAACGCGTTAATCAATCTATTCTGGCTGCAGTGCGCTGATACTTGCAGAACGATCAGTCGGAGTTGGATAAACATTTACCTGGGGTTGAATTTTCCCTTCGCTCGTAGGTGCAGTCTTCGATAGCAGTCACGCCTTGCTTTGCGTTTTTCGGTATGAATATGATTGGTCACGGTAGTGTTTATAGTTTAGCTAGAAAATTTAAAACTTTAGCTGATCCTGAGCTAGAAATCTCTGAAAAGCCCGTTCAAATGTCTCTAACACGAAAGAAAATAAGGGAAACCCCGCACAGAGCACATTTGAGAAACGAAAAGAACTACAACACGCGTTGTCAAAATGTAAAGTTCGTCCCTGGACAAGAAGTCTATAGGCGTAATTTTCAACACAGCGAAATGTAGAATTGAGAAATCGGTTGGTGATAGTCTGCACGAGGTCGAGGACTTGCAGGGAAAGTCTTTGGGAATTTTCCACGGAAAAGACCTTAAGCAATAATTTTGCAATGACCGTTGTTTTTTTTACCGAATAAAGCTACGCGGAGTTAGTAGTTACTCATAAAATATTTTGTTACTTGTCTAAGGACAAACTCTAGGCTAGTATGCGATAAGAGTTTTCATAATTTTTCCATTAACGTTACCAACTTTTGTGTAAATGGTTGTGAGCCTCCTGCGAGCGGAAGTTGTTTACAATATTAATTGCTATAGTGTTTGAGATTTTTTCCATTCTGCCGACTCAAGTAAGCCTACTAATGTAGTTGCATATGTATCTGGCCACTACTCCAAAAGTGCAACCACGAGGTCACTCTGCGGAACTGTGCAGTATCAAAACAGCAACGATATGTTTTTTTTTTGTAAAGGATAGCCAACTGGCAGTGTGGCTCTGATCTACTCTTATACCACATACTTAAATAACTTAATCTCTATTACTCACCTGTACACTTTTTTATGCGGAAATTTTTTTTCAGTGTTGAACACTTTTGTGTAAAAATTAATTCCTCATGAATTTGTCGTGACACCTGTAACAGAAAATAAGACTTAAGTATAGTTTTAATTTATATATATCAAGTACTAAACGCACAATTTTTTTGGTTTTATATGAACTTTTCTCCTATTCTCCTAAGTAGTTGTCCTGGCATCTCATGAATTCCATAACATGTGAACGGATATTATTAAGAATTTTCGTTTTAATATAAGCAAAGATATTCTAAAAATTAAAATTTAATTAAGTACATATTTGAAGCATATAGATGTAGCTGAAAAATTTTTCTTTAGAAACAGAATTGATTTTTCGTAGTATATTTTCATTGTTCATTCTCCATATTAGCGTTAACTTTTTAAATTAGTTTCAATATATAAATTGCAATTTTATATAAGTCCAATGGGCTGTATATACGTATATAATATAATTTGATATAATATAATATACATATAAATTTGTAGTTTTTAGTAGAAACTGCTGAGGGTATCTCCCTCCAAAGGAATTCTTTGGTGGATTTAGTCCTGCTTTTTCTACCCCCCTCTTAAGGCCTTAGTAACTGATGCATTTAAGTTACTTTGTGTATAAATATTTTACCTAATAAATAGTTCTCCCGGATGTGGTAGTCGCCTCAAAGCTGCTTTCAGTTGCTGTTATTTCAGATTTCGGCAACCTGAAAGAAAAGTAAATAGAGCCGTTATTTTGCCAATAAATTTCACTTCTACTACTTTTCAAGGCGAATTCGCCTTGCTACCATTCATTCATGACATTAGTGCTACCAAGTCTTCCCTCTTCAATCAATGCGATCTTATTATTATTATTGGTTTAGGCGATTTTCTTTCCCTTCCATCCTGGATCTACTGCTGGACTTCCGGAATGGTGGGGTTTGTCGTGTGCGCCCTGTTAAGACTCTTGATAAAGCCATGCGGTCAGCTGATATACCTCAGCATGAAAAAGTGGAAGAAGAAGAGCCACAGCCAATATTAGGCAAAACATTGTTGTTAATTGCCGAAAAAAATTAAAAATGGGGAATATCCATGGTGGCCAAGAGGTTTCTTGGGGAGAAAAAATAAAGTTTCGATATATTCTTATTGTGCGAAGTAAGGTGTGACAAGTGGCTCGGAGAAAGCAAAATTCTAGAGCTTCAAAAAATAAAACTCATTTAAGAAAGGTGACCAAAGTGTTTATTGTTAAATTATATAACACATATAGTTATGTATAACGCATTAAACTTAAACAGAATGTGCTTAAACTAAATCGGCAGATTTAAATTTAAGTTATAAAATTTAAACTCAATTATAAAAATTAAACCTGAAACTAGCAACTAAACCTGAAGCAGAAAGATATAGTGACTTTAAACTATTAGAAATATTATAAAAATTAATAAGAACAATTTGGAAAAGACAAAACTAAATATAAAAATACATTATAGAGAAAAGTTACCTATAAAAAAAGAAACAAAAAAAGAAAACTTTTAAATTACGTAAAAAAAAACTACAAACTTGACAAACAAGCTAAGCAACTACCACCATCAGCCACACCATCGCTGTCACATCCACCGTGGGACCAGCTTCTCATCAGCATCGCCGGTATTCAGCTAAGGACTCCGGACACTAACGACAGACGACCTACGAACAAAATAAAATACATTATACTCGTATTAGTCTTTAGCCGAGATAGTAAGGGAAATATGTATGTACCTTTTCGTTTTGCACCTTTAATTCCTCAGGCATCATTAGATCTGAGTGTTATAGGGTGAGCTCAGCCTAGGTTTTTGTATCACGGTCATCAGGTGGTTATATCGCCGTAGTGTTCTCCTTACCTAAGAAGAGAATAAAAATTGGGCAAAGTTAAACATAAGTGGTATAAGTGGTTTAAAAGAAAACTTACCTGAATATGACCCGTACCTAAGCTCAACGGACGGACGGCTTCTACCCCGAGATGCAGCATAACCAAGAAAAACATAAATAAATATTATTAACTAAAATTTTTTTCGATTCGTTTTGCAATAATTTAATTTTTTTATAACAAATATTGTTAGTAATTAACTCATTATCGTTTTTTATTTTATTTTGCAATGCTTGTGTATCAGTAAGAAAGAAAATTTAGTTTTTGCTTAATAATAAAACCCATGAATTTATAGTGGATTTAATTTGAGCGTGTGTAAATTTTAATATGAAGGCTAAAGACTTTTTAAAGTGCCGTAAGTAAGGTGGTGTAAGTGGTTGCAAGGGAGTTCTTTTTTGGGACATTCAAAAATTGATTACAATGCCACGGTGAGGTTCCTAACCTAAAGCGGGAGGGCCATAAATCTGACAGAACACTAGTCAGGGTAATAGTAGTGTGTGTAGCGAGGAGCAGACAGGGATTGCTTCGGGTCTCATTTTATTGAATTTCCAATATTACCCTTTTTTAGCTGGCATGATTATTTTTTTTTTTTTTTTTTTGAAGCTGCCCAGGTCATCTCAGCAGTTATCTTCCCTTAAAAATTCTTCTTCGATTTTAAACTATACGATAGTACAACTTAACTCCACATCAGCAACAACAAAAAATTTGTAAGGGAGCTGCAATAGTCATCTAGAATCACCATCTTGTTCAAAAAATAGTCTTCATAGAACGATATGTACAGATGTTTCTCTATTTAATGAGGGCACAGTTTCAAAGTATTTTGCGGACTCTACTGTCAACATAACCGGAGAAAATGTTAACTCTACAAAAACAGTTTAAGGGGACAAAATAAAAGTATTGTAATGATAGAAAACCCCGTAAAATTGTCTGATGTGAGAGTACTAAATAGAGGTCAAGGATCCAAGAAACATTTCCGCGTATTTTGTAAGACTTTTCATACACAATTACCCACACTTTTTTAAGAATCATAACCTAGAAAAGGAAATAAAAGTGGCGTCAATCTTTTCACCAAAATCAAAAGACCGCTTAAAAATATTAGAAGAATTAAGGAAGAAAGGTGATTTCTTTCACAACACAAATGACGAGTTTAACAGCGGAATAGTTATTGTTAGTAGAAGCCAGCAAATTAAACAGAACAACACTGTTGATGATTATGTTTGCTGCAAGAAATGTAAAGCATTTTTTTTCCAAAATCACTTTAGGTATACATCCTAAAATCTGTCACATTAAACAAAAGTCAAGAGATAATCTAATATCCAGCAGAACCTTAACCCAATAGATTCATTCGGAAGCAAATTTTGTAATGCGAAGCAGAATTTTTCCTGTTTTAAAAATCGATGAAATAACTCAAACTATCAGATATAACGAACTAGTTATAAAATATGGCAACAAACTATCCGAGAAGTATACCTCAACTCACCAACTTGACATAATTAGGTCGCACATAAGACTTTTAGGCCGATTCATAATCGCAATGAAAAAAATTGGCAAGTAACGTTAAGGAACTTAAAGATGTATTTAAATCTTGCTTTTTTGACTCCTGCGTAAAAGCTTTACGTAAAGTACCGAATTGGGATGAGACTCCTACTGTTGCGAACCATATTGTTACGTTTTTCCCTTTTTAGAACAAACGTACGGATTCTTTTGATTACAAATACTACTGTGGGTAAATTTCTTCTTCCTACGGTCTTATGAACCTTATGGTCTCGTATTTACTAAACATTCGTTATTACTACAAACGCAGCCGTCCACTCTACACTACTGTGTTACTCCAGCGAGACATGAACTACTACTATTATCGTATGAATTGAGCCTTTATTACAATTTTGTTGAAGAGTAATATAAATCATCAAAGGTTCTATAGATTCATCTGAATAGGTACATTTGTAGTTATTACTATTTTTACCAAATACTTTCACACTGAATTAAGATTTCTTAAGCCGAAGAATTGCTGCTTTTCTATGCAATTATCCAATTTTTTTATATTAAAATATGAATTTTTTATAGCTTCTCCTTATGGAAAAACAAAGAGAACTATATGGACCGACGTAGAGAGAAATGCTGTATATTCAGGTTTTGGGGATTTGAAGAAACTTGATAAACTTCCCACTAAGAAACAATGTTTGGAAGCTATTACTCTAAATAAAGATTTACAATATAAAATAAGTCATGGATGGACGATCAGAGGCGATATACATAGGTAAAAAAGAAAACAACTTAATTCTGCTCTCTTAAATAAAGTGTAATCAAGGCGTTTAAAGGTGATTTAACCAGCGCAACTAACATATTTACCTCGGTATTAATATATTTACTTTAGGGTCAAAGTTTGTTTAAATGTTTTTTTTTATTTGACCATTTTATTATTAAAAGCATTAAAAATGTATATTGAATAGTCGTACTACTTAATATAAAATAACTTTTACAATCGTAGTCTTTCAGTAAGATGTCGTATTCTTTCAGTAAGATGTATTCTTTCAGTAAGATGTCCATACTGCTATGGTACTCATTAGATGTGATTTAACTACTCATGGATGAAGTATCTACTTAAGGGTCTTTCTTTAATGTACTGGAACATATTTTTTGTACCTGAAAAAATTATTCTTAATAAAACAAATATAATAACATTCTTAATAAGAATTTTAGTTAAACAAAAGTAAATTCATTTTCCAATTAGTTTACAGTTAATGTTCGCTAGAATTAATCTATTTTTTTTCACAAATAAAAATAATTAGTAACAAAAAACAGTAAAATCAAAAAAAAAAAATAAAAAAGTACAAAAATAATTGTTTTAATTAAATAGAAAACACGTATTGCTTCGAAGAGAAAATTATGCAGAGTATTTATTAACGAAGAAGAAGTAAAAAAAGAAAAATTATAAGTATAGTACAGGGTTGGCAGTTATGAATTGTAGATCTAATGAATGAGTAATCGATTATAAAATTTAGTTACAACACCCTCACTAGAGATTAAATTTATAAGTAATTACATAGTTCTATATTTACAGTACAAAAGGAATTATAATTCAATAAAATAAATCAAACAATGTGTATGTTGATATACTAATCATATTTCTACAAATTAAGTTTGGATTAAACCATATTGTTCAATAAACTGACTTAATTTTGAACTATTTACTGGCTTGGTCATGATGTCAGCTATAATTTTATTTGTGTTTAAATAACTAAGTTTTATTATGCCTTCAGCGAACTTTTCACGAATGAAATAATTCTTGACGTCGATGTGTTCTGTTCCAGCATGATAATTGTTGTTCATAGCTAATTTAATCGCTCCTTGGTTGTCGCAATAGACTGTATTGAAGATGACGCTTAGGAAAAATTTCACTCTCAAAACGCTTAAGCCAGAGTGCTTCTTGTATTGCAGCTACCATCGATATAAACTCTGCTTCTGTAGATGACAGCGTAATTGTTGGTTGTTTGCTTGTAGCCCACCGAATCGATCCACCCTGCAAAGTAAATGCGTAACCCGTCGTAGAACGGCGTTCATCTTGGTCACCAGCCCAAACAGCATCGCAACAGGCTTCTATTTGGTTGTTAAAATCTTTTCAAAACATTAGTTTTTTGTTCAGAGTGCCCTTTTAGTATCGAAGCACCCGCTTCACAGCTGTCCAATGCGCTTTGCCATAGTTTGCATTAAATCGACTGAGCGAACTGACTGCGAAGCTAATATTCGGACGGCTAATTTGTGCAGCATACATTTTGCATCCGATAGCTTCTTGGTATGGTATCGATGCCATTTCTTGCCTTTCAAGCTCTGATTTTGAACACATTTCTTTTGTTAAGCGTTGATTTGGATCCATAGGCCAAACTCTTTGCCGTTGTCTGACCGCAGTATTTTAATACTGGAATTTTGTTGATTTTCGACCAATTTTTGAAATCTTACAAAAATAAGGGTGTTTTGATTTGATAGTTGTCCTGTGTTTTTTATAGTTGAAGATTTTGTTCGGCTTAAGGTCAAAGTAAAATATTAAAAAATGAAAAACAATAAAATATTTTGTTTCATTTTTATTTTTCCAATATTTCGGTTAACTTCGTTAACCATTATCAAGGAATCTACATACAGAAAAAGATACAACTAGAAAACACTATACACTTTAACAATACATACATTATAATCACCCTTATTCTGTTTAGCAACATCAATACAAAACGGCGTCGTTTTTCTTCGTTTGTTGTAAATCGGTATTCCCGTTGTCAATATTGTCATTAATCGATGACTGTCGCCATATGTTTAGTATTTTCTAAGAATAATTGATGTTGATGTTGCCGTTTAGTTTGTCGTCGGCATTTTTGGTGTTGAGTTGTGTTGTGCGCGAAAAAAATTTCTAAAACTTAAACAAGTATACCAATATATAAAATAAATAGAAAATGGAAAAAATTAAAATTACTAATCCCTGCCAATTTGAAAAATTAGTGGAAGAGTTGGAAAAGAATCCGTCCCTTTCTAGAGGGTTTCGCAGGGGCACAGTTCCTAAAGATTTTAAGGCACAGTGGGAAAGTGTTGCTACTGCACTAAATGCTCTTGGCCCACCAAATAGAACTGGTGATGGATGGCAAAAGATACAGTTAGTCGTATAATACAAAAATCTGATTAATGAACGACTTTTTTTTACAGATTTGGAGAGACTTAAAATTTAAAGTAACAACAGATGACAAACAAATTAGAGTGCAAAGCTACTGGTGGTGGTGTTTTTAAGCAGCTAATACTAAACCCTTTAGAAGAATCTGTGGCAAATCTGCTACAGTTTCAAAAACAAATAAGCCCTGAGGGTATGGTCCAGGGAGTTTTAAATGATGAAATGAATGAATACTTAATTAAAAAAATGAACTCGAACTTTTAAATAGCCGAACTAAAGACTAATTTGAATACCTTTATAGTTAAGTTGTTTTTTTTTAATTGAATTTTTTTATTTTTTGTTGGCATTTTTTTTTTTTTGCTTATACATACTTATGTACATCTATATAGTTTTGTTCCTTATGTTATATATTTTTTTATTGTTTAATGTTTTTTAACAAAAAAATGAATTACTTTGTTTTTATGCTGTATATTTAAGTTTAAGTTACATATTTGACAAAACTTTAAAAGTGAAATTAAAAAAGACTGAATTATTTAAAAAAAACTATTTTGTTTGCTCTCTTGTTTTTGTTAGCATTTTTTTTTGCATCGTATTTATTTACATACATATTTCTTATCTATAAATTTTGGTTCCTTTATTTTTATTTGCTCTCTTATTTCAAATGCTTCAGTACTTTGAATAGTTTCAACATCATCGTGTACTTCAAATTCATCTCGATTATATTCTGCATCCTCATATCCAATACCTAAACCATATTCAATGCAAATGTTGTGAAGTGCAGCACAAACAACGAAATCTGTTTTTTAGTACACCTATGGTTCGTTCTATCATATTTCTCGCCTTAGCATGCTTTGAATTAAAAATAGCCTCTGCACTTTCAGCACCAGCCGAGCGGTATGGTGTCATTAAAAATGGTTCAAGTGGGTAGCCTGAATCACCTACAAGTAAAATTTGTATATCTAAGTATGTAAATGATATTTAGCAAAATCCTTTTATATATTACCTAACAGCCACGAATTTCGATCACAAGAGTTATAACGTGCTTGCAATACTCGTTTTGCAGGACTTACATTCCAAATTAATGCATCATGACTAGAACCTGGGTACCGAGCATCCAAAAATCTGATTCGCATTTTGTGGTCGCAAATCTATGTAAATATGAAATATTTTTAACATAAAAAATAACGAAAAAAAAACATTTTAACTTACAATCATCGCATTTAAGCTAAAAAAAATCCTTTACGGTTAAAATATAGATGTTGATCTTCTTTTTTTGGAGCCACAATTTTTATATGAGTCCCGTCCACAGACCCAATAATACCTGGAAAGTCGGTTTTTTGAAAAAAGTGCAATTTCGCTTCATTTTTTTCAGCATTTGTCATGTTGAGGTTTATCCATATTGGACAAACTTTACGTTCGAATACATCCAACGTCTCTGACAACACCTTAGACACCACAGGCTGTGACAACCCCAGGTTAAAATCATTTCCGACACAGCTGGTACGATCCTTGGGCCAAAAATCGTAATGTTGCTGCCAATTTAATGGTGTTCGGAATGCCTGTAGCTCCCATTTTTTTTCTTAAATCAGGTTCTATTATTTGCAACACTTGATGAAACGCTGTTTTGTTCAGCCGGAAATAACTTTCAAATATTTAAAAAGGAACAAAATTGAATAAATTACTTTTATTCATAACTTACTTTACATCAGGCAATTCAAATATTCTTGACTTCTGTCTCAAAAGTCTTCTTTCTATTATTAAATTTTTATTACTTTCTTCATCGCTTGAATCAGTCTTCGATATAAAAAACATTTTTAGTTTAACTTTTAGACTTTTTAATTTAGTTGTTTTTTAATAGTTTTTTTTTAGTTGTTTAGATTTTATTTTATTTTATTTTTTTATTTGTTCGTCTTTCAAAAGCAAAATTTTCCACAACACAAAAGAAAACAAATTGAATCTGCTGACTCAAATATTAGGTATGTGTGTTTTATTTTGTTTATACTATGGATAAACAGTCAACGTCGTCATTAGTTTGTTAGGGAACACCAAAATAGTATTGATGTCGTGTTAAGTTGATGTTGTCTCAAAATTGACGCCGACGTTGACGTCGCCAACAAGAATAAGGGTGAATATTGAAACAATTTAATATTTAAATGTCGTACATCTTATTCGCTTCATAAGTTTTCGTCAACTATTTGTTTTGTTTTATGTGTTTATTAATTATGTGTCGATATAATTGAGCGCAATTGTCAACGTCTGTCTTGTAATTTAAGCGTTTTGTTGTAAGTTCGTTGATAATGTGTAGCATCTCTTATCTGAATCTATTTTTGTAATTGTGCTCTTCCTGTAATATTTTCACTCTCTCAAAATCAGGTTTGTGTCCACTCACTACGCAGTGGGCAGCAAGTGCAGTTTTTTGTTCAATAGGTTTTTCTAGAGACTTTAAATCAGATTTGTGATATGAGATCCTAGTTTTTAATTTCGTTTTTGTTGTGCCAATATATGTCTTGTTACATATATTAGTTCCGTCCCCATTGCAATTCATTTTATATATTAAATGTCATCTACATATTTCGTCAATATTTTTGG
The DNA here is from genome assembly GCA_916610165.2 of Gymnosoma rotundatum. Classification (NCBI taxonomy): domain Eukaryota; kingdom Metazoa; phylum Arthropoda; class Insecta; order Diptera; family Tachinidae; genus Gymnosoma; species Gymnosoma rotundatum. Next base: position 34,288,160 of record OU744340.1, read on the forward strand.
TTTTGTTACCATTTGGTCAATACATTGATCTAGAAGTTCTTCCGTAATTTTGTCTGCCACTACTGGTGAAATTGGGGATCCAATTGGCATACCATTTTCTGTTCATATATGTTATCCTCGTATTAAAAAAGTATATTTTAGCAATGAAGAACACCAATTTATTAAAAATAACTTTTCATCAAAACCAAGGCTAAAATAGACAAAGATGATTAATCAAATTTAATATATAAAATAAATTGCAATGGGGACGGAACTAATATATGTAACAAGACATATATTGGCACAACAAAAATGAAATTAAAAACTAGGATCTCATCTCACAAATCTGATTTAAAGTCTGTAGAAAAACCTGTTGAACAAAAAACTGCACTGGCTGCCCAATAAATATTGAGAACCACCAAGCGACACCGTTGACATTGGTTCGCAAACGTCCGTGTGTATTATTTGTAAAATTGTTGATGCGCGATCGCCATTTTCTTTAAATGACGCACGTGTTTGTTTACCTTGCGCACATACAGTACATGGATCCAATAAGCCGTTTGGCAATCTGGAACCATCGACTGATGTTTTAATGGGATTTAAATTTATGTCGCACGCATGACCCATTCGCCTATGCCACAAGTTGCGATGTGAAATAGCAATTTGTGCTATTTCACTATGTTTCGTTGTACATTTTAATCGATATAAATCGTCGATTAACGGAGCAGACGTCAATAGTTTTGCATTTTTATCAAAAATACGGCAATTCACGTCATTAAAATGAAGTGTCTTACTTTGTTTTGCCATTTGACTAACTGACATTAAATTCGCGCAAATAGTTGGTATGCATGGCACATCTTTCACGACAACCTGTTCGCTGTTTGCTTTTCCGTCGCACAGTGGCGCCCGTAGAGCAAACGAGGTTGCAAAAACCAAAATTGTTATGAGCGCCCACGAAGTTTTGAATAAACCCATGTTATAGGAAACTTTTCAACGATTTCAAACACTCTTAATAATATCACATTTTTAGTTTAGAAGATATAACCGTTCAAAGGTGAACGACTTTCGTTTTTCAAAAAACACACAATTTTTAGTCAATTTGTTGCGATTTCAGGTATAATATCACGAAAAATAGGTTGCGAATCGCCATATTTTTTGTTTGTATTGATTGATGTATTTATTAAATGTATAATGATAAAAAAAAATTTCCTGTTTGCTTTGTATTTCTCCTGGTAAATCACCATTTAAAAACTATCCGTTTTTTTTTTACTATTTTTTAACTTTGACGGAAAATAAAAAAAAATCTATATTTTTCTATATTTGCCATATTTGCAAAACCTGTTCTTTGATTATTTCTTTACATAATTCGATAGGTTTTATCTGCCTGTACGTGCCCGTTTGGCTTCTAGAGGTAAAAAAGGTTAAAATGACATGGTTGCAGAAATTGTATGGCGTCCATCCCTTATATGTTTTGACTGACAGTAGTTTTTTTTAGTAGTAAATTTTTGTTAAAATTTTTTTTTTGTAGTAGTAAATTTTTAAGCATGGTAGCATAAGCCTATATATTGCAAAATAAGCACAATGCCTGGATTAGTCTACGACTCAAAGTTGGCGCAACAATTACTGAAACCATTAAAGAATTTAAGTACTGAAAACATGGCGTTGAACAATTTAAAATTATTTGAACTGTTTAGAAAGTCAACCACACCAAAGTTTTTCAAGGAAGCTGCTTTAGAAGAACTTCATAGCTTATACGGAAATATTGAGAGAAGCGATATTATAAAAAAAAATTTTTATCTGATATATGCAAATATTAAGGCAAAAAACTCCATACAGTGAAACGGTTGTTGGAGAGTCTTCCTGAAAATGAATTGAAAATTCTTCCTGAGAAGTTGACATTCATCAGCAAATGGGGCTGTGATGGATCATCCGAAAAAGGGTTTAAAAAGTAAAGCATATCTTCTGATGACGCTACAATATCGGACGGAAATATGTATTGAGTATTGAGTTGTGTTCAATTTTCACGAGAAAGAGGAAACTTGCCGATGCCACCAATGACTTGACCATGAAGCATTTATCGGACGCGCTAGCTATTAAATATACAAAGGATAGTGAAAGAGTTAGGTCTCAGATAACCAAATCTGTTGCTGATGCAAGCCCACTGCGACTAAAAAGGATTAAGGAAAGCATTTCCACGCACACATTAAAAAGTATGGTTCCGAAGAAGCCTAGGCCTTGTTTATGGACTTAGAACTTTCCAAAGAAAAATATGAGAAACTACGGGCATCTTTAACGCGACACGGTGCTGACGTTTTACCCGGATACAAGCATATTACGCAAGCCAAAATAAATTCTGCAGGATCTCATGGGCCATACAGTAAAACGGTTGTTGGAGAGTCTTCCTGAAAATGAGGTGAAAATTCTTCCTGACAAGTTGACATTGATCAGCAAATGGGGCTGCGATGGATCATCCGGACAAAGCGTTTATAAGCAAAGGATATCTTCAGATGACGCTACAATATCGGACGGAAATATGTTTATGGCATCTGTTGTTCCTTTGCGGCTAAAATCTGATGTTTCCCTACACTGGAGAAATCCATGTCCATCATCAGTGCATTATTGGCGACCAATAATGTAAATATAGATTGCAGAACACATTCAAAACATCAAGGGAAAGACAAAATGAGGACCCCTTCAACATGTTGGCAGCATCTTCCGATCCACTTATTTCTTCTCTTCTAAATTAAAGTTTAGAAATGCTTAGTCTTTTAGACTTGTGATGAATATTTTACAGAAAATTGAAAAAATTAATTTTAAAAAAATAATTTTTTTTTAATATGTTGGGTAATAATTTAAAACATAAAACCCTAAAAAAAATAAAAACTATTTAAAAATGTAAAAATAATTTTTTTTAGCTACCATAAAATTGATTTTTCTACTAATTTTAACTTTGATAACCCATAAGTAGGCCCCTAAAAAGCGTAGCCCCCTTTCCAAACGCTCATTTCATAGGCTGAAAAGTTATCTATCATATGCTGTTTAAACTGTTTAATTATCTTATTCGGTTCAAAAGATATGATTTTTGCAACGAAAAAACTCAAATGGCGCCACTGTGCGTCGGCAGAAATTGACAATCGCACATCACCCGTACATTCCACTTTCAAACGTCCGTTACCTACAATTACTTCGTTGGATTTTCCTTCATGCAGCTCAGTTAAACTTTTTGAACTCATGGTCATATGGGATGTGGCACCAGAATCTATATACAATTCGGTAGGAGTTGTTTTGGCTACAAGAGATGTTGATACTAATAGCAAATTGTTTGTTGTTGTCTTAGAATTTGTCGGACATTTATTCGCATAATGCCCTTTTTCGTTGCATTCAAAACAAACCACCATTCGTTTTTTCTTTGAATTTGGAGAACGATATTTTTTAGGTTTCTTTGATATAAGAGCCATGGTTTCAGCAATAATCATCTCATGCCTAATCTCTTGAAGAAGGTTTGTGCGTACTAAATCAGTAGTCAGCGTTTTTCCACTGTTTGCCAGTGCCATTACCATTGGCCGGTAGTCATCAGGCAAACCACTCAACATAATTTGTGCGACGATATCATCTGGAATTTTTGTGCCAGACTTATCTAATTTTTGCTGAGTGCATGTCATCTTGTTAACATAATCCTCCATTGATGCATAATCCGACAATTCCAAACGCATTATGTATTTTAATAATTCCATACGACGTAGAACACCATTGTCTTCAAAAGCGGCTTCTAACGCATACCATGCGGCTTTTGCTGTCGTGCAATTTTGTACATACGAGTAGTTCGATGGCTCTATATGCAATCGGAGTGCTAAAATTGCATGTAAATTTTTGATGGAGTCACCCTCCGATCCCTCAATGAAAGGCCAATACCCCTTGAGCACAAGATAAGATTTTGCAGCAAATTTCCAAATATCGCAATTTTCTCTTGGCTTCAACTTTTCAATTTTATCGTTACCCATTGTATTAAAAAACACGTGTCTACAAGATAATTCTTAAAAATTGTTCTCGAGTGTACTAAGTTTAAATTTAATACAAATTTAGGTGGCATGTCACAACGTCCAAGGACATAATGTCCATGGACGTAATGTTATACTACGATGCGTTATTATGTCCAGAAATTTAGCGTTAGTAATGTTTTTATAAACTGGCTTGAAGAAAATTGTTGATAAGCGGAGCCGGTATTGGATATATCATAAAGGAGAATATGCTTGCGCACCGACGAGGACCGGTTATGCAGTACATTTTTACCGCCGCTTTGCAGGGAATCTTTGGCAAGCTGTTGTTGTTATGTTAAGAGTTTAAAACAGCGCAATGTCCATAGATATGTTGGGGTGACAGAGAATTAAAAAATAAAAAAAAGATTTGGTACTGCATATATATAATTTAACATAAAAATTCCATGGATCTTAATGGGTTAAGCATTTTTATAAAATTTTAGTATTTCCTTAAAGATCTCTTCAAAAGCTTAATAATGATGCCTATATTGATGTTTAAAAAAATTGAAACTTGCAGAGACCCGTAACTTGGAAAATATGGGCGAGCGCCAATTGATTCACATGATGTTTTTTTTTCTTATTTTTAATTCTCTTTCGCCCCATATATTTATTTTTTTGATTGGAGTAAGTTTATCGTCCAAATGACATGAAAAAATTAGAGGTAGGCGTGGTGTTATGCCTGCTGCCTGAAAGGACATGGACCGATAATGCTGATTTCCAATGGCATATTTTTTTTTTTTTTTGTGAAATCTCGTTTGTTATGCAAACTTCAATACTAACAATGACGAGCAGACAGACAGATGGACATCGCTGAATTGACTTCGCTATGCATAAAAAGTCATAGTATATATATACTTCATGGGGTTGGAAATGGATATTGTAGAAATTATACACGGAATGACAAACTTAGATATACCCTTTTTCCACTTTTCGAGGTTTAAAAACATTGTTTCTTACATTCTGTAGGAAGGACTTAAACTGTTAATAGCGAGTACATGAAATTAGTTAAGAAGTAATTGTAACATAAACGCTAGGTTAGTTAGTTAGAGCAACTTAAACGTAGGTTATTAACTGGTAAGGAGTAGTATATAATACAGCTTATGACTAGATAACAGTGTCATATATGATTATATATAAATTTAAATTTGGTATTAAATCTTTAATTTTTATCCTGCCGATTATGTTTTGATATTAAATTAAAATGTTTTTTTTAAACCAAATTGCACTGTAGATGCTATTGCTATTAATTAATCAGTAAAAATCTTAAAAAAATATCATGAAAATTTTTATTTTTCAATACAGAGAAAACAGTAAAGAAATACTTTGGTTCGTGTGTAAATTTCGTCTAACCAAATTAATATTGATATGAATACTACTCGTATTCTTGTTTAAAAAGTTAGTTGGTTAAACAGATGATGTTTATAAATTACACAACTTAGGTAGATAGATGCGAAGAATACTGATGAAGGACATAGATATCCAGAAAGTGCAGCATTTTATTCTGTTTTCTTTATAAAACGTCCGCATACATTTGTAAAATAATTATTCTTTCTAAAAAAGGTTTTTATTAATTAAATAAATGAACTAAAGTCGGAATAATTTCGATTCATGAAAACTTATCTTCATTAACGTGTAACATTCAAAAAGATGGCATTCTTTTTTCCTGTTAAAACAATTTTTCCATCAAAGGAACCAGACTGGATGAAGAGAGAACTACATCAATAAACGTAAGTAAGCATCCGTTACTCAATCTAAGCCCAGTGTAATATGAGTATATATGTGGATGTATATAAAATGATAATGAATAAATGATGATAACGATACAGAAAATTCTTTAATTTGAGGGTTATTATTTAGTGTCTCAAATATTTCCTTTCCTTCGCCGTAGCCGGGTTAAAAGTTTGACCTGTACTCCTGTTTCTTTTCTCTCATAAAAGAAAAATAATTAAACCGTTAACATAAATCTAACACCGAATTTGCGTAAAAAATCCGTATTATTTATTTGAATGACGAAATTATTACTTGTTATTTATGGCTTTCGGAATATTTTTTTTTTTAAATTTTACCCATCCAAACTAATTTACCAATTTGTCAATTGTGTTTAACAAACCACAAGGGACCTCTTAATTTTATGGTTTGTGGTTTTTCATTTTTCTTTATTGTAGCTTATGCTGTTTTCGTTTTCAATAAAACAACAATAATTTATTGCTTCAACTTATGCAGGTTTAGGTTTCTTAATTTTTGTCTATACAAAATATTTTGAAGTTTTGTTTGAAATTAACTTATAGGCATTTTAACAAACAAATATTTAACAAAGGTAAATTTTATGTTTTAAAAGACTTAATAATAAATAAATTTTTAAGGGTGACACAATACAGTTGTACATGCTATTAAAATAATGCCATTTAAATTATTTTTATTTGCTTAATATAACCAAATTTTAAAGTAGAAAAAACGATGCACACTATTATTATTTTCTTGCTCCACGTAATGTGACAGGATGATAAACTAGAAAATTGTGTAAGCCTTTATCGAGCTGCATTATGTCTAGAAAAAGCTGCAGGATAACTTAATCAACTTGCTTCAAAAAAAACATTATTAAATAAGTCTATGAAATAAACTTGTCCCTCCTTCATGCAAAGATTCGGTTTCGCACATTCTATTATTCTTTTAGAAATGGGCCATTAAAATTTTTTACCTTATTATGAGTCGTAGTTGTCAGTTTTCACATTTTGCGGTACCATGTATAATTTCCCACAATGACACGTTTTATTATTGATCAAAATAGCGACCTTGTGGAGCAATTCTCTTCATGAAACAATAAACATGTGGAGTAGAAAAAAAATATACGATTTTATGTAAACATCGGAGTTTCTTTTTAAGTAAATATCTTTTACAGGATGTAAGTGAATTACAATCCGTTTATGTTATATATCAATTTTGTAAATTTTTTTCTATCTGAACGGGATAATTTCTGTACATAAAATATTTTTTTAAAATTTTGATCTTGTTCGATTATAATAATCGATATGGAATATGAATTTTTGTCTGTCTGTCTGTTTATATGTGCTCGCATGTCGTAAAAACTGCTGGCTGTATTTGCACAAAATTTCAGGAGTTCTCTTAGGACATTCGTTTGAAAATATAATATTTTTTTTTTTGTCATAAAAATATGTCATTTTGTAAAAGTAGCCATCTTTGGCGTACAATGGTATGAAAACAGTTGTCAGCAAATTTTATTTTTTGTAATGGAAAATTTTTAACACTGTCTACAAACTCTCGAATAATAAAATAAAATTTTTCTAAATTTGGATTTTAAAAAAATTTGAAATGACACGCAGATAAAGTCATGGGCCCTGCTAGTATTTAAATAAATATGGTTAACACAATTTTCGTTTTGATTTGCAAGAATTTAATGAATCACAGAATTTATTATGCCATTAGAAAGATAGTTTCTAGTGTTTGTGTGAACTTGTTGGGATTTTTTTGTTTTTGTGTTTTAATGAGTTATTTTGTTGTAGACTTTTGTATATTTTTTTATGTGCGGCGTACCCAAAGGGAAGGGTTGGAATCTCACTGAGATGTGTTTACGGACGGGATAAGTTTTTTTGTGTTAAATAAGATTTTAATGTCAATATGTGAAATTGAAGTAAATATGTCTTTGGCTTAATTTAAAGAGGGAAAAGGCTTGATGGTGAGTTAAGGATGGAGGAATCCGGAAAGACACGGGTTTACAAAAATTTTTTTTTTTTTTTTTTGTAAGGAACAGTGTTTTGTGACAAGTTTGAGAGGGCAGTTTAAGGCATAACATCTGCCGGAGAAGGTTTTGGTTGTGTGAACTACATCCACGTTCACACCTTCTCAGACTTTGGGTGGATATAATCTTGTCTGTATTTCTCTATTTCTATTCTCTAAAGTAGAATTTCTATAACCTTAATTGTTTAACAATATTATGTTAAATACACCGTTTACTGAGTTGACTTTTTCAAAGGCTTTAAAAACTGTCGGCGGTACTAAAACAAACAATCGCCACTTAGATTAATTTCGGTAATTCATGTATGTTTTTACTACATTGTATATATGATAGATAATTGATAATGATTAATATTTTATTGTAATATGTATGTATGAATGCAAATACATCATGCATATGTAAATATGTGGCTGGTATATAATATGCAGTACATACATACATATATTATTTATTAGTTTTTCAAAGTTACACCTATTAAATTTGAGGAAGAAAAATTTTTGCAATAAATGAGTAATGAGTTACACGTATGTATGAATGTATTTCATAAATCATTATTATGTACAAAGTTGTATATTTCCGCAAATAAATGTTAATTTATCATAATTTATTGCAAAATTTTAAAACTTATTTTACTTTTCGTAAAATGCAAATACCAAAATAAAAGCCAACATAAATACGATGGTTGCTTTTGTTGGGAAGTTTGAAAGTATTACGGACAAAGTTGTTGTTGATAGTCTATATTTAAAAAACAATGAACGAATATGACAAATTATTTTATAAAATAAAAATTAAAAAGTGTTTTTATTTTAAGTTGTTTTACTTCTAACCGTAACATTCTCCCTCCCGTTAATCAACCTGATTCAACATTTCCAATTGTAAACCCTGCAATTTTTGAGGTGAGTCGTCGAATGATACCTTAAGTAGTCTTGATTTTGGCAACACGAATTATACTGCCCTTGGCAGAAAATTTTTAGCAATACATTCTTTTAACCACTGGTTTCAAGGCAAACTGATAAAAAATGTTCACCATGTTCGGAGATGTACTTGGAGTTTGTGTAGAACTAGCTCAGTCTAATAACAAATAATTAAGTTGAAGGGGTTCATTCTTGACTGAGCTTATAGAAATTTTAGTGAGAGGTCTTGAATTTATTATACTTTTAATATATTTTTTATTTTTTGTGAAATATCTTTCAAAGTCTTATTTAGGAGTCATTTTATTATGCAAATCAAACTTTTCCAAACACCCAATCTTGGATTACCTGGACAATTAAACAACCATTCAATATTTTATGCTTGTTGCTTCTTCTCGTATTTTGTCCAAGCCTATCTTCTTACTTGAGTAACTTCTGAGCACCAATGAAATCTATAATATTATCACTTTTAGTTCTGATTGGAGTTTCTCGACGATTTACAAAGTTGAGGAAACTTGAAATAATAACAAGTAAAATTTTTGTCATAATTCATTAATAGTTACTTTTATATTCTGATGCTTATTTAATTAATATTTTTTATAATAATTGCTGAGATTAAATAGTTTTGAGGCATTATTATTGATATTAAAGCTTCAAAAATGAAGTAAGTTAACATCACCCAAATAAGAGACAAGAGGGCATAATAAACTACTTTTTGGGTTCCTTTTTCCGTTTTTAAAGAAAATATATCATCAAAATAAAATTAAAGTTGCAGAGCAGATTTTTAGCAGTACATATTCATTTCTGATGGTTATAGGAGTTTCTAATCTTTTTAGGTTTACTAAATCAAAGTATCCATTACCTTTTTATTATCATGTTTGCATTTATTTTTATTTTAAAAGCTCAATTTTTTCTCTTAGCCAAAAACTACGATCAGCTTTTAGAAATTTTGCCCCGGTTGTCCAAACGCCATTACCGTCAAAATTTTGAAAAAAGTTGTTGTACCAGCATTTGCTGGATTAAGTGGAGTTGTGCGTACCTCCGCAGCAATACGTTAGTTAACAAATGCATTGAATCGTGTTTTAGTTGACTTGATCTACTAAATTACAGTTGGAAAGTTGGATCACAAATGCACCGATGCAATGTTAATTTCATGACTTTGTTGAACTAAGCCTTCTTCCAAATACGGCATAACCCATTAAATTTAATGCTGCACATATTAATTTACCAATTACACGTGACATATCTACTGCTGCTTGCCGTTAAAAAAAAAATATGCAACAGCTCCAAAGGTATCTTGGCTTGTATCAACAAAGACTTATAGCTGGATATAAGAAAAATAGGTTTGTGGACCAACAGCAGGCTATTCGAATTCAAGTGAAATAAATCATTTTATCTAGTTTATTGCTTGCTTGATTTTTGTAACAACATTTTTCGGCATTTCTATCAAACCGTATGGATTAAATACTGCCATGGCAATTTTTAACAGTTCAGTTTGTGTTACAACGGCGTGATATGACAAATCAAGACTTTTAATTGTTTAGATATATCTAAGAGAAACTCTTTTTTCTAATAACCCGGAGACGGTTTTTAAACCATAACTGCTGAACGTTTTCTTATGGATTAGAGATATGTCTAAAAAGATCTAGATGGACCAGACAAGTACTTGCAGGCAATTGTTTGGTCATGATCAGGAGCTTCTGGTTTATTAAAAATTTCTGCATTTTGAGAGCTCTATAATAGTACCCATTTCGATTATCAACATGGCATAGCTTCTAGGAACGACAAGTTTTAATTTGTGATCCTTCTGAAGGCATGATCTTAATTTCTTAAGCAGTTACCAACGCTTATCTAAAGTCAATTGATCAAAATCTGTGCAAGTTAATGTCTTATACTCGATATTTTTTAGAGCTTAAATTACCCTTTGTTTTACGGGTTACGTTTATGCATTATACATTGGACATTAGCTAAGTCACAAGCCATTTCGAAAAGCCTACGACTATGGACATATGTAGTTCAAAAGTAGATCCTATTTTAATTAATTCAAATAGATGGTCATATGGAAGTTTTGCAACAATCTCTTCTAACAACATTGTAGTCAACAGACGTTGAAAAGGCTACTACATTTTTAACTTAACCTTTTTTTAAAATAATATTGCGGAATTGCTAAATCTTTTAAAGTTGGCAACGACCCAAATTTTTAGACAGCCAAACCAAAATTCAAGTTCCTCGATAACATGAGGCTAATCATTAGGATATGTGAAGATCTAGCTGGACAAGAAACACTTTTTTGTAGACGCATCATATTTTGATTTCTATACTCAAATGTATCAGAAGCCACTGATCTGCATTACGGGAAAATAGTTCTAAATCATGCAGTTTATCAGAAGAATCCCATGATTGCTTTAACTGTTGATTATGTACATTGTTCTCTTCAACATTTTGAGGCTTACGTATCCGCTGAATTAGATTTGCAAGGTATCTGATTCTGCCGATACGTAAGTATAATTTTCAATTTGTTTTTGGTTCCGAGCGGAAGACCACACGAATTTTTATTTAAAATTGTTGTCTCATTAATCTGCTTATTGGTTCTATTAGTTGACGGTGGAAAATATTGTATTAATTGGTACTTAATATCATGACGATTTTTTTTTTTTTTGTATAACCTTCATTAAATTCTTCAATTTGGCTATATATTTGCTAACAGACAGTTTGATATTGGTGAATTTAACAATGGTTATTAAGTTTATCTTTCTCCGTAGGCAAAGGAGAAACAGGTTCAGATTGGACACATCTGGATGAATTTAAATTTTATTACCAGGCATTGCAATAAAATTTTATACAGACAAATAATAGTTTAAAAATTTTTAAAACCCTTGTTGTCAGTTTCTTTATTTAAGAAACAAGTGAACAACTGTAAATAATATTTGTAATGACACCAAACATAAAAATACCAATTACGTTGCTTCTAAAATACAGTGCAACCTACAAAAATTTATTTGTGTCGTTAAATACACACTCATTTGTCATAATATAGGAATGAAGAACTATCCAAAGTATATTTATATTAAGTATATGCAAGTCAACACAAATACAAAATTTCATGTATTATGTCAAAAAACAGTTCAGAGACGGTAAAGTGGCTAACATTTTATTATTTTTCTAACTAAAAAATTAATATGAATTTTTCTTAATTATTATAAAAAAAAGTAAGAGAAATACCTCTAAATGACTATATCAATGTAAATTTAAACAAAAATTCAATAAAAGGATGTTCAATGCAACTTGAGTTCGAAAAGTGTAATTTGAATATTTCGTTTACCATCCCTGATAGAACATAATAAAAATGAAAAGAAACACGTAAAAAACAAGAGCAAAATAAAAATTGAAATAAATGTAAACAAATTTTGACACAATACATGATAAACACGCACACAAATATAACTATCACCTGAGCTCCTGCATATACTTGTTATAAATAAACTTTGGAACTATCGAAGCAACACAAATTATAAAATTTTTGTGAAAACACCCACACAAGTAGAGTCCTTGTAAATAGTTTTGTATATGGAGTGCGAGCACACGCTACAGATGATTAATTATATTGAATTGTTTGCAGTTTAATTCAAATTTTTGTTTACTCTGTGGTACATCAATACTTTTATTTTCATTAAATGATTCATATGTATGTAAAATAAAACAATGAATCGTAGGCATACATACATGTACCCTTCGCTATAGAGTTTAAGTTAACCAACTTAAAAAAGTGAGTTAAATTTTTTTGTTCATTAATTTAGACTCTGTCATTTGTGGATTTTAAAATAGAAATAAATAAAAGCTAAATGGTGTATAATACATATATTTTGTTCGTATCTTATGAAGACAGACAGTCCTAATTTTAATAAAGTGTGTGTTGTAGTCGCTTCTAATATCAAAAGGGAAATAAAATATAAACTTAAAAATTTAAGGGTGTTTCCGTGGGACGTATTTTGAAGTACATTATATTATCTTTTGAATCTTAGCAGGCAAAATCTTCAAATTTACTTAGATTGTGTATAACTATGTTGTCATAGCAGACATGGAAATACAGGTTCCTTGTAAAATTAAGCTGTCCGTCTATAATGGTCAAATTACATTAACTGACACCTTCTAAATTCAAAATCCAAATTTTATACATTTTATATAAGACTTAGCAATACAATTTCATAGTAAATTTCAAACGTCCGTCTACAACTGTTCAGCAGTCCTTTTTTTTTTTTTTTTTTTTTTTAAAGAGAAGTAGCACTTCAGGCATTAATACCTACTTAGTTTGTAACCGTGCTACATTCTTTAGGAAAGGGATAGATGAGAGAGAAGACAGGTGGTGAAAGGAGATAGATATAGCCATTTTATTAATTATTTTACTTCGCCGGCGAATATGCTATGAAGAAGTACCGACGAAGGAGGCTGCATATACACCAGTCTGGCCATATACACCAAATTATATAAACTTTTGAATGAATATTTAACTACCAAATCAAAATCTTAAACATGTTGTTTTAGCTGACTTACGGCCCTTTTCACAATGTCCAATTAAAATTTAATTGGAACTTCAACTGTCAGTTAGCCAAAAATTAATTTCACAATGTACGATTAACAGTTAACGGACAAGATTTAACACAAAACTTGTTGTTAAATTTAACTTTCAAAAATTTTCCAGTTAAAAACCTAATCGGAACCAAAAAAAAAAAAACTAAAATGGATAGAAATATTTATCAACTTCTTTATTTTTGCAAAAGCGAAAGCCAGGAGAAAAAAATTTTTTAAACACCGAAATCACTTTTTATTATCGGATGAGGAATTCAGACAAAGATACAGATTAACAAAGTCTGCAACACAATATGTTGTCGATCTTGTGAAAAACTACATAAAATCTGGTACTACCAGGTATGGAACATTTATGTATCTATGTGATATACATATATATTAATTTTAATAGATTTATAGAAATCGTGCCTTATCCACCACCGATATGGTGTTATTAACGTTGAAAATTTTCGCCACAGGCAGCTTCTTAATTGTTATAGGTGATTATTGTGGGGTATCAATACCAACAGCTAGCCGCGCTGTAAAAAAAGTTTCTAGGGCGATTGCAAAACTATCTAGGAAATTTATAATAATGCCAGCCTCGCAGGAGGATATGAGAAAGACAGCTAGCAAATTTTATAGCATCGCAGTGTTCCCCAAAGTAATTGGAGCTATAGATTGTACACATGTTAAAATACAATCACCAAGTGGTGTTGATGCTGAAATTTTTAGATGTCGGAAAGGTTATTTTTCACTTAATGTTCAAGTAAGTTATTTCCGCAGATTTTTGTATTAATGTTGGTAACTCGTTTATAAATATAAATATATATATATATATATATATATATATATATATATATATATATATAAGGGTATCAACAAGTATGATTTGAGTCCATAGCCACCATCACCTAAAAGAACGTACAACCCAAACTCACCACTTTCAAACCTGGCTTTAATTCGACTATTGTTGAATATGTAGCTATCATGTGCAGATCCTGGCCACCTTGCTACTATGTCTGTTATTTCAAGCTTTGAGTTGCAGATGGCCTGAAAAATATATGTATATATATATATATATATATATATATATATATGTATGTATATATATATATATATATACATATATTTTTCAGGCCATCTGCAACTCAAAGCTTGAAATAACAGACATAGTAGCAAGGTGGCCAGGATCTGCACATGATAGCTACATATTCAACAATAGTCGAATTATATATGTATATATATATATATATATATATACATATATTTTTCAGGCCATCTGCAACTCAAAGCTTGAAATAACAGACATAGTAGCAAGGCGGCCAGGATCTGCACATGATAGCTACATATTCAACAATAGTCGAATTAAAGCCAGGTTTGAAAGTGGTGAGTTTGGGTTGTACGTTCTTTTAGGTGATGGTGGCTATGGACTCAAATCATACTTGTTGATACCCTTAACAAATCCACAGTCTGATGGAGAAAAGCTTTATAACGAGTCACAAATTAGAACAAGAAATGTGATAGAACGTTGTTTTGGAATTTAGAACGTCGTTTTCCGGTAATGTCCCTGGGTACAAGGGTAACACTTACCACAGCATTGGCAATAATATTGTCGTGTGCTGTTTTACACAACTTGGGCAGACTGCTAAAAGATAATTGTGATTTTGTTGACGTAACTTTTTCAGATGATGAAGCGGAGCCTACGCCAGAGCGATTTTCCAGAACTTTAAATAATTTGATTGAAAATGATTTTTCAAAATTGTGAAGTAATAGAAATAAATTAATATTATTATAAATAAAAATATATTATTATACATAAAAATAATATTGTTATAAAACATTATTTGAAAAAAAGATTTTTTATACTAGCTTTGGTGAAACTTATAGGTTGTGAATGCTTTGCTTGTTATTAAGTTTGTTAGATAAATCTATAGCTGAGGTAGGCTTCTTATAAATAAATTTCCTGTTTTCCAACTTTTCTTTCTATGACCTTTTATTTATGGCTTAAATTACACTGAAATTGTTTCAACCATCAAGCCACTTTAGATTGTAAAAAGAAAAAAGACTTGACTTTATTATTTTTATTTTTTAATTCGGACATATGTATAAAAGCTAATCAAGAAATTAAAGTTCTTTAAACATAAATATCGAATGTATGTATTAATATATAGCATTTTTATATATACATTATATATGTACATAAATATGTAAAAACAAAAAAGGCCAACAGAACTTAAAAAAGTTTATCACGAAATTCAATTTTTTATACAAAAATATACAATATATGTATTAGTTATAATATGTTATATCTAAAAAAAAGCCATCAAATCTTAAAAAAAAACAAATCAAGAAATTCAATTATAAATATATAAAAAGTTATCTAAAATTATACAAGATACTCGTAAGTTATAAAAAGTTATATAAAAGCTTTGTTGCTATAAAATTATGTTTTACAAAAATAATGCCTTGAAAATATGAATGTGAACATTTCGTGTGCATTTCAGAACATGCCTGATATTGTTAAAATGGAAAAACATATCTACAAAGCTATAAATACCATTTTAACTAAATTTTTGTATCTTCAATTTTTTTTAAAGAAATTTCTAATTTTAATAATTTGATTTTCAAATTATTTTCATTAATTTGAAGCTTATGTCGCTCTTCTGCTCTTTTATCTGCTTTTTCAAAAAAAGCTGCCTGCTTCTCCAATTCCGCCTCATTTTTAATAGCATCAATGCGATTCCTAAAATTAAGCTTTTTTGCTTTTTTATTCATCAATCTTTTGGGATTCCAGTTTTTCCATAAATTGGACTAAAAATATTAAAAAAAAAATGCAAAAAATCAATTTCCACCAGACTGTCTTCGTTTTGATTTTGAACTAAATAGGTAATCACAGATAATGTTACAAACATAAGGTTATAAAAAATAACACTAATTACCCGTTACAGATTTTCCCAGCAAAGCATTTATTCGCTCATCATTATTTGAAATTTCACTAGAGTGTGGCCCTCCTCCGGTCTTGTATTGTTGGTTTCGGTCATTTGCTATAGCTGTCTTAGCCTTCCTTTTTATAATTTCATATTTATCACGTAAGTTTTTAGACGATCTGACAGTGTTACATTGAGATCTAAATTCTTCTGCGATCTTTTCCCACATTTCATTTTTCTGCTGCCAAGTCACTGCATTCGTATGTTTGCCTTCAACGATGTGGGAGAGTAACACATCTTCTTCTTGGGATGTAAAGTTAGAAGACCTATAAATAACTTATTATATGCCAATTTTGTTTTTAATGAATAAACAACACTTACCTTGAGCGCTAAACTTTTGATGTTATCAAAATAGATTCATCGAGGAACTCCGTTTCAAACATTGTATCTTGTTCCATTGCTATTGACAACAAACGATAATTATTAATGTATATTATATAAATTAATTACTACATTATTAAATAACATTACAGCTTATTTCTACATTTACACTAAAATATTACTTACCTTTTTTATTTAGATTTGAAACAAACACAAAATAAGAAGATAATACGAAAATTCCCGCGTTCCGTTTTTGTTTTTTTTTGAAATCTTTTGTAAACAAACTACCGGTATTGACATGTTTTTTATGTAATTCTTTTGTCAAGTAACCGGAGGATGGTAAATCCAAAAAAGTAACTAGTAATAAATTGTACTGGTTAGTCAAACTGAAAATTAGTTAATTTTCTGATAAAAATTGATTAATTGGACATTGTGAAAAGCGCCGTTACCAATACAGGTTCTTTGTATATTTTAACCGTCTGTTAACAACTGTTGATAAGTATGGCAATATGGATCAAATTAAGTGAACTATTGGGTCATCCTCTATTTTATAATTATGAAAATTTATACTTGTTAGTATTGCTGTCATAGAAGTCGGCTTTTGTTCAATTTTTAAGCGTTTGTCGCCCACTTGTTTGTGGCTCACTTGCGTCACCTATGGGGACAACTTTTAATTTTTAGATTTTTCCTATTATTTCTTGCTATTAGAAGCTATACTAATACTCAGTTTTTTTATGGTTCATAATACATTTAAACAGCATGTATGTTGTGTGGGGAAACCTTTGAATTTTTAAAAATATGAACTATTTTTAAAAAGGCACCAATTTGAAAGCATAACCTTTCAAATAAAAAAAAAAAAATCCAAATCGGTTCAGAAGCTTTAAAATAAAATCCATATTTATATTTAAATTTCATAATATTTATATTATAAAATTTCGGAGCCCCGTAACTTCCAAATCCCTATCGCCCCATATACAGCTACTCGAACTCAAAGTGAAAGTTATGTAAACTATTTTTAATATATACGCAAAAAAAGTTTTCAATTTCTGTCGTGACGGCCCTAATATTTTTTTTAAGAAGAAGAACTTACTAGATGTTTTATTAAACAAAAACCAAAATAAATAAATAAAAAAAACATAGAACAGAAAGGAGTGTAAGGCCGACAAATAAATAGATAAGATGGAGATGGTGGACATCTTTTTTTGAGTTTTGCTAGGAAAAGGTTAATTTGGAGTACAGGTTTGGGAAGATAGATTATTCTGGATCAGACAGTGGAAAACGACGGTGTGTTGGCGGCCAAAGTGTAAAAAAGAAACACAAAAAAGCATAAAAAGGTTTCCGTTGATTTGGCTTAAAATAAAGCAAGAAGTTTATTGAGTTTTTTTTGGTGGTGCCACAAATAACATAATGGAAAGTTGCAAAAGTTACTAATAATAATAAAAACTTTATACAATAAGAGTGACGTTAAAATACAGAAAGTTCAATTTGATAAATAAAAGAATAAATTAAAAGAATTAGGAATTTACAATGTGTTAATTACTTAAATTAATTTGCTAATCGTTAAGGCTATAAAAGCCATATACATTCCTTTTACAAAAATTCAAATTCAAAAATTAAGCAAAAAGGAAAAGAATTTAAACAAAACAATTAAAACTAGAAAACTAAAGCAAAAAAAAAAAAACGGCCACATATCGCCACACACCCAGCGAAGGAAGACTCAACTTCTCGAATTCATTTTAGAAGACCCAGTTCCTGATTAGACCCTCAGAATTAGTTGCTTGATGTCCCAAACTGAAAAGAAAGGCAGAAATAGACCAAAATAAAAAAAGAAAAGTTTTTGAAATATGTATGTATTTTTGGTATAAATTTATTCAAAACGAATAGAAAATTAAAAAAAAAATCTAAATGTGCATAGTATGTTTAAAATTTAATTTTTGTCATATAATTCGATAGTGGTTAATAAGCCAAAAATAAATTAGGAAACATTTTCTTACCTCGAGTTAGCTATAACCTTTATTCCCTGGCTTTTAAAGGGTGCCGCGTTAAACCGTAGTGTTGACCTCAAGCCTGCAGATCTTCGTCGTTTATTTTGCTTGTTAAGAGGTTAAGTTCCCCGTAGAAAAGAGGAGGAATTTGTTAACCTAAAGTTGAAGAAAATGAAAATTTAAATTATAAAATCGGCAAAGTAACAAAATAGTAAATTTAATTTTGAATTATTTTTTTATTATACATACCTTTTTTATCTTTGTTTTCCAATATGGAAATGTAGTTTTCTTTTCATTAAACTTGATGTAAATACCTTACATACAAAATTTTTTGGCATCGTTATTAAAAATTATACTTATTTTATCAATATTTTTCTTTTTTGTTATTTATCATTTGTAAATAATGAGTGAATAAACATTTATATATAATGAAATTTGAAAATATAAATCTTAAATAATCTTTTGATTTAAAGGATGGTTTAAGCTAAAAGTTTGGTTATGGAAAGGTAAGCGGTGAAGTAAGTCTGGGGCAACAAAAGTTGCCATGGAAGAATTGTTATCAATTTCGAGAGGGAGGCCAATGTAGTTGGCAATAACACCAGCCAACTGGAAGTGCAAAAAGGGTACGACAATAGACGTTTATTTATTTGTGTGTGTGAATATTAATTTTTGCTTGTTTAATACTCACTTCGGGCTCCATATACATTTTTCTTTAACGTTTTTTTATCCACAGCAGCAAGATTAGACTGGCATGTTTTATTTTTTTGTACTACTAAAAAGAAGCTAAGGTTGGTTGGCACGAACTCCACCCAATCTGGCCACAACTTGAATTTTTGTTTACCACCACCATCAGCTGTGTGCCTGGCAACTAAAAAATTTTACTGGCAACTAAAAAATTCTACTACAAAAATGGCGCCCAACGTGGGGCCCGAAGTGAGTACTATAGGTAGTTTTGTTTACCTGGACGCATTGGATTGCGATGTGTAAGTCCCGTTTAAGTTTCACAAGAGTCCTTAACGCGTAGCGACATTAGTACAACCTCATGCGTTTAGTAAACACCGTTTTTTATCTTAAAATTTTAGTCTTAATCTATGGCAGTAGAGCCAACGATTAATTGCATAAAATTTTCAGCTAAAAGATAAAAGTTTTTGTTATAATTTGAATAATATGTTTTTTACTTTAATAGGAACTGTATTTACCTTTTTTTATTTTTTTTGTGTATCTGATTTTCAATACATGTAAGTCCCGTATCTTAAGCATATCGGCTAGAAACGCGTCGCGACTTGTTAAGAGAATTAGATATTTTAGAGTTTGTTTTTTTTACACGTAGAGTCTTACTTGCTCTCTTTGTATAGGAGCCTTGTAATAGCTACTATGGGTAAAATTTTTTTTTTAGGTTGTCAACGAATAGTTGTTTGGTTAGTTCTGGTACACCGCCAAAAAATTATAGGCGATTCCAGCAGCAGTCAAAGAAACCATTTTTGTTGACAAATCGTAGTTTCAGTTAGTAGCAAATTTAAAATCACACAAATGTATGCACTTAATTAAATTATCGTCGTTAGCTTGCACGAAATTTCACTTATTACTCTGATTACGGTCATAAAATTATTTAATTAGTTGACAGGCAAAAGGGGTGAATTATTTTTTTAACTGATTTGATTTCGACTTAGGGCGAAGATTTTTTTTACTTTAATTTTTTTTTCTTAATTTTTGATTTATTTTTATTTTTTTTACTCTTGTATACCGCACGGTGAGACGGTTTATCAGTTAATTTTAAAATCCTGGGCAGTTAACAGCTCAGCTTGATAGTAGTACCATGGCCACAGCAGGAAGCAGTGTCGGCAGTAGTATCGTCGGTAGTACGAACATCGTCATCCCAGGTTTGACCACTACAACAACAGCGCCAGTGGATACCGCTGACAACCAGCTAAATGTTTCTTTTGATCCTGATAAGTCTAGTCATACAGTCGTGTCGCCGGAATTTAGCAGTTTTACTGCGCAAGGCATACGCAGCGAAATGCGTGAGAGTGAGCAACAGCAAGTAAATGCGCAAAATATGATTAGTACCTAGCAGATACAAGAAATTGTTCAAGCCTCGATAGGTTTGTGCCAAACACAGCTGATGAAGCAAATGGAGGAAAGGGTAAGACAAGCGCTACACGAGTTTAAAATGAGTGAAGCGTCAAGTCGTACACAAGGTAATCAGCATACAACTCACCAGTATTCCGCCCAGAAGCAAACAACAAATGCCACCAGACAGGGTGTGCCATTTTTTTGCAAGTTCAAGTCACATCATGCCAGAAATAAATGTAGTTTAAATAAAGGCGTTATTTAACTATCGACTTTGTAAGCAGTAATGATGTCTTCATTATCTTTTTTATTTTGAAGAATATATTTAACTTATACTTAATTTAAAAAATATTCATTTAATGTCTTTACCATCAAAGAAACGCACACTAAAGATGTAATAGATTGTGGCTTATAGTCATAATTATTTTAAGATTTAACATTTATATTTTTAATGCAAATTGAGTTCGAACTAAATAATATTTTGGATGTGTAAAATAATTACAATCGAAAAATAAAAAGAACTTCTTACACACCAAAGATCAAAGAAGTTAACGGCATAATACTTTTTAAAATTTAATTAAAAAACCTATAAAATTTAATATCATCACAAAATTACACAACTTAAAAGAAATTAAATTGTTAAAGCAAAAATAAAAAGAACTTTTTTATGAATTTATTAACATGCCATCTACCATCAATGACATCGAAAAATCAACGAACCATTTAATCGTTAACTTTTCAGAAGAGAAGACAACAATCATTTATTTGTTTTTTGTAATGTGCTACCAAATGATATTGTTACGTTTTACCCTTTTTAACAGGCAAACGTACGGATTCTTTCGATTGCAAATACCACTGTGGCTAAATTCTGTCTTCGAACTTTATGGCTTTCTCTGGCTATACTTCTCGTTCCTACCGGTCTTGTGAACCCTTGGTCTCGTATTTACTAAACATGCGTTACCACCACAAACGCAGCCATCCACGCTACACTACTGTGTTACTCCGGCGAGACATGAATTACTCGATGCCTTGTTTAGTAACCTTAACCATCCACAGACATCTCCACTACTTCTTTTATCCAAGCCAGTCATCTCCTTTTATTCCCGTAGCCACAACACACGTCTGCCATACACTGTTGTTATGCTGTTACACTACCCCGCGCTAACCGCTAGTGCTCTTACTTTTTCTTATACAGAGCTTCTTGACAATTATCTGTTGCTCTTATATTAAGTTGGACGTCTCCACTAAATTATCTGCCATGGCTTCACACAATAATTGCCTTTTGCTTCTCGGGAGGTTTGTACTGCTGTTTATTAATTTTAATTGCGTATAACAATTCTTATTTTTATCGTTGCACGTATGCCCGCATGCGGTATCGAACTCGGACCCTCTGGTTTGTAGTACGCACCTCTACCAACGCAGCCATTGAGGCTGCTCAGCTTTTGTTGGCTAACTTGTGGTTTTGTTATTCCGTAAACACACCATTGGTTGTTGAATTAACTTTATTCACCACACTCATACGGAAACAACTACAGGGGTTGTCAGATTTTATTATTCGTAACATTATCCCTCACTCAAGCCTGTTCGTCCCGAATAGGCACAATTTTTATTCTTTAGGATAATTGCTTGTCCGCTTTTTTCAAATGTTTACAACGAGTGTACGGCTTTCATTTGTGGTTTATTTTTGCAATCCCACTTCTGACACCAGTGTTACGTTTTACCCTTTTTAACAGGCAAACGTACGGATTCTTTCGATTGCAAATACCACTGTGGCTAAATTCTGTCTTCGAACTTTATGGCTTTCTCTGGCTATACTTCTCGTTCCTACCGGTCTTGTGAACCCTTGGTCTCGTATTTACTAAACATGCGTTACCACCACAAACGCAGCCATCCACGCTACACTACTGTGTTACTCCGGCGAGACATGAATTACTCGATGCCTTGTTTAGTAACCTTAACCATCCACAGACATCTCCACTACTTCTTTTATCCAAGCCAGTCATCTCCTTTTATTCCCGTAGCCACAACACACGTCTGCCATACACTGTTGTTATGCTGTTACACTTCCCCGCGCTAACCGCTAGTGCTCTTACTTTTTCTTATACAGAGCTTCTTGACAATTATCTGTTGCTCTTATATTAAGTTGGACGTCCCCACTAAATTATCTGCCATGGCTTCACACAATAATTGCCTTTTGCTTCTCGGGAGGTTTGTACTGCTGTTTATTAATTTTAATTGCGTATAACAATTCTTATTTTTATCGTTGCACGTATGCCCGCATGCGGTATCGAACTCGGACCCTCCGGTTTGTAGTACGCACCTCTACCAACGCAGCCATTGAGGCTGCTCAGCTTTTGTTGGCTAACTTGTGGTTTTGTTATTCCGTAAACACACCATTGGTTGTTGAATTAACTTTATTCACCACACTCATACGGAAACAACTACAGGGGTTGTCAGATTTTATTATTCGTAACAATATCTTGCCTGCGAACATTTTATAATTTGATGTTCGATGTTTTTACACTTTATAACTTAAAGTCCTAATGTGTATTTGTTTCTGTTTTTAAAAGAAATTTTTACTAGATATTTATATATGCAACTGTACGAAAGTTCACAATAAAAAATTTTAAATAAGCTCTTTTTATCTTCCTTTCGATATTTTCAAGTTTCGTTAATATGAAAACGCGATTATTTTAACTTTTCCTCTGGTTTCTTGAGTTTCAACCTCTCAAGAGTCGACTGCATATATGTATGTATATATTTCTAAATCGGAAGAATTTATGTATGTATATACTTTTTTTCACATTACTTACTCTGGAAAGTGATTTTTGTATATTTTAAACTATAATAGTCAGGTTCTAAATATTTATATTTGAAGAAATCAAGCACAATTAAAGTAAATTAATATTTATTAAGAAATCTAAAATAACAAAAACACTTATAAATCATTGTGTAAATTTAACGATGGTATTTTTATTTTTCAGTTATTAATTTTTTTTAACAATAAAAATAATATCTTAAATAAAAAATAATTAAATTCATGTTTTTTTAATATAATGCTTAAATATGATATAAAAGATTTTCTTCCATTTTCAATGGAAAATTGTTTTAAATTCGTATAAAATTTGTAATAATTTGTAATATTTAAGGTCTGCAAAAATTTACATATTTCGATGAAGAAAAACTAAACTTGACACTTTATTTGGTTTTAATAGTGTACGCCTATCATTTATAATTTGACCAGTTGAGGAAAAGATTCGCTCACAGGGTACTGATGTCGCCAATATGCACAGCCGTTTAAGTGCGAAGGAATAAACTCGCGGATAAATATTTTTCATATCTTTCCACCATACTAAAGGGTCTTGGTTTCTTTCCAAATATTCTTCATTTAAATACTTGTCGAACTCCTTAATAGCTGCGCCCGTGTTAATATCCGGACGAGCTGTTTTATAAAACTTTTGGTCGTATTCTGCCCAAAAGCTGAACCCTTCCAAAGCATTTGTACTGACTGGAGCCTGATGTTCGTTTTCATCGTTCAAGGAATTTGGTAACCGTATCGTACATATTTTATTTTTTAGATTTCTAACTGCAGCCTCATACGATATTTCGCTTTTGAATCCTCTTTTCTTGAACCGTGGATCTAAAATAGTGCTTTCAGCATATAGCAAATTTTTTTCGTATTCACCAAAACGAGATTTTAATTCACATTTAATTTTGGAAATAAACGCTGACACTTTGCTGTCTGTTGAAACACATTTTGAAACAAACGATTCCAAGATATTGCACATGACAGTTACTTTTGAAATTGTAACGTTATTTTCTCCACAAATTTCTACAGTCACTTCGTAAAACGGCTTTAAAATTGGAATTATTTCTCTGATATACTGCCAATTCTGTAAGGACAGTAGCAAATCTGGACGTTTTAAGGACAGGGCCGAGGTAACTGCATCCTTCGTAGCTGTTATTCTCTCTAACATCAGGTAAGTAGAGTTCCAACGCGTTTCTACGTCTTGTTTAAGTTTAAGTTCAGGCAGTCCCATTTGCTTTTGAATTTCAAAAAGCTTACTAAGCCCCTGGGAACTTCTGTGAAAATACTCTACAATCTTCCTTACCTTTGCTAGAGTTTCGCTGACTTCACGTAAAGCTGATTGTATTATTAGGTTAAGAGAGTGTGCAAAACAACCTATTCTCCGCCATTGTCCTTGGTGAATTGCTGCAACAATATTTGCTGCATTGTCGCTGACTATTGCAGTGACCTTATTTGAGATTTCAAACTGCATCATAACTGTTTTTAAAAAATTACATAAATGTTCAGCAGTGTGTGTCTCTAAAAACTGATCACATGCAATTAAATGGGATTTTAGTTGGGTGTTTTGATCAAGGTAGTGCGCCGTTACTGCTACATAGCTGGTATTATTTCTGGAGGTCCAACCATCTGTAGTAAGACACACTGCCGAGGATGATCTAATGATCACTTTAATTATGTCCAAAATTTCCGTATGAACACTTGGAAGCAGATTATTCGACAAGGTCTTTCTAGTTGGTAGCTCGTACCCAGGACAATATGACACTTCTCGAATCAACTCTTTAAATGCTGGTTCCTCTACTAGGCGTAACGCGTGATGTCCCTTCGCTACCATCTTTAAAACAAGCTTGTCAATGCGTTGCACTTTTCGAATAGGAGGAGGTTTGCGTATAAATTGAGAAATGGTTTGTTGCTGTAGCCTTGTTTGTGATGTCGAGGGCTGCTCTAAGGGTAACTGGATTACCGACGATTCCACTGGTTCCAAATTAATAACGGATTGGCGTTCTAATGAGCGAGGTATAAGTGGATGTATATTTTTTAAGTGACGGTTCAGGTTTCCATGGGATCCACCTGCAATGCTCAACGAAGATTTGCAATAATTACATTTGGCACGATCAGGTCCATCCTCAGTGAAATGGAGCCAAATATCACTATATTTTCTTGAACTCATATTAAATTTTATTTTTAAGCACACAATATTATATATTTGAAAAAACCTGTTAATTTAAATGACTACAAATATGATGGCAACAACACCGTACCATCGCCAAAACAATTATTTTTTATATAAATACATACCTGGAATGGTTAATAAAGTGTGTGGCAGCACTAATCCGAAGTCAGAAATAGTAAAGGGTTTTAGTTCATCTCGTCTAGTAGTTCAAATGCAAAGTATAGTTCAATATTGAACTAGGTATACTTAAAACTATGAACTAGTTCAATTAGTTCAACCAATTGAATCGTTTAAATGAACTAGTTAGTTTATGAACTACACATGTCTAGTGTGCACCAAAGTATGACGTATTTACGGACGTCTCAAGTGGGCATGCAAACTTTGCCACAGGCAGAGCCAGCAAATTTCTTTTTGCGCCAAGCTCGTGCGGTCACCACAACAGTGACTTGCAGTCATCCACAAGCATCTGTTTTCAGTCAACCGCCGCCTTTGATGCCGGCGCCCAGAGGTTATCCAGCTCGGGACCCTTTGGTACCAAATGTATCGCAGCAAAATTTGTTCACTACATGTACCCAAGGGCCTCAAAGTCAACAGCTGCCACTGTATCAGCATCAACAAGTATCACAGTCGTTTTTATAACCACAGCAAATGCCTATACCAAGTTCTTTAGAACATGGCTCAAACCAAATGTATGGTTCTCTAAACAGAATGGACTTGTCTAAGTGGGGTATTAAGTTTGACGGCACCAGCAAGTCTCTAAGCGCTTATTTTCCGTGTAAATGAGTTGGGGTGAGACTACAATTGTTCTGAGTTGGATATTTTACGAAGTTTTCACCATTTACTGGAAGGACCTGCTCTGGACTGGTATTGGAATCATCGTAAATTACCACGTATTAGCTCGTGGCAGGACCTGGGGGCGGCTGTAATGACGCAATACCAGCGATTTGAAAATGAATACCATATTCAAATGCAGATATTTAATAGGCGTCAATTACCGCAGGAAGCATTTGAAGACTTTTATAACGCCATCATAAAGTTGAGAAACCAGCAGCGAGTGCCATATGATGAGAGGTCGTTAGTTGACATAATTCGGGTCAATTTAAAGCCGTCATTACCGTCAAATGCTATTTTCCGTTAAATTGAATACGTTGCCAGAATTATGCAGGGAGGTGAAAAAAGCCGAAAACCTGTTAGCAGGACAATGACAAATGTACCAGCACCGTCCGAATTATTCTCATCGTGTGAACGAGATTGAGTATGAAGAAAGGGAAGAGCCAGTACCTGAACTAGAGGTTGATGCGATGCGTACTACAGTTAAATATACCTGCTGGAACTGCAAGGTGGTTGGCCAAAGTTTTTTTTATTGTCCAGTTACTACACGCAGACTCTTTTGTTTTAAATGTGGCACGGATGGAGTTATCACCCCAAAATGTCCGAGGTGTCAGGAAAACCGCAAGCTGGACCCGTCTCTAACTAGGGGGTCGGCGCGGTCGACCGCAGTATAAGCCCAGCTGTTAGGCAGGATGAGGTAAGGCCTAACATTAAAATTTTACAAAATGAGATTCGCATTGTTAGAACAGTATAAAGAGGCTAGACAAAGAATTTTTGGTGAGGTTTCTAACCGAATTAGAAAGGCACGCAAGCATTATAAAAAGCGGAAACGGTTGAGACGTGAAATTTCGATAGCTTCTTTATACGAGGCATGGACTCGCGTCTGTACACACACATAAAGATAGCTGGCTATGAAATTGGTGCAACGGCTACGTGTCTGGGCCGCAACTGTCTTGAATTTGTAAAAAAGACGGGACTTAAGGTCCATAGCTTCTCTATAAATATTAAGAAAGCTGACGGAACAGCGCACGCTATTGTTGGCCGAGTTCGTGCGGAGTTACTTTTGGCCAGACAACGCAGGGTAAAACGTTTTATCTTGTGCCTGCTTTAAGTCGAGAGTTATTTTTGGGTATCCACTTTATGAAGGTTTTCAAAATGTTTGCCAATAGAGAGAGTCTCACGACTAATCAAATAAGTCTCTGTAAAGAGGCAGATAGTTGCCCAAATGTAGTAACTCATGAGTTGACTACTGAACAGCGACAAAAATTAGATTTTGTTATATCTATGTTTCCGTGTTATACTAAAAAAAGGTCTCAGCAAAACCCATTAAGAAACGCATTCTATAGATACCCGGATATCGGCTCCAGTCAAAGATAGACATTATCCTGTCTCCCCGGAGGTACAAAAGTTATTGTTTGCGAAGCTTGATAGGATGCTTGGTCTTGGGGTGATTGAGCTTAGCGAAAGTGGCTCCTGTGACTTTAGTCCGCAAGGGCGAGAAGAACCGGCTATGTTTGGATGCTCGAAAGCTCAATGCACTGACGATCAAGGTTGCCTATCCGCTCCTACACATTGAAGGTTTGTGCAGACGTTTGGGAGACACTATATATATATCCAGTGTTGACCTCAACGACGCTTTCTGGGAGATACCGCTAGACCCATCTAGTTGAGAGAAAACTGCTTTTACGTTACCTGGGCGGCGACTTTACCAATTTACGGTTATGCCTTTTGGGCTGTGTAATGCAGCTCAGAGGTTACGTGATAGAGTTTTCGTCTACTTAGATGATCTTTTGATAGTATCTCCAGATTTCGAGACACACCTGGATTTGCTTCGACGGGTAGCTATACAATTGACGGAAGATGGCCTGACCATTAATGTGGCAAAATCTAACTTTTGGTTTAAGGAGTTAAAATATTTGGGTGACATTGTAGGAGCTGGCAAGCTAAAACCTGATCCGGCTAAAGTGCACACTATAACCCGGTTTACTTACCCTAAAACAGCGAAGCAAGTGCGAAACTTCATGGGGGCAGTAGGCTGGTATAGAAAATTTATATTTGACTACGCCTCTGTAGCAGCTCCGATATTTGAAACGCTAAAGAAGGGTAAGAAAGTAAGAAGAGTTTACGGTAGAAGCTAAAGCTGCGATTGATCGGCTCAAAAATGCTCTGATTTCGAGTCCACTTCTTAATCATCCAGACTTCTCTAGGCATTTTTATTTCCAGTGTGATGCTTCAGATGTGGGTATGGGTGCAGTTCTGTTTCAGAGAGATGATTCTGTTGGAGAACATCCAAGTGCCTACTTTTCGCACAAGCTGACACAGGCGCAGAAAAATTATTCTGTAACCGAGCGCGAATGTCTAGCAGTGGTCTTGGAGATTAAGAAGTTTAGACCCTATACTGAGCTTATGCCTTTCACCGTGATTACCGATCACATTAGTCTAAAGTGGCTGATAACACATAAGGATTTCACCGGTAGATTGGCGAGGTGGAGTCTTCATCTTCAAGCGTTTAATTTTGGCATAGAGCATAGGCAGGGTCGACAAAATATTGTCCTCGATACCCCATCGCGTTACGAGATGGAAGAGGTCTCCACAGAGGTGGAAAATGTTATCGATTTGAATTCCGAGGCATTTAAGTCAGGTGATTATTTAGAACTTTGTTCGGCGCCGTGTTGCAACCCCATATACCGTAACCCCATATTGGCTTTATAGCACTTTTTCCTATGCTATAAACCCATAATTTGGGTTTGGGGTTATCGCACAAAATAAAATGCAATAAAGCCAATATGGGGTTATAGCACAAATTTTAAATTTTAAATATGGTATTATCTCACTTATTTGAAGGGAATAAACTCATATTGTATTATTAGACATTTGTATACAAATGAAACCAAATGATTTTGTAGGGTGTACGAATTAGCCCACACGAACAGTTATAAATTAAAAATTTTATTTAATTTCTTTGTTTTATTACGCAAAAAAAAACCCAGCAGAAAATTCAGTATGCCATGAAAAAATAGTTGTAAGGGATTGATTTCGATTATTTTCAAAATATATGAAAAGTTTAAATCACTTATATTCCGCATTTCGTAAAAGGGGAAACCATAATTTTGCAAAAAAATATTATAATAGAAGGGAATTTTCCCTTGTACGAAAAGTTAAAATCAGTCATACTATGTTATTTCTATAAAAAGGAAACCAAATTATTTTGTCTTTTACAAAAACATAACAAAATATATTTATTCAACAAAGAGTATAATATTCAACGCATGTGATACAAAATTTTTTAATTATGAGGTTATCGCACAGAAAAAAGTGCAATAAAGCCAATATGGGGTTATAGCATAAATTTTAAATTTTTAATATGGTACTATCGCACTTATTTGAAGGAAATAAACCCATATGGGACTATAACACATCGCTGGTGTTATAAAGCCAATATGGGGTTATGGTATATGGGATTGCAACACGGCGCCCTTTGTTCTACTATAGAAGGGCATTCTGAGCAATTACCTGATTTAAAAGTGGTCGATGGTTTTGTTTATAAAAGAATAAGGCCTTATGATGGACAGGTCATGAACAAGGATTTCGCATGGAAACTATGGGTTCCTCAGGAGCTGACTAAAGCCATCATAGAAAAGTCGCATAACTCGCCACAAGCCTAGCACGGTGGCGTTGGAAAGACTCTGTGTCGAATCAGAGAGTATTTCTATTGGCCAAATCAAAGCACACAGATTAGCAATTACATAGCTAATTGTCAAATATGCAAGGAAACGAAACCAGCTAATACTTAATTACGGTCACAAAAGGGGCTGAAACGTTAACGGAGCGACCTTTTCAACGTATCTTTGTGGATTTTCTTGGTCCTTATCCGAGGTCTAAAAATGGCAATTGCTTCATTTTCATTATTTTAGACCATTTAACAAAGTTTGTATTGCTAAAGGCATTACCAAAAGCAAATACTAAAAGCATCTTTAAGTTTTAAATCACCGAAGTTTTTCACAAACTTGGAACACCAGAATCTATTGTCTCCGACAACGGAAAACAATTCGTTAGTAAAGAGTTCGCAGATTTAGTGAAAAATTTTGGTGTAAACCACATTCGAACCGCCATACATTCTCCGTAGGCCGCTCCGTCAGAGCGCGTAAACCAATCGATTCTGTCTGCAATACATTCGTATTTGCAGGAAGATCAGACTGATCGAACACGAATGCATAAAAACAAATTTACATTCGTGTTCGATCGATGATTGAAACAAAGCAAAAACAAATGTACAAGACGAAATACAGAGAGAACAGTAAAGAAATACGTTGGTTTGTGTGTAAATTTCGTCTAACCAAATTAATGTTGATATGAGTTATGAGTATTTTCGTATTCTTATTTACAAAGTTAGTTGGTTAAATAGATGATGTTTATAAAATACACAACTAAGGTAGATAGATGCGAAGAATGCTGATGAAGGTCGTAGCGGTCCAGAAAGTGCAGCATTTCATTCTGCTAGCGTCTAATTTTTCTTGTTTTCTTTGGAAAACGTCCGCATACATTTGTAAAATAAATTTTCTTTCTAAAAAAGATTTTATAGAAATTAAAAAATAAATGAACTTAAGCTAAAATAATTTCTATTCACTTATAATATTCACAGTTCAAATAATAATTCAGTAAAAATTAAATTATAAGCACGCAAGGCACAGCGAGCATTCATGCTTACATCATAACAATCAAAATGATACTGGACACAGCATCAATAATGTTATGAGTAAACAAGTAAGAATGATTAAAAACAAATTTGCATTTGTGTTCGATCGATGATTGAAACAAAGCAAAAACAAATGTACAAGACGAAATACAGAGAGAACAGTAAAGAAATACGTTGGTTTGTGTGTAAATTTCGTCTAACCAAATTAATGTTGATATGAGTTATGAGTATTCTCGTATTCTTATTTACAAAGTTAGTTGGTTAAATAGATGATGTTTGTAAAATACACAACTAAGGTAGATAGATGCGAAGAATGCTGATGAAGGTCGTAGCGGTCCAGAAAGTGCAGCATTTCATTCTGCTAGTGTCTAACTTTTCTTGTTTTCTTTGGAAAACGTCCGCATACATTTGTTAAATAAATTTTCTTTCTAAAAAAGATTTTTAGAAATTAAAAAATAAATGAACTTAAGCCAAAATAATTTCTATTCATTCACCGATAATATTTAAAAAGGAAAAAAACTTACTGCAGAATTTTTATTTTTACTTTATATTACATCATATATATTTACATACTTAAACATTTTATTTTTATATTGGTTTTATCACTAGTTACTTACCCAATGGAACTTTTGCAAATGGCCAGAATTAGTGTAAGTGTTCCACCAGGCCCGATGGATTTTTGTTATAGTCTGTGAAAATGAACGGAGTTATTTATTTTGAAGCATTTCCAACTGAAATTTTGTTTTTAATTGCTATTAAAGGAGGCAAAATGAATAAAAAAAATGATTTTAAAAGGAAATAACCTGAATTATTTATACCCGCATACGGTATTCATCACTTTTAAGATCGTTTTCCTTTTTTCAGTTTAGTTATTAAGTTTAGTTAATTTTTTTTTGCTATAAAGTAAATATATTTTCTTTTAAGGAGACAGGGCAATTTGTTTTAATTACTTGAAGAAATGGCAAGGGGTATTTCTCGCCAAGGAGTTTTTTTGTTCCTTGGTGGTTTTAGTCCTTGCATTTCTGCCAGCCTGTTCAACTCAACTGGCTTTAAATACCTAAAGGTGTAATTCTAGTCTTTGGATTTGGGTGCTAGGGTCCCGATCATCATTTCTCTGGAGGCAATCCGTAAAAAAAATAAAAGGAGTAATTTATTTTTTTCATTTAGTTATTTACGTACCGAACTCAATTAATATTAGAGCCTTTTAAAACCGGAGAAAGGGAATTACACGTACATAAAGGTATAGGTAAACGTTCGTAGTTCCCAATGCAAGAACTAACCGAAAGTTAAGTTTTTAGCTCGGAGCACGTAGGACGCAGAATCTATTTAGTGGTTAATAAGTCAGGAAAACTATTTTATGAGTGGTCAGGAAATCACTGTTTTTATAGGTAGCCCGCAGCTTTCACGTTTACTAGACATTAGTTTGTTTTTTTTTATATAAATCTTAACACAAGTTTTTCTTTATTACATAATTACGATACATATGTACATATGTTTGCAACTTTGGCTACCACCTTTTAGTTCTTTTAATTATTTAATATTTTTTTGTTTTTATCTGAATTCAAAAAGCTACCCGGTATCCTAAACTTTTGTTTTTCGTTTTAAAATAAATTTTCACAAATGCCCACAGCAAGTAGCACCACTTTTGTTTGTAACTTCACAATTAACCAACACTTAATATAAATCTAATTCCTCATTGAAGCAAATCAGATAGTTAAATAATAGTCTAGTTACCTTAGCTGCATATAGAGCTTCCAATATTGACAGCAATTCCAAGCTCCTTTCTAGTGTCCTGTATATAAATCAAAAGGAAATGGTTAGAATCTTTATTTTACATGATTGTGTTTTTCGATTAAAAATTTACTTACCTTTTTACGTTTGTTTGCGGCTAGGCCATGAAAGGAAACGGCCATTCAACGTCCACATATCCTATAGGAAGCCGTAAGTTTATTGAAGTTGCTAATATATGTATGTTATATTAAGTACTTACCAAATTTTTCATCCGCGTATATCAGCCTTCGGGTTGATGGTAGGCCTTCATTTCTTTGTTGAGCTGAAAAGCAAAAAAATAATTAGTATTATTTACCTAATATTAAGAGGTTGCAAAAAAAAACGTATTTAATTAATGCAAATAAATGATAAATTTTGTGTCTGGGGTTCATGAATACTTACCAATGTTTTCAGCTTTGTTGTGTTTTTACACACGTACTAAGAAACAGCTGTTCCCATTCATCATAAAAGTAGTAGCGGGGGATGCCAGACCAGATGCAATTAACTGTGGTGAAATTAAAGCAATAACTGTTACCATACGGTTAGTGTTACCGTAGTGGCGATTTTTGGTTGAGAATCAAAAAAAAATATATATTAACTCATATGTTTTGTTTTTTTTAATTATCAACAGGGCGTCTTTTTCCTTCCCATTCCCAGGTTTGTCGTGACCGCCCTAATATTTTTTTTAAGAAGAAGAAATTACCAGATGTTTTATTAAACAAAAACCAAAATAAATGAATAAAAAAAAACATAGAACAGAAAGGAGTGTAAGGCCGACAAATAAATAGATAAGATGGAGATGGTCGACATCTTTTTTTGAGTTTTGCTAGGAAAAGGTTAGTTTGGAGGACAGTTTTGAGAAGATAGATTATTCTGGAAAGTGTAAAAAAAACACAAAAAAGCATAAAAAGGTTTCCGTTGATTTGGCTTAAAATAAAGCAAGAAGTTTATTAAGTTTTTTTTGGTGGTGCAACAACTAACATAATGGAAAGTTGCAAAAGTTACTAATAATAATAAAAACTATATACGCTATAAAAACTTTATA
Organism: Gymnosoma rotundatum; assembly: GCA_916610165.2. NCBI lineage: Eukaryota > Metazoa > Arthropoda > Insecta > Diptera > Tachinidae > Gymnosoma > Gymnosoma rotundatum. Next base: position 34,322,091 of record OU744340.1, read on the forward strand.
CAATAAGAGTGACGTTAAAATACAGAAAGTTCAATTTGATAAATAAAAGAATTAGGAATTTACAATGTGTTAATTACTTAAATTAATTTGCTAATCGTTAAGGCTATAAAAGCCATATACATTCCTTTTACAAAAATTCAAATTCAAAAATTAAGCAAAAAGGAAAAGAATTTAAACAAAACAATTAAAACTAGAAAACTAAAGCAAAAAAAAAAAAAAAAAAAACTGCCACATATCGCCACACACCCAGCGAAGGAAGACTCAACTTCTCGGATTCATTTTAGAAGACCCAGTTCCTGATTGGACCCTCAGAATTAGTTGCTTGATGTCCCAAACTGAAAAGAAAGGCAGAAATAGACCAAAATAAAAAAAGAAAAGTTTTTGAAATATGTATGTATTTTTGGTATAATATTATTCAAAATGAATAGAAAATTAAAAAAAATCTAAATGTGCATTGTATGTTTAGAATTTAATTTTTGTCATATAATTCGATAGTGGTTAATAAGCCAAAAATAAATTAGGAAACATTTTCTTAGCTCGAGTTAGCTATAACCTTTATTCCCTGGCTTTAAAAGGGTGCCGAGTTAAACCGTAGTGTTGACCTCAAGCCTGCAGGTCTTCGTCGTTTATTTTGCTTGTTAAGAGGCCTAAGTTCCCCGTAGAAAAGAGGAGGAATTTGTTAACCTAAAGTTGAAGAAAATGAAAATTTAAATTATAAAATCGGCAAAGTAACAAAATAGTAAATTTAATTTTGAATAATTTTTTTATTATACATAGCTTTTTATCTTTGTTTTCCCATATGGAAATGTAGTTTTCTTTTCATTAAACTTGATGTAAATACCTTACATACAAAATTTAATTTCCTTTTTTGGCATCTTTATTTAAAATTATACTTATTTTATCAATATTTTTCTTTTTTGTTATTTATCATTTGTAAATAATGAGTGAATAAACATTTATATATAATGAAATTTGAAAATATAAATCTTAAATAATCTTTTGATTTAAAGGATGGTTTAAGCTAAAAGTTTGGTTATGGAAAGGTAAGCGGTGAAGTAAGTCTGGGGCAACAAAAGTTGCCATGGAAGAATTGTTATCAATTTCGAGAGGGAGGCCAATGTAGTTGGCAATAACACCAGCTAACTGGAGGTACAAAAAGGCTACGACAATAGACGTTTATTTATTTGTGTGTGTGAATATTAGTTTTTGCTTGTTTAATACTCAGTTCGGGCTCAATATAAATTTTTCTTTAACGTTTTTTTTTTCACAGCAGCAAGATTAGACTGGCAGTTTAATTTTTTTGTAGTACTAAAAAGAAGCTAAGGTTGGTTGGCAAGAACTCCACCCCATACGGCGAGCCCAAGATGGAGCATACGCCATCATTCCAGCCCCGCCAACAATCTGGCCACAACTTGAATTTTTGTTTACCACTACCATCAGCTGTGTGCCTGTAGTTTTACTGGCAACACTAATGGCAACTAAAAAATTCTACTACATTTTCTTTTATTTTTTAAATTATAACTAGGCGGTTACAAAATCGGAAGAATATAAAAATAACGCGAACATAAAAATATTTGCATTTTTTGTTAATTTATATTGCAACACAATGCTCACATTATGACAGTTTAATTTTTTTTAATATCGTTAACTTTGGCACATGCAATCAATTTTTTCAGCCTTAAATCAGTGTTTTATAATATGTCATATTGTTTAAAATTTTATTTTCTTAAAAATGGTACAAAAGGATCAAACTACAATTTAAGAAAGGCATTTGTCATAAATAATTACAAAAACGAGAAAACTATTAGAGAAATTGCAAAACAAGTAACCAGAAATAAAAGCACAAGGTTTAATATTAAAAAAAGATATGAAGCTGCTTATAGTGTCCAAAATAAAAAAAAAAAATTGTGCAAACAGGTGCAAATTGTCCGAACTTAAAAAGCAGTATTGTATGAAAATAATCAGAAACGATCCACTTTTGTTAGCTATTGACACACACAGAGAAAAGAGATTCGTTACGACAACCGAATTTGTTTCCAATCGAATTTGTGAGAATTATTGGGAATTAAGTTATGGTACTCACAACATTTTCAAAAAGTTATTCGACAGTCGATATTATATATTATTGTGTGGTGAATAAAACAACTTAAACAACTTTCATAAAAGTATATTATTTAAAAAAATAAGTTACAGAAATAAGCTAACGTAAAATTTCATGATTCAAACGATTTATACAATTCTGACTACCAAATTTCTGTTTTCAGTAGTATTGTGCTGAATTAGTTTGGTTGGCTCTCCCAATTAATAGAATTAATTTGAATAAAGCCATAAATGAGTCAGGTAAACTTTCTAAACAGTTGTTGCAGCTAACCTTTAGGAATAAATATTATTTGTTAGTTTTTATAACAAAAAGTATGTGATTATTTATTTTATTGATAATAAGAAATAAATTGTGATTATTAAGTATTTACAAATCTTTTTTCTGTGTGCATAAAAAACCAATTGTATGAAATAAAAAATATTAAGTGTTAGTGCTGAAACGGACCGTCGCGACGCGTCGAATATTAAGAAGTAATAATTTACGTGATAGGTCTTACCACCGAAAGCCATTAATATCAGAGAAAAATCAAAAACTAAAATAGGGTTTCGCTCAAGAGAATACAGATAAAGGAAAGTTAAGTACTATTGTTGCAAGTTTTTCTGATTTTTTCGATGCTTATATTATCTTCTTAGGTTATTTTTACAGACAAAACAAAAATAAACCTCTTTGCACCACATGGAAGAAAATTCGCTTGGAGAAAAACTCCTACTGAATTTCGAGGTAAAAACATTAAAAAACAGTCAATTATTGTTGTGGTTCTCTTATTATTAAGGGTTGTATGTCAGCGGGTGGAGTTAGGTAAATACATTTTGTGAACGGCACTGTTACTCCAAAAGTGCCGAATGCCTAGGCATAAAAGACAACTTTGTGTTCTACCAAGACAGTGATCCAAGACAGTCTTGGAATGCACGAAATTGGCTTTTATATAATTGCCCAAAAGTAATGAAGAGTCCTTCCCAGTTTCCATATTTGAATGTAATTCAACATATGTGGGCAGATTTATAAAAAATATGGCAACATACTTTTTATTTTTTGTGCAGCACATTAAATAACAGTAGCTGTATTTATTTTTTGATTGGAGTTACTTCATTCTTCCATATGACATTAAAAACCAGAGGTAGGCGTGATTTTTTGCTTGCTACCTCAAAGGACATTGACCGATCATGCTGATTTCCAATAGCACCTCTTTCGACACTATATCTGATCGGTTGACATATTTATTTCTTGTGAAATCAACACCAACATGGACAGACAGACGGACATCGCTCAATCGACTTCGCTATGCATAAGAAGTCAGAATATATGTATATACTTTATGGGATCAGAAATGGATATTGTAGAAATTACACACGGAATGACAAACTTGGATATACTTTTCTTCCACATTTTGTGTTGAAGGGTATAATAACCAAGAAACAAAATAATATTATTATACCCGTTACGACGAAAAGAGGAAAAGGGTATATAAAAGTTTATCATTCCCTTTGTAGTTTTTACAGTATCCATTTCCGACCCCATAAAGTATTTATATTCCGAATTCTTATGCATAGGGAATTTGATTGAGCGATGTTTGTCTGACCGTTCGTGGTAGTGTTAAAAACAAGTTTGTTAAGGCACTAGATCAGCTAGAGAAAATACAAGGACGCCACTCAATCAGACATAGTGTCGAAAGAGGTGCCATTGAAAATCTGCAAGAATAGTCCATGTCCTTCGAGGCAACGGACAAATCACCACTCACCACTATATTATTTTGAACAATTAGGTATCTCAAATAAAAAAAAAAATAAATATATGCTGCGACAGAGCATTAGAAAATAAAAAAAAACATAAGTGAAAAAATTGGCGCTCTCCCATATTTCCGAGTTACGGGACTCTGAAATTCTCAAATTTTTTAATATATCAATATGGGTATCACTTTAAGGCTTTTGAAGAGATCTTTAAGCAAATACTTTACGTCAAGTATTTAAAAAGTGCGTTGAACAATGATAAAAATAATCTTGAAATGAAAGTAGATGAAACTCTAGACGAAAATATCGAGTTTAGTCAAAGTGATGATAAAATTAGAAAAGTATTCTTTTTATTGTTGGCCCAATAACTGTTGGAAAAACATATATAGCATTTATCCCAATGTGGTCAAATATCATTGGCTCTACTATTGATAACGATTGCAACAGAGTTAGTAATGGTCCAGTTAAAACTTATATTATTTAAGCCCCACGTGCCCACCCGACCAAAATTTGTTTGCTTAGATTTTTAGATTTTTTGCTATTTGTGATATTTATTTTTGATTAACCAAATGTATTTTTGTTATATCTTTTCTGTGACCACTGGTGGTCACGTTTTCCCAGAATGTCAAAATACTTTTCGGGCCCAAGTGGCCACCATTGGGCATACTCTAATTTTATATTTTTATCTGTATTAGGATTTCGACGATAGTGATGAAGATATAACAATGGGCTTGGATGAAGATTCTGACGAAGAAGTTTCTCTTGCAAACTTGAGGCTGCTGTAGTTAAGGTGGTAAGCACGCCAGGGCCAGGCTAAGAATCACCTTTTAAAAACCCAAAGATGGAAAATGGAAACGTTCGTGTGCATCTAAACGGCAGATTGTGTTCTGTTGTAAGTTAATTAATAAACATACATAATGTTGTATACCTACTTGGGAAATCAGTCATTAAAAAAAATTAATAATGCACTACGTGTCATGTTATAATAATAGAAAGTAGTTTTAATTTAAAAGTTTGCTGGAGTTATATAAAATATATTTTTTTGTAAATAACAAAAGTTGCGTTGCCACAGAAATAAATAATAAAAAAAATATTTAACAAAATAATTTGTATAACAAATATCCAAAAACAAAATATAAATCTACAAATATAAAATTACATGGAAATAAATCCTTTGACTCTTAAAGGCAATTTTATATAGATGACTTTAAAATAATAATTCGCCTATTATAGTGACTTATTAAAAATACAATTATAAAGAAATATTCTTACTGAACTAACCACCTCAGTTAATTAAAATTGCAGAGAAATTGATTTTATTTTCAAATAATTTATTAATATTAATGGATTCTGTTCCAAAAACCTAAACGAAAACGTTATTTTGATATAAGACTTTCAAGTTTTATATACAAAATTTGGGTAAAACAAATACACTGGTTAGCTATATGAGTAATAGTGAAATGGCCATATGGATATACTTTCCCTGCAGTAACACATTTCAATTTGTAGTTTTAAATTAAAAATATTTTATGAGAACATTATTAAATATTTATGTTTGAAGGAACCAGGCACGATTTAAGTAAGTTTTATATTTTATTTTATCTAACCAATAAGACCGAAACCTGTACTTGTTTTTTTTTCTTGTCATTAAAGTGAGAGTTTTTCACCTTTCGTAGTCTGGAGAAGCACTTTTTTCAATCGTATATTTCTTTTGTCCATAAAAATGTCATCGTTTCCAAAATGCAACAAATACACTTAAGGCGCCTTTGACAACTCCAGTTGCTGGAAGTTTTAAATACCCTCGTCATAATTTTTGCAGAAATATCTTGTACTGTTGCTGTCCGGTAAAAGGCAACTCGCCATTTTTTTATCAATTTCCGACCCCATAAAGTATAAAGTTTTTATGTATAGCGAAGTCGATTGAACGATGTCCTTCTGTAAGTCCGTGTTAATGTAAATTGATCAGATATAGTGTCGAAATAGGTGCTATTGGGAATCAGCGTGGTCGGTCCATATTCTTCGAGGCAGCAGGCATAACACCACGCCTACCTATAATTTTTTCACGTCATTTGGAACAATAAACTAACTCTAATCAAAAAATAAATAGATGCGGTAATATAGAGTTAAAAAAAAAGAAAAAATAATCCAGTGAAAAAAATTGGCGCTCGCCCATATTTTCCGAGTTACGGAGCTCTGAAATTTTTAAATTGTTTAAAAAATCAATATGGTATCATTTTAAGGCTTTTGAAGAGATCTTTAAGGGAATGTTAAAATTTATATATTTGCTTAAGCCATTAAAAGTCGATGACATTTCTATGTAATTATATGTAAAATAATCAGGCATGTAACAGAACACAATTCTGATCGAAAGTGGTTTTAATTCCACAAATTGCTTCTTCAGAAAACGAAAAACTAAAAATTTCGGAATGAAACCATTTTTAAATTTCAAAGTGGAATAAAGATTTGTTAAAATTTGGTTATTTGCGGTTTTCAAATTTACTTTTATTATGTGTCCTTATTTAACTGTGGTGTGCCCAATATTATGACATTTAAATAAAAGGGCAGAGATTAACCATTAGTCTCGGTCAGACCAATTTTTGCTTTTTTGATTGGAGTTACTTCACTAGACTAAACACCAGTTTATCTCATTTATCTCTCATCTAGGTCGCTCATTCGACTTCGCTATGCATAAGATTTCAGAATATATAAATTTTATGGGGTCGGAAATAGATATTGTAGAAATTACAAACGGAATGCCAACTTGGATATACCCTTTTTCCACTTTTTGTGGGATATACAAATTTAAAGCATTTTAAGTACATATTTTTGTTCTTTGGTTACTTAGAGTATTATTTTTTCTTATTTTTAACATCAGTTTGCTAGATTCATAGCAGAGTACGTATTTGAGCATGAGTGTACAGCACATGCGCTTAAAGACCCAACTAAAATAAAAGCCTTTCAAATACTAAGGTAGCCCACTAGATAATTTAAGGTGACTACAATGTTCTTACACTAACTAATTTGCCACATTTGCACGTTTATGTTTAATTCGCAATTTTGCTAAAAATAATTTCTTTATAAATAAACAAAATTTTTAAAAGAAAAAGGCTGTGGTATGTCTTAATTTTAAAATTAGTGTTTGTGTTTTTTCGCATTGCTGCCGATGCTCTTTAGCTTAAAAATGCCGATTTTAGTGTAAAATACAGTATTTGCTAAGCACTGCTACCGATATAAGAAAGGTCTAATACCTTTTGTTATCAGTTTGATTCTAATTTTATTCAATAAATTTATACTGCTTATATACCAATTTTATGGCTTTTCAGCATAATTTCGTACCGTTTGTGGCTATTCAGTGTCTTTTTCTTGCTTTTGCATTTGTGAACAACCATACTAAAAACTGCAATGTTGTAAATGAGTTAAATTACACTCAATTAAAAATTATTTTTTATCGCGTATACCGTTTGTTAAAAATGGAAAAAAAATTAAAAAAAAGAAAAATTTTCTTAAGTACATTATAATTTGCAAAATATAATTAAAAGTATTTGCAAAAAACTTGTTGTCCAGTTTCGTCAATTGTCATTTGTTCTTTATTTAATCCACTTTTCACATAGTTGATCCTAATGATTATGAGAAGGATTTAGCCCTAATTTTCGTGCCTGGTGGGATTTTCAAATCTATACTCAAACGAGCCGTATTCTCTTCGATATTACTTATTTCTATGGGTTCGTTTTGGTCCTGCCTACGTTGATTCCAGTAATATTGACTGGGATTTGGCATAGGCTTTCCTACCGGGGCGAATCTCTGGAAATTATCAGTATTGTTAACTCTATTATACTGGACTTTATGACGTCGTGAATAAGCGAAATTTTTATCAAAATCATTGTAAAAGTTTTGATTATGTGTTTGCTTAACATTTTTATTATTAGTATTATTATTGTTGTTATTGTTATGATATAATACATAATACGTATATTGTATTATATATATATATATATATATATATATATATATATATATATATATATATATATATATATTGTTATAATAAAATATTACGTTATTTTACTTTAATTGTGCTTGATTTCTTTAAATATAAATATTTCATTATGTTCTCATGAAATATTTATTATTTTAAACTAAAAAATTATATGTATTACTTCTCGGAAAGCTTATCCATTTGGCCATTTCGATACTGCTTATGCAGCTCATCAGTGGATTCTACCCAAATTTTGTAAAGAAAATCTCAGAGTCTTATATCTAAAACCAAGCTGATTTAATGAGAAGTAAATTAAATCAATTAGCCAGAAAGATCATAAAAACACAAAAATCGCAGCAAGCATACTCAATGCAGCCCACTGTGCAATGAGTACCCATTCTCCCAATATAGAAAAAGCAACAATACTACAACAAGAAATCAACTACAAGAAGTGATACATAATTGAGATGTTACATATTATTAATACTCCGGAGAAAAGAAGTATGAAATATAAGAGAGATATGGAAAATTGCGTACATACGCATATGTACAGACATATTTTAACAATACATAAACAAAAAAATCTTTAGTTAGCATTATACTCCCAACACAGGAGATTGACTGCTTTACTCGAAGTAAGGTGATTTTATAATAAATTTCAATATTAATATTAAAAAAAATAATATGTACATAAAAAAATGTTTCTTTGTAAAATATAATAATGTTGTTTTGTGTGTCTTTAAGCTTATTTTTTGTTTTAATATTTTTTAGTTCCTAAAGAAGAACACCGAAGGTTGTTCGAAATATTGAATAATTTTAATGTATTTTAATAAAACAAAACAGACTTTTATTTTAATAAATGTATTGACCTAGAGCCCAAAAACGACTAAGTGAACAAAAATTGCATTTTATAAAGTCAGATAAAATATAAAATTAGCATTGAGTACAATGCACATTAATTTTACAGGTAATAGCAGTTCTAAAACAACTACAACAATAAGTAAACAACATGTATTTTGTTTTTGTAAAATATATTTTCAGACATCAAATCAACTGACGCACAGTGGTTTCAAAACGATTTTTGTTACAAAATTCGGTATCTGATGAACCACTCAATATATCTCAATGAAATTTTACAGAGGCAGGGCAGAGGTGTTTCTCAGTGAATCTGCGGACGGACAAGCTCTTAGGTGAAGAAGGGCTTCTGGGTAGGGCCCCAAATTTAGGTACCTGGGAAATATAATTTTTTGAAAATGCCATAAAAAGTTTATTTTTAACTCAAATGTTAAGATATTTTAAATTTAATCAGATCTTTAAAATATCTACAAAAATATGTTTAAATGTGCAGGGAGAAAATTTGCTTACATTTTTTTGTTTTGCTAATTTTGGCCAAGCTTAGTGTTTTTGGCGTAGTACGCTTTTTAATTATTGAATTATTACTTTAAGACATTTGAAAAGTTTAAAGTTTTGTTCTGATAGCGCTTTTCGTTAAAAAGTAACAAACCTCTGAATTGAGAAAATGTAAAAAAATATTGTTTTTTATAAGGATTTTTCGCAAGAAGGTGGTATTCTTATTTTTGCTTATGTAATTTAAATTTACTTCAGTACTAGCAAATTTGTTTAAACAATTTATAGACAAACTATAGCAAATGCGAATAAAAGCAAAATTAGATCAACATTTATAACGGTTCCCCCTTCAGCCCTTTCCAATATTGCCAATTTTGGAATAAAATTTTAAAATTATTGTAAAAATCCTCGTAGTGCAAAGCCCCGATTAAAAAATGCTAACGGTAAGTCCTTAAATTTTGGCTACCAACTTCAAAAACGATTTGACAGCCTCGTGATTTATTAAGACCTCTTTCAAAAAAAAAAAAAAACAATAATTTATGACATTTTTCCCTTTTCGGGAATTTATGTTAAAAAAAAATTGAATTTTATTTCACCATTTGATTAAAAACTCTTTTCGCTATATTACTTCAAAATTCTGTAGGAATAACCCGTTGCGTTATTATATTTAATTTCTCAAAAAACCACCTTAACATTAAGTTTTCAGTTTTTAAAAATGTAGCGCAAAAAAATGTTTACAATATTATTAATTTAGATGTCATACGCCTTCCTTTGATGCTACTTACACGCATATATTTAAACTAGAAGAGCTTCTTTATCCTCGCATCCTTGTGAATACGTTAGCTTATTTTTTTATATGTAAAAACCAAAAATGTGTATAAACACATTTTGTACTAAACTTCTTGGTTTTAACATCATGAGGAGGCGAGCTCTACAATTTTTCAATAAAATCCAGTTTCAAAAAGTGTGAGAAACTTTTTGGTTTTATGAAAATTTTAAATATATTTCACAACACCACTGTTGAAAAACTTTTTGTAGAAAAGAAAATAATAAGTGTAAACAAAATTTGACATCTTAAAACATAAACAAGCAAGTCAGCTGATCTACTGCCACTATCAAGTATATTAATCTGCCTTGTTTGATTAGCTATTTTTAGTTTTTCTTTCATATCTTTTTTATGTAAAAAAGATTCCAAATAATAAAAATTCTTGTTAATATATAGTATTATAATAACAATAAATTTTATTTAGAACAACTTCTCTTTTGCATCACGATGATGATGATTGATATTGCCCTTCTTTTTCTGTTTCTTCAAAGACCTCTTCTAAATTTGAGGCCACTTCTTCTAATAACAGCCCAATGCCATGTATTACAATATTGTGCATTGTAAGTGACATAGGATGCCACTCATATAGAGTAAGTAGTTCTTGCAGTGTCTAAGCAATATTATGCAAATAGATTTTGTGACCACTTGACATTACTATATCCTTCACCACAGAAAAGTAGAAAAAGGGTATATCTAGTTTGTCATTCCGCGTTTAATTTCTACAATATCCATTTCCGACCCTATAAAGTATATATATTCTGACTTTTAATGCATAGCGAAGTCGATTGAGCGATGTCCGTCTGTCCGTCCGTGTTACTGTTGAAATCCTAGAAAAACTTGATTTCACAAAAAAAAAAAAAAAAAATATGTCAATCAATCAGATATAGTGTCGAAAGAGGTGGTATTGAAAATCAGCATGATCGGTCCACGCCCTTGATGCCACTGGCAAAATATCACGCCTACCTGTAATTTTTTTAGGTCATTTGGAACAATTAAGTAATCCAACCAAAAAAATAAATATATAGGCCAATATAAAATTAAGAAAGAAACATCAAGTGAAAAAATTGGCGCTCGCCCATATTTTTCGAGTTACGTGGCTCTGAAATTTGAAAATTTTTTTTAAATATCATTATTTGAAGATATCTTTAATATCTACTGTGTCCCAAAATTAACAATCCAGAGGTAAAGCCACTATATACAGCTGCGCATTTTAATTTTTGCATTTCTTAAATTTTACAACGGCTGGATTGGCAAAATTCCCCCAATGTGCAGCGAATAAAATTTTATATATGTGAGTTAATAAACTTAAGTACTTTTATTATTTATTTAATAAGTTCCATATTTCACTTAAGATTATTACCCCATTTAAAGGGTAATTAACTTCAAGTCCTCATTTAGTTATGTGTGTTATTAAATTTTATGACCCTTAAAATTCTGTAAAGTTTAATAATTTGTATTTTTTGCTGTTTTTATTTTCGTTCTGTTTCGTGTTACGCGGTTATATTATAAACGACGGGTATTAACCCTTATGTATGAAAATATGAAAAAAAAAATATGTGTGTTACACAACCAACATGCGGTACATAATACTTTAAAATTAATTATGTTAAAGGCTTAATAATATGTAATTTAAATAATTTTATGATAAGAAACATCTCTAAGGCTTAGGTAAATTTTTGTTTTATATATAAAATAATTTTTTTATATTAAATTTCCTGATTTAAGCAAGATATTTCTGGCGCTATACTGTGAGCACTTCATGTGACAATTTGCCGCAATGTACCAAATAGGACACGTATAACATAAAATTGGTCTTGTAACATTTTAAAATAATACCTTTGAAACGTTATTTAAAAGTGGTCACAGATATTTCAATGTTCTAGATACGTTTAGAGATGTTTGCTCGATTTGGGTTTTAAAAAATAATTTTTTATCGAGGATCACACCATTACTTTACGTTGTTTTTAAAATTTCTGCAATTGTTTGCAAAAATTCTGTCTAATTGGGCGTCTTTTGAGTGATTTATAAAACGAAAATATTAAAGATTTTAGCGCAAAAGTTAACGTGTTTGTTAAAGATTTTGAATAATTTACTGTTTATATAATCTTATCTATTAAAAGAAGCTGCACCGTTGAAAAGGATCTATCAACAGACAAATGAGTAGATGGAGCGGCATGAGCGATTTAGGCTTATTAGCATTAACTAGCATACACACAATTCTCCCCTAAATTTCGATCTTATAATTTCAAGTGAAGCGCTTTGTGGTATCCAAGATGACTTGTAAGACCCAAATATGACATGAAATTTGATATGGCATGAAAATGACTATAAAAACATGAACAGTTCAGTAAAAGGTTACTGCTACTAGCAGTTTCTCAAAATCCAGAGAGTAAAAAGTACTATTAAAATTAAACAAGTAAGAGTGCTATATTGGGCTATGCCGATTCTTATATACCCTTCACCATATTTGCAAATATAGTTAATTGAAGTAATTTCAAACAAAAAATAAATATTGGAGTAACAGAGAATTAAAAAATAAGAAAAAACTAACTAAAGGGTCCGTCAAATAATTTTTTTTTGCAAATGCGAAGCGAACCAATTGGACTTTGTATGGCGTCATACCAAGGTCTTTATGCAAAATTTGTCTCCGAAATGTTCAAATGTTTTTTAAAAGTTTAGTATTTTCTTAAAGATTTTTTCAAAGCTTTTAAATGATACCCATATTGATACCTTAAAAATATAGGCACAATCGTACTTTTCTATAAAAAATTTAGGGGCATTCGATATCGATCGTAATTTTAATAGAATTTAAATGTAAATATCAATAATATTGAATGTCGTAATTGGCCCCCAGAGTTCAAAAAATATGGGCAACCGCCAATTTTTTTCTTTGATGTTTTTTCTTACTTTTAAGTTCTCTGTTGATTTGAGTTACTTCACTAAACTAAATTTGTTCCAGGTGATATGGAAATATTAAAAACGGGCGTTGTGTTTTGCTTACTGCCTTGAAGGACTTGTTTAAAATTTCTCTAGCTCGACAAGTGCCTTGGCGTAGTTGTTTACAAGCCGAACACGGGCGGACAGACGGACATAGCTCAATCGACTCTGCTATGCATAAAAACTTCTTGGGTCGGAACTTGATATTGTAGAAATTACACACAGAATCACAAACTCACCTTTTTCCATCTGTGGTAAGAGGCTTAAAAAAATCCAAAAATTGTCGCCACATTTTTTTTTAGTAAACAAAAACATCCTTTAGAAAGTTTCGTAAATTTTCTTCCTATTAGTGCCACGATTTTCAAAATCTATCCAACAAAAGGGCTTATGGGTTGCTAATAGTTCTGTAAAACCTACTCATTACCTTGCTTTGTAAAATACTGTAAAAATACTTAAAAATATCAAGTTTTGGATCTAGAATTCATTTTAGAAAATTGTTTTATTTATTTGTATTGCATTTTTCACTTTTAATTTAATTTTATTTATTTCTACAGAATTGCACAATTTTATTTAAAAATATTTATAATGAACAATTTTTTTTTATATCTGCAGCTACCACCCATAAATATTAAACAGCAGTCCCGCCAAATTTAATCTTTGAGATTGCTTACTGCCAAATCTGATGTAAACTTTTACAAATCACCTACAATTCGCCAAACCAATAACAAGATGTTTATAGGGTTGCCGCTTTAGCGGGAAAAATAAAACTAATGACACACGTTACTATCTCAAGTACCATGCTGATGAATTGATCGAATGCCGTAATTTGTCTATAGAGTTCCAAAAATATGGGCGAGCGCCAATTTTTTTATTTGATGTTTTTTCTTACTTTGATTGCTCTGATTTCACAACAAGGTAGAATGATATCGACCTATTCACCTTTTTACAAAGTTTCCATTTTGTTTAAATACTAAAAAATAATATGAACCCTTTTCCGAACGAAAAAAAAATCACCATTATCAATTCAGATATAGAAGATTGAGCTAACACAATTTAATAAATGTGCTATCATAAAGTTTTTGAGGGGAAAACAGTATGTTCAGGGCTTTTCATCGACGCACTTAGGGGTATTTTGCTAACCTAGCCAGACATGAGGCCAGATAACAAAATTCTGCATCGTATAGTAAATTTTTAAGGGTTTTGCCTAAGATTTGTCGTTTTAGGACACTGTTAAGGTCTAGAAAGTTAGATAAATATTTTTTCTCCGATACGAGGAGCAACGAAAAAAATAAAACACTTATTTTGAAGTTTGTTAACAAAAAGCGACTTTCTTTATTTTCTACTTTCTTAAATACTATTATTTTGTTTATTGCTGCATTTTTGTTATTGGAAATGCAGCTATAAAACTACAAATTTATTGGTTAAATTAAACATAACGGTTTTAGTGTGGAAATGCAGCTATAAAATTACAAATTTATTGGTTAAATTAAACATAACGGTTTTAAAAAAAATTTATTTGGTGAATTTTGCTAATTGTTATAATTTATTGGAAAAAATACAAATAATAAAATTAAATACATTATTGCTGCGTTTTCATTATTGGCAATGCAGCTTCATAAAGTGTGACAATTCTTTAGAAAAATACAATTAATAAAGTTATAAAAAATAATTTAATTCTTTGGAAATTTTTTGTCCACAAAAAGTGAAAAGGTTTTTGGAAGTGATCTATATCGCGATCCTAAAAATATTATATATCAAAAAAAAAAAATGTTGTTACCTTTCTTTTATGCTTCCACCCGTAATTCACGCTAAATAAGATTTAGATACCGTAGGATCTTTGAAGAATCAGACGAAAAATGCCAATTGTTATCATCGTAGTACAAAGAGAAGTTATTTTAAATAAATTAATTGTTATAATTTTAAAATGATTTTAAAAAAAATTTACCATTAGAATCATAAATATGTTATTTTTATTAATAAATTAATTATTTTCAGATAAATAAAATACCATAAAGTGACAAATTACAAAAATATGTTTTTAATAATATTCTTGCAATGCGGGGATTGGTAAGGCATTGGAAAGCTTAATAATGACGTCGTGCATTTCAATAATTTTAATATCGATTATTATATGTGTATGTGAATCTGAAAACTTTTATGAGTTGCTTGAAAGCTAATACGTGTAGTCCCCCAAAAGATATTTTGTGACTTGCTTTACTAAAACGGCAATAACTTTTTTGCATTCGATCGATTTTAATAAGCAAAGGTTAACGGGCCAAGTTAATTTTTTTTGTTGTTGCAATACTAATTTTTGGGTAAAATTTATGTACTTACTTTGTTTTGGGAAATTTTGGTGAAAATGTTATATTTTTGTAAAATATCGATTATTTAGTGAAATTCTGAGTTGTTGGTAACCTATATGTTTAGGTTTTGAATATAATTTAAAATATTTTACTATGGAATGGAATGTATAAATGTGTTATGTTTTTTAAGTTGAATCCCTATAGAACACTTATTAAAGCTTAAGTGCTGCTATATCTTAGGCGACCGAATACTTCACTTGAGAAATGACATTACTAGTATGTTCTACTTTCAAATCAACTAATTTATTTATTTATAGTTCATTTCCTGTACAGATGGGATCCTAATATAATAAAATCCTAATATAATAATCCTAATATAAAAATTAACAAAATTAAAATTACATCAAAATTATAAAATTAATAACGAAAATAGAAACATTAGAATATTTTTAAAATTAAATTATTTTCTATTTTATTAAGCTTTGGGTCCTTATATTTTTTTATTAATATTATATTTCGATATTTTGGTACTTTCTGCGTACCTTCTTCAGGAAACAAAATTAATATTGATATTGAATCAAAATATCAAAATTAATTAACAATTAATTATTTTGCTTCAATATCAATATTAATTTTGTTTCCTGAAGAAGGTACGCAGAAAGTACCGAAATATCGAAATATAATATTAATAAAAAAAATATAAGGACCCAAAGCTTAATAAAATAGAAAATAATTTAATAAAAAAAAGGGTCAAATAATCATTATTAAACTATTTTTAAAATTAGTTAGTTAATATAAAAATTAAAAAGAAAATTCCTAAAAGATATTGCGTTGTTGTTTATTTGTTGTTTATGTGGAAGAGCATTCCAAAGACGAAATTTTGGAAGAATAATTCTTTTCCCCCTTGGTGACCTAGCAAATCTTATTTTTTCAAATAGATAATTCGGTTCTCCAGTATAAATCAATTTGTGGAAGAACAAGAGGACTCTGATCTTAAGAAAATTTCTAAAAGTAACTCCAAAGAGGGTCGTTGAGTAAGCAGAAATCTGGTCACGTTTTTTTAGTCCATGAATATATCTTATGATGTTGTTAAATAAGAGATCAAGTTTCATCCCACTTATGCAGTCACAATTAGAAAACAACTCACATCCGTATGTAAGGCTTGGTATTAAATAAGCTTTTGCAAGAAGAATTCTTACATTTAATGGTGTAAAGTATTGCACGGACCATAAGGTCCTGAGTTTGACGTAAATTTGTCTAACCAGTTTATATTAACAAGTTAAGTTGCTATTGAACAGTAACCCTAGGTTTTTTGCTGTATGAACAATATCAATTTTGTTGTTGTCTATTATGATGTCATCTTCTATTAGGGGATTGATTGTTTTCCTGTGAATCAGAAGGCATTTAGATTTCTGTGGATTTAAGCATAGTCCATTTTGAGATGCCCATCGATGTATACTGTTGAGGTCAGAATTGAGTTTTTCAATATTCTCCTTAATTGAGGATACTGGACTACTTAAGTGTAACTGAACATCATCTGCGTACATGTGGACATTACAGTACGATAATTGCTGCGGCAAATCATTAGCGTATAAAGAAAATAATATTGGTCCCAAAATTGAACCTTGGGGAACACCTTTAGATAGTAACAAGGGACTAGATGCCTTGTTATTTACAAATACTGACTGAATTCTATCAGTTAGATATGACGATATGAGTTTTATAGATGTAAAGGAGAATTTGAACAGAGTCCTAAGCTTAGACAACAGTATTTGGTGGTTAACTGTATCAAAAGCCTTGGAGTGATCAAGTAGAACAAAAAAGTTTATTTTACCATCATCAAGTTCTCGCCGTATATTCTCCGCGACATCAATTAGAGTGGTTATGCAACTGTGTTTAAGGCGAAATCCTGATTGTCTATCAGAGAGCAAATGATTACTATAAATATATGAGCTTATTTGGTGGTGCAATAGCCTTTCTAAGACTTTGGACAAAAAGCCCAGAATAGCAATTGGACGATACCCGCCGTCTGATTTTGGAATTGGAATTATTTTAGCATACCTCCACTTCTCTGGAAAACGACTTGTAGTAATTATGGTGTTGAAGAGATGGGTAATACAGTGGGGAGTTTTAATGAGTACATGTTAGTACTTACCAACGTTTACAATGCATAACTTTTTAAATAATAGTGTAAGTCAAATAATTTTTTTTTGTTTTACTCTTTATTGTCTTCTTCATTGATAGAGGTATAACACTTGACCAAACAATAACAATTACTTAAACAAAATTTAACGAAAGAGAAAAAAATGGCATGTACTCACTTATGCACTTTTATAATATTAAGAAATTTGTTGTAATTTACAGTTAATTTTCAAAGTTTTTGTTGTGTTACTGATCTGTTATTTGGATTTCATGATAAAAATAAAATATATAAAGAATTATTAAGTTATTGATAACGTCAAGCTCGTCGGAATAACACAATATAATAAATAATAATTATACTATTTTTAATAACAAAAAAATGAGGAAACTTCAAAAATCTATTGAGGATGATATTGTCTCTATGACACAAAATGGTTGTTCTTCAAGGGAAATAGCTAAACAGAAACAACTAAATCAGTCGGTTATCATAAGAGTACAAAAAAGGAATAATGTCCAAAAAAAACACAGATTCGTGGTCGCAGGAAGTTAATTTCTGATGCAGAGGCACGTCTGATGATAACAAGAATGCGGAAAGATAAGAACCTAACTCCAAAGGAAGCTGCATTGGATGTTGGAAAGAATGTTAGTCGTTGGGCTGCAAGAAATGCGCTTCACAGAATTGGATTTATTTCTGCAGTCAAGAAAAAAAACCAGCTTTGTCCGAAAAAAATGTAAAGGCCCGTTTGAAGTTCGCCAAAAAGCACAAGGATTGGTCACCAGAAGATTGGAAGCGTGTTATCTGGTCGGACGAATCCAAATTTAATCGCTTTCAGTCGGACGGAAAACAATACTGCTGGCGTCGACCACATGAATCTATTAAAAGACACCATGTAAAAGAAACAGTTAAACATGGTGGCGGCAACATAATGGTATGGGGTTGCTTTACATGGTGGCACGTTGGGCCGCTACAAAAAATTAAGGGAATAATGAAGAAGGAAGATTATTTAAAAATTCTTCAGACCCATCTTCCAGATTTTGTAGAGAGGAGCGCCTATCCGGATGAACAGGATGGCAACCCTAAGCACACATCCAAAATAGTGACGAAATGGCTCTCTGGACAAAAATTTGAGTTGATAAAGTGGCCAGCTCAAAGTCCCGACCTCAATCCGATTGAGAATTTGTGGTCAAAAGACGGATGGGACAGTATTCAAAAGCACCAAAAAATTTAAACGAACTTTGGGGCAGGGTTGAAACAGAATGGCGAAGTATTCCAAACGAAGTTATTCAAAACCTGGTTGAGAGTATGCCAAGAAGATGTAAAGCTGTTTTAAAGAACAAAGAGCTTTGGACCAAATATTAAAAGTTACTGTAAATTACAACAAATTTCTTAATATTATAAAAGTGCATAAGTGAGTACATGCCGTTTTTTTTCTCTTTCGTTAAATTTTGTTTAAGTAATTGTTATTGTTTGGTCAAGTGTTATACCTCTATCAATAAAGAAGACAATAAAGAGTAAAACAAAAAAAAATTATTTGATTTGCACTATTATTTAAAAAGTTATGCATTGTAAACGATGGTAAGTACTAACATGTACTCATTAAAACTCCCCACTGTATATGATAAAAGAACTGGTAAAATAGCTCTGAAAAATTTGGGATGAAGGTTATCATATCCTACAGCATTGGATTTTGTTTGATTGAAACTATTAAAAACGTCAACCTGGCTGACGCGTGAAAACTTGAAAAAACCTTGATTAAATGCATTGATGTCATCGGGGTAAGAGGGGTTTTTAACAACAATTGTAGAATCTGTTATAGTTACCGTTGAAGTACAAGCAAACATATTATTAAGACTGTCATCATCAATAGACGGATCCGTCCTAGATACAGACACACCTATTCCAATGTCCCTAATAGTTTTCTAAGTCTGCTTAGATTCAAGGGCAGAGCCAAATTGCCGAGAATAATACATTGACTTTGCAATTTTTATTTGTTTATTGGCTTCCCTCCTTGCGAAGCGATATTCGGACTTTAGAAACTCCATCTTAAGTCCTATCGATTCCATGTTGTCTTTGAAAGATGTGTCCGTTAGAATGTTGGAATTAAAGTCCCCAGCTAGTATTGTGTCACTGTAAGGCATAATTAAAGTTTCAGTTTTTGTTATAAAGTTAGAAAACACAATAGAGTTGTTAGGTCTATACACACAACCTAGCAACATCTTTCTTCCGAAGGATGAAACTTCAACGAATATATGTTCGATAATGTCGGATTGTTCCGAGTTACTGCAGACTTTACAAGTAATATTGTCTTTGACATATATTGCAACACCGCCACCACCTGTAGCTAATCTATCAGATCTAAACACATTATACCCACGTAGAGATATAAGACCATTTGGTATAGATTCGTTAAGCCAAGTCTCAGAAACGCAAATGGCATCCATGTTCGAACTCTCAAATATGAATCTAAATTCATCAATTTTAGGCTTTAAATTTTTGGCATTTATGTGGCAAAGTTGAAAACCTTGTTTTTGTTTGGCGAGAATTTTCACCATACTACTCGTTACATCATTCGAATTAGCTCTTAGTATAATATTGTTGGACATTTATATGAAATAATAAGTCCAATGAAAGGACAGAAAAGAAAACGCAATATATTTTAGGAGTTAAATAAAAAATAATAATTTTTGAAAAAAACCAATTTTATTTTAATACGAGTATATAAGTCTGTTTATAAATTTTATAAAAAGCATAATTAAAAATAAAGTATTTAACGTAGAGCTGTGGAATTGAATTGTGAAGTACCGGGGACAATACCATCGGAACTGGTGGACACTCTAAGGCAGCGAAAAAATCTATTTAGCACATCTAAGTTTTCTGCACAGAAAGGTTTATCCGTACTCAGTCGCTTAACATACACGATGCCATGAAACGAATAGGCAGATTGTAGAACTTTTTGTTTCTTAAGAGCAACTGCATCTCTAAAAATTTTGTAGTTTCCACTTGTTAAATTTTCATGCACATAAAAATATTAGTTTTTTTCATTAGGCTAAAAACCCAGCATAGATAACATCAACTTTTTATTCTCCTTTCTAAATACATTTATTGCTTTTAAGACAGTGTTTTTGTCGTAAGGAGTCATAAGCCTAGCAATAATAACACCGTCAGGAGAGTTTTCCTTTTTTTGTTGTTTTTGTTTTATAAGCGTTGAATAAACTGCACTGGTGGAGTGGTAATTTTAATAATTCTAAAAATGGTATCGAAAAAAGAAGGCAAGTTTTCATCAACACAAAATGGAATTCTACTTATACGCAAATCACATGCAACTATTGAATTAGAATGTTTTAGCGATTAAATTTGTAACTTTCTAATTTCATCTTTAAGGCCCATAATTTCGCCCGTAACTGTTTCAAGTTTTGTAACTCTATCAGTGACTTGACTTATTTCCACTCGTATTTCAAAAAATCTTTTTTCAATCTCGCTTAAGAGACGACTCTCTGCTTCCTTAACTGTAGATTTTATATCTGCTACTTCGCCTTCTTTCAAAATAGCAGATAAGTTTAAAATTTGTTGATTTAAGTACTCCGTTTGTTTTGACATTTTTTTTATCCAAAAGTCGCAACAAACTCAAAACCCGATCATCATCAAACTCTGTAGGGAGTTCTAATTTATTTGAATCGACGTAAACTGGAGTTCTTTTAGAAGTTTGGCCCGTATTCATTATGTTATAAAAAAGCAGAGAAAAAAGTCTTTAAAGAGTTTCTGTTTATTCTGGTGGTGTATTATGTAGTTTAATAATTTTATATTGTGTTAAAATTAGCAATGAGAAAGTAAATAAGTTTGATTTAATAATTTTCAATTTGATATATTTTTATTTAATATGTTGTATGTCTGTTTCGTTTTATTCAAAAATTTCAATTACTATATTAAAGATTCTCTTTAGTTATTATTTTATTTTAAAATATACATAAATTTTGGTTTTGCATGTACTCCCCCTGTTGTTGTAATGGGTGTTGTTGTAAAGAGAGTACTTATTGATCACTGATCACTCTGTTGTATGTTTGTAGATGTACATAGAATTTAAAGAAAACGGTTTTTGAGTATAAATTATTAGTTATATTATGTTTTTGTTTGTTATGTTTATTGATTTTTATCTCTTTAGATTTTAGTATTTAAGAGTTATTTAATATTGTTACAAAGATGCTTTATTAAAATCATAAAAAGATGTTGAAATAATGGACGCCAAGAAAGTGAAACGAAATGACCTATTGTGTTTGTTTTCAAAGCTAGAAGTTTCTATAAAACATCTTTATTGTAAAACAAAAACAACTAACACAAAGCGATGACTAAACAAACACAATACACAAACATACACACACCTGCATTGTATAACAACTAAATAAAAATACACAACATGTATTTTTAAATAATGATTGAAGGTTCTAGAAGTAAATAATAATGCTCACTAATGTGTCTGAGATAAAAGTGGCAACGCAGCATTTTCAACTACGCAATAGATGGCGGTAGAAATTCTCGAACATTCAAGAACGCCTAAAAATAGGGTATATAAAAGCAACGCCAATACGTGCTGATTCATTCGTATTGTGAGCGTCATCTAGTTAAGATCTTGTGGTACAACAATTAAATTTGCCAGCGTGTATTATTAATCGCGAATAGCTAAATCGTGTAATAATTGATTAAATAAACTGTAATTTGATTAAAACTCTAAAAGTTGTGTGTGTAATTATTTTGCAAATAAAGAACTCATTAATAAAACGTTTATAATTTAAATAAACGTAACAACTGGTGTCAGAAGTGGGATTGCAAAATAATAAATAAATAGTTATAATGAAATTTGACAAGCTAAAAGTTGAGCAGCTAAAAATGGAGCTGAGCAAGTTTGATCTGCCGACAGCGGGCAATAAAGCGGAATTGCAAAAGCGGTTAATAGATGCATTGAAGCAGCGTGGTATCGATATTGGGACATACGAATTTGAAGAAAAAGACGTAAAGGAAGAGATTGAAGTATGTAAAGCAATGCAGGAAAGCTCTAGCGTCAACGGGGAAAGGCTTTTAGCGAAGGTAAATTTGAAGAATTATGTTTTAATGTTTTTAAGTTACAGTTTGAAACAGTGGCCAGCAAAAATAAATGGAACAATGAAGAAAGAGCTATTGAGCTAATTCTGGCCTTAAAGGGAGTAGCAGCACAGATACTCGAAAGCTTACCAGCCGGTTGCAGAAATAATTATGAGGACATAATGGTAGCCTTACAACGTAAGTACGGTGGCGACCATAAAAGAGAACTCTACAGAATGGAATTACGAGGCAGGCTGCAGAAGGCAAATGAGACGCTGCAAGACTTCGCCATGGAAATTGAACGTTTGGTGCAGCTGACTTATCCAGGCGAAGACCACCCGTTTCTGGATCAGTTTAAGATTGAAGCATTTGTGAATGGCAAACGGGATCCAGATATTAAATATGCGGTTTGTGCTATGCAAAAGTCATCCTTTGCAGAAACTATATGTACGCGCTAGCCCAGGAGACAGCAAAAGTCATCTCGAAGCCACAGGTGTACAAGGTGCGGTGTCTCGATACTGAAACTCATAACACAGACAGTAGAAGCGAGATAAGGGAGTTAGTCAAACAGATAATGAAGGAGGAAAAAAGTAATTCTCGCGCTAAGTGCTTTAAATGCGGTAAGGCTGGCCATTTTCAGCGCAACTGCAGATCAGCAAAGAGAAGATCAAGATCTGCTTCGCCAGCCAGGGACAACAAGCGGGCCAACAACACCAAATCTCATGAGTCACTGTTAAACTAAATCGAGCTAGCACTAAGGGGCAAGTGCTGGCTCCCACAACCGATGGCCCCACAATCTCCATTTCCATTGCACAACAGAAAAATAGCAACCTAACTGTTAGCGGTCTTATTAACGGAAGAAAGCAAGTCCTCACCATAGACACAGGAGCATCTCAGTCAATTATAAGGCCCGATTTAGTAAAAGGGGCAGTGGAACCGTTAAATAATGTACGACTGCGCACTGCTACTGGCGACTTAGCCACTGTCCATGGAGGAGCCAGGGTAAGAATGACTATTGCAAACATCAGCACTGACCATGTATTTGTTGTTGCCGATATAGTGGATGAAATTATAATTGGTGCAGACTTTATGATAGCCCACGGTATTAGTCTGCATATGGGCGAACAATTAATGATCTGGCGCAATGTGGAGATACCCCTGGATGTTGGATATGACAGCAGGACCACAGTAAAGAAGCTATTTGCTGTTGAACGCCAGAAGTTACCACCTCAGGCGGAAACTATAGTATGGGCACGTGTGGAGACAGATTGTGAGGATAACCGGTTGTGGGTGGTGGAACCAAAAGAACTAAATGACGATATCATAACAGCAAAAGCCCTCGTGAAAATCTGCGACGATGGCAGAGTTCCTGTGAGAGTACTAAATCTGTCCAATAGCGAAAAAACAAATAACAGGAATTATGAGATGGGTCGGTGTGAGCCAGCAGAAGCCATAATTAATTGTGCGGCGAATACAGTATGTCCTAAAATAACAGCCACAGAAAAAGATACATTAGCAGAACAAGTGCAAAAATGGGTGGCAGGACTAACACCTCCTGACAGAAACAAAGCAAAGCAGTTGCTGAGAAAACATGCCTCCGGCTTCGCCCTAAATAATAAAAGCCAAGGTAGAACGGCAGTTGTTAAACATGAAATTAATACTGGCGAAGCGAGGCCTATAAAACAAGCACCCAGAAGTGTTCCCCTAGCAAACCGAAATGAGGTCAAAGAACTTGTCAGTGAAATGGAAAGAAACGGAGTCATTGAGCCATCCTCGAGTCCATGGAGTTCACCAATAGTCTTAGTAAAGAAGAAGGACGGCAGTACCAGGTTTTGCGTTGACTACAGGAAGCTCAATGATATCACCAAGAAAGACAGTTATCCGCTGCCTAGAATTGATGATACCTTAGACACGTTGGCTGGAACGGACTGGTTCTCTACCTTGGACTTGAAGAGCGGCTATTGGCAAGTAGAGATAGCTGATAAAGACAAGGAGAAAACTGCCTTTAGCGCAAGGGGTGGTTTAAGGCAGTTCAAGGTGATGCCATTCGGGCTCTGCAACGCTCCAGCTACTTTTGAGCGTTTAATGGAACGTGTGCTTAAGGGTCTCAATTGGAAGACGTGCTTAGTGTATCTGGATGATATAATCGTGATGGGGAAGACTTTTGATGAACACCTCAAAAACTTGGATGAAGTTTTTAAGCGTATAACTGCTGCAGGATTAAAATTGAGTGTTAAGAAATGTGCCTTGTTTCAAAAGGAGGTCAAATACCTATGGCATCGTGTAACGGCAGAGGGTGTGTCAACTGATGAAGACAAAGTACTGGCAGTAAAGACCTGGCCTCGGCCACAAAATCTTCATGAGCTGCGTACTTTCCTGGGGCTTTGCACATACTACAGGAGATTTGTGCCAAACTTTGCTCAAGTGGCTGCCAGCTTGCATGAGTTGACCAGGAAGTCGCAACCATACCACTGGAGTGAAGCAGCGGAAAAAGCGTTCCAGGAGCTCAAGAAACTTTTGTGTACGGCACCAGTCCTTGCCTATCCAATAGCTGGACAGAAATTCATATTGGACACGGACGCAAGCGGCTATGGAATAGGTGGAGTGCTTTCTCAGGAGATAAATGGAATAGAAAAGGTCATTGGCTATTACAGCAGGGTGCTCTCTAAGCCCGAAAGAAATTACTGCGTTACTCGAAGGGAGCTTTTAGCAGTGCAGTACATTACCACAAGTTCTTATATGGTCAACATTTCATCTTAAGGACAGACCATTCTGCATTACGTTGGATGATGCAATTTAAGAATCCTGAGGGCCAGCTTGCACGCTGGGTTGAACGTCTGCAGAGCTATGACTTTAGTATTGTGCATAGAAAAGGAGGAAAGCACAATAAGGCTGATGCCCTGTCAAGACGGCCATGCAATGTAGAGTGCAAGCACTGCACAAAAGTAGAGAAAAAGGAGTGCGTCATTGATGTGTGGCTTACCCAAAGTGGGTCAAGGGAAGATTGGTCGAAGACCCAGAATGACGACCCAATTTTGGCAAAAATTATATTGGCTAAGCAAAACAAGAGGAGACCATATCATAATGAAATATCGGCAAAGAGCCAACTAGCCAAGTCGTACTGGGCCCAGTGGAATAGCCTGAAAGTAGAAGACGGCTGCTTATATCGATCTTGGGAAAGTACAGATGGACAAACTACAACGGACTTAATTGTCGTGCCAACTTCTAAAAGAAATGATATACTAAAGCAGTTCCATAACGGTCCCAGCGGTAGCCATATGGGTATAACAAGAACTCTGGAAAAGATAAAGCAGAGATTTTGCTGGGTAGGTTGCCAACAGTACGTAGCCGATTGGATAGCTAATTGCGAAGAGTGCATAAAGGCCAAGGGTCCTGTAAGAAAAAGTCGTAGCAAACTTCAACAGTACAACGCAGGTGCACCCTTTGAGCGGATAGCTATTGATATCACAGATCCATTCCCTGTCAGTGATGCTGGAAACCAATATGTACTAGTGGTAATGGATTATTTTAGCAAATGGCCTGAAGCTTATGCCATTTCAAACCAAGAATCCAAAACAGTGGTAGACGCCCTTGTGAACAATTGGGTGTGTCGATACGGTGTTCCACTAGAACTAAATTCAGACCAGGGACAAAATTTTGAATCGGCTATATTTAAAGAGATGTGTGACGTTTATGGTATCAAAAAGAGGAGAACGACACCGCTGCATCCACAGTCTGATGGAATGGTGGAAAGATTCAATCGTACCCTAGAAGAATATCTCAGAAAAGTGGTCAGTTCACACCAAAAGGATTGGGATGACCATATACCCAAATTTCTACTGGCGTACCGGTCAGCTGTACACGATTCAACCGCACGTAGTCCAGCAAAAATCTTGTTTGGGACAGAACTAAAACTGCCAGCAGACTTAGAATTTGGTGCTAAACCTGGACCTGCGCACGAAGGCAAACGAAACATTCTTCAGGCACAAGGAGACTTGCATGAGCTTCATGAGTTTGTCCGTAACCGCATTAAAATGACCAGCGATAAATTGAAAGCCAGATACGATCGAGCAGCAAACACAGAGGGATTTACTGAAGGACAAATGGTTCTACTATTTAACCCGCAACGCAAGAAAGGATTATCCCCTAAACTGCAATCCCACTGGGAGGGGCCGTACAACGTGATAAAGAAATTGAATGACGTGGTTTACCGGATACAGAGATATCATAATCCGAGGTCTAAAATGAAAGTGGTTCACCTGGAGCGGCTGGCTAAATATGGCAGAGGTAATGTTGAGCCTATTCGGGACTAAAAGGCTTAAGTGGGCGGCAGTGTTACAAAGATGCTTTATTAAAATCATAAAAAGATGTTAAAATAATGGACGCCAAGAAAGTGAAACGAAATGACCTATTGTGTTTGTTTTCAAAGCTAGAAGTTTCTATAAAACATCTTTATTGTAAAACAAAAACAACTAACACAAAGCGATGAATAAACAAACACAATACACAAACATACACACACCTGCATTGTATAACAACTAAATAAAAATACACAACATGTATTTTTAAATAATGATTGAAGGTTCTAGAAGTAAATAATAATTCTCACTAATGTGTCTGAGATAAAAGTGGCAACGCAGCATTTTCAACTACGCAATAGATAGCGGTAGAAATTCTCGAACATTCAAGAACGCCTAAAAATAGGGTATATAAAAGCAACGCCAATACGTGCAGATTCATTCGTATTGTGAGCGTCATCTAGTTAAGATCTTGTGGTACAACAATTAAAGTTGCCAGCGTGTATTATTAATCGCGAATAGTTAAATCGTGTAATAATTGATTAAATAAAGTGTAATTTGATTAAAACTCTAAAAGTTGTGTGTGTAATTATTTTGCAAATAAAGAACTCATTAATAAAACGTTTATAATTTAAATAAACGTAACAATATGTATTCACTTGCTGTTTTATTTGTGTTTTGGTAGTTCATATATTAATGATTATGTGTTTATGTTTTTTAACTAAGCTAAAGACTTTTAATATTAAATATGTTCTTGCGATTTAGCTGGACTTTAACTTTATTATGTATTCCGATATAAAACTTTGCAATTAAATTAAGTTTTTAAATGATATAACAGTACACTTATAGCAGCAACCAAAAACACGTCCGCTTAATTATAAATTTGTTTATCTATTATATTTATAATTTGCTAGTTACCTCAAAGTATTGTGTTCTTTGCTAGATAATCCGATGTTCAAAACTTTTGAATTGGTATGTCAGATTATTTAGTACAATGCGTTTTTGCAGTAAATAAATTCTTATTTTATTAATTACAATAAGCAAATATGCTTCACGATTTGCGTTATGGACACCTTAAAAAATAGTGGAATTCGTCTTTCTTCTCTTGGCAATAACTCTGCCATTTACTGGCTGATGTTGGAGTTACTTTCTGAAAATTAATTTTCTTAATTTTGACTTGATTTGATTGTTTTCAATATTTGAATTCACTAAGTTTTAAAACTATATGCTGATTTAAAAATCGTTAATAGTTTTCTTTTAGTGATGTGCAAAACAGGGAAAATATTCAACAGTACCGACAAGTTACATTTGTGAGTGTATGGGCCTGTTCATAAATTCATCACTGCACTGCATAATATTGTTACAAAGATGCTTATTTAAATCATAAAAAGATGTTAAAAATAGTTGAGGCCAAGAAAGTAAACCGAAATGGCCTATTGTGTTTGTTTTCAAAGCTAGAAGTTTCTATAAAACATCTTTATTGCAAAACAAAAACAACTAACACAAAGCGATGACTAAACAAACACAATACACAAACATACACACACCTGCATTGTATAACAACTAAATAAAAATACACAACATGTATTTTTATATAATGCTTGAAGGTTCTAGAAGTAAATAATAATGCTCACTAATGTGTCTGAGATAAAAGTGGCAACGCAGCATTTTCAATTACGCAATAGATGGCGGTAGAAATTCTCGAACATTCAAGAACGCCTAAAAATAGGGTATATAAAGGCAACGCCAATACGTATTGATTCATTCGTATTGTGAGCGTCATCTAGTTAAGATCTTGTGGTACAACAATTAAAGTTGCCAGCGTGTATTATTAATCGCGAATAGTTAAATCAAATAATTGATTAAATAAAGTGTAATTTAATTAAAACTCTAAAAGTTGTGTGTTTATTTATTTTGCAAATAAAGAACTCATAAATTAAACGTTTATAATTTAAATAAACGTAACAACTGGTGTCAGAAGTGAAATTGCAATAATAAATTATAAATAATTACAATGAAATTTGACGAGCTAAAAGTTGAGCAGCTAAAAATGGAGCTGAGTAAATTGGGTCTGCCAACTGCGGGCAATAAAGCGGAATTACAAAAACGGTTAATAGATGAATTCAAGTAGCGTGGTATCGATATTGGAACATACGAATTTGGGGAAAAAGAGGAAACAGAAGAGATTGAAGTATGTTCCCCAGCAACAAACAGCGTCATGGACTTGAATTCAATATTAGCCGCTATAATGAAGAAAATGGAGGAAAACAACCTGAAACTTCAAGAAACATTTCAACTGGCGAAGGTAAACGAAAAATTTGAAGAAATATCAGAAGCCTTCGACAAACGAGTAAACATCGTAGAACAGAGGGTCAGCGAGTTTGATGAAAAACTGTGCGGCCTAAAGAGAGAAGTGAATGAAGAATTACATGAATTAAAAGTGCAGATTGGCGAACTTCAAATTCGAGAGGGACCGGTGAAAGTTATCTCTGAGCATGGCAGCAAGATTAACACCCCGAGCTTTGACGGCAGCGCACTTTTTAATGTTTTTAAGTTCCAGTTCGAAACAGTGGCCAGCAAATATAGATGGAACAATGCAGAAAAAGCTATTGAGCTAATTCTGGCCTTAAAGGGAGCAGCAGCACAGATACTCGAAAGCTTACCAGCCGGTTGCAGAAATAATAATGAGGACATAATGGCAGCCTTACAACGTAAGTACGATGCTGAGCATAAAAGAGAACTCAACAGAATGGAGTTACGAGGCAGGGTGCAGAAGGCAAATGAGACGCTGCAGGACTTCGCCATGGAAATTGAACGTTTGGTGCAGCTGACTTATCCAGGCGAAGATCACCCGTTTCTGGATCAGTTTAAGATTGAAGCCTTTGTGAATGGCATACGGGATCCAGATGTTAAATATGCGGTTTGTGCTATGCAAAAATCATCCTTTGCAGAAACCATCTCTTACGCGCTAGCCCAGGAGACCGCAAAAGTTATCTCGAAGCCACAGGAGTACAAGGTGCGATGTCTTGAGACTGATGCGTGTTACCACGGAGACAAAAGGAGTGAAATAAAGGAGATGCTCAAAGAAATAATGCAGGAGGAAAGGGGCAAATCTCGCGCCAAATGCTTTAAATGCGGTAAGGCCGGTCATTTTCAGCGCAATTGTAGATCCGCAAAGAGAAGATCAAGATCTGCTTCGCCAGCAAGGGACAACAAGCAGGCCAATAACACCAAATCGCATGAGTCTCCGTTAAACTAAATCGAGCTGGCACTAAGGGGCAAGTGCTAGCTCCCACAATCGATGGCCCCACAATCTCCATTTCCATTGTGCAACAGAAAAATAGCAACCTAACTGTTAGCGGTCTTATTAACGGAAGAAAGCAAGCCCTCACCATAGACACAGGAGCGTCTCAGTCCATTATAAGGCCCGATCTAGTAAAAGGGGCGGTGGAGCCGTTAAATAGTGTACGACTGCGCACTGCTACTGGCGACTTAGCCACCGTCTATGGAAGAGCCAGGGTAAGACTGACTATTGCAAACATCAGTGCAGACCATGTATTTGTTGTTGCCGATATAGTGGATGAAGTTATAATTGGTGCAGACTTTATGATAGCCCACGGTATTAATCTGCACATGGGCGAGCAAATAATGATCTGGCGTAATGGAAAGATACCCTTGGATATTGGATATGACAGCAAGACCACAGTAAGGAAGCTATTTGCCGTTGAAAGTCGGAACTTACCACCTCAGGCGGAAACTATTGTATGGGCACGTGTGGAGACAGATTGTGAGGATAATCGGTTGTGGGTGGTGGAACTAAAATATCTAAAAGACGATATGATAACACCAAAAGCCCTCGTGAAAATATGCGACGATGGCAAAGTTCCAGTGAGAGTACTTAATCTGTCTAATAGCGAAAAAACTATTAACAGGAATATTGAGATGGGTCGATGTGAGCCAGCAGAAGCCATAATTAGTTGTGCGGCGAATACAGTATGTCTTAAAATAACAGCCACAGAAAGAGATTTATTAGCAGAACAGGTGCAAAAATGGGTGGCAGGACTAACACCTCCTGACAGAAACAAAGCAAAGCAGTTGCTGAGAAAACATGCCTCCGTCTTCGCCCTAAATAATAAAAGCCAAGGTAGAACGGCAGCTGTTAAACATGAAATTAATACTGGCGAAGCGAGGCCTATAAAACAGGCACCCAGAAGTGTTCCCCTAGCAAAGCGAAACGAGGTCAAAGAACTTGTTAGCGAAATGGAAAGGAACGGAGTCATTGAGCCATCCTCGAGTCCGTGGAGTTCACCAATAGTTTTAGTAAAGAAGAAGGACGGCAGTACCAGGTTTTGCGTTGACTACAGGAAGCTCAATGATGTCACCAAGAAAGACAGTTATGCGTTGCCAAGAATTGACGATACCTTAGACACGTTGGCTGGAACGGAATGGTTCTCTACCTTGGACTTGCAGAGCGGCTATTGGCAAGTAGAGATAGCTGATAAAGACAAGGAGAAAACTGCCTTTAGCGCAAGTGGTGGTTTAAGGCAGTTCAAGGTGATGCCATTCGGGCTCTGCAACGCTCCAGCTACTTTTGAGCGTTTAATGGAACGTGTGCTTAAGGGTCTCAATTGGAAGACGTGCTTAGTGTATCTGGATGACATAATCGTGATGGGGAAGACTTTTGATGAACACCTCAGAAACCTGGATGAAGTTTTTAAGCGTATAACTGCTGCAGGATTAAAATTGAGTGTTAAGAAATGTGCCTTGTTTCAAAAGGAGGTCAAATACCTATGGCATCGTGTAACGGCAGAGGGTGTGTCAACTGATGAAGACAAAGTACTGGCAGTAAAGACCTGGCCTCGGCCACAAAATCTTCATGAGCTGCGTACTTTCCTGGGGCTTTGCACATACTACAGGAGATTTGTGCCAAACTTTGCTCAAGTGGCTGCCAGCTTGCATGAGTTGACCAGGAAGTCGCAACCATACCACTGGAGTGAAGCAGCGGAAAAAGCGTTCCAGGAGCTCAAGAAACTTTTGTGTACGGCACCAGTCCTTGCCTATCCAATAGCTGGACAGAAATTCATATTGGACACGGACGCAAGCGGCTATGGAATAGGTGGAGTGCTTTCTCAGGAGATAAATGGAATAGAAAAGGTCATTGGCTATTACAGCAGGGTGCTCTCTAAGCCCGAAAGAAATTACTGCGTTACTCGAAGGGAGCTTTTAGCAGTGCAGTACATTACCACAAGTTCTTATATGGTCAACATTTCATCTTAAGGACAGACCATTCTGCATTACGTTGGATGATGCAATTTAAGAATCCTGAGGGCCAGCTTGCACGCTGGGTTGAACGTCTGCAGAGCTATGACTTTAGTATTGTGCATAGAAAAGGAGGAAAGCACAATAAGGCTGATGCCCTGTCAAGACGGCCATGCAATGTAGAGTGCAAGCACTGCACAAAAGTAGAGAAAAAGGAGTGCGTCATTGATGTGTGGCTTACCCAAAGTGGGTCAAGGGAAGATTGGTCGAAGACCCAGAATGACGACCCAATTTTGGCAAAAATTATATTGGCTAAGCAAAACAAGAGGAGACCATATCATAATGAAATATCGGCAAAGAGCCAACTAGCCAAGTCGTACTGGGCCCAGTGGAATAGCCTGAAAGTAGAAGACGGCTGCTTATATCGATCTTGGGAAAGTACAGATGGACAAACTACAACGGACTTAATTGTCGTGCCAACTTCTAAAAGAAATGATATACTAAAGCAGTTCCATAACGGTCCCAGCGGTAGCCATATGGGTATAACAAGAACTCTGGAAAAGATAAAGCAGAGATTTTGCTGGGTAGGTTGCCAACAGTACGTAGCCGATTGGATAGCTAATTGCGAAGAGTGCATAAAGGCCAAGGGTCCTGTAAGAAAAAGTCGTAGCAAACTTCAACAGTACAACGCAGGTGCACCCTTTGAGCGGATAGCTATTGATATCACAGATCCATTCCCTGTCAGTGATGCTGGAAACCAATATGTACTAGTGGTAATGGATTATTTTAGCAAATGGCCTGAAGCTTATGCCATTTCAAACCAAGAATCCAAAACAGTGGTAGACGCCCTTGTGAACAATTGGGTGTGTCGATACGGTGTTCCACTAGAACTAAATTCAGACCAGGGACAAAATTTTGAATCGGCTATATTTAAAGAGATGTGTGACGTTTATGGTATCAAAAAGAGGAGAACGACACCGCTGCATCCACAGTCTGATGGAATGGTGGAAAGATTCAATCGTACCCTAGAAGAATATCTCAGAAAAGTGGTCAGTTCACACCAAAAGGATTGGGATGACCATATACCCAAATTTCTACTGGCGTACCGGTCAGCTGTACACGATTCAACCGCACGTAGTCCAGCAAAAATCTTGTTTGGGACAGAACTAAAACTGCCAGCAGACTTAGAATTTGGTGCTAAACCTGGACCTGCGCACGAAGGCAAACGAAACATTCTTCAGGCACAAGGAGACTTGCATGAGCTTCATGAGTTTGTCCGTAACCGCATTAAAATGACCAGCGATAAATTGAAAGCCAGATACGATCGAGCAGCAAACACAGAGGGATTTACTGAAGGACAAATGGTTCTACTATTTAACCCGCAACGCAAGAAAGGATTATCCCCTAAACTGCAATCCCACTGGGAGGGGCCGTACAACGTGATAAAGAAATTGAATGACGTGGTTTACCGGATACAGAGATATCATAATCCGAGGTCTAAAATGAAAGTGGTTCACCTGGAGCGGCTGGCTAAATATGGCAGAGGTAATGTTGAGCCTATTCGGGACTAAAAGGCTTAAGTGGGCGGCAGTGTTACAAAGATGCTTTATTAAAATCATAAAAAGATGTTAAAATAATGGACGCCAAGAAAGTGAAACGAAATGACCTATTGTGTTGGTTTTCAAAGCTAGAAGTTTCTATAAAACATCTTTATTGTAAAACAAAAACAACTAACACAAAGCGATGAATAAACAAACACAATACACAAACATACACACACCTGCATTGTATAACAACTAAATAAAAATACACAACATGTATTTTTAAATAATGATTGAAGGTTCTAGAAGTAAATAATAATTCTCACTAATGTGTCTGAGATAAAAGTGGCAACGCAGCATTTTCAACTACGCAATAGATAGCGGTAGAAATTCTCGAACATTCAAGAACGCCTAAAAATAGGGTATATAAAAGCAACGCCAATACGTGCAGATTCATTCGTATTGTGAGCGTCATCTAGTTAAGATCTTGTGGTACAACAATTAAAGTTGCCAGCGTGTATTATTAATCGCGAATAGTTAAATCGTGTAATAATTGATTAAATAAAGTGTAATTTGATAAAACTCTAAAAGTTGTGTGTGTAATTATTTTGCAAATAAAGAACTCATTAATAAAACGTTTATAATTTAAATAAACGTAACAATATGTATTCACTTGCTGTTTTATTTGTGTTTTGGTAGTTCATATATTAATGATTATGTGTTTATGTTTTTTAACTAAGCTAAAGACTTTTAATATTAAATATGTTCTTGCGATTTAGCTGGACTTTAACTTTATTATGTATTCCGATATAAAACTTTGCAATTAAATTAAGTTTTTAAATGATATAACAGTACACTTATAGCAGCAACCAAAAACACGTCCGCTTAATTATAAATTTGTTTATCTATTATATTTATAATTTGCTAGTTACCTCAAAGTATTGTGTTCTTTGCTAGATAATCCGATGTTCAAAACTTTTGAATTGGTATGTCAGATTATTTAGTACAATGCGTTTTTGCAGTAAATAAATTCTTATTTTATTAATTACAATAAGCAAATATGCTTCACGATTTGCGTTATGGACACCTTAAAAAATAGTGGAATTCGTCTTTCTTCTCTTGGCAATAACTCTGCCATTTACTGGCTGATGTTGGAGTTACTTTCTGAAAATTAATTTTCTTAATTTTGACTTGATTTGATTGTTTTCAATATTTGAATTCACTAAGTTTTAAAACTATATGCTGATTTAAAAATCGTTAATAGTTTTCTTTTAGTGATGTACAAAACAGGGAAAATATTCAACAGTACCGACAAGTTACATTTGTGAGTGTATGGGCCTGTTCATAAATTCATCACTGCACTGCATAATATTGTTACAAAGATGCTTATTTAAATCATAAAAAGATGTTAAAAATAGTTGAGGCCAAGAAAGTAAACCGAAATGGCCTATTGTGTTTGTTTTCAAAGCTAGAAGTTTCTATAAAACATCTTTATTGCAAAACAAAAACAACTAACACAAAGCGATGACTAAACAAACACAATACACAAACATACACACACCTGCATTGTATAACAACTAAATAAAAATACACAACATGTATTTTTATATAATGCTTGAAGGTTCTAGAAGTAAATAATAATGCTCACTAATGTGTCTGAGATAAAAGTGGCAACGCAGCATTTTCAATTACGCAATAGATGGCGGTAGAAATTCTCGAACATTCAAGAACGCCTAAAAATAGGGTATATAAAGGCAACGCCAATACGTATTGATTCATTCGTATTGTGAGCGTCATCTAGTTAAGATCTTGTGGTACAACAATTAAAGTTGCCAGCGTGTATTATTAATCGCGAATAGTTAAATCAAATAATTGATTAAATAAAGTGTAATTTAATTAAAACTCTAAAAGTTGTGTGTTTATTTATTTTGCAAATAAAGAACTCATAAATTAAACGTTTATAATTTAAATAAACGTAACAACTGGTGTCAGAAGTGAAATTGCAATAATAAATTATAAATAATTACAATGAAATTTGACGAGCTAAAAGTTGAGCAGCTAAAAATGGAGCTGAGTAAATTGGGTCTGCCAACTGCGGGCAATAAAGCGGAATTACAAAAA
Source organism: Gymnosoma rotundatum (assembly GCA_916610165.2). NCBI lineage: Eukaryota > Metazoa > Arthropoda > Insecta > Diptera > Tachinidae > Gymnosoma > Gymnosoma rotundatum. The sequence goes on from OU744340.1 coordinate 34,357,743, forward strand.
CGGTTAATAGATGAATTCAAGTAGCGTGGTATCGATATTGGAACATACGAATTTGGGGAAAAAGAGGAAACAGAAGAGATTGAAGTATGTTCCCCAGCAACAAACAGCGTCATGGACTTGAATTCAATATTAGCCGCTATAATGAAGAAAATGGAGGAAAACAACCTGAAACTTCAAGAAACATTTCAACTGGCGAAGGTAAACGAAAAATTTGAAGAAATATCAGAAGCCTTCGACAAACGAGTAAACATCGTAGAACAGAGGGTCAGCGAGTTTGATGAAAAACTGTGCGGCCTAAAGAGAGAAGTGAATGAAGAATTACATGAATTAAAAGTGCAGATTGGCGAACTTCAAATTCGAGAGGGACCGGTGAAAGTTATCTCTGAGCATGGCAGCAAGATTAACACCCCGAGCTTTGACGGCAGCGCACTTTTTAATGTTTTTAAGTTCCAGTTCGAAACAGTGGCCAGCAAATATAGATGGAACAATGCAGAAAAAGCTATTGAGCTAATTCTGGCCTTAAAGGGAGCAGCAGCACAGATACTCGAAAGCTTACCAGCCGGTTGCAGAAATAATAATGAGGACATAATGGCAGCCTTACAACGTAAGTACGATGCTGAGCATAAAAGAGAACTCAACAGAATGGAGTTACGAGGCAGGGTGCAGAAGGCAAATGAGACGCTGCAGGACTTCGCCATGGAAATTGAACGTTTGGTGCAGCTGACTTATCCAGGCGAAGATCACCCGTTTCTGGATCAGTTTAAGATTGAAGCCTTTGTGAATGGCATACGGGATCCAGATGTTAAATATGCGGTTTGTGCTATGCAAAAATCATCCTTTGCAGAAACCATCTCTTACGCGCTAGCCCAGGAGACCGCAAAAGTTATCTCGAAGCCACAGGAGTACAAGGTGCGATGTCTTGAGACTGATGCGTGTTACCACGGAGACAAAAGGAGTGAAATAAAGGAGATGCTCAAAGAAATAATGCAGGAGGAAAGGGGCAAATCTCGCGCCAAATGCTTTAAATGCGGTAAGGCCGGTCATTTTCAGCGCAATTGTAGATCCGCAAAGAGAAGATCAAGATCTGCTTCGCCAGCAAGGGACAACAAGCAGGCCAATAACACCAAATCGCATGAGTCTCCGTTAAACTAAATCGAGCTGGCACTAAGGGGCAAGTGCTAGCTCCCACAATCGATGGCCCCACAATTTCCATTTCCATTGTGCAACAGAAAAATAGCAACCTAACTGTTAGCGGTCTTATTAACGGAAGAAAGCAAGTCCTCACCATAGACACAGGAGCGTCTCAGTCCATTATAAGGCCCGATCTAGTAAAAGGGGCGGTGGAGCCGTTAAATAGTGTACGACTGCGCACTGCTACTGGCGACTTAGCCACCGTCTATGGAAGAGCCAGGGTAAGACTGACTATTGCAAACATCAGTGCAGACCATGTATTTGTTGTTGCCGATATAGTGGATGAAGTTATAATTGGTGCAGACTTTATGATAGCCCACGGTATTAATCTGCACATGGGCGAGCAAATAATGATCTGGCGTAATGGAAAGATACCCTTGGATATTGGATATGACAGCAAGACCACAGTAAGGAAGCTATTTGCCGTTGAAAGTCGGAACTTACCACCTCAGGCGGAAACTATTGTATGGGCACGTGTGGAGACAGATTGTGAGGATAATCGGTTGTGGGTGGTGGAACTAAAATATCTAAAAGACGATATGATAACACCAAAAGCCCTCGTGAAAATATGCGACGATGGCAAAGTTCCAGTGAGAGTACTTAATCTGTCTAATAGCGAAAAAACTATTAACAGGAATATTGAGATGGGTCGATGTGAGCCAGCAGAAGCCATAATTAGTTGTGCGGCGAATACAGTATGTCTTAAAATAACAGCCACAGAAAGAGATTTATTAGCAGAACAGGTGCAAAAATGGGTGGCAGGACTAACACCTCCTGACAGAAACAAAGCAAAGCAGTTGCTGAGAAAACATGCCTCCGTCTTCGCCCTAAATAATAAAAGCCAAGGTAGAACGGCAGCTGTTAAACATGAAATTAATACTGGCGAAGCGAGGCCTATAAAACAGGCACCCAGAAGTGTTCCCCTAGCAAAGCGAAACGAGGTCAAAGAACTTGTTAGCGAAATGGAAAGGAACGGAGTCATTGAGCCATCCTCGAGTCCGTGGAGTTCACCAATAGTTTTAGTAAAGAAGAAGGACGGCAGTACCAGGTTTTGCGTTGACTACAGGAAGCTCAATGATGTCACCAAGAAAGACAGTTATGCGTTGCCAAGAATTGACGATACCTTAGACACGTTGGCTGGAACGGAATGGTTCTCTACCTTGGACTTGCAGAGCGGCTATTGGCAAGTAGAGATAGCTGATAAAGACAAGGAGAAAACTGCCTTTAGCGCAAGTGGTGGTTTAAGGCAGTTCAAGGTGATGCCATTCGGGCTCTGCAACGCTCCAGCTACTTTTGAGCGTTTAATGGAACGTGTGCTTAAGGGTCTCAATTGGAAGACGTGCTTAGTGTATCTGGATGACATAATCGTGATGGGGAAGACTTTTGATGAACACCTCAGAAACCTGGATGAAGTTTTTAAGCGTATAACTGCTGCAGGATTAAAATTGAGTGTTAAGAAATGTGCCTTGTTTCAAAAGGAGGTCAAATACCTAGGGCATCGTGTAACGGCAGAGGGCGTGTCAACTGATGAAGACAAAGTATTGGTAGTAAAGACCTGGCCTCGTCTACAAAATCTTCATGAGCTGCGTAGTTTCCTGGGGCTTTGCACATACTACAGGAGATTTGTGCCAAACTTTGCTCAAGTGGCTGCTAGCTTGCACGAGTTGACCAGGAAGTCGCAACCATATTACTGGAGTGAAGCAGCTGAAAAAGCGTTCCAGGAGCTCAAGAAACTTTTGTGTACGGCACCAGTCCTTGACTATCCAATAGCTGGACAGAAATTCATATTGGACACGGACGCAAGCGGCTATGGAATAGGTGGAGTGCTTTCTCAGGAGATAAATGGAGCAGAAAAGGTCATTGGCTATTATAGCAGGGTGCTCTCTAAGCCCGAAAGAAATTACTGCGTTACACGAAGGGAGCTTTTAGCAGTGCTGGAGTGTGTTAAACATTACCACAAGTACTTATATGATCAACATTTCATCTTAAGGACGGACCATTCTGCATTACGTTGGCTGATGCAATTTAAGAATCCTGAGGGCCAGCTTGCACGCTGGGTTGAACGTCTGCAGAGCTATGATTTTAGTATTGTGCATAGAAAAGGAGGAAAGCACAATAATGCTGATGTCCTATCAAGACGGCCATGCAATGTAGAGTGCAAGCACTGCACAAAAGTAGAGAAAAAGGGGTGTGTCATTGATGTGCGGCTTACCCAAATTGGGTCAAGGGAAGACTGGTCAAAGGCCCAGAATGACGACCCAATTTTGGGAAAAATTATATTGGCTAAGCAGAACAACAGGAGACCGAATCATAATGAAATATCGGCAGAGAGCCAACTAGCCAAGTCGTACTGGGCTCAGTGGAATAGTCTGAAAGTGGAAAATGGCTGCTTATATCGATCTTGGGAAAGTACGGATGGCAAAACTACAATGGACTTAATTGTCGTGCCAACGTCTAAGAGAAATGAGATACTTAAACAGTTCCATAACGGTCCCTGCGGCAGCCATATGGGTATTACAAAAACTCTGGAAAAGATAAAGCAGAGATTTTACTGGGTAGGTTGCCAACAGTACGTAGTTGATTGGATAGCTAATTGCGAAGAGTGCATAAAGGCCAAGGGTCCTGTAAGAAAAAGTCGTGGCAAACTTCAACAGTACAACGCAGGTGCACCCTTTGAGCGGATAGCTATTGATATCACAGGTCCATTCCCTGTCAGTAATACTGGAAACCGATATGTACTAGTGGTAATGGATTATTTTACCAAATGGCCGGAAGTGTATGCCATTCCAAACCAAGAATCCAAAACAGTGGTAGACGCCCTTGTGAACAATTGGGTGTGTCGATACGGTGTTCCACTAGAACTACATTCAGACCAGGGACGAAATTTTGAATCGGCTATATTTACAGAGATGTGTGACGTTTACGGTATTAAAAAGACGAGAACTACACCGCTGCATCCACAGTCTGATGGAATGGTGGAAAGATTCAATCGTACCCGTGGTTTACCGGATACAGAGATATCATAATCCGACGTCCAAAATGAAGGTGGTTCACCTGGAGCGGTTGGCTAAATATGGCAGAGGTAATGTTGAGCCTATTCGGGACGAAAAGGCTTAAGTGGGCGGCAGTGTTACAAAGATGCTTATTTAAATCATAAAAAGATGTTAAAAATAGTTGAGGCCAAGAAAGTAAAACGAAATGGCCTATTGTGTTTGTTTTCAAAGCTAGAAGTTTCTATAAAACATCTTTATTGCAAAACAAAAACAACTAACACAAAGCGATGACTAAACAAACACAATACACAAACATACACACACCTGCATTGTATAACAACTAAATAAAAATACACAACATGTATTTTTATATAATGCTTGAAGGTTCTAGAAGTAAATAATAATGCTCACTAATGTGTCTGAGATAAAAGTGGCAACGCAGCATTTTCAACTACGCAATAGATGGCGGTAGAAATTCTCGAACATTCAAGAACGCCTAAAAATAGGGTATATAAAGGCAACGCCAATACGTATTGATTCATTCGTATTGTGAGCGTCATCTAGTTAAGATCTTGTGGTACAACAATTAAAGTTGCCAGCGTGTATTATTAATCGCGAATAGTTAAATCGTCAAATAATTGATTAAATAAAGTGTAATTTAATTAAAACTCTAAAAGTTGTGTGTTTATTTATTTTGCAAATAAAGAACTCATTAATTAAACGTTTATAATTTAAATAAACGTAACAATATGATTATTTTGCACTGCCACTACTAATCAGCAGTTGCTTATGCTTCTTTTTGCTCATTTTAGTGTTTGCACTTATAAACGAAAAAATGTAACGAAAATGGAAAGTTTAATAATAAATTTAATTTTATTACAAAAAAATCAAAAGATAAAAAAATATTAATAAAAATATACTGAGCAAAAAAAGGCGGGTTCCTAAAGTGTTGGATTATTTTAATATTATTCCAAAATATCCAGAAGATATACTTTTTGATCATTTTTGAATGAAACGGTCAACATATCAAGTATATATAGTGATGTTTTATATGATCATGTATCATATATATTTTCGTTTTTAAGAAAAAAGAATTTTAAATTTATAGAATTTGCTATGTGAACTAAAACTTTCTGGCCTTCAATTTATAAAGGGCGTTTTCCTTTCAACTTGTCACAATGCTTGTACATCACTTTATGGAAACTAAATAAAAATTAAATATCATGATTTCAAAACAGCAGAGAAAGTCCCTTAGCTTTTGTGTCGACGGAACACATTTTAAAATTCCACAACCTAAAGAAGATCCAATAAGCTATTTCAATAGAAAAGGCTATTATTCTATTATTATGCAAATGAGTATAAAACTTTAAATTCAACAACTTTTCAGGCTATATGCGATAATAATTTTCGCTTCTTGGATGGTTTTATTGGTTACCCTGGTTGTTGTCATGATGCTAATGTATAGAATAATAATTCAATTTATAAATCGATTGTCAGTGGTCACATACAGTTCGCTTAAAAAGCCATAATACTAGGAGACTAGTATCAATATAGCGATAACGGCCACTTTACGCATGAGAAAAAGAAATTTATCTTTTGTCTTAGTTTAACGCGTGTGATGATTGAACAAGCGTTGGGAATTTGAAAAAATAAATTTAGAATTTTAAACCGTTTGGATACAGCGAGCCTTAAGAATGTTTTCTTCATAATTTTATAATTAATAACTATTTTTTAAATCCGATAATAACTGAATCATCAACAGACGAAGATGAAGATGGGGTTGCTATGAGAAATTATTTAACAACATTATTTCCAAGTTAATTTCAATTTATTTATATCTACATACATGTGTATGTATGTAAACTTACATACGTATAACATACACATTTTAAAATTAATAATTACTAATTAATAAAAACAAAAATAAATTTAAACTCTTTTATAAATATAAAGGTACTTTCGTCTTTGATTAAGTATTAACATTTTATTTAATATGTAATAAAAATAAACTCAATTCACTCTATTTGTCAACTGAGCTGAGAGAAAGTAGCTTCGTTTACTGGATAATAAATGTATAGACAAAAAACGAAGAAGTCGATTTAAATATTTTAATTTTGATGTAAAATAGGCTAGTTTTAAGCTCATATATGCAGAATTGCTTTTTCTAGCACTTCCTTTAGTTCCATCATCGCATTTATACGCTTTCTTTCTTTTAGAGCAAGATTTTATTCATGACGTTTCTGCTCCTCTTGGGACTCTTTCTCTAGATGCTGTCATTGTTACTCCCACGTTTTTTCTTTCTACATAAAAGAGAATCATCACCAGAAGTTTTTGAGTCGTCACAAGGATCAAGCTAAACTTCTAGATATTCGTCATCTAATGAAGAAAGCAGATTTTATTCAGGTGGATAAATCTAATGTCTGGGACCATAAACTTCGAAATCATCGAAAATTTTCAAAGATGTGGCGCTCCTACCAGTCTCCTTGTTTCTGGCTTTAATTTTTCTATAGGTAGTTCGCAAATGCTTATTTGCGCCTAATATACTTCAGCGTTGCGTTTTTAAACGCCTACCTTTTACAGAGTTGCTACTACTTGCATATATGAACGTACTTTACATAATATGCAGCGCAGTGATGAATTTACGAATGTGTGGTATGACGCATTTTTCTTTTGTGTTCAAATAAGTTTCTTTTCACGTTTTGCTTTTCTTTCTTATAAACGGCAACTCGAAGCACATTTAACTTAACAATGTATTTATTTTATATACTGTTCTGAGGAATTAAGTGCTACTATTTAATATGCCATAGGTCCGAGCTATTATTTATACACAAGATAACAAAACGATAGCAAAATAGAAACTCCATACGAGAACTCTTTGAGTTAATGAAATATAAAAATATGAAGTAGAAAAATGACTTTGAAAAAAAAATATTTGCTACAATTAAAAACTTGAAACACACGTTTAATTGTTTAAAATTAAAAAAGCGTCTATTTATTACAATTTTTATTTTAAGAGCATAGTTGAGTTGCTTCAACAAAACTTTAAAATTGCTTATGTTCTGGTTTAATTTATTTTATTTTTTCTGGTTCTTTTTTAAAAAAGTGCAAATGAATAATTACGGAAACACCTGTTTCTATTCTACAGCTTATTAGCATATAAATGAAATTGAAATAGTTTTCTAAACATCAAACAACAATGCAACGTCACAAAACAACTAACTTGCCTTTGTTTTTAAGCCAACCATCAGTATATTCTTCCAACTATGAACCTTCAAGTAACCAATAAAAATACTCTCTTCCCAACGCCAGTACGTCAGTACTTCTTTAGTCGTCACTTTATTTGCCATTACAAAGGATAAAATAATACTGAAACAGGAAAAGCACTTCTCATTTATATGTAAAGTGCTCGATAACAGACTTTCTGTCGTTTCCATTCAGACTTTGAAGTACAAATACTCCTCAAATACTTAAAGCGATGACGTGCGGCGATGATGTTGAGGATTGTGCTATGGCTCATATTAATACTTGTTACGATGTTATTTATGTGATAATGTTTAGTGCTGATGTAGATAAGATGCCAAAGGTTTTAAATAAAATGTTCAACATAAACATACTTTGTTATTCCGTTTTTAATTGTTATTTTTATTGTTGATACCTTTTTTATTTTTTAATAGTACTTTCTTCTGCTGTTATACTGTCATTTGCAAACTTCTGCCAAACTACATCGTTTTCATTTTTAGTAATAAAAAGTAAAATGAAGAGAAAACAAGTGTTGATTTTTTAGATTCACATTTCCAAGATTTTTTGTTGTTAATCAAATAAAAATTTTCAACATGTTTTCGTTGTAACACGCGGTTCTTTGAAAAAACAAATAATTAAGAAGATGAATTTATTTGTTTGGATTCTTTTTTTTTGCATTTTTTAAGAAAAGAAATGTAATGTGTAAAACGCCATCCGATGACTTGTGTTTAAAATTTAGTTAATTATTTAAGAATAATAATTTTTCTACATTCTTAAATTGTCCATTAATAAAAAAATTAAGCTATCAACCAAAAATTATTATATCATAATCGACTTTTAAAGCCCACTGTAAAATAAAAATATTAAAAACTTTTTAAACAAAAAACAATCGATGGTGTTTAAGTCTTCTTGTTCTAGAAATAAAAGTAATAAATGTGCATTTAACACTTTCGCGGACACCTTATTTTTAAGAGGACTTCCCGTGGGACACTTGCAGTATCTTCCTTATTTGGTAAAATAAAATAAATAAAAATTGAAAAATAAATCGATCTATAGTATAAAAACAGTGTTTAATTTTTGACGTTCATAAACGTCTGGAATTGATGTGCTGCGTCATGAGGTTATTAGACGTCAGACGGATATAGACGTCAGACGGATATAGACGTCATTGCTGATATATGCAAAGAAAAAGTTGTATGATGCTGCACATAACGTTCATATACGTCGAAAGCAGTTTATCTTTTTATAGTCTTTTAGAAAATAAAACAAAGTTTTTAGTTAAAAAATAAAACAAATTTAATTTTTTAAATTTAGTCTTAAAATTTAGTCTCATAAAGTAAAAAAAATATATAAAACTTATAAAACCCAAAATACAAGAAATTCAATAAAAACAATAAAAATAATTTAAATTATAATGCCATCTTTCGAAGCACGAACCTGAACAAAGTGGAGGTTTTTCGTCACAGGTCTTGCAACGATATAGGTTTCTCGTCGAATATTTTCCTTCGCACACTATCTGCATCGTAAGAAATTAGATTTCTTTTTGTTTGCATTACATCGAATCTTTTCTTGAAAATGCTGGTATTAATCTAGAAATCTTTTCTTGAAAATGCTGGTATTAATCGAAGTATTGAATCAGCAGGTCTTAATTGGGTAGTTGCCCTCAACAAAGACATGTTGATTCCTAAAAGTGTATACTCATCTGATGTGCACATTTAGAACCATATTTTGCTTGCTTTCCTTTCAAGTATTGACGACAAAAAGGTCGTCCTTTAAAAAGTAATAGCGACACAACTAGAGAAAGCGCTTCTTCAGGGTAGTAAGCTTTTGTAAAATTATTCAATAAGGTATTTATCAATTCGAATACTTTTTATAGCTTATCAGTTTCACTTGACTATTTTTCACAATTAAAACAACGCAAAATTTTTTCAAATCTTCTTCCAGACATAACAGAAGAAAATACTGGGTGGTAGTACAAGGAATCTTTGGAAAGCATTTTCCGTATTGTGATGCCCTTGCAGTAAACATAGCCCAAAAAAGTTTCCAATTTCTGTTTCATTTGTTTCTTCAAATAATTTATAACGTGAATTTCTTTTCCTTTTTCATAAGTTTTGAAACAAGGCTTGCCCATATTTGTTGGCACATTCAACGAAAGTTGAAACGATATCAGGAGTCGAAAGCTTAAAAAATGCTTCGACTGGTGATGGATTTTCAGGTAATGAAATTTGTAAACCTGTTTGACTTTTATTAAATTGAAAATCAGGGATACTTTCAGTATCAGAAGTCCAATTATCTTTATATGCATTTTAAACACTTTTATATTTTTATCTAAATTTACTTCCCAGAAGAAAAAGCAGTTTCTTTAGATGGTTCAATAAATTCCTCTTCTTTTGAACTAATAGAAAAGGTGCCTGACCTTCATCTTTCTGGTATATAATTTGGATCTTTCCTAGAATATTCTCCGTCATCTGCAAATGGATCAGATTAATCTGAGTCTATCTCAGAGAAGCTTTCAGTAGAGTCTGCTTCAGCAAACAACTTCTCTAATTTTTTCTTTTGATTTTCATATGACATTTTTAATGCCTTACACATAAAAAATAAAATTTTTCAGTAGATTTCGCCAGCATTAAAGTTACAAAAAAATATACTTGCAAGCTAAGCAATCACGAGCCTTTACTTTTTCATGCGTCTACTCATAAACACACACTTTTAACTACTGAAGAAAATCTCATAAAAACAAGACGTCTATACACGTCATGTGCCTATGAGAAACCCAAAAAAAAACAAAATATTGCGATTTTGTAACGGCTTTTAGTGTTGGTTTATATTTTTTTTTTGTTATGAACATGCAACATTGTTGCCTAACATGTTGTTATATGCATAATAGTTGCACACATCATAAAAGCTAAGTTTCTCATAGAAAAATTCATTTGCAAAGAATTTGTAGCCGAAACAAAACAGAAGTCTTTGTTTTTACGTCTATAAATGTCAGTGTCCGCGAAAGGGTTAATGTTTGAAAAGAAAAATTAAAGTCAAAAGAATGGCACCTAAATGCACTACTATAGTTCCTAACTATAACTATATTAATTCATAATGGTGTAGAATTAAACTATTTTGGAAATAAAGCAGACTCTTTTTAACGGTTATTATATAATATTTGGAAGTCGAACTGAACTACTGCCATGGCTTTCGTTTCAAACTAACGCTCACTAAGGTAATATTAAGGACATTTCTATTGCTTGTCGATATTCTTTCGGTCTGAAGGTTTGAGGTGGTAAGGTACTAGTTTTGCTTTCAATCTACTGTACTGGCCAAAGGGACAATATTGACAAAAAACTATTAAGCGAGTTTAATTATTTCGAATCTTGCTATCGTTAGTATTATCATCGTTAGTATTATTACGGAAACACCTAACGATAGGAAGGTGTTCTGTTTCTGTTGTAGAGCATATTACATTTTTTTGTCTGCTATTAAGTGGCCCAAATTTTTAACAAAAACACAGTTAGCGTTCTTCAATAGCTAGTACCGGTGTTTTTAATAATTTAGTCGATAGTAATAGCAAGATATTTTAATAAATTCCTTTTTCTTTCTTTTTTGTACATAAGGTTTGCCACTGTTAATAAATGATGTATACTAGAAAGTGAAAGTGAAATAAAAATTTTAGTAAATTATCAAAAAAACTTGTACATGCACATTTAAATGCATTAACATGAAACTTATTTGGAATTATTTTTTGTTTATTTATAAGACCTTACCTAATCTTATGAAATATTCGTTATTTAGAAACTTAAAAGTTTGCAATGTATTATACTATATTATTATATAAAATTTGGTTTAAACGTACCCATGTCATACATGGGAGTCATTAATAAGAATAATTAGAACATTGCATTGGCACTTAGTGATAAATAATGATAATGATTTTTTTAGCATTATATTTTTCACTTATGTTAATGCTTTTTAATGAAAAGTTTTCATTAATAATTAGTTAAAAAACAAAGTGGTTATCTTTGACTAATGACTAAATGGTTTGAAAGCAATACCAATACACAATGTCACTCCTTATCCTTTAACACTAAATAAACATCATAAAGGATAATTGTAAACTGGCATTTTTACACATACATTCTCAGAAAAACTGAAACACTATAAAAACAATTTTTTTCCTACTAGCTGGGGTGTTAAGTGATTTTAGATCTCAGACATCAAGTTTAACACCTACATATATATCTCATTAAAAAGTCAAGTTAAAGTTTTCAAATATAGATCCATTTACAACAGTGTGAATGTTTATTTTTTGTATGCAAAGTTCTTTTTGCTGGTTTTGCTACCATGATTTTATTGGTCATAAAACAATCTGTGTTTTTTTGTGATGGTAATAAAAATCCCAAGTGTAACACACATTAGTAAGCTTAAACAAAAATATAATATTTTTATATATTCAATTTACTTTATTCGTGCCTGATTCCTTGAAATATAAATATTTCATGATATTCTCATGAAATATTTATTAATTTAAACTAAACTAAAAATGAAATGTATTGCTGCGGGGAAAGCATATCTATATGGCCATTTCACTACTGCTCAAATAGGTCATCAGTGGATTTTACCCAAATTTTGTATAGAAAATTAGAAAGTCTTATATCAAAAGCCAAATTGATTAAATGAGAACTCCATTGAATCAATAAGACAAAAGACAGTAAAAACCCAAAAATGTTTTATACAAAAAACACAGCGAACATTCAGTAACTATTTTTATTTTTTCTTTCATTTTTCTACATAAGGGATCCCATTGGGAACCATTCATATGTATTTGAAAGATTCAATGAAAAATAAAAATTGAAAACAATTTTTATTAATAAGCAACGTGCACATGCAAATATATCAAAATGAAAATTTATTATTCGGAATCTTTTAAAATTTAATTTATTTTATTCGTGCCTGATTCCTTGAAATATAAATAGTTCATGATATTCTCATGAATTATTTATTAATTTAAACTAAACTAAAAACGAAATGTATTACTGCAGGAAAGCATATCCATATGGCCATTTATATATTCCTTAAAAATTAAAAAAAAAAAAAAACAAAAGCAGAAATAAAGGATTTATTGCTGTTTTTAGGCTAAAATAAACAAAAATGCAATAATTTTTAAAATTGAAAATCGTCTAGCTTTTAAATAGGAAAGGATAATATTTTGTAAACTTGTGTTGCTTAAACACATATTTAATAATTCTTGCGAAAAAAACTGACTTCAAAAGAGTTTTTATGTGTCTGCCTATAACAGCTCAAGTATATGGCCGCATAAATTAGGTTACATTAACTATTGGGACACACTTATATCTGCAAACTTTATACTTTTTCAACTGTTCAATAGTTTGGCAAGATACATTAAATTGCAGCAACTATAGGGTCACTCTTTAATTTCCAAATTCAAATTATATACTTGCTGTTGCGGTAATTTAGCAATCAGGTTCTGTGTAAATTTCAACCGTCTGTCAGTAACGGTTCAACATCTCCGTTACAACTAAACCAAAAACACAAAAGAGAATATTAAAAATATGTGAATTCAAGCGAGGCACATGCATGTATTTATTTCTTAAATGTCAATTTATACACATAAATACGTATTTTATTATATGCGTGTATGGAGTTTGACAATAGGAAAAGCATAATAATAGTTTTGGTTGTAGAGTTGCGGTTACCACTTCTTAAATACGGTCGAAACATATGTTGCAATCTTTTTTAATAAGAAATTTATTTTTTATAGGCTTATATGTACATATGAATGTTCATAAACACAAGAGGTACGTTGTTTATTTTGTAGACAGATTTAACAACGCAAAAATTATGGTCGCTTTCTTAACAATATAGAAAATTGTTAAAAGTGTTACTGAAAAGCAAAATCGATATTTTGTTGTTAAGATAATTTAACAAGCCAAAAATCATTAAAAAAGAGTAGTGAATCGCACTACAGATTATATAAACTATTTAATTTATAATATAACATTTTTATACTTCTTATTATGCCAAGGAAAGTAGCGGACATTCTTTCTAAAATTAAGGTGTTTGTATACAACGGTCACATACACCATATTATATCAACTATTGGGACACCCGTTTATTTCCAAATTCAAAATTATATACTTGTTGTTATAGAGGAGTTAGTTAGAGGTTCTTTTTAAATTTCAATCGTCTGTCTACAACTGCTCAAAAGTATGGCCATATACCAAATTAAAAGAACTATTGGTGCACCCTTTAATTTATAATTTTAAATATTATCAGCTGTTACTACAACGGCCATAGCATTCGACATTGCGTCAAATTTACAAGCGCTTGTCTATAACAGTTCAGAAGATAGGCCTATATAAGTAAATCTACAGTAATTATGGGACACCCTCTAATTTCTAAATTCAAATCATAAACTCGTTGATATAGCAGACTAAGAAATACAGGTCCCTTTTAAGTTTCAGCGTTCTGTCTATAACGGTTCAAAAGTATGGCCACATACTTGAAATTACATCAACTATTGGAACACCCCTTAACTTCCCAATTCACGTTTTATACTTGTTGTTATAGCGGACTTACCAATACAGGTTCGTTGTCTATAACTGTTAAAAACTATGACAATATTCATCAAATTAAATGAACTATTGACGCACCCCTTAATTTATAATTCTAAATATTAATACTTTTTACAATAACGGCCATAGCAATCGACATTCTGCCTAATTTGCAAGCGTTTGTCTATAACGGTTCAAAAGATAGGACTATATAAGTAAATTTACATCAATTATGGGGGCATCCTTTAGTTTTAAGATTTATTTTTGTATAATTTTTTGTTTTTGGGAGCTATAGTATACGCAGTCATTTTAAATTTTACAGAAGTGCCCTTTACAATTCATAATACAAGTAAAAAATATGTATGTTGTATGGGAACACCCTTTAATTTTTAAGATTATAAACGGGACCAATCTGTAAGCATAATCTATCATATTACCAAAAACTTTCAAAATCGGATCAGAAATGACTGAGTTCTGGAGGCACAAATATGTATATGTATAACCTCCTTCTTTTTTGAAGTCGGTTAAAAAATAAGTTTTTATTCTCAATACTGAATACAGAATTTATATTTGTTAAAGGATATAGGAGTCGTGTTGGAAAGTTTTTCCTGTTTCTTATGTATATAGTCCTTTAACGTCATTTGGAAAAGTGGAAAACGGGTATATCTAAGTTTGTCTTTTCGTTTGTTATTTCTAAAATATCAATTTATTTGAAAATTTTTGCACCACATTTCTTAAGATATCAAGATGGGTAAAATGTATTGAAAATAAGAAAATTTATTATCTGGAATCTTTTTTATAATAATTTACTTTAATTGTGCTTAATTGCTTCAAATATAAATATTTCATGATATTCTCATACATTGCATTTTTAAGTTTAGTTTAAAAAAATAAATATTTCATGAGAATATCATGAAATATTTATATTTGAAGGAATCAAGCACAATAAAAGTAAATTATTATATTAAAGATATCTTATAGTAAATAAACAATTTTTAAGAAATGCTTAACTCATTAAGAGCCGATGACATTTTGATGTAAAATTATATATAGTACTTAATTTGTTTTTCTTATTTTTTAATTCTCTGTCACTCCAATATTTGTCTTTTCGATTGGAGTTACTTCACTAAACTGGATTTACATTAATCGTGAAGAGTATATAAAATCTTATATACCGTACACCATATAAGTTTAAGCACATGTACATATAAGTCGGTAGAACAAGTTTTTGTTTTCTTAGGGTTGTTGTTCTAATTTATTGTGGTGAATGAATGGGGCGTATTTTGCCCGCTGCCTCGAAGGGTATAGACCGATCCTGCATAATTTTGAAAACTTTGTCTAATCGATCTAGTATATAATATATATATATATATATATATATATATATATATATATATATATATATATATGTATAACGAATGAGATGACAAACTTAGTACATATACCCTTTTCCAACTTTAGTGAAGAAAAGAAAACAAAACAAAAAAGGCTATGTAACACGTTAAATATACGGCAGGCAGTACTTACATATATTATTATTTTCATAAAATAGAAATCAGCACGAAAAATATAGAATTATTTATTTCAGCTGTAAAAAATTGCAAAGTTTTATTTGTTCTGAATAATTATATTCCCATTCTGTCCGTTTATTCATTAATAAATTCATTAATTCAGTGAATTACCATTTCAATTATTGTGTTCGTCCGTTTGTTTTAATTAATAATTACAATCGTGGAGTACATGCCGTGAAATTTCTTAATTACCAAATCCATTATATAAAACAATCACGTTTAATTGTTTAAATGTAATGACTATGCAACACGTAGTTTTATCCTCTTATTCTTTTGTTAATTTTTGTTTTGTGTTTCACTGGTCAAATTTAGCTTCTATCTATACCTAATTTCATGTTCGATTTTATTCAACAGATACTCTGTTTCACCATAGATGCATAGAAACATTTTTGGATTCTCACGTTCACCTTAATTTACAATTTGTAGTAAAACGTAGTTCATTGGATACTTGTAGAAACTGCAAAACTTTTTTTTATAAATTGAAAAATGCAAAGAATATTAATGAACAATTTTTAATTATAATAATAAAGACCTTATACTAGCAAAATTTTTGTTATCGAAACACATTTGTTAATGTACGTAATTCATAATTACGTTCTCTTTCACTACAGTCGAAATGAATATTACACAATTTTGCCATTGCGTTTGTAATTAATTTAATTTTCGATACCACAAAAAACACATTCATTATTCTTAAAGGGGATTCGATTGTACTACACAAACATACATATATAGTCGAAAAATTTTTTGCAGTTACTGTTGGTACCTAAGTCTTAATAAAAGTGGCTTCAATGATAATTATGATCAATCACTAAAGTAAAAGAAAAGTCCTAAATTGAAATTTACTTTAATTTCAACTTTTCCAAATGATTTCAAAAATGAATTTTTTTAATTAAAGACACGGGAATATTTTTAAATTTATGTAATTTTTATAAAAAACTTCGTGCTATTTTTAAATTATTCCGATTTAATTAATTACCGATATTGATTATTGAGGGTCAAAGCACGTCTCGATGACCATTTCGTTACTGCTTATTTAACTCTTCAGCAAACTTCTGACAAACATTTTAAATAAACTAAAGATTTTGTCCAAACAATAAAGCAAAGACAAAAATTAAAGTTTAAGCAAAAACAACAATAACCAACGATAATTCTATTTTTCTTTCTCCGCTGTATACGACCGAGTTTTTTTCGGTTCTTTTATACAGTTGAAAGAGGATGAAAAATAAAATATCAAAAACACTTATTCGCTTTGCAAATTATTTAATTAAAGACACGGGAATATTTTTAAAATTTTTATTTCTCACAAATAAAAAAATATATTCCCGTGTCTTTAATTAAATAATTTGCAAAGCGAATAAAGATAATATGTATTGAGGAATTATTAGAAGTAATTGGTAAATTATATTATATCAAAATGCTTACTAATTGCTAGGTTCATTTAAGCAAAAAGTAAAACAAAAAAATTAACAATTTAAAACTTGCTCTGTTTGAAATAAATGATATTATACGAGAGCTGCTTTATATATTTCTGGCCTAATAGTGAAAATGCGAATATTTATAATCAAAAATGGTTATATTGTTTTTCAAAGTATTCTCTAGCATGATTTATCCCCTTTTGCATGCGCTCAAACCAGTTGTCGAAGCACTTTTTCCACTCCGATTGAGACACCTCTAAAACATGGTTTTTGAACACTTCAACAGCTTCTTCTGGCGACGAAAATCGTTGACCACGCATTTTTTTTCTTGATGTGCGGAAACAAGAAGAAGTCATTAGGTGTCAAGTCAGGGCTGTACGGCAGATGACCCATTAATTCGACGTTTTGGCCGGTCAAAAACGCTCTGGTTTGAGCCGATGTGTGGGAGCTCGCATTGTCATGGTGAACAATGATTCGTCTTCTTTTGTTGGTTTTTCGAATTTATCCGATGACTTCAGGCAAACAAATTGTAGTGTACCACTCAGAAGTGACCGTCCTACGTTGCTCAAACGGAACAGTCGCCACGTGACCAGTTTTGCCGAAGAAACAGGCGACCATTTGCTTCAAGTGCTTCTTCCACGAACAACTTTCGTTGGATTTTGCTCGTCTTTGAAGACCCACACGGTCGATTGTTGTTTCGTTTTGGCTCATATGCATAGATCCATGATTCGTCACCTGTGACAACGTCTTTTGAAGCACCGCAATCGTATTTTTGCAACATTTCTTTGCACCAATCGACACGAGCCTTTTTTTGAGCGACCTTTTTTACGGCCAGGTGTTCATGCAGTATCGAATGTATGCTGGTGGAAGAAATGTCCAAGGATGTCTCTATCTCTCGGTATGTCGCATGTCGATCTTGCATTATGAGTTCACGCACGGCATCAATGTTCTCTGGCACAACAGCCGTTTTTGGACGACCTTCACGGAATTCGTCTTTGAGCGAGCTTCGGCCACGATTAAATTCATTATACCAATTTTTCACAGTGCTATAGGATGGTGCTTCATCGCCATATAAAGATTTAAGTTCATCAATGCACTCTTGTCGTGCTAATCCACGTCGAAACTTGTGAAAAATGATGGCACGAAAATGTTCACGAGTTAGTTCCATTTTTTTCTATAATAATTTTTTCGTCACTGTAAACAACACAAATAATGGTCGTACGTCAAAACGTTTTTAGTACTATTATGCTTAAAAATGACAAACTTTCCAATGGAAATGTCAGATTGCACTTGGCAGCACTCGGTGTTGCCAGGCCAGAAATATATATAGCAGCCCTCGTATATAAAGATATTAAATGAAATTATTAGCAATTGATGTTTTCCGAAAAACTTACACGAAATGGATGCAGCTCTTTAATATTCATTTAACGTAAGGGCAGTACAATGTTTTTCTTCTCTTTAAGTAAAATTTTTAACATACAATGTAAGCTCTTGGTCCCTTTAAGTAAATCAATTTTATGAAAGAAAAAGAAAGAACACTCCAAAAAAAGAAGAACGTACACTTCCTAATGAAAAAAACCCATGTAATAAATCTACAGAACACTAACGGAAACCTTTTATCTGCTGGATTTTGTGTTGTTGTTTTTGTAATATATTTATAATTTTTAAGATGCTGCGGTTTCTTTAAAAAGGACACAGGAGAATTTATACATACAACAGCAAGAACGTTTTTTTTTTCAAACAGCAAAAAGCCTATAAAAATAATGAAGCATTCACGTTTTTATTCCATTCATAATTTCTACAAATTAATTAATAGTTAAAACCCAAATGTGAATATTTTTTTTAAAGCACTGCTCTACAATACTATTCAAAAACTATTATTATTGTTAGTTAATAATTTATAATTTTCTTAAAAATTTTTTTAATCAAACAAAATTTACATTTTATAACTTAAATATTCAAAAAATATAAATTAAAGCATTTTCGAGTAACAGCACAATGTAGTAATTCATGAACATATGCATGTATATATTTTTCTTTAATTTGTTGAACAAAAAATGTATACGAACGCTCACTTTTCTACTTTGTTTAACCACCCCATTTACATTATCCAGTCATATTTTTAGTTGTGTTGCGTTACTAAGAAAACATAACTACGTCTGCTAAATGCACACGCACTGGCTTTTCAGTTGCGTACTGTTAATTCGGAAACTGAAGAGACAGTCGCTGTGTTTTGTATTCAGTTGGTTTAAGTTTTGTGTGTGTTAAGTTTATCTATTTTCAGTTGGCATAAAATTAAAAACTGAATTAAGTTGTTTTCTTTTCAGCATGTAACTAAAAAAAGATGTACTGGTTAGTAAAATGTAACTGCTAATAGCAGTTTTTCGAGACCCTGATTTTTTCCACACACGAGACATGTGCTTTCTTGGCGAACACGTGTTCGTGTAACAACCAAATATGAAAAACCAACACAAACATAATTGTGAGTTCCGCAACATACAAAAATTAGAAACACAACAAAAAACACACATAAAAAAATTTTTGTATTTTGCGCTCTAACATTACATGTTTTGTATGATGTGTGTATTTGCTGAACTCTGAAAAATATTGAAGTTGGAATGACTCAAGTATCTTTTGTTAGCTTTATTTTAATACAAGATTGAATTTCATTATTTTATAATGTATCTAAGAGTATTTTAAATGTATTAGCTACTGGTTTGGTATTTTTGATTTCTTTTTATTTTTTTGTTATTTTTCAATGCCATCAATTTTAGATTGAAAAACAATAATGATCACAAAAAAAAAATAATTCAAAGCAAATATTGAAATCATTTTTAATACTGTGAACCTAAATCTGCTGACATTGTTAGTTTTCTCCTTGCTGAAGAATTTTCAAAATATAATAGAAAATATATACATGTGTAAACAATATTTTTTTAATCATTGGTGATAGATCTTAAGTATTTTTGTTTCAACGTTTAACATAATAAAAGTTTAAAAATTTAATGACAAAATGCAAATACTATAACGCAAACTGCTTTATAGAAGATTTAAATTTATTTTATTTAGAAATCTCTGTATGTTTACAGTGATGATTTTTACGCTATCATCTTCTATAATAAATAATTAACATGTAAACATTGTTAACAAACACGGAACGTGATTTCTTCATAGAATTTAAGCCAATAGTGACTTGCAACGCCCCAGACACACAAATACATTAACAATATAGTAATTCTATTATAAAAATCTTGACATACGTGTGTATGATATTTAAGAAAGTTTGCTACTAAGTAAATTTATAGTATGAATTTTATACTAAATAGTTACACATTTATAAAAGATAATACGAGAGCAATTAAAAATATATCACTGATTACAAACATTACTTTTACTAAGAATTAATTAAACAGTTCTATACAATTTTGAAATATTGTTAGGTTATTAATTTTTTGTTCATTTTTTTATTTAATTTAAAGATTGCAGCTGAAAATGGGATAAACATTACTTACTTTATATTGGGGATACCATGACATAGCCGTTTTTAATGCTTTGCCATAGTTGAAGACTAACTTATATAGCTTTTATCCTCTGCGACGATAAATCATTTAAGAAATATTAATTGTCATCAGGTAAAAAAAAATAATTAATATTTTAGCTATTAACTTGGCAATCAAAGTAAATCCTTATTATAGCCGCTGACATTTATATATATATTACTTAATTCTTCTTACTATGTATGTGTAATCTACTTGAGCGTCGGGGAAGTAAAATGATGAATAGAATGACTGCATCAGCTTTAAACGGCTACTTAACACTAGGTGCTTTCCATCATTATTTTAAAAATTAACATAACGTGCTGCTTTATCATTTAGATATAAATTTATTAATTTTTGTACTTTAAATATTTCTAACCACAAAATTGTATTTTTGAAAAGCTTAATTTTATATAAAAACGACTTTTTGAAATACCCTCGGTATTCTTAAACAATCACAAAGCATTATTCCTAATGCAGAATATATAAGTACGTTCTTGATGGCAATATTTGTATATAATCACAGCATCATCTCGTGTGTTGTTCAAAATGAAACAAAACAAACTTAGAAACAAACAAAGGAACGAATGAATCAAAAAACGAAAATTTTAAATCAGTATTGAAGCAATGTCACACTCGCACAAACATTGGTAACACACAACATTCAGTTTTAAAATATATCCTGTTTTGCATACTAAATGATGTTGTAAATAAAATATTACCTTTAAAATAACATACATATCAAAGTTAAACCACCAAGAAATTCTTCTTTTGTGGTAGAATTGTTGGCAACATGCTAGTTAATCAGCTTTGAGTTGTTGTCTTGATACTAATGCTGTCACGGTCTTCTTTTTAAAGTTTAGTCAATTAAGTAAGAGTATTATATGTTATTGTATTGTTAAATTAATTCAATAATTAAATTAATAGCAGTGAAAACATGCACAAACGTTTTGCATCAATAATAGGTTTTTCTAAAAGCGCACAGTGGGACCGACCGTAAGTCACATCTATAAGGTCAAATAGGCATAATAAAATCTGCTAGAATATATGAAAAACTGTGTTATTATTAGACATTTACGAGGGCTGCTCTATATATTTCTGGCCAAATAGTGAAAATGCGAATATTTATAATCAAAAATGGTTTTATTGTTTTTCAAAGTATTCTCCAGTATGATTTATACACTTCTGCATGTGCTCAAACCAGTTGTCGAAGTACATTTTCCACTTCGATTGAGACACCTCTAAAACATGGTTTTTGAACACTTCAACAGCTTCTTCTGGCGACGAAAATCGTTGACCACGCATTTTTTTCTTGACGTGCGGAAACAAGAAGAAGTCATTAGGTGCCAAATCAGGGCTGTACGGCGGATGACCCATTAATTCGACGTTTTGGCCGGTCAAAAACGCTCTGGTTTGAGCTGATGTGTGAGAGCTCGCTTTGTCATGGTGAACAATGATTCGTCTTCTCTTGTTGGTTTTTCGAATTTCTCCGATGACTTCAGGCAAACAAATTGTAGTGTACCACTCAGAAGTGACCGTTCTACGTTGCTCAAGCGGAACAGTTGCCACATCACCAGTTTTGCCGAAGAAACAGGCGACCATTTGCTTCGAAGTGCTTCTTCCACGAACAACTTTCGTTGGATTTTGCTCGTCTTTGAAGACCCACACGGTCGATTGTTGTTTCGTTTCGGGGTCATACGCATAGATCCATGATTCGTCACCTGTGACGATCTTATAAACGTTTTTTGAAGCACCGCAATCGTATTTTTGCAACATTTCTTTGCACCATTCGACACGAGCCTTTTTTTGAGCGACTTTCAAATTGTGCGGGATCCAACGAGAACAAACATTTTTTACGGCCAGGTGTTCATGCAGTATCGAATGTATGCTGGTGGAAGAAATGTCCAAGGATGTCTCTATCTTTCGGTATGTCGCATGTCGATCTTGCATTATGAGTTCACGCACGGCATCAATGTTCTCTGGCACAACAGCCGTTTTTGGACGACCCCCACGGAATTCGTCTTTGAGCGAGCTTCGACCACGATTAAATTTATTATACCAATTTTTCGCAATGCTATAGGATGGTACTTCATCGCCATACAAAGATTTAAGTTCATAAATGCACTCTTGTCGTGATAATCCACGTCGAAAGTTGTGAAAAATTATGGCACGAAAATGTTCACGAGTTAATTCCATTTTTTTCTATATTAATTTGTTCAAGTCACTGTAAACAACACAAATAATGGTCGTACGTCAAAACGTTTTGAGTACGATTATGCTTAAAAATGACAAACTTTCCAATGGAAATGTCAGATTACACTTGGCAGCACTCAGTGTTGCTAGGCCAGAAATATAAATAGCAGCATTCTTATTATTAATATTACTTGTATTTGATTACTTGTAAATAATGAACTTTACATATAAAATTAACAAATCTGAAAACAATTTCTAATTCTTTGTTCTAAAATATCTAATAGAAAATCGCTTCAAAGTATACAATTAAACAGCGACGTTACGCTATAAGGAGGTGCTGGATCAGACTTATATCTGACGTACAGCACAAAGTCAGTAATCGTAAGGTCCTCAATGTTCATACAGCAGAAGCTTTTTTCGGTATAGCCGCCACTCTTCTTAAGGGTAAACGAACCCCCATAAATTCGGTGATTCAAAATTATTTTTTTTATTGTAAAAATCAAAATTTTTTTATCGTAAAAAGCTAACTATTTGACGAATCAAAATCAAGAGCTTTTTACTTAATAAAATATCAACACATATATGAATAGATTATTTTTATACCTAAATTAAACGATATTGCTTTGCATTTAAGATCTGCTTTTACGATAAAAAATAAAAAAGTTATATTCATGTTATATACCTCGTTCCACATAATAGAACATTTAGTACTTCGAACAGAAGAGTTTATTACTTGAGGTAAACAATACAACGGACATTTATTTTTAACCGACTTAAAAAAAGAAAGATAAATTTGACTGAATATTGCTTTTTCATGTTTGTGCTTGCATAACTCATGTGTACCTATACAACATACCTTTTTCTTACGCGTATTATGAACCGTAAAATAAAAGGATGTCCCATAGGAGGCGTAAGCTGATCTAGCAATAAGTTAAAAATTTGTATTAATAAATTAGAGGGTGACACGTTTGAAACTTACAACGAACCTGATTGCTAAATCTACTGCAACAGTAGGTATAAAATTTGATCTTGGAAATAAAAGGGTAGCCCTATAGTAGCTGTAATTTGATATATATTGGTAAACTGTTGAACAGTTGTAGACATACGGATGAAATTTACAAGGAGCTGTAAAGCTAAGTCTAGTTTAACAAGTATAAAGTGTGGAGATGGAATATAAGGGGCACCAATAGTTAATGTAATTTGATGTATTTACTTTAGAACCATTATAGACACACAGCTGAAACCTGTTTCATTTTTCTGTATTAGGGTTGCCATTCATAAGTATTTGCAAGACTCAATGAAAAAAATAAATTTGTAAACAATTTTTACCAAAAAAAATATACGGATGCAAATACATCAATTAGAAAACTTGTCATTTCTAGTCTTTTTAATGTTAATCTCCATATCATTGAGTAGGTTATTGTGTTTTTGTATAAAAGATTTTTTAGTTTTTATTGTTTGTTTGATTTTAGCTTAAAATAATAAAATATCTTACTATAAATATATCAAATGTCAAAAAGTGATCTCTTTATGTATACAAGACTGGTGTGTCGAGATAACCACAATATTTCCCCTCTTGTAGCTTTTACTTTTTTGCAAATTTCTTTTTTTATTTTAATTTTATAGCAGCAAGCATTCCTACTTATAAAATAATGTAAGAGAAATGGTATACCGTTAACCTTAACAAAGTTATTCTAATTAAAATACAACTGTACTCAATTGATCTCAGCGGCAGAATGTACTTATATATAAATTTTGTTGCAGCACTTTAAATATTATGTTGACTGAAATATAAAATATTTTAGTTATCACCCTGCAAAGAAGTTCAAACGTGGAAAGACAGTACGATTTGACTTCAAAGTCTGTATAGAAGCTAGTTCCAACTGTATAATGCTATATATTTGATGATTATTGTGAAAAATCGGATGAAAAATTTTGTGATCCTTTGGGGTCACGGATAGTGAAAAATTTGCTTGTAAAAATGCAAACTGACTTTGATTTTTTTTACCAGTTACAATCTCTCAAGGAAAAAGGATTTGTGCATTTGGAAATATTTGGGAAAATAGAACAAAAAATTGTCCATGGAAAACTGCGATTGATATGAAAAAAGAAGGGCGAGCCAACAAATTAAATTATTTTGGTCAAATGGAAAGACAATAGAGTCTGTACGATGGCAATAGCGTCTGCATTATTTACGGCAAAATGTCCAAAACAAAGCTCGACCTTCATCTACCTGGCCGTGAGGACCTACCTAATGGTGGTCTTACCACTGAGTGAAGTACAAAGCGTCGACTAGCACCCTCCACTGGACGTAGGCAAGGAGTTGCAATTCTACGAACATGGATTGCGGGACCAATCCACAGTCACCACGTGTACCCCGTAGGGAAAACACCACAAACCGGATACAGAGATGGGCGGATCTCTGTATAGGCTACCTGTTCCTGTAGTACCAGTATGACTAAGGACACTGGTGCATCCTTCGACAGTATTTAACTGTCCATTCAGATTTGGTGCCTGCACATAGGGGTACTGGTTCCCCCTATATCCCGAGAGCACTTCGTCTGCACTTAGGTTTGTTCAGCCAGACTCTAAATACCACCGGCGGATGTTTTATACCATGCAAGATATCAGTGACAATGCAAGAAATGTTTAAAATGATTATGCATTGTAAAAATATGTTTTGTAACTTTCTACCTGTAACCCGCCGCTGTACTCAGTTGAGTACACACTATCTGCTCCAGAGGTTTATATTTATTTTTTTAACTTTTTATGCTTTTATGTTAGTTTTGAATACAACTATAAAAATAATAAACTTTTTAGGTAATAATCGCTTCTGATTTTATTTTGGCGGTTATTGGGTTAATCAATTTAAATTTTGATATAAGACTCTTGAGATTTCAATACAAAATTTGGGTGGAATACACTAATTAGCTGTGTGAACAAGAAGGAAATGGCTATGTGGATATGCCTTCCCTGCAATTATAAATTTATTGTTTAGTTTTTTTAAATAATAATTTTTTCATGAGAATATCATAGTATATTATGAGAATTTTTATTATTAAAGCAATTAAACACAATTACAGTAGATTAACAGAAAAAACATTCCAAATATATTTCTTTTTCATTGTGACCTGCCCTCATTTAATACCTGATACCTGAACCATGATTTAAAATATTTTTTAGGCGGATGATAGTAAATTGTGTGACTGACCATGTCAGTTACATGCTCAGGTTGGTATACGAAGTTGCAAAATGAAATTCCCGTAAAAATTAGTTACAATGATGGAACCGAGCAACAAATATATGAGGGTGAAAAAAATACAGGTCATTAAACCTAAAAACTGAAAATAATTGCATGCAAGACCAATTTCAAACAAATCTTGCATTTGGCCTAAAAATTTAAGATAAGACCTGACGCGTAATGCCTCTTTTGGGATTTTTAATATCTTATATCAGAAATTACTCTTGAGATAACAAAAAGTTGTAAATATGGTAAGAAAAACTCGAAATGGGTTGATATCTAAATTTTTTTAATTATTGAAGTAGTGCGCTCAAACGGTCACATTGCCTTATTTCTACTCTACATTTATACAATTTCTCTAAAAATAAGTAAAACTTTTGTAGCGATATTATAAAAAAATGGCGTGGTCTGTGGACGGTTTAGGTTAATAAACAAGGCATCGAGTTAATTATTTCTCACCGAAGTAATATAGTAGTGTAGCGTGGATGGCTGCTTTTGTAATAATACATGTTTAGTAAATACTGACCGTCGGATCAGGAAATATATCCAAATAGAACCACAGAGTAAGAAGTAGAAAATTCTTTTCAAAAATGACATCTTTACATTTATCTTAAAAGCTGATAACCGAAAAATTATTCTTGTGTTAAATCCACCCTGATTAATATTACGTTGAATATATCGATGTCTAATAGTATTAATACACGTAATATAAAATTTATTTTTTGTATGTATTTATATAATAGTAATACAATAATCCTTAAAAAGTGATACAGTATTTTGTCTAAGATTTAAGTTAATCACACATTATTGCGAACGGTTTGTAATGCTGTCTTTTGTCCTGACAAAATTTATGTCTTGTTGGGAGCAGAATTGTATCATCTATTTTTGGCAATTGGGCAGATAAAGTTGGGTCATCGCAGGCAAGGTTAATGGACATCACTGATCTACTGAGGCTATCGCTCAACTCTGGGATTAAGACCACGTAAGCACAACAGAAAAAAGTTTGTCTACTACAGAAAGACAGTGCGAATACCATTTCACACAAACAGACGACATGGGTAATAATATAAGATTCATGCTAAGACTTCCGTTCTGCGAAAACATTAATGTGCTGGGTGAATCACACAGTATAGGTTTCAACCGATTTCTGTCTTTGAAAAGAAGAAAAAGAAGCATCGGGAGTTAAAATTGACTTCAAAAATAGTCAAGTAGTAAAAACCCTGGGATTAACATGGATGCCAAGGCAGGATACCAAGCGTACAATTAGCTTAGATTTAGCCAGTATATTCCACCCTTTAGGGATATTAGAATCAATCATTGCCACTGCGGAAATATTTATTCAAGAGCTGTGGCAAGCAAAATTAACGTGGGACGAGACGCTACCAGCTGAACTTCATACGCCTTGAGAGTCCGTCTGCAATGGATTAGAAGAGGTGAACTACTTAAAACTTTCCCTTAATGTCTTTGAAGGACATGTACCTTCAAAGATTCAGATTTATGCATTCGCTGATGCCGTAGAAAAGTAAAGTAATATAGAATATAGAATGGTCATTTTTATTAGATCAGTAAAAAAGTCGGGCAAGTAGTAGTGCGGCTACTTTGTGCAAAATCACGCATAGCACCGTTAAAACGGTAAACTCTACCTCGTCTTTAGCTTTGCGCTGCTGTGCTGAGTGTTCAACTAAAATGAGAGTGAAAAAGGATCTTAAACTCCAGAACACACCCACACACTTCTGTAATGATTGGGAAATTGTTTTGGCTTGGCTGAATTCCCCTTCATTTTTCGTCAACAGAATAGCGGCAATACTAGAAACAATGGCAACATGTAAGAGCAAAATAAAATCTTGCTGGTGCCCTGGCACGCGGACTAAACCCGCAAAAATTAGCAGTATGCACGTTATGGTTATATGGGCCAATCTTTTTACATGGAAAAGAAAAAATGTGGCCTTTAGGATACTCCAAAGAGCAAAAACCGATGGTTGCAGTCACCACAGCAAGTGACATTTTAGCAAACACGATTTATAATATCCTACACAAGGGATAATTTCAAATACCACAACGAGTTGTGTGTTAAGGTACCTTTATACGACGTGTTTTTTACATATGACTTGTCACTTTGAAAATCCATATGTAATTTCACATATATGTCAAAGTTGTCATTTTTACATATGGATTATAATTTTTGCATTTAAACGTATATGTACATTACTTCTGACATAACCTACGAAGTCATTGTTTACAGCTGTTTACTTTAGTGCGAGTTTTTGTTCACAAACAACTTAAATAAAAGAAAATTGTGTTAAAATTTATAAAAAAAATGGAAAAAAAAACTATGCAACTGTATTATGCAGCATTGTGACAATAATAGCTGCATTGAAAAAAAAGAAAACAACAAGAAAAAATCAAAAAAGAGTTCGATCTATTTGGAGCCAGCAGTGGTTGCTTCGAAGAGACACTGGGTTGGGTATGGCTTCCATGGTGATAAACGAACTTAATTTGGAGGACCCTAAGGCATTCCAGAATTTTTCAAGAATGTCGTACTCCACTTTTAGCGAATTACTAGAGAAAGTATCTCCCTTAATTTCAAAGGAAAACACGGAAATGCGTGACTGTATCTCTTCTACTGCACGGTAATATTGACAAAATACTTGTAGTATAAAAATACATATAATTTTTATATTTTTAGATTACTTTTGACTTTACGGTTTTTAGCAACTGGTGAGAAATACATAAATTTGTCATATGCATTTAGGATTTCTGTACCATCCATAAGCCAAATTGTACCGGAAACAATCGAAGCTATTTATTTTGTCTTGAAAGACGACTTTCTGAAAGTATGCATTTCTTTTAATAGTGTTACACGTACACTTAAGAAATACGTACATATATGTATGTTTTTTCTAGGTTCTGCAGAATCAAAATGATTGGAAGAAAGTTGCTGATGCATTCGAGCGGAAATGGAATTTTCCCTTTTGTTTAGGAGCAATAGGTAATAATCCTTTAGTTATGTATTTTTATTGAATAGATTTCTAATTTGCTTATTTAAAAAGACGGAAAACACATCGCTATAAGAAGTAGGAAGGAATATGGATCCTTCTATTATAATTACAAAGGGTTTCACAGCGTGATACTTTTGGCCGTTGTAGATGCAGACTACAACTTTCTTTATGTGAACGTCGGTTCTAATGGCAGGGCGAATGATGCAGCTGTATTTGATGAATCATCACTATGCACAGGTATAAAATATATGTTTGATTTTCCGCCCGAAGCTGAAATGCCTGGTACTAATACAAAAGTACCATTTGTCTTTGTGGCTGACGATGCCTTTCGATTATGTACCAGAATATTAAAACCTTACGGGGAGAGGTCAATAAACGCAAATAAAGTTTTTAATTACCGATTGAGCAGATCATGTCGAGTAGTCGAAAATGCCTTTGGCATTTTAGCAAATAGGTTTCAAATCTTTCAGAGGGAAATAGACTTGTCAATAGAAAAAGTGGAAAAAATAACTATGGCTGCATGCGCGCTGCACAATTTTATAAGAAAGCTAGATGGCTTTGATATACACTTATTGGATTCGGAAAACACTAAAGCTGTAAGCCTACAAAACGGATCATGGCGGAATGAAGTTACCTTAACCGGCCTTCAAAAGTGTCAAGGTAACCGAGCTGGAGAAGAGGCTAGGAAGGTGCGAGATGCATATTCCGCTTATTTTAATACCACTGGATCAGTCCCTTGGCAACGTGAAGCTATAAAGAATTTCTAATTTGAATTGTTTTTCCTTAATTTCCTTTATATTATACAAATACTTACATAAAAATAACATGAGCATTAAAAAACGAAAATTTCATTGTTTAATAATACCGTAAGATTTTTAATTCAAATGAATTTCAATTGTTACTTTTGAATAAAATATTAAATAAAAAAAGTTAAGTTTAAGGAACATTTCACCTTTATTTAATAATAAATTAAAAAAAATTATAATTAAAAAAAATATAAATTTCATTTAAAGGTATTAATTAAAAAATAACAATAAATAAAAAATATTAGTTAAAACAAAAGTACTTAAATTTCATTTATTTTTAACTTGCAAAAAACAAAACTTTTTCTTTTTAAAAACGGCTTTTTTCAATTAATTATTAATATTATAAATGTATATGTACATATGTAAATTATTTTAATTCTAAACAAGAATAATAATTTATAAAAAAAAAATTAAAAATCGCAATGAGATTGCATTTCAGCCTTTTTTGTATTTCATTTGGTTACCTTAAGGAAAACCAAACAACAATGAATAAAATATTAAATTGCTGCGCTACTGTTGCGCAGCTTTTTTTGGCATCAAAAATGCATAAAGTTATGCTTTCTATAAGGTCTTCCTTAATATTTTCATCTTTTATTTTTCCTAGTTCGGATCTTATAAAATTGCAAAATCATCACTTTCGTTAATTGCTGGTTTTTTGGCAATGTTTTGGAGTGCGCTAGCCGCTGCTGCTAGCACTAAATCTTCTTGGTAGGTCTTAGAACTTGAAGCGTCGCTTGTTATTCGTGCTCGTTTCGGTTGAGGAGAATCATTTACTAATGGCGGCAGCGAATCAGGAGACTCATCTATCTGCATAGAGATTGAAACCTAAAAATTTTCAACGACAATATTTAGTTTTTCGGTTCGCGTTTTTCACAAAAAAGGTAAATTAATTAAGTAAAAAATACTTACAAAAAAATTGCATCCTCCTCCTTTTTTAATTTTAACAAAGTCCTCCAAAAAGGACAATTCATTAAACCACCAAGCAGATGGAACATATGTTATTTTGTTCTGAAAATATTTCATTGTGCAAATGTTCGGAATAGAAAAAATTTTACTTACCTTCACCTCGTTAGGTCCAATGGCGGAGTTAAAACCCTTCAAAGCTGCTGCCATCTCATTCAGCGCAGCATACCGGGCATGCTTGTTGTGGTAGAATTTATTTTTTGGGTTGAACAAACATTCGTGCTTCTGCCACAAACTAATTAATTGCCTTACGGCTTCTTTTGGCCAATCATACTAAAATAATTAAAACACACATTATTTGTTTTCTTTTCAATTAAATAAAACTACTTACCTTATCCATTTTTTAATTACTTTACTTTATTCGTGCTTGATTCCTTCAAATATAAATATTTCATGATATTCTCATGAAATATTTATTATTTTAAACTAAACTACAAAATGAAATGTACTACTGCGGGGAAAGCATATCCATATGGCCATTTCACTACTGCTCAAATAGCTCATCAGTGGATTTTACCCAAATTTTGTATAGAAAAACAGAAAGTCTTATATCAAAAGCCAAATTGATTAAATGAGAATTTCATTGAATCAATAAGACAGAAGACAATAACAACTCAAAAATGTTCTACACAAAAACACAGCAAACATTTAATAACTATTTTTATTTTTTCTTTCATTTTTCTACATAAAGGATCCCATTGGGAACCATTCATATGTATTTGAAAGATTCAATGAAAAAATAAAAATTGAAAAACAATTTTTATTAATAAGCAAGGTGCACATGCAAATATATCAAAATGAAAAATTTATTATTCGGAATCTTTTAAAATTTAATTACTTTACTTTATTCGTGCTTGATTCCTTCAAATATAAATATTTTATGATATTCTCATGAAATATTTATTATTTTAAACTAAACTACAAAATGAAATGTACTACTGCGGGGAAAGCATATCCATATGGCCATTTCACTACTGCTCAAATAGCTCATCAGTGGATTTTACCCAAATTTTGTATAGAAAAACAGAAAGTCTTATATCAAAAGCCAAATTGATTAAATGAGAATTTCATTGAATCAATAAGACAGAAGACAATAACAACTCAAAAATGTTCTACACAAAAACACAGCAAACATTTAATAACTATTTTTATTTTTTCTTTCATTTTTCTACATAAAGGATCCCATTGGGAACCATTCATATGTATTTGAGAGATTCAATGAAAAAATAAAAATTGAAAAACAATTTTTATTAATAAGCAAGGTGCACATGCAAATATATCAAAATGAAAAATTTATTATTCGGAATCTTTTAAAATTTAATTACTTTACTTTATTCGTGCTTGATTCCTTCAAATATAAATATTTCATGATATTCTCATGAAATATTTATTATTTAAAACTAAACTACAAAATGAAATGTACTACTGCGGGGAAAGCATATCCATATGGCCATTTCACTACTGCTCAAATAGCTCATCAGTGGATTTTACCCAAATTTTGTATAGAAAAACAGAAAGTCTTATATCAAAAGCCAAATTGATTAAATGAGAATTTCATTGAATCAATAAGACAGAAGACAATAACAACTCAAAAATGTTCTACACAAAAACACAGCAAACATTTAATAACTATTTTTATTTTTTCTTTCATTTTTCTACATAAGGGATCCCATTGGGAACCATTCATATGTATTTGAAAGATTCAATGAAAAAATACATATGAATGGTTCCCAATGGGATCCCTTATGTAGAAAAATGAAAGAAAAAATAAAAATAGTTATTAAATGTTTGCTGTGTTTTTGTGTAGAACATTTTTGAGTTGTTATTGTCTTCTGTCTTATTGATTCAATGAAATTCTCATTTAATCAATTTGGCTTTTGATATAAGACTTTCTGTTTTTCTATACAAAATTTGGGTAAAATCCACTGATGAGCTATTTGAGCAGTAGTGAAATGGCCATATGGATATGCTTTCCCCGCAGTAGTACATTTCATTTTGTAGTTTAGTTTAAAATAATAAATATTTCATGAGAATATCATAAAATATTTATATTTGAAGGAATCAAGCACGAATAAAGTAAAGTAATTAAATTTTAAAAGATTCCGAATAATAAATTTTTCATTTTGATATATTTGCATGTGCACCTTGCTTATTAATAAAAATTGTTTTTCAATTTTTATTTTTTCATTGAATCTTTCAAATACATATGAATGGTTCCCAATGGGATCCTTTATGTAGAAAAATGAAAGAAAAAATAAAAATAGTTATTAAATGTTTGCTGTGTTTTTGTGTAGAACATTTTTGAGTTATTATTGTCTTCTGTCTTATTGATTCAATGAAATTCTCATTTAATCAATTTGGCTTTTGATATAAGACTTTCTGTTTTTCTATACAAAATTTGGGTAAAATCCACTGATGAGCTATTTGAGCAGTAGTGAAATGGCCATATGGATATGCTTTCCCCGCAGTAGTACATTTCATTTTGTAGTTTAGTTTTAAATAATAAATATTTCATGAGAATATCATGAAATATTTATATTTGAAGGAATCAAGCACGAATAAAGTAAAGTAATTAAATTTTAAAAGATTCCGAATAATAAATTTTTCATTTTGATATATTTGCATGTGCACCTTGCTTATTAATAAAAATTGTTTTTCAATTTTTATTTTTTCATTGAATCTCTCAAATACATATGAATGGTTCCCAATGGGATCCTTTATGTAGAAAAATGAAAGAAAAAATAAAAATAGTTATTAAATGTTTGCTGTGTTTTTGTGTAGAACATTTTTGAGTTGTTATTGTCTTCTGTCTTATTGATTCAATGAAATTCTCATTTAATCAATTTGGCTTTTGATATAAGACTTTCTGTTTTTCTATACAAAATTTGGGTAAAATCCACTGATGAGCTATTTGAGCAGTAGTGAAATGGCCATATGGATATGCTTTCCCCGCAGTAGTACATTTCATTTTGTAGTTTAGTTTAAAATAATAAATATTTCATGAGAATATCATAAAATATTTATATTTGAAGGAATCAAGCACGAATAAAGTAAAGTAATTAAATTTTAAAAGATTCCGAATAATAAATTTTTCATTTTGATATATTTGCATGTGCACCTTGCTTATTAATAAAAATTGTTTTTCAATTTTTATTTTTATTTTTTCATTGAATCTTTCAAATACATATGAATGGTTCCCAATGGGATCCTTTATGTAGAAAAATGAAAGAAAAAATAAAAATAGTTATTAAATGTTTGCTGTGTTTTTGTGTAGAACATTTTTGAGTTGTTATTGTCTTCTGTCTTATTGATTCAATGAAATTCTCATTTAATCAATTTGGCTTTTGATATAAGACTCTGTTTTTCTATACAAAATTTGGGTAAAATCCACTGATGAGCTATTTGAGCAGTAGTGAAATGGCCATATGGATATGCTTTCCCCGCAGTAGTACATTTCATTTTGTAGTTTAGTTTAAAATAATAAATATTTCATGAGAATATCATGAAATATTTATATTTGAAGGAATCAAGCACGAATAAAGTAAAGTAATTAAATTTTAAAAGATTCCGAATAATAAATTTTTCATTTTGATATATTTGCATGTGCACCTTGCTTATTAATAAAAATTGTTTTTCAATTTTTATTTTTTCATTGAATCTCTCAAATACATATGAATGGTTCCCAATGGGATCCTTTATGTAGAAAAATGAAAGAAAAAATAAAAATAGTTATTAAATGTTTGCTGTGTTTTTGTGTAGAACATTTTTGAGTTGTTATTGTCTTCTGTCTTATTGATTCAATGAAATTCTCATTTAATCAATTTGGCTTTTGATATAAGACTTTCTGTTTTTCTATACAAAATTTGGGTAAAATCCACTGATGAGCTATTTGAGCAGTAGTGAAATGGCCATATGGATATGCTTTCCCCGCAGTAGTACATTTCATTTTGTAGTTTAGTTTAAAATAATAAATATTTCATGAGAATATCATGAAATATTTATATTTGAAGGAATCAAGCACGAATAAAGTAAAGTAATTAAATTTTAAAAGATTCCGAATAATAAATTTTTCATTTATCCATTTTTTATTATTAAAACTAATTTTATTTAATTTTTTTCTATTTAGGCACTTTTTATTTATTTAAAAAACTTTCTACAGCTGATGCTAAAAGAGTTGACAACTTTGTTTTTTTTTCAAGAATTTGAGTGCTTTCCGCGTTTTTTGGTGATTTAATAACGCTGAAAGTGAACAAAGAGTAAGTTGCATCACTTAAAGTCAGATGCTTTGTCATATAAAAATAGAACACTCTCTAATTGAAAATTTGTCATATGACTTTTACATATGTATTTAACATAAGAAGTGTTTTAAATCGTTTACACGTTACATATGTATTTTGCAATGTGAAATCTGACAAGTCATATGTAAAAAACACGTCGTATAAAGGTACCTTTACATGATAACATAAGTCAACAAAGCCAGAAAGTTGAAGCAACAATTTGAGATGGCCAAATTGTCCAAGAATTGGAGCAGGCTGTTGTGGTGATCATTCGTATCATTCAGCAATCTGATTAAGAAAAAGATTTAAAGCATATAAAAATAAATGGTTGTGAGCAAGAGAAGCCACTACAACAATCTCTCTCCATCTGGATACTGACGACATCATAAGAGTGGGCGGACGATTGACGACATCCGTGCTTCCGTACGATGCCAAGCACCCAATGGTACTTTCTTATAACGATCCAATATCAAAGTTACTTATGCAAATGATACATGTGAAAAGCCAAAACTGTGGTCCCCAAGCCTTATTGGCGTATGCAAGGCAAAAATGTTGGCCTATTAAAGGGAGAATGGCAGCGTCATCAATTGTAGGACTGATTTCTGCTGGTCATTCTTTTAAGAGAAAAGAAACCTCAGAAGGCCTACTTTACGGTTTTTTGCTGTTTCGCAGTTTATCTGAAATTAGTCAGTGGATTTACTCATTCTATACCAGCCATGCTTAGTCTTCTGAATAGATGGAAACTAGTTACACACCTAAAAAGGGAGGTTAAGAAACAATGGTCGCGAGAGTATCTATGCGATCTGCAGTATCGGACAAATGGAAAACACAACAAGTAAATGTTAAACTTGGGGACATGGTCCTAATAAAAGAAGACAGACAGCACAGTAGTTGCCTCTGGGTAGAATCGTAAAAACACATCAAGGAGATGATGGCCTGATTCGGGTAGCGGACGTTAGAAGATCAAAAGGCATTTGTGAAAGACCAGTTGCTCGATTAGCACTATTACCTGTTATGAATGAGGAGGCTGATGAACCTCAACAACGGGATGACTGTAGGAAAATATGCCAAAACGACAAGCCTGAAATTTCTAACCCACAATGTTCTCACAATTGGCTTAAGTCATGTTAGTATACCTGGTGCTAGAAGAAAAAATTTAAAATGAGCAATTTAGAATACTCAAAGGAAACCAATGAATGGAAACCAAAAATGAAACAAAAGGCGATTTGCACTAACCTTGCCAATTATTTTCATATTGAAGCTGAGCTAACAATATGCAGTATAATACTTTTTGGACAAAACAAAAAAGAGGAGCTAATAATATAGTAGGAAATATTGCACATTAACTTTTTGGAGTATTGGATTCTGAATATGCTAAAAAAAATGGCACAAACAATTTCACTAGTCAAAGAAAATTATGCTCATCTACTAATCCTTCTAAAAAATCTAACCTCGATTACAGATTCTACAATCAACACCTTTAAGGCATATCAAGACTGAGTTAAAGAAAAATATGACAGAATTGACGAACAAATAGTGCAAGACTACAACAGGATACGTGATGATAGCTACAAGAAGAAAGAATCTACCGCGTTTTTTCATCGCTCTGCATTCAATTAGCAATTACAGCAGCAGACTTACAACGCTTGCAATCGGATATATTCGACATTTTAACAAACAGTTACAATAGGATTATAAGTCCGTTGCTTCTGACTCCACAGCAACTGCAACAAGAAATAGAAAAAGTGAAATCCCTCCTCCCGTTGATTGAACGAAACAACATAAAAGCTAAAAACTGTGCCAATACAACGCGAAGTATTTTTATAGAAAAGGGAGAGTATTACGGTATTTACACCATGCAATTTTGTTTGTTTGTGAAGCAGAAGGAGTACGCAATATGGTATTGCTTAAGTTTTGAGGGGATATTACTGGTGCTAATGTTTACTTTTAGATAACACATAACGCTCTAACTTAAGTTGAAAATTGAGAAAAAAATGCCTCAGAAAATTGCATAGTGTAAATCTGGTCTATATTCAACTATAACAAGGCAACTATAGAGCTAGTTTAATATTATAAACAAATTTCATAAACCTTACTGTAGTGGTAGTAAGCAATATTGAAAACGAGTGCTAACAGATTACACCATTTTACTTCCTATATTTATATTATGGCCTCTTTGTTTCACATTCGTTTTTTTTCATGAATATTTCTTTTCCATTTATGTTGTATCTGATTTAATTGCAGGTTATTTATTCAACATCCGAATCATATCCGAGTCTTAACTTGTTGTTGTTATATTGATGAAAGAGTTTTTTTTTTGATATTTAACTTAGTGTCCACACGAATTAAATTTGAATTTAATAATTTTATACAAAGATTACAAAGCATTTTTTTGAATAATTCATCATATTCGAGTTTTTTTTTTTGACTCATCTACACGATTGTAAGAATCGTTTATGTGCTCGTTTTAGAGTCGAAAATTATTGTTTTGTCGGGAGAAAATGGTACCGCTGCTATTTAAGGACTCTTCTAAACGAATCCCTAATGACTCGCGTTTTTGACTCATTTTCGATACTGTTTTTAATCGTACTTATAATTAAATAGAAATAATTTCGAGTCATTTTTTGGTCAAATTAATAGCCGTATGAGTGTCTTCTTCGAATCATATTATACCCACACTTCTAATTGTATTTTCTGAAATTCAAACACGGCAAATAACATTTTGCTTCATTTTTATTACATTCGTTAGCGTGTTATTTCTAACTTAATTAAAATTCAAATGAAAAATGAATTAAGGAAATTCCTTTCACATTTGTATCTTTAGTTTATTTATAAAATGACATATTTTTACGAAGAGTAAAAAATAAAATATTTGAATAATTTTTTCATCTTAATCACTTTGGTGATTTTGTAAAAACAATCTTCCAAATGCTAGTCTGGGTAGTCTTGATAAAAATGTAATTTTTATTAGAACAAATGTATTTTTTAATAAAGTTTAATATATTCAGACACTACTACCTGATTCCCTAATACGCTTCTCTCACGGGTGTATTTAACTACAATATTACTTGATACCTGGCCACTTTGTTGTATAATAACTTGTTTTGTCAACAAGACAGTATAAATCCGTTTAAACGCAAAATATACTTATACTGTTTAATATTATTTTCGCCCTGTTACTTTATTTAGAAATCGGTAACATTTTCTTATATCACCTCTACAATTCAATATAATATTTTCATAATGGTTATTCCTTGATTCTCTTGTTGGTTTCCTCACTGGCTTTCTTGCTAATTCTTTTTAGATTTAAATTAAATACTGTATCAAACAAATTCTTTTTTGCCTTTATTTTAACAGACATAAGTTTCGATTGATTCATGGTGCGATATCACATTTAATGTTGTTTTTCTAGATTCACTTGTATATGTTACAATAGCTTTGCTCACCACTCTTAATAAATTAGTATCATATCATATGAGCAATAAATATTATAAATATTTTTTTTAAGTAACTCATTACCTTTCATGTTTAACTTTATATACAACAAAGCAGATAATGATCAGTAAAACTGCATTCTATTTAGTCAATTGCAACCTGATCCTCTCTATTGCTAAAAACACGATAAATACATGTGCTACCCTTTAAGTAAACTTGTAGGTTTAAATAGTTTCAATTAAATCGATAAGTGAATCCCGCACGAATATTTACAGTATTTTACTTTAAAGTGAAATTTTTTACTGATATATTTTGAACTGCCCTCGTACCCATCACCTCTGCAACAATGAAAGGAATTTCATACATAACAGAACATTATTCTTCGACCCAAGACTCGTGAATTGCTAGAATATCAGACAATCTTGATATATAAGTTAAAAAAGATTTAAATTTATTTTGCGACGAAATGCTTCTTAAATTTTTTGATATAATATTTAAGAACTTATTAATAACTAATCCTTCTACATAATTTTCAAAAAAATAAAAATTAATTTTAATTAATTAAGGACCAGGTCAGTTTTAAAAAAAATTTTTTTTTCAATATTTCGGAACCCGTTGGGGGGGGATTTTCGGAAAACAAAAAACAAAAATATTTGTATTAAGTTTTTTAAATTGTTTCTCAATTACAATCAAATTATCAAAGTTTTGTACCAGTAAATGCATAGTTTAAATAAATTTTTAAAAATACTCTTTGGAAAATATTTCGTATCACCTTATGGCAATTTACTTATTGCGCTAAAGTTTTATGCCAATGCAAGTTTCTTACTACCGTAGGTGGCTTTTATGGTGTAACCGTTTTACAGCTGGTCGAATAGTTAAAAAAACATCACTGATTTTAGTTGCTTTGTCAAAAGTATATATTTAACTCCCTTTCAATGCTATCAATGCTATCCCTTCAAAGCTATCAGAGCCATTGAATAAGAATGTGGGTGCATTCATTTATACTTAATACTCAAAAGAAAAAAAAACGGAAATTTTTTTTGTAACCGAAAAGGTTATTTTTCCTTTAACGTTCGAGCATTATGCAATGCTTAGCTGATGTTTAGGAATTTGGTTGTAAAGTGGCCTGAATCAGCACATGGCAGCAATAAATGCAACTTAAAGTTGTTTAAAAAAGGACCGTCTTCAATTTCTAAATTATGTTATTTTACTTGATTCTGGGTATAAACAATACAACTATATGATGACCCACTGGCTAAATTCACAAACTAGATTTTAAAACGCTTATGAGGAATCTCAAATTCATACTCTTTATACGATCCATTGCAGTTTTGGAGTTTGGAAAAGATGTTTTCCAGTATAATCATCAGGTTGAATGGCTGTCTGTGTTGCGTGTGCTGTTTTGTACAATATTCTTATTAAAGCAAAAGAGCCTCTTCCATTAGTAGAGGGAACTGTAATATCAGCAACTAAAGAAGAATTAGGATCCAAAGAACAGAACCAAATCTTGAGCAGTGCCAATTCAATGCAAGAAAGAAAAAAAAACTACGCTGTGGAGTAAGTTTTTAACTTTTTTTTTGTACTTCAATTTAAATATCTTAAATAATATTTTTAGAACATTTCAGTTTTTGGCGTTTTCAGTCTTTTACAGAATTCACAGCGCGACTAGATAAATAGTGTATTAGTGTGATTTTAATTATATACATAAACTAAGAAAATTGAAAAACAAATAAAAAAAATTCATTTATTACTTCTTAAAAAATAAATAATGAACAAAAAACTTTTCGGGAATAAATTCATTACTATAATGAGATAAAGAAAGGTCTGGTATTAGCAGGTTGTGATGCATTTTCTAGTTCCCTACATCTGTCGGGCGCTAGTATATTGACATTTACCCAGTAAAAAATAGGATCATCCAAGGAGTAATCTTGGAGCGCTCTTTTGCGAGTAATGGATTACTCCATAAAACTCCGAAATTCATTAGATTTTTTACATAGCATGTCCGCAGACACGAGTACTCCTTTTAAGCTCCTTATGGAGTACTCTATTTGACTTTGAAAATGATGACAGAGGGAGTAATCGTTTTTGTCTCCCAAAAGAGCATAAAGGGAGTAATCGTTTTTGTCTCCTAATGGAACATAAATGCAGTAAAGATCCATATAAAATACAAATTTTGTTATTTTTTATAAAAACAAGAAAATATTCATTTATTAAAAAAAATTTTTTTAAATGTTGCTATTTTTTTTTTTTTTTGTTGCATTCGATGAGGTCGTAGTTTTTGTCAAGTAGGTCTGTTGGTAAACAGTTGCCTTGCATTTATGAAAGATTTTTCATATTCCGGGTATGTCAGATACGTGTCTTTAAGTGCTTCTGCAAGAAAATTGAAGAAAAAATAACACGTAATATATTGTAATATATTATTTAAGACATGATATTAAAAATTCAGCTATTACCGAAATAAAAAAAAGTTAAACAATTTGTATTTATAATTTTGGTAATAACCGTCGTCTCTGGCTGTGCATTTCGAACGTTTGGCGAGCGCTTTCACTGATGATGCACGGCCAATATATATCACCTAATGCAAATGCCGAACTACTGATCGATATATTTGTGGATGGAATGCCGCTTTATGAAAGCTCATCAAATTCATTACGGTTTGTGGAAGAATACATCAAATTAAAGAATAAAAATTTTCCCAATTAATTCTTTCAAGGAATTAAATTCGGCAGAGCAGCTGATTAAAACCGAACCTGATTTAGAAGTGGTAAGACTGAGTTTTTTTTAATGCAATTAGTTAAAGAAGTATTCAAAATTCTTTGTTTTTTATTTTAATTCATTTCAGATTTCGTATATTAAACTGAGGTTTGACAAAATCAAAATTGAAAAACCACTAGGCAAAATGATCGGCGAAATGTGCTGGTCAAATTAAATTGGGATGGTTCAAAACATATGAGATAGCCTTAAACAAATACAAATTAAATTAATTGGGTTAATTCCGCCAGTATATATTAAACTGTTGTTATAATTTTGGGTAATAACCGTCGTCTCTGGCTGTGTATTTCAAACGTTTGGCGGGCGCTTTCGAAATACACAGCCAGAGACGAGCGCTTTCGAAATACACAGCCAGAGACGACGGTTATTACCCAAAATTATAACAATAGTTTAATATATACTGGCGGAATTAACCCAATTAATTTAATTTGTATTTGTTTAAGGCTATCTCATATGTTTTGAACCATCCCAATTTAATTTGACCAGCACATTTCGCCGATCATTTTGCCTAGTGCTTTTTCAATTTTGATTTTGTCAAACCTCAGTTTAATATACGAAATCTGAAATGAATTAAATTCCAAGCAAAATGAAAATAAAAGAAATTATCGACAGTTTTTTGTAAGAAATTGAAATTCTATTTATTATTAAGCGGAGGAAATGATCGTCTTACCACTTTAAAGGTTGAGATCGAAAAGGGATCAATAATTGTGTTCACTTACGGAAATAGGTATCTACGACATCTTTGTTACTTTTGACGAAGGTTTGGAACTTATTTAACAAGGGAAGACAGCCAAATTTTAAGGTCTTCAAAATAAGAAGTATTCATATATGTTGTTAAGAAAACGGTGATTTAAGCAAATAATTTTCGGAAAGTTTTCCGTTTGGCTCTCTTCATTTAATAATTCATTGACTTTGTTAGGTACCGATGCCTCTTGTTTACTTTAAGTCTACCGATTACAATTTCAGAATATTTCAATTTCTTTTTTAACAAGTCGTCTTAAATGACGCTTAGAAACTAAATTTTCACACATTTTTAACAAATTTGTTACTATACCCGTACCTTTTCCCTTTTTTTAAAAACACGTCTTTCACTTTTTAAAACTAAACTGACTAAATAGAAAAACAAAAAGAAAACATCAACAATTAACAGTTATGTCAAAGAAAAACAAAAACGAACTGATACATCCCCCATTAATCTATTTGGAGTATTAAGCGAGGCATAAACAATAAAACAAAAAATAGTTTTGATAGCTCGCTTATTACTCCAAACGGATGCACAAGTCATTACTCCTGTATTGCTCGATTATGGATTAATCCATATATTTTTTATTGGGTATCTATAAAATTTTGTGAATTGTAAACGTTTTATACATACATGGTTAAACAACAGTCATATACCCTGCTGGCATTTGGAAGTTTGTTTGACGAGCGCGATTAATGTTGATTCTTTTTTTCAATCGTCTAGGTGATTCTACAAAAACATTTGTTATTGTGAAGAGTGTATTCCGGGCTATTTTTGGCTAGATTTGTTATCGATGCAAATAAAAAACTTATTCCATCTTTTTCCCAACGTTTCGTCGGTTTTTTTCCGACTTCTTCAGGGGGGTATTTTTATTGTTAATTATTCTAGTAACAAATTATAAGAAATAGTTATTATTAAGTTTTAATCCTTATGATTTTACTTACAACTTGTTTTAATTTTCATTATTGAATAAATGAATAAGTGATGAGATTTAGGTTGAAAAATTAATGTATAATAATAATCAAAATTATGGACAGCACGACACATTAAAATATGTATATAAATTAGTCAACCAAAAACTAATAGTAACACAGAAAAATATTTTTAATCAGACAAATATCACAGGGCTTTAGTTTTAAATTATTGGTAGGGAGTATTGAAGTTTGGTATTGTCTTTGTTTTCCTTAGTGCTTATTGATTTCTTTATACGTTATTGTATTCTCAAGCTCTCGAGAGTATATCTTTTATTTTCTTTTTTCTCTCTGTCTAGTATCTTTACATCGTCAAAGTCTTTAATGTGTTCAGTTTCTTTTAAATGTTGTGCTAAAGCTGTTGTCTCCTTTCCTTTTTTAATGTCTGCTTGATGCTCTAAAATTCTTGTTTCAACGTATACTTTGTTGCACCTTTCCCTTTCGTTTTCTTGGCAGGTTATTTCATAAACGACATTATTTACTCTTTCCTTGTCTTGAACTTGACCAGCCAGATTTTTCCTTTACGGAAACACCAGAATTACCGATGAAATATATAATCAATAAATATCCACATTTAAAAATACGGACATTAGTTAAACGTTTTACTAAACATAAAGTTTCGCTGCTCATTTGCTTCTGGTCACCACTTTCACTAGAGGGTTTCACCTCTATGTAACTTACTGCCAAACAAAGAGTTTGGTTTGATTAATGCAACTACAAATATAAACTAAATAATTTATACTTAGAAGAGATACTATCGTAAAGCCAGCAGCCAAATCTCTCAGCGTAGAAGCTATTTCTTCTGACACAGTGTTGACGCAGTTGATGAAATTTTTGTGACCAACGACCAGTTCCACCAATAAAACTTCTTCTTATGTCGTGTAATTTTTGGACCGTTTTCTTGCTGGTAAATTCATAGCAACTTTACCCTTTACCACAAAAGGTGGAAAAAGGGTATAAATAAGTTTGTCATTCTGTTTGTAATTTCTATACGAGTAATATCTATTTCCTCCCCCATAAAGTGTATATATATTCTGAGTTCTTATGAATAAGGAAGTCGATTGAACGATCTCCGTCTGTCCGTCCGTGTTAATACGCTAATCGATCAGACATAGTGTCTAAAGAAGTTCTATTGGAATTCAGTGAGATCGGTCCTTGTCCTTAGACGCAGCGGGAAAAATAACATGCCTACCACTAATTTTTCCATATTATTTTAAACAATGAAGTAACGAATAAAAAAATATAGATTGGGCGATAGAGAATGAAAAAATAACAAAAAATATGTATGAACTTCTGAAATTTTAGAATTTTTTAAAATATCAATATGGGTATCACTTAAAAGCTTTTGATGAGCTCTTTAAGGAAATACTTATAATTTTTAAAAATGCTTAACCCAATAAGAGCCGGTGAGTTCATTTTTTTTTCTTATTTTTTAATTCTCTGTCACCCCAACATTTATTTTTTGGTTGGAGTAACTTTACTAAACAATATTTACATACATAGATGGTGAAGGGTATATAAAATTTGGCATAGCCGAATATAGCACTCTTATTTGTTTTGTATTACTTTTTGCTAACGGGAGTTATACTGATACGTAGTTTTTGAAATTTTGAAGTGGTGCCCAATACACCTAAAAAACATGTATGTTAAATAGAGACACACTTTGATTTTTAAAATTATAAACTGATTTTAACACAGGATCAATCTGTAAACATAAACTTAAAAAAAATAGAACAGATTTTAAAAATCGATTCAGAAATGACTCTGGCAACATTCAGATAAATGAATAAGCTCCTGTTTTTTAAACAAATATACCTAGCTAAATTACGGCTTCGT
Source organism: Gymnosoma rotundatum (assembly GCA_916610165.2). Classification (NCBI taxonomy): domain Eukaryota; kingdom Metazoa; phylum Arthropoda; class Insecta; order Diptera; family Tachinidae; genus Gymnosoma; species Gymnosoma rotundatum. Next base: position 34,402,490 of record OU744340.1, read on the forward strand.
CGCTATGGTCAACAAACCTGCTTATCTATGACATGATACACTCGATTAAAAAACCTGGTTGAGGTAACCTAGACCTATAACAAAATATTTTTAAACCAAACATTATTTAGTTTGCTTTTAATAATACATTATGTTTAGATATATTATGTTACGAGAATTTTTAATTAGTAATAAAATTTTCGTTGTGCATCGATTTTTTTTAAGTTAAAACCACCCATGCTGCAACATTGTGCCTAGTAACAACATAATGGTTAATCGTTAACAAAAAATGTTTGCCGAAAGTGAAGTTTTGTTGAAAACAACAAAAATTTATTCTCCGCAATTATACATCGTTACAAAGAACAGAATATGTTTATTGAGATAATACCATACCCATGTTATTTTTCTGCGTGTATGTAAGTTAGAGTTCTGACACTTAGTTACATTTTGTGTGGCTGTTTTTGGGCGATGAAGGTGTACTGAGATCGACGTTTATTAAAGTGAAAGAAATAGTGGTGCTGTTTATTTACATGATAAATGATTACATAAGAATACAACGGGAGCGCCTAAAATAGGAGATAGTAATATCAATAAATAGTACTTCAAAAATAATTTTATTTTTCATTGTACGTGTTTTAAGTAGTATACGATCCTAAAGTATATTTTTTACAAGTGTGATAAAAAAAAATTATTTTCGAAAATAATTAGGTATTTCAATATTTTAAAATAAATTGAACACTTTTCTTGCACGAAGTCGAATAACAAGCTCGATATTGATAAGTTTAATATTAAGAAAGCAGTTAATAAGATATAACACATGCATTAATAAAATAATCATTTACTAAAAGTTAGTTATAAGAATATTCTTACACTTATATATTCTTTTTAACACTTTTCTTTTTTTGAGATATATTTTTACTATATGAATTTTTTTTAAGACATTAATAATTGGTGCAAAAACACTTTCCTAAAGAAAACTTAATTAAGTAATGTGTTTAGAGTGAACAACAAAGAAGTGTATTCTATAAAAGTTTTGAATAATTCACGTTCCGTTTCTTTCCCTGCTGTCAAATATTTCAGTTAAGATCTTTCGAAGGACTCATTCGGCTAAAATTTAATTAAGCTATCTGAAATAAAATATTTTTTTGTGAGAATATAATTATAACTTATTTATTTGAATCATTACCCTTATGTCTTTTATTTCTTTACAAATTTCTAACTTAAAATCACCGAACATTTTGGCGTGATTTTTCGCCGCTACATGATTGCCAGCATCACAAATAACGAATAATTTTTAGGTAACAAAAAGTTATGAAATACTTTTCGCACAAAAATCGACTTGAAAACAGATTTCAGCTATCTGTCTATAACGGTTCAATAAATTTGCAACATACTTCAAATTACATTATACTCGTATATTTGGACACCCTTAAATTTCTGAATCAATATCGTATGCTTGTTTTTATAGCGCACTTCATAAGCACTACAGGTCCTTGTACATTTTAACCGTCTGTCTAAACCTGTTTAATAGTTTGGCAATATAAGAACATTTAATTACACACTTTAATTTATAAGTTTGAACATTTATACCTTTTATTATACCAGACATTCAACATTCTGTCTAATTTTCAAGTGTTTGTATATAATGGTTCCAAAGGAAGGCCTATATAGGTCAAATTACGTCAATTATGGGAACATCTTATAATTTCTTAATTCAAAGTGTATACTTGTATAGCGGATTAAGCAATACAGGTTCTTTGTAAATTTCAACCGATTGTCTAAAACTGTTCAAAGTATGGCCATATAAATGAAAATAAATCAACTTTTGGGGCACCCTTTAGCATATAATTGTAAATGGGTATATATATGTAATTATAACAATTATAGTAATCAACATTCTGTCCAATTATCAAGCGTTTGCTATAACGGATTAAGGATAAGCCCATAAATGTCGATTTATGTCACCTATTGGAAAACCCTTTAATTTTTAGACTTATTTTTGCAATAATTTTTGCTTTTGGGAGCTATAGTAATACGAATTTTTTTTTAAACTTAAAAATGGTGCCCTTTACGGTATATAATATACGTTAAACCGTGTATGTTTTGGTTTTTAAAATTATGAACTGGGGGGTTTTTATGTAATTCAATTTGAATCGAAAAGAATTTCCGATTCGAAAACAAAATTTTATAACACAGTACGTTCGAAAGGGCTACAAAGTTGTATTTAAATATTTAAGGGTATAACCTAGTAATGCCAATGTTCAGGATGTCGGAAATTTGGCAATACTCTGCTTTGCTCATTTTAAACGATAACATTGCTTTTAAAATATTTAAATAAAATTCCAACAAATTTGTGTTAAATTAATTCAAGGATATAAAAATTAACAAATGGATTAAGTGTCGTTATGAAAAAGTGGTGAAGAAAATAATTGCCGTATTCACAAGCTCTGCTAAGGTGTAGGTAGTATTGCATACTACCTTTTGTTTACTTTTTTGTGAACAACCATTGTATCAGTGCGCCATTGTACTTCATACGTCAAAAAGTAAATAAGAAGATGATAAGCCAAATGGGGGAGAAAACAGAATAAAGTAAATTAATAAATTTTTTGTGTGAGGATGAAATTCAAGACATTTTTAGGATGAACCTAATGTAATTGCTCTCCAGTCGTAGAATTATACATTTAGGGCCACCAAAATCGTCATTATGGCATAATCGGGTTTTAAGATATTTTGATGAAAACAGATTTCTTCATATGATACGACTACGGCCCGAGGAATTTGCCTATATATTCAACCTTATAAAAAATGACGATGTTTTTCACACAAAAGGCGAAAGGCTCCAACTACGCATTGACTTGCAGCTTAAAATTGTACTTTACTGCTTGGGATCTTCAGGAAATGGTGCTTGTGTTCGTAAGGTAGCATCTCTTTTTGGTATAGGTGATGGCGGTACCATACAAAATATAAGAAATCGAATCATTAAAGCAATATTAAATCTTAAAGAACAGTTTTTATATTGGCAGAGAACAAACCTTAACATATGTTTCCAATACTATATACAAAGAAATGACTTATTTCATTTTCTAATAAATCAGTCAAATCAATAAATTAAATAAATAAAACTAATAAAAATATCTTTTAATTCAATTTAATTTAAAATAATTCATACATGAACACAAAAATAATAATTCATTTAAACATAAAACATTTAAACAAATACAACGTTTGAAAAACATATGAAAAAAAGTACTAAGTGTTGTATCGCATGTTTGCATGAAAATTACCAACAACACAGCTAGCACCGTTGTATTTTGTTAGCACTTAGCACGTACTAGGGGGCTTGTGAATAGGCCAAATATAACTTCAGAAAGAATACAAAGAAAATTAATAAGAGATACATCATTTATTATGGATCTCACTAAATACTCCTAAGAAATTTATTTGGAACAAGTAATAAAATATATTTTGATGTTCAAAACTACTTTTAATTTCATCAAGAATTTTTGTTTTAACAAACATTCAGCATTCACCATTCCAAAGGAAGGTCCATCATAGAAAGGACATTTGGTATTGTAAAAGCGCATTTCAGTTGCCTTTTAGCAGCAAGAGTACGTCTGCTGTTTATTACATAATATTTGTTTATTGTATAATATAAAGAGTGAAAATTTGCAAATTGAGAATAGATACTATTACTATTACATAATGAGGAAATGAAATAAGGGATAATATGATTTGAAATTAGTAAATACAAAAATTAAAAAATCAGTTATTTATTTCATTAACAAACAAGAAATGTATCCTATCATAAACTTGTAATTCATTGAGATTAGTATATACATATGTACATATGTATCTACCTAATAAAATATTATTCTAAAGCTAGTTTCAAATATTTGTGAAAGTATTTAATCAATACGAAATGAAATATGAGAGTAATCAATTATGTCCGTATTTTTTGCACATTTATTTAAACATTTTTTGCTTGAGTTCCGGTTGTGCAACTTTACGCTTCGATTTTTCTATTTTATTTTTTTTTAATTCAAACTTTTCTCTTTTTAACTTATGCGTTCGTTTTAATCGTTGTTACTCTTTAAATATTTGTTATTGGTTGAAAGGTTCTCTTTTATTTCCTTCAGCTCTGTTAGGCAACTTCTTTGATTTTCGTCTAATTTGTTCAACAGTTGTATTGAACTTTCTTGACATTTAATTTGTTTTCAATTGCTTTTGTAAAATCATGTCCTTGCTAGAAGAATTGCTACAGGTGCGTCTACGTGGAGTGGTGACATTTTAATATTTTGGACTTCTTTCATTAGAATTTGCCGTGCTTTAATTGCAAGATATTTCATTACTTTCTTGCATTATACAGTAATCCTCTTCAATATTACTTTTTGTATTGTGTGCAGAAGTTTTTGTATTTGTGTATGTCCCATACCTTGATGTACCAATTATTCCTTCAACATATTCATTGATTGAAAGCAATTCAGAAAGTTCCTAAAAGGTTATTTTTATTGCGACGGGATTTCACTTTAATATGCTGTTTGTAATCCGCCCATACCTGTGATTTTAAACATAAATGTTCTTCTACGAATTGAGATGTAAAGACTTAAAATTTTTTAATTACATACTTTTTTCCACTTTTCGAATTTATGTGTAGCTGGGCCTGCAGCATTTAAATCTAGTTTTCACATGCCGCCACCACATGCAAACCATTCCTCTTACCCACGTACACTGTATTTATAACATCATTTATACATTGGAAGGTGGATCTGTTACGTCTAAAAGGGTAAGACCTATCCGGAATTATGTTGCCGTCAGAACAGAAGTTGACAATATGCACCTTAAGCAGATATTCAAGAGACTTAAGTAACACAGACATAAGACAAATAGGTCTATAGTTACTGAGAGACATTCGGTCCCTCCCTTTCTTGAGAATAGGATACACTTTATTAAGCCTCCACGTCGCAGGAATAGCGCCATTACTCCACTGCTCACAAATCCAGTTAAAAACTTTCCTCCTACTGCTTAGAGGAAGATTTCGAAAAAAGATATTATCCATTCCTGGAGATGAAACAAGTTTCCTATGGGCTAAATAATCATCAAAATCAGAAAAAAGAAACTTCGGAACCGGAATACTCGAAACCCTGGTAGAGATGTCCTGCCAAGGAGTCGGTAGTCTCTCGCCAGCCAGCATCACAAGGTATTCGCGAATTCGTTAATCCGTCCACGAATTCTTAATAGCTCTAGTCTGTTTATATTTTTTCACCAAAGCCAATTTGTTCCAAAAACCCTGGGAGTCGCTGGATTCGAAAGCTCAGATAACAGCTCTTCAAAAGCAATTACCTGCTGATTAAAAATGTGGCTTTTTGGGTTGTCCTCAGCTGTTTTAAGAGCCTCAAAAGCCTCCATTGATCTATAACCATAAAATTTCTTTCTGGCCGCATTTCTTAGTCTAAACTATTTCTCGGATTTCTGATTCCACCATCTTTTCGGTATATAATTATTAGCTTCAAGGAGAGATATTGTATACTTAGTATAAAGATTCTTAATCTTAGCTTCAAAAGAATCTATATTTTCCCCAACATCAAGATTATTGACCTCCATGAGAAATTTCCTTTTGGCAAAATAAACTCTCTTATTTCTGGGGTTACCAGTATCCATAATCGATATTATAATTGGCTAGCAAATTTATTTAACTTTTATTTTTTTCAATTAACAAATTTACTTTTTTATATTTGTTTTTTATTTTCAAGAAAAATAAATAGCATCTGATCAGAGGTGGATAATCTATTTATCTGTATTTTGTTACAATTTATGGGGAAACTTTTTCTTTATGTGATGTGTCACCCAGTTAAAGCCGATTCAACTTAAAATATACTTTATTTTTAACTATAGTTACATAAATGTTAACAACAGGTTTTAAAATTAAAATAGTTTCTAAAAGAAACCGACTTTAGTGTGTGACTATGATTATGGGCCAATATATTTAAAAGTTTTTCATTGGGAAGCAATTTGAAAGATAGATAATGGTTATCCAGAATCAACAATATATTTGGTAACTGTATTTATTAAGAGTTGTCTTCGTTTTGTTGCAGTTACTGATCTCTTTGTACAAGGAATGAGGTTTGTATTTGATTATTTTATTTGTTTTACAATAAAACTATCATCAGCTCCTATAGCAACAATGGCCCATATTCATAGTTATAGACTATAGTCGACTCTTGCTGAAGTTTACTCTAAAATGAAAGGCTCTTATTACCTTTTTTGCATTCATAGTCAAGAATAAAGTATACTTTAAGTTGAGCCTCCTTCCACTGGGTGTCAACTGTAATTTGATAAATGTTTTTATACAATTTCTTTACAGTTTCAAACATTAGAAAAAAGTAACCTTGGCACATATTCATAGCTATATTAAAGTATACTTTAAGGGAGTCGACTCTAAAGTCTAAAGTCTAGCTCAATCATATACAATTTAAAATATACTCTTGGCGTAAAAGTCAACTCTAAATTTAAAACTAGCTAAAGCTGTTTTTAACTCATTTTTCCAAAATTATTTTATTTGGCTTAGAACACAATACTCTTTATCTGATTTTTATACCAAAGTGAACAAAATAAAACCAGAATATATATAATAATAAAGATAAAAGTATAACAGATAAACAGATACATATATAAATATATAAATGATACTTCTCCACTATTATAATTAAAAGTTCATTTTATTTTTAATTTCTAAAAATCTTTTTTTTTGAACGAAAATTTGTTTTACAAATGTATGCGGACGTTTTCCAAAGAAAACAAGAAAAATTAGACGCTAGAAGAATGAAATGCTGCACTTTCTAGACCGCTACGACCTTCATCAGCATTCTTCGCATCTATCTACCTAAGTTGTATATTTTGTAAACATCATCTATTTAACCAACTAACTTTGTAAATAAGAATACGAGAATATTCATATCAACATTAATTTGGTTAGACGAAATTTACACACAAACCAACGTATTCTTTACTGTGCAAAATCATTTGTTTTTGCTTTTGTTTCAATCACGAATGCAAATTTTGTTTTTAGCGGCGTTGCCAGAAATTTAATGTGTAAAATCTGCGAAAGCCAACAATATTTCGTAGAAAATCTGCACCTTATTTCAAGAATCTTCAATGAATCTTCAAATGCATTTTTCAATTTATTTTTTCTGTTAGTTTTGTTCATGAATATCAGATGACATAATTTTTAGCAAATCTGTAGATATAAGTGTGTCGAAACATTTAAAGTTTAAATAATCTTTTTTAAGTTTTAAATAATCTTTTTAAGCAATATTCCTACCAAAGATTAATTTTCTAAGCGATTGCGAAATTTTGTTTTATTTAAATTTACCCGATTAAATATTCTCTCAACATTTGCCGATGAATATGGTAGGCAGAATCAGAATCTTATTTTAAATATTTTTTTCCAGAAAGTAATTTATATTTTATTTAGTATATCTTTAAAATCTAATACTCCTAACTCTCTTTACTCCAAGTCCTGTGTTTATTTTCTTTAAAAAATCTTCAGAAAATTTTAAGCTTAGTCTTAAACTGAGTCACCATTTATTATTAAATTTAGGCTAATATGCCTAGCAACTTCATAATATTATAAAAATAAATAAAAAAACAAACGCTAGGCACCGCGTATTTACATTCATACTTAACTTATAACAGCCAATATGATACTGAAACAGCGTCTATAATGTTGTGAGCAAACAAGTATGAATAATTAAAAAATAAAAGTTGCATTTCGTGGCTATCCAATGCTAGCACAGAAAGCAACAACAAATGTACAAGACGAGTTACAAAGAGAATGACAAAGAAAAGCTTTAAGTTGTGTGTAAACTTCGTCTCAACAAATTAACATTAACTGTCAGTCCCACGATATCGCAAGTGTTCGTTCGTTCGCACAATTACATTCAAAACAAAAACAAATTCTAAAAAATTGAATTTGAATTAAAAAGAACCAAAAGGTCGAAAATAAAGTCAATTGTCATTAATATATAAAAATAAATAATTTAAAATAAAATTTGTGCTTAAAACTATTTCAGTGTTCAGTGCCTAGAATTCGCTTTTTAATAAGCTTTGTTTTAAAATGTTACTCATTACAATTTTTAATAGTTTTGTCATCTGATTATATAAAATTTAAATCTCTGTGCTTCGCTTTACAACAATATATTAAAATTATTAATAATACCATGAATGTCCTTTTGAAAGATAAATATATTTTATTAGTATTATTTGGGTTATTTATTATGAATTCAGCATTGTCAATTTGATTGATGAATAATAAATTTTTAAGCACTCATATAATTCTAATAAGCGACTTACAACTGACTATACGGAAAGCCAGCGCGTTTGGGATGGGTGTAAAATCTTTTTGGGATTAATATCTAATAAAATTCATACTTTTTCAAATTGGTTCATACATCTCTAGCTAGCGTCTCCACAGCAGAAAAAATTTTAGTTATGCGTACGACGAACATAATACGAGTGAGTGACGAATTTATTCAACGGAATGTTTTATGCCTGCCACGACAGCAATTTCATCTGCTGCAAATCCAACAATGTTCTCTTTATGGTCAACGTCATTGTCGATAAAATATTTAACAATTAATTTGTGTAAGCTAAAAGCGTTGCATTGCTCTACTTTTACTAAGCAAAAAACAGATTTGAAAATCTATGCAGACCCCAACTGTCATGCATAAAGGATTTTTTATTTGAAAGGTCGTTTTTTAATTTAATTCTTTTATGAAAATGAGGAGCTCAACTGTGGGTATGAATGAAAATCGAGTTTGATTTAAGATATTTTTTTATTACTAAAAACCTTTTTTGGGAAGAGAAATTATTTTACAAATGTATGCGGACGTTTATTCAACGTAATAGAAGTTATCACAAAAAAATCTTCGATTTTAGACCAAAAATCTTCAATTCTGCTTTTTGCCAATTTGAAAGGCTAAAATATGCAGAATGCAGATAAATCTGCACTTCTGGCAACAGTGGGTTTAAGTCATTCTTACTTGTTTAAGCACTAAACACTTAGACGACAGCTGGCAGCAGACAGAAAACTGTCAAAAATAAAATACATGTGTTTAATTAATTTTGACGACATCACAGCTGCTATCAACTTAGGCTATTTTCTATTTTGACGGGCAGCAATAAACAAATATAATGTTGCCATTATACATGTAAATTGGAAAAATAAGAACAAACACATTTTTTTTAATATTAAACATAAAAGAACATTACAAAAATACAATAAGGAAAAATATTTATGTTTTTTTATAGTTTTTTTTTCGTGATATTATTACATTTTTTATCAATAATTTTAATTTTATTCATTATAAAATATATATGCGGTATCACTGAAATTTGTATTGCTAAAATACACCGCTATAATTGCTGTCTGCAAAATAATTACAATCATGTCCACCGACCATCGACTACAAGATGTCAAAAATAGAATACATGCGTGCTTATGAGAATAATTCTTTTAGCCGCTACACGACTACCGACTACACGGCTACTTTTGTAGCCTGTAGCCAACTAAGGCTAATTTCTATTTTTCTTGGATACAAAAAACAGATTAGTGCTGCCAATACAATAAATGCATTAAATATCGCTATTAAAAACGCGAAAAACTTTTATGGTGGCACCATTGAAAAATAATAATCATCTGTTCATTTGTTTACATTTTTCATTTACTATTTATTTGGCGCATTTTTTATTTACTTTTTGTTTGTGAAATTTTCCATTTAGTTCTTTTTTCATGAATTTCTAATTTGTTTAATTTATATTTATTTTTTGGGTTTTTTATTGAAATTAGTAAGTATATAATAGTAATTTTTACAGTTTATATGTATTTATTATATTGTTTAATGTAAATGTTTAGTTCAATTTACATGCAAATATGGACGTGAACACTTCATGCACTGAAGTTTTTTTTCTACTATTTTAGCAATAGTACTTATAAAGTTATTCAAATTTTCTTGAGACATTTAAAATTTTTTTACACAAGTTCACTTAAAAAAATCAAGTTTGTTTTGTTTTGGTTAACTTTAATACATATGTCAGAACAGATGTTTACTTTTTGTAGTTAGTGGTCGATAGTCGTTAAAAGAACTAAGTAGCTGGCCACTTGGCTATTTTTGTAGCTAGCTACTTTTGTAGTCGGTAGTCGATGGTCGGTAGCCTTTGATTGTGTTTATAGCATAAGTATCATTTTGATTGTTATGAGGTAAGTATGAATGCGCGCTGTGCCGCGCAGTTCAAATAATAATTTAATAAAAATTAAAATAATTAAAAAACTTAATGACTGACAATGTGACTTGTTCTATATCTATTTTAGTAAGTTCAACTGCCAGTAATAAACGTATATTTTAACACATATGTCTAACATTTACGAAAATTTACCTATATATACCCTGTCGGACAATAAGTAGCTGACTACAAAAAAAGCCAATTTTAAGTTAATGTTTATATTTTTATTTTAAGTCAACTACTATACAATGCAGAATTTCCATTAACTGTAGTGTACATTTTGGACAGTGGATTTTTTGTGTTTAGTTAATCGTTGTTCGCGTTTGTTTTTATTTTGTTTTTCACATTTAGATTTTTTTTTAAAGAAATCAAAGTTGATTAGTAGTATTTACTTTTTTTACCTTCTTAAAAGACTAATATAGTATATTTTTTAAATATAAATATATAAAATAGTGAAATAATTATATATTATATTTTTATACAATTACATTTTTTTAAATTTATCTGAGTTGAAGTAATTTGTCTGTCTTTTTTTCAATGTCTTGTACCTTCTTGAAAATGGTTTCATTTTTTTTTTTTATTTAAAAGAATCATATACTATTATCTTTTAAATATAAGTATATAATAGTGAAATCAATAAATGTTATTGTTTTAGAAATTACACTTAAACATTTTGAATGAAAAACAAATTTGACAACTAAAAATATAATAATTAAGTTGCAGCTAGCTACAAAAAGTTCGTTTTCAACAAACGTCTTAACAATTTACGTTTAGTTAACTTAAATCTAATTTACTTATAGTCGATTAAAAAATAACTTTATTATAGCAAACGAAAAAGTCGTTTGGTTACAGCTAACTACACAAAGTTAACTTTAAGTTTGTTGCAAAGTAATGCAGAGTCGGACAATAGATTACCTCCTAGGACATCGCAATGTTAAAATAGTTAGTTCTTTGCATTGTAAAGTAATCCAAGTGTCAGTCAGCACTAGCTGCGAAATAGTTAGCTTAAAGTTCAAAGTTAAAGTTCCGACAGGGTAGATTGCAATAGGCGCACATTATTTGGTGTGTTGATTTACTTGCGAGTGTAGATGTACAACCACATGAAATGACGTAACTTCCTTCGGCAAAGGAACGAACTTATTTTCTTTAAAAAGGGAAAAAGATTTCAGTATATGTTGACACGGAAAAACTCATTCTCATTTAAATACTTACAATCAGTTGTTTAAATTACACTCATGTATTCATTAGTTTTATATGCAATAACAATAGAAGTAACGATAATCTTATGATAATGGACATAAGTAAAAATGGTGAAAATGTGCTCTGTTACTGTAATAAAGAAAGTTATAATGATAAAGAAGTACTTATGAAGTTTTTGAGGAAGAAGTGATTACAATATAAATTTGTTATCTTTACTTTTACTTCAATTTAAATGTAAACTCTTGTTTAAGAAATAACAAACATAATAAGTCTCTTGTCTCAATAAAGAGCAGTTTAGGCAGAAGCATCGGCAGATACTTTAAGTGAGTGACCTATGGTTTAGGCAATTAATTAAGGAAGTCGCAGCTACCATTAATGCTGTAATTAACAGCAATAAAAGCCAATTGATTTTCAGTTGCCTAGGTAGAAGGTAACTGAGAAAAGCATTTTTCATTGTATGAATTGACTCCGCCTGAAAATGGTTAGCAGAGTCACTTAATGCTGCCAATTACAATGGAATCGTAGTAGCGTGAATATATCAAATTTGTGGGAAAGTAAAAACCAATAAAACCAGTTCTTTAAAAAGTAGACCGCATGAATAACAACCACAAAAATCCCTTGAGTATGAAGCGGCTCGATTAACATGACCTGAATAAGATTTCTGTTATAAGCCAGGACCATAAATAAATATAAGTGCTTCTATACTATATATATTATTTTCAATAGGAATATCATCGACAAGAAAAAAACAATAGAATTCCTTCTTACATGGAAATACTTCCTTTTCAAAATGAAATAAAGGTAGTTGAGCATGGGACGTACTCGTGCCGTAATTTTTGATTACCTTGAATATAAAATAGTGGTTTTATATTACTAGGAAACTTATGGTATAATCGGAAATTTCCTATCCATACATTGCATAGTGGAGCAGAATTAAAATATTTTGTAAAAAGCTAGGCTGTTCGATTGATGACATGAGCACCAACTGAATACCATCCTCTTTCCAGCAGTACCGCTATGTGGTCCCAAATATAAGTATTTTGCACGTACAAGTTTTTCTAATGCTTAAATTTCTTAAATTTTTGTCTGATTTTAGAATTAAGCATTTTAAAATTAAAATTTTTGATTTTTGACACCCTCTTACGAAACTAAGACCACTCTTACAAAACTATGTCTAATCGATTGGCGTATTTAAATTTTCTTTAGCTGATCTAGTGCCTTAGCAAACTAGGTTTCAAAACTAACACGGACGGACATGGCTCAATCAACTTCGCTATGCATAAGAAGTCATAATACATATGCATTACGTATTGTAGAAATTACACACGAAATTGCAAACTAAGATATACCCTTTTTCCACATTTTGCGCTGAAGGATATAAGAACAAAAAAAGTACTTTTTAAATTTGTGAAAATAATTTTGAAAATTTCTGTTTTACTCTCTCGTTGCCAGTTTTTGCTAGTAAAACTACTGAGACCTATTATATTCACCATTTTCGGAAGCTCACAATATAAGAAACAATAAAATATGATAAATTTAAAATAAATTCGTTATTATTCTTCCTATATAAATCAAATTAAAATAAGTATGTCTATGCATATGCACTGCGACCCTTTGCTCCTTAAAGGAGTAAAAGGATCAAATATATATGCATTAAAGCACCAGGGAAATATTTAGGATTTAAAAAAGTCTAATTTTTTTGCTTCGCGCTCATTTCCTATAAATATGGTGATGAGTATCAAAAGTGCATTTAGTGGTAAAAAGAAAAAAAGTTGTTTATCAATGAAATATTTTATTCCACAAATATGGAAGATAAGAACTAAATAGAAATATGTGTTTCCCAAGAATGGCAGGTATTGGTTTATTTTTTGATTAATTAAAAAACTAAGATATATTCACATAAGACATCATGACCTGGATATATCTTGCATTTTTAATTATAAAAATAATTTGAATTAATTAATTTTTTGCATAAAAAATTCATTATGTAATAGATTCAAACGTAAAATATTATTTATGAATATAGAAATATTTGTGCATAACGTTGCTTTGAAAATTTGTATATAAAAATTAGTCTGTCTGTTAATTTTTCAATTAGAAATTTTGCAGGTTTTTTATAAAAGTGTATTAAAACGGTAATTTCAGGAAATTTAAAAAATAAGTAGGCGTTTTCTAATTTTTTTTATTAGCATTGCATAAAAGACACGAGCAAATTTTACTAGCAAACTAAAATATTATTAGCATTTATCGTTTATTAATAATATTAAAATGAGCTACTAACAATTGAGGCGAATCCAATAAATACATAATGTTAACGACTTCAACTATAACCGTTCATATTATAACTTGGTTAATTTTTATAGTAATAATCCATTTACATTACACCGAAATCTTCTAGATTTGACTTGAAATCTCTTTCAAAATATAGTTCGTTTACGCTGTATTTAATAAATATCAAAAAAAAAAAAAAATCTGTATATTTATAACTTACACACCATGAATTTTTTACTTTTGGATTATGTATGTAGTCATTTTATAAACATTTTTTATAAATATTTTTTATACCCTTTACCACAAAAAGTGGAAAAAAAAGTTTGTCATTCCGAGTGTAAGTTCTACAATATCCTTTTCCGACCCCATAAAGTATATATATTCTGACTTCTTATGCATAGCGAAGTCCATTGATCGATGGAGGCAAACGAGGGTTCAGTCAATCAGATATAGTGTTGAAAGAGGTGCTATTTGAAATCAGCATGATCGGTACATGTCCTTCGAGGCAGCCGGCAGAACACCACGCCTACCTCTAATTTTTAATGTCATTTGGAACAATTAAGTTACTCCAATTAGCGATAAAGATTTAAAAAATGAGAAAAAAACATCCAGCGAAAGAATGGGCGCTCACCCATATTTTCCGAGTTTCGGGGCTCTAAAATGTTCAAATTTTTTGTAATATCAATATGGGTATCATTTTAAAGCTTTTGAAGAGATCTTTAAGGAAATACTAAATTTTTTTAAAAATGCTGAACCCACTAATAGCCGATGTAGTTTTTTGTAAATTTTATTTATGCAGTACCAAATTTTTTTTTTTATTTTTTAATTATCTGTCACCCCAATATTTGCTTTTTTGACTGGAGTTACTTCACTAAACTAGATTTACATAGATGGTGAAGGGTATATAAGATTCGGCACACCCGAATATAGCACGCTTACTTTTTTGTTTAATTATAAATACATTACTAGTTACATACTATAAGATTTAGAGTAGATTTTGTCAAAAGCTAGTGGCGAAGTAGATTTTGTTTTGTATGGGAAATATATTAAAAATCAACTATGTAGGTTTTAATGAAAATTGACTTTATTTTCGGCTTTTTGGTTCTTTTTAATTAATTTCTAAACATTTTTAGAAAGAAAAATTATTTACAAATGTATGCGGACGTTTTTGTTAGAAATCTCATTAGTTCTAAATTTCGGTGTAATGTAAATGCAATATAAGGGAAAAAATTTAAAGTCTTTGAAATTACAGTTTTTTTTCAACTATATTTCTAAACGGTCGTATGAGCCTCAGTGTTTCCGAAGAAAATGGTAACTACATCTACAATTGGTAACTTCAAGTTGTCACTGAAGAAATTCAAACAATTATTTGTTTATTAAAGTCACATATATCTCTATAAATTATTATGAAATTAAACGCCCAGACAACACCCATTTAGAGTTTAGGCATTAAAATGATTTTAAATTACAATGTGTAACACAATTTGTATACAACAAATTCTAATATCTATGTATGAATGAATTTGTGATTGTTAAGGTGTTTATTATAAGTAACACAGGCATGTTGAACACATTTTTGTTATAAATATTCGTACGTGACAACATTAACCAAATCCATTTGAAGTAAATAAATGCGTATATGGCTAAATTATCGCTACAAAAGCGTTATATTGGTAAAGATTTTATAAAAAAAAAGTTGTGTTTTTCCGTCTTGATATATATCTATGTGTATAATAAAACTGTAACAGGTTCATTTCTATATATTTTTTTTTAATTTATTATTGGTGTACGAGTAGATAGTAATCGATACGGAGTACAAGGCACATATTTTGGGAATTTTTGTCTGTCAGTCTGTATTTGTTTCACGTAAAACTGCTGGATGGGTTTAAATAAAATTCTTTGAGAAGGTCCTTTGGAACCTTGGTTCAAATATTGAATACCTTTTTCGTAAATATGTCATTTTGTAGCGTATTCAGAGATTCAAATGTCAAAGTATCCAATTTCACCGGTAATTAAATGTTTGGACATTTTGTTTTTGTAGATGGAATGCATCCTGAGGAGATCCAATATTTCGGTATTGGAATTTAAAAAATCAATCGCGATGGGCATTCGTAATAAGAAGCGATCAACACTTCTAAATAAGTTGTAAATAAAACAAACAAATGTAAAAAAACTTACAAATTTCAGTTTAAACCAAAACATTTAAAAGAAAAAAATTTAAAATTTTATATAATGCCAAGAAATTATCATTAGCAAACTTAATACAGAAAAGAAAAATCTACCAAATTAATTAATTTTTAAAAAATTCGTGCACATTTTTATCTGATTAAGGTATTCAATTACCGATGTTAATTATTGAGGGTGAAAGCACACCTCGATGGCCATTTCAAAATAAAAAAATTTTCATTGGTTTACAACCAAAAAATACCAAGAACACCACATGGCTAGATAAGTTAATTAAGACCTCCTGAACATGAAAAACGCTGTAATTATTTTTCTATGTACCGTTTCTTAGATAACAGTAATTTTTGAAAAATGAGTTAAAAACAGCTTTTGGTAGTTTTAAATTTAGAGTTGACTTCAACGCCAAGAGTATATTTTAAATTGACTATGAATGAATTAGAGTCGACTCTAAAGTACAACCGACTTTAGTTCCCTTAAAGTATACTTTATTTTAACTATGAATATGGGCCATTGTAAAATAGTGCTTTTCTACTGAAGAACTTTTTTTTAATTAAGTCTTTTATTTTTACTGAAACAAGGTAAAAATTAATTGATAATTTTGACTGCTTTTTTTTTTTGCTTTTCTAACAACAGACAAAAAAAGTTAAATAAAAATTTTCTTTCTAAAACAACCACATTTTCATTTATTTTTAACTTTATTGAAAACTTCCTAAATAAACGGCAAACAGTTAATGTTAAAATTTTTTAAGTGTTACAATTATAAATTATAGGGTGCACCAATAGTTCATTTATTTTGGTATATGGCCATACTTTTAAACAGTTGTAGACAGACGATTGAAATTAAAAAAACGTGTATTACTTACTAACTTCTCTATAACAACATGTATAAAATTTGGATTTGGAAATAAACGGGTGTCCCACTAGTTGATATAATATGGTGTATGTGGCCGGACTTTTGAACCGTTATATACAGACAGCTGACGGTTGAACCTACTTGCTAAATCTAATGCAACAGTAATTATATATTTTGAATTTGGAAATTAAAGAGAGACCCTATAGTTGCTGCAATTTGATGTATATTGCCAAACTATTGCACAGTTGAAAAAGCATAATGTTAGAGATATAAGTGTGTAACCTAATTTATGTGGCCATATACTTGAGCTGTTATAGGCAGATATATGAAATCTGTTGACTGTTTTTAGTTTTTATATTGTTTGTAAAATATTCTTTGTGACTATATTTGTCCCTTTCATTATTTTATCTACGCATGGAGAGTACAGTATCAAAAATGACCAACTTATTAAAACACCACACGCCTGCCTCTAATTTTTCTCTATCATTTGAAACCATGAAGTAACTCTAATCAAAAAAGCAAATATATGAGGGGATAGAGAATTCAAAAATTAAAAAAATTTAAAGAGACTCGTGTTACGGGCCTCTGAACTTTTCAAATTTTTCAAAATATCAATACGGTTATCATTTAAAGCTTTTGAAGAAATATTTAAGGAAATACTAACATTGTTTTAAAAATGCCGATATATTTTAATGTAAAATTATGTATATGTAGTACTTAAATTTTTTTTTTATTTTATAACTCACTGTTACCAAAATGTTTGTTTTTTTTTAAGTTACTTCACTACACTATATTTTCATATGTGGTGAAGGGTATATAAGATTTGGCATAGCGAATATTCAAATATAGCACTCTTACTTGTTACTTCACAAATGAAATACTAAAGTTTTTCATATTTGTAATAAATTTTATCATTTTTACAAACCTTTTCAACAATTTCCTTATACTCTCAAAGAATGACTATCATCAGAAAATTTTAAATGTACACATATTCATATGGCCGTTTTGTAAATGCTTATTTAGTATAACAGTGACTTATAACCAAGTCTTGTAAATAAACTGTAGATACTTAAGTGTAAAAAAAGTCCATTGATGCTTGTGGAAGTCCATTAGCACTTTCGGATGTCTTTAGATATTTCGAAGTCCATTGGCCACTGGCAGCTGCGTTTTGTTTGGCCACTTGCATATGGTTCGCTTACTTCCTTCGGTACTAAGCGATGTTTACTAAAGTCAATTGATTTTTGTAATGTTAACAAACAAGACTTAAAAACTGAAAAATATGATGTGCTAAAAAAGGAATGTTGGCATTGTTTTTTGTCTATTAGTTACTTATTGACCGCTTGTGCTGACTTTAAATAGCGACCATTTCGATAAAATATCAGATTAATCATTACTCTATAAGAGCGCTCGTGCATAATAAGCTGTTTCTAACTGTGGTGGAGAGTATAATTAAAAAAGAAGGATTGATTGTTACTGTCTACTTTATTTACTGGTTGATTGTTCTTATTCAATGAGTTTCTTTTAAGATTATATTAACTATCTAAGCATTTATTGTGCTGTATTAGTGCTTTTATTGTTTATTAATCATATTCAATTCAAGCTTTGTAAAAATAAGCATACTTGAATTATTTTCCTATCAAATCAATTGCTTATTTGCCTTAAGACTATTTTATTTTAAATTTTATTATTCTGGCTGATTAAGTAGATATAATCTAGCAATAAAGGGAGTTCTTACAGTAGTTGATAGATTTCCAGCAAGTAAAACTTATTTCTCATTAATGCCGCCAGGAAGTTAGCATAATAAGCAAATATTCGGTCAATGTCCAAAGGAAACTTTTTTGATTTAGCAAATCATCAAAAACCATTACAATCCCAAATAGTTTCAAGAAGTTTAGCACAAAGAATGCCTTTCGAATAAATCTTTATGACGAATAAATTTTTTGGCAAGCGAAAATCTCTCACTTCTTCATAACGAATCTGTCAGCGTTTTTCTTTACGTGCCAAATCCTTTATCTCCGGATCTGATTTGATTTTGTAGAAGTCTAATTGAACAAACACTTCGATGTGTTTCTACTATTAAGTGGCTTTAATTCAAATCAAACTAATATTTTCAGCCATTATCGCCATTTGGCAATGCGAATTTATATATATATATATATATATATATATATATATATATATATATATATATATATATATATATATATATTTCTATTGGGGTGCTTCGCTACCCCTCTGTAGCCAATCTGACCATACTGGTTTTATTTGATTATGAACACTAATATGGAAGTTATGTAAAACAACAACAACTTTAAACTTGGTATAACAACCGCTGTTGCTATCCAGCTAGTTTTTCGCTACGTTATTTTAAAACAAGTTCGAGGTGCTTCCTATTACAATTAGCAAGTAACACAATGATAAATTTTTACTATGTATGGGAAGTGCAACGCCAACTGAAATATCAAAAAAGTACCCTTTTGTACCAACCGCATATCTGATTGAAAACTGTGAAAATTCCATGATGATCGGTTCACTGATTCTGACAAACAAACTCATCCTATGCTTTATATTATATATAGACGAAATGATTGCTGTGTGCAAGGCCATATGTATGTATCAATATGTGTACTTATCCTTTAAGTATAAAAACATTTAAGGAAGGAAACTTAATCTTAAAATTCTTTAAATATAAATATGTGTTACTAGGAAAAGCAATGAAAATAAGAAACAATGAAATCTTTTTAATATGATCTTAAAATTCCTTACGACACCAGTAACAGTCAACAGCAGTAATAAAACAATAATCAAGTACAGGAAATAGCAAATATAATATGAAATATAAACAGCTGCATGTGAGAGCAATATTAACCCTTAAAAAAGCTATGAAACTCTTTTTTAAAAAACCGCAATGATTAAGAGTGTAACTTAATCATTTCAGACACGTACACATTTTAATTTACATAAGGAATAATAAATAGAGAATAAGGATGAGACGAGTGAGGAAAAGAAAATGTCGCATACAAAACGGAAAAAAGCGTTTTGCTTTCTTTAGTTTTATTTTAAACCCAATCATAAACAGAAAGAAATTCACATGTTTTTTTTAAATGTATCTCTTAAGGTATCGTCAGATTAGTCAAATATGAGACCACAAAAGTTTTTTAAGTTATTCATTCCTTGTAATAAGAATATACATTTTTTGTTCTTACTCCACTTGTTTTAAATCCCGTACCCGAAGTGAGAAAACGAAACACTATTGTGTTTTCGAAAATATTTTTCACATAATTCTATATCTGAAACCGTAATTGCTAGAAATTTTAAATGACCAGATATTTTATTATTATAGCCACTATGACAGCCAATAACAAAATCAATTTATCAATTAATAACTGTTTAAGGCCTTAGTTTACAGCCGTTATAGGTGGACGCTTGAAATTTACAGATTAAGTAGTGCCTTATCCGCTGTAAGCAAAAGTTGAAAGATTAAAGGATGTCGCACAGAGATGTTGTTTTCACGACCATTATATGTAGGTTTTCAAAATTAACAGAGCATGTGACAATTGGTTCCCCAAAATTCTGACAAAAATGAAGTCATCTTCTAAACAAATATTTTTAAGAAAAAGTACAAACATATATAATTATATATGTGAGTAAAATTGGGAAATAGACCCTTTCCGTGTGAGTCCAGCTGATTTATTATAGTTTTTTAAGGAATACTTTTGGTACAATCACAATAATAATTTTATTCAACTGGCACTTGAAAAATATAATAAAGGTGGAACATTGATTGCCGGTTTATCCAAATGTAAATGAAAATTTCTTTCGCATATGACAAAAGTAAAATGTATATGCGAAAGCAATGTTTGTTCGTAATTAGAGAAACTGGCAGTAGGTCAAGAATGATTACAGAAAGAATTAAGGAATTAATGACTGAAAACAAAGCTCTGTTTATCAACAAAAGGGGCATATTTTTAAACATGAAAAAATCATCGTGTTAATTACATCCAAGTTTTAAATATTAAAAAAAAAGCATTTTACAGGCCAGAGAAATCAAACAAAGATCCTAGAGCAATGATCAAAAAAATGACTCGTATAACATCTAAAAATGCTGCATAAAATAAATATGTATATAGTTTTATCTTTTAGGGATTATTTATATATTTAAGAGATATGTGTTTTTGTTACATTAAAATACTTTATTGGATCGGAAATGGATATTGTAGAAATTACAAACGGAATGACAAACTAAGTTATACCCTTTTTCCACTTTTTGTCTTGGAGGGTATAAAAAGAATTAGTTAAAAAGTATTTTATGAGTTTATATTTTATACAACTTAAAAAGAAACTAAATTATTTGGAATTCATAGAATTTTGCTTAAGTTGGATAAATTCATACCCTTTCAACATGAATCAAAATATTTTATACAAAAATGCTATATCTAAGCCAATCCTCATTACATCGGGTGTTCCTCAAGGGAGTCATCTTGCACCTATCAATGACTTATCTAGCGTCATCAAGAATTCTTTTATACTTATGTATGCGGATGATGTTAAAATATTTTTTACATATAATAAATATGCTGATCGTATGTTGCTACAGGCAGTTTTAGTTTCTTTATACTTCTGGTGTGAATCAAACTTAATGAAGTTAAACTTCGATAAATATTAATATATGCATTTCTTCCGAGAAACCATTTAAATGTTAGATTTCTTTGGGCGGCAGTGAGCTGGAAAGTGTTTGCAGTTTTACAGAACTTTAAAATTTACTAGACCACAAACCAAATTTCATTCAACATATTTCTCTAATTGTAAGCAGGGCAAGATGCCAGCTTTGAAGATGCTTACTTTACGAAACATCTATTTACGTGACTAGATCTTCCAGTATTATGGGTCGATTTTATTCGATCGACAATATAAAACGTAGAGAAAAGCAATTGCATGATTGCAAAAACAGTTTGGCATCATACAAATCTAGACTTTCTCTTATCAAGTTACCATCTCGGACTAGTCGCAGAACTATGCTAAATGCCTATGTTCATTTTAAAAGCAATTAACGGTAAAACCTGCTCTAACTTTTAATAGAAAATATATGTTTTTGTATTTCTCACTGTCCTACTGATACTATTCTCCATTGGATATTTTGCAACGAACTATGCAAACTCCGATCCTTTTATTAGACGTTATAAGGACTTTAATAAAATATTGCTTTATGTTGATTATTCCTTAAATGAAAATCTGATAAAACGTAATATTTTGTTCTCATTACCCAGCAAAAAATTAGACATTACCTTAAAAAGTAATTGCCATCTAATGAATTACCTTTGTGATTGCCATATTATGTTACTCGCTTAGAAAACACATTACATGAGTTTCTAAAAAAGGAAGTAGTAGTGGAACTAGTTCTTTATGTTAAAAGAGACTCCTGTACTAATGGTACTCATTATTTCCTACAATAAATAATGTAATCGATTCTCAGTAATTGATTATAAAAGTCTCATGCCTTGTTAAAATCATTAAGTTAGCAATCTATTTGGGAAGTACTTCTGCCAAAAATGCTTAATTCCACACTCGATTTCCTTTTCAAACATTTTTTTCTGGGTAAATATTGTTACAAAGATGCTTTATTTAAATCATAAGGAAATAATTGAGGCCAAGAAAGTTAAACGAAATGGCCTATTGTGTTTGTTTTCAAAGCTAGAAGTTTCTATAAAACATCTGTATTACAAAACAAAAACAACTAACACAAAGCGATGACTAAACAAACACAATACACAAACATACACACACCTGCATTGTATAACAACTAAATAAAAATACACAACATGTATTTTTAAATAATGATTGAAGGTTCTAGAAGTAAATAATAATGCTCACTAATGTGTCTGAAGTAAAAGTGGCAACGCAGCATTTTCAACTACGCAATAGATGGCGGTAGAAATTCTCGAACATTCAAGAACGCCTAAAAATAGGGTATATAAAAGCAACGCCAATACGTGCTGATTCATTCGTATTGTGAGCGTCATCTAGTTAAGATCTTGTGGTACAACAATTAAAGTTGCCAGCGTGTGTTATTAATCGGGAATAGTTAAATCGTCAAATAATTGATTAAATAAAGTGTAATTTAATTAAAACTCTAAAAGTTGTGTGTTTAATTATTTTGCAAATAAAGAACTCATAAATAAACGTTTATAACTTTAATAAACGTAACAACTGGTGTCAGAAGTGGGATTGCAAAATAATAAATAAATAATTACAATGAAATTTGACGAGCTAAAAGTTGAGCAGCTAAAAATGGAGCTGAGTAAGTTAGATCTGCCGACAGCGGGCAATAAAGCGGAACTACAAAAGCGGTTAATAGATGAATTTAAGCAGCGTGGTATCGATATTGGGACATACGAATTTGGAGAAAAAGACGAAAAGGAAGAGATTGAAGTATGTACCCCAGCAACAAGCAGCGTTATAGACTTAAATTCAATGTTTGCCGCTATAATGAAGAAAATGGAAGAAACCAACCAGAATCAGATGAAAAAAATAGAAGAAACCAACCAGAACCAGATGAAGAAAATAGAAGAAAACAACCAGAAGCAGGAAAACCAAAACCAGAAGCTTCAAGAAAGCTTTAAAGCAATGCAGGAAAGCTCTAGCGTCAACGGGGAAAGGCTTTTAGCGAAGGTAAATGAGAAATTTAAAGAAATATCAGAAGTCTTCGACAAACGAGTGAACATCGTCGAACAGAGGGTCAGCGAGTTTGATGAAAAACTGTGCGGCCTAAAGAGAGAAGTGAATGAAGAATTACATGAATTAAAAGTGCAGATTGGCGAACTTCAAATTCGAGAGGGACCGGTGAAAGTTATCTCTGAGCATGGCAGCAAGATTAACACCCCGAGCTTTGACGGCAGCGCACCTTTTAATGTTTTTAAGTTCCAGTTCGAAACAGTGGCCAGCAAAAATAGATGGAACAATGAAGAAAAAGCTATTGAGCTAATTCTGGCCTTAAAGGGAGCAGCAGCACAGATACTCGAAAGCTTACCTGCCGGTTGCAGAGATAATTATGAGGACATAATGGTAGCCTTAAAACGTAAGTACGGTGGCGAGCAAAAAAGAGAACTCTACAGAATGGAGTTACGAGGCAGGGTGCAGAAGGCAAATGAGACGCTGCAAGACTTCGCCATGGAAATTAAACGTTTGGTGCAGCTGACTTATCCAGGCGAAGATCACCCGTTTCTGGATCAGTTTAAGATTGAAGCATTTGTGAATGGC
Organism: Gymnosoma rotundatum; assembly: GCA_916610165.2. Classification (NCBI taxonomy): domain Eukaryota; kingdom Metazoa; phylum Arthropoda; class Insecta; order Diptera; family Tachinidae; genus Gymnosoma; species Gymnosoma rotundatum. The sequence continues at coordinate 34,426,512 of OU744340.1, forward strand.
ATACGGGATCCAGATATTAAATATGCGGTTTGTGCTATGCAAAAGTCATCCTTTGCAGAAACTATCTCGTACGCGCTAGCCCAGGAGACTGCAAAAGTCATCTCGAAGCCACAGATGTACAAGGTGCGGTGTCTCGATACTGAAACTCATAACACAGACAGTAGAAGCGAGATAAGGGAGTTAGTCAAACAGATAATGGAGGAGGAAAAAAGTAATTCTCGCGCTAAGTGCTTTAAATGCGGTAAGGCTGGCCATTTTCAGCGCAACTGTAGATCAGCAAAGAGAAGATCAAGATCTGCTTTGCCAGCAAGGGACAACAAGCGGGCCAACAACACCAAATCTCATGAGTCACCGTTAAACTAAATCGAGCCAGCACTAATGGGCAAGTGCTGGCTCCCACAACCGATGGCCCCACAATCTCCATTTCCATTGTACAACAGAAAAATAGCAACCTAACTGTTTGCGGTCTTATAAACGGAAGTAAGCAAGTCCTCACCATAGACACAGGAGCATCTCAGTCAATTATAAGGCCCGATTTAGTAAAAGGGGCAGTGGAACCATTAAATAATGTACGACTGCGCACTGCTACTGGCGACTTAGCCACTGTCTATGGAAGAGCCAGGGTAAGAATGACTATTGCAAACATCAGCGCTGACCATGTATTTCTTGTTGCCGATATAGTGGATGAAGTAATCATTGGTGCAGACTTTATGATAGCCCACGGTATTAGTCTGCATATGGGCGAGCAAATAATGATCTGGCGCAATGTGGAGATACCCCTGGATGTTGGATATGATAGCAGGACCACAGCGAGGAAGCTATTTGCCGTTGAACGTCAGAAATTACCACCTCAGGCGAAAACTATAGTATGGGCACGTGTGGAGACAGATTGTGAGGATAACCGGTTGTGGGTAGTGGAACCAAAAGAACTTAAAGACGATATCATAACAGCAAAAGCCCTCGTGAAAATCTGCGACAATGGCAGAGTTCCAGTGAGAGTACTTAATCTGTCTAATAGCGAAAAAACTATTAACAGGAATTTTGAGATGGGTCGATGTGAGCCAGCAGAAGCCATAATGAATTGTGCGGCGAATACAGTATGTCCTAAAATAACAGCCACAGAAAGAGATTTATTAGCAGAACAGGTGCAAAAATGGGAGGCAGGACTAACACCTCCTGACAGAAACAAAGCAAAGCAGTTGCTGAGAAAACATGCCTCCGTCTTCGCCCTAAATAATAAAAGCCAAGGTAGAACGGCAGTTGTTAAACATGAAATTAATACTGGCGAAGCGAGGCCTATAAAACAAGCACCCAGAAGTGTTCCCCTAGCAAAACGAAATGAGGTAAAAGAACTTGTCAGCGAAATGGAAAGGAACGGAGTCATTGAGCCATCCTCGAGTCCGTGGAGTTCACCAATAGTTTTAGTAAAGAAGAAGGACGGCAGTACCAGGTTTTGTGTTGACTACAGGAAGCTCAATGACGTTACCAAGAAAGACAGTTATCCGTTGCCTAGAATTGACGATACCTTAGACACGTTGGCTGGAACGGAATGGTTCTCTACCTTGGACTTGCAGAGCGGCTATTGGCAAGTAGAGATAGCTGATAAAGACAAGGAGAAAACTGCCTTTAGCGCAAGTGGTGGTTTATGGCAGTTCAAGGTGATGCCATTCGGGCTCTGCAACGCTCCAGCTACTTTTGAGCGTTTAATGGAACGTGTGCTTAAGGGTTTCAATTAGAAGACGTGCTTAGTGTATCTGGATGACATAATCGTGATGGGGAAGACTTTTGATGAACATCTCAGAAACCTGGATGAAGTTTTTAAGCGTATAACTGCTGCAGGATTAAAATTGAGTGTTAAGAAATGTGCTTTGTTTCAAAAGGAGATCAAATTCCTAGGGCATCGTGTAACGGCAGAGGGCGTGTCAACTGATGAAGACAAAGTATTGGTAGTAAAGACCTGGCCTCGCCCACAAAATATTCATGAGCTGCGTAGTTTCCTGGGGCTTTGCACATACTACAGGAGATTTGTGCCAAACTTTGCTCAAGTGGCTGCTAGCTTGCACGAGTTGACCAGGAAGTCGCAACCATACCACTGGAGTGAAGCAGCGGAAAAGGCGTTCCAGGAGCTCAAGAAACTTTTGTGTACGGCACCAGTCCTTGCCTATCCAATAGCTGGACAGAAATTCATATTGGACACGGACGCAAGCGGCTATGGAATAGGTGGAGTGCTTTCTCAGGAGATTAATGGAATAGAAAAGGTCATTGGCTATTACAGCAGGGTGCTCTCTAAGCCCGAAAGAAATTACTGCGTTACACGAAGGGAGCTTTTAGCAGTGCTGGAGTGTGTTAAACATTACCACAAGTACTTATATGGTCAACATTTCATTTTAAGGACGGACCATTCTGCATTACGTTGGCTGATGCAATTTAAGAATCCTGAGGGCCAGCTTGCACGCTGGGTTGAACGTTTGCAGAGCTATGACTTTAGTATTGTGCATAGAAAAGGAGGAAAGCACAATAATGCTGATGTCCTGTCAAGACGGCCATGCAATGTAGAGTGCAAGCACTGCACAAAAGTAGAGAAAAAGGCGTGTGTCATTGATGTTCGGCTCACCCAAATTGGGTCAAAGGAAGATTGGTCGAAGGCCCAGAATGACGACCCAATTTTGGCAAAAATTATATTGGCTAAGCAAAACAACAGGAGACCGAATCATAATGAAATATCGGCAGAGAGCCAACTAGCCAAGTCGTACTGGGCTCAGTGGAATAGCCTGAAAGTAGAAGATGGCTGCTTATATCGATCCTGGGAAAGTACAGATGGCAAAACTACAACGGACTTAATTGTCGTGCCAACTTCCAAAAGGAATGAGATACTAAAGCAGTTCCATAACGGTCCCAGCGGTAGTCATATGGGTATAACAAAAACTCTGGAAAAGATAAAGCAGAGATTTTACTGGGTAGGTTGCCAACAGTACGTAGCCGATTGGATAGCTAATTGCGAAGAGTGCATAAAGGCCAAGGGTCCTGTAAGAAAAAGTCGTGGCAAACTTCAACAGTACAACGCAGGTGAACCCTTTGAGCGGATAGCTATTGATATCACAGGTCCATTCCCTGTTAGTGATGCTGGAAACCGATATGTACTAGTGGTAATGGATTATTTTAGCAAATGGCCCGAAGTCTATGCCATTCCAAACCAAGAATCCAAAACAGTGGTAGATGCCCTTGTGAACAATTGGGTGTGTCGATACGGTGTTCCACTAGAACTACATTCAGACCAGGGACGAAATTTTGAATCAGCTATATTCAAAGAGATGTGTGACGTCTACGGTATTAAAAAGACGAGAACTACACCGCTGCATCCGCAGTCTGATGGAATGGTAGAAAGGTTTAATCGCACCCTAGAAGAATATCTCAGAAAAGTGGTCAGTTCACACCAAAAGGATTGGGATGAGCATATACCCAAATTTCTACTGGCGTACCGGTCAGCTGTACACGATTCAACCTCACGTAGTCCAGCAAAAATCTTGTTTGGGACAGAACTAAAACTGCCAGCAGATTTAGAATTTGGTGTTAAACCTGGACAAGTGCACGAAGACAATGGAAACGTTCTACAGGCACAAGAAGAACTGCATGAGCTTCATGAGTTTGTACGTAACCGCATTAAAATGACCAGCGATAAGATGAAAGCCAGATATGATCGAGCAGCAAATACGGAGGGATTTACTGAAGGACAAATGGTTCTACTATTTAACCCGCAACGCAAGAAAGGATTATCCCCTAAACTGCAAACCCACTGGGAGGGGCCGTACAAAGTGATAAAGAAATTGAATGACGTGGTTTACCGGATACAGAGATATCATAATCCGAGGTCTAAAATGAAAGTGGTTCACCTCGAGCGGCTGGCTGAATATGGCAGAGGTAATGTTGAGCCTATTCGGGACGAAAAGGCTTAAGTGGGCGGCAGTGTTACAAAGATGCTTTATTTAAATCATAAAGAAATAATTGAGGCCAAGAAAGTTAAACGAAATGGCCTATTGTGTTTGTTTTCAAAGCTAGAAGTTTCTATAAAACATCTGTATTACAAAACAAAAACAACTAACACAAAGCGATGACTAAACAAACACAATACACAAACATACACACACCTGCATTGTATAACAACTAAATAAAAATACACAACATGTATTTTTAAATAATGATTGAAGGTTCTAGAAGTAAATAATAATGCTCACTAATGTTTCTGAGGTAAAAGTGGCAACGCAGCATTTTCAACTACGCAATAGATGGCGGTAGAAATTCTCGAACATTCAAGAACGCCTAAAAATAGGGTATATAAAAGCAACGCCAATACGTGCTGATTCATTCGTATTGTGAGCGTCATCTAGTTAAGATCTTGTGGTACAACAATTAAAGTTGCCAGCGTGTGTTATTAATCGGGAATAGTTAAATCGTCAAATAATTGATTAAATAAAGTGTAATTTAATTAAAACTCTAAAAGTTGTGTGTTTAATTATTTTGCAAACAAAGAACTCATAAATAAACGTTTATAACTTTAATAAACGTAACAATATGTATTAATAGTCGGTAAGAATTGAAAGTTTATAGACCTAAACAATTAAACAAATAAAGAAAAAAGTATGTGCCTCGCTTGGATTCACTTGTCTTTACTTTTCTCTTTTGTGTTTTCATTTATTTGTTGACGAAAACAAGCAAACTTGGAAATACTTGAGTAGAGGGAGTATTTTTAAATCAATTTTAATTCAAACTATAGTAATATGAGTTTGGATTTTTTTTTAACATCTTAAATGAACTTACAAAAACTGTGTAAATTCTTTTAGCTATTAAGATACTTTAATGCATAGCGGTAATGATTTTGCGCTTAAGTTTTGTAGCCAAAAATTTTTTTACCAAATTTATTACATTATCCGAATATATGTAAGTCGATTATACCTCTTCTTCTAATAATTTCTTTTTTTTCTTTTGTAATTTTTCTTGTACTTTTCATGTACAAAGTTTCTAACTCGAATTTTGAGAATTTTATAAGCATTTGCATTCTAAATATAACATTGTAATACAAACTGTTTCTCTTAAATGTTCTCCTGTTCCCCATCTCTCAAATGACTCTTAAGTTGAAATTTTCAGCTCAACGGTAATTAGCGATAGTTACGAACTAAAAAGCTTACGATGACATTTCGAGTAACTAATATGAAGCTTTCAATATGGCTGATTGATATAGCGAGATAAATTCCGTAGCAAAAATTCAAACGTCCACATCTTGGTCTAATTTGTATCCAATATTTTAAAAGCTTTGCACATTCCGCGTTTAGTGCATATAATGACTACAGCTATTCAAACTTCACGAAGTAAAGCACGTGCCGATGTTGGGTAGTAGTAGTTTGTATATATATTCAGCGTATCCGTAGGGATAATGCCAAGAAAACTGGTATGTAGTACGAGACTAGTCTCGTTACTTCTTAAGTTTTACAGACTACTTCACCAAGGCCAAGCAGGTAGCACTTTCTTCAGGTCTCGTGTATTTCCTCGCAAAGATATTTAGCTCAATCTTAATTGGATTAACAGCAATCTAGTTGATGTCATCAACCTCAACATCGTACAAATTACAAGGTTACATCATACAGATCCTAAGCGACAAAAAATGGCCCTTGACATTATAAACAAAGTAACGACAGGTAGGCAATTAGGCTTATTTTGAAGTCGCCTCTCGCAATGTGGCAGATATTTCATGGTTAGATATTTTAAAGTTATGAACAGAAAGTTCATAAATATTACTGTTCTCTTTACAATTAATCACAGCGACTATAACTGAAAAGTAAAAATTTATGTGTACAAATAGCATTTGCATACATTTGCTTTTACAGCAAATGTACAATTATGTATGTATGTAAAGCTATTATACCAAAAAATAAAGCCTTTTTTGGCGTTTAGAAACTTTAAAGCTTGTTTAAAAATGTTCAAATTTGTGTAAACGCTTTTCCTTAATAATGCAAAACTCCGAATTCTCGTTACATCATTTTCCGACGGACTTGCAATATTCTCTTCTGCACTATTTTGGCGGACTCTGCCCATGAAACTAACATGTGACCGAACATTAGAGTAATTAACATAAAAGTCATAGTTTATGAAAACAATTAAGCGATAGATCTACATATATGCTACTTTTCTAACTTATATTTATGAATGTTTTAGGCAGTTACAATGTTTAAAGTTTATTATTAAATTAAAAAAAAATTACCCTGTTGGATATAGTTCCCATTAAATCAGTTTTTTGAAACCTAGATATTTACAATTTAGTATTTATTTGATGAAATCGCGCCACTGTAACAGATTTTGTGAGTAGGCAGCCTTTGTTGAAAATCTTTAATTAAAAACGTACAAAATATTCATTTCTTTACACGTATCCTTTCATTTGATACCCTCTACCATTGCTCGAAATTGCGGTTTTCGGAAATAAACCAATTTTTATTGAAAGCAAATTTACAAAGTTACAAAGCCTACTCTTGCTTAGATATTTTCAGTTCTCAATATGAAGTCGAGAACAAAATTTATAACATATAATTTCATACCATGAACATTACACTTTTAGTAATGATCCATAAAGGTGTTTTCATATTAATAAAATTGTTTGTTCAGTCTCAGGCGAAATACCTCTTAAGAAACAAATTTTAAATATGACTAGAGAAAAATTTTGTGTTGAAATATATGAGATATTTGCGTAGAATAACACTAAGGACTACAGTCATACGTGATTTTTAACCGACTTCAAAAACACTAGAACTCAGTCATTTCCGAACCAATTTTGAAATTTTTTTGCAATTTGATATACTATGCTTACAGATTGGTCCCGTTTTAAAAACAGTTCGTAATCTTAAAAATAAAAGGGTGTCCCTATACAACGTATATATTTTTTACGTGTATTAGGAACTGTAAAGGGCATTTCTTTAAAATTTAAAATGACTGCGTGTTACTATAGCTCTATAAATTAAATGGTGTTTCCATAACTGGCGTAAATTTACATACACCCAGCAAAAAATTTTTGAAAAGGTAATCGAGTCTGAAATTAAGCATGTTTGGCTGAAGTACTTGCCAACTTAATGATTTTAACAAGGCATGAGCATTTTATAATCAGTTACTGAGAATTGCTTACATTAATTATTGAAGGAATTAATGAGTACCATTTGTACGGTAGTCGCTTTTAACATAAAGAACTAGTTCCATTAATACTTCGTTTTTTGGAAACTAATGTAATGTGTTTTGTAAGCGAGTAACAAAATATGGTAATCACAAAAGTAAGGTATTATATGGTACTTGTCTAATTTTTTGCTGGGTATGGGCGTATCTTTTGAACCGTTATAGACAAACGATTAAATATTGCACTGAATGTCGATAAATATGAACGTTATAATAACAAGTATAAACATTTAAAATTATAATTAAAAGGATGAAACTTACAAGGAACTGTATTGATATATCCGGTATATCAACAAATTTATAATTTCAATTCAGAAATCAAAGGGTGTTCCCATAATTGATATAAATTGACCTGTATTGGCCTATCTTTTGTACCCTTATAGATAAATGACTACAAATTGGACAGAATGTTAACTGTAATGACTGTTATAATAACAATTAGTAATATTGAAAATTATAAATTAGAGAGTGCCTAAATAGTTCATTTAGTAAGATGAATATGGTCATATTTTTGAACAGTTATATACAGAAATTTACAAGAAGTTAAAAATTTGAATTAAGAAATGAATGAGTGCTCCTAAAATTAATGTAATTTGACTTGTTATATAAAAACACTTTTGCGTAGTATAATAAGAAGTATAATATTTTAGATTATAAAATAAAGGGTGTTACACCAGTTGATGTAATTGGTTGTATATGGAAAGACAGATGAAATCTCTTTTGAAGTCCGTTTTTTTGCAAGAATTATTATCTATTTTCTATTGTTTCAACTTTTGTTATATTGTAACATTGCGTCTTATAAATAAGGATTTATCAATGTTTCAAATTTCCCAGTTTAAAAAGTTTCAAGTTTATTTTCCCAAATATTTACAAATAAAAATTTTAACAATTAAATAAAAATAAACAGTCAAAAAACAAAATTTCTTACATACTAAGGTATTTTTCAAGAACTTCCTACTTCTAAACTAAAAGTGCGTATTCTTTTGCACATCTCTCAAAAAATTAAAATACAATTTACAAAATTTCCAAAGAAAGGGTTAAAAAAGGAGGCGCTCAAAAATGTACTTAAAAATAATAATGCTTACAAACTAAAACTTAAATAACTAAATTACAATAACAAAGAACAACAAAAAAAATAATAATAATAATAACAAGAATAAAAAAGTAAACAAAACAAATTCATATTAATTCATAATTCATACTATTTAAAAAGATTAAAAAAACAAATTCATATTAATATAAAAAAAATATGAATTAACAATTATATATAAAATAAATATAAATAAATAGAAAACAAACTATTGAGCCGTATTGTAAACAGGGCTCCCTATATCAAATGAGCGCAGCCTCCTATGGTAGAACATGAGGTCTGCATCCTCGTAGAGAAGACCAGCTCCCCTAAGAGTCAATAGGTCTACAGGAGAAAGATACCTTGACATTTGAATGGTCTCCAAACCACCTACTCTAAAGAAGCACTCCCTTACCAGGGAGTTCTCTGAGGTTCGTACGCCTTCTAGATATTTCACAGCCATTTTCACCATGTAGGCATCTACGCGCTCAAAATTAATCACGCTGTAGATTGACCTACATGATGGCCTGCGAAATTCGCCATTTGGTACTAAATATGGGCTCAGGCCGAGGCAAGCAACCAACACCCTTCTCTCCCATCTCCTAAGCCTCTCCATCTGGTGAGAAGAAATTCCAAACCAAGCAGGAAAGGCGTCGGAGATGACAGGGCGGATGACTTGGCGATAAACCAAAAGACGCACTTTCCTGTCAAGACCTCCCGTACGCTTCAATACGCCCTGGTAAGAAGAGTAGATTCTCTTGGCTCTTTCGAGAATATCATCAATATGTCGATACAATTCTAGGTACTTAAGCCTGTCCGAAGTCCCAATCCGTTCTTGTCCAATAGTCAAACATGGAACATATTGTCTACAATTTGGGTAAATATATTTTCGCCTTCCCTTAAACATTACGGCCACGGTCTTCGCAATGTTTAAGGTTAGACCCCATTTTGCAAAATGGTCCGTCAGTCAATGTTTCAAATTTCCCAGTTTAAAAAGGAAACATACCCTTTTTTATATGCTGGTAAACGTCCTGTCCTTATATACTACCTATGAGAATTAATCTTAACTTTTCTATCTTACTTTAATATATTTCCGTCTCATTTGGAATTATGAAGTTTATATTTACATTAATATTTAGTCAAACACAATGAGTCAGGATTGAATTGCACTCAAAGTTTCACTCAAATATTGCATCACTAGCCTTTCACTATGCATAAAACAAAATGTAATTTTATTATTCATTATTAATTAATTCTATGCATTGTGCATGCACTGTAGGCTTGTGTGCTACACTACAGTCTTGTCTGTGCCTAAAATTTTATTAACATCTGTCCAGCCGTTTAGGTGTGATTAACTCATTAACAAACAAACTAACAAATAGTTTTATTAAATAACTAAGTACATAAGATCAGGTTACATGTAAATATACATAAGTTCTACTTTTAGTAGCTATCTAGCAGCATAGTTTGTACATTCACATAATTGTACGTTCACAACTATGCTTTTATTTCTTAATTAGATACATGTATATAAGTACAAATGCTTTAATGTTATACCATGTATTGCAAGAACTGTCGCCGCTACTTTATTGTAGCGCAACTTAAAATCAATTGCATGTTATTTATTATTAATTTTTTTTTTGGAATTCAAAAATGTTTTTAACAAGAAAGAGTATATAGTACTTGCTATGCTGAAGCTTACATACCCTATATCATATATGAATATACATATACAAATATATTTTTTTATACATATATGGATTTCTCCTACCATTTAGTTTTTCGGTTCAAAACAAGCGGCTAAAATTGATAGTTTTGCATAGGATTGTTACCCAACTAGTACTAATGTGCTGATTATATAGTAAGAGGAGAATACGTTAAAAGAAAGATATGAAAAATTAGAGGCAGGCGTGGTGTTTTGTCCGCTGCTTTGAAAGACATGGACCGATATTGCTGATTTACAATAGCAAAACTTTCGAAACTATGTTAGATCGATTGGCTTATTTAAATTTTCTCTGGCTCATCTAGTGCCTTGACAAAGTTGATTTCAACTAGGGATAGAACGATACCACTAGGGTATCGATATTTTTACTCGATACGGTATCGATCGAAAAATATCGATACGTACTCATTATCGATACCTACTCGTATCGGTCAACTATTTCATAATATTAAGGCAAAGAAAAATAAAAATACTTATCGCTGTTCTCATGCAGCGTGACCGTTTTGCTACTAAGTACCAAATTGCTATTTTTCGAATGGTGACTTTTTCAGTGCCCCTTTTTAAAAAGAGCTAAATATGCCACTTTTTGATATATTTTACCCTTTTTTGAACCTTTTTTTGTTATATGGCTCTTTCTGTTTAATTTAAAATTTAGATGGTTGTGTTTTGAGTCTGTTGCAAGAAGAATATTGGAGCTGTGGTGAATTTTGCTACACTTTTTCGTTTGTACACAGTTCGAAGAAAAAAATGCCTCCAATACAGAAAAACTACGTATCATTCAAAAAGGCTTATCTGTTATAGATAAAATGTCTTTAAAATTTTTGTTGTTTATTCTTAAAAGCATGAACAAACTCAACACAAATTTTCAAAGTGTGTCTTCTTAGATGATATATCTGGGGCTCAATCGGAAATTAAATGGATGCAGTATTCTACTATTTTATATAAATATTCATTTGAGGATGAGTTTAAGATCTTTTGTTCATGCAAAAATAACAGAAAAACCCGAAAGGACAATCTCCCCAAGCTTCTACCGCTCAACAAGGAACTAGTTCCTTTAAGTTCACAAAAGTTGAATGACTTAAAAGCACTTTTGCCATACATGAGCAATACTAATCGTACGTACTACAATCAGTTGATTGAACAGATAGCTGCAAATGACCATATCGTGGATTACTTTGAGGATAAAGTTGTGGAAGAAGGACAGGATATATCACAATAATGAAAGTTTTTTTACACTTATATGATATTATTTACTTATTTTACTACTTTAAGTTTTCATATGTCATGTTTAATGAAATTAGAAACGTACATAAGTATGTAAAGGGTGTTTTTTATAGACGTATAGAACTTTAAGTTGGCATCACTTTTTTAACTGGCGGCCATTTTGTCAGCTGTCAAGTGATTAATATTTAGTTTGGTTTGCCATTTCATCATGAATAGGTTGACAAAAGAACAACGCTTGCAAATCGTGCAAATTTATTTCGAAAATAATGGTTCAGTTCGCGAAGTTTACCGCAAGCTCCGTCCATTTTATGGTCGACATAATCGGCCATCAGAGCAATTAATTCGGTTAACCATGGATCGTTTTCGCACTACTCTATGTGATAATACGCATCCGCAGAGACGTCGAACAGTGCGCACCGAAGAAACAATTGCCGCTGTAGAGCAAAGTGTTGAAGAGGACCCGAATGAATCGATTCGCCACCGTGCACAGCAATTAGAGCTTTGTCCATCAACTTTATGGAAGATTTTGCGCAAAGATCTTGGCTTGCGACCTTACAAGATCCAGCTTGTGCAAGAATTAAAGCCGCGAGACCATGCAATGCGTCGTGATTTTGGTGTATGGGCCGAAAATGAGATTGATCTCGATGCTGATTTTCATAGCAAAATTTTGTTCAGTGATGAGGCTCATTTTTGGTTGAATGGCTACGTCAACAAGCAAAATTGCCGCATTTGGAGTGAAGGGAATCCACATGAGACCCTTGAAACGCCATTACATGCACAAAAACTGACTGTTTGGTGTGCTCTATGGGCTGGTGGAGTCATTGGGCCATACTTCTTCCGAAATAATGCTGGAGAGTCAGTTACCGTTAATGGAGACCGGTATAGAGCCATGATAACCGACTATTTTGTTCCCCAATTGGATGGCATGAATGTGCATGAGTTGTGGTTCCAACAAGACGGCGATTTATTGAAGGAAACATTCGATGAGCGCATAATTTCGCGGAATGGACCTGTCAATTGGCCACCAAGATCGTGCGATTTGACACCATTGGATTATTTTCTTTGGGGATATGTGAAGTCGCTCGTCTACGCCAACAAACCAGAAACGTTAGGGGACTTGGAAGCCAACATTCGTGGCGTTATTGCCAACATACGGCCCCACATGCTCAAAAAAGTGGTTGAAAATTGGACCTGTAGAATTGACTTTATTCGAGCCAGCCGCGGCGGCCACATGCCCGAAATCATATTTAAACATTAATGGCATAAAATTATCCTTCCAATAAAGCCAAATTGATGGACATTAAAACGATTTTCTTGTGTTTTATTTCAATTCGAAGTTCTATACGTCTCTAAAAAACACCCTGTATATCCTTTAAGTTTAATATTTGTAATAACATAATAAAAAACGACAAACTAGTTCTATTCTCCCTGTGCAAGAAGGGCCAATGTAATCGTTTTTTCTCCCTAATTTAAAAAAAATTTAAAGAACCTACTTTACCACGGTTTTTATTAGACCATATTACGTGCCTATCACGAATTTGATAAGGAAAACTTGAATTTTGACTGAACTGTAAGCTAAACCATATTTTCTTAAAACTTCAATTCTAATTTTCTCAAAACTGATTTTTATGACATTGGCCCTTTTAGCACTGACCCCAGATATGTACATATACCTTGTTTCCTCTACCAAGAACATTTCATTAGAATTGTTTAAAAGATATCTAAAAAGGAATATACATACTTTTAAGGTGCTCATAAATAAAAAACATAGACTTTCTTAATAGGTCTGTTTCTTTACTTCTTGGGTAAGGTTCGTGAAAATGTGAGCAAGCATTGTTTTCTCTCATAAAGAGATAAAACTATATAAAAGTACGGGAACACAAGATTAAAATTTTAAACACAAAATAAAAACTCAAAGTATTTTGACTGTTTTAATAAAAAAAATTTCAGTAAATCAACAAAAAGAAATAATAATTTATTTTGTATTTTGTTTGTGTTTTAAGGCTGTTTCACAAGTTTAAATAACTTGCACGAAAAAAAGTTTGGGCTGTTTCGTGCAAGAAGAAGAACTTTATTCTCTCAAAACCGCTCTCATTTACCCAATTTTGAAGTAAGAAAACAATTTTCGAGTAAATTGGAATCCCACGGGATCCCAAAGTAGAGTAATGAAACAGACCTAATATTTTGTATTTCAAGGCTTCATATCGGTTATGAAGCTGAAAGTTTAATATGAGCTGAAGAGTTTTCTAAAATGTTTATAATTGATATTAATAGTTCATTTACAATACACAGAAATCTACTAGACTTGATTGTAAAATCTATTTCAATCTAGTTCATTTACACTGTATTTTTTGACATAAGTTATATTTCACACTAATAAAATATCGAAAAAATGGACATTTACAAAATATTTTTACATTATATTAAAAATTTACACATCATTAATTTTTTCTTTTGTTTATATCTACATTTTATTAACATATTCAGCCTTATTACGGTTGTCGTTCTCGTGTCGAAAATCCTACGTTTTTTTTAAATGGTACTACGCACGTCGTTACTGTTAAAAATGTTACTCGAAAAACAAATCTATTACAAAAATCGGTACTACGTTTGTCGCATTCGAATGATAATTTGTTCAAATATTGTCGTTGAAATTTATGTCCACGACAAACAATTTTTTTCGTGAATTTTTAAAACAAACGCTAACAAAAGACAAGTTTACTTTTGATTTTTATATTATGCTTATTTTAATTTACTTTTTGCATGCTGTTTTTTTACCATCACAAAAAGTGGAAAAAGTGCTAGTTTGTCATTCTGGGTGTAATTTCCGCAATATCCATTTCTGACCCCATAAAGTATATATGTATATTCTGACTTCTTATGCATAGCGAAGTCAATGGAGCGATGTCCCTCTGTCCGTCCGTGTTGATGTTGAAGTCAACTTTGCAAAAAACAAATATGTCAATCGATCAGATATAGAGTCGAAAGAGCTACTATTAGAAATCAGCATGATGGGTTCATGTCCTTCGAGGCAGCAGGCAAAACACCACGCCTACATCTAATTTTTTCATGTCATTTTGAATTATAAAGTAATTCCAACCAAAAAACTAAATATATAAGGAGATAGCGATTTAAAAAATAAGAAAAAAACATCAATTAAAAAATTGGCGCTCGCCCATATTTTCTGAGCTACGGGGCTCTAAAATTTACAAATTTATTTAAATATCAATATGGGCATCATTTAAAAGCTTTTGAAGGAGTCTTTAAGGAAATACAAAAATTTTTTAGAAGAACTGATAGGCAGAGTACGTTTTATTCTACAATAACTTCAAGTTTTTTCTTAATTTTAAAAATTTTTTGTGTCTGTGTTCACATCATGTAAAAACTGCTGTATGGATTTGCACAAAATTTTGTAAGTAGGTCCCTCAGAACCTTGAGTCAAATATAGAATACATTTTTTTCATAAAAATAAGATATTTTGTATAGAAAAAAGAGTTACAAGTGTAAGAGCACCCAATTTTACCTGTATAATCGTACTAAAACTGTTGTCTGCACATTTTATTTTTGTATGTGGAAAATTTTTTTATTTAAAAACACATCTTTCTAAATTTGAATTTTAAGAAAATTGCAAATGAAATACAAAAGTTTTCAAATTGAATTAAGAGCTAGTCCTCTTGTTTTTTATTGTTATTTTTAAGTGTTAATTTAACGCCTAAAATGCTACTGCAAAAATTTTTTATTAAAATTTTATGTTTTGATCTATTACAAAATATTTTGTTGTCGAAAATTTTACGTAGTACCAAAAAAACTAACTATCGACAGCGACTTCGACTATTCTCGAATGTCGTTTTCGACAACCGTAATAAGGCCGATTATTTTAATTTACTCGTATTTTTGTTTTAAAGAACTGTAATTTTTCCTTGTACAGCGTGGCATTTTTGGTACATTGTTTCGGTGTATATCCGATGGGAAAAAAACATTAATTTCCAAGATTATTAAATGATTTATTGTTCTTTATATAAATATATATATTGATTACCTTTTTTCTTAGCGTTGATACAAATTCCAAAAAACGAGTGAAATTTAAACTCGTCAGAAACTTATAATCAAGTGAAAAGTGGCAAGCAACATTTAAAAACTCGTGGAAAGTACAAAAAAGAAGATTTCTAACAAGAGTGTAAATTATTTGACTCTAAAATACTCCGAAAAATAATTATAATAGTTGCATAACATAACATAACATAACATAAAATAACATAAACTTCAAGTCAATATGCAACGAGTATTTTAGACCGATACAAGTACTTTTTTACCGATACCTACTTAGTACTCGGCGGTCAAGTATCGATGCTAAAAGTACTTGGTATCGAGAGAAAAGTATCGATATGTACTTGTATTTACTCGTATCGTTGCATCCCTAATTTCAACCCGAACACGGACGGACAGACGGACATCGCATAATCGAACTCAAAATATATATATTTTACGGGGTCGGAAATGGATATTGTAGAAATTACAAACGAAAGGACAAAATTAAATGTACCCTTTTCCACTTGTAAGAAACATTAATTTTAATATCATGTTAACGTCAAGTAAATACTCATAATATCACTGTTTTGTTCATATTTTAAACTGGTTGTTAATTCGACATGTTAAATTTGCATTCAATCTATTAATGCATACACTTATGTGCTTGTATGTAGTTACATTAAGCTTTTTGATTTTTAGTAAAAGCTAACGTGAAGTCTTTATCACGTTTAAGTAGAGGGTATATTTTATAGACGTATAGACCTTTGAATTAAATAAAACAAAGAAGCATTTTTGGGATTTACATGAAATTAACTTTTTTCGAATGATAACATTCCGGTACTAAAATTTAAATATTACAGCTCCTACACATCATGGTTGTTTAATTCATGAACGAAAAAGTCTGCAATTGTGGCTCTTTAACGGGCAGAATGTAATTTTCTGATAAAATATAGACCTATATAGGTCAATTTACGTCACCTATGTATGTATGTCGTATGGGGACACCCTTTATTTTATAAGATAGTGAACTTTTTTTTTAAAACGGGAGCAATCTATAAGCATCACCTTTTAAATAAAAGAGATATCACTGAATTATGGAGGCACAAATATAAAAATGCAACATTCGACATAAACTTATGTGTTTCTTGTTTTTTGAAGTTTGTTGTAAATTGTTTTTATGTTTCTGTTTTTGTTTTAATGAAAAATGTAATTCAAATTAATAACGTTTTTAAAATTGTAAGTTAAAAAATAATGATTTAAATATGTATTTATGTTATAATATTCAAATATTTTTATATTTCATAATTTTAATTTAATAAATTATAGACAACAACCCTTGAAAAAGTCGACAAACAATCGACGAAACGTCGGGTGATTTTTTGTAATTAAAAATTGTTTTAATTACCTTAAATTTGTAGGCCCAACTAGCTTGAGCAGAATGCATATTTTTATAAACATTCAGTCAAATTGATAACCTCCAGTTAAAACTCATATTTAAAAAAGTAAGTTATATGCAGCACGATTTTTAAATCTACAATGGTTTTTGTTTGCATTTTAGTATTTTTAGCAAATGTATAAAAATTTAACCCAACACGTGTCTTCTCGTTGATGATGATGCGGTTTCACTTGTAAAATGATTTTAGTGCCCAGGTCAGGAATGTGCGAGAGAGTTTTTCCAATAAAATTATTTTATTCAAAGTATTGCAATGCTGATTTATTTCAGTTTTCTGCTTTAAATTGTCTTTTGTGTCTGCGGCTTTTTTAATAAATTGCTTTCATCAAGCACATGAATATATGGCTATAAATTAAAGTTCATCTGCGAACACATGACTTTAATTTTATTAATACAAAAATTTTAAATTATATGAACATACTAACATGTATATTAACATGTATATATATTTGGAGATGTGTTTTGCCCACACATTTTTTACTACGCCTACGACAGATAAAAAACTGCAGTATCTCCCACAAAATTTTCAAAACGAAATAAAAAGCTTGAGACCTTTTAGCTTGTTTAGCGATATTTATTATTATTATTTATTAATAATTAAAAAAATTATATCGATTTTACAATATTTTTTAATTATTTGCATACTGACTTAACTGAAAGTTTCTAGCCGGATTGGAAGCAGTAAACTTAATTCTAATATTTTAATGCCAATATCACAGCGGTACATATGTGTTCGGGCTTACAAAATTATTTATTTGCTTTTACTACAAAGTAGGTTGGTAAAAAAAAATTATTTTTTTTCTTCATAAAATAGTCTATCTATATACATACATCTTTAAAATATAATTTAGGTTTTCCTTTTTTGATAAAAGAAATGCTTTTTAAATAATAAAAAACATTTTAAAATTGTACTAAAATGTAAAAAACAATGTGACAACCAGAACACTCACTTCAGGATTTCATGTGCAAGTTTGGGGAAACCATTACACATGCGCTTATGTATCCTTGTAATTTTATCCTTACTGTTAACCAGTAAAAAGTAGAAAATAAATTTACCTAACGGACGGATTTTAAAGTTTAACCATGTTAAAAAAAATTGCGTTAATATGTTTCAACTAATTCGAAAGAAGTTTTATCCGATTTGGATAGATAAAATAATGATGAAGGGTAAAAATTGACTCTCAAGTTATCTAAACTTTTTTATGCGAGGAAGAAGATTATGATTTTGACTGAACTTTGTCATTTCTAAATCGATTTTGAAAGTTCTTTTTTATTTGAAAGATGATGCTTACAGATTGGTCCCGCTTTAAAAGCAGTTAAGGCACCCTTTAATTTCCAAATCCAATTTTTGTACATGTGGTTATATCAGACTAAGCAATACAGTTTCTTTGTAAGTAACATCTGTCTGCCAATATTAGACATTCTGTCTAATTTTCAAGTGTTTGTATATAACGGCTTAAGAGATAGAGCCTTATAGGTGAAATTAAATAAGTTATGGGAATACCCTTAACTAAACACCCACAGCGATATTTAGCCCAAAAAGCACGAAGAACCAGCTTAGCGCGTGTATCCATAAGCAGTTGGACAAGACCAAATCGAGCTTTCACTACTATGGTTTTATAAGAAAATCTGGTGAAATTTTCCAACTTGCATTACATTTACCGATAATGTATGTGGGAAATGTACATACATTACGTAAACCAGTAATTTCTTTGAAATTTTTTTCTTTTGTAAAATGTGTATATAAAAGCAACAAAACCTTTCTCTACAAATAATAAAGAGTTTTAAAAATCTAAAAATACGTATATTTTATTTTTCTGATAACATTTTATATACAAAAAATAAAACAAATCGCAATTCATGAGTGATTAAGGGATAAAGGGTGTTACAATAGTTGATGTAATTTGATGTATATTGCCAAACTGTTGAACCGTTGCACAGAGGAGTATTTGACCCAAAAAGCTGGTCAAAATTATTAAGCGTGGTTTTTGTTTTAAAAGTTTAATTTTTTTGATAGTTTTAGCTTTAGTTTGATAAAAAAAAGGTAGTGGCAGATTATTATTGGGTAAGTGTTATTTTTGACACCCCCCACCCACCAACCACCCACCCAACCCCCATTTAGAACTTTGTTTATTTTTTTTTTTTCATTTTTAAGAGAATTTATTTATATATATATGTTATGTATTTTTAGAAAAATTATTTATTATTATGTATGCCGGGCTCCACCTCGCATTCCGCCAAAATTTCGTTTGCAATTGTACTTTATTCTAAGAGTAAGTCAAATTAAATTTAGATAGTCGAACTATTGTAGTTGTGTAGATACAGGGAAATAAAACATAGCCTTTTATGGATTTTACAATGTCTCCTTTCTCAAAATTATAATTTATCCAATATTAAATTTTTAAAAAAATTGGTCTCGTAGCTTGGCTTTCTATAAGGAATAAACAACCAAATAAGCAAAAACATGTTACTTCTGATATTTGTTTTATATTATTAAATACTCATCACATGAAAGAATTAAACTAATTTAAAAATTCAAAATTTTGATAATGTCATACGTATTTCATCAAGGGCATTATCATCTGTATCAGGAAGTAGTAGTTGAATAGTACCTGATAAAAAAGGTTTTTTGTGTATTGCAGCTTAAAACAGGGTCACTGCTCAAAACCTTTTCAAGAAACTGAAGTTCTTCATAATCCAACTGCGGTAATACATCATCAAGGTATGTACATAAGCATTTTACTGTGTGGTCGAGGAGAGATTGCAGCTTCACTTCCGCTAATGTCATTTTTTAGCAATGAGTAGCATGGATATACATTTTTGTTGGCATTGTATAATATTCATATTGGTTTTTGTAAAATCAGCATTTATAAACAATGCTAAAGCACCCTCCGCTGAAAGCTTATTAACTCGGACCTCGGAAGTTGTTAACGATCGCTTGAAAATTTTTGCTTTTCTTGGAGATCGTGTTATATCCATTATTAATTTAGCCGCATCACTATGTCCCGCTGCTCTCTGGCTCATTGATGCAGCAAATTCGATCTTCCCTGTTGTTAATTACTGACGAATTCCTTGCGTTTTTCTTCGTTTTGTTCTTTCACTTGCTTCGTTAAATTCTTTTTTTGGTCGCCCTAAGATGAACTGCCAAATACTGATATTGTCACAGTTTCTTCCAGCCATTTAGCATACCTATTAAATATCGGCCCTCTTTTCTTTGTGCTAAACCCCAATACTTTTTGAAATTTATAACACACTGCTTTATTGCTTGTATATCCCCATCTCCTTGGCATTCTGAAATCACACACAATTTACTAGCTAAAAACTGCAACTGTTCGTCAATGATTCTAGCATTAGATTCCTGTACTATTTGGAATAACTCAAATCTTGTGTAAATTTTTTCCATGTTATCTCTCAAAGTTGCAAAACTCTTATAATAAGAATTTTGCGCAATAAGCCATATATGTATATTTTTCAAAGTGCCTTTTTCTTTTACTTAGTTAATAACCTGATACTTGGGTGCATTTTTTATATACCTGCACCGTTTTTAAATGTAATTTTGATTTGTTACCCTTTTAAATTAAGTATGTTTATATCTAACTATATTTTTAGAAGAAATAAAGTATCCTGAAGACGATGAAGTGTTATTTAGATCGCATATAAACAAAAACAGTTTATAAGGTGTGAATGCGTGGGTTAACTTACAGTTAGTAAATTTGAATTTATAAAGTAAAAACTGAATTGAAAGAAATTCCTTTTTTAAGGGCAGGTAATCCATCATGTTGGTAGTTGCTAAAAGTGATTAAATAATATTTTACAGCAATAATTCGAAAAACACAAAAGTTTATGACGACAATAAAGTATAAGAAAAAGTGCCTTATGAGTAAAAATAGAAAAAAGGTAAAAATTTCAAAAAATCACCAAAAATATTAGCGCAAACTTGCGCAAAATTTTTTCTTTTTTCTTAAATTAGAGATCTCATATTTTATTGTGGTATATAACATTATTTGTACAACAGCTACCTTCACTTTCAAAAAGCTTTTACTTTTTTGTTTTTGGTAAGAATTAATATATTTAGTTTTTTTTTATAATTAAAATTTTAAAAATAAATATTTAAGATAATTTTTTCTTTTTAAATATTGAAAATAGCTGCTGATGAAATCTTTCAGGCAAAAAAAAAATCAATGTAATACCTCTATTCGTTTAGCCATAAAAAAATATCATATAAATATCTTGAAATCGAAAAAATTCAATAAAAACGCATGCAATTTTCTTCACTTTCCTGACTTTAACAGCGTCCCACAACTACAAATCTTAACTTACACCCTTTAAATTACACGATATGATGTAGAATTTTGTTCTCTATCGATCTGCGTGATCTTTTCTTAGGATTTCATCAAATTAATTTTTGCCTTTTTGGCCAGCTTTTTGGGTCAAATACTCCTCTGTGCGTTGTTGAAATTTAGAAAGAACCTAATTGCTAACTCTACCACAACAGCAAGTATAAAATATAAATTTGGAAATTATAGGGTGCACCTATAGTTGCTGTAATTTGATGCGTATTACAAAAATTTTGGAACAGTGGTATACGGACGGCGGAAATTAACAATGAGCTGTAGTTCAAAGTCTGCTATAACAAGTAGAAAGTTAGAATACGGAATATAAGGGGGTCCCAACAGTTAAAGTAATTTTATATATGTGGAACCGTTATAAACAGACAGATAAAATCTGTTTTGAAGTCGATTTTTTTCACAAGAATTATTTAGACTCTATTGACAAAAAAATATCAAAAGTAAAAATTTTGTTTTTTTTTTTAATTTGAAATTAACAATTTACTTATAATTCGAAACGTATATAATTAATAAGATATATTTGCCGTATTCACAAGCTCTGCTAAGGTGTAGGTAGTATTGCATACTACCTTTTGTTTACTTCTTTGTGAACAACCATTGTATCAGTGTGCCATTGTACATTGTACTTCATACGTCAAAAAGTAAATAAGAAGAAGAAAAGTGCTATTCATCATTTGTTATTTATAAGCCAAATGGGGGAGAAAACAGAAAAAAGTAAATTAATAAATTTTTTGTGTGAGGATGAGTTCAAGACATTTTTAGGATGAACCTAATGTACTTGCTCTCCAGTCGCAGAATTATAATTTAGGGCTACCAAAATCATCATTATGGCATAATCGGGTTTTAAGATATTTTGATAAAAACAGATTTTTTCATATGATACGACTACGGCCAGAGGAATTTGCCTATATATTCAACCTTATAAAAAATTACGATGTTTTTCACACAATTGTCGAAAGGCTCCAACTACGCATTGACTTGCAGCTTAAAATTGTACTTTACTGCTTGGGATCTGCAGGAAATGGTGCTTGTGTTCGTAAGGTAGCATCTCTTTTTGGTATAGGTGATGGCGGTACCATACAAAATATTAGAAATCGAGTCATTAACCCAATATTAAATCTTAAAGAACAGTTTTTATATTGGCAACTTTCAACTTCAACTTTCTAATAAATCAGTCAAATCAATAAATTAAATAAATAAAACTAATAAAAATATCTTTTCATTCAATTTAATTTAATATAATTCACACATGAACACAAAAATAATAATTCATTTAAATATAAAACATTTAAACAAATACAACGTTTGAAAAACATATGAAAAAAATACTAAGTGTTGTATCGCATGTTTGCGTGAAAATTACCAACAACACAGCTAGCACCGTTGTATTTTGTTAGCACTTAGCACTTAGTACTAGGGGGCTTGTGAATAGGGCAATTATAAATAAAATTCAGTCAATATGATACTGAAACAGCGTCTATAGTGTTGTGAGCAAACAAGTATGAAAAATTAAAAAATAAAAAGTTGCATTTCGTGGCTATCCAATGCTAGCACAAAAAGCAACAACAAATGTACAAGACGAGTTACAAAGAGACAAAGAAATGCTTTAAGTTGTGTGTAAACTTCGTCTCACCAAATTAACATTAAGATTAGTTGGTTAAATAGATGATGTTTACGACGTACATAACATAAGGTAGATAGATACAAAGAATGCTGATGAACAATGTGGCGGTCCAGAAAATGCTTCATTTCATTCTCCTAGCGTCTAATTTTTCCTATTTTCTTTGGAAAACGTCCGCATATATTTGTAATTAATTTTTTGAAATTTGAGAATTAATTAATATTATTAAAAAAAAAAATCCTGTTGTTTAAAATGTTTAATATTTGCAAAGTGCCTGTGCATAAAATAAATTATCGTAGTGTTTTGTGATATTTTATTTTTCATCCTCTTTCAACTGTATAAAAGAGCAGAAAAAAACTCTGCCTTATACAGCAGAGAAAGAAAAATAGAATTACATTTGGTTATTGTTGTTTTTGCTTAAACTTTGATTTTTGTCTTTGCTTTATTGTTTGGACAAAAATCTTTAGTTTATTTAAAATAATTGTCAGAAGTCTCCTGACGAGTTAAGTAAGCGATAACGAAATGGCCATCGAGACGTGCTTTGACCTTCAATAATCAATATCGGTGATTTAAATAATAAATCGGGAGAATAGCATGAAAAAAAGAATTTTTTTTGAAATTTGAGAATTAATGTAATTAATTTTTCTTTCTAAAAATGTTAGAAATTAATTAAAAAGAACCAAAAAGCCGAAAATAAAGTCAGTTTTCAAAATTCATATTATGAATAAAGTTCTCATTAACCCTTACTTAATCATTTAAATAAAAGAAGATTAAATTAAATGTGTGTCACATACATCCTTATCTAAGACAAATAACAATGTAGGTGCTACCTGTCGAAAGTATGTATTCAATTTCTACTTATAATTACGCACCATTGGTCTAGGCCTTCAGGTTGGTCCAGCAATAACTATATTGTAAACGGAATTGGGTAGGTTCAATGGCATATGAATAGCACAATTAATAAATTTTTTCGTCTTTAATTATAGCTTTGTAATCTTTGTCTTGTTTCTAAAATTTTTTTAAACTAATAAGGAGTGTGCACTTGCTTGCGTTTTGTTCGTTGTAGATAAGATTCGTCTTTCCAAACACTTTTAGATGAAAACGAAAGAGTGTCCAGCCGTATGTACATAATTTGTAATAAATTTATTAAATTTTTATTTACAAATGCAGAACTTGGAAGATCTTTAAATGTGGTAAATTATTTTGTGGAAAAATGAAGAAATAAATTCTTGCAATACAGTGAGTTTTTTATAAACATTTAACATGTCCTAAAATCGAACATATTTTAGAGAAAATGTTGATATTTAAAAAAATGTGATGTGATAAAAGTAAAATTTTATTAATGACGTAAACAAGTAAAAGGAAATCTATTCATTTTCTTACAACATAGATTTTTAGCGGAATATGTCTTAATATAAAAACGATTCTTTGTGTTTTCCTAGTATCTTTGCTGTCAATAACCAATAACATGAAAATCATGAACACAATATTTTCCCCTTCCTTTCTTAGCAGCCAATCTAATGCGGCACTTTTTACGCTGTGGGATTTGGTGGCTACATACTTTCGTTTAATGGATCGCACCCTTGCAACTTTTTCCGCCTCCTGTGATCTTTTCATTCTCTAAAAAATCGTTAAACTTAAACAGGGTATTTCTTGCAACAAAATCGACTCCAAGACACCATATACATTAAATAACAGCAACTAGAAATACGGGGTCTTCGTAAATTTCAACCGTCTGTGTTAAACTATTTAACAGTTGAGCAATATACATCAACTATAGTAACAGCCTTTAATTAAAAATTTTAAAACCTTTATTTATATTTCTTATTATACTAAACAAAGTAGTGAAGATGCCTTCTAATTTTTACGTGTTTGTATATAACGGTTTAGAAGTTAGTGCGATATAAGTCAAGTTGCGTCAATTATGGAAGCACTCTTTAATTTAAAAATTCAAATTCTATACTTGCTGTTGTAAAAGAATTAACAATATAGGTCGTTTGTAAATTTCAACCGACTGTATACAACTCTTCATATTAATCAAATTATATAACTATTGAGGCACCCTTTAATCAAAAATTTTGAATATTTATACTTGTAATTATATATATTATAATACTTTAAATTCTGTCTAATTTTCAAGTACTTGTTTATAACGGTTCAATTTACGTCAGCTATGCGGACTCCCATTAAATTTTAGATTTTCCTACTACTTTTTGTTATTAGGAACTAAACATTTCAACTGGTGACCTTTACGATTCATAATACACATATAAAACATATTTGTTGTGTTGGGACACCCTTTACTTATTAAAATTATGAACTGTTTTTAAAACGAGACCAACCTGTCTCCACAATTTTTCAAATAAAGAAATAATTTTTAAAATCGTTTTAGAAATAACTGAGAACTGCGGCCACAAACATAAAAAAGTACCATTCAGATGAATTGATAATCTTTTTCTTTTTTAAATCGGTTAAAAAGAGGTATTCCTGATTTCTGACGTATTTATGGTCCGATACGGTAAATTCCAAAGCAACAGACAACATTTCACTTGAAAAGTTAGAAAAAGGATCAGGCTTATGGCCATATTTACAAAACGTTCTTATTTTAGGTTTAAAGTTTACAATAATTATTTAAATACAAAGATTTATAATTCGTTTTCTCAACTGAAACCGACCATCTTAGCTCATCCTCACAAGTACATGATGAAAAAATTCGATAATCCTACCAAAAAATGCTTCGAAAAGACTAAAGGACAAAATGCCGCCAATTGCGAGTCCAAAAGGAATAAGTAAAAAATAAAACTAAAATTTATATTTATAAACTCTTTATTAATGATTTTAAAAGTTTACAGTTTTAAGTATAACTCAATCCGCATAGCAATACATTTTTGCTTTTTTAATCAAAAATCAAAGCAAAACATACTTAAAAATAAAATTTTACTTTATTCTCTTTCAGTAATAAAATTGTTGTACCAAAAAAAATAAACATAGAAACAAACATTAGCTCGCTTATAATTCCAAATTGGAATTACAACAATAGAAATAAACTACTTTACCAAAATTCTCTTGCATATAATCACCCTCAATTGTACAATTTATATCTACTTTTCAGCGGAAGTCAACATAGTAAGCGAAAAAGTGAAGTGTTCATCCAGTATTCCAGCCTCAGTATTGCCTAATATACATCGTATTTTGCCAGTAGGCAGCTCGAATATAATTTCGATTACTTTTTGAGCAGGTAGAAGACGCCTTGCATACTTCTTCAAACACGTTGTAATTTGACATTAACAGCTACTCACATTTTTCACTTTGCAAACCAATTTAAATTCTTCCTTATGATTAAAATTAAATTGATTATTATATCGTAACAGCGTCTATTCCTGCACTGGGCATTATCTTCAGCAAATCTAGCACACTCTTTCGGCAAGGATAGCGCTTTAAGCGCCAGTTTCTAAACTGCTCAGATAGGTTTACACTTTTCACAGTTTAATTATTAACATATTCTACTGTGTCATCATCACATCTTAATTTTCTGACACATTTTCCCCGGAATATTTAACCGAACTATTATGTTCCGTGTTCTATTTATTATTTACCATTCGTTTTTTTTTTTTTTTTGTTAATTCTTAATATTTCTAGTCCTCCTTAATAATTTTTTTAGGCATTTTAACCTTTAGCATAAAATTTTTTTCAACGATATTTAACAACGCATAGTGGCGTGAAATACAAAAAATGGAATAAAAGTCTGGAACTTCTTAGCAATTTACTCGATTTTCATGAAACAAACTGCAACTTATAGAGGAGGTCATAAGCTTTTAACATATTGATTGTAGATACACCCTGTACAGGGTAGTACCACAGGCCATCAAAATAGGTAACTTGGAATTTGAAAAATGTTTCAGCGCGTATAATTTTAATAATAAAAATTCGACTTTTTAATTTAAAATACAATATTTGTACCTTGATATTTTTAAGTTTTTCACCTGTTGTTTTTTTTAATACAAGAAGGAGTTATTTAAAAACGGATTTAGAAATCTAATAATAATATAAGAAATAATTCGTAACAATTTTTTTTGTTGGACTTTATTTTCGTGGTCATAATTTTTATTTTATTTGTAATTTCATAAAAAGTTAAAAATATGTGAAATTCTAGTTAAAAAGTACTTTCAGTTTTTTAAGTAGACTTGTTAACGTTTTTTTTTTTAGCAAAATTATACATTTTTTTACTTTTTCTTTAAGATAAAGAGTTGAGCAATCCATCTGATGTCTTCTCAGGGAATTTTTGTGAAGCACCCTACAGTCAGCATTTTTCGAAGATGGGCAATTTTTTAACAAAAATCTAAATGTTCTAGACTGTAAAAAAATTGCACGGGGATTTTCATTGTTTTTGTAACCAAATATTTCAAAACGATTTGTTTTCAATGACTGGCCAAATCTTGTAGACATCCTGCGTATAAATGGCGTCTGTGGGGGCGATTGAAGAAAAAATTACAATTTTTTGAAATATAATTCTTTATCTACACAATAAATAACATTTTAATATATTGTTTGCCAAAATTTTAATTGATTTTAGTTACGCACTTATTGCTCTTTAATGGGATGAAAACCTAATTTAATATCTTTTATATGTTCAGAGTTTTTCAAGGTAAAATTTCATTCGCAAAATTTCACTTTTGATGTTTTTTTTTGGTTTTAGCGGTATTTTTTACACCTCTTTTTTGTTTGAATAACTACTGCAAAAAGATAAGCACATCTAAACAGGAGAGGTATGTAATTACCTATTCACTGATATACAGTTTATACATCTTTTTCATTAAAACAGCTATGTGTAAATGATGCACGAAATTATGGTACCTGGCCCAAAAAAAATCTCTTGATTTATTGTGGTCTTCTAATCAGTGTTTCTACTTTTTAATAATTTTTTTTTTTAATTAAAGATTTTGTTTTAGCAAGTGACTTTGTTTTTTCTTGTGCACTAAGTTAATATTTTTCAAAAGAACATGCAAATACACAAATACATCGCTTTGCGTCGTTTCGTTTTGCGTTCGTTGCGCCGTTGCTGACGTAGTACTAACTTCCACTGCGCGTCGTTAGATTTTCAAAGTTGGATTGTTTTGGGATCAAGTCTTTAATTTTTTTAGTTTCTTGAAATTTCCTTTTTTTCCGAAAAGATTGTATGACTTTTGTTTCCAATTGCGCCATGCCATTTAAATTCGGAGATTCTAACTGAAAATCAACGCTATTTGAATACAGTTTTAATATCACTTTGTTTTAGAGTCCAGCTTCAATAAGTGTGTTGTGCCTTTTTCTTAAAGAGAATAATCTCCAAAAGAACAAAATGTAACCTCCAAACAAATTTCCAAAGCAATGTATTTGATTAACAAAGCAATGAAGATTTTTAAAAGAATACCATTCTGACAGCGGAATGAGTTTTAAAATGTCCAAGGCGGTAACTAAGAGTCAATCGCTATAAGGAAATTTATCTTACGTTGAAAAAAGGCTGGACCAATTTTTTGTGAAAGAAAACCGACAAGAGCCACTATGGACTCATCAGACAGTAATTAATTTTTATTTTTTTTTTTATAAATTACTTGAATATGTGGCTATTTTGTTTTAACCCTAGAACCTATCTTCGATCCTTACATGGTTTGTTATAGAAAATCATAATTCACTTTGCGTTTTTTTATTTCAATTTGCGTCGTGTTTTTTTTTGGAACGTAACCACGAAGCAAAGTGAAGTATTGGTGTAAGTTAAGAGCTTTTTCTATGAAGTCCTAAAAAAATTAAGATTTATTATTTTATTTTTGGTCAAATGACCAATCGTTATTAATACAGAATAGTCATAACTTAATCCAGTTAGTTATAACTTAAACTTACAATTGTTTCATATTTTATAGTTATTTTATTAGTTGACCCAATTAAAAATAATAATTGTGCAAAGTGTTCTTTTTTTTAATTCAATTGCGAAATTTTGCTTACAATATATTAATGTAGGACTAAGACAAACAACGAGAAGTGGTAACTCTTACTAAATACAACTTTGACTTAGTACAACCTTGAGACTTGACGAACAATGTACGTACATTGCCTACAATGTATGTACATAAATTTAGTAACTTATTTGCCACAGTTGCAACTTGATGTTTAATTTGTTCTTCTGCCCAAAATAATTTCTATGTAAAATCTTCGATCCAATTACGTATTCCCTGACCATCTGTGCCACAAAATGTGGTAAGCGAATCTTCTATGTCTCTCAATGTAAACATGCTACTCCTAACTTCCTTATGACAAGATAGAACATCAGCATAGACCGAGTCTGAATCACTATCAGTCACGATAAAATTCTCCTTAATTGGATCCTGTAATTCACTCTTGCGTCCAGTCGTTGCTAACCCTAACTCCGACAATTTAGTCTTCAAACCCTCAACGTTTAGTGATAAAATTTGCTGTAAGTCCATTTTGTCTCGTCAAATAATCTCAAGTGTCTAATAATAATAAAAAATATATGAAGCTCCTATAATGAAAAAATTAATTTCCGAAAAAATAAATGAAGTTCCGTATTGAATAATGTTATACAGTTTTTAACTGAAAATTGTAATAAAAACATACTGTGAAGAAAAAGTATAAGGCTTTTGCCTTAAATTAATGAAATTAATTGTTAAGTCAAATGAAAGGTTTAATAAAATTCACATTATTTATATTTCAATGCAAACGTTCATCAATAATTCACAACTTCTATCAGGTTAAAATTTCCATTAAATAAAATAATTATTTTATGCTGTTTTTTTACACCTTTTATTCGTTAGAACACGCACAATTGGTACAGTCACACACTGTTTCTACAAAAATTATTGCTCTTCAAGTTTATTATGATTTGCGTTCATATTGTCAACTCTTTCGCACCACTTTAAAAGAAAAGGAAATCTTGTACAGTACATACACGTTAGCCAAAAATTCGGAGAAAAACACACGCACTCTCTAAAAGTAAACTGTTCAATCAGAATAAGTATTTTCTACGTTTTTCCACTGAACACTCAGTTCAGTTTTATTTTTCTTACTTTCTTTTAACACTAAATATTTTGGCTTAATCCCGGTTGAGCCCCCAAATGTAGTTGCGGTTAATTAAACCATTAGACAATTTGATTAATAAGAAAACATTTATTGATTTATTGATCAATTTTGGTTTACACAAATATAACATAACTTTCGTCTTGATGGACGTTTCCACTACAACTAAATTCATTTGTTAACTTAAGAACTAAAAGGAAGTTTCGAGTATAGGCCCAACTATACTGTGCATAAGCTAGCATTAGCTTATGTCAAAAATCCAACGAAAAGTCTGTCAAATGCTAAGGTACTATATTAAAGAAATTTAGGTGACTACAATGTGACTTCAATAAATTTAGTAACTAACTTGCCGCGGTTGCAACTTTATGTTAAATTGGTACTTTTGCCAAAAATAATTTCTATATAAATAGGCAAAATTTTAAAACGAAAAGGCTTTAAAAAATGTAAATTTTGTTAGGGTAGAGTGAAATTTTATAACGACTAGAAATTATGGGTTAGTAACAATCGGATATTATGCAAGGCAAATAACGGTAGATGGAATTAATATCAATATCATATTCTACATTGCCAGGGATTTCGTATATCTAGCTGCAATCGGTAATGATATTCTTAAACAGGCCGACATCATAATGACTTCTCAAGGAGCAACGTTGGTGGAGAAAGCAAGTTATACTAAACGCAAGGAAAGTCAGGTGGATAATAGAGACACGGACAATAATATGAGTGAGGGCAACAATTTAAACGAATTTAAGGTTTTTTGTTCAACCGTAGCAATCGAGAACGAACAAAAATATGATTTGGGGCATTTGTAAGGAAAAAGAGCTTCTACACTAACGAGTATAATCAAGAAATATAGGCCAGAAAGAAAAACCCCGCCTCCGATACAGCTGAAAATAATATTAACTGATGAAATAAATATTTACCAAAGCCCTCTCCATTTAATATACGAAGATCAGCATATTGTGAAACAACAAATAAAGGAATGGTTACATAATGCATCATAGAGCCAAGTACATCGGAGTATGCGTCTCCCGTTGTTTTATTGCCAAAAACGGATGGAAGTAAGAGACTATGTTGTAATTTTCGCAAATTAAATGAGAAGATACTTAGGGACAATTTCTCTATGGTTTTAATTAATAAAGTGTTGCATAAACTCCAGTTAGCGAAATTATTTACTACACTTGACTTGAGAAACGGGTTATTCCACGTACCAGTTGAGTACAGTTCCAGAAAATATAAGTACTTCATTTGTCCCTCATAATGGTCAATATCAATTTAATTATATGCCTGTTGGAGATTCTAACTCGGCAGCAGTATTTTCAAGATTTTTTTTCGCAATATATAGGGAAATGATTCATCCCATCAGTGAACGAAGAGGATGAAAAGACCTCTGCAATATCAAAGTTCCCTATCCCGATAGACTAGAAATCGCTTTACCGGTTTTTAGGCCTCACATCCTACTTTAGAAAATTTATGGAAAATTTTGCGACAGTGTCAAGACCGTTATCTGACTTGTTAATCGGAGATGCACAGATCATTGCATTCATCCAAATGAAGGCAAGTTTGGTGAATTCACCAGTATTAAAATTATTCAATACTAAAGCAGCTACTGAAGTTTATACGGATTTCAGTATGTACGGCTACGGCGCCGTACAGAAAAATTTAGAGGACCAACAGCTTCATCCGGTAGAATACATGAGTCGCAAAACATCTGATGCTCAACAGAAATTTCACTCATATGAATTCGAAGTCTTAGCCATAATTGAGGCATTGAAGAAACGTAGAGTTTTTTCAATGGGTAGCAGAATAAAAATAGTTATAGACTGCAATGCTTTTGCAATGACAATCAGAAAAAAGTTGTGCCCTTAAGAGTTGCAAGATGGGCAATGTTTTTGCAGGAGTTTGATTTTACTATAGAACATAGGTCGCCATGTAGATGCTTTAAGCAGGGTTTAGTGTCTTTTGGTAGGAGATTCTATTAAACATACACTCAAGGAAGCACAACTTCAGGATGCTTGGATAAGTGCCATCAGTATGAAAGTATCACCATTCAGAATACTTACTGGTTGTGAGATGCGCACGAAAACTATTCAGACGTAAATAAGTTAATTGAGGAATTTGCACTCAAGGAGTTGGATGAAGAAAGAGATGACATTCGTGCTATTGCGAAAGAGAATATCTCTAAATTGCAGGAGGAAAATCGTAAAGGGTTCAACAAGAAAAGGACAGAGGCTCCTTCATACATGGAGTGGCAATAAAAAGAACCCAATTCGGAGCAGGTCTTAAGTTCAAACCAAAATATTTCGGCCCATATGAGATTGTTAAATGACTTAAACATGATCGATAAGAGGTTGAGAAAGTGGGTGAAGTGACATACTGAGAGACATACTCGAAACTTCTTCTTAGTTCTTAAGTTAACGAATGAATTTAGTTGTAGTGGAAATGTCCATCAAGACGAAAGTTATGTTAAGCCTAAATTTGTGTAAACCAAAATTGATCAATAAATCAATAACTGTTTTCTGATAAGTCGAATTGCCTAATAGTTTAATTAATGGCAATTACATTAATTATCAATCTTGCAACATAACTTGCAAAAGCAAAAGCTTAGGTTATTAATCTGATTTTTATTTGATTGAAAGAATTTGCTTAAGATAAATTTACTTCGATTATAATTATTGTGATATAAATTGCAAAGGCGGAAGCTTCAGTTATTAACCTCAGCTTAATGCAGTTTTTATTGGGTCATTAATATTTCGTTTAGTTTGAATATTTTATTTTAGATTTTTTATTAACAAGAGTGTTAACTTGTACGAAGGCTGCTATATATATTTCTGGCCT
Source organism: Gymnosoma rotundatum (assembly GCA_916610165.2). NCBI lineage: Eukaryota > Metazoa > Arthropoda > Insecta > Diptera > Tachinidae > Gymnosoma > Gymnosoma rotundatum. The sequence continues at coordinate 34,459,095 of OU744340.1, forward strand.
GGCAACTGAGCGCTGCCAAGTGCAATCTGACATTTCCATTGGAAAGTTTGTCATTTTAAAGCATAATCGTACTCCAAACGTTTTGACGTACGACCATTATTTGTGTTGTTTACAGTGACTTGAAAAAATTAATATAGAAAAAAATGGAATTAACTCGTGAACATTTTCCTGCCATCATTTTTCACAACTTTCGACGTGGATTATCACGACAAGAGTGCATTGATGAACTTAAGTCTTTGTATGGCGATGAAGCACCATCCTATAGCACTGTGAAAAATTGGTATAATAAATTTAATCGTGGCCGAAGCTCGCTCAAAGGCGAATTCCGTGAAGGTCGTTCAAAAATGGCTGTTGTGCCAGATAACATTGATGCCGTGCGTGAACTCATAATGCAAGATCGACATGCGACATACCGAGAGATAGATAAATCCTTGGACATTTCTTCCACCAGCATACATTCGATACTGCATGAACACCTGGCCGTAAAAAAGGTTTGTTCTCGTTGGATCCCGCACAATTTCAAAGTCGCTCAAAAAGAGGCTCGTGTCGATTGGTGCAAAGAAATGTTGCAAAAATACGATTACGGTGCTTCGAAAGACGTTTATAAGATCGTCACAGGTGACGAATCATGGATCTATGCGTATGAGCCCGAAACGAAACAATAATCGACCGTGTGGGTCTTCAAAGACGAGCAAAATCCAACGAAAGTTGTTCGTGGAAGAAGCACTTCGAAGCAAATGGTCGCCTGTTTCTTCGGCAAAACTGGTCATGTGGCGACTGTTCCGCTTGAGCAACGTAGGACGGTCACTTCTGAGTGGTACACTACAATTTGTTTGCCTAAAGTCATCGGAGAAATTCGAAAAACCAACAAGAGAAGACGAATCATTGTTCACCATGACAATGCGAGCTCTCACACATCGGCTCAAACCAGAGCGTTTTTGACCGGCCAAAACGTCGAATTAATGGTTCATCCGCCGTACAGCCCTAACTTGGCACCTAATGACTTCTTCCTGTTTCCGCACATCAAGAAAAAAATGCGTGGTCAACGATTTTCGTCACCAGAAGAAGCTGTTGAAGTGTTCAAAAACCATGTTTTAAAGGTGTCTCAATCGGAGTAAAAAAAGTGCTTCGACAACTGGTTTGAGCGCATGCAAAAGTGTATAAATCATGCTGGAGAATACTTTGAAAAACAATAAAACTATTTTTGATTATAAATATTCGCATTTTCACTATTAGGCCAGAAATATATAAGGCAGCCCTCGTATGACTACCTGTGTTTTTAAACGCGGCGAACCCATGTGTGCGCACGCACCTATTCCTGGCGGTTTCTTTATTAATGATGCCCTTCTTATGCTAAAGTTTATTAATAATTTATTTTTATTATAAAAATGAAATAAACAGGCATTTCACAGAACTCAATTCCGATCGAAAGTGGTTTCAATTCCGCAAATTGGTTCTTCAGAAAACGAAAAATTTCTTCGGAATGAACCACTTTTAAATTTTAAAGCCGAATTTAGTTTCTTTAAAATTTTGGCATTTGCGGTATTTTAATTTATTTTTATTATGTGTCCTTATTTAGATCAACCTAGTGGTTTACCTTGGTGTGCGCAATATTGCAACATTTAAATAAAAAGCTGAAACAAAATCGATCGGAACTGTTAATACGGAATTAAAACCATTCCGATCGGAATTTGTGTCATACCTGATTAAACCAATTTCGAGAATTGTATTATTGATAAACATATATCTATTTGTGAAGACATACATTAGCAGCAACTAGTTATTCCTGTTGTTTATTTTCCTTGAAATAATCTTAAATATCAGAAGTTAATAGATTGTGAATTTCCATTCCTTGTTAGTCATCCCTATCTGCTTCCAGACTAATTTTAGGTAACCGCTTCATGCGAATAGTATTAAATGCACAAGAGTAAATAATGCAAAATGTCGGAATTTTGAGCTGTTCTAGAGCATTTTCGTGTGTTTAACAACCGATATTGCTTGACATTCCTATTTCTAGCTTCCTGTGCTTTTTCCGTTAATTCTTCGAGGAGAGGAATGCTGTTTTCAAAAATTTCTAACGCATGCTCTAATGTTTAAATGTTTTAAAATTATAATAAAATTATAACAAAAATATAAATAGCAAAAATACAATAAATACCGAGGAATTTGGGAAATATACAAGCGAGACCCTAATGTTAATTTATAAATGGTTTCCCTGGAAACCAATAGGACCTAATGTTCGCAAAGTTTGGCGCATACCAAAGAAAACGTCAATATTCTTGCTATACTTTGTAAGCTAGCAATCATTAAACACAAAGTCTGACAAACATCATTAAAGAGATGTAATGTTGTATGAAGCAGGGTTCTCAGATCCCCATTACAAATAATGCTATTTATTATTAAATTCAATATAATTAGTTAAGTTAATTAACAAAATCCAAAACTTCTGATTCGAAATGTTTTATCTCGTTGTCTAAAGCAATTTTTGGAGTTAAACATTTGAAGCTTTTCTAAAAATGGAACAAAAGTGTTATAACAAATTTTATTATTTTTAAAGTGCGTATTCATTTTCAATAAAGATCCAAGCACCTCGAATTGCATTTTGTATCTTAGTTTAGTTCTTATTGAGTTAATTGTTGCAAAAAGACGAATTCATTTTTCAAATTAACGTCTCTCCGTTACATGTCATAATTTTTAACAATGGAAACTCGTACGTGACAAAAAGTATAATTTATTTAATAATAGTACAATTAGAATAACCAAAAACATTATATTTAAAAATCCCCTAACTCGCTCTTTAAATCTCCAAAACGCAAAATATCCTCAATCAATCCTCTATCCCCAAACTGAAATTTCCATCCTTATTTTGAAAATAAAACCCCAAATTTGGGGATAAATTCGACCATAGTATGCAGTGTTTACGGCTGGATTCAACTATCTCTCTCTCTCTTTTAATTTTTTTTCAGCTCCTAACTTAGAAATAATAATTATCTTTAAAAACATCTTAATAAACTTGACTTTAAAAAAAGATTTTCACTTTCATACATTTTACAAATTGATTTATACCTTCTCATTGCAACAATATTTCTGATCATAAACTCAATTTTATTTATGTCGTGACAACTGTTTAAGATTTCTTTACTTTTTCTACTGTTGCTTTTATAGTTCTACTTTTGTCTTCCATACTCAAGGGCAATACAGATTAACATTATTTTTTGTATTATTATTTCTAAATATTTATATAATTTTTCTCTAAAAAAATTAAAAAAAATACAACCTGTTAACATTGCTACATTCCCTTCTATCACTACTTGCATTCTTCAACTTCTGTAAACCTATAAGCCAAAAATAATATTCCTAAAATAAACTCACTATCACTCCTGAAAAATTCCCAATACCTATGAACTATAACCTATATACTTTTAATACTCCTACTACCCGATATGGTGGTGTTGCGATTCTTTCTCACAAGTCCTTGCAACAACATCAGGTCAATACTAAAACGACATTGACTAATTCTGGCTAGAAATAACTTTTAAAATAAAGCTAAATATTTTTAGCCCATATATACCACCTGATAAAAATATTTCGATCGGAAACTTGGAAACCGTTTTTAATTGTAGTTTTTCAATAGTCCCCATAAAAACTGGGGTTCTCACTATAATAGCCGCAAAGGAAACTTATTAGCTAACTTTCTTGATAATTTCGACTTTGTTTTGACAAATAACAAATATCTTACTCATCTTAATACACACGGTTTATTCTCTTATATTGACTTGTCTTTTTGTTCTGCGGACTTACCACCCGAAGCCGAGTGGAAGACAGACATCAGTCTTTAAGTCAGTGATCACTCGCCAATTATTATTTCACTTTCTCCACTTCCAATAGCTTCTGGTATAACTTGTAAACCTAGATCTAACTTACAGAAATCTAACTGGTCTAGATTTCAGAGCCTATGCTGTAAAATTAACTTACAAAAACCAATTTGTAAGAAGAATGCTTTGTTAAAGAAGATAGTTAAATCAGCAAAAGTACATTCCATTACTTCTACTATCAACCTAAATACTACTCTGGATAAAATTTGTTGAAACATTAATAACTTTACAGGATATAAAGTTGAGCAGAACATGCACTGCTTTGCTTCTGTACATAGCGCAAACTTAATGATAAACGAAAGTTTTGAAATAGGGAACGAATTTGGTAAATTTTGGTCTGAAAACTCTTCGGATTTAAAATTTTACCCGTTATCGGGTCCAAGCGCTAAGACGCATAAAATGGAAAGTGATATATCTCTACATAAACTTAACTCAACTTTGAGTAGCCTTAGAGGAAAAACGCTGAGCATGGGCCAAATTTCTTACAAGATGTTGGAGTTGTTACCACAAAATATAAAAACTAAAATCCTAAACTCCTTAATAATATCTTTAATAATTTCATTCCTCAACAATTTGAAAACAGCATAGTAATGCCCATTCTCTAATTTGGAAATAGCAGAACATTAGTTAATTCTTATCTTATCTAAAAAGGGCAGCTCGACAAAATATAGTCTACCTTTTGTATGCAGGTTTCAGGGTGCCTCTCGTCACGAAAATACGAACTCTAATTTCACTGGATTTTGAAGAAGCATTTGGTAGAATGGCATTCAGCCGAACAACTAAAAGAGTAGAAAGTCGGGCAAAAAATATAAAATATGTAATAAACTTTATGACCAAAAGGAAGATAACAGTTCGAATACGATACTCCAAGGATCCCCACCATCTGTAATCCTCTTCCTATCTGCTTACAACAAATTAAATATAATAATATTCCGTCATAAAAAATATACGATTAAAATTTGATTATTCGTTCACATAGAAATAAAACCCAAATATTAAAAATTGATCACGCTTTTAATGATAAAAGCAACTGGTCCGATTTCTCAGGAGCTACCCTGTCAAGAACTAAATGTTAATACATTCACATATGCAGACTTAAAAATTGTATTTTGTCAACAATTACCTCCCTATCTAAAGCAAATGCAATAAGAATATTAGGTATTGTTATAAATAAGCGATACAGATGGAACGACCATATAGAACTTTTTTCCTCTGCCCTAGCTAATAGACTAAATATCATTTAATGTCTCTTTAGCACTAGATTAAACTGTAGTACCTACACTATTCTATCAATTACCAAAATTCTTATTATATCTAAAATCAATTACGGTTTACCCATCTAAGGAAATGCTACAAAGTCTCAGCTTAGAGATGCAATACTAAACTTAGCCCTGAGCTTTACGCTCAACCGCTATTATCAATATGATCTTTGAGGCAAAAGTAACTCCAATATATGCACAAGAATATATAAACAAATATTGAAAAAGCTAAAAAAGAGCAAAAGGATATTCAAAGTAACCTCAGTAATTTACAGAATAATAAAAAACTGCAAAGAAACAAAAATCCCTTTTGATACGCCTGATTTAAGTTGCAGATTAAAACAACTTCCGCTATGGCATTTTCAAAATAGTTCTGTTAAAACATCACTTCATGAGCTTCAACAATCTAATTCAGGTGTAGGAGAATTCAAAAAATGTTTGCAATAACTATGGAAACCTTAAAGGACTAAAGTTTTCAATACACAGATGGCTCAAAAAATGAAAACTGCACATCCTTTAGCATCACCACTGATGAACGCGTTATAAAAGCACTATATACTCTGCTGAAGAAATGAGAAAATTGCTGTGTGTTGAGATTCCCTCTCATTACTACAAGCAATTACCAACATTTCGAAAAGTAATCTTTATGTTTCTAATATTAGAAATATCCTAACCAGTAAATTTCCAAATATTATCTGGGTATGAGTACCCGGCCTCTATCAACTAAAAGGAAATGAATTCGCAGACTATCCGTAAAATAAGCCGCTAAACGGCAAAAAACTAAAAAACTACAATACCAGGGATATATATAAATTTATTGTTAAGCCATACCTCAACCAAAATAAAAATCACATATTTAACCAAACCTCTTCTCGGTATAAAAGGATCAAACTCTTTCGCAATTCGATTGGTAAGTTAACAGCAAACACCAAACAAAAGTACTGAAAGCATGTACTCTAACAGATTGTGCATAACATGATGAAGGTCGAATTTCACTAACTGCAATACACTTTTGAGCATAAATGGGTTTAATGGTCATTTAAGCCAAGAGGTAGGAAATTTGCCTTCGCAAACACCTTTAGTTAGCAGTCCTAAAAAGTTTGGGTTAATCCAGAATTCAATATTTATTGAGATATTATCGCTAAACACAGATCGATAAATGGCTGATGTACAACATCTGTAGAATTTAAGACCCATAGAAAATTTTTAGATTGATTTGAAAACTATTTAATTCAATACACGCTGAACAGTAAAAAACACAAAAATAGCGGCTAAATATGACTTTACGAAGTAGAGTTGGTTATTTTAATTGAACAGGGTTTTAAATATGTGGTAGAGGCAAACTCTGATAATAAATGATAGCTGCAACTAATGCACTTGCAGCCCTCAGTATTGTTCATTTGTCGCGAACTTTTTTTCGATTTTTCAGCCTGAGTAAATAAGCGCAAAACGTTAAAAAACTAAAAAGCCGACTGTTGTTTTCAAAGCTCTATAAAGCCTGTTTTTGGACATAACTTAAAGGGTTACCAAAACCACCTTTAAATAAATCACGATTTTTCCTTACTTTGTTTTCTAAACAGAATCGATAACAAAGCCAATTTTGGTTTAAAAACTTTTTTTAAAAAAGAGTGATTTCGGCTTAGCCATCATATATGACGACCAAAAATATTGAAGTTATGAAGCTTTTTGTTAACTGTTGTAACCGTTTGTTAGTGAGTAGTTGCAAGATAAGCTAATTCAATGGCCTGTCTTCTTCAAAAACTTCATTCACGAGCCCTTAATTTCTAATAAGTACAAACTCATCAAGATATTTCTTCCATAAGGAAGTTTGATGCACTGTATTATAATAATACAAGACCATACATATAGTGCTACTTAATCCTCGTTAACTTTATTTATATAAAATTACAAATTACACTTAATAACTTAAAGCATCTAAATCTTTGTGCGAATATGACGAAAATTTGTATTGCTCTTAACTGTATGTAAATTAATGTAAAATTTCATTATTTTTTATTTACTTGTCACGAAATGTAATGCGTTTTTTTCTTTTACATTTTTTTCAATTTATTGTTAACTGACAAAATAAAAAGAAAAAAGGATGAAAATTTGCTTTCTTAAAATGAACCTAAGCATGTAATTGAATTTGTAATGAGACGTGAGTCACAAATTCGAAATTTCAATTACACACATTCTAACAAACGCACTCATGTATTTACACAGAATCATTGCTCATACACACATTCATCCAAGTGTAAAGATTTTTGTGGTATAGAATATTTATTTACAGGTAATAGTAGTGAGTCAGAGAGTGTAAATTTATAAAAGTATGCAAGCACAGATATTCAGAATTATTTAATGCACGTATTTGTGTCTGAAAGCACCATTAAATTCAAAAAATCTAACTGAATGCCTCCTTTCAAATGATTACAATTTTCACATTTTAGCTGCAATTTAAGAACCCTCCACCAATTTTATGTTTTTGGAAATATTTATCAAGTAATATTTTGTGTATGATTGGAATTGAATTATATAATAATGTAAGAATCACTAAACTGTTTAGAGGTATACAAATTTTTAGAAATTTCGCATTTCGTGGATAAATTTTCGAGGAAAAATATATCGAATTTTGAAAGAAAGTTCTGTCAGAATTCAGACACAAAAATTTAAACTAATAATTCTTAGAAATTTAGTCACTTCGATTATTTTACAGTTGTAGAAATAAATTTATGTTTGTAGTTCATTAATTTCACTGTACAACACACCAAAAAATTACAAGGTCCGGGCCATAAATTCTGATAGAGAAGACAAAAAAAAAGATACGTGTATCGGCGTTTTGAAAGTTTACATCTGAATTTCATTTGAGAGGGGGTTAAAGTTTCCCAGCTCTGGCACATTCTTATTGTTAAACGGCATAAGAAACCATGTGACCCTTACATTTTAGGTATAAAATGTGTTCAGCAAATTTATGTAAAATATTACGGAGAACATTTTTGTAGAAATGTTAACCCTCTAGCTCCCCAAGATATGGGTCTTTTTTGTCCTTCTTTTAAAAAAGAGGAAAAAAACACAATTAAAACAGGGTTTTAGAGGGTTAAAATGTTCCACAAAAATGTTACCCGTTAAATTTTACTATAAGTCCCTGAATATTTCAGAAAGGAAAATTCAACCATAAAGTCAGAAATAAGACGCAACAAAAGAGAGCTTAGGGTTAATTTGGCATTTATTAAGAATTTTATTTTAAACCAAATTTGGATAGCATTAATTATATTTTTTTTAGCTCTAGGCAATTCCACTTCATTATCATACAATGTCCAGCATATTTCAGCGATAAGCGAATGAATGCTTTTAAATTTATAGCGTTCTTCAAAGGATGCGCATGTCTGATGAAATTTTTCACCATGCTCATCAGATTCTGTTGACAACTGGTTATCAAAGTAATCCATATGGGAATTTAAAAAATGAATTTTGTTGACATATGAACGCCTAGCTTTTCAAAAGCTCTAAGCATGGTGTCTACGTATATTCGAGCAGTAGGAAAACGATTTTTGCCTAAGACATTGTATATCACTTCCTTAATGCTTTTCCACGCATCAAGCTCAATTGGTGAGAGCGTTTCGTCGAAGTAAGCTTTAGCATTAGCTTTCTTATATCTGGACCAGCAAAAACACCTGTTGATATGAAACCAATTTTAACACTTTTAACAATAACAACGACTTGAAGAACATATACATACATACCTTCTTCAATCTTTGCTTCACTTAATTTTAGAAACATTGTTTTCAAAAAATTAAATGCTGATCCATTTATATCCAGACATTTAACAAAGTTTTTTACCACACCAAGTTTGATATGCAATAGGAGTAAGAGAATTTTTTCAGTTGGTACCAATGCTTGACGTACGATATTGTGCTCTCCTAATGTTCCCTCAGCTCTCAACTTCCATTGTTTTTTGGAATATTGGTCACCCTTCCATCTGCTATCCCAAGTGATAAAAAGCATCCGTACTTAACGTATCCAGCCTGCAGACCGGAAAGGAAACTAGTATCTTTTAAGTAACAGCAGATCCGCCACTTATGGTCTTCATATTTTACGGAGTCCAGTATTAGTTTTATATAATCATAGCTTTCTTTAATGTTCATTCCGTAGGAAATTGGAATTGGATTTTTGGTATTATCGTAATAAAGAAGTACAGCTTTTAGACTCTTCTTAGATGAATCAATTAATATACGCTAGTCCTCGTGGTTATACTCAAAATTCATTGCATTCATTATTCCGTTAATATCGTTGCAATAAGCTAACGTGTTATCATCGTTTACTGAAAAGAATGGCAGAAAGCTGTCTTGATGCTTAGGAAAGCTGGTAACATTGACAACAGGTCAAGTAGATGAAGACCTTTTAAGTCTGCAGCTAAAATTTCTGATTTGTTTTTAGACCGATTCAGTCTCCGAGCCAATGCATTTAAATGCTCTTGAGACATTAATATTGGTCTTGAGATAACTTCAATTCCTGTGTAATCACTATCTGCGCAATAAAAGGTTCCTGTTTCAGCGATGGTTCCATCAACATAATGACTAGGACTTCGAAGTTGTAGCACAGGTACTGGGAGTTCGTCAGAATGCGGAAATGGCAGCATGGCTGATGGTACAGTTTTGTATACAAAACTCTTTCGCCTATATCTATTCAACTTTAATATGGAAATATTTTGGCACACGTAACACCTAGCGTCATAATGTTCACCTGGATCTAAGCACCGCATAGGAATACCAAACTGCATTGAATTTCGTTGACCTTCAGCGAGAGTTCAAAAATAAAACTATAGTTTTAGAACAAAAAAAAATTAATTACCTTTGAACCACAAAATTAAGCCATAATAAAAAATGCGACAGCAATGGTTCGGCGTCCACAGCTCATCCGGAAAAACTTCTAGCTCAAAATACCTTTTATAGATGTCTTCAACTTTAGTATTGAAAAACGTAACTTTATATTCCTGTATAGTATGTTTACCGCAGATATAGCAAAACAAATCTAATTTTTTCTAACAATCGGACATTTTTGCCAAAACAAATCTTACACGTAAACTGAGTTTCTTTCTTAATTAATTTAGTATTACTATGAGATGGTCAATCTTTTGAAACTTGAATGCAACTCATGCTGTTAACAAAATTACTTGAATACTTAAACGGGCAAGAAAACACACAGAAAAGGACTCAATTTGCGTAGAAGAGGAGTTTTTAACTAAAAAATTTTAATTTTTAGTGTTCAATAACTACCTAGTTCTATTTATAATATGGAAAACATCGATATTTATTACTGCAGTAATTCATACATACATAAGTTTTATTTAACCTTTTTTAACATTCCCAAATGCAATTTTAACAGATTTTTTACAACCGCAATTATTACCCTTTTCACATCACATTTGAAAACCTTTTCAGTTTCAACTGAAATTATTTACCTATTGCAGTACCACTGATAAATATTGTAGTACCTGGTTTTATTTAGGGACATTCCCAAATTTGTGGAGTTCTAACAACCACAATTACTAACTACATTATTTTGTACATCCAAATTGACCTGATTTATCATAAAATTTAATTGCTTTTTCAAATTTGTTATTCTAAATGAAACATTTTCCTTTTAATGTTCAATTGAAATTTTTTTTATGTTTACCTGTTTTTTTTCTGGTCTATGGACATTCTCGAATTGGTTTTTTCTAAAGCAGATTTTTTAAATACACAATTATTATCCATTTTCACACGTAATAAAATCTGGTTTATAAAAGGGCAGTAAGTAATAACAATTTTCGTAAGATCGCTGAAATATGCTGGACATTGTATGATAATGAAGTGGAATTGCCTAGAGCTAAAAAAAAATGAAATTAATGCTATCCAAATTTGGTTTAAAACAAAATTCTTAATAAATGCCAAATTAACCCTAAGCTCTCTTTTGTTGCGTCTTATTTCTGACTTTATGGTTGAATTTTCCTTTTTAGTGTATTCAGGGACTTATAGTAAAATTTAACGGGTAACATTTTTGTGGAACATTTTAACCCTCTAAAACCCTGTTTTAATGGTGTTCTTTGCTCTTTTTTAAAAGAAGGACAAAAAAGACCCATATCTTGGGGAGCTAGAGGGTTAACATTTCTACAAAAATGTTCTCCGTAACATTTCACATAAATTTGCGGAACACATTTTAACCTAAAGTGTAAGGGTCACATGGTTTCTTATGCCGTTTAACAATAAGAATGTGCCAGAGCTGGGAAATTTTAACCCCCTCTCAAATGAAATTCAGATGTAAACTTTCAAAACGCCGATACACGTATCTCTTTTTTTTGTCTCCTCTATCAGAATTTATAGCCCGGACCTTGTAATTTTTGAAAAAATTTGATTTTGTTGTACAGTGTTTTCATTGCTTCATATGTATATATTTTTTATATAATGGCGGTAAAATGTGCTCTTTTTTGGCTCTTTATGCCCTTAATTAGTCTCTCATAACACATTAATAGAGCTTCTGGGAGCTTTCAAAGATTCATTGTCCACTGAAGTACATCGACTAACAACTTGGATTCCATTAGGTCCCGCTATAGTTCACGTTACCGATTCGAAGGTGTTTTGACTTCTCAGTACTTCTATTGGACTCATGGCAAAGGCGATTATAAAATGGTTAGATGGTTGACACAAAATTTAGTTTAAATTAGCTTTTCATAAACATAGTAAAATATTTGCAAAAATCTCATTTCACCATCGAATCGAAATGAAATAAACGAGAGCATATGTAGATGTAATTTTCAATTTGTAAGAATTCTACAGTTTTAAAAATTTTTAGTCAGAAAAACATCATTAATCTTTTACCTATAGCGAAAACATACATTTTTTATTTTGTAAAAGATTGCTGCTATAGCCACAATATATGTATTTTCTGGAATCTGAATTCAATTTTAGTTAAGTTCTTAATAGTATTAAGTATTATTTATTATGTTATGCTAATACTCCAAAACATTTTTAATAAAAATACAACTATTTGTAGGCTGGAAAAGCTGGTATCTATACGTATTTCGCCGTAAGTTAGATGCATGATTCAAGAATTCCGGGATTCAGCATGTAAAAAGCTAAAATTTTTTACATGTTATTTTAAGTGATCAAGCCCACATGCATATGTACATAACTTCAGCAATCCTCTTTAGTTTGGTTTATAAATCTTTGTTTTTCTGATCTCTGCACTCCTGTATATCTGTTAATTATGAGTAATGGATGCAGCTGGTACAGGGCCCAGTCATCCTGGTAACCAATTTAAATTAAATAACATTTTACTTTGCGTCATCACAAACAAATTACATTAATTTTATGAACACCCTTTAATATCTAAATTCAAATTATAAACTTGTTGTTATAGCCGACTAAGCAAAATATGTCCCTTATAAATTTCAGCTGTCTGTCTATAATGGTTCAAAAGTCCGGCCACATACACCGTATTATATCAACTACTGGGACACCCGCTTATTTCCAAATCCAAATTTTATACTTGTTGTTATAGAGGAGTTAGTATGTAAATTTCAATCGTCTGTCTACAACTGTTTAAAAGTATGACCATATACCAAATTAAATTAACTATTGGTGCACTCTTTAATTTATAAGTTTTAATATTATCAGCTGTTACTATAACGCTCATAGCAATCGATATTGCGTCATATTTACAAGTGTTTGTCTATAACGGTTCAAATGTATAAGTAAATTTACAGCAATTATAGGACACCCTTTAATTTCTAAATTCGAATTATAAACTCATTGATATAGCGGATTTAGCAATACAGGTCTCTTTTAAGTTTCAGCGTTCTGTTTATAATGGTTCAAAAGTTTGGTCACATACACAAAATTACATTGACTATTGGAACGCTCTTGAACTTCCAAATCCAAATTTTATACTTGTTGTTTTAGGGGACTTAGCAATACGGGTTCGTTGTAAATTTCAAGCCTCTTTCTAAAACTTTTCAAAAGTATCGCCATATACATCAAATTTAATGAACTATTGGCGCACCCTTTAATTTATAATTTGTAATATTATACTTGTCACTATAACGGCCATAGCAATCGACATTGCGTCAAATTTGCAAGCGTTTGTCTATAACGGTTCAAAAGATAGGCCCATATAAGTAAATTTATATCAATTATGGCGGCACCCTTAAATTTTTAGATTTATTTTTGTATAACTTGTTGTTATTGGGGGCTACAGTAAGACGCAGTCATTTTGAATTATACAGAATCGCGCTTTATAGTTCATAATACACGTAAAAAATATGTATTTTGTATGGGGACACTCTTTAATTTTTAAGATTACGAACTGTTTTTAAAGCGGGACCAATCTGTAAGCATAATCTATCATATTACCAAAAATCGGATCAGAAATGACTGAGTTCTGGAGGCACAAATATAAAAAAGAGCAACATTCAGCCGAATTGTATAACCTCCTTTTTTTATTAAGTCGGTAAAAAAATAACACAATTTCTCAACTTATTTTCAAGTCATATTGTTTTCATGCATTAAGGGTAGTGTATTCTATGTGACGAATTTAATTGGCTTCCCCGTCGCACTCTTTGAGAGTTTTTTCAGTTTAGATTGCTTCAGTGGGCTGGATAGTCTTACATCGAGAACATACGCAACGTACAGATGATTTTGCTTTCGACAGTCTGTTCTGTCTTCTGATGTACAGATTTCTCTCATTTTTTTTCAACTGAGGATGTGATTTTTTGATTTTGTTTTTTTTTTTTTGTAAAACAAAACTTAACAAGTTTGCTTTAAGCGAAGTAAATGTTAATTATATAAACTCAAAATTAAATAATTATTAAGACTTTATTTATTTCACGTCCACAAAATTGTTAACCTTTTTAAAAAGCTTTTCTTATAGATTGTCCTAACATGAATGATTTTTTCTCCAATAAATATTTAATTATTATTTTTTTTATGTTGATTGGAGAGAAAAAAGGTATATTTATACCATAACAAACACTAGTAAACGATATGGTTTTATATATAAATATAAAAAAGGTTTAAGGTATAAAAGAAAAAAAGAAAATTATTATTAAATTTTGAAGTTAGTTTTTGCCTTAAGCGTAATTCTTTGACTGACATACTTGTACTATATCTTATATTAGTTTGATCTAAATTGCAGTTAGCACGTCTTTAGTTGTATTGCTATCAAGGTAGAGAAAAGCTTCTGGTGGAACGAATCCTTTTTCTAAAAATTCTGTTATGTAGTTTTCATTCGTATAAAAATGATCCACTATGAGATTTGGTATATACAATTTCTAAAGGAGTTAATTATGAAGTCATTTATTCGTCTCATATTTGCGTAATCGTACAATTGCTTATTTGCAATGTAATCTACGAATCTTCTTAACTATTTTATTTTAAGGAGTGTTTTTCCTTTGTTATAAGATAAGATATAATGAAAAAAGAATTTAAATAACTGAAACTATCAGAATGCTGATGAAGGTCGTAGCGGTCCAGAAAGTGCAACATTTCATTCTGCTAGCGTCTTATTTTTCTTCTTTTCTTTGGAAAACGTCCGCATACATTTGTAAAAATAAATAAATGAACTTAAGATAAAATAATTTCTATTCATTTATAAAATCCACAGTTCAAATAATAATTTAATAAAAATTAAGTTTTGTAAAATTGTTAGGCTAAGTATAACTTATGCAAATATTATATTTTTCATTATTACAAAACAACATTATTTTTAATATGATTGAAATATTTACGTACTTTTTGCACAAAATGGCCATCATTGGTTTGAACAGCTGTGCGTTATTTATTAATAAACAGAAATATGTCAAAAATACATAACACGTCTTTACATATTTAATAATTTTTACATTTACGATTTCTACGGCCGGCTAAATTTACCTTTACACACTATTGAAACAAAACAAAACAAAACAAAAAACAAATAAATAAAAAATAAGGTTATTGTGCAGTGTTATACACCCTGTTAACATTATTTAGTGTATTTAGTCTTCCATGGTAAAATACAAGGTCTGCAGCCCCACCAGGGTCAGCAAGTCCACAGGAGAAAGATACTTTGCTGCTTAAGCGGTCTCCAGATTTGAGGCTTGAGAAAAACATTCTCTCACCAAGCTGTTCTCTATAGAACGTGTACCTTCCATGAACTTCAAAGCTTTCTCGACCATAAACGAGCCTATTCGACTAAAATCTGCTGCACTGTATATAGAGCTACAAGAGGGCCTACGGAACTCTCCGTTACGCCCTATATGCGGTCTCACACCAAGGCACGCAACTAAGATCCGCCTCTCCCATCTCCTAAGTCTCTCAATCTGGGCAGAGAAAATTATAAACCAAGCTGGAAAGGCATAGAAGATGAGAGGACGTATGATCTGGCGGTACACCAAAGGCGTACTTTTGTATCGAGTCCACCTCTGCGCTTTAGCATGCCCTGATACGCTCAGTAAGCCTCCTTGGTGCGCTCAAGCACTTTGTCGATATGCCGATAAAACTCAAAGTTTTCATGGAAGGTGACATCAAGGTACTTTAACCTGTCCGAAGTTCTGATCATCTCGCTTCCATTTCTCAAACACGGTCTGAAGGATCGGCAATTCGGGTATATGTATTTCCGCCTTCCTTTGAACATTATAGCGTCAGTCTTATGAATGTTCAAGTTGAGGCCCCACCAATTGAAATAGTCCGTCAGTGCTGCCAAGTACTGATTGACTCGTTTGTTAACAATTCTTGTCCTTGCTCCTAAAAAATCAATAAAGATGTTATCAGCGTAGATCAACAAGATATCTCCATGCGGGGGTGGATGTATATCTAATATGAAGGTATTGTACAAAACCGGGCCCAGCAATGATCCCTGTGGCACTATTGCAAAAATCAAACCCTCATGAGAGAGGACATCTCCAATACGAAGCTTTAAAGAGCGGTCGCTTAGAAAGCTATCAATCATACGGCAGATGCCCATGCCAAGGCCCATACTCATCAATTTGTAAATGAGACCATCATGCCAAACGGTATCAACGGCCTTGGCAAAATTCCAACTTTAAAATGTCATTGTCAGTAAAAATGTCATTAATCTTTGCCAGGAGAAAGTATTCAAATAGCTTTCCAAAGGCCGATAATAAGGATATAGGTCTACAGCTTCGACTCTCATGAAGATTCGCTTTCGGTTTTAGTATGGGAACCACCAGGGCAGCCTTCCATGCTTTTGGGAAATACTCTATATTAAGGCAGTGATTGAATAAAATAGCAACAAACCGCCAAGCCACAATGTCCGTCTTCTTCAATACAAAATCATATACACCGTCCATACCACTAGACCTCTTGTTTGCCCTTCGCTTTTGAGCATTACCTACTGCGACTCCATCAGTAAAACCAAGTCTGGTAAAGTTCCTACTAGAGTCAACAAATCGTCCATCAGCTGTCAAAGTCCTTCAAAAAACCATCAAAGGCGTCGTTTTGTCTAAAGTAGACACTAATTCTCGAGCCCTCACACTAAATGGATCTGCGCGCGCCGCTTGATCAGGACTGACCTGGAAGAAATGGCCCGCAAGCAGGTTAGACATATCAGTGTTATCGGTAATTAATTCGCCATCATTATCAATCAAACTTCGAACTGAGGGTCGAGAATTCAAACCTACAGCCTTTACTTTTCTAAATGTCTGGTTATTAAGTCGTACGCTTTTTAAAAAGTCCACCCGATGTCCGCGTTCAAAAGCAGCTATGGCACCCCGTATTATTCGGTCAATGTTCCGTAAGTCCGCTTTTAATATGTTACGTCTACCTGGGTCTTCACATCTATACAATGTTAGTCTCAGTCGTTTCTTTATATAGCATCCTTAAACTCTTGCCCCATTTCATCCACGCAGATGTCAATCTTCGTCTGAGTCACGTTCCTGTCAAGTAGAAGACCACATGTGACGAGATTAGCAGATAGTCTTCGCAAAAATGCCCGTCTGTTTAATTTGTCCAAATCATATCTTGTAGGCCGTTGCACCGTTAAGCAGGGATTCGTTAAAAACACAATCTCCATGGCATTGTGGTCGGATTCATAATCCAGTGTCTTGAGTCGGCTAGCAGTATTTATATCCACAGTCGACAGAAAAAAGTCAATGTAGGATGATACATGAGTATTTGTACTACTTGGTCCGTCAGTTTGCCAAAATCCAAGTCCGGATTGGAAAGCAAACACTCTCGCAGACTTTGAACACTAACATTTGTATGAGGATCTCCCCAATACAGATACCTTGCATTGAAATCCGCCACAATACAACGCTGCAATTTCGTGAAAGCCTCTGCTCTGCCTCAAAATCTGAAGACGTGATAGGGGATTGCGGTCTGAAATACATTGAAATAACAATTTAGTCAGGAGCATTCGTCCTTTGAATACGCACAGCTGCATTCTTAATACACCCTGTATTAAGAATTATCTCTTTGCAACGCAAGGCATCCCTTATTAAGACATTCACTCCACCCCGACGTTCAGCTTGGCGGTCACGTCCAAAAACTTTGTAACCAGTAATGTCCAGTATGTGAGGAGAACTCAGACAGGTCTCAGCCACCAATAGTACGTCCGGTTTATGCCTACCTAAGAACAGACTTAAGTAGTATCTCTTGTGTCTTAATATAATCGAATTAACATTTACAAATATAATTTTAAAAGAACTATCCATCCTGTCGCAAAGTCATTAATAGTACAAGTAAAGCACGTGATCTGTCCTCGTCACAATCAAGTTTACTGCACTGATTCGCAAGACCACTAAACTTACCTAAACATTTCAGCAGCCCTCCACCGAAGAAAATTTGCCATCGTGACTTCGGTTTTTCCCGAAATTCTCTTAGGTGCAGACTGAGGCGCCTCCCGAATTGGCCGATCATTAGCTGCAACTGCTGCAGCATATGAAAGCCCTACTTTAACCTGGCTTCGCTTAAAAGACTGACTAATTAGACGATATCCACCCCTAGAGGATTTTTTAATTCCATTTTACGGATGGGATCTATTCGTCTCGGACACAACTTCAGTATCAGAGACAACGCATTTTACTGGCATGCCTACTATACTCGAGACTTGACCAGTTACAGGGTCAGTAACCAACGTCTCCTGATTATTGTCCCCCTTAGGTGGCACTTGGCATTTGCCCGGCCATGAGAACCTTCGCATTTTACACACCTATATGGCATCCGACGATTCGTACTCACATGGCCATAGCGCTGACAGTTAAAGCACTGCGTTATGCCAGTACGCCTAAATTTCCTAATGCTCACCTTACAACGAAAAATGTACCTAATATCATAAAATTTTTTTATGTCAGATTTTCTGTCCAACCTGACAATCCATTTATCACCGCCCAACCTTGTTAGACCAACAATATTAATATCCATCTGAAGACGGTTTAAATATGCCGCAATCTCCTCAGACTCAAAAGTATCTGGAAGGTCTTCCACTACAAGTGTGAAAGGCCGAAGACTCTTTGGGGTAAAGGTATAAAAATTTACCTTTTCGACCTCTAGCAAAGTCTTAACTTTCTGGAAATCCTCCATAGTGCAGACATCTATATTGGTAACATTTTAACATTGAAATTTTTGTGACCTAAACTTTTATCCATTACACCATCTTCTTTACGTCCAAGTTGTAAGTGGAAATAGCTGGAATAAACTTACTCCAAGGTTTGTATGATGTTACAGCTTGCCCTTTAGAAGTATCCCCATCTCTTGATTTCTTCACATTGGCTGTTGCTTTCACACCCTCTACTGGAATTGACCCCATTACTAACCTGCTGCTTATTGTTGCCTCTTTTGTCACTGTCGCACGCACCTCTTCTGCTTCCTCTAGCGAAGAAATACTATTAACATCCTGATCAAAATTTTCTTGTTGCTTGATGACGCACTCCAATCTCTTCTTTAAATTTTCCGCCCGGCATCATCCAATTTTTCTATTAGCATTGCATTAACCTTGCCTAGAGCATCAAAATCTGTTTTGCTATCGGCTGTTGCTGCTTTCCACTCGGAATTTTTCTCTTTTCCACAGAGGTGGAAGCTTCTTCTTCGTCCATAGTTTACGAATCCATTTAAATTTATTATATGCCCAAACGGCTCAATTAATTTAAAAATTTTTATAAAAATGTTTTTTTTTGTTACTTGTTGATAAAAGTACTTGTTTGCCTTCTATAGGCAAAATAATTAATTTTCTCAATGAAATATTCAATAAAATTTTCAAAGTGTCTATGCGCACTAGTTTTAATATTTATAAAATTTTTTATTTTATTACATTACACTAGCTTGAAAGCACAAACACGACTCCATAAATAAAAGAAATATACTTAACCAGGTTTTGTTCGGAGTCAGTGTTTGCCTTTCGAGCTGAAAGGTTGTTTTGAAATTTTGAGAAGTACCTAGAAGGCAAGCAAGAGTTTATCTTGTTAGTTGCTTAAAACAAAAACTTATTATTTGAAAAACTTTTTGATTTTGTTGGCATGAAGGGCACAAATTGATCATATATTCAACCCAAATGGAAGATGATGATGATTCTTCCTCTGTTAACAGGAGGAAGAGGCTGCCGGGTAGTTCAGTGGACGATGGAATGGAAAAACTCGATTTAATACAGTCCTCTCAGATTTAATACAGTCCCTTATGTGTAAATTGGATGATGCAGGCCGAAAAATTGGCCTACTAGCTCACGAAAATGAAGTACTAAAAAAAAATTGGAATCTTTTATGAAGAAACAAGATGTTTAATACTTGTTATCCATTGACATTAATGAACACAGTGATGAGTTGGTTAAAGATAATTCAAGTCAGTAAAGAGGTCGATTGCTGCCACTGCAAGAATGAAAAAACTTAATAAAAATTCACGACTGCAATCAGGAGGAGGAACTTCAAAGTCTGATGTGCAAGACTGTTCCAGTTTAGCTATAATCCAAATATAAAAACTATTATTAGCGCTATTGACACTTTGTAGGGCACAAACATTATAACATTAAAGTGCTAGGAAGGAATATAGCAAATATAGGGGTCTGCATTCTCGAGGACTAACAGAGGGTAAGAGTTCTGTTCGAGGAGCACAAAGTGCATTTTTACATTTATACGCCAAAGAGTCTCCGTTCTTATACGGCGGTTATTAAGAGTCTTCCTGATTATTTCGAGATTAATGCGAACATTATTTGCTTAGTTCGATTGGAAGGCGACAAGTGGTTTCTTACGTTGATAAGGGACTCAGACATCGAAAAACTATACGCCATTCGGTACATATTGAGGTGCCGGGTAAACATTAGAAGTTTCGAAACTGATCCTGTAACTAGACAGGTCACGAGAAGGATTGGCCTGCCTGTAAGATATGTAATTTGCGGTATATAGGATCATGCTGCTATGTCAAAGGTGTGCTCGTATAGGCTTGAGCTACTTAATAAACTTCAGGCTAAAAAATTGGCAAGGACTGGACCAAGTTCTCGTGTTCCTGGGCAGAGAAGGGTTAAGTACGGGGTATCGTATGCTGCTACAGCTAGCGGTTCAGAAGTTCCCTAGAAATTCTCGTTTAGGGCACAGGAGACCTGGCAAGACGGAAATATCGGTAGGTACGGCAATGGCCCAATTTAACATTACTGAAAAGAACTGTAAAGGCATTTTGGCGTCCGACTTTTGAACTGTCTTGACAAAGTTAGTGGGTTTATGGTTAAATGCCGCGAGTGGGACAATGACGAGGACAAATTGCGTGCTTTGCTGGGCATGCGATCGACTTTAAAATATAATGGCCAACTCTATCAATATTATTTTTGTAAACGAAAGCTTAATTGTTTCAAAACATAAGAGATACTATTTGAGTTAATTTTGGAGCAATAACAACCGGACTTACTGTTCATTGCTAAGCACTGTTTAAGTTCTCGCCATAAATTTGACATGACAAGATGTACGGTTTTTAGATGTGACCGGCAGAATGGAAGAGGAGGAGGTACGGCTATCCTCATTAGGGATGATTTTCATTTCGAGAAAATCGTATTACGCACTAGTTCGGTTAAGAATACGGTTGTCCGTATTCGAAGGCTAAACAGTGTAATGATCAAGGGTAGGTGCAAATATATTTATCGTAATTGGAGACAATACATACCATGTTTGATTATCGGACAAGAACTGATTAGGACTTCGCACATGTACCTGGGTGTCACCTTACATGAAAATTTTAATAGCTACCGCCACATTGACGATATACTTGAGAGAAGTAAGAGGATTTACTCCGCATATCAGGGAGCTCTGAAACGTAAGGGGGTCTTAATAGAGGAGTGCGTTTTCTAGTGTACCACCAAATCATGCGTCCTATCATCTCCTGTGGTTTTCCGGCTCGGTTCGGCATTTCATCGCACCGGATGGAAAGGCTGCGGAGATGGGAGAGATTATTTTGGTTGCTTATCTTGGGCTTAGGCCTTATATAGGAACAAAAGACGAGATTCGCAGGCCATCTGAATTTGTTACTTTTTCTCTTTTTTTGTTTTGTTCCTTTTTGTTTTGTTTTATAGTTGTGTCAGTGTTAGCATTTCATACTGAAAGGTTGTGTTTGTGGTGTTGAAAAATAAAATTAATATAAATACACACAAAGTAGTGCATAGACCTTTTGAGAAAATTTTTGTTAGATATTTTTATAAAATTCAGTTTTTGAGATGGCAAGTGTTTTCTCAAAGTACATTTACAACAAGTACTTGTGTGTAAAAATTTTTAATTTATTAAGCCCTTTGGCCATATAATAACTAAAAATGGAGCTCTTCCCAATGAAGGAGCAGGAAGTTACCGCTAATAAAAAGCGGACAATTCTTGCAGAGAAATTAGCCATATCCGACTAGAAAATTGATATGGAGATGCTGGTAAATTTAAATTCCTAGTTGATGGAGAAGTTAGATGATGCAAGAAGAAAAATTGGTCTTCTCGTCCACGAAAATTACACTTTAAAGAAGAAGCTGGAATGCATTGCGAAAAAGCATGAAAACAATAGTCAAGATGCTAATAGTATTTCTTCGCTTGAAGAACTGGGAGAACTTCCGGAGAAGACTTCTGTTTCAGTAAATAAAGACAAGGGAAAAAGGAAGCTAAATCTACAAGCAATAGCGCAGCTATGTGGACAAGGCAGGAAATTTCTGAAAACCGAGCTGAAAAGAGAGTAAGCAAATCTGTGCCAGTGATAACCACATATGATGTTAATGTGAAGAATATTGTAAATTTAGTTGATAAAGTGTTAGGTCACAAAAATTATAGCATAAAAGTGCTAGGGAAGAATGTAGCGAACATAGAGGTCTACATTCTTGAAGACTTCCAGAAGGTCAAGATTTTATTGGAGACAGAAAAGGTGCACTTTAACACCTATACTCCTAAGAGTCTGCGTCTATATACGTTGGTGATTGAGGGTCTTTCCGACTCTATTGAAGAGAGGTAAATACTGGAGCATTTAAACGGTCTCAAAATTAATGTCAACATCCTTGGTTTGGTTCGACTTGGAGGTGACAAATGGGTTGTCAGATTGACGAGAGACTCGGATATTGAGAAGTTTTATGCCGTCCGATATGTACTCCGGGGTAAAATATTCATAAGTAGGTTTAGACGAACAGGTATTACGCAGTGCTTCAACTGCCAGCGGTATGGACACGTTTCCTCAAACTGCCGTATGCCTTATAGGTGTGTTAAATGTGCTGGTTCTCATGGCCCTGGTAAGTGTAAAGTGCCTCCTCGCGACCAGAATGTGCAGGAGACTTTGGTGACTAATCCAGTTACTGGGCAGGTGTCAAATATATAGGGCTCCCTGTCAAATGCTGCAATTGTGGTAGCGAGGGACATGCAGCTAGCTCACGGGAGTGTCCACGCAGGCTAGAACTGCTTCGCAGGCAGGAGGATAGGAAGCTTACCAGAGCTGGACCCAGTGCACGTGTTCTGCATGCCACTGAGAGTAAGGTTACGTTTGGGGTCCGGACCAACACGACAGGACAAACACATTCCGGAAAATCAGAAATTTCGTTGGAAGTGGCTATGGCTCAATATTACTTGAGTGACAAAGACTGTAAACGCTTTATTGGTGGTTAAATTTTTAACTGCCTCAGCAAAATTGGTGGTTTTGCACTTAACTACCATGACTTGGACAATGGCGAGGACAGATCTCGTTCATTGTTTAGTATGCTCCTGACACTTAGACACGATGGATAACTCATTAAAATTATTTTTATTAATGTCAACTCAATTGTCTCAAGACACAAGAGGCACTATTTGTATTTATCCCTGACACAACAAAAATCGGACGTTCTACTTATGGCTGAGCACCGCCTAAGTGCTCGACATAAGTTTGACATGACTGGATATAGAGTTTTTAGACGTGACCGACAGAATGGAAGAGGAGGAGGGACGTCTGTCCTCATTAGGGATGATTTGCATTGCGAGGAAGTTGTAATACGCACTGGTTCGGTTGAGAGTATGGCTGTCCGTATTCAAGGGCTGAATAGTGTGGATTTGATTGCCATTTCAATGTACCTTTAACTCAGTGACACTTTCACTGCGGAATGCCTTGATGAAATACAGCCATTTGTACGTTATTATGGTAATTAGTGCTGATCTTAATGCAAAGTATCCCTACTGGGGAGATCCGATTATAAACGACAAACTGACGGACCGACAAGAATTAATAACGTTTCCTCTTCGTTCATTGACTTTTTCCTGACATCTGTGGACATCACTACAGCAAGTACGAACTGCCTTAGGACCCTGGACTTTAAATCGGACCAGAAGGCTTTAGTGATAGAAATTATAACTAGTGCCTTTATAATACGAGAACACTTCACTAAGTATCACTATGATCAAATGGACAGACGACGACTTACTAGCAGACTGGCTCTAAATTTGGAAACGTGTGGAGTACCTTTGGATAGAAACGTGACAGAGACGGAAATTGATAAATATTGTTGTAGCGATGGAGAGGGCCTTCCAAGATGCTATGAAGCATTCCATACCGAAAGTCTTCGCAGGAGGTAGAGGGTTAAGGAAGCTGCCTCGACACATTCTTCATTTGATTGAGGAGGGGGAAAGACTAAGACGAATATTGCATAGATGGGAAGATCCAGGTAGACGGAATATTTTAAAGACGTTCGAAATTTAGACAGAATTTTACAAGGAGCCATACCTGCTTTTGAACTTGACCACTGGACTAAATTTCTTCAAAAAATTCGACTTATCGATAGGACATTTAGAAACATAAAGTCGGCGGCGGGACTCTACAATCGACCCGTAATTCGAAAATTTGTGGATGCTGATGATACGATTGTTTCTGACAGAACTAAAATCGCTAATCTGTTGGAAAGTCGATTCTTTCAGGTTAGCCATTTAGTTCAAAGTGCCCATTTAGATTCATTCGGTACGAATATGCGGGCGGTTGTCTCGTCTTTAGACAGGACGACACCTTTGACAGTTTTCGGCAGGACTCGTACAGTGGCGGAGGACTGATTGATTTAAATGCTAACGAAGACATGTTAGGTTTCATTGACTCTGCATCTGTAGGCAATGCATTGAGGCGTAGATCAAATAAAAGGTCCTGTGGTGTGGACGAAATATCTGATATTGTGCTGAAAAGAACCAATGTTGTGGCATGGAGATTTCTAGCTATAACTTTTAACCATTGCTATAACATGGCCCTCGTCATTCCTATTCTGAACCCCAGATCGGATCCTGGTGAGTGTGAAAGCTATAGGCCCATTTCAGAACTTCCTAACTTCGGAAAGCTGTTTGATTTCTTTCTCCTGGCAAAGATAAATGACGTAATAATTGACAAGGATATTTTGAAAGATTTCCAATTTGGATTTAGAAGCGGACTTTCGACAACGCATGCACTAACGGTACTGACAGACTTTGTTGCCAGGTGTCTGAATAGAAGGTGTCCAACAATAAATGTTAGCCTAGACTTTGCCAAGGCATTTGCCGTATAGTGGACAATTTCCTAAGGGACCGATCTTTCAGAGTACGTGTTGGTGACCTAAAGACTGACGGGGGCTTGATTTCTGTTAGAGTGCCACAGTGCTCGTTATTGGGCCCTGTGCGATACAATATCTTTGTCTCTGACATACCAGAACTGCCACGGGAGGACCTTTTACTTATGTACTCCGATGATATTCTGGTTGCCTCATCAGGTGCAAGAGCAAGGAATACTAATGAAAGACTTCTTACACAATGGGGTCTTGCCTTGAACGTTGTGAAGACCGTGTCCGTAATGTTTAAGGGAAGACGGAAAAATATTTACCCAAATTGTAGACAATATATACCAAGTTTGACTATCGGACAAGAACTGATTGGGACATGGGACGGGCTTAAATACCCCGAGAATTTTGAGAGCTATCGGCACATTGACGATATTCTCAAAAGGGCCAAGCGTATATACTCTTCATATCAGGGTATTTTGAAGCGTAGGGAGCTCTTGATAGGAGAGTGCGTCTTCTGGTCTATCGCCAGGTTATTCTCCCTGTCATCGCTTATGCCTTTCAGATGGATAGACTTAGGCGATGGGAGAGAATGATTCTAGTTGCTTGCTTCGGCCAAATGGAGAGATTCGTAGGCCATCATGTAGGTCAATCTATAGCGCAATTGATTTTACGCGCATAGATGCCTACATTGTAGAATTCGCTGTGAAATTCCTGGAAGGAGCGCGATCCTAAGAGAACTCCCTGGTTAGGAAGTGCTTCTCTAGAGTGGGGAGTTTGGAGACCGTTCGGGTTTCGAGATATTTCTCGCCTGTGGACTTGTTGACTCTTAGGGGAGCTGGTCTTCTCTATGAGAATGCAGACCTCTTGTTTTACTACAGGATGCTGCGTTCATTGTATATTGGGAACACTGTATATAGCATTGTTCAAGAATTTATTATGTATTTAGTTTTTTATATATTATTGATAATTCATGTTTTTTATATTAATATGAATTCTTTTTCTTGTTTTTTGTTTTTTTTTTTTTTGTGTAATTATTATTCATATTTTATTCCCCTTTATAATATGAATTTCTTTTTTTTTATTATTTTGTTATTTTGTTTTTAGTTTTTAAGTTTTAGTTTTGAAGTATCTTTAATTTTAAGTACAATTTTAAGCGCCTCCTTTTTTTACTCTTTTTGGGAATTTTGTTAATTTTTTGTTTAATGTTTGAGAGATGTACTAAAAAAATATGTACTATTAGTTTGGATTGGGAGATTGACGGACAGTATGGTAACCCCGTGAACAGGACGTTGACGGGCAATATGTTAACACTGATTAGGACGGACGATACGGCAACGCAGAGAAGAGGAAAATTAAGTACAGTGGGTAAAAGCCAAACTCGTACACCGCAACATTTTTTTTCTTTGTCTGATTTTTTATACCCACATAATAATTTAAGAAAAGTTCAGCATTAATTTTTTATAGTTTATTGCACTAACTTTTATTAGCCAAAAGCAAAAAAGAAAAATTATAATTTTTAACAATATTATTTAACGACAAAAAAAACAGCAGTAAATTCAATGCCAAAGCCAAACTCGTACAGTATTTTTAAAATGCAACCCATTGACAGAAATCGCAGCCAACTTCGCGAATGTTTTGTTTTCTATTTCGGGGAATTCCCCTTACAGTAAAAATAGATAGTTTTTGTATAAAATTTGCACAAAAAGGAAGATGGGAAGGCAAAGAGGTCAAACTAGCACAGATATCAGAGAATTGATTGTGAAACACTCCAAAGATGGTAAATCTTTGAGAGAAATTTCCAAAATAGTAAATAGGAGTCACTCTACTATTCAATATGTGTTAAAACGTTACAAGATCAACAAAACTGTGAAAAATAAGTCGAAATCGGCCCACAACAAAATTTTAACATCAGCTGATGAGCGAAAGACAAAAGCGAACCCCTTTTTAAGTGCTCCGAAATTAGCTGCTATCGCTGAAAGTGAACTGGGTAAAGTAGTTTGTCATCAAACGATTAGAAACATGCTCCTAGGGATGAAACGATACGAGTAAATACAAGTACATATTCGATACTTTCCTCTCGATACCAAGTACTTTTAGCATCGATACTTAACCACCGAGTACCAAGTAGATATCGGTAAAAAAGTACTCGTATCGGTCAAAAATACTCGTTGATCAGCTGTAGTGTAAATATTTTTATCTAATGAAATCATTTTTGGAAAAATGGAAAGGTAATGTTTAAAGAACTTATAGCATATATTAAGTTTATGCACATGATATTTTGTATAACAAGGACCTATGAAAATCTTCAGAAAAAAAGGAAACGGTTTTTGCATTTGTATTAAAAACTTTTTAAAGTAAATATATGTATTAGGGATGAAACTTAGTACATAAAAGTAATCGATAGCAAAAACATTAGTTTTGTTGATGAAAGAGTTGTTGTAAATTATTAATATTAACGCATTTATTTCTGAATTTATTGTTAAACTTTACTAAAAAAGAGTTTTTTTTTAATTAAAAAACAGAAAATTCAATCATTAACACAACAATATTTATCGATACCATTGATAATAAAATATAATTTACCATCCTTAGATACCAAAAACAGCTGACATTGTTTCATGACGCTTGCGAAGCGTAGAAAAGTAGAAAGTAAACAAACTTCTTGCGTTCTACGCTTTCATGCTTTCTACGCTTTGTGCTGTGTAACTTGTCATATATGTTTAATTCTATTTTTTTGAAAGACGCGTATAAAGCGTGTACGCATAGAACGCATGGTATGGCCTTTCAGCTTTAATGTTGAACGTGACGCCATTGCAGTCTTTATAAAATGTGCATAAATTAGTTATCTGTGGTAAAACGTTATCTGTGTTCGAAAATAGACCTGTTTTGTGGAAGTCGATCAGACATTTCTATAAACAACTTTTTTAAATATGTATAGAAAACAACTTTCTTGGAAAATTAACGTATCAGTTATATTTAAAACAGTCTTGTTCAATTCTTTAAATTTTCTATTTGTTCATCGAATTTTTCTTTATTGAGACGCCTTTACCCTCTGAATTTAAATCCTATAATTAATATATACTTACAGTAGCTCCAAGCGAAACTCGTACACCTATGAAAACAAAATTTCTTTATGTTATATATCTAAAACTAAATAGGCTAATAAAATAAATTTACTTAATTTTAGTACAAAACTATGTACTTAATTAAATATCAGAAACGAAATTTTGAAGATAAATTTATTTATTAAAATACAGATAAATATTTTAAAAAGTGCCAACTTGCGACGCCAAAGCCAAACTCGTACAGTCTTATTTAATTTGGCAACATTCTTTTAATTTGCATCTAACTTCGGGATATTTCGTAAAAATAATTAAAAAAATTAGGGAGTTTTCCCATTATCACCTTTTTTTTGTCATTTATTGTCCTTTATTTGATTTTTTGTTTGAAAGAGTTACAAAAGAGAACAAAACGGGTAGACAGAGAGGACAAACTTCTGTCGAAGTAAGAAAATTAATAATTCAACATCATTATATTAATAAATCGCTGCGAAAAATATCTAAATCAGTTGAAAGAAGCCGATCAACAGTGCAATATATTATAAAAAAGTATAAAATGGAAGAGAGGATTGCGAACAAGAAGAAAAGTGCAAATAAAAAATTTTCTCTGCTGGAGACGAGCAATATATTTTACGTCAAATAAAAAACAACCCATTTTTAAGTGCTCCGAAACTCGTAGAAATTGTTGAAAAAGACTTAGGAAAAAAATGTTGCCCATAGACAATAAGAAACATATTAAAAAGGCTAATTTCAATGGTAGAAGGACAAGAGTTAAACCTCTGTTTAATAAGAGAAATAAAAAGATAAGGTAACGATTCGCCAAGGAACATGAAACAAAGGTTTTTCATTTTGGAAGCAGGTATTATTCACAGATGAAAGCAAATTTAACTTGTTTGGTTCAGATGGAAGACCTTATGTATGGAGAAAATCCAATGAGGAGTTGCTTGCCAAAAACATGAAACCAACAGTTAAGCACAGTGGTGGGTGAGTAATTATTTGGGGATCATTTTCTGAATCTGTGCCCGGTGTTTTACACTTTATCGGTGGTATCATGGATCAGCATGTGTATCTGAACATTTTAAAAGAAAGTTTGCCAGTTTGTAAGCAGAAACTTTGTCTTGGTGAAAACTTTTATTTTTACCAAGACAACGACCCTAAGCATACGCCTTACAATGTGCGGTCATGGCCACTTTATAATTGTCCACATGTTATGGATACACTAGCCCAGAGTTCAGACATAAACCCAATCGAAAATTTTTGGAGCTATCTCGATCGTAAAATTCGTAGTCATACAATAAGTTCTAAGAAAGGCTTGAAAAGAGCTCTTCAGGACGAATGGGGCAAAATTGAACCAAGTTTTTGCGAAAACCTTGTGCGCAGTATGCCAAATAGATTAAAAATGGTGATAAAAAATAAAGGCATGCACACCAAATATCAATATTTAAAACCAACAAAATAATATTTGATTGAAGTGTGGTGTACGAGTTTGGCTTTGTCACAGAAATTACTATTATTTTATGTTTTTATTAAAAAAAATTTTTATTGAATAATAATTTAATGTTTTTATGTTTTGTTAAATTTGTTATAAAATGAACTATTAAAATAAATACAGTTTTATTTGTTAAGAGCTTCTTACTTAATGTTAAAAGATAGTTTAAAAATTAGTCTAAAGTGTACGAGTTTCGCTTGGAGCTACTGTATATATACATGGTAAAAAAATTTCATTCATTTTCGCCGTTGCAGGAAATGTCAAACTTCATAAAAAAAATTGACGCTAAAAATATTAAAGAAAAAATAAAAATAGTTACTGACTGCTTGCTGTGTTTTTGTATAAAACATTTTTGAGTTGTTATTGTCTTTTTGCCTTATTGATTCTATTGGGTTCTCATTTAATCAATTTGGATTCTGATATAAGACTTTCAAGTTTTCTATACAAAATTTGGGTAAAATCCACTGATGAGCTATATGAGCAGTAGTGAAATGGCCATATGGATATGCTTTTCCCGCAGTAATACATTTAAATTTGTAGTTTTAAATGAAAAAATATTTGACGAAAATATCATGACACATTAAGATTTGAAGGAATCAAGCAAAATTAAAATAGATAGACAGCATTGAGTTTTTTTCACAAAAAAAAAATAATAATAATAAATATGTCAATCGATCAGATATAGTGTCGAAAGAGGTGCTATTAGAAATCAGCATGATCGGTCCATGTACTTCGAGGCAGCAGGCAAAACACCACGACTACTTCTAATGTTTTCATATCATTTGGAACAATAAAGTAACTCCAATAAAAAACATTAATACATATGCAGTAAACACATTCGCCACAGCAAGATACACGAACACACGACAGCAAATAACGATAGCAAGATTTGCCGCCTTGTATGCAGCTACATAATTATTTTGAAGGCTATAAAAACCAATACGACTATTGAATTTCTTCAACCAGCAAGTACTACGAACAGAAGTAAATTTTCAACTAAATGTTGTACCCATGCCTTTAAATTTTTAAATTATTTTTCGTATAATTTCGCCATGACAATTCTAGTATTTGTAATTCGAAAAAATTACTAATATAAAATACTAGCAGTGCCAACTACTTTGTCGGTGTTGCATTTATAATTTTTTTTAATTCAAATTGGGAAAAATATGTTTTAAGTATTTATTGAAAAGTATGTAAAAAGTGTTAAAATGTTTCTATATTCAAAAATAAAATGTGCTGACAAAAGTTTAAGTACAATTATAACAATAAAATTGAGTGATTTTACATTTGTTTCTCTGTTTTTCTATAAAAAAAAATAATCCATATTTGAACTAAGGTTCTAAAGGATCTCCTCGCAAAATTTTACTCAAATCTAACAGCTTTTACGTGATGGGAATCTAGTCAGAATTCAAAAAATTTGTATTTTTTTATTGTTCTTTTTTTCATAATAAGAGATTTTAAGCACTTATTATTTAACATGTCTTAAAGTACTGACATCACTTACTGTTTATTGTCGCCAACAAAAATAGAAATTAGTTTAATTTGACTGCAGCGTCAAATTTAGCCTAGATAACAACCACCACCTTGTTGCCTTGCTGTCATCAAAATAATGATTTTCATATAAACACATGTATTCTATTTTTGACATTTTGCAGTCGGTAGTCTCGAATGCATCAATTGAAAAAATTGGGGCTCGCCAGTATTTTTCGATTTACGGGGCTTTGAAATTTTCAAATTTTTTGAAATATCAATATGGGTGCCATTTAAAGCTTTTGAAGAGCGTTTTAAGGGAATACTAAAATGTTTTTTAAATGCTTAACCTATTAAGAGCCGATGGCATTTTTATGTAAAGTTATAGATATGCAGTAGCAATTTTTTTTTTAATTCTCTGTCACATCAGTGTTTCCTATTTTGATTGCAGTTACTTCACTAAACTAGATTTATGTAGATGGTGAAGGGTATATAAGATTCGGCATAGTCGAATATAGCACTCGTACTTGTTTCTGATAAAATATCAATATTTTGCGTTTAATAAATATTTTTAAAACTCTTCAGCATATATTACACTTTAGCTTCAAACCCGATATGTATGTATGTTGTTAACAATATCCTTAAAGTACAAAATTTTAAGAAATTCCGTTTTTTATTTTTGAGTTGCTTATATATTCTATTTTAGAACATATATATCAATTCTAGTAAAATCTTTTTGGTGGAGGAAACAAGATATATATGATCTAAGAAGACGTCTTGAATTTGTTCATGCTTTTAAGAAAAAATAAAAAAAAAAATTTAAATAAATTTTGTTTAAGCGATATAAACCTTCTTGTATGATACGTAGTTTTTCTATGTTGGAGGCATTTTTTTTCGAACTGTGTACAAAGTGTTACAAAATTCACCATTGCTCCAATGTTCTTCTTGCAACAGACTCAAAATACAACCACCTAAATTGAAAATCAAACAAAAAGTGCCACATAACAAAAAAGGGGCAAAAAAGGCAGAAGTATATATTTAAAAGTGGCAGATTTAGCTCTTTTTTAAAAGGGGGCACTAAAAGGTTCAATCATTCAAAAAATAGCAAATTGCTACTTTAGTAGCAACAACGGTCAAGCTGCATGAAACCAGCGATATGTATTTTAATTTTATTTTTCTTTGCCTTAATTCTATGAAATAGTGGACCGATACGAGTAGGTATCGATACTTTTTGTTCGATCTTGAGTACGTATCGATATTTTTCGATCGATACTGTATCGAGTAAAAATATCGATACCCTAGTGGTATCGTTCTATCCCTACATGCTCCATCGGGCCAATTTGAATGGTAGAAGAGTACGAGTTAAACCCCTTATTAGCAACCGAAATAAAAAAGTACGTCTGGAATTTGCAAAAACCCATCGTTCGAAAGATTTTTCATTCTGGAAACGAATGATGTTTACCGACGAGAGTAAGTTCAACATATTTGGGTCCGACGGTAAACCTTATGTGTGGCGTAAATCGAATGAGGAGCTCATTTGCAGAAATATGAAACCAAATGTGAAACATGGCGGTGGTGGCGTCATCGTTTGGGGATCCTTTTCGTTGGCTGGACCTGTTGGGATTAGGCCAAGATTGGTACTTTTATCAAGATAACGACCCCAAACATAAGGCCTACAATGTACGGACCTGGCTGCTGTACAATACCCCACATGTCTTGGACACACCAGCACAGAGCCCAGATATAAACCCTATTGAGAACTTGTGGAGTTATCTTGACACAAAAGTTCGCCAGCATAGAATTTCTAAGAAGGAAGACTTAAAAAGAATCTTACGTCAAGAATGGGAAAAAATTGAGCCCAGTTATTGCGAAACCCTTGTAAAAAGTATGCCCAATAGGCTAGAAGATGTAATTAAGAATAAAGGGATGCATACAAAGTATTAATTAGTATATAATCATAAAATATAAAACAATCTTTCAATTGTACGAGTTTGGCTTTGACATTGAATTTACGCTGTTTTTGTTTGTCGTTAAATAATATTGTTAAAAATGAAATATATTCTCTTTTTGCTTTTGGTTATTAAAAGTTAGTGAAATAAACTATAAAAAATAAATGCTGAACTTTTCTCAAAATGTGTAATGGGTATATAAAATCCGAAGAAGAACAAAAATGTTGTGATGTACGAGTTTGGCTTTTACCCACTGTAGATAGAAATAGAAGAAGCTGGGCAGAGTTAAGAGAAAGACGTAACGCGAGTGTGATTGGTCGTCTTTTATATTTAATATACATATTTTAACTATTCAATTAAATTAATAAATAATAAATGTAATTGTTAAGGAATAAAGAGTGTTTTACTGAAACAGTGGATGATCCCACTTCTGACACCACAACTGGGGGCTCGTCCGGGAACACATAAAAACTTTGGTTTCAACAAAAACCTGCTTTTTATTAAAAATAAAAGGAAGACCGAATATTAAAAGTGTTTTACTTAAAGAAGCTGCTTAAAAAAAAACAAAATCGTAAAAGTGCAAAGACGAAGCTATATTGTTTATACAAAAAAGACAGCCTAAAAATTGCAAAAAAAAACCTACAAGAAAAAAAAGAAAATAACAGTTTTGTGCATCACAGCAACAACAAACAACAGTTACTTTTTCTCTACAAAGAAAAAAAGGTGAAGGTGATTTGAAGTTTAAAAGCTGCTGCCGTCAAACACAGTTATTGAAAACAAAGTAAAAGACGCTCTGTTTCGAAATAGCAGAGACTGCGCAGTGACGTCAAATTTACTCAACAGCTAAATGTGTGTGAGCAGCGCTTGCGCATCGTGCATTTTGTAATAGAGATGAAAAGAAGCAGCATAACGAAACATCCTAAAGAGCAGCAAGTAAGGAAAAAAGTAGAGGTATTTGTACAACAGCAGCAGAATTTGGAAAGAGATGTCATTTGAGAAAAGGGTATGACAAAATAAAGTAGCCAATGTAAAGAAAATAAAAGAAGATAAATAATGAGATAATATTTGGATTAAAAAAAAAAAGAAAAAAAAAGAAGTTGAATTAACCCTAAGTTGGTACTAGAGTATTTGTCACTACAGTGAAATATTTTATATATTTTTTTTTGTTTTTTTTTTTCAATAGAAAAGTTATTTTAATAATAATCATACGAGTATTATAAAATATTTTTCTTTTCTTTGGTAAAAATGTTTGAAAAAAAAATTGAACTAATTTTAAATTTATTTTTAGACACAGAGGAAAAACTGTATGAAATTTATAGTAAAAATTAAAATAAATTTTTTTGTTTCCTTCTGAATTGAAAACATTAATAACAATATTATTACTTTTGTATATCTTATTTCGTTTAATAATATTCTTTTTATTACATTTTATAATACTATTTTATATTACTTTTTTATAGTATTTTCGTATTTTTATTATAATTAATTTCTAAATTATATTGTTTGTGAACACCAATCACAGCGAAGATGTTAGTTAGCGACATTTTGGGTATGACAGTAGAGGAACTTAGGACAGAATTAGTAAAATTGGACCTTGCTAAGACTGGCAACAAGCCTGAACTACAGGACTGTTTGTTACAACATTTTGGTTTAAGTCGTGAGGACGAACAGGACTCAGACCATGAGGAAGCTTCACCTACGGTTAGTCGTGTGATAGTAGAACGCGGTAATACTTTTACACTTCTTGATATTCGAGACTCGATGTCCACCTTTTCCGGTGATAATTTACCAAGAGTTGAAAGTTGGTTACGGGAATTCGAGGACGTTGCATATACAGTCGGTTGGGATGATTTGCGAAAGTATATTTACGCAAAACAATTGCTTACGGGAGCAGCGAGAATATTTATTAGAAGCCAATCTGGTATACATGACTGGTCTTCTCTTAAGGAGCAACTGACAAAAGAATTCGGTACGAAACTGTTATCAGTAGAAGTCAACAGGATTTTATCAAATCGTCGAAAAGCGAATAATGAAACTTTTCGTGAATATTTGTACAGTTTGCAGGAAATTGGCAGTACGATTAATATTGACGATCACAGTATTACTGAATATTTCATTCAAGGCATAAAAGATTCTGTTATTAACAAGGCCATACTGTACCAAGCCCGTAATATAGAAGAGCTCAAGGAAAAAATCAAAACATATGAGAAAATAAAAGCAGCTGGAGAGTCATCAAACTTGAAGGAATTTAATTATAAGGATAAACGTAACCTGGAGCCAAAAAGCGATCGACATTGATTCAAGTGTGGCAAGAAAGGACATTTGGCCAGTAAATGTAACAAAGATGAAATAAGGTGCTTCAAGTGTAATAGTCTTGGGCACAAATCATTTGATTGCCCAGTCAATGCTAAAAGAGAAAAACAAGATGATAAAAATAGATAAAAGAATGAGAGAAACAATGTCCACACATTATCTGACATTGCTACAACATCGAGAAGAATTTTCACAGAGACCGCGATTTTTGGAAAGAAAATCACCGCAATAGTTGACACAGGAAGCGATATAAGCCTACTTCGATATGATACTCTTATGATTTTGAGCGATAAAGAACTGAGATCCGAATACAAAGTTTTGACAGGTATTGGAGGTAAAAGTATAAAAACTTTAGGAAGTTTTAAAGCACTTACGAAATTAGATGCAGTTGAGATAGAAATTAATTTTCATGTGACTAGAGAGAGTGATATTTTATATGCGGCTGTGATAGGTAACGACATACTATCACAGGTAGATTTAATAATAGATGCAAAGGGAGCCAAATTTCGTAATAAAATTCTAGAGTGGTCATTATTTAAAGAAACGGATGATATTGTCAACAGCAGTTCCGAATGGGAAAGCCAAAACTCTTTGGAAATCAACCCAATAGCTGAACTAGACAAAGAATTTGGTGTCATGATGCAATCTGCCATAGTAGATGATTTCACACAGGACGAACTACAAGTAGAGCACCTCGATGAGTGTATGCAAAATAAACTTAAAAGCATAGTTAGCGCTTACAGCCCACAAAAACTTCATAATTTCCCAATAAGGATGAAAATTGTTTTGAAAGACGACAAACATGTTGTACATAGACCCCGTAGAGTATCAAGTTCAATCCTTCATCCACAAGCAAGTCAAAGAATGGTTAGAAGACGGAATTATAGTCCCAAGTTATTCAGAATACTCCGCTCCAGTAGTTCTAGTTCAAAAGAAATATGGCTC
This sequence comes from Gymnosoma rotundatum, assembly GCA_916610165.2. Taxonomy (NCBI): domain Eukaryota; kingdom Metazoa; phylum Arthropoda; class Insecta; order Diptera; family Tachinidae; genus Gymnosoma; species Gymnosoma rotundatum. The sequence continues at coordinate 34,495,398 of OU744340.1, forward strand.
AAAACGTTTATGCTGCGATTATAGGAAACTCAATGAAAAAATAATTCGCGATAATTTTTCAATGGCATTAATTGACGACGTTATTCAGAAACTAAAGGGTGCGAAAATCTTTATCACATTAGATTTGCGAAATGGATTTTTTCACGTTCCAATAGAGCCAGAATCTCGAAAATATACAGCTTTTGTCACTAATAAAGGTCAATACGAAATCAATTTCGTGCCATTTGGTATTTCAAACTCCCCAGCAGTATTTTGCAGGTATATTGCCTCTATTTTTCGTGAGTTAATAAGTGACGGGACGTTAGTTGTATATATGGATGACATCGTCATACCATCAAAGGACGAATATGAGGGTATTGCAAAATTAGAAAAATTTCTAGAGGTCGCTGGGAAAAATGGATTGAATATTAAGTGGACAAAATGTCAATTTTTACAAAGAAAAATCAATTTCTTGGGATATATTTTTAAAAATTCGACTTGGGCATTTGTGTGTATTGTTCTAAAAAACAATACTTCAAAATGCCTATGTGTTAGAAACGCAAGCTATCAAATTGTTTTTTTTTTAACTTTTTGTTTTTAGCAAAAACAAAACCAAAAAAAAAAAAAAAAACAACAAAAACAGAACTAAAAACTCTTTTTATATTTAACTTATAATCTGTACACTTATTAAAAATGCTGCAAAATAAAAATACATACATTTTTTAAGCACAATAACTTTGTTTAATAAAATAATTCGAATCTAAAGTCAAACAATCACATTGTACTGATTTGTTCACCGTTCGCCGGCGTAAGAAATAGAAAAATTTCTATCGCAAAGTTCGCCGCGTATAACGAATTCTGTCTGACGGTATCATCCTAAAGCTTCACAAACTTTTTTTGATTGGAGTTACTTAACTAAACTAGCTTCACATATATAGTGAAGGGTATACAAAATTCGGCATAGCCAAATATAAAACTATTACTTGTTTAAGATTGGTTGGGTTTAGGTCTTGTACAACTTTTAAAATAATCAGGGGAATTTACATCCAAATTCCGAGTTAATTTTTTTATACGACTAAATGTGAAATTTCGAAAATATTTTGAAACTTATTTATAAATAATATACTATTTTTATTTATAAAAGCCACAAAAATGAAAATATTGTTTGTGTTGAGAACACAGATACAATATTTTTCAAATATGTGTAGTTTTTTTATATTAAATCAAAAATGTATAGGTGTTAAAATTAAAAAAATTTGCATAAATAAACAACAAATATTTTGGCCCTCTTTTCGTAAAATGTACTGCTGTGAGCCGTACATACTAGTTATAATAATTAATAATGATTACAAAATTAAAATAATAATCTTATAATAACACAGTAATACAAAATTAAGAAAATATGGAGGGGTTATCCGATAACAATTTCACTTTTCTTGGAGTATGTAGAGTACGAAAATACTTGAATTTTTTCTCAATGACTGAATTTGCAAGCAAATATAGTAAAGTAGAAACATCAAATTTTCATGCGAAAATGATGTAAATACTTTATAATTATCTCTTTAAAATTATATTGATTTTTTAAATTTTTTCCCCATTTCAGACCCTTACTTTTAAAAAGTATTGAAATTCATCAAATTTTTTTTAGTTTTCGTTTTAGCAAGCAATTCCCTATCATTCCTGACAGTTTAACTTTTTCCTTTGAGGTGGTGTGAGAACCGTTAGTGAAAAAAGTAGAAGAGTCGCCAGATTTCTTTGAAGCAAAGAACGTAAATTATACTTGAATATGTTTATATTCTTATATTTATACTTTTTGCCATACATCGCATTTATATAGGATTAGGGGTTGTAAAATGCTGATAGTATATATAAAACAATATGAGAAAAATATATTAATATAATCTTTATTGTCATTGTAAGGACAAAAGCTTAAATTGGCAGAACGTTTTTGCCCCACTATACATCTGAAAATTGAATCTCACCACTCGCGATATGAAGAAAAAGTTACGGTTCAAAAAACATACGACTTTATTGGTTACTTTTTAGCATATTGCATCTTTCATTAAATTTTTATTAAACAATTTGTTACGTGTTAACAAAAAGTTATAAATAGCTTTTAAATCATTAAACCACGTTCTTTCTATTTTAAACTCTGAGAATAAAGGTGATCTAAGTAATATAAACGTGGTCAAGTTTTTGCATACAATATCGTGTAGATTTTCTATTTTTTTTTTCTATAAGAGTTTACATAACTTTTATTCTGTATACGATTTAACATCAATTAAAAATAATTTGTGTCCACCACAGACAAAGAGAAATAATCTAACATTGGTGCCTTACCACATGGGTAAATTTTATATACATATGCACAAGTCATTTTTCTGGGTATTTAATTATTCCTATCAAAAACTATTTTTTATAGATTTGGCACCAAGTAGATTTTGATTTTGTTCTTAAAACATTATAAACTTTCAACAAATACACATTCATATGGAATTTAGTTTTATAAATAGTCAACCAAAGAAAAATAAAAACTTGTGCTTGGAGTTCGGCTTAACAGAATTATTTGACTCATGGGTAACAACCAACGATATCCTCACTTTTAAATAAATTCGCTGAACACTTTTAAATAAAGTGTTCAGCGAATTCCAAGAATAGCCTATTCTTTGGGAAATAAATAGCCCAAACGCAAACAGCAACATTGATGGTACTTTTAACTGCCACATGGTTTCAAATCATTTGATACTTTAACGTCAGTTTATGGTTAAGTGGGTTACGGATCACTTCTAAGTATAAGTACATTAAATATATTAAATTAAGTTAAGTATTTTTAATAAAGTGCCAAAATTGTAATATTAATACTGGTTGCTAATTTTTTTTTTGTCACCTTTTTTACATACAGCATTGCTGAATGGCCATTCACCGATTTAAGCCGATGAGACCAACAAACACTCATGTAAGTTACACAATTCTTGCAAATCAGTTCTATTTATCATACTCGCGAAGCAAGTTAATTTAAATTATAATGAAAATCATTAAATTTTCAACTAAAATCGTTATCAATATATATTTATTATTTTTATTTTTTTTTTATATACTGTTAATTCAAATTCGGTGTTGTGATCATAACAAATGGAAAAGAATATTAATCAAAAATATATAGAAAAATAAGAAAAAAAAGAGAAGAAAAAAAGGAGAGAATTAGAAATTAATTTGTTAAAAATAAAACGACTAGTGTTTTAAAAGTATTTTAAGTGAAGTTTAGAATAAGTGAAACCCAAAATAACTAAATTGTGGTAATTTTTTTTAATTAGTCAATTTCTTCTAGTAATTAAAATATTTTTTTTTCTTATTTTTTCTGTCCGCCTGATTTTGCGTTTTATCCTATTCCTTTATCATATTCATACTCTTAATAACTGACCTACATAACTGATGTATTTTTTTTTTTTTGCTTACGGCACATTTTCTACCATGTAAATACGGGGTGTTAAGTCAAACTTATGTTCTTTTACATTTAATTAAAATTATTTTATTTATAAATTTTAAGTTAAAAAAAGAAAATGAATTTCACCACACTAATATCAATTTATTGTAAGAATTATATGCTTAAGGAAAAATGATCATTTAATAAGCCTAATTTCTTATCTTTGTAATAGAGCAACAAAACTCATATAAAATTTTATGAAAAAATATTTTTTGTTTTCTTTGAAAAACGTTTATTTGTAAAAATAAATTTTCTTTCAGAAAAGATTTTTAGAAATTAATAAAAAATTAACTTAAGCAAAAAATAATTTCTATTCATTTATATAATGTTCAAAGTTCAAATAATAATTTAATAAAGAATTAAATTATAAGCAGGCAAGGCACAGCGAGCTTTCATGCTTACTTCCACCGAGTGCTTAGTGCTTACTTGATAACAATCAAATTGATACTGAAGCAGTATCTATAATGTTGTGAGTAAACAAGTAAAAGTGACTAAAAACAAATTTGTATTCGTGTTCAATCGATGATTGAAACAAAGCAAAAACAAATGTACAAGACGAAATACAGAGAGAACAGTAAAGAAATGCGTTTGTTTGTGTGTAAATTTCGTCTAACCAAATTAATGTTGATATGAATATGAATATTTTCGTATTCTTATTTACAGAATTAGTTAGTTAAATAGATGATGTTCTTTGTTTTCTTGTTTTCTTTGGAAATTAAAAATAAATGAAATAAATAAAAAAACAGAAATTAAAAATAAATGAACTTAAGCCAAAAATAATTTCTATTCATTTATATAATATTCAAAGTTCAAATAATAATTTAATAAAAAATTAAAAAATAAAATATTTATTATGAATGGTTAAATAGTTTAGTTTTGATTCTTGCGACAAAGGAAGGCTGGTTAGTGGTGAAGTTTTGTTTGGGATCATCAGAAAATTGTATTCTTGGAATTTACAAATAATCATGGTAGGGATGGGCATTATGTTGCAAACTTTCACCTTTGGCAATGTGCCAATAGATGCAATAATCTTTCCCTCTTGGTATTTATACTATTTTATTTATTTATTATCTTTCATTGTTTTGACCAATTACAGCTTTTATTTTTTTTACACCTCTTAGTTTCCGGTTAATTTTATTTAAATTAGTTTCAATAGTAACCTTATTTCCTTACGCATGCAATTAAAATATTTGTTATACATAGTTTTTTCCATCAAGAGCTAAGTTCATTACCCCACCCGATTGCCGACGAGCCAGAGCCGGAATAATAGATGCATGCGTCCACTTAACTTGTAACTACTAAAGAAGTTTTTCCTTTGGTTATATGCTACAGGGTGCACCACAGGTAGTCAGCAGAGCTATCCGCGCAATCTTTACAAACGAGCTGTTAAAAGAATATAATTGCGATGGATTGTTGGATATAAATGCCAACTAAAGCTAGTGTTAATAAGTAACTCCGGCATATACACGGATCAACTAATCATATTATTATTTGTTCATATGCGTATATAATTAATTATAAATTAATTTATATATAAATATATCTCTTCTTTCAATTTATGATGTTTGAAGCAGCAAGGAATACTTAAGTTTGAACAAAGTACAAAACGGCCACAGAACAAAAAAAAAAAAAATAGTTAAAATATTAAAGGCCTTATTCATAATCAATTTTTATTTTTATAATACGAGTATGTTTATAAAACCAAATTTCCATACAAAATTGGTTATAAACCTGTAATAAATTTAAAAATTGATTATGAATAAGGCCATAAGTATTTTATTTAGATGCTCTATAAAGATAATTAAGATAAAGATTGATCAAGATTGCTAAACGATTAAATTTTTTTAATTCTGACTAGTACTTTTAGTGACCGGTATATCGATCAGGTCTGACCAACAATTTCTGCATTCGTAGGATAAAAAAAAGAGAAGTGAGCATATATACCATTTGTGTCCTACGGTTGATAGAATTCTTACGTTCAACATATATTTAATACCTTTTGTATATACATAAAAGGTTTCGATTATATTTTTCTGAATTTGCCTTTAAGAATGTGATAGAAACTTTATAAAATGACCAACACCGTCTTGTAGGAAAGTGTGTATAGTAAATATTATTAAAGATTACAATTGTTGCAGTAGTTGAAGTAGTACAGGCGCATAAATAGTGAATTTTAAACTCGCCAGTGCAGTATCAAAATTTTAAGTTAACGTAACACAAGAACGAAAATATTAACAAGCTTGAAAATGCATTAGTAAGAGAAGTCGTTAGGATTGTTAGAAAACTTAAAATAAACACTAATATTGCAGCAAGTTTTCTGCAACTTCTGCTTGACTATTAAATTTATTTAAAATATATTTGTAATCTGTTTTTCACTTAAGCCAGAACGTAAGTAAAAACGAAAATAATGAACTTTGAATATGATAAATAACTGCGACACGTTCATGATTAAAATTCATGAAACAAGGGTAGTATAACTAAGGCAGCAGTTTGTATATTGAACGAATCTACTCTACTTTCTTTATCAAACTTATGTTTCTATACATTTTACTACATATTACATTTTATTCTTTCATGTCTGGAAATCTGTCACATTTCTTCTTGTAATTAGTGTTTAAATCTTTAAAATATTTCCTCGGGCGAAGTAATTTATTTCTTGCAAATTTTAACTTTATCTTCTTTATTTTTAAAATATTCCCTGACGTTGCTAGGCCTGTGTTCAAGCGAATGTTCATATAAGATTAAATAACAATTAAGGCGAAGCAAGAGCATTCAATTTACATATGTATAATAACAAAGTATAGGCTACTTTAAAATGATACACTAAAACATATAAGATAAAAAGGGATTTTTATGTTTCCTTTGAATATTATCTCTTACATACCGCTTTCTAACGTCTTCTTACCAGTGTCAATTTTTAAATAAGAATAACGTAATGTAAATGTGTTTTTCAACGACCATCAGTACACATTAGTTTTTTTTTTATTATTTTTTTGTTTAATGTAGATTTTTGTTAACGTTTCGTCTAAATAAATAGCAATTAAACTTTACATAGTTAAGCAAACCGCACACTCATTTATAATAAATGAAAAAGGTGTTGAAAACAGCGAGAGTTATTTGTTAATTTCTTAGCCACTTGGATTAAAATTATTTAAAAAAAATTAGGGAAAACAAAATGTGACTGCAAAATTTAGAATAAAACCTGTAAGGATTAGATTAAAAGACGAATAAGATAAATTTAAAAATCACATATTTAATTAATATCTCCTTATAATCTAATTCCAATGAATCTGAATCTAGCTTTATCTAGAATGTACGTATACTTGTATGCATGTTAGAATAAGGCAGATGGTGATATGAAAACAGAATAATCTTCCGACGGTTATATAAACAGTCAGTCTTTCAAACGAATTAGGCGAAATCTTTAAGAATGTGAAAAAATTTATAAATAAAATAGAATTTTCTTAAAAGTAACAAGAAGTACGAAAATTCCTTAAAAAGTAATAACTGACATGTAACTAATACTTGTGAACTCTTCTTCTTTTGTTTGAGTTATTTATAGGACTATTGTTTTTGATGTTGTTCTTTTTTAACCAACTTCAAAATACAAAGTAGGTCATCAATTCGTCGAAATGTTGCTTTTTGTTTTTGATGTTTGTGCCCGCATAACTCAGTCATTTTCGAAATTTTTTCTTTATCTAAAAAGGCAATGCTTACGGATTGCTCCTGTTTTAAAAAAAAGTTTACAATCTTAAAAACTAAATGGTGTTCCTATACAACATACGTGTTTTTACGTGTATTATAAACCGTATAGGGCACCAATTTAGATTACATTATCTTTTGGGACACCCTTATATTCCACCTCCAAACTTTATACTTGTTCGTTTATTCAATGGTTTGGTTATATACAGTATTGTGCAAAACCTAAGAAACATTGCCCAATATTAGCTTCTGAGTCAAATTATGTTTAAACGAACATATTTCAATTCAATGTTTTAATGCAGTTTTATTAGTTTCTGTGTCATACAATATTAACAAAAAAAATTTGTAATTACCTCTCACCTAACGGTTCTTTTAGTACAACAACAAAAATTACTCAAAAAGTCATTGGGCAAAACCTAAGAAACTTTTAATATTTTGTATAATAACCCTTATTTTTTATTACTGCGGCGCACCGACGCGGTATAGATTTGATTAAATTATCAACTATTTTTGGATCTATGCGTATCTATTCATCTTCCAGACACGAAAATAAATCGTCTCTGTTGGAGAATCGTTTCGATCCAACATTCCTCTTCAATATGGAAAATAAATTTTCGATTGGGTTCAAATCGGGCGATTGGGCCGGCCAATCAAGCAATTGAATCCCTTTCGATTGTATCCAGTCCTTTACCAACTTCGATGAGTGTTTCGGATCGTTATCATGTTGAAACACCCATCGAAGTGGCATATTCCACTCGGCATATGGCAACATCTTATTTTCTAAAATGTCCCTATACACAAATCTATCCATTTTGGTAGAAATTCTGTGGAACGGCCCTAGACCATTACCTGAAAAACACGTCCACACCATCACATTGCCACCCCCATGCTTGACAGTTTTTTTACAATATCGGGGTTTAAGCCTTTCACCAGTATTGCGTCTCACACGACATATGCTTACAAGTCAACCATTAATGCCTGATTTTTTAGGCTCGAATTTGCAAAAAAATATCTTGATTGGCCAGTTAAAAAGTGGAAAAGTGTGCTCTTTAGCGACGAAAGCAAATTTAATTTGTTCAACTCGGATGGCATATGTCGTGTGAGACGCAATACTGGTGAAAGGCTTAAACCCCGATATTGTAAAAAAACTGTCAAGCATGGGGGTGGCAATGTGATGGTGTGGACGTGTTTTTCAGGTCATGGTCTAGGGCCGTTCCACAGAATTTCTACCAAAATGGACAGATTTGTGTATAGGGACATTTTAGAAAATAAGATGTTGCCATATGCCGAGTGGAATATGCCACTTCGATGGGTGTTTCAACATGATAACGATCCGAAACACTCATCGAAGTTGGTAAAGGACTGGATACAATCGAAAGGGATTCAATTGCTTGATTGGCCGGCCCATTCGCCCGATTTGAACCCAATCGAAAATTTATTTTCCATATTGAAGAGGAATGTTGGATCGAAACGATTCTCCAACAGAGACGATTCATTTTCGTGTCTGGAAGATGAATGGATACGCATAGATCCAAAAATAATTGATAATTTAATCAAATCTATGCCGCGTCGGTGCGCCGCAGTAATAAAAAATAAGGGTTATTATACAAAATATTAAAAGTTTCTTAGGTTTTTCCCAATGAATTTTTGAGTAATTTTTGTTGTTGTACTAAAACAACCGTTAGGTAAGAGATAATTACAAATTTTTTTTTTGGTAATATTGTATGACACAGAAACTAATAAAACTGCATTAAAACATTGAATTGAAATATGTTCGTTTAAACATAATTTGACTCAGAAGCTAATATTGGACAACTTTTCTTAGGTTTTGCCCAATACTGTACATCAAATTACAGCAACTAAAAGGTCATCCTTTAAATTCAAAATTGTATACTTGTTATTGTTGTAGATTTAGCAATCAGGATATGTGTAAATTTCAACCGTCTGTCTATAACGGTTCAAGAGTTTGCCCATATACATCCGATTATATCAACTATTGTAAAACCCTTTAGTTTATAATTTAAAATTTTTACAATTCTTATTATACCAAACAAAGCAGTGTACATTCTGTCTACAATTCAGGTGTTTGTATCTAACGGTTAAAAAAATACGGCCATATGGAACAAATTACATTATTTTTGGCGGCCTTAGCAAAACATGTTCCTTGTAAATTTCAGCTGTCTGTCTATAACGGTTCAAAAGTTCGGCCATATACACCAAATTACATCAACTATTGGGACATCCGTTTATTTCAAAATCAAATTTAATACTTGTTGTTATAGCGGAATTAGTACTACAGATTCTTTGTAAATTTCAATAGTCTGTCTACAACTGTTTAAAAGTATGGCCATATACATCAAATTAAATGAACTATTGGGGCACTCTTTTATTTATAATTTTAAATATTAATACTTGTTACTATACAGCCATCGCGATCGACATTCTGTCCAATTTTCAAGCGTTTGTCTATAACGTTCAAAAGATAGGCCTATATAAGTAAATCTACATGTTATAGGACACCCTTTAATTTCTAAATTAAAATTATAAACTGACTGATGTAGCGGTCCTCGAAATACATGTCTCTTTTAAGTTTCAGCGTTCTGTCCATAACGGTTCAAAAGTTCGGCCACCAACTTGAAATTACGTTAAATATTTAGACACCCTTTAACATCCAAATCCAAATTTTATACTTGTTGTTATAGCGGATTTAGCAATACAGGTTCGTTGAAAATTTCAACGTCTGTCTCCAACTGTTTTAAGAGTATGGCCATATACATCAAATTAAATGATAAATGAGCCAAACGCTAAAAAATGGAACAGAAAGCAGATTGCTATAACCGTTAAGTAACAAGTATTACTATTCAGAATTATAAATTACAGGGATCCCAACAGCTCATTTAATTTTATGTATATGGCAATACCTTTGCACAGTCTTATACAGATACTTGAATTTTACAAAGAATGTGTGTTTACTGCAGCAGCTATCATAAAGTTTGAATTTGGAAATTAAAGGACAGAAAAATTAAACGTAATTAGCTTTTATCAAACATGTAAAAACTTAAAAACTTCAAAAATAATTATCACCTACTCCCCACTATTTTAGTTGGCAGCAGTATCTAGAACCTCTATGGCCAATTACTGGTAAAGTACATAGCGGCGTATTACACAGCTAGAGTGTCATCAAATACTTAGATCATTTCTCAAAGAAGTTCTTTTGTAAATGCTAAGATTAATATAGCAAGGGACCTGCACGACCTTGGAGTGCCTAGGGTCGCAAAATCCCATGTTCACAATGAATTACTGGCCTATTCGAACAGAACATCGTCATCCTTGCCATAACTGAATCGAGGCGCTAAGTAAAAGATGTACCCACCACTCAGCTTAAAAAGATAAAACAGTCTAGACTCCAAAAAGGCATTAATGGTGGTGACTAAGATTATCTGAATCAATCTGACGCAGTCGACATGTTATAGAGACAACCTGTGGGTGCTCTTAGCTGAACAGCACATGGAGATTGGCTTTGTGTAGTAGCCTCCCACGCTCAGCCAACAATATTCTCTACGACGAAGGTCAATGTAATTTCGGTCAAGGCAATATCGATCAGAGAACTGCACGAGTACACCGCAACTCATGAGTACACCGCATACTTACTCTATACTTTTCATACTCGAGTATTTTAAACACCGCAATAAAAAGTTGTGTTTATTTTACCCATTCTTGTAAAAACGAGTATCAAAAATATCGCAATCAGAATTTTAAGTATTTTTCATACTCGTACGCGAGAAATTTTTTAATTCTCTTTATTTGTAAGCAACGTTGCCACATTTTTACCCTATTAAAGTTTTTTACTGCCGTTTTAAGAAATACTGCATTGTATGCAGATCTATTTATAAACAATAAAAAAAAAAACAAAATTTGATCAAATCTATTGCTTAAACATTATAAGCAGAAAAACAGACAACAACCGTTTTCATAGGTATGAAATACAACACATATTTAATTAATAAAATGCAATAAAACCGCTTAAAGGCACAGCTTTTTTACACTATTTAAAGCAGGAATACTTATTTTGTTGCTGTTTTTTATGAACAATTATTTTCAGTTTATGCGCTTTGTGCTACTAACGGTATTTAGAAAAACAAAATGATAAAATGAATCCGTGAATAAAAGGAAAATTACTTAATTTTTTTAGTTTTAACAAAACTGTATATACGCTGATGTAATATATTAATCCCTAATAAATAATAATAAATAAAATAAAGTTTTTAGTTTACATATTTTATTTTGTTAAATATAACTATTGCTTTTATACCTATTTATTAATTTTAAAAATCTATTTGCTTAACGAATAGAATTTTTAAATTTCTATCCTGTGTAACTTAAAAAAACCCTAACAAAAACGTAGTATAATAAAGAAAGAACTATTCTTGAGTTATTAGTAAACTTTTGTTGTGTTTTTAATAAATGAAAATATGGCGAATTTTACGGGTTCTATTTAATTTATTTTCTGATATATATTAAATAAACTTTCATAATTTCAAAGAAGTATGTATGTTAGCTAATTTAGACATTGGCGACTTTTGATATTGTGTATTTAATAATTCTGATCTGATAACTCTGTTTTCCTCTCACTAAACACTTTAAAATCTCTCTCTTGGTGTTTGTTGTGAGTATGAGTACGAATAAAGTAAAGCCAGCATCGCAAACATTTTGCTTGAGTATGGTAGACACTTATACTCAAATGGAATGGGTATAGTAAATACTCGCACTTAAGAAATGCGGTGGCGATCACACCGCAACCGCATTTAAGATGAGTATACTTAGAGTATTAAAAACAGACACTTTTGCAGTTCTCTGATATCGATTTCTTCCCATAACTTAGATTTGGTTTGGTACGGAGGTAAGATACTAATGTGTACCTTAGCTTACAAGTGGTGGTGTCTTGTCAATACGCTGCGCCAGCGAAACCACTTTACTGTTTTGTGCAAGACAAACTACAACCGTAAACAAGAAACTAAAATAATCATCAAATTACAATGCCATACAGAAGAGAAGTTAAAATAGATTTAAAAAAAAAAATAAATGGACTGCGTACTTCTTTCGATAATTGAACACATGCACTTTGAAAAATAAAGTCAAACTCTGCAAAAATTTACAGAAAATCAAACACATTTGGTATTCTGTTTTGATGTAAGACTATTTTGTCTATAACTCGTTGGCTATAATAAAGAAAACTTGGTAGATATAAGATATGAATATTTATTGTAGGTTTAATAATTTTGAAGATACAATAAATAACAAAAAAATAAAGAATATTTGATATACGTTAGGGAAATAAGTGTGTTATTTTTTAATACGTGCAACATTAAGTTATTTAAAGCAGAATTTTGAACATCTATCAATTCCTTAAAGGTGATTTTATAATGTACAGAAGTAATTAGTCCAGAGTTGGATTTTTTTCGTTGGTACATATAAGTATTTAATTTCGATAAGGGTTTTTTAACTCAGCCATATATGAGTTTAAAAAAATTTAGGTATGGCAACATATGAATTTAAACATATTATAACGTTCTCAAACGGTAACAAACTTCAAATGAATGTGTTGCTTAAATTTCCTTAATATACTGTGGCTCTGGCGATACTGAAACATGGATTGTATGTCGCTTTGAAAAACGTCAAAATGTCCATGAACACTCTGTCGTTTTGTGTCATGTCATAGTGCCCAAGGACATAATTTCCATTGACTTTTTGTAGTACTCAAAAGTGACATAATGTCCAAGACATTATGTTCTTGGACACAATAAAATAATTTCCATGGACATTGTGTTTTTTTACACTTAAAGCAACAACGGCTTGGTTTACCAAGGATTTCCTGCATAGACGGCCTTCAGTTGGGCGCAAGGTTTTTTCCTTTTTGGTAAAACCAACACCGGCTTCGCTTACCAAAAATGTTCGGTTTCTCTTCAGAAATATTTTCTGCTTAGCCAGTTTATAAAAATGTTGCATATTTCTTACATAAAATACCTTAAAATATACTAAAAATAAAGTTCTTTTTAATTAAATAATTTAATAATATTCCCGAGCCTTTAATTTAATAATTTGCAAAAAGCCTCTGCAAAATAATAAATTATCGTAGTATTTTTCATATTTTATTTTTCATCCTCTTTCCACTGTATAAAATAGCCAAAAAAAAGTCAGCGGTATACAGTGGAGAAAGAAAAATAGAATTTTTGTTTGAATATTGTTGTTTTTGCTTAAACTTTGTTTTTTGTCTTTGCTCTATTGTTTGGACAAAGGTTTTTAGTTTATTTAAAATGTTTGTCAGAAGTTTTCTGAAGAGCTAAGTAAGCTGTATCGAAATGGCCATCGAGACGTGCTTTGGCCCTCAATAATCAATATCGGTAGTTAATTTAATCGGGATATTAAAAAAACAGCACAAAGTTTTTTTGAAAATATTCATGGACGTTATGACGTTAATGGACATTATCTCCTTGGACGTTATGACATGCCACCTTTCTTAACAATGCTTTAAAAAAAATAAAAGTCGTTGCAATATGTCATACATATGTATAACTATATATTTATTCATTGTGACGCACATGAAAATATAATTAATGCAGTATTTACTTGAAAAAAATATAGTATAGAAATATCAAAATATAGTATAGAATATGATGCTCCTGACTTAAGTACACAACTGGAAGATTATGATGCCATTCCTTGCTTTTAGAGCATTAGTGCATGAAGTAAAAATGTAATAAAATAAATAAAAGTAATTGCATTTCGTAAGTAAATAGTCAGTAATGTAAAAATTCCCAATTTGTCCATAAAGATAAATACATAAGTGCACTTTGGCTTCAAATTTCTAGGGTAGTTTCACAAGCAACTTAGAACTGTATTACTGCCACGTTTCACTGCAATTTAGACAACATACATACATACATATCTTTTTATTGGCTAACGTTAGATTTCAATGGTGGCAATCATATCCAACACCTCTTACTATAAATTTGACCTTTTTAAACACAAAAGTAGGAATTTATGTCTAAGTAAATTTATAACGACTAGTTTGAAAGCTTTAGCTATTATAGGATTTTAAAAATGTTTCTAAAAGTAACCTTTACTTAATAACTTTATTTTCTTCCATGTTATTATGAAAATAAGCAAAAACTAAGAAAGCACACTAAAAAATAACTGATGAAAGTTATTCTCTTAATTGTTTAAAGACTTTAGCTTTATAAACAAAAATGGTATTAACAAATTAAGCAAAATAAAAACAATTTTGTTTTTGGCCAGAATTGGTACTCGTAATAATATGTAATTAAAAAAAACGCATAAATATGTATGACTACATCGATGTTCTTAATAATTATTTTGTTTTAATTTTTAGGGATTTAAGGTGAATAAATTTCAAATGTGAAATAAAAACATGTTTTATATTTTACTTTAAGCGTGCTTGATTCCTTCAAATATAAATATTTCATGATATTCTCATGAAATATTTTTTATTTAAAACTACAAACTGAAATAAAAAATATTTCATGAGAATATTATGAAATATTTATATTTGAAGGAATCAAGCACGCTTAAAGTAAATTATAATCAAAAAGATTCCAAGTAATAAATTTTCATATTAAAAACATGTTTTGTTGGGATTTTTAAACACTAAAATAATAAATTCTTTGTGTGCCTAGAAGAGGGTTAAATAGTATTGCTGACATTAAAGCGATATCAGTTTTCCTGTGAGTAAGAAAACATTTTTTATATTGTTTCTAATATTCGTTTATTTTAACATACTTTATTGTTGCTTGTAGTTCACCTGACAAGCAGTGATCACAGTCACTATATATAAAAACAGTGATTTAAATATCATCATTATTTGCTACGCCTGGACGCGTCTTGGTGTGGGGTTTTGTCACTTTTGCTATGTGCGTACCAAGAGAAGCTAAGTCCAGAATATTACTAAAGAAACACTGAGCTAAAAATCCTTTAAACCTCTTTACCTACATTTGATGTATGTCTGCCCTTAATATTAAATCAAATAAAACAAGATAAACTGTAAAAATCAACCCCCTTTTCTGTATCGTGAAATATCAAAACGTCTAGTGTGTATCTAGCACAAAAATCATAAAAACGCGTACAGCTGTTCTTTGACTTAATCATTTAAAATATTTTGTTTTTGTATTTCATATAATATTAATTGTGCTTTATTCCTTAAGATATACATAAACGTAAATAATTTTTTTAGGACCAAACCGTAATATTGGACAATCAAGTTTTAGTTAATATAATAAAATGTATGAGTATTTTTAGCTGGGCTTATAAATTATTATAGTTTTAAAGCAAACACTTAAAACCTGACAGGAAATAATTTGTGGGTTTATAAGTATTATTAAAGTTGGTCTTAAATTTGTCAGCCCCAGGATTAAAGTGATTACAAAATCGCCTGTAAAATTTTGTATTTGATGTCGTTTTTATATCCTTCACCACAAAAAGTGGAAAGAGGGTATATCTAAGTTTTTCATTCCGTTTGTACTTTCTACAATATCCATTTCCGACCCCATAAAGTATATATATTCTGAGTTTTTATGCATAGCGAAGTCGATTGCGCCATGCCCTTCTATCCGTAAATGTTGTTTATTTGCAAAGGCATTAGGTGAGGTAAAAAAAATTTAAATACACCAATCAATCAGAAAGAAGTGCTATTGAAAATCAGCAAGATCAGTCCATTTACTTCTAGGCAGCGGACAAAACACCACTTTACCTATACCACCTATATAAAATTTTTCTTTATTATTTAGAACAATGAAGTAACTCCAATCAAAAAACGATATATGGGGCGATAGAGAATTAAAAAACATAAAAAAATTGGCGCTCGCCCACATTTATGAGTTACGAGCCTCTGAAGTGTTGTGACACACCCTGAATACTGTATTATTTAAATTTTTTTTTTTTTGTTTATTTATAACTTTTAAAATTGAAACTGTTTTTTAAAATGAGTCAATTGATTGATTAAATTTATTTCTTTGTTTTCAAAAAATACATTTAAAAAAACGAAACTTAAACTAACAAAAGATTCAAAAAATTCCCTATATACTAAAGTATTTTCCAAGAATTGTAACAATTAAATTACAATCATTAACAATTAAAATAAAGATTAAAAGAAATTCCCCAAAAAAAGAAAGAAAAGGGGAGGCAGTTACAAATTTTTTTTTAAAACGAAATAAACTTAAAACTACTTACACACTAATGGAACAAAACAAAACAGAACAAAACAAACAAATAAATAAAAAATAAGTTTATTGTGTAGTGTTATACACCTTAATAACAATATTTAACGTATTTCGACTTCTATGATAATAATAGAAGCTCCCTAAGGGTCAGTAAGTCATTAGGAGAAAGGTATTTTGCTGTCTGAATGGTCTCCAAACTCGAGGTTCGATAAAATCATTCTCTATGAATCGTGCACCTTCCGTGATATGCCGATGAAACTTAAAGTTTTCATGGAAGGTGATACAAAGGTACTTTAACCTATCCGAAGTCATGATAATATCGCTTCCAACTCTCAAACACAGTCTGAACGATCGGCAATTCGAGTATATGTAGTATCGCCTTCCTTTGAACATCATAGCGTCAGTCTTATGAATGCTCAAGTTGAGGGCCCACCTACTCAAATAGTCCGTCAGTGCTATTAAGTATTGATTGACTCGTTCGTTAACACTTCTTGCCCTGGCTCCTGAAGAAGCAATAAAGATGTCATCAGCATAGATTAACAAAAGATCTCCTTGCAGGAATGGAGGTATATCTGATATGAAGATATTGTACAAAACCGGGCCTAAAAACGATCCCTGTGGCACTCCTGCAAAAATCGAACCCATATGATAGAGGACATCGAGCGGTCCCTTAGAAAGCTATCAATCATACGGCCCGTACCAAAGCCCATACTCAGTAATTTGGACATGAGACTATCACGCCAAACGGTATCAAAACCTTGGCCAAATCCAAACTAACTACTACTGTAGACATCTTCTATTCAGACCCTTGGCAATATAGTCCATTAAGACAACCAGTGTGTGAGTCGTCGAAAGACCGCTCCTGAAACCAAATTTAAAATCTTTTAAAAAGTCATTGTCGATAAAAACGTCGCTGATCTTTGACAGGAGAATACTTCCTTCATAGCTTTCCAAAGGCCGATAATAAGGGTATAGGTCTATAGCTCCACTCTCATGAGGATTCGTTTTCGGTCTTAGAATGGCAACAACCAGGGCAGCCTTTCATGCTTTTTGAAATACCCTATATAAAGGCAGTGATTAAATAGAATAGCAAGAAACCACTAAGCCATAATGTGCGTATTCTTCAAAACAAAATCAGATACATCATCCATATCGCTAGACCTATTGTTTGCCCACCGCTTTAGAACACTAACTACTTCAACTTCATCAGTAAAACCAAGTCTAGTCTACGAGAGTCAACAAACCATCCATCAGCTTTTAAACTCTTTTCAAAAACCGCCAAAGACGTCGACCTGTCTAAAGTAGACACTAATTCTTGAACCTTCACGCTGAATGGCTCTGCGCGCGATGGTTGACCAGGAATAACCTGAAAGAAACGGTCGGCAAGCATATAAGACATATTAATGTTACCGGAGATGATTGCGCCATCATTATCAATCAAACCTCAAATTGAGGGTCGAGAAATCAAACCTATAGCCGCTTTATTTCTTTAAATGCCTGGTTATTTAGTCGAACGTTATTAAGTCGAAAGTCCCCCCAATGCTCACGTACAAAAGCAGCTATAGCATCCTGTATTATTCGGTCTATGTTTTGTAAGTCCACCTTCAAAATGTTACGTCTACTTGGGTCTTCACATCTTTGCAATGTTCGTCTCAGTCGTTTATTGTAGGCCCAATGAAACGGAGTATTCTCGACGGAGGCTTCAACAAGCCTCTCCTTCCTGCGGAAACTTTAGGTATTGAATGCTCAGAAGCATTCACAAACGACCGCCCCATTTCATCCACGCAGATATCAACCTCCGTCTGAATCACATTCTTGTCAAATTAAAGACCACATGTGGCAAGATTATCAGGCAGTCTTCGCAAAAATGTCCGTCTGTTTAATTTGTCAAAGTGGTATCTTCTAGGTCGTTGCACTGTTAAGCAGGCATTCGTAAAAAACACTATTTCCACGGCTTTATGGTCAGATTCATAATCCAGTGTCGTGAGTCGGTCAGCAGTATTTATATCCACAGTCGCCAGAAAAAAGTCAATGTAGGAAGAAACTTGAGTATTTGTTCTACTTGTCCGTCAGTTTGCCAAATGTCCAAGTCAGGATTGGAAAGCAAAAACTCTCGGAGCTATCGTCAACTCACATTCTTATAAGTATCTTCCCAACATGGGTGCCTTGCATTAAGATCAGCAACAATTATAACGCTGTAATTTCGTGACAGTCCCTGCACTTCCTTAAAATCTGAAGAAACGAAAGGGATTGAGGTCTGAGGTACATTGAGATAACAATTAAGATAGGACCTCTGAATACGCGCAGATGCATTCTCAATACACCCTGTTTAAGAATTATTTCTTCACAACGCAAGGCATCCCTAATATGGACAGTCACTGTACCATCGCGTCCAGTTTGACGGTCACGTCTAAAAATTATGTATCCAGTAATGTCTAGTATGTGACGAGAATATAGATACTGCTCAGCCACCAATAGTATGTCCGGTTTATTTCTACCTAAGAACAAAATTAAGTAATGTCCTGTGTCTTGAAATAGTCAAATTTATGTTTATAAATATAATTTTAAAAGAATTATGCATCCTGTCGCAAAGTCATTAACAGTCCAAGTAAAGCACGTCATTTGTCCTCGTCACATGTACTAAGTCGCAACACCACCAATCTTACTTAAACATTTCAGCAGCCCCCCACCGAAGAAACGTTGACTGTTTTTGTCATACTGTGCCATAGCTGTAGCCAGCGTGACTTCGGTTTTGCCCGAAATTTTCTTAGATGTAACCTGAGGCGCGTCTTAAATCGAACGATCATTAGCTGCAACTGCTGCCGCATATGAATGCTCTGCCTTAACCTGACTTCGCTCAAAATATTGAGTAACTGGACGATATTCAGCACTGGAGGCTTTTTCAATTCTATCTTACAGATGAGATCAACCCTCCTCGGATACAACTTTGAGCAAGCCACATAGCCTTCAGTACCACAGACAATGCCTTTCACTGGCATACCCACTTTACTCGAGACCTGACCAGTTACAGGGTCAGTAACCAACGTCTGCTAAATATTTCCCCCCTTAGGTAGCACTTGGCATTTGCTCGGGCCATGAGACCCCCCGCATGTTACACACCTATATGGCATCCAACAATTCGTACTTACATGGCCATAGCACTGGCAGTTAAAGCACTGTGTTATGAAAATCCGACTAAAGTTCCTAATGCTCACCTGAAAACGTAAAATGTACCTAACTTCATAAAATTTTATTGACAATATTGATGTCTATCTGACGACCATTCAAATATGCAGGAATCTCCTCAGACTCAAAAGAATCTGAAAGACCTTCCACTGAAAGGCCGAAGACCCTTAGGGTTAAAGGTATAAAAATTTACCTCTGACAAAATCTTCACCTTCTGGAAATCCTCCAGGGTGCAAACCTACTGAAATTTCTATGTCCCTTCTATATTTCTATATCTGCGTTCATCTGTCCAAGTTTATTTTTTTCAATTCAGTTTATTTATTTCCTTTTTTGTTTAATTCATATTAAGGGCCTCTGCGCCACTAAGACAGTTTTGAGGCTATCTGGCAACAATTACGACAATAAAAGAAAAATATTAATACGAGTATATAAAACAAAACAAAAAAAAATATATATATATATAAATATATACATAAGCCTTTTATTCCTTATAAGTATATACCAGAGTGTCTGTTTTTAATACTCTAAGTATACTCATCTTAAATGCGGTTGCGAGTATTTACTATACCCATTCCATTTGAGTATAAGTGTCTACCATACTCAAGTAAAATGTTTGCGATGCTGGCTTTACTTTATTCGTACTCATACTCACAACAAACACAAAGAGAGAGATTTTAACGTGTGTAGTGAGAGGAAAACAGAGTTATCAGATCAGAATTATTAAATCAAACACAATATCAAAAGTCGCCAATGTCTAAATTAGCTAACATACATACTTCTTTGAAATTATGAAAGTTTATTTAATATATAACAGAAAATAAATTTAATAGAACCCGTAAAATTCGCCATATTTTCATTTAGTAAAAACACAACAAAAGTTTACTAATAACTCAAGAATAGTTCATTGGTTATTATATTACGTTTTTGTTAGGGTTTTTTTTAAAGTTACACAAGATAGAAATTTAAAAATTCTATTCGTTAAGCAAATAGATTTTTAAAATGAACAAATAGTTTTAAAAGCAATAATTATATTTAAGAAAATAAAATATGTAAACTAAAAACTTTATTTTATTTATTATTATTTATGAGGTCTAATGACATTCAGTCAATCCAATATTACATCTGCTTATATACAGTTTTGTTAAAACTAAAAAAATTAAGTAATTTTCCTTTTATTCACGGATTTATTTTATCATTTTGTTTTCCTAAATACCGTTAGTAGTACGTTTATGACAACAAGGCGTATAAACTGAAAATATTTGTACAAAAAAAGCAGCAATAAAATAAGTATACCTGCTTTAAATAGTGTACAAAAGCTGTGCCTTTCAGCGGTTTTTATTGCATTTTATTAATTTAATATGTGTTGTATTTCATACCTATGAAAACGGTTGTTGTCTGTTTTTTTGCTTAGAATGTTTAAGCAATAGATTTGATCAAATTTTGTTTTTTTTTATTGTTTATAAATAGATCTGTATACAATGTAGTATTTCATAAAACGGCAGTAAAAAACTTTAATAGGGTAAAATGTGGCAACGTTGCTTACAAATAAAGAGAATTAAAAAATTCTGGCGTACGAGTATAAAAAATACTTAAAATTCTGATTGCGATATTTTTGATACTCGTTTTTACAAGAATGAGTAAAATAAACACCGCAACTTTTTATTGCGGTGTTTGAAATACTCGAGTATGAAAAGTATAGAGTATGTATAGAGTAAGTATGCGGTGTACTCATGAGTTGCGGTGTACTCGTGCAGTTCTCTGGTATATACACATATTTGTGTAAATTATTCATAATGTTAAATTAAATGGTATGTGATAAAAGTACAGAATCGCTTTATAATAGAAGCATATTAATGTTTTGTAGCAAATATTGTTTTAATCTATTTTTAGAAATGGAAATGGAACCTACTTCTCTAATATGTACTGGCAAGCTATTGTATTGCAAGCTACCATTGTATTCGATTCTCTGCTTGGTGGTTTCTAAACGGCACCTTACTGTCCTACAATATATAATTTTCTATTGTATCTGCATATATTAGTTTTGGAGTTTGAATATTTTTTTGTACTTTTAATAACTCTGGAAAAATTGAAAACTTGATTGAATTATTAAAAATGCGTACGATGTATGAACTCAGTTCGTTTGTACATTTCGTAATTAATTTAACCGAAATATTATCAAATCCTGGCAAATTTCGTACATCTAACTGTTCAATTATTTCTTGAATATCAGCTATTGCTGTATTTTTAAATTTAAACATTTTATGATGGCGGCGAAGCGATCTAAAATCATTCCAACTTTCACCTGGCGTGTAAATAATCTGTTGTTTTAGGTCACGTATAGTGTTCATAAAGTAATGATTTAGCTTTTCTACTTTTAATCATCTTGCCATATAACATCTCTTTGATTTCTTTCAGTTTTACTTAAGTCTTCTTTTGTCTGCTAAAGGTTTGGTTCAAAAACTGCCAGCATTTTTTAGGATCATCCCTTGCTTTCTCCAAATTGTCCTGATAATAGTATCTCATTGCTTCTCTTTTAGCAATTTTAATTATTTTGCTAATCCGTTTTAATCGATCATTCAAATCCTCATTTGATTTTCTTTTCCTCGTTCTCTAAAGGCTATTTTTGAGTTTTATTAATGATCTTAAATTTCCATGTATCCATGGTGTAACTTCAGTATTCAAAAACTTTGTTCTCCTCTTTACTTTTGTAGAGCTTAAGAGAGCATTTGACAAGCATGAGATAAATTCTGATATGTCTGCTGATGGATTTTTAGTGATCGTTAGCGCGCTCACATTATTTCGCAAAAATAGTTTTTAATTTTAGACTTTATTCGACAAAGAAAGAAATTATGGTCCGATAATTGGCATTCAACCGAATTAATATTAAGTTTATCACTAATGTTACTGAATACATTATCTATTGAAGTACCACTATCAGGTCTGGTGGCAAGTGTGTGACAATTTTGATAGTCATCCGCCTCAATAATTGATTTGAGCTCCGCAGCAATCGGTACCTGTAGAAAATCTACATTCGAATTTTCAATCAAGATAAGTGGAAAACACGCAAATAGTTGCATTATATGATCTATATAGAACAAAAAGGTGTAATATGACATTACTTTTAATGGTTTACCAGAAACAAGATGACCTTTAAACGATATTACAATAGCCTCTATGCAATTTTGGCTTTCGCATAATTCGACAGAGTAAGAAATGTTATCCCTGATAAACATAGATGTTCCACCATATGCATCACTTCACCGAGAATGAATACTATAGTAGCCAGGTATCTTGTACAAATCAACCAACTCACTCTTAAGCCAAGTTTTCTTAATACAAAAGATCGCTGGTAGTTTTTTTAATTGTTTTAAACTTATTAAATTTTGAAAGAGATGATATGCTTCTAATATAAAGCGAAAATTAAATGTTTGATTTAAATACATATGAAAAGAGTTAATCGATTGAAAATAATTATTCATATTATATAATATAGAAATATTATTAATTTAAATAACAAAATATATAAAAGTGGGAAAAATGAAATACTGTTATAACTGATGGTTGTATATAAATATTACAGCTATTGTCTTCATGAAGACTGTCTTTAATTTCTCTTATTAATCGAGTAGATATTCTTGATTTATTTTTAGTTAATTCTAACAGATTCACTCATTTTTGCATACGTTTTACCATTCACAGCATAAACTTTTAATATCCGACAGATTTTAAAGATTTGGCATGATTCAGCAAATTGAGGGTTTCATTGCCAAGAAAATAGTTTACAAAAACCGATTGCGTATCTTTGTGTTGCTTAAGTTTTTGCTTTGCTGACATTACTTTTTGCTTTGTTGCTTTGGAGTTAAATTTAGCTACAACTGTTTTACGTTTCGAACTTTTGATTTTCCCAATAAAGTAGGCATTTTCAAATTCCTCTGCGTTCAAGTTAATATCAACAGATTTCATTACGTTTATTACAGCCTCTACGGGATTGTTATTATTTAACACCTCTAAGCCACTAACCAAACAATCTTTTCTAACTAGATCATTTATTAAAAAAACGAACAGTATGTTTTAACTCGTAGATTTAAGTTTTTAAAGCTTTGTTTTCTTTGTGCATCACATCTAACTTCTTTTTATTATCCGACATTCCTTTTACAATATTGTCAAATTGCTTAGACATGAACGACATAGATTCTTGTAACGCATCCAGCTGGTTCAATTTTGTTATTTGTTTTTTTTTATAGCGTTTAGCTCGCTTACCATATTTTCCCACTATTTTCACTGATGTACACATGGCATGATTGTTTATAAGATGATCAACCTGCCGCTTGTCCAACTTTGTACATAACCCATGATATGTCTGCAAACATTTATCACAAATTATCTTCTTCTTCCAGAACTTGTAATTTGTATTGCCCGCACACAATGATTTATTTGTTTAATATTTTATGAAGATTTCTTGGCATATATGAAAATTTACAATTACCTTTGCAAAGTTTGTTACGATTTAAAAATATAATGATGGTTTACCATTAATTAAATACAGTTAGTCCAGATTTCCACTATGCAATTTTTTGAGGCAATTTTTTCTCAATTTTCTACTTAAGTTACAGCGTTATGCGTTATCTAAAAATAAACATTAGCAACAGTAACACCCCCTCAAAACTCAAGCAATACCATATTGCTTACTCCTCCTACTTCAGCAGAAAGCAACAATTTCATGCTAATTTCATGAAAAATGCAAAGTGTAAGTGCCGTGTTAAAGTATTTTCATGCAATTATCTATGGGCAAGAGTTGCCAGATTTATATCCATATCGTACGTGGTAATAGCAGGGACGAACTTACTCCTTTTCTGCACCAATTTCAATAAAGAATATGCCCAATTTTTCTTTCGTCATCTTCTAATTTTTTCACAAAGATCGCGTTTAGCCTCCGCAAATATTCTAAGTCACTTGCTGCAGTTTTACCAATAGCGGCCTTCTTCCTTTTTTTACAGATCTATGATCATCATCATCTTCCATTACCAAGTTTTAAAATCTACTTGTCTTAAAAAGCACTTGTTGTTGCCTTCTATTAGCTTCTAAAAAAATCAATAATTTGAATAAAATATCCAACAAATTTTCAAAAAGTATCTATGCGCACTTTTGTATATGTTTTAATATTTATATAATTTTTTATTTTATTATACAAACACAACCTTTCAGCTCGAAATGCAAACACTGACCTTCTCTCACTTCCCTTGAAAAAACTTAAGGCTTTTCATAAAAATTATCTAAACGAATTGTTCACTTTGGGTATAGAAATTTCGCATACAGCATTTAACGCCGCAGTTGACTTTTAAAAAACGAGACCAATTAGCTTAACTACTTTAAAAGGCTATATCCTTAATTGTTCTTCGTTAATTTATTGTCTCTTATTTTTGATTACTAGTTGGCAATTTATTAGGAAAAGTTTGAGTAAATTAATATAACTTTACTTTAAAGGAATGGTTAGTATTGTCAGTTGTATATTGCTTAAACAAATTAGAAATCGTTGATTACTTTACTTTAAATCTTTCGTTTTAATGGATGTTTAAAACGACTTTGCTTCTTTTAAAGTTTATTAATTTTATTCATGTGTTATTTGTTAGACTACCAATATATTTACATACATATGCGTACATACACATGTTCATTCTCTTTCAGCATTTTGCTTCTCCGTAGTTCTTTAGGTTGGAAGCTCAATTTTATAAAAGCAAAACACATTATTGTCGAATTAAGCTTTTCAAGCAAACACTATTTCGTCCCTATTACAGTTAATTGGGCAATAAGAAAACTTTGCTATTTTAAGAGTAACTCTTTATCAACAACCAAACAGATTTTCCTTTCTTGACAGTTCGAATATTTACAACAAATTAAACATTAACCCTTATCGGACGCGACTTTTCACACGTTTGATTCTCACCAGGTTGTAGTTATTTTTAACAAATATGAAAAAAAAAACAATAGTATGTTATTATACATTTATATTCATTTCTTTTCAGTTTTGTTACAAATTATTTATTTTTTGTACAACTACTACATGTCTGAGTTTCTGATAATTATTTATATACTTTTAAGGTATGGTATTTTGTAGGAACTATATGAGTATTGTATAGGAACTATAACTCTTCTTTTTTTTAGAAAATAACGAAGCGTTATTGCTAAACTCATCACTAGAGCTAAAATCACTTTCAGAAATTTCTTTGATATTTATAATATTTTCTTTATTCATTTTATGGGCAAAAAATAAATTCATTACAGACATTAAAAAAAAGAATTGAAAGTTTATTGCACAAGTTAAATGCTCTGCTGATAACGACAAACTGAAAAGATTCTTATGCTCAAACGGTAACGGTAAATACGTATTTTCAAATGGTAACGGTAAATTGAAGAAATGAATGCATTTTAAAAACAAATCTCATCAATAAACAGTATGTTTCGACATAATTCGCCTTGTCACTTCACACGTGCCATACTACCGTTGCAGAAAAGTACTGTTGTCACGTCAGAGGTGACTTACGACCGATAAGGGTTAAATTGGTTAAAAAAAATATGTAAACTTTATGTAGCTGTGAGAATCCTTATGTTACAAGTATAGTTATTTATAAATTTAAATTTTTTAATGTAGGCCTGAATTTTCTTATTTTCATTTTCAATTTACGAATTCTTAAAATTTAAATTAAGGTTTTCTATTTTTAAACTTTTCTATTAAGTTAAAGTTAACATTTTTAATTTTTATTAAACAGTATTTCTTTACTTCCAAAAGATGTCTATTCGATACTTTGAGAAGACACTATTTTTAAACTTTTAACACACACGTTCTACACTACCGCTTTAGTCGATTTTAATACTTTTAAGGAACTCCAAAAAGTTTCCCATTAGTGACACATTTTGACGCCATAAGATAACGATACAGTAACCCTTTCGATGGAAAATGCTTTCAGGGCAATGTTTAAAACTTCTGATACATGTTAGTTATAACTTTGTGTAAGAAATCTGCGAAAGATAACTTATTATGTATCTGCCAAGGCCTCGAGTCGCAAGGAAACACCATAGTGACATCTTTTTGAATAAGGTGTTTAAATTCTTTGTATGTGTTAGGCTGGACTGAGAGTATCAAAAAAGGACAATACAAAGAAAAATGAAACAAAAGCAAACATTGTGTAATCAAATTTGAGAAATAAATTTAAAACACTTTTTTTAAAACTTTTTCACAAAACTTTTTTCAACGAAAAATAAACATTTTTATATTGAATAATTAACTTTATTTTGATCAATAGTTTTTTATTTGTATAATATACACTTCTTTTTCGACTACAATATTTATAACTTTTGTCCAATTGACAAGTTTAAATATGAATTTTAGAAATTTATTATGGTTTTACTAAGCCAGATACAAAGAATTCGAACGTCCACTTTTGTAAATATTAATAAATACATAGAAACGTGCATTAAAAAATGTTGGGTATCGTTGTACGTGTTGTGGTAACCACATTCCCGCTTACAGCTTTTATACCATTCACCGCAAAAAGATGAAAAAAGGGTATAACCAAAGACTATAAATATACTAAGATGTTTCACTGCCCTACATTCTACATCCAGTGCATATTTTGTCGATGGACGTACTGCTACTGCCACTTTAAGAGTAAAATCACAAAGAGAGATTATTATTCTCAGCAAACTTGTTACTCTCATTTCACATTAATTCATTTGTATATACGTGCATACGAGTGTGTATATATTTATATTGTAAAATATCCAACTTAAACTAATGTTACCGATTGTGTATTTGTATGGTAACAATATGTGTTTTGTTGTTGTATAAAAGAAATAACATCGATTTACACCGAATATTAAATTCATTTATTATCAATATGAAAATATATTATTAGATTTTAATTTACTTTTCTTTTTTAGTTACTGAATTTTTGCTGTGTTTTTGTATACTGTATTTTTGTTCCTGTCTTTTTCTCTAATTGATTCAATAGAATTCTTATTTAATCAATTTGGCTTTTGATATAACACTTTCAAGTTTTCTATACAAAATTTGGGTTAAATACACTAACGAGCTAAAATAGCAGTAGTGGAATGGCCATATTAATATACTTTCTAGGCAGTAATACATTTCAATTTCTACTTTTAAATAAAAAATGTTTCATGAGAATATCATGATATATTTATATTTGAAGCAATCAAGCACGAATAAAGGAAATTAAATTCATTTATTATCTAAATTAAATTAGTATATACATATAAATTATCGTGGCTAGTTGTGATATTTTATTTGTTGTCTTAATTTTATTTATCATCATCTTTAAAATGTATAGAAGAGCCGAAAAAAAGTCAGCCTTATACAATATATGAAGAAAAATAAAATCAGGTAGCAAATTACGACACTCGATATCGATCGAAATTTCAATTGAATTTAAATGTAAATTTCGATCGATATCGAATGCCATAATTTGCCCCCAGTGTTGATAATTGTTGTTTTTGCTTAAACTTGGATATTTGTCTTTACTTTATTGTTTGAACAAAAAATTTTAGTTTATTTAAAATGTTTGTGAGAAGTTTTCTGAAGAGCTAAGTAAACGGTAGGGAAATGGCCATCGAGACGTGCTTTTGCCTTCAATATTTAAAATCGGTGATTTTAATAATTTGTTCGTTATAATTAGAATAATATTTTCAAAGATTAAAATTAATTTTTTTTGTACGAAATTTCAGGTGAAATTATTTCTTAATGGCTTTTCAAATGAAAATAGAAAGTTCTTGGTTAAAAACATGGAAAATTGCGAAAAATGCGATATTTCAACGATATTCTTGCTATTAATGCAGAATAACAGATATAACAGCAGCTAAAACACAAAAAATATATTACGCAGCTAAAAACACAAAAAATGTATTACGAAGCAATGTGCATAGTGTACTAAAATTATTATTATTATTATTTGCTTATACTTATGTTGCTAAGAAAGCATTACTCATGGGAAACACATGAGTGCAAAGTAACAAGTACTGGCAAAGTCTAAATTTTAAAGCGCCAGTAATTTATTTTGTGTGGAAATTTTAATTTATAAATTTAGCTATCAAATTCATATTGAGGTTTATATATAGTGAACCTGTGCAGGTTAAATAAAGTTAAAATTTAATAATAAATATACATAAATAAGCGCCTTATTCTATTACCATTGTTTGAAATTACTTAAAAAACATATTAAGTATCCACAAGAATAAATGCTAAAAAAAATTACTACGTTATTTAGGGTATGAATTGTTCGGTGTGATTATGCATATTTTTGAAAATACACAAATAAAAATATATATTTACCCTACAATAACAAGAGCAGTCATATAGTTTCGTTTTTAAGCTTATCTTACAAACAATTTTTAACTAAGTAGGAAAAATAGAATTCAGAAATAAAACTTTATGAAGCACATTCTTCTTTATACATATGTAGATATGAAAGTATGTATGTACGTTTCTATATGTTAAATGTGTGTTTTTGTCTCTCAATACTTTCCTTTAACAAAACATTTTTTATGAACATCATTTTTAAACGCATGTGTGTATGAATCTGTCTTGTTTAAAAAACTAATATTATGCTCTCTTGAGTTTGGTTGCGCTCACAGAAATTTCTTACCTCTTATCTCTTACCCCCGCTACCATGAAACTGCTCATAATTTTTGATTTTTTAAATGTTCAAACTGCAACATCTTTATAAATTTATTGTCTTTGGTATAACTAAGTTTGTCATTGCGTTTGTAATTTCTACAATATCCATTTCCGACCCCATAAAGTATATATTCTGTGTTCTTTGCATAGCAAAGCCGATGAGCGATGTCCGTCTGTCCCTAAGTGTTAGCGTTGAAATCAAGTTTTTCAAGGCACTATATCAGCTAGAGAAAATTTAAATACGCCAATTGATCAGACACAGTGTGGAAAGAGATGCTGTTGGAAATTAGCAAGATCGGTACAAGTCCTTCGAGGCAGCGGAACAATGAAGTTATTCCAATAAAAAAAGAAATATGCGGGACGATGGAGAATTCAAAAATAGGAAAAAACATAAAATGAAAACATGGGCGCTCGCCCATTTTCCCGAGCTACGGGACTCTGAACTTTTCAAATTTTTGAAAATATCAATATGGGTATCATTAAAAAGCTTTTGAAGAGATCTTTAAGCAAATAATAAAATTTTTTAAAAATGCTTACCCCTTTAGAGTCGAATACATTTTTATGTAAAATGTTATGTATGTAGTACGTTGTGTTGTAAAAATCGTAGACCTTGGTGTGTAAAAATTTGTTTTAATTATGCTTCGGTTTTGTTATGGCCGTCAAATTTAATAAATTACAAAATACTCTTTTGATTGTTTTTTTAATTATTTATTTATTCAATAATAAACTAAAACAATAAATAAAAATATAACAAAAACGATTTCTCGCAACATATCAAACAAATTAGAATTACCTAAATGTTTACATATATCAGTGTCGTCTGTTGTTTATTATTTAAGCTTGTCACTGACTGTCTTTTTTGTTTTTCGTTTCTATGTTTATTGATTGTGTATAGATATACATGAACGCAATTGTCCGTATCTGTTTTATAGTTAATTCTCTTTTTAATTGGAATATTTATTATATGCATCATCTCCTTGATGCATTACTCTCTTCAATTAATATTATCACTTCTTTAAAATTTGGTTGATGTCCAGTTATGGCACAGTGGGTTGCAAGGGCAGTTTTATGATTCGATTGTTAGACAGTTTTTAAGTCGGATTTGTGCGATGATAGTCTTGTCTTTAATTTAGTTTTTGTTGTACCAACATATACTTTTTGGCATATGTCGGTTTCGTCACCATTGCAATTTATTTCATATATGTGGTAAATTAGATTTTTCTGTTTTGTATAATCTAATTTATTGGTAAAAAGTTTATTTGTCGTATTTATTGGTTTCATGGCTAGTGTATATTTTTCTTTATCATAAATGTCCGAACGTTTTAATCTGTCTGATAATCCGGGTATATAATCTGTTGATTTATAAATTTTCTTTGATCTTTCTTGGTCTCGATTTTGAGCTGATGTGTTATTATTTTTATTTTTATTCACATAACACTGTTCTGCAAAAAAAAGACTTTTCTCCCCTCAGTTTTGCCTGTTTCTTATGTTTTCAGGTGTGCTGAGTCCGAATCTGAACTCAGAAAAATTCTATCACCCTCTGATTTTGAGAGAAAAGAGGAGAAACTTGGAGCGAAAGCCTCGAGAGTACTGGTCAAATCCTAGAAGAAAATAGTGTCAAGAGAGTGGCTGAGTGGGAGGGGGGAGTTGGGGTATTGAGGGTAAAAGGGGGGCAGGTAGGGATTTGATGAAAAGGATACCAACATAAAAAAACCTTTAGCCATATTTCTTCAACCACTTGTTATTTCCCATCAAATTTTTTTTATTCAAATATACTTCATTGCGCTCAAAATCATCGGGCTTTTGAATTTTTTTCACTATGTTTTGATGCCAAAAAAAAATTCGTCAAATTTACAAAAAACTCACATTTTTGGATAAAAAAACTAGAAATTCACAAGAAACTGCGCGTGATAGACAGAATGTGGCTTCAAATTCGTGTTCAGCATATTAAAAAACAGTAAGAAAGCATGTTTTGGTTAATGGGAGGATTTTCGTGCAGAACAGTGTAATCAATTAGTTTATTCATTGTCTGAGGTGGGTAACTATTTTGACTCAGTATATTTCTTATTTTCTTTCCAACAAAGTTGGTCGAAATATTGGATAATAAATTATTTAAAAAACAATCAAAAGAGTTTTTTGTAATTTATGTAATTTGAGGACCATAACAAAGCCGAAGCATAATTTAAAAATATATGTAGTACTTAATTTTTTTCTTGCCTATTTTATTCTCTGTCACCCCAATATTTCCTTTTTTGGTTGGAGTTCGTTCACTAAACTAGATCTACATAAAAGGTGAAAAAGGTGCATTAATCTGCATGTTTATGTTTTAAAATGATCACGTTGTAAGGATTTTAAAATTAAAATTTTTGTTTTTTAAATACCTTGGTCCTGTTTTTTCAAAATATTGGGTCCAATATTAAGTAATTTTTAAATTTATTAATTTTGAAAAAAATGAAGATTATTTCTCCTCTGACTTAAAAATTACACGATTTTAAAGTTTAACATTCCAAAAATTTTGCATTTTTGTGTATTTTAGCCTAAAAACGGCCATCAGTCTCTTTTTTTAATAGAAAAAAATTTTCTTAAGGAATAAATATATAAATTTTTTTTTTTTGTTAAAGCTAACAATATGTGTATACGTCTAAACCA
Source organism: Gymnosoma rotundatum (assembly GCA_916610165.2). Classification (NCBI taxonomy): domain Eukaryota; kingdom Metazoa; phylum Arthropoda; class Insecta; order Diptera; family Tachinidae; genus Gymnosoma; species Gymnosoma rotundatum. Next base: position 34,527,322 of record OU744340.1, read on the forward strand.
AATTTCGTATAAAACTGCTCATTCTTGTTGAAAAGTATTTCATGAGCCCTAGTCCATATGTGGAATTTATAGGCAAAACAGTAAAAAATTCAAATTAAGGGTTTTTTGGTCTTCTTCATTTTGTTGTTGGAGATTTTTTGCCATTTGATGTGAGCTGACTTACTACACGTGCACAGATTATTTTATGTGATTTGCTTAATTTAAAAAAATGTTCTTGCATTTTAATATTTTTACTTTCCTCAAATTGGACCGTGTTTACAATAATTTTTCGAAATTTTTAGAGATAAGCAAAAAAAAACTAAAATTTTGTTATAATGCATTACTTTTTTTATGTACAAAAATGTAGCTGATGCAATTTCCTATTAAATAAAAAAAGATTCACCGCAATTTCATTCTTACTTGCAAAACTGTGTGTCCCTATGTTGTATGCGTTCCAATATGTTGTATCTCAGTTTCATAAATTTAAATAATTAGACGTGGAAAACGGGTAACTAAAATACAATTCTAAAACTAACAATCGTTTTTAAGATTTTTTATTTATTTATTTTTTTTTTATTTATAAATATTTCCGTAAAAATGTTTTTATTGTCTTGAAATTATTATTTATTTTCTATAAAATAATCTGTCATATTATGGTACATGTCTACAAGATAAAGTAAGTCCCTTAATTCTGTTTTGTTAGAAAGTGAAGAAGTATCATAATTAATCCAATGTTTTCTCATTGGTGAGAGTACAGGATCGGAAGATAACAATAGGAGATGTCTTCATTTTGTGACTGCCTACAACATTTTCGAGAACTGAATAGTTGAATGTACTTTGTTATGTTTTTATTTTATAGCCGTCAGGGACCCGCTTGTAGGCTAGTGTATGTCAGGCTTGATTATTCTTTTATTTTTTATAAACTGTAAATACCAAATTAGCAAAAACTTATCAACTATTTATACTAAATTATTAATAAATAAAATGCTGACTTAATGCAGGCGGCATTAATCAGTTCAATAAACTTATGACCTATTTAGATTGACCAAAGACAATTATGCTGACTCAAATGTGACAATTTCTTCACGCGTCAGCATAATTGCTTTTAGTAAATTACAGTTTGTGAATAACCAACTTTAATATAAATAGAAACCACGAGGGTTCGTCACAACATCCCTTCCCCCTTAATGGAAAAGATCCTATCTTCTGCTTGTTTGTTATGCTGTCTTGCTGGTTTGGTGATTTGGCGGGCAAAGGTGGTGGCAACTGTTGTTGGTTGTTAAGTAGGTACTTCGTACTTCTAATAGCACACACCTTGATGGGAATAGAAAATTAACTTTGGATTTTCTAGGACTTTTAATTGGCAGGAAACTAGTTTCTCTGGACCTGAAGCGGTTGTTTAAGGTACTGGGTGCGCTGACATCGAGTTAAAGTACCAGTAATCAAGTGAGATGTAGAACTCCTGATTATGTAAGTAACTTTAGTTAGGAAATTTTTGTACAATGTCGTGGCTTTGTTTTTAAAATCCTTCTTAAAATCACTTCACCGAAAATATATTTGTTGCGATTCTTTTCTGGGTTTATATATCTAGACGTAGCAGAAAGCTTGACGTGCTAATGGTGAAGGATTGATATTTTTTTCCTATTAATGTTTTGCTAAAACAAAACGGTAAGGAGGATTTATTTCGTTGGGGCCACTAATCATGCTACTTCAAGCCAATCGTACTCAGCATACAAAAACAGCATTAACAGTTCAACTGGATCTTGCCGGCAAAGTGTCATTTTTGATGTAATGATTGATAACTTGTAAGAACTGGCAGAATCTTTTGGTGAGTGTTGAGACCTTTGTGGATAGAAATTGATACAGCCAACATGATGAATTGCTACTGTTTCATAAGCAAGTGTTATGGGTAGTGTCACATCGTCACGGAGAAGAATCAGCTGAGTCTATTTCATTTGTTTGGATTAAATTTCAGTATTGTGTCTCACTTAACAGCTAATGTGACGGGAGTATCTCGTTACCAGCGAAAATAGCAACATGAAAGAAAACAGCATTCTTTGGTTGCTCGGTATCCAACAAAAGAAAGAAAGCTATTTTGATAGGTTCTGCCCTGGCTCTTCTCTTTCAATTTTCCTTGCTGTTTGAGTTGTTACTTCAGTGTTGATAATCTCCTTTCGTAGTTGGTCCTTTGACGGCAAGCAACCCTTAATCGAAATATGTAGATGACCCCTTTCTTTCCAACTATACGATTGTGTCGGCGGTCTTAGGCAGCTTAAGCTGTCGGTAGTCATGGGAAACTACTACTGACACCGAAGACATCACACCAAACTTATTTATGCGTGGAAGTTGCATAGAGCAAATACGACTATACTGCACTCTTGCTGTTTTAATTTATTTTTGGTGCCCAATTAAGAATAATTAGAATTAATATTATCTGTTTTTTTTTTTTGTTTTATAAGAACAATAGTTTTCTTTATAATATTATCAATGTTTATCATCTGTCAATTTAACAATCTTTAAGTATTAAATATTTGTTTTGTTGTAAAAATTTTACCAATTTTACATTTGTAATAATTTTTTTCTATTCTCACTAAAATTATTTTTTTTTCTTGTATTATAAATTATTATATATGTATGTAAAAGACAGTTGGTAGTTAATTTTGTATTTTGCTTTATATTTTAGTCTTAAGTTCTAAGCAAGTTTTCTTTTACATAGGCTATATTAATTTTTTTTTATATTACTATCATACACTTTTCGTTTTATCAAATACAGTGTTTTTTGTATGTAACTGACTTATACTAATTTATTTTCAATGTCTTAAAAAGTAAAGATGAAATTTTGCTTGAAATACAAGAAACAAAATTTTTTGTAGCTGCGCTAAATTACGCTGCAGAAGTAATTTAATATTAAATTTAAAATAAATTTTTTAAACATGAAAATAAAACAACCAAAATTGTTTGTGCAATCCAAACAAAAATGATATTTCCTTGATTTTTTTAACGCATGGCGCTAACGCGACGTAAGGGATTTAGAAATTGTCGTACGCTAGTGACACATATATGAAAAAAACTGCAACTTAATACAATAAGTTTGTTTTAAGTTTTACATATGCATAAATTTTTGTTATTGTTTTCGTAAATATGGAAATTTTATGAGTGTAGTTAACAAATTAAATATTGCAAATGTAAAAGACCGTTGAGTGTGTCTTTTGAATTTTCATAGCAAAGATGTTTTTTTTATATGACCTCTTTTCTCTTGTATCTCATTAACCTTTGTTCAATTTTGCCTATTTGCTACCTACCCTTTCATATTTTGACTCGAAATGTTTCTTCGCATACCCCATGGCACTTGCCGTCAGTTGAAATCGTATCGAATTTTTGCACTAAGTTCAATGTTTCAGGTAAATTGCCGTTGGTGGCTTAGTAAAGTAACTAAATCAGTGTTTTATGAGTAACTTACTTGTACTTCCGCTTAAGTTCTATGTAGCTTTAGATTCCAGCCAAAATAACCAGAAAAAAACGGAGTAACTGATACTCTTTAAACTAAACAGAAGTAAAAAAAATCTTTAAAAAAAATTAACCTTTTTAATTACTGCAATCTAACCCCTTGCACCCTGCCACCTTTTATAAATTCTTTATTGTGATAAACCTTGTCGGAGTTCCTTTAACTTATTCTTACATTGACAGGTGAAAATTTATTTTTTCGTGCCTGCTGTTTTAGCCACACCATTTGTCCGATTTAAAACTGTCTAGCCTTTGTGCCCTTGTCATAATGTTTTTTTTTTATTTTTCTTTTGCCCTAACCTGGTTCTATCTCACCACTTCGTAACTTCGTTAAATTTGCTATTTAAAGATTTTGCTGTAGCCATCTATGCTATAGAGAGGCGCTGGCTGCTTTTATATCCTGACAGTTATTTCAAATCCGTACAGTACCTTGTTGGGTATTTGCTTAGTAGATGAATGTCTTGTATTATTGTGCACGTGCATGGCATGATGCAGCCAATCATCCCAATTAGTTCCGTCAAGTTTCACAAAATTTTTTAAATACTCTGCAAGAGGTCTATAGGTCCTTTCCAGGGATCCGTTGGATTGAGGATGATATGGAGTTGTATTTATATGTTTTTTACTCCAGGCTATTTGCAAACTTTCTTGAACAATTTCGAATTAAAGTTGCTTCCATTATCTGTCACGAGAACTTTGGGATGAAAAATCGTACGATTATTTCTCTGAAGAACTGCCTTGCTAGCTACCGTAGCCGCTTCCATGTCTGGGATAGCTGCGCAGGCTAGGTATTTTGAAAAATCATCTCAAAAGGTTACTATATATTTGTTGCCACTTGAGGATTCGGGTAAGGGCCCAACAATATCCATAAAAATTCTTTCAAAAGGCATATTAGGGATTGTGCTCTCGTTATTATCCCTATGTTTACTTCCTTCGTTGGAAGGCAGCTAAGAGCGTCTACATTTTTATTCGTCTTGCCTGGTTTGCAGCAAATCTCAAAATCGTATTCTAACAATTTCAGTCTTACACGACCCAATCTACCTTTCTGATCCCTTAGGTTAGCTATACCTTTCAAGGTCTTGTGGTCAGTGAATACCGTGAAATATTTTCCACAAGGGTTTGAGTGGGACCATACACTGAAAAACACAAAAGTACCGTTATATAAAAACTGTATTTGGAAAAAAATAATTACAGTGTTTTTCGTGTTCAGGAGATCCCAATTAACCTATCTAGCCATGTGGTGTTCTTGGTATTTTTTGGCTGTAAACCAGTGTTATGTTCCACTAAGTTTCTGCCATGTATAACAATATCGTCCAAATAAACTAAACAGTCAATTCCTTGTAGCCCGGTTATTATTGAATTCATTATTCATTAATTCTTTAGCTTATGCACCCGTCAATCCGAAAGGCATACGGTTAAATTCATAGTGCCCTAAATTGGTACTGAAGGCGGTTTTTTGTTTGTCATTAGGATCCTTAAAACTTGATGGTAGTTGTCTAACTTCATTCACTAATTTTTGGATTGTTTCGAACAACGATTCCTGGGCTTGCACTTTCATAATATTTGACAGCCGCATGTAGGCGCCTAACAGGTTTTGTGCATCCTTTGTGATCTTCAACTATTCGAATAGTTTGTCATTTTTATGCCCAATGAACCTGAATACCAACTTCGGGCCAATAAGCCCCTAATATAACTTCTTACAGCTGACTGATTGCCGGGGTACATCATAGATTTCCGATGCGATGCATCCTGCCTTTGTGCAGCAATTAATTCTCTTGCGTCTAAAAGAAGCCCCTCTAATCTTTCGCCAAATTCATACGCGCTTTCCGTCGATGCTTGCTAACTGCTAAATATTAACTCTTGAATTTCATTAAGGGTTTTGGCCTTTAAAAATTTTTGTCTGACAGCCAAACATAGGGCTTCTATTGTTCCGAAATCCTTGTTGTACAATTATGAGTAGGCGTTCCCAAAAAGTCTTGTTTTTATACATTTCAGCAGGTCGACTACACCACCCGCTTCCAAGAGTTTATCTTTCGCAATCATACAGACTTCAATGAATTTATTTGCTTCTATCGTAAGCTCTGGGACTTCTCCACCGTAGAAAATTGGCACCATGTGTGATACATTTTTTAGAAGTTCCGTAAAAGACGTTATATTGTTGGTTGAAATTTCTTCACTTATTCTGTTTGCGATTTGTATTTCTCTCGGCGATGGTGACCGCCACTCCAAAATTTCCTGTGCCGATGCTACCAATGAATCAAATTCTCCAATTAATCTGCTATCAATCCTTTCTGTCCTCTTCAAAGCGTCGAAACTTTCTTTGTATTGTGCTAGTTCGCTAAATTTTTAAGATGTCGTCTCTGTTGTATAGCCTCTGCTCCCTGTATTTTTTTGCATTTATTATGATGCTCCTAGTTTTGGATATCACGACACGATCCGTTTCTTTCTCCTCCATACGAATATCCTTATTATAAATCTCCTCTGCCTGCTCGTCAATAACCGTAGAGCTGCCGTCTGTGTGCTTTATTTTTATATTAAGAACTCTGGAATCTTCTTCACTTATTGATGGAGTGGGTGACCTAGTCTTGTGTATAATGTCGAGTTCACGCTTTGCATTTCCCAATGCAGTCTGCAGTCTTTGTGTGGTATCGTCTTTTGTGTTTGTCAGTTGCTTTTGTACTAACCGTTTCCCAATTTCCTTTTCGCTTAATCCTTTTTGCTTTAAAGTGTCCACTAACTCCGCGTTTTCCGATACAACTTGTTCTAATAAATCGTCTGTATAATTTATCTGCTGTCTCAGTCTCCTACTCTGATTTTCACACAACCTCTTTGTCTCCTCTAATTTACCATTTTATTTTTTAAGTCTGTCGATTGGTCCTCATTTAGTTCTCCTATCAATTGTATCAAATATCCCACTTCACTCAATTTTGTTAGTTTATTCTGTCTGATGACGTCCCTATGTCTGTTTATAAAACCATTGTCTGAGTTAATGCGTCTTAGTTCCTCCCACGCTAAAACCTGTAGGATGTCCACAGAATAATTATGTTTGTTAAACTTATGTATAAGTTCGTCGGCCTTAGTTTGGGGATTGTCCATGAAAGAAAAGAAAAAAATGTTAGAATTTACTTACAATAGATCTAAAGGCTGTCATTATTTTTCTTCGTGTTAATATAGTTATTGGAGAGAACAATTAGTTTTGAAAGCTTATTATAAAAAATTAAATTATGAAATTTTTTTTTTTCCTTTTGTTAAATATTAGACGCGGAAGTTATTTAGCAAATGTGTTATCGGAGTTTCCAATAGTTGCACAAGCTTAAGGCAAGCCGAAAGTCTCGTGGCTTAAACCAGCCTGCCTGACCCTGTGCACTACCCGTCAGTCTTATCGCCCTACTCCCTAGCAATAGATAATTTGAAGGTAGCTGGTATTTAGTCTTTTATCAGATTATCCTGTGCTATGACGCAGGAAGATTGAACCAACTTTGTTGGAAACTTTTTATTGTTTATTATTTTGTTGTGTTGTGTACAAAGATAGCTAGTATTTAGTCTTTTATTGGATCGGTATTATCTTGCACCTTAGGAATACAAAACCCAGTTAGTTCTAAAACCGCGCAAAATTTCGTAATTAAAATTATAAATACAATTTAATAATTTATACGAAAAATTTTTTTCACGCCTACCGGCTACGCCATATGTTATATTTTTATTTTATTGTTGTTTTTATTTATATTACAGCCGACCAGGGACCCGCTTGTAGGCTAGCGTATGTCAGGCTTGATAATTTTTGTTTATGAATAAACAACACTCGGGTTGGTTTTATTATTTTACTAACTTTTACTGGATTAGTGCGTATATGGCAAAACACTAAAATTTATCATTAATAATAATTGTAGTGTATAGGTCTCCAAGTTGTTCTAAAGTGGAGTTTTGTGAAACTCTACAAGACTTTATAGAAAATATGTGAACGAAACTGCGACATATTAATTGCTGGCGATTTAAATATAGACTGGAAAAACGATTTTTACAAACATAAAATTCAGAATACTTTTAGCGACAATGGCTTAAAACAGATAATTAGCGAGGAAACTCGGGTAACACAGAGTTCCAAAACAATAGTAGACTATGTTGTAACTAATAGTATCAAAATGATCTGTGCAAAATTTAATATAAATAACAAGATATCCGATCAGGAATCTATAGACATATTTATTGATGCTAACTGCAGACAATCGGAAGTATATAATAAACAAATAGATTTTTTTATACGAGGGCTGCTATATATATTTCTGGCCTGGCAACACTGAGTGCTGCCAAGTGAAAGCTGACATTTGCATTGGAAAGTTTGTCATTTTTAAACATAATCGTACTCAAAACGTTTTGACGTACGACCATTATTTGTGTTGTTAACAGTGACTTGAAAAAATTAATATAGAAAAAAATGGAATTAACTCGTGAACATTTTCGTGCCATCATTTTTCACAACTTTCTACGTGGATTATCACGACAAGAGTGCATTGATGAACTTAAATCTTTGTATGAATGAATTTAATCGTGGCCGAAGCTCGCTCAAAGACGAATTCCGTGAAGGTCGTCCAAAAACGGCTGTTGTGCCAGAGAACATTGATGTCGTGCGTGAACTCATAATGCAAGATCGACATGCGACATACCGAGAGACAGAGACATCCTTGGACATTTCTTCCACCAACATACATTCGATACTGCATGAACACCTGGCCGTAAAAAAGGTTTGTTCTCGTTGGATCCCGCACAATTTGAAAGTCGCTCAAAAAAAGGCTCGTGTCGATTGGTGCAAAGAAATGTTGCAAAAATACGATTGCGGTGCTTCAAAATACATTTATAAGATCGTCATAGGTGACGAATCATGGATCTATGCGTATGAGCCCGAAACGAAACAACAATCGACCGTGTGGGTCTTCAAAGACAAGCATAATCCAACGAAAGTTGTTCGTGGAAGAAGCACTTCGAAGCAAATGGTCGCCTGTTTCTTCGGCAAAACTGATCATGTGGCGACTGTTCCGCTTGAGCAACGTAGGACGGCCACTTCTGAGTGGTACACTATAATTTGGTTGCCTGAAGTCATCGGAGAAATTCGAAAAACCAACAAGAGAAGACGAATCATTGTTCACCATGACAATGCGAGCTCTCACACATCGGCTCGAACCACAGCGTTTTTGACCGTCCAAAACGTCGAATTAATGAGTCATCCGCCGTACAGCCCTGACTTGGCACCTAATGACTTCTTCGTGTTTCCGCACATCAAGAAAAAAAATGCGTGGTCAACGATTTTCGTCGCCAGAAGATGCTGTTGAAGTGTTCAAAAACCATGTTTTTGAGGTGTCTCAATCGGAGTGGAAAAAGTGCTTCGACAACTGGTTTGAGCGCATGCAAAAGTGTATAAATTATGCTGGAGAATACTTTGAAAAACAATAAAACCATTTTTGATTATAAATATTCGCATTTTCACTATTAGGCCAGAAATATATAGAGCAGCCCTCGTATAAATGAAATAGTAGAAGACTTCGATAAATGTGTAGAAGATACAATAAAAAATTTACTGTTAAGAAACAAAACAATAACAAAATTTACAATAAATGGTTTAATAATGAACTAAGAATCCTAAAACTAGAAAAAGTAAACTGTTACCATAGAGCGAAATTTCAAAATAATAATGTTGCGTGGACAAATTATAAAATAATAAGAAATAAATACAAAGCTAAAATTGAATATCAAAAAAATAAATATAGAAATGATAAATTAACAGCATCGAACGATCAACAAGAAATGTGGAGTGCACTAAAAGACCTAGTTTTAAGAATATCTAAAAATGTATTAAATTCTGTTATATTTGAAAACATAGAGTACAAAGAAGAAATCGAAATAGCCAATAAGTTTAATAACTACTTTGTCGACAGCATTAGAGAAATAAGAAACACTATCGAATACGTGCAATATGAAAATCAAAATTTTAATTTCGTGCAATATCTATGTTGGAATTAAAGTCGATATGTCCAAATATCAAAAATAAGCCGGACTATAAAAAAAACATCATAAGTCATTAAAACATATTAGATAACTGGAATACAATTGGCAATATTTTACTTAATATAATAAACAAATCGTTGCATACGAGTCAACCCTAAAAACTGGAAAAAACAATGGTTAGCCCGGTTGAGAAAGTAAAAAATACAAACAAATGTGAGGAATATCGTCCAATAAATAACGTAAAAATTTGCAAGAAAATTGTTGAAACATGTGTTAAACAACAACTGGAAGATTACATTGAAAAAAATTTATTAATATCTACCAATCTGGGTTTGGAAAAAACACAAATGCGAAACTGCTGTGAACTACGTTCTAAATAGATGGAAATTTATCAAGAAAAGTAACAAAGTTTTAGCTGTTTTTCTCAATTTTTAACGCGCCTCTGAAACAATAGATAGAGACATATTTATAAAAACTATACTGCTACGGCGTACAAGGGAAAGAACTAAATTGGTTTAAATCATACCTAGCTACTCGAATGCAAATTATTTAGATTAATAACATAGAGTCAATTACGATATAAATCGAATATGGTGTTCCACAAGGCTTAATATTAGGAGCAGTCTTGTTTATACTGTATAAAAACGATATGGCAAACGTTTTGGAGAAGTATGAAGTAGTAATGTATGCTGACGGCACATTCATCTTTAAAGAAGCTGAAACTAAAGAAAAGTGTTCCGCCAATATATCAGAAGACATATCCAACATAAATAAATGGCTTAAAATGAATAAATTAAAGTTAAATGAAGAGAAAACAAAACTAATGGAAATAAATATGAACACAAGCAGAATATTTCAAATAAATAACACAAACATAGAAACTGTTAATAATTGAAAATATTTAGGCTTTATAATTAGTAAAAATTTAAAGACCGAATTGATTACGTTTGTAAAAAAAATCGGTAAAAAAAAAATTGGTTTTTTAAACGAATAAGAAATAAAATATCCACTTTAACGGCAATTAATATATATAATACTATTATTAAACCACATTTTGAATTTGGATCAACAATAATATCTTCCAGCTATTCAGACCAACAACTAACAAGGTTGCAAAAGTTGCAAAATAAAGTTATGCACTCCATACTAAAATGTAATCGATATACTCTAATAAACTTAATGTTATAATCCTTAAAATGGTTAAATATCTGTCAGAGGCTACAACTCAACACAATTTGCTTTATAAAGAAGTTAGATATGGGAGATGCGCAGCGCTATTTAGTCGACCATACAAGATATGTAGGAGAGGTTCAGCCGTATAATTTAAGAAATGCTAATTAGTTCCGGCTTCAACTGGCACATACAAATGCGATGCAAAATTCATTATTTTATAAAGGACATGAAAATATTTAGAAACAAAATTATAAATTTAATTAAAAACAATTTTATTATTCACAGCATGCAATATATTTTATTTATACACTTAATTCTAATATATCATTCTTATAAAGTATTATTAATACTACTTATTTCAAATAAAAAAAAAAACTCTGGAGTTGCATGTAGCATTAATAAATTTCTTAATGGCCTTAGTTCTATCAAGTCTCTTTGTAGCATCAGTCCACAAAAAAGAACATAATGGCTCAAACTTCAATTTGATCGCCATTATGTTTTTTAATAATGATATCTAATGTATTCATGCTAATATTTATATGAGTGTTCAGATGATAAAAAATTTTGGTACGAAAATATGAAAAGAAGCAAAGCAACTAGGTAAAAATTTAAAAAGGCAATTACGTAAAAGTTTATACATATAATTAGCCATAGGTCATCCTAAAACGAACACCTGCAATTTTAACTCTTTGAGGAAAGTAAAAATATTAAATTGCAATAACATTTTTTTTTTAAATGAAGCAAATCACATAAAATTTTCTGTGCAAATGTAGTTGGTCATCCTAAATCAAGTGGCAAAAAAACTCCAACAACAAATTGAAGAAAATCCCACAATTCTCAAATAAAGACCAAAAACCATAAAATTGAAAATTTTTACTTTTTTGCCTATATAGTCCACATTTGGACTAAGGCTTACAAAATACTTTCAGCAACAATTCGGAGTATATATAGCTTTTTTACAGCATACTTCTTTTTCCGATCCCAGCTTTGGGATTTTAGAACATAGAGGCTAAAATCAAACTTTAAATGTAAAATAGGCCAAATTGAAGGACCTCAATTTTTAACAAGAATGATCAGTTTGATACGAAATACAATACATATAGTTATCCTAACAAAAATTAAAAAATTGTAGATATTCCTTAAGAAAATTTTTTTCTATCAAAAAAAAAAAAAAGATTGATGGCCCCTTTTGCCTAAAATACAATAATTTTGGAATTTTTAACTTAAAAATCGTATAATGTGTAAGTCCGAGGAGATATAATCTTCAATTTTTTAAGTGTTTTTAGTTTTGCTCGCTAACTACAGTAAAAAATTAACTTAAAATTGTACCCAATGTTTTGAAAAAAAAACAGGACAACTCGATCATTTTAAAACATAAGCATGCAGATTATGGCACTATTTTATAGGTATTGATTAGGCCTTTTAGATCATGTGTTATTTTTAAAAATCAGACAAAAACTGAAGAAATGCCAAGTATTAAAAAAATTTGCAGGCGCGAGGTACCCAACTTTGAGACCATCCCTGGAAAGTCGATAGTACCCATCTTGAAAACTTAAGTTCAAATACTCCTCTGGTATAGTAGTGTAAAATTTAGGTTCATTTGGCCAAATTATTTACAAATGGCTGAGTTATTTTCAAAATAATTATATTCTTCCCCACTGTGTAGCGTTTTAAAAACGTTATTCACAAGCTACTGTTTATATTTTTTTTTTCAGAAAAATATAAGTAATGGCAATGTGAACCTTCCTGCAGGGCGTAATTTCTGACAAATTTATTATTGAATAATTTTTAATTGCTAAAATTTCTTCAAAATTTTAAGAATTTTTAATGTTTTATTTAACATTAAATAATTATTATGTGCTAAAGGCTTCTTAAAAATCCTTAAAAATATGCCTTGGACATACTTAATATAGATATACTTTAGTTACTTTGGTAAATCCTACCATAAGGTGTCCATGTTGATAGACTGTTATATTCCTTCTATTCTAAATCCTTTCCAGCAATATTTTGGGTTTTGCGATTTACCTGTAGGTGCTCAATATTTCTAGTTGGAGAATTACAAGCTTTCTTTACTATCATTTTATCTTGACCGTTTTTTATGCGTAATTGTAAAAAGACATTGAGTTTTGATTAACTGGTCAGAAGGATATGTATTTATGTGTAAATCATATTAAATGGACAATGAGCATGACTCTACATCTGTAAAAACAAGTAAGATGATTCTGGTAAATAAGTTAATGAATAGAATAAACACATTGATAAATACTAGTACAGTTCGACTGCACAATTAGGATAATTCGAAATTGAATGTTTAACGTTTGGTATCTCTTGGTTATCGCCCATCGGTTTAATTACCACAATTATAAACATGTTTCCTCTAACTTTCAAATGCTATGAAGATGTATCTTATTGCCCTGAAAAGTGTGAAGTGGAGAACCCAAGGATATAACATGCAATGTCCACAAGAGCGCGTGTTAAATGGAATGCCTATGTAGTTAGAAGTATTTAGTATATAAGAGAAGAAGACTTGACAGCTGGAGTCCATTTGCGTGTTCTCTTTACTGTTCAGAAGGGGGTTAAGTAAGAGGATTCGAACTTCACAAAGTGGGTATTGAAACAGGTCCAAATATACCTGTAGCGGCCCCATATATTATGGTTAACGGGAAATGTTATAAGTAGTGGCTTAACATAACATAACTGACAAGGACTACACAATATTTTTGGCGGCAAACTCTTTAACTGGTTAAGAAAAATTTCTGGATTTGTCGTAAAGTTGGAAAAATATGAGGATTGATATCGTGCCTTACTTGAAATGATTTTGATTCTTAGATACGATGAAAAACTCATTCAAAATTATGCCTTTAAGTGTCAATTTAATTGTGACATGAATTTGTCATTATTGGCGTTAGGGTAATTAGACGTGACCGATAAACGAAAAGGAAAAAGAATCGGACTTTTCTTGGAAGTGATATGAACTATTAGAACATTGTATCAAAGACAAGATCCAATGCGAACATCCCTGTGGTTGTTTAACGGCTGTATAATGTAGATTTAAATGCAATTTGATACTTTTGATACTTTTACACCAGAATGCTTTGATTCGTTACACACAGAAAAAAGATCGATAAAAAATCAGTTAAAACTAGACTGACCCGTGCGAATATTTCGCAGCGTTAGTTGTCATTTTTGTAAGATAAAATAAAAATAATTAATGGAAATTTTAGTAACTTCAATACATTTTATTAAAAGTATAAAAATATTAGAAACCATAATATTTTAAACATATTTATATACATACATATGTTTAAATGCTTTTATAATACTTCTTTGAATACAATGCTAGAGGTAATGACATGATCATCGTTAACTTTTTGCCCGTACGAATCCCTAATACAAACAAAAATATCTTTTACTAAACGGCATTATAGTAAATAGCGGTATTGCCAGAATGGATTTTAATACATACTGTATTATTTAGAACTGCATTACTATTATTCGACCCTGTATTACCACACTTGATCAAAAACATACAATCATAATGACAACAGTATTATCAAGCAGAAGCGACACTGCATAACCACACTTGAACAAAAACATATAATTACTGCATTATAATGAAGTTCTATATAAAATATAATTTTTATCAATGAAAATATTAATTTTTCAATTTCTAATTATTTTTCGTCATTAGTGTTAGAAATAAGCTTGTACTGTGTCAACTGTGTCAACACAGTTTTGCCAATTGAAATACAACCCTATTCCTTGACCACACCTAAAATTTTGCAACGTTGATATACCAAGTGAAATGACGATTTCCGTCCTTTTTCAATCATAAACAAGAAGAGACAACAGGTCGTGATTTGGTTTCGCTGATTATCTAAAGAATCAGATAAAATAACAATACAGGTGAGATTGTAAAAAAGGTGTTTTTATCTATTTTATTCATAGTGATATTTCTTGCGGGTGGTAGTGCTAGTGATAAAAAGTAAAATAAATAAAAAGAAGAGGTCGCCGCGACGAGAGTCGGGGAATAGTCGTCATCGCCCGCATCAGAGGCAGCGACCACCAGAACAGGCTGTCCCATATAACAACCAGGACAACGCTCGTCAAAAAAAAGGGGGAACAATAAACATTAAGGCCAGTAGGTATTGGCTTAACATAACTAAAGATCTGTAGAGTAATGTTGTTTTTACCAAGAAGAAAAGATTCATTTCAATCAATAATGCAGGTACATTGGTAGAGTTTATGTGGTTAGTGTCTCCCGGCTTTGTCTTAAACAAATTGACTAGCTGAGTGAGGGCCCAAAATAAATATACACCAACGCCGACCCGCCCATGCAAGCCATCAAGTATTAAGGATGGCTGATTTTAACGTTTTTTAGGACTTGGTCATTCACACATCAAGATGAAAGATCTAACCCTGTAATCCACCAACAACAGTCACGAGCGTCTAAGTGCCTTAAAAAGGGAAAATTACGACCACTTTCGTAGACCTAGGTCAGATCAATTTTGCGTAGCCTTGAACGAGCAGTAGAAGCCACAGTTAATAAAAATATTTGCAGCCGTGTGGAGTGACAAAATCAACAAAAAACTAGATACCTACAAAATAAATAACAATAAATAAATAACGAATAACGGCAAGTTACGGTATTCACAACATAAAGCAACAAATTCCTGCCTGAATCAAAAACATCAAGTGCAACGAGTACAATAACAATAACAAATCATCAGCCAATTAATGACAACAACAACCAATTATAAGTAGCAGCAACAACAATAGAAATTCAACAAACCGTTATAACGGTATGGGTTTAGCTGTACAACGAAGCATCAGTAGCAGACCACCATTTTGTTTTCAAGACAACAACAATAGCATCTTCCTAGTAACATCCAACATCCACAACAATAGTATAATCTGCAGGTTCACCATGAGCATCATCACCAAAACTTTTGGTATTCAAAGATAACCACAATCAACAGCCGGAAACCCCCACGGAACATCAAATCGTAACAGCTTATACCATCTAAAACATCAACTACAGCAACAACAACATTCAACCGCCATTTTGGATTCAACCAGGCAACAATAGCATCAGAACACTGTCATCTTTAACTCCAACACCAATAGCTTCAACAATAGGAAACTACAACAACCCATCAACAGTAACAACAACAATAATTGTGTAACGAACACAGATAGCAACATCAGCTTGAACACATCACCAACAGCATGGAGCACCAGATAAGTAACTGTAGTTAGTGTTGTAAATACAAATGCATTTTAGTATATAATTATTTTCCCGTTTTGAATACCTAATTGATCACCTTAAGTCACAAAAATTCAGAAAAATTCAATCTATTCCAAATCCAAAAGAAGTTTTTGTATAATTGTTTATTCTTTTCAAATTATAAATGTCAATATGGTTTCCCTGAAATAAAACAGAATTTCAAAAAAAAAAATCCTAAATCTAAAAAACGTTTACTTACCTGTCATTCGGGTTAACAATCATCGTGTTTCATAAGTTTCTTTTGTGAGTATTTCTTTGCCTTCTGTAATAACCTGTGGTTAATTATATTAAAACAGTATGATTTTTATTAAACAAAAACTTAAACTTTTATTTCAAAATTCCCTTTTTTTTTCTATCTTTTTTCAAATATCTATCTATATATAATGACACTTCACAGTCAGTGTTGCCACATCCCTTCCACCTTTTTCAGTTTTAGCTTCAGCGGTCCTTGGTCTGAAAACGACGGACACTCAGGTTTATAGGAATCAGCATCGCTGCAGTCCTGCGGTCTGGGTAACGTTTCCGGTGGATCAACGGTTGATGGCGGTTGATTGTTGTTGGAGGATGAAGACAAGTCATTATTAGGCAATTGTAGATTTTTGGCGGCTGGTACTGGTTCCGAGCATAGACGTTGCCGATGTGCCATGCCCTCAGGAATTATTTTCACCATACTTATATTTCTTTTATATGTTCGTCCTCCTCCCACGACTTTAACTTCATTTCTCTCAACAACTTCATAAATAGTTTTATCAAAATTCGAAGTGAGTTTGTTGGGGAAAATTACATTTTTCAATAAAACCTTGTCACCTATCCTCTCTTCGTGTCAGCTTTTTCTTTTCCTTTTTGTTTGTTTATTAAATCATTATCTCTAGCTGACGAATCAATTACCTCTTCTGATATATCCTCAATGCTAGGAATCTTATCACGAATACGTCTGTTAAACATTAGCTCACTCGGTGCTAAGCCTGTTGTGCCATGTGGGGTCACATTGTACATAAGTATAAATTTTTGAATTTCTTTCTTGTAATCTAGCTTATTCGCTTCTGCGATTTTCAATCGTTTTCCCAGGGATTTGTTCATATTTTCTACTTCTCCATTCGCCTGTGGCCAATAGGGTGGAGTTCTGATTATGGATATGCTATTTTCATCACAAAAGCATTTAAATTCATCGCTGACATATTGTCTGCCATTATCAGTCCTTATTGTTCTGGGTAACCCAAGCCTAGAGAAAATTTCCCTCATGGCCTTAATTATAGCATCAGAAGCAATACGTTTCAAAAAAACAACTTCTTGGTATCTGGAATAGTAATCAATGAGTACTAAAACATACTCCCCATTAGGCAGTGGTCCTAGAAGATCAGTTGCCACTATTTGCCAAGGCCCATTCGGAAATGGGTGTCTTTGCATTGGAGTTGGTTTCAATGGTTGCGAAACTAAGAGACAATCACGACACGATTTTACAAAGTTCTCGGCGTCCCTATCAATTAATGGCCACCAGACCTTAGATCGAAGACGACGTTTCATTGCCGACTCACCAGGGTAGCCTACGTGTGCCAAATCCAATACCCTTGGTCTTAAAAATGTTGGTATTATAATTCGATTTCCACGTAGTAAAATTGATCCAATGGCTGATAATTCATGACGAAAAACATAGTATGGATTTGTTAAATTCGAATCCCAACAATCATTTTCCATGCAGGAAATCGCCTGTTGAATATCCTCGTCTTTGTTGCTTTCCTTACTTATTAGAGATATAGTTAAGGTGTTAGGAACTGTGTTTTGTAGTACATGAAAAATTGATTCCTCGCATGTACCATCAAAAGAGTCTTCATCAGAAATTTTGCTGAGTCTAGATATTGAGTCTGCTATATTATCTTTTCCACTACGATATATTACCTTAAACTTGAAAGCTTGTAGTCTAAGTAACCATCTTTCAATTCTAGCCGGAGGTCTCGAAATAAATAAATAAATAAATTTTTGTATTTTTTTTTTTATTCAATACTCATTAAATTCGTTGTCATTATTAAAATTTGAAATTCAGTGAGAGATTTTAAATTTGGGTTTTGTTTCTAAAGTTTGAGTTTCATTTAGTTCATCTCTGGAACTTGGGATTTTAAATCCAGTTAATTTTAGTGTAGCTACCAAGATTTGAACTTCATCAAGTTCAGTTTTTGGATTCTAAGATTCAAAGATCGAAATTTCATTAACTTCATTTGTATGTCATTTAGATTCAAAATTTATAATTCAGAAAAATTTCATCAAATTCGGTTTAGACTCGAAAACTCAAAAACCTACAAATCTTCTTGAACAATTGGAATGCAGAATTATTCCGAAATTAAAATTTTTGCTAACTTTAAACATCGGTTGTCGAACTCAAAAGTTTTAAATTTTATCGTTCGAAGTTAGTTACTTACCAAATTTATAAATACTCACCATAGATAGTCCTAAAATACCTACCTCTAAGACACTTTAATACCTACCTACCTGAATATTTAAATTACTAGCTACCTATAAGTTGAAAAGATGTTCACTTATCGAAAACCATAATTAATTTAGAATAGTTACAATTGTCATGCCATAATAATAATATAATATATTTACCCGCGTTACAATAAATGCACAATGATACTATAATCCGTGTTTTCAAATATGAAGGAATTTTTAAGATAATGTACAAATTAAAATGATATCCATATACTTGTAACAAACTAACGTCTGTAACTAAAATTCATGAGAAAATTAACGTGTAATAAAACAAAGCATATTAAGAGAAAAACAAATCAAAGAAAATGTATAACCATAGTTCAACCCGCCATTAAGTTTGAGTTATTTGGAAAAATAACTTTTGAGAAAATATGCGAACAAAGAAGAAAGGAAAGCAACAAATCATTCAATCAAAACTCACACCACATAAGCCAACCTTAGAAACCGGAGCCATTAGCAATAGAAAAAAAAACAACAACAAAAAACAACAACAACAAAAAAACAACCGAAAGAAAATAAATCAAAACAAAGAAAAATAAAAGAAATAGTACAAAAAGAAAAGATGTAATATAGTAAAAATAGTTGTAATCTTTATTTAGTAAGTTTTGAAAAGGCTTAGAGTTTAATTGTAAAAGTTCGAACTTAGAGCATAGAACAGGATAAAGCCCAAGTGGCGTAAAACTTTGTGAACTACCGAAAACTTTATTGATATAAGAATTGCCTATTTCTGATTTAATACATATATTATGATATCTGACAATAGGATTAAAACATTAGCATGTGGATGCAATGTGGGAGAGGAAAGCCAAGGTAAGAGACCAGCACCTAATGTTACCAACCAAAAGACCAGGACAATCTGCAGTACATATCGGGTCCCTTCTCTTTATACTTTTTTGTGTTTTAGAAGCACTGGCACGGCTAGTCCGCGTCCCGAACTTCCTGCGTGAGCTTGCAACGTACGCACACCCAAGCCCACTGAGCTAAATCTGCGCTGAGAATTAAAAGTTGTAGCAGGCAATATCTCAAAGGGGGTCAACCAGCGATTAAAATCGAGGGGTTGTAGGGACAGGACCAAGTTAAAATTGATGAGCAAATATGTCATAATGGTCAGTTGTATCTGGCGACCGGCCGGCAAAGTGATTCCATCGCGTTGATGAACTTTTTTTTCCCATAGTTAAGCGAAAGTTCAGCCATGGCAATATTTACATAAATCCGAAATTTCATCTTCATAAAAGTTTCATCATCATAAATGAATATTTAACTATTTACTTATGCAAAAGAATTTCAACGAAAATATAGCACAAGCTTTAAAATGAGATATCATTCATTAAATTTGATGCGGTGGTATGGGAGATATTTGCAACCCACAAAAAAAGTGCTTTAAAAATAATATATATGATATTCAAAATTCAATTACTAACATAATAAGTTAATTTTTATAAAAAATAAAACATAGTCTTGACAGATTTTTTATATTATAAACTAACAAACTATATTAGATCTTAAAGGTTGGTCGCAATAACAGTTAACAAAGTTTACCTGTTCAATTTGTATCTGTACTAAAACTTATTCTGGTTATTGGGTGATGCACCGAAACTTATTCTGCACTTTAGTACCGAAACCCTAATATTGGAAGTAAAGGTACAATTATGCGAACGTCCACGTAAGCTAACCTAACGGCCGTTTGTTTTTAAATATACTAAAACTATGCAAACGCTTACCGAAATTAACTGTCACGTTTCCGGAACGCTTCAACCTGTATAAAATAGGTTTTGACGGCATTGTTACGTGACATTCGTAAGATAGTGCTGGAATTATATGTAATAAGTACCATTGCGGCGCATTTGTCCGTTTTAGGTACTTTTGAAGTATTGACAATAATTGTATCATTCATCAGTTTTTATTATTTTGCTTAATAAAAGTATAATAAATAAATAGTTACATTAAATACATAGTAGTATTTTTTAAAACAGATAATTAAATTTGTCAATACATTGCACATATTGCAATGTAAAATATCTTTCGAAGCGAAATTAGTACTTTTTCTAAATTTACATGTACGGAACAGTGCCCGTAACTATGCCACAAAACACTGTTCTGAACAGCTGCAGCAAATTGAAAATTGTGTTAGGTTTTGTAATTTAATATTTTGGCTCTATAGTTTTTTTTATTTTGCAAAACAATTGTACTTATTTCATGGACATCAGCAAATAAATCCTCAAAATCCATTTTTAAATTCTTTTCGGTCTTTTGAAATTAAAATTACAAACAAATTGTGCTGCACAATGTTTTGTTTTTGTTTATTTTATTGACATGCGTCACATTTGTGAAGTTTCTATAAGTACATAAACGACCGTACGTTAAAATACGTTAAGTTTTTCTTACATCAACGTTGGCGTAACGAGGCCTTTAGAATTACAAATATCGATTGCGTTCTTACTTCTTAGTTTTTTGACATAACAAAAATAAAATATACATATGTATATACAAAATATTAAAAATTGAAAAACATTAAAATTTAATTAAAAATATGCAATAAGATTTATTGAAAGTTGCGAAAATGCTCCAATAACGTTAAGAGGTGAGTTCAAGACATGTGTAAATAAAATAGATTTTCAAAAGGTGTATTTAATTTGCAGTAGAAAAGCGTGCAGAGTGGAATATAAGACAGAAAACAATGGAGTCAAAAGTGCAAGGCATGAAAGCGTGAGGAAGTGGGAGTGCTTAGAGCTTAGGCAAGAGTTATTGTTACAGTGAAGAAATGTTTTATTTGTTTTCTTTTTTTTATCCTAAATAAAGACAAATGTAAAAATATCATTGTTTAATTTAATTTACAATAATACTTTTTATCGGCTTTCAAATTAATTAATAAAATAATTGAAAGTACCGTATTTATTCAGTCCCCTTAACCGAATTTTAGATAATAACCACAGCCGACCAAATGCGACTGGCAACAAATTCGGTTCTCACGACGAATCTCTTTTCTCTGTGTATAGGTAGGCGTATTGTAGTGATGTAATTAAAGCTGAGTACAGTGCAAAGCGTCCGTACTTTAAGCATTATAGATTAATTTTGATTTAGAACTACGAAAAACTGATGAAACAATAAGCTTATGAGATATTTCATCTTCTTGAATTTTTTTTTTAATAAATGAAGATATTACCACAACATCTATAAACCATCCTAAAACATGAGACTATGAACCAGACCACGAGACTATTTTTGTAGTATTCTTTAAAAGAATGAACGCGTGTGGACCCAGGAAAAAATTTTTAAAAAGGTAATCGAGTGTGGAATTATTCATTTTTGGCGGAAGTACTTCCCAACTAGATTGCCAACCTAATGCTTTTAATAAGACATGAGGATTTTAAAATCAATGACTGAGGATCGATGACATTAATTTTTGTAGGAAAAAAATGAGGACCATTACAACGTATTTTAAGGTATTCTCTTTTAACATAAAGAACTTGTATCATTCCTCTTCCTTCTTTGGGAACTAATGTAGTGTGTTTTGTAAGCGAGTAACAAAATATGGTACAAAAGTATGTCATTGTATGGCAAGTACGTTTTAACGTAATGTCTAATCAGCAAATACATTTCTTTCTGTTTTCTGCCAACTATTGGTATAGATAAAAATGCTTTTATATTTTTTCCTCTGTTACAGTTTCATACATAGTAAATGCTATGAAGTAAGAATAAATGAACTTAACCCGAATTAATTACTAAAATTTTTTAAAAAAGTAAATAATTTTACACATAATTTGATTAAAGAAATTCATTAAAGTAACTAAAGGGTTATTTAGCCAATACTAAAAAAAAACGCGTTCCAGAGAAACAAAAAACCAGCAAAACCAAAAACTAATGTACTTCAAATATGCGAACAATTGGAACAAACCTGCTGTCAAGCATTAACAATTTTACTTCTGAAGAATCCAGTAAACACCTTAAATTGAGAGTACTTCATACCGCTGCTAGTTTGTGTCATCTGCAGTAGCTTAAAAGTCCTACGTTACAATATTTTTGTTCCCACAACAATGATTCCAAAAGTTGAACCACATTTCTACTTTCCAAAAAAAATTTTGTATCGTTTGGATTATTGTTTTCGTGCAGTTTTCTCTGCTCTTTATTGGGTACATTAAACAGATTTAACTTTTAATTTATTTCAATAAATCTTATGCAACAAAACCACTTGACATTTGTTTAGCAAAAACAAAAAACCGAATGTATAAATGTGAGTTGAAAGAAACCTCTGCAACCAGGTAATTGTTACTTCTTAATAATTAAAATAAAAGGATCATTCTTTTTTATGCTTGTAATTAAAAAATCGCTTTGTTAAAAAAGTTATTTTTAACTTAAACCAAGTGAGATGAAGCCAATGTTTATCAATAAAGAAAAGTATTTAAAACAAAAGTGCTTTTATAAATTAACCCTTTACGCAAGTGAAGTGCACATTGGAGCAAAATAAATAAATTGAAAATACTTTTATCCGAAATTTTACAGGAGCTGTATACCATCAACATTCCTAAGGTGGCGCTATGCGGTCACAAATTTTTCCAATATTTACCATTTCTTTAATTTTTTCCGAATTTAAAAATTATACATGGTCTTAAAGGCCTACTTAACACATACAAATTATGTTTTAAAATAATCAAGTTATATAAGCATTTTTCGATAACCTCGTGCAGTTATTTAAAAAGCTGTTTTGAAGAAACATATTTTCTGCAACGTTTGTTTAATATGTTATATGTTATCTGTTTTCTATTTTTGTTATTTTAGGTCTAAAATAATACAACCCTGAAATGTAACAAATATGAAGAAATAAAACGAAAAGATTGATAGATAGCGAACAGCGCCACAATTCGAAGATACCTTTTTTTAAATTTATATAAAGATTTTTCGATGATATTATTCATAAACAATAAAGATCAAACATAGCGTATTTTCAAACTGTTTTTCTATACCAGTTTTTAGACGGATCTTAAAAATAAATAAGGCAACCCTGTATGTTTAGATAAAATATTTACTGTGAATGCTCAATTATAGATTTAACCATAAATTTTTTTGTATATAAGTCCACTTTTGTATATAAGACACCTTTATGTGTTCCTCTCACTATGAAGTTTCCATACTATACTTAATAAAGTCTTTGTTTAATAAATAATGTTTAGTTGCTCGAGTGCAGTGATAACTCAAAGAAGACTATTTTATTTTCTTCTAACTGGCGCCTAACAAAAAAATTATAAAAAAAATCCCCACAAGTAAGGATTAATTACTAAGAATTAACAAATTATCAAACAGAATCCTCATGAGTAAAGATTTAGAATTAATAAATTATTAGTCCTAAATAAATTTCAAAATATCTTCATAAGACAAAAAAAAATAAAGAAAATATATTATAAGTAAAAATAGCAGGAATATTCCTAAATATAAAACACAACGTTATCTCGAAAAAAATATTTTCATCATTAAGCAGATAACTACATCAAGAAACGGGAAGATGGTCATCATTTGGATGGGAGCAAAAATAATAACATTTTTAAGTTATAAAAAGAAAAAAAAAAGTAATAACAAGAAATAATTTTAATAAAATAGTTTATTTAAATATGTAATCCTTGTACTTTCGCAAATCTAGCTAACCTAATTTTTTTTTTTGTTATGTGATAGGGAAAGTATAATAAAAATGGCAAACCCCAATAATCTTGTATGGGAGCAATTTTAAACCAACAAAATAATACCTCAATAATTGATCTTAATGTTCTGTAAACCCTTCTAAGGAGAAGGGACGACAGGTGTCTAAAAATATTTCAAAGGAAATAAAAAAAAGGTTAACGACTATGCAATGTTTTAATATTTGTAAACGGTATCGTCAATGGAACATTCGTAGTAAAATATGATAATGTTGCTTTAACCACCGGTAATACAATATCTTCTGATTATGAACAAGAAACGTACATATATACCGTCACCCGGTTTCTCAAGTTTACTAAATTTCAGTCATTGCTTAAATAAAACTCTATCCCTCCAACTTATTGAGAAAGTGTACTTGAATAATAGTATAAAAATCCAATTGATCAATAAAGTAAGAAAGTTCAGTGGCACTGATAATAGGCCCAGAATTTATAATTGAAATAGTTTTCAAATGCATAGCAAAAATAAAGTAAAAACTTGACGCGACCAATACTAATGGTCAACCGATCTATCCTGAAATAAAAAACAAACAAAAAACGCACACAGAAGAACTTAATGCTCTGGAGATTCACCGATCGGTGACGTTTGCATCTACTATTATATTGCACTCATTTTTTGTTTTCTTTTTTGAGTGCAGCGAGCTTTAAGGTTGATGAACAGTAAAATACTTTCTACCATTGGTTTTGCTAATAGAGTGTCACAATAAAAATATTAAATTTATAGAATAATTATTAATTTTACTTCGAAATCACTTTTTGTTTATGTAAACATTATTTTTTATTCAGGTATGTGATGAAAAATTGTTGATTTAAAAGGTTTAAAGAAAAATTAAAAAAGATTTAGATGTTATATATTTTAATTACGGCAAAAAATGGAAAAAGGGTATAACTAAGTTTGTCATTCCGTTTGTAATTTCTACAATACCCATTTCTGACCCCATAAAGAATATATATTCTGACTTCTTATGCATAGCGAAGTCGAATTGGGCGGTGTCCGTCTGTCCGTGCGTGTTGCCTTTGCCAACTTAATTTCAACAAAAATTAAAATACGCCAATCTATCAGACATGGTGCCGAAAGAGGTGCTATTGGAAATCAACAAGATCAGTCCATGTCCTTAGACGCAGCGGGAAAAAACACCACGCGTACCTCCAATTTTTTTATTTTATTTGGAACAATAAGTAACTCCAATCCAAAAAAAAAATAATATGGGGCGATAGAGAATTAAAAAATCCATTAAAAAAAATAAAAAATACTAAAGATTTCTAAAAGTGGTTAATCCATTAAGACCTGATGACATTTTTATGTAAAATTATATATATGTAGTACCTAATTTTTCTTCCCCAATATTTACTTTTTGATTGTAGTTACTTCTCCAAACTAGATTTACATAAATGCTGACGGGTATGTAAGACTTAGCATAGCCGAATATAGCACTTTTACTTGTTTTTCTTTAAAAATATATTTTTCATAATTGCATTAAATAAAATTGGACACCATTGAAATAATACATTAAATCTACTTGTATTACAGTTAGCAGCTGCACTAATTTTTTTTTTGAGGAAGATGGGTTTCAAAGAGCTATAGGTAATGCTGCAAATACTTTAATGTTAAGCACCTTAATGTTAAAATCAATAAAAATATTGTTGCTTATATTAGAAAGAAGAACATGTCACAACTTATTAAATTAAAATCAATTCAAGATCTGATATAATCTCGAAACTTTTCTTCGCAAAATGCTAGACGGCACACATGCTTTCATCCAAAACCCACTGGTGAAAAGTACTTTTATTTCTACGGAAATATATTGACATTTTTAATAGAATATTAATTTTTTTTAATTTCACCTTTTTCCAACCATTTATGGTGTGTATGGGGGACCCAAGCTATGCAGTTCAGTAACAAAATTTTTCCATTGATTTTTCTACAACAGGCTTGTGAATTTTCATTCTTTGTACTAACATTTTACTATTTTTAAACTGAAAAAAGTAGATGACACCATGTTGCTTTGAAAGCAATTTCAAAGTGATTTTATCTTTTTTTATCACATAGAAAATTGATAGTTTTTTCTCTGAAACAAAATGGGATTTGAAATTGATATGATAAAATGCTTCTAGAAAAACATCACAACTTAAGGCAAAATTAGCCGACCGTTGAAATCGTAAATGTAATGTAAATGTAGCTGTACAGTAAATGTAGTTGTGCTTATAGAATGTGTAAAAACGTGTCATGTGTTTCTGACATAAGCTGAAAATTAAATAAAACTGTGTTGTGTTTTGTCTTATTGTTTATTTTGTGTATGCTTTTAAATTATAATGAATACCGAAGATTTGTTTATTAGTTTAAACTTCTTGCGTTTATGTAAACTTTCGTCATTTTTTTTCTGGATTCTAATATCCTGGATTCTAATCGCCTGAACAAGAATCATTAATTTTTTGTCGTCCATTATATTTTCTATATTTCAGTTTATAAATAAATAAAAACACACAGCTGTTCAAACCAATTATGGCCACTTTGCAATTTTGTGTAAAAAGTACGTAAATATTTATATCGTACTAAAAATTATGTTGTATTGTAACAATGAAAAATATAACATTTGTATAAATTACACTCAGCCTAACAATTATACAAAACATTACATGTATAACATATTTAATTTAGAAAAGAAAACTTCATAATTTATTTCAAATTATATTGTGTGTCATAAAATTTAACAACTTAAAAGTTTTAGTAAATAAGCACAAATAAGTATTTGAAAAGGGCTATTGTACTTTACTTCAATTTATGATAGTATTTACCATCACTGGCTACATCTGTCACGTAACCTTATATTGAAATTCTATTTTCAGTGACATTTCCGTCAGCTAAGCATTTGCATAGCTTTTCGTATATCAAAAGTGATCAGCTGACACATCTACATTTACATTTCTACATTTACGGTCGGCTAAATGTACCTTTATTGTTTTCAAAACAGTTTTGTGACTAAATCGTTTTTTTTTTCATATACCTGATTATTAAAAAAATATATTCTGTTGTAAAACTTTTTATATGCTCTGCTTTTCTTGTTAAATATAATTTAATAACTTTTTTCTAATTGATAAAAAATATGAAGAATGCTTATATTAAAACATATTAATGTTTTTTATGTATTACATTTTAATCTAACGAAATTATGGGCTGAAACCCTTGAGAAAGTTGGGAAGTACTCGACGAAATTCGGGTAAAATCGTAATTAAATTGTTTTAACTTCTTTGAAACTAGAGGCCTACGTAGATTGCGTAAAAAACATCTTTAACAAAAACCAAAAAATTTGGCAATTTATGTTTTATTTGTAGACGCAATTTGAACTTTTCTACTTAATTTCCATATTTTAGTTGTAAGGAAAATTTTTATTTTCTGCTATACAAATTCATTGTTTTAATAAATTAAAGACACTTGCTCAAGTAGTTTTTTCTAACTTATATGAACATTTAAGAGTGTTTTGTACCAATGCATATTTACAAAAACTTTACCGCAAGTAAACAAAAGAATAATCACACTGGTTTTAGGTATTTGCTCACATTTTGTGTAAAAAACATACGCGGTTAGACAATTTCTAAAAAATTTAAATTAATATATAACAAATAACAGAAAGGTGTTAAGGACCGATGAAAACTGTATGAATTGGTACCACCACTAATAGCTATCTTCTTACCTTGGGTGTACTCAGGAGAGGTGTAGTTTGGAGAGTGACATTTTCTCGGATTTATTCCAACACATCCCCATGACTGTAACTCAGACCGATACATTACGATCTTGATTATGATATTACTGGAACGACTATGATAACCTAATGAACCTTGTTCTGTCAAATGTTGCATTCTTGGATCTCAGTAAGTGAAAGTGAAGTGATTCCCAGGCTAATGTCTCAGCTTCTTCCGAACCGCTAAAACCTAGTGCGTCTCTAAAATGCAAAGCTTTTTTTACTACCAAAGAATAAGAATCCTCTAGACGATCCCTCATCTTATCGGCCACTTTGTATATTAGATACAGGCGCAAAAATGTTGGAAAATAGAGTGTGCAGAAGACTAGATTGTTGGTTTTACGCCGAGTGGGCTACATGAACACCAATGGGACATTAGGAACAAGTTTTTTGGTAACGTGAAGTACAATGAGGTTAGTTTTATCTACAAATGTAAAGATATTGGGCACAGATGCTGAAGCGGCTATTAATGTTAGCATACGGATTGCTAGATCTTGGCTCAGGTCGATAGGATTATATCCCACGGAATATAAAGCAAAACCGGCGTTAATCAGCAGCCGAAAACAGAGGGAGACCATTAGGTTGAACATTAGCTTGTGTTGTATAGAAACTAAGCCATACCTCAATTATCTGTTTGAAATATTTGGTACTCGTCTATCTTTTTTATCTTATACAATACCTATTCTGCGCTATCGCGTATTATGCCTACCACTAAAGGCCCTAGAGGAAGTTAATTTTGAGTGTTGTGTAAATCATTATCTTTATCTAATATTTGGGCAAGATAGTTGCAGTTAGGATCATATACGAAGTGTGTTTTACGTTTAGAACAGTGCCAGATGAAGTAGCTTTCTTCATTGCAGGTTTGTTACCGAATAATTTGATAGCCTCATCAACAGTTGCGGCAACTGATGAATTAATTCCTATATAGCAATTGCGCTGATCGACCTCGGCTAAGGAGACATTGATGTACTGATTGATATCCGATATAGTGACATTACGTAACAGTGGTCTTGGACCTGAATACGTTTTGGTCATGACAGTAAAGCTTTCTATCCAAACTGCAGTGGAAACGTGGTGGGGGACACCGGTCACGTCTTCTATACCTGTCCACGGTTACAAACAGTGTTAGTCCCAAAAACATAGTTGAAGCTATGTTGTCTTCGTTGCGTTATTGGGCGTATGTAAAATGTTTCTAATAGAACTTCGTAAGTTGGAAAGGATTTGAAGAAGAATCGACATAGTTTAGAGTTGGGTCGATACCTCTAAGCCCTGTAACGGAAAGCTTTGCGGTAATTTTTACAAGGACATGTAGGTTAGTGTATCAAGATGTTTTTGGGGCCAAAAACTTTCGATGATTTCACCTCGATAAATAGAACAAAAAAAAAAAAAACATAATTCCATGGTTATACAATCTGCTCACAAACAAGACACTAACATTTTTTTACAACTTTGATTTTTGATTGATATAGTAAGAACAAAAATTCGTAATATGTAAACAGAGAGAAGAAATTCTTTATGAGAGGCGAATTTGCTGCCAATCGAATTTTGTCGGTTGTGCAAAGTACGCATATGAACTAAATAAACGAATATAATACTTGCAGCTACTTTATAAAATGATTCGGGAGTCACAGTAAAATATTATTGTCAATTAAATGAAGCAGCTTGATATTTTCATGCATACCATTAAAATCAGCCTCACTGGTACTTCTTCCTATTGCCATGTTGGTTTCCTTCTACTTTATTTGCATTTTCCATTCAGTTCGAAAGTACTTATTGTATTTCCAACACTAATTGAATATAATTGCCCTATTCACAAGCCCCCTAGTACGTGCTAAGTGCTAACAAAATACAACGGTGCTAGCTGTGTACTTTTTTTCATATGTTTTTCAAACGTTGTATTTGTTTAAATGTTTTATGTTTATATTCAATTAGTGTTGGAAATACAATAAGTACTTTTGAACTGAATGGAAAATGCAAATAAAGTAGAAGGAAACCAACATGGCAATAGGAAGAAGTACCAGTGAGGCTGATTTTAATGGTATGCATGAAAATATCAAGCGGATTGTCCGTATCAATTCTTCTGGAAAAATGCATATGTTTGCACTTGTTTATATTTAATTCCATTAAGTTTATCGTGCACTAAACAAAAAGCTGTCTACATCCTGTTGAAGGGAATTGTGGTTGTCAAAGTTGTTGTAATCATGAAAAATTTTTACATCATTAGCGTATATTAGAAAATTTGATAGCAGTAGGTAAATCATTGATAAAAAGCGTAAATAAAATTGGACTTAGATGGCTACCTTGAGGAACAAATGATTTTACAAAAATATATAGATATTGAAGTTTTGGAGCACACCCAGATAGATATAAGCTTATCCAGTTCAAACCGTTTTTGGTGAAACCCAATAAATAAAGTTTTTTTTTTAATAATAAGATATGGTGAACTTTGTTGAACGCTATACTAAAATCAGTGTAAATGACATCTATATGTTGACCAAAAGTGAATCTTCATATAACCTCGCTTGCAAGTTGTAGCAGATTTGTTGTTGTTGAGCATCTTTTGACAGGGAGTCATTAGTGTTGAAACTTGATGACACAAGGCGTGATTAAAAATTTTTCGTATAGGTTGGGAATCGCACTTAATTTTACAATTATGCTGTAGTTCACAATGCTTGACTTATTTTCTGATTTAAATAACGGCATAACGTAAGACTCCTTCCATAAATCGGGAAAAAGCCGTATTTAGGTGAAATGTTAAACATAATAATAATTTACATTAATTGTGCTTGATTCCTTCAAATATAAATATTTCGTGATATTCTCATGAAATATTTATTTTTTTAAACTAAACTAAAAAATGAAATGTTTTACTGCGGAGAAAGCATATTCATATGGCCATTATAAAAAGGATTCCAAATAATAAATTTTGTTAAACATAATAGTTAACGGCGTCGCCAAAGCATGTGCACAATTAATTAATAGGCTGCTGGAATACCATCAGGACCAGAGCTGAATGAAGACTTAAAATTTTTTAAATTGCTCATGATATCAGCTGTGTGTATAGGTGGAAATGATATGGGCTGGATTTGAGTTGTGGGAAAAGGATAATCACTTGAGTTATCGTATTGAACATTAGAGTAAGTGGTGCCAAAGAAATCAGCAAACATATTACCTATGACGAAACCGTCGAACGAATCCTTTTTTAAGTATTTCATAACAGTTGGGTATTCACTTACAAATTGTTTTGAGTCAAGGCACATTAATTTTACAGGTAATAGCAGTTCTAAAGCAACTACAACAATAAGTATTTTGGTTTTGTAAAATATATTTTCAGATGTCAAATCAACTCAGGCACAGTGGTTTGAAAACGATTACAACTTTCGGTATATTATGAACCACTCAATATATTTTAACGAGATGTTTCTCAGTGAATCTAGAGACGGTCAGACCCCAGGGGCTTCTGGGTAGGGCCCCAAATTTAGGTACTTCGGACATATAGTTTTTTTTTAAACTTAAGATTTGGTTATTTAATCAGACCTTAAAATATCTATAAAAATGTGCAGGGAAAAAGTGGACTTAATTTTTTTTTTTTTTTTGGTTAATTTTGGCCAACCTTAACTTAGTATTTTTGGCGTAGTACGCTTATTAATTATTGGATTATTACTTTAAGCCATTTGCTATATTCTTAATAAAATTTAGAATAAACAAGTTTAAAGTTTAGTTCTGATAGCGCTTTTCCTTAAAAAGTTACAAGCCTCTGAATTGAGATAATGTTTTTTTTTTAAGAATTTTCCCCAAAAGGTGGTTTCTTTTTTTTGCTTATATAATTTAAATTTACTTAAGTACTAGCAAATTTGTTTAAACCATTTTTAAGACAAACTATAGCAAATGCGAATAAAAGGAAAATTAGGTCTACAATTATAACGGTTCCCCCTCCAGCCCTCTCCAACATTGCCAATTTTGGAACCAAAGTTTAAAATTATTGTAAAATTCCTCGGAGTGCAAAGCACCGATTAAAAAACGTTAAATTTTGGCTACATACTCCAAAACGGATTTGACAGCCCCGTGATTAATAAAGGCCTCTTTTGCAAAAAAAAAAAAAAAAAAACATTTCTTATGACATTTTTTCCCTTTCCGTGAATTTATCAGGCTGTTAAATTATTTTTTACAAAAACAATGCCTTGAAAAATATGAAGTGAAAATTTCGTGTGGAATTCAGAACATGCCTGTATATGTTAAAACAAAAAAATTTGCATTTTATTTCACCATTTGATTAAAAACTCTTTTAGCTATATAACTTCAAAATTTTGTAGGAATAGCCCGATGCGTTATATTTAATTTCTCAAAAAACCACCTTAACATTAATTTTTCAGTTTTTGAAACTGTAGCGCAAAAAAAAAATAATTACAATATTATTAATCTAGATGTCACACGCTTTCCTTTGATGCATTTCATGCATATATTTAGGCTAGAGGGGCTTCCTAAACCTCGCATCCTCGTGAATATGTTAGCTTATTTTTTTATATGTAAAAACCAAAAATGTATATAAACACATTTCGTACCAAACTTCTTTGTTTTAACATATAAAATGAGCAAACAAAATCATGAGGAGGCGAGGCCTACAATTTTATAATAAAATCCAGTTTAAAAAAGTGTGTGAAACTTTTTTTTTTTTTTGAAAATTTTAAATATATTTCCACAACACCACTGTATGAAAAAAAATAATAAGTGTATACAAAATTTGACATCTGAAAACATAAACAAGAAAGTCAACTGATCTACTGCCACTACCTAGTATATTAATCTGCCTTGGTTTTGAGTTAACAAACTTATAAAAATATTTTTGTTCTCTCTGAAAATTGAGTTCAATATTGTTATCTTTTATAATTCAGTATTAGGCACGAGCTCTAGAATATTTTCCATTATCTGTTACTAAACCGGATAAATTCTGTGTAGTTTATTTTTCTTGTTTTTGATTTGAACCAACAGTTTAGAGCTCCTTGGGGGTCCAGAATATTTTTTGACAAGGAACGCAGTCCTTAAAATATCCAAAGATGGTTTTATTAAATAAGCTCACCATTGCATTAAAAGAATCGGAAGAACCTTTATGTATAGATAGTAAATCCAACCAGTTCGTATAGTATAAATACTGCTTTAAGGTGTCATAATCAGTACGTTTAAAGCAAAAAGTTCTAATCATAGTTTTTCTAGCTTTACGTTGATAGCTAGATGGTATACAAAAGTTAAGTTTTTATATTTGGATGATAAGGGTTCTCGAGTAGTGTTATAGGGTCAACACGTTTAATTAAATATCCAGCCGGCTCCATTTACAAATACTAAATCAAGCAGTTTATCATGTGAATTGCGAATTCCATTTATTTGATATAAACATAAGTCAGATAAATTATTTACAAAGTCATCAATCCAATCGCTTGCTTTAGTTTGTATAAAATAAAAATCGTCAGTGAAGTGTGTCCACTCTATTGATGGTAGGTTAAAATCACCAAACACAAGAATGTGGTCATCTGGGTTCGCCTTAGAAATAACTTTTTCAATTGATTTTGTATGTACAGTATAGATTAACTGCTTAGAACGTGGAGGGATGCAGGGACATGTTATATAAATATTTTTATGACCAACCTTCATCACTACGCAAACAAATTCAATTCCCTATTAATTTCATATTTAATTTCTTCCGATGAAAATAGCGAAGAGATAGCTATGAGAACGCCTCCTTCAATCGCTTCAGTTTTTCTATCGAGTCTAAATATGTTATAATCAGAATAATTCAGCATTTTAAACTTTTTTGCTCAACCAGGTTTTAGTTAAAATGATTGCATGTTGTGTTAAACCACAACTTTCGAACTAGAGTATTTGCCGGCCAAAAATACTTGTTAACGATTTGCTCATATAAGTAAAATTTCTAGTTAAAATATCGGCTTCAAAGTTAAGTTTAGATTTCATGTAATATTCAGCAGTTGTTTCAACAGCAAAACAAAAACAGACTTTTTAATGGTATTACCCCAAGTGGTTTGATGGCATTTGAATTGTCATTATTAGAAATATTATTTGTATTGTTTACAACGGACCAAGATGGCACAACTAAGGGAGGAGGCAGATCTATTGTTTTTGGGCCCAGTCGGTATCTAGATTTGAGGTTAGTTTAACTTAGTAACATTTCTAGCGGACTTCCTACGTTTTGGTGATGATTGAGTTGGGGAATTAGCAGAACATAACTTGTCCATCAACTTAAAGTCTTCAAACATATCTTGTCTAGTTTTTTCGACAGTGAAGTAAATTATTTTTTAATTTCATCAAACATATCGCGATTTGATTTAAAAAATGTATAAAAATCAACATAAATTTTCTTGAAGTTTGAACAGCAACACGAATGGGATATCAGTACATTTGGTGTAATACGAATTATCACACAATCAACAGACAATAATGGTTGCATAACTATCCAAAATTTTACAGTTTAATGCAGAACAGCTCATTTTTCTTATTATGTCAATTGGTGTTTAGATTATTTATTTGTCAACAGATGTCACTAATAACATTTTTATCACAAACCAGTACAGTTGTATAATACAGTATAAACTGAGTAAAACTTAATCAGCTGATCACACGCGACCAAAAATGTTTATTTATAATTTTCTCTTATTCTCAGTACAAAATAATACAAACATTTTTAAATTATTGAAACACACTCCAAACTAAACACAAATCAATTTACTGACACAGGTACAAAAATTAAGTAGTAGTACTTAATTATATATAATTATACATAAAAAATTTTATCGGCGCTTAATGGGTTAAGTATTTTTTTTTTTTTTTAATTTTAGTAATTTCTTTAAGATCTCTTCAAAAGCTTTAAAATGTTACTTATATAGATATTTTAAAAAATTGAAAAATTTCAGAACCCCGTAACTCGGAAAATACGGACGAGCGCCAATTTTTTCACTTGATTTTTATTTTTTAATTCTCTATCGCCCAGTACAGTTGTTTTTGATTGGAGTTACTTCAGTATTCCAAATAATATAGAAAAATTTAAAGTAGGCGTGGTGTTTTGCCCGCTGCGTCTGATTATATTAACCGATCGTGATGATTTTCAATAGCACCTCTTTCAACGTTATTCTGATTGATTGGCGTGTTTAAATTTTTGTTGAAATCAAGTTTGCGAACAGATGGATATCACTCAATTGATTTCGCTATGCATAAGAATTCAGAATATATACTTTATGTGGTCGGAAATGGATATTGTAGAAATTACAAACGGGATGACAAACTTAGTTATACCCTTTTTCCATTTTTTGTGGTGAAGGGTGAAGTTATGAGGACTTAAAAAAGATTATAAACGCCTTCTTCAAAAATATAATGGTATGATGTATAATAAAAAGCATACTATGCAGATTGAATGTGAATTTTATTACAATTGAATTATTGTTTTAAACAAGATTGTTTTCGAGAGATTGTTTATGATTTTTAATTTGAAACGAAAAAATGTTTCTTTTGTTGACTTAATTTGAGTTAATGAATGGGGAATGTCCTTTTTAACCCTTAGCTTCTATTGTGCTTAATGTTTCAATTCTTAATGGATACATATTAACAAAAGTTATTCAACCCTTTTACGAAAATCTTGTAATAAAATAAACTTTAACAATTTGTATAAAGGGGGTGTTTGATTGTCTGTCTTTAGTTGTAATTGGGACGTGGGCTCTGTTAAACATATTTTACTTTGGGTTTACTTTTGCAAACTTATAGCAACAGCCAACGATATTATTTGCTCCCTTAAATCCCAGCAAACGCATTATTACGAAAATGATTTCTCATATAGTTTACCTAATTTAAAACAATATCTGTCTACCAGTTTAAGGATTGAAATAAACTTCACCCTGTTATTTCATCTTAAATTTCGGTCAGATTAGTCAAGTAATTGACCAAAAAAGCCTAACCACTATTTTTAAAAGTTTTTATTTAATCTTTTTCTGACCCGTACCATTACGAATAAAGATTTATTATATGATAAATATTATAAATTTTATATTAAATAGGATTTTATATCTCTTAACAATTATTTGAGAGGAACAAAAATTTGTTTCCATAATTTAGTGGTTACGCCTTTTTGGTCAAATACTTGACTGATCTGACTGTACCGTACCTTTAGTAACCCATCGTTTTGGCTCAAATAACAAAAGTGAACTCGTTAGTTCAAATCGCTCATTTTATACACCTCATTTAAATGAGGCAATAATGTGCAAAGCAACCTTTTTTAAAAAGAAAAGGATGAAAATTGTTAATTAGCGAAAAAAATATTCAACATTTTCGGGGTTAAATTATTTTGGAAAGCGCTAAAAATAAAAGTATTTTCATTAAAATAATTGATAGCTTTTAAACATCCATTTTCAAGTCAATCCGTAGCAAAGTTATGCTAGCTAAGATCATGTACATTCTTATGCTCTTTTGTTTAGTCGTATGTAAATCACACAATTGTCACATATCGCTCATTTACTTCAAGAACTTCATAACTTAAAATTTCAAATTTTGGAGTTAATCATACCGAATTGTTCGGCATTTCATTCTTTATATTGTGTATAAGTTTCATCTTTATGTCTTTTGTACTTTCCACGTCGTTATTTCACATGTTTGGAAACCTTGTTTGTCACTAAGAACGACACATTTAGAGTTCTGGAGTAAACTCGCTTTCTAAAGCACTCTCATATTTCGGTTTGTCACTGTATATATGAAAAAAGATATTTTTAAAATGTATCGACTTTTCGCGTTTAATGTATTATTTTCAATTATGTGTGTGTTGATGAAAAATATTAAGTGAAACTCAGTTTTTCTTTTCACAAATAACGACACATTTCGAATATATTTTTACAGCAATAATGTCATAATTCAAACATCCCACATAGTTTGCCCAAGACCTCCCATTTAATATATAATTGATGAAAGTTGTCTTAGATGGTTTTTTTTAATTATGAATCATTTTACTAATTGTAGTGGGAACTTAAGCCTTCTGATACTTTTATCGATGGTGAGAACTGGTCAAAAACTTAAAATGCAATTATCTCGATGTGCATTTTTTGAGTTATGACGTTCTTGAAGTAAATGAGCGATATATGTTTATGCTAGCTTGCTTGTTCGTTACTAAATAAGCAGCGAAAGAACGTGTTAATTGGATTATTAATATTTTTTAAGTTCTTTTTATGGTTAAAAATTATCAATTTCTCATGCAAAATATTTAAAGAAACGATAAAACAAGTATTTTAAAGGTTTTGTGAATATTTTGGTAGTGGCAATGTGCCATAATGAAGATTCTAAATTATTTTTAGAATGTTATTTTCATGTTTTCCAACTAAAAATATTTCTTTACATTTCACTTTCTTTCATATTTTGTCACATCCCCATCATATTTAATCACAATAATATTCAAAGAATTGTGAAAGGTTTTTGTTTTTAGTCTTTTGTTTAGTGTAACTTTGTTGGCCATACAAGTATAACTACAATTTTATTTTTGGACACTGTTTTGAAGAAAATATATTGTTAGAAATTAGCTGAAAGTATTAAGGGTAGGGCATAAGCGCCCTCCACCCTCCGACACCACCTGTTGGATTGAGAAATTTTGGAACTTTCGAGCGCCACCGCCTTCCTCCCCGCAGAAATGTGTGTGACAACTAAGAAGTCCTCAAACGACGATACGTTGCAGTACTGGTACCATTCAAAATTAAAGTTAAAACACATGTCGAAAACACCAATGCTGATAAGCCGGCTCCAACCAACCAACCGGAAAGGAAGGTCGCAAAGAAGATCACTTAACCGCCTTCCCCATAAACATGAGAGCTTAGAGTCCCTCATCTACCATGTAGGGCGTGGGCGTTGCCAGCTAGCGCTTGGCACCAATGGTACTCATCAGCATCGACTGCGACAAGATCCCCGGCGTCAGTAACAATAATGTCTCTGAGAACGCTACTATTGGGTTTATCATGTGACCCCGAAGTACTGATTATCAGCATTCTTCGATCCTAAGAAATATAAACAATGGGAGCCGTTGGCCGATGAACGAGGGAAATCAATCTAACGAAAAAACTCGTATTCTCGTTTTTGTATAAACCTACTAATGAATGTCGATTGCGATGACCATTTTAGAATATTAATAATAATATTTAAAATTATAAGTTAAAGGATGCCCCAATAGTTGATTTAATTTGATGCATACGGCCATACTATTGACCAGTTTTTTACAGACAAATGAAATTTACAAGAAGCTGTATTGCTAACTCCGCTATAACAACAAGTATAAAATTTAGATCTAGAGATTTAAGGGTGCCCCTAAAATTAATGTTATTTGACCTATATGGCCGTCTCTTTTGAACTGTTACTTACAAACACTTAAAAACTTGACAGATTGTCTACTGCGTTTTCCGGTATGATAAGAAGTATAAATATTATATATACATATATTGCTATAACGCCAAGTATAAAATTTCAATTTCAGAATTAAAGGGTGTCCCTATATTGATGTAATTTGATTTATATTGTTAAACTGTTGAACAGTTGTAGGAAGACGGTTGAAATTAATAAAGCGCTGTAGTACTAACTCCGCTATAACAAGTGTAAGTGTGGCTATGGAAAATAATGATGTCCTAACAATTAATGTAATTTGATTTTTGTGGCAATTCTTTTGACCCGTTATAGACAGACAGATGAAATCTGTTATGAAGTTATTTTTTTAAAAAAATTATATTATTTTATTCTTATAGCTTTTAACAAGAATACCAGCAATTTTAACAGATTTTATGTAAAGCGTAAATCTATGACATTTTATTAATGTACATCTAAAAATTCTCCTTATAACATGTAAAAAACGATTGTGTTTGATAGCAGTAATAAACAACTAAATATATATATTTGCAATACATTGTATATGAACTGCATAACTTTTCGATAATAAATATATCATTAAATTACTTGCTGGGTTCTTTTAAATGCTGTATGCTCCAGTTTTTTTTTTATGTTGTATCAATTCATTTGAAGATTACAGAACATAATAAATACAGTTAATTTTATTTAGTTTGTATACTTAAAATGAAATTCATTAAAGATTTAAATTATTTTGCTGATGTAACGCATTTTCCTCGAACATTCTTATCTTTAATTCAGAAAATGTATCCGAAAGAAAAAAAGGGTTTTTATTATAAACTTCTTTTTACATTGAAAAGACTTAACTTAATAGATTAAATACATATTCTACAAATTAAATAAAAGTTCGACAAAATATAATCATGGAAAAAAACAAAAATTTTTAACGGCTTAATAAGAGGTTAATAAGAAAAAATCGCTAAAGTAGTATTCACAAATGCTTAATAGCACTATTACGCTGTTATTAATCGTTAATAAATTTCAAATATTTAATGTAGCAGTTACCCTTCTTTAAACCTTTAATAAGTCAGTATTTCTGTTTGAAAAGCATTTTTCTCGTAAAATTTGCGAAAAAGTGTGAAAAACTATTAATAAAAATATATCACGAATATAAAAAATTTATTTTCTACAATAGGTACGTTTTTAAAACATACTTATTTATATATATATGCAAATATTTCATAAAATGGAAAATGATTGCAAATACTCTTGGCCAAAATGTCAAAACGTCCTAAAGCTTTTAATGGCAGAAGTGATCCGTTTCAATTCCCTAACCATCTATTTAATTCAAGATATAGGTTTAAAAAGGAAACGTCTCAAAAATTATAAACATGGCCAAGGTTGAGATTGAATTAGATAAAAGAGGCTGTGGAACTTCAGCCAAGTTACAGGTTTTGGTGGCTTTGCGTTGTTGGAGCCGAAGAAAGGTAAGTATGCAAGGCGAATAGTTGTAGGTACTTACGAAACACATTTTATGTTCAGTGTCTAGATGGGGAGGCAGTACGTATGATTGCCGAATCTTTAATAAGTCAGTTATCAAGCAACGTCTTAAAAATGGCGATTTAAGAGGACGCTTGTTAGGTAACTGCAGGTATACTTATATTACAACTACATATATGTATGTATTTATTTACACCATTTAAGACCATATAATGCAAATGAAATCAAATACAATAACGCACAAATTATTTTGGGGTTGCGAAGCACCGTTTTCGTGGTCTATTAGATGGACTTACAATTAGTTTTCCAAATGCAAAAAATTTAGTTATTACTTTTTTTTTGCACAATATTGTAATTAAAAAAACGATACGTTTCCAAGTAATAAATATCAAATTAACAATTAATATTTTGAAAAAATATGTTTAGAATAGAGAAAATATCATAATTTAATTAATTCTTCTTTCATAATTAAAGCATTGTATTTTATTGATTTGAAAAATAAAATACTAAATAAAAAATTCACAATTTTGTGTCATAAATAAACAAAATAATATAGTGATGTACAAACAGTAATGCCTAGCTCGGTATTTGGATACTTTTTTGCACTCGTTCAGTGAATCATTGTATAAAAACACCATTTTTTATATTACTTTTAAATTTTTTCTGATGCGAAACAATAAATAATAATAATATAATAATAATTTAAGTTATATCAAATATTATTATTGCTGATTTAATTATTCTTTTTTAATTATATAAACATTATTCAGGTACCTGGTTCGTTGTTGTACGAATCACTAAACGTAAATTTACATATAATATGAAATGATGTTGCCAACATTAAACTACAATACTGTAAAAACTGTTTAATAGTTAATTTTGCGTTATTAAACGGTTGTGAATAAAAATTCTTATTACTGGTTATTAAAACAAAAAGTGTTTAATAACTAAAGTACACATTAGGCTTACTATAAGAAATTTTTGTGAATAAGACTGTAAGACTAATAGCAGGGTACTCCATGCATGTTCTGAATTCCACACAAAATTTTCACTTTGTATTTTTCAGGTCATTGTTTTTGTAAAAAATTATTTTGTAGCAACAATGCTTTGAAAAATATAAAGTGAAAATTTCGTGTGGAGTTGAGAACACCTGAACATTTTTGGGAATAAATTATGTTTTTTTTTTGGGTTTTTATAGAAAAGTGAATTGTTGTTTTCTGTTAAAATATTAAAACTAATGAACCTTTGCATCCAAGATCGGTTAAAATATGGTATCTTAAGGATCAATAGCATTTAGAAAATGTATTTTATGCACAAAAACAATTGAAGTTCTTAATTCTGTTCTTAAATACGTCCACTACTACAGCCAAAATTCATTTGCATTTTCTTAAAGCAATCTTAAATTATATTAATTAATCTCCTAAACAAAATAGTTTTAATGGGTGGCATATTTTATATAGGGTTAATTACCAGCGAGGTATTTTATTAATGTTTTTTATACACGATAATTGAAAATATTTATTTTTTCGTATAAGTTCGCATTGACTTATTATTTCCTACAGAAATAGCTGGTTCTTGAGTAAAGCTATCAAAATGTAAGTTAGGTATTTACTAAAGAGCTGCACAAATGTTTTAAATGTTCTATGTTCTAGTGTACACTACTTTCAAACACAGAATTTCAATGTAAACATAAATATCAAAACAAGCATAACAAAACATAGCTCTCACTAAAACAGAACAAACAC
The DNA here is from genome assembly GCA_916610165.2 of Gymnosoma rotundatum. Taxonomy (NCBI): domain Eukaryota; kingdom Metazoa; phylum Arthropoda; class Insecta; order Diptera; family Tachinidae; genus Gymnosoma; species Gymnosoma rotundatum. The sequence continues at coordinate 34,568,783 of OU744340.1, forward strand.
CATTTGATGAAAATGAAGTAAAAAAACGGTAAATCATAGTAGAAACATCGAGTGCACTAGAACATATACAAAAATGCTTACGAAAATAAAGCAGTGTTGTTAAATAATGGGATTTAAGGCTGTTGAAAAAAAAACACTTTTATATAAAGAAATGATATGCAAACATACAAATATGTTTTTTTATTACAGGCTGTTTTATTGTTATATTTTTAATATGAAAATATGGACCTTCTGATAAAAATTTAAATTTTTTAAAAATATTTTTGTAAAAGGATAAATACTGAACCACGTGTTATTTAATTTTTTTTAATAACTTTTGTATAGAAGTTATGAAAAATTGTTATTTGTTCTGATCGAATACAGGCAAATTTGTTTTTATTTTTGTTAATTTTTATTACTATTCTTTTTTCTGAAAACCCTGAAATGTAAACGACAATTTTACTATTCTAGGTATATTTAATATAAAAATATTAAAATTTTTTGGAAAAAATAATTCAATTAAACAGAAATTATAATAGTTTTTCCCCTATTTTGTGCGTTATCAAATTTTAAAGTTGACGGCACTGTAAATAGAACGTTTTATTTTGATATTTTTCATATTAAAATTTCTCTTTAGCCGAATTCTGCTATCAAAAACTTCAAGCCTGTTTTGAATGTTCTACTTCAGTTTTGATATTCTATATCATTTTTGTTCTACTTCTGTTTTGATTTGTTTCAATGTTGTTCTAAAACACTTTTGTTCTCTAATTCTCTATTTTGGTGGCAAAGCAAAACATTTGTGTTTCGAAGTATGTGTTTGAAAATAAGAGTGTTCTATACACACACTACTTGAAATTTACGTGATTGTTTATAAGACATTTTTTTTATCCTTGTGCAGCCCTTAAGTATTTACGCAATTGCTTAACATTTATAGTACGTTATTATTCACCTTTTCCAAAGTAATAAATTTTTATCATTGCTGTAATAACCTGTGGTTAATTATAATAAAACAATATGATTTTTATTAAACAAAAACTTTAACTTTTTTCAAAATTCCTTTTTTTAATCTTTCTTCAAATATATATCTATATATAATGACACTTCACAGTCAGTGTTGCCACATCCCTTCCACCTTTTTCCGTTTTAGCTTCAGCGGTCCTTGGCCTGAAAACGACGGACACTCAGGTTTATAGGAATCATCGTCGCTACAGTCCCGAGGTCTAGGTAACGTTTCCGGTGGATCAACGGTTGATGGCGGTTGATTGTTGTTGGAGGATGAAAACAAGTCATTATTTGGCAATTGTAGACTTTTGGCGGCTGGTAATGGTTCCGAGCATAGACGTTGCCAAAGTGTCATGCCCTCAGGAATTATTTTCACCATACTTATATTTCTTTTATATGTTCGTCCTCCTCCCACGACTTTAACTTCAGTTCCATTTCTCTCAACAACTTCATAAATAGTTTTATAAAATTCGGAGTGAGTTTGTTGGGAAAATTTCATTTTTCAATAAAACCTTGTCACCTATCTGAATATTAGATTCCTTCGCTCCTCTCTTTGTGTCAGCTTTTTCTTTTCCTTTTTGTTTGTATATTAAATCATTATCTCTAGCTGACGAATCAATTACCTCTTCTGATATATCCTCAATGCTAGGAATCTTATCACGAATACGTCTGTTAAACATTAGCTCACTCGGTGCTAAACCTGTTGTGCCATGTGGGGTCACATTGTACATAAGTATAAATTTTTAAATTTCTTCCTTGTAATCTAGCTTATTCGCTTCTGCAATTTTCAATCGTTTTCCCAGAGATTTGTTCATATTTTCTACTTCTCCATTCGCCTGTGGCCAATAGGGTGGTGTTCTGATTATGGATATGCTATTTTCATCACAAAAGCATTTAAATTCATCGCTGACATATTGTCTACCATTATCAGTCCTTGTTTTTCTGGGTAACCCAAGCCTAGAGAAAATTTCCCTCATGGCCTTAATTATAGCATCAGAAGAAATACGTTTCAAGAAAACAACTTCTTGGTATCTGGAATAGTAATCAATGAGTACTAAAACATACTCCCCATTAGGTAGTGGTCCTAGAAGATCAGTTGCCACTATTTGCCAAGGTCCATTCGGGAACGGGTGTCTTTGCATTGAAGTTGGTTTCAACGGTTGTGAAACTAAGAGGCAATCACGACACGATTTTACTAAGTTCTCGGTGTACCTATCAATAATTGGCCACCAGACCTTAGATCGAAGACGACGTTTCATTGCCGACTCACCAGGGTGGCCTACGTGTGCCAAATCCGATACCCTTGGTCTTAAAAATTTTGGTATTATAATTCGATTTCCACGTAGTAAAATTGATCCAATGGCTGATAATTCATGACGAAAACCATAGTATAGATTTGATAAATTCGAATCCCAACAATCATTTTCCATGCAGGAAATCGCGTGTTGAATATCCTCGTCTTTGGTGCTTTCCTTACTTATTAGAGATATGGTTAAGGTGTTTTGATTCCTCGCATGTACCATCAAAAGATTCTTTATCAGAAATTTTGCAGAGCTTAGATATTGAGTCTGCTATATTATCTTTTCCACTACGATATATTACCCTAAACTTGAAAGCTTGTAGTCTAAGTAACCATCTTTCAATTCTAGCCGGAGGTCTCGAAGTCGGTTTGAAAATGGCTTCCAAAGGTTTGTGGTCAGTTACAAGCTCAAATTCTAACCCAGCAAGATAGTAGTAAAATCATTCTACTGACTACACTAGGGCCAAACTTTCCTTCTTGGATTGAGAATATCTTCTTTTAACGGCAGATAAACTCTTACTTGCAAAGGATATGATTCTGGGCTCCCCTTCGTTATTGAATTGTAGCAAAACTCCTCCTAATGCTACTGGGCTTGCGTCAGCTATGACTCTTGTCCTTAATTTTGGATCAAAATATGAAAGGTTTGGTATTTTGGATAACATCATCTTCTATGTTTTAAAGGCATCGTTTTGCTTCTGGCCCCATACAAATTTTGCATCCTTGGTCAATAGCATCCGCAGTGGATTAGTCATATCTGCCAAATCTGGCAAAAACTTTCCTATATATGTTATTAAGCCTAAAAAACTGCGTACCTCATCTTTTGATTTTGGAGCTCGAAACTGCTGTATGATTTTCACTTTTTCTGGATCCGCAGTAAACCCATCTGCCGAAAGCACGAGTCCTAGGAACATAAGTTTTTTAGTCTTCCATACACATTTTTCTTGATTTAGGGTAACATTGTTCTTCCTTAACATATCCATGACAGTCTTTAATGCCTCGTCATGTTCTTCCTCGCAACTTCCAAACACTATAATATCATCGATATAGTTTAGCGCGTTTCGGCATGTCGATAGCATCCTTTCCATAATTTTCTGAAAAATTTCGGGGGCTGAGTTCACCCCAAACATCAATCGTTTGAATCTATGCAATCCTTTATGTGTCACAAGGTTGTGATTTCACGACTTGATTCATCCAACTCTATCTGATGATATGCGGATTTAAGGTCCAGTCTAGTAAAGATTTTTGCTGATTTCAATCTACTCATGAATGACTCAAAAGTGGGCAAAGGGTAATTTTCACGAAGAATAGCACGATTTGCCCGTCTCATATCAACACAAATACGAATGTCGTCATTCCCTTTAAAAGCAATAACTATAGAAGAAATCAATTTACTCGGACCGGAAACAGGTTCTATAATATCAAGTCGTAATGCCTCATCTATTTTATTAGACACCTTCTCCTCAAGCGCAACAGGAACACGGCGTACTGGTTGCTGAACCGGATTTATGGAAGGGTCTATAGACAGTGATACCTTAACTCCATGGATTTTCGGAAAGAGTTGTTTTTTATTTTCCTGAATTTGATTAACATACAATCCCAATTAAAGCACATTTAGGCGAAGAGCTGTTTCCCTTCCCAAGAGAGATTGGTTCGCTTTGTTAATAACGTAAAATGAAGATATTATTTCTTTTCTATTACTAACGCATATCGCAGCATCAAAAACCACCATAATTTCCAATGGATCATTTAGCACATTTAGGGGAAGAGCTGTTTCCCTTCCCAAGAGAGATTGGTTCGCTTTGTTAATAACGTAAAATGAAGATATTATTTCTTTTCTATTACTAACGCATATCGCAGCATCAAAAACCACCATAATTTCTAATGGATCAATGGCAGCATATGCTTTAAATTTGTTCTTAGAATGTGAGCGTATATTCCACATTACCGCTTCTGATACTTGTAATAAATTCCAATCGTTTTCGCTTATAAGGTTAAAACGGCACCCGGAGTCTATTATCATTGGAATATCTTTTCAACCAATAGTATAGCATATGTTTTCTTCATTATGTTCATCTTTCCCAATTTTAAAAAAGCCGAATTCTCGAATTTCTGAATTGCAATTATCCTCTTCTGCAATACAGCGAACATTTGTTATAGGCCGCCTTTTTTTTGTACGGTACATTGTTGTCATTTCCAAACTTCCTTTTCTTAGTTCTTCATCTTATTGCAAAATGTCCTTGTAAAGAACACTTATTGCATTTTGCATTTGTGGCAGGACATTCAAAAGAATTGGACAAATGCCCCTTTCTTCCGCATCGGATGCATTTGGTTGACGGCTGTGATTGGACATTGATTTTCGTGGAAACTTTGTTTTCTTCCTCTTTCTCAATGTGGAATAGCATGCTACGAGAAGTTTTGTTAATTTGCTCGTACACTTTTTCAAATCGAGGGGGGCCCAAGAATCTATTATCTTGTCTTTATGGAAATTTCCTCAATTTCTTTCCTGGTATTGTCAAACGAACATTTCGTTACTTGTTGACGTAGCCGAAGCAAAAACTTATTAAAATTCTCACCCTCAACAGGTATTATATTCCGGAACAAATGCCGCTCAAATGTTGTGTTTCTTTTTGGAGAGAAATATTCACTTAGCTTTTCCACTAGAATTTCATAAGTTTTAATACCGTCTTTTCCGTCACTTTCTACCAATGCCCCAGGAATATTGAATATTACTTCCTGTAACTGGGGGCCACCTAAGTGCAAAAGTTTATTCTTCTTCTTGAGGATTTCTTCCGCTGCCAAATAAAGTCTAAAAGATCTTAGCCATCTTTCCCATTCGTGTCGAAGAAGCGACTTCTCTATGGCATCACAAAGAAAAGGTTTTATAACTTCCGCCATTTTACCATTTAAAGGCACTGTAAAAATTTCCATTAGAGTTAATCAACCTAAACTACACCACAGGTGCCAGTTTAATATGCCGAATTTAATCGGTAACATACCAGTATACAATCTTCCCCAGGCAATCCAATCACACGCAATGTAATGCCCATTCACTTTTCGCAATGTCAGCCGCAATTTAATGTAATTTGTATTCTACCACAAATTAAAAAAAAAAAAACTAAAAAAAAAAAATAATTCAATTTCACGCAATTTAATGCTTATATCAAATCTCCACAATTTACCACTCGTCGCCAATGTAATAACCTGTGGTTAATTATAATAAAACAATATGATTTTTATTAAACAAAAACTTTAACTTTTATTTCAAAATTCCTGTTTTTAATCTTTTTTCAAATATATATCTATAGATAATGACACTTCACAGTCAGTGTTGCCACAATTGCCTTTCTTAAAAAAGACCCAACAAATTTAAAAACTGTTTTTCAACATTTTGCTATTTTATACAAATACTAGTAATGCCATCAACTTCGTCTGCGAGTCATTTCTAATTTTCTTAAAACTCAATTTTATAAAAATGTGTTTTTAACTATTTATTAAAGTGTTAAAAATTTTCAATTTACACTAATAAAATGTGCTTGTGTTTTCACTTTTGTATCTCCAGTCTCTGTACGAAATGGCACATTTTTATGTAAAAAAAAATATTCTATATTTGAACATCAATAAATTTTTTTAAATGTATCGAACAGTGTTTAACTGTTTACATTAAAACTTTCAAAAAAAAAATGTGTTGTAAAAATTAATTAATCAAACAGATACTTTTAAAAAAAATTCATGTACAGAAATAACCCCTTTACAGTTTTAAATAGTTTTTAATCGAACAACGGCTATTGAGATTATTTCTGTACTATAGAAAAAATCTCAATAGTATATATACATTTAAAAACCCAAATACTTAATCGCTTTACAAAGAGCATAATAACATAGTGGTTCCAAATGACATGAAAAAATTAGAGGAAGGCTTGGTGTTTTGCCTACTGCCTCGAAGGACATGCACCGATCTGATGCTTATTTCCAATAGCAATTTTTTCGAGACTATATCTGATCGCTCAAGATTGCCGATGCAAACTTGATTTCAACACTAACACGGACAGACAGACGGACATCGCTCAACCGACTTCGCTATGCATAAGAAGTCAGAATATATATACTTTGTGGGCTCGGAAATGAATATTGTAGAAATAACACACGTAATGACAGATTTGGGAATTATTTTAAAGCTTTTGAAGAGATCTTTAAGGAAATGCTAATAGTTTTTAAAAATGCTTAACCCATTAAGAGACGATGCATTTTTAAGCGCATTTTTACGCAGTACCAATTTTTATTTAATCTCTGTAACCCCAATACTTGTTTTTTTGATTGGAGTTATATTGGTGAAGGGTATATAAGATTCGGCATAGCCGAATAGAGCACTCTAAATTGTTTTATTACAATATTCCTCATCATTCATTTCATTTTCTATAACAGTTAATATATTTGCACTAGTTTATGTCTGCATGCATAATACACAAAACTCATTTATTTATATTATTTGCATTGTAATAGAAGTAAAGTAGATTGGCAGAATAGTCTTTTCTATGAACATGGTATATGAAGAATATACGAAAGGATTTATCTAAAACTAATTGGCCCAGCACTTAGGTAATGACTGCTACTCATTCAACGCTTTGTGCCAGAACTCGCTATAATAAAAAGATATGAGGATAGAGAAAGTTAATCGAAAAAGAAAAGAAATCGAGCTGTTTGGTGCAGGAATTGGCTACAGCGCCGATATATGGACAAAGATCTGACATACATTGCTATGAAGGAGTTGCAACTGGATGATCCAAGAAGTTTTCAAAATTTTTGTAGGTTGTCTAAAGAAACTTTTGAGGATTTGTTACGCTTGGTTGGTCCAACAATTTCTAAACAAAATACTAATATGAGGGAATCAATTTCAGCAGCTACGAGGTAAAATATTTCTTAACCAATTAATGTTATAAATAGTTAATACATATGTAAATATATATTTATGTTAATATTTATTTTAGGCCTTTTTTGCAACCGGAAATACCTATAAAGACTTGTTTTATGGATTTAGAGTTTGCCATCAATTTCCAATCTCATTCCTGAGACTTCAAATGCAATATATGTGTCACTGCATAATAAATATTTGCAGGTATTTTTTTGTTATTACTTTAACAAATAACACATAATTCATTTTTTCTATTGATGTTGAAACATTTGTTAAGCCGCCCAAGTCTGCTTCTGAATGGAAAGAAATTGCAGAAATGTTCTATCATAAATGGAATTTACCTATTGTCTTGAAGCGATTGGTAAGATCAGTTCCATTTATGGTAAAGATATACATAAGTATGTTTGTAACCTTTTTTTTTAAATGGAAAACATATTGCATTTAGAGCGAAATCTGTAGACGGTTCATACTTCTACAATTATAAAGGTTTCAATAGCATTATATTGATGGCAGTGATCGATGCGAACTACAATTTTATACTGTGGATGCTAGGACCAATGGTAGAGCTAATGATGCTGCTGCATTTAACGCATCAGACATAGGTAGTTCCATAAATAAAGACAAATTTAATTTCCCCAAAAATGATTATTTACCAGGGACTTCTTCAAAGGTAATCTTTGTGGAAATATACAAAACATTGTTACATTTTCGTTAATAGTTGAGAGTGCTTTTGGGATAGTTTCCAGTAGATTCCAAATATTTCAGAGAGAAATAAACCTTTCTGTTGAAAAAGTTGAGGTGATCAGTTTAAGTTGTTGTGCTCGTCACAATTTTTTATATAGAGAAGGTGAAGAAGAACCACTTTGGGAGACCTTGCCATTCACAGAATTGGGAAAAGCGTCTGGAAATAAATGCAGTGGCGAAGCATCTGAAGTTAGGGATGCTTACAGAGATTTTTTTAATAATGTGAATATTTTGCCTTGGCAAAATGAAGCAATAAACAAGCTTAATTTTTAAAACAAAACCTAATGCTATATGTCAATATGAGGATTTATTATTTGGAATCTTTTTTTTTTTTGTGATATTCTCTTAAAATATTAACGATTAAAGTAAACTAATATTATTTTTCAAAAAAATCTAATTTTTAATATTTTTTGTTTCCTGATGATGCCACCCAACGGTGTGGCGAAATATTGAAAAGATAAATAAAAAATATATTATTTATAAACTGACCTAGTGCTTAAAAAATTAGAAAAGAAAAATTATTTAAAAAGGTCAAAAAAACAATTATATATCTAATATTATATGTTTAATTTTTTAACAAAAAAGCATTAAAATTGATTTTCAATCTACAGTCTTTATTTTATAGTTTTTTAATACATATTATATATATATATATATATATATATATATATATATATATATATATATATATATATATATATATATATATATATATGTACCTTTTTGTACTTTTAGGGGGCAAATTATGGCAGGTTTTTTAAATGGTTAAATAAACTACATAAAAATTCATATTAAAAAAGCAGAATTCACTGAATATAATTCGCGCTGTTTCTTTTATATTCAAAAACCAACAACATTATTTTTTCCATTAGTTCATCCTGTAAGTTTTTGTCTTTTATCTCCCTGATATTGGTGCGAAAGAAACTCGTTGTTGAATTTTCGAATTCTTTTTCTGGAGTTTCTAATTCTGGATTGCTTATTTTGAGAAGATAATCCTTAGCAACTGACAGGATATCATCCGAATCACTTTAAGTGGAGGTCTTTTGTGACGTATTTAAATCATTTGAACTTTAGCAGCATAGCTGCAAAAAATATATATGAGCCATTTACATAAACACTTATGAATGTACATATATATCTTACCTTACTACGCTTAGATCATGGTAATATATCATCTTTTAGGATATTGTCGTCTTCTTCCTGGAAATAATTTAACAAAAAGTTATACGCATTAATGTACTTAGAATAAAAAAAAACTGATATGTAAATACATGTACACACATGTATATATATATATATATATATAGATATAGATATATCTATATATATATATATATATATATATATATATATATATATATCTATATATATATATATATACAGTGGTGGACATTAGGTTAGCACATTACCTATGTGCGCTTTTCTATACTAAAAGTTTTCTTATATATTTATTACTTTAATCATTCCTATGTCCTAATGTGTCACGTGCTGTCCAAAAAACAACTGACATTATTTTGCTTCAGTTTTATTAGTTGCAATAATTTTTATTGCTATTAAAATAGAAAAAATCTCAAAAAATAACTGGACAGTAATTTAGCACAAATCAAAAAAATTTATTTTCATCAAGAAAAAAAGCAAACTAAAAATTCATTTAACGCGAAACTTAATATTTAGTAGGAAAACCCTTACTTTTAATTACAGCTGCACATCTCCTGGACATACTGTTCACCAGGGCCATGCAACGTTCCTTTGGTATTGCGTACCATGCCTTTTGGATTTCCATCCACAAATCTGTTAAATTTTTGGGTTTTACAGCACGAATGTGTTGCTCTACATCATTCCATAGGTTCTCTATAGGATTGAGATCCGGTGATTGAGCTGGGCAATTTAACACGTCGATATTATTTTCTTCCAAGCAACACTTCACTATGCGCGAAGTGTGTTTTGGGTCGTTGTCGTGCATAAAACGCCATATAAGTGGCATATTTTCCTCTGCATATGGAATCATTGTGCTCACAAGTATATTTTTGTAAGTATACTGATCCATTCGCGTATCAATTTTATGTATGGGACCAACACCGTGCCCAGAAAATGCGGCCCAAACCATCACATTTCCGCCACCATGCTTTACCGTCTTTGATGTGTACCGCGGGTTGTGCTGCGTGTTAGGAGGACGCCATACATAACATTTTCCGTCTGATCCAAACCGGCAGAACTTTGATTCGTCACTGCAGAGGACATTTTTCCAAAAAATCATTGGCTTTTCTAAATGCTCACGGGCAAATGAAATTTGGGACTTTAAGTTCTTCTTTGATATGTGTGGCTTATGTTGTACAATACACCCACGCAAATTTTTCTCATTTAGTCTTCTTCTAATTGTTCGTGAGGAGATATCAATGCCAAATTTTGTTGAAAACTCTCTTTGAATTTCAGTTGAGATTTTAAATGGGTCTGCAACTGAGGCTCTATAAATAAAGGAGTCCTCTTTACGAGTTGTTTTTCTAGGTCTAGTACCCTGTGCAGCATTTTTGAACGTCCCATAGGTTTGAATATGACCTAGTGCGTTATACACCATCTTCCTGGAGCAGTTCAATATTGAAGCAATTTGACTGACGGTGCTTCCTATCGAGCTCATTTGATGAATAACTTGACGCTGCGCTTCTGTGCACCATTTACTTTTAGCCATGTCTAATTATTGTTTTGTGTTTTTTATTTAAACATTTAAAATAAAGAGTTTATAAAACTTACCAATTTAGGATTTTAAATACGAAATATTATGAAAAATAACAAAAATTTTTAAAATGTGCTAAATTAGCGTCCAGCTCAATTTACTTATTACTTTCAATTAATCGAAATAAAAATAAAAACCACAAAAGAGAAATGAAAAAAAAAATAACGGAACATATTGATCACACCATAGACAACACTTGTGGGTAAATACTTTACTTAAATTCGATAACTAGAAAAAAATATACGCTTTTAAATGCAACATATATGAAGTGTGCTAACCTAATGTCCACCACTGTATATATATATATATATATATATATATATATATATATATATATATATATATACATAAATGATATAATTATCCTGCAGGAGGATAAGCCTTAATTGTCTTTAAACTACTGGTACCATTACTAGTACTGCAAGCACTAGTTAAAAAGGTGATAGAACAGTGAAATTTTTCTGAGAGTACTTTTTTACCCTCAAGAGTAACAAATAGTTATTTTTTTTTTAATTTTTATTAAACAATAAAAAATCTTACTGAAAACAAAAAGTTAACAAAAACCATAAATCAATATATAAAAAGTTCATTTAACCTATAAACAAAACATTTTTTTAATTTATTTTGTACTTTTTAATGTATATCACTTTAAACCGAAATAGCCCCTAGATAAATAGCGCCAATTGAATTGATTTGGGCTTATTTCAAAAATAATTTCCTCTTAAATTTTAAAACCATTTCCAAAAAAAACTTCCTCCATCACATTAAAGTCAAAATCATTGAGTATTGTCCTTCAAATAAGCCCTAATCTATACCAGTAGCGTTATTCGCCTAGGTTTTATTTCAATTTAAAGTTTTGTATCTTAAAAAATAACCAAAATAAAATTTTACATATTTAAAAATAATTAACAGAGATCATAAATATGTATGTACACACAGAAAAAAGATTGGTAACAATTCGCTTGATACGTTAAAAATGCAATTACTAATATAATAATTTGATTTTTATTATTAATAATTTATAGTCTTGATTTATTTTTATATTAAAAGCTAACAAATGATATTTGCTTCTAAATGTTAGTTGTAACACCTATTAGAAAAGTTAACATGACCGATTTGTGTCTTTACTAAAATCTATACTATTAAATGGAAGATGCAACTAAACTTATTCAGTACATTACTACTGAAAACCAAATTTTGGAAGTAAGAATCATAAAACTCGATTGTATATTCTGAAATCGAAAAATGTTTGACGCAATATAAATAAAATGTGTACGCATTACAAAAAACAAAAATATTTTAGTTTAAAAAAAAAGATTTATTATAAGTGGTGAATGGTAAGTTCATAATTATCTCAGAAAGACATTTATGTGGGAATTTTTGGCTAAATTCCTTTAGATTTAAAATAAAAGTTATATATTTTTGTTTTACAATCCTTTATTTTATTTTCTGTTTTTATTTCATAAATAGTTTTTAATTTAGAAATTAAAATAAGATTATATAAATTATAAGTTTTTATATTTTAATAACTAGTCGTAAGGATAACACATTTTATTATTAAATTATATTTATTTTAGCACTAGGTTATTTTTAATATTTTCTTCACACAACAATTCACGTCACTGTCTCTTCAAAAACTTATCTAATTTCTCATAATCGTTCTATATGCTTTTTTCCTCTAAACGTTTTAGTCAAAGCCTACTATCTGTTTTTGCGTGTGTATTAGTGATTTTTATGTTTGCGTTTCTATGTGTGTTATATATGAATGTTTGCATGTGATTGGTTTTGTGTCATAGCCTACTTGGTATTTTATGACCTACTATTTTTCCTGCTTGCGTATTGGTTGTGTTTAATTCTACTTTGTATATCAAAGCCTACTACTTGCCATGCGTCTAGTACTTACAATAGGTAGTCCGTTTGCGCAGTGACTTAACTGCCACATCCTACATTTATATATAAAAATAGTTTTATAATATTTTTTTTATTTCGCAGCGCAAAACGTGTGGTATGGGATAGCAAGTTAAAGAAACTATATGGAAAAGAAGAAATCATGATGTTAAGGGAGAAGAAAGCTGCATTCAATGGTTCGAATCATGAAATTTATAATGCATAAACTTATTCCTATAATTTTTTATTAAAATAAAAGTAAATGCTAAAAAATTATTTTGTTTTGCTTAATTCACAATAATATTTTATAATCACCCAAGAAACATTTTTTAAAATAGTTGTGACTGCTATATTTATTCAGTTACTACAACCGAATTTAAGATAATACACACAACCGACAAAATTCGATTGGCAACAAATTCGGTTCTTATAACGAATTTCTTTTCTCTGTGTATGTTTAAATTTTTATAACTAAACAATCTATTTTGAGTCATAGTATGTAAGAAACAAACATTAGCTGTACTTTACAAGTATCTATATTTAAAAAATATTTGTACTTAAATGTGGATGTGTTAAAAGGAACGAACAAAAGTAAATAATTATAATACGAGATCAATAGTAATAAAGTTTATAGCAATTACAATTTGTTTGACATTATTTTATTAGATATGTTAAAGTTATAACAACATGAGTCTTTAGATTTCAATAAATCCTTGATCTGAATAAGACTTGATACGGTTTCAACATTAAGTCTATTTCTTTGTTTGTTTTTTATTATATTTTGAAACGAAAAAGTCCTCTCTACATTTGCAGAGGAGTGAGGAAAAGATAAAATTCCATTTCCAAATTTCGAAATATCGGAAAATATATACTCGCCCAAAGAGTTTTTAGTTTTAGCCACTTTAGAGCAAAAACTACAAATATTTTCATTAACCATAGACTTAAGCTCTTCAACATTCGCCAATGCCCTGTACTGAGAGTTTATATCTTCGAAATATTGCCTTTCCTTTGGAAACATTTTTAACAGAAGTGGTATAATACTATTAGTTCTACCAGACAAAACATTTTCAGGGGAAAATTTACTAAACCAAATTAACATTTCACTGGCAAAGTCAACTTTTTTTCTTAGAACTTCACAAAATTTAATGTAAAATTGTTTACAATTTTTTTTAATTTTATCAAATGTAACAGAGGAGTAACACGGTATTTTTTCAAATCAAATAGCATCAAAAAAAGTACGATCGTAACAACTTTTCCATCACTGTGATAGAATATATATAGAAAAATACTAGTACTTCAAGTACATAGTTCATTTGTAGATTGATTTGACTTGTAGACTTTCATATTAATTTTTGATGATGTTTTAACGCGATTTCCATTTATTTTATTTTTAGCTGTTATAACAAATTTAAAACAATTATATAAGTAAAGCTCGATTTTCTTGTGTGTAAAAAGTGACATTTAAAAAATAATTAATTAAATTAAAAAATAATTTTAGAATTTTTTGAACATGTTTTTTGTTTAAGATTGATGTTCGAATGTAAAACTAGCGATCTTTTTTAAAATACTAAAGGAATTTTTCGACGTTGAGTGAACTAACACAATCTTTAATACCTGCATGTAGTCGAAACTATGGAAATCAATAATATTGATGAATTTTCTTCTTAAACTACAGAAAGTTAATTGTTTAGTTTATAATGAAGTACCAAATAATACACATTTCTTAAATTAAAGGATTTTGGTATATGGTGGAGTAACAAACGTAACGCAAGTTGCACAAAATTGCTAGTGGAATGAGTGTGGCCTGAACAACATTTTGAAAATACTGAAAATTGCTTAAAGAGCCATAAATTAGTGAGCTTAAGACAAAAACAAATTAAAAAAATAAATTTCTGTGTAAAAAATAGAGTACTGTATGAAAATTAAAATTTTTTGTCAATTTTGTCTTAGGAAGGCTTGGTTGTTTTGCTATCTCTAAAAGGTCTGATTGGAAAAACGAACAAAATTGAAATCCGAAGTGTTTCATCAGGCAGTTTTTACTATTTAGGAATAGAGAATCAGCTTAAAAAAGTAAAAAAATGTTTTTGGAAAAACAAATTGCATAGAATTTTATTTGCTATAAACCAGTTCCTAATGCAGAACTAATTGTATCCGACTAGAAGAAAGGCACTGAGATCCACCTTAAATCTGTTGTACTAGTTCTTATTTAAAACCAATAATACTAGTTTTTTATGAAGAACTAATTGTACTAGTATCTACCTAGAATCAATTATACTAGTACTCATCTAGTACTATTAGTACTAGTATCCGCCTAGTATCTATCTAGTACCAATGGTACTAGTAATTTTCCTAACACACTCAATGTTAATTTGAGCATTAAGATGGTATAGGAAACTAGTACTGGTGATTTTTGTACTAGTACAATACTCGTTTGATACTAGTTCGATCTCCTGCAGGGTATTTAAAAAAATACTTACATATGAAATATTTGATTTCCCTTCTCGCACTGTTAAGAAATCCTTTAAAAAATGAAGATGCTCGAACCAGTAGGCTGATGGTACATAAATTTCGTCAGATCCGGCTCCACTTCTCTGACTTTCACGTATTTTTTGCAATTCGCGACCATATTGGGAGCAAAGATAATTAATTTTTATCTCCAAATAATTAAAATATAGTCCGTTAAAAAAAAAAAATATTTAATATAAAAAGAAATTTTAATTTAAGGCAATCCTACTTGCATTAAAAAGAAACATAACTTACCTTGACATCATGTGGTGTTATGTTTGGTATAATTTCCTATAAAGCACATCTCGCATGTTTATTGTGGTATAGTTGATTTTTTGTGTTGTATAAGCAATCCCGCTCACTCCAAATTTCCACTTGACTCCATTCCATCTTAACAAAATTTTAAATATGTATGCTTAATTATTAAGTTATAATTATTTAAAAATGATTCACTCACCTTAACTAACCCTGGAGTTAATGTCGACGTCGTTGACGGCGTTTCAACGCCGAAAAAGTTGAAACAGATTGAACTTTTACGGCGTTGCAACGCGTTGAGATTAACTGCTCTCATACAATTTCATACGATTCAACTTTTTTTTTTGACATTTGACGCCGTCAACGACGTCGACATTAACTCCAGGGTATAGATGAAAATACATCCATTACACTTTCCATTTAAAAAATTTAATTATATTTATAATTTTATTGAAGTTTTTAAACTTTTCAAGACAACTTGTCTCACTTCTTAAGTTACTGCACAGCTGTTTTTGAGCGGTTTGCAGAAAAATGCATCCCTGATATAATGATGCGTAATTGTCTTTTGCAAAATTTCCAAAAAACAAAGAGAGCCACACGACTGTTAAATTTTCGTCCGTATTTGCTCTCAATTTGTGCAGATTCATTACATATTTAGTTTAGGCGATCCCACTGGTACTAATCTGCACAAAAATTTGACATGTCGTACGACTTCTGTGACCATGTAAACCGCCCTTTACCCAAGTTTTAAATATTACTGTAGCTTTATTATAATAAATGTGTGTTATTAAAACGTAGATATGGGAACAAGTTGTACTTTCTTCAAGATTAACGGGAAAAAGTTTCCTAAATTTCTACTTTATTAAGCAAGAAATTCTTAACATTATTATATCATAATAATTATGAACTTCAAGAACTTATTGAAAACAATTAATTACTTAAGACAACTGCAATTAACTCGGCTAGGCCGCATATATCACTCTTATACCCTTCACCACGTATGTGAATGTAGGTAAGGTTTGGTAAGGTTACTCCAATCAAAAAACCAAATACTGAGGTAACAGAGAAATAAAAAATAAGAAAAAAAAGTACTATACATAATTTTTCATAAAAATGTCTTCGGCCATTAATGGGTTAAGCATTTTTTAAAATGTTAGTATTTCCTAAAAGATCTCTTCAAAAGCTTTTAAATGAAGCAATATTGATATCTTAAAAAAATAAAGTTCAGAGTCACATCACTTGAAAAATATGAACAAAAGTCAATTTTTTTAACTGATAAATTTTTCTTTTCTTTTTAATTCTCTATCGCCCCATATATCAATTTTCTTGATTGGAGTTGCTTCACTAAACTAAATGTGTTTCAAAGGATAGGGAAAAATTAGAAGCAGGCGTGGTATTTGGACCGACCTTGCTGATTTTCAATAGAAAATTTTCGAAACCATGTCTTATCGACTAACGTCCTTAAACTTTCCCCACCTCTTCTTGTGCCGTGGCAAAGTTGATTTTAACCCAAACAAGAATGGACAGACGGGCATCGCGCAGTCGACTTCGCTATGCAGAAGAACTGAGAATATATATGGGGTCGGAAATGGATATTGTAAAAATTACAAACGGATAGACAAACTTAGATATATCGTTTTTCCACTTTTTGTGGTGAAAGGTAAAAAAAAGTCCGTTAATAAGTTCCCTGAATAATTTTAGCCTAAATTATAAGTAATGTAAGTCCAGATTATCCTTATATTTTTATTTATGAACCAAATATGAAATTGCTTTAAACTAAGAAAATTTAAAAAAAGAGTTTATAAGATAGATGACATTTTTATGTAAAATTATATATAGTACTTAATTTTTTCTTATTTTTAATTCTCTGTCACCCCAATATTTGTTTTGGCGTGTACAAGTAATATGGAATGTCAGATTTTCCATATAAAAATCAATACACACCGTGTTAACCTCATGAAATATAACATATGTTATTTTCCCATGTGTTATAACATGTGTCAGTTTTTTATTTAGAGCACGCTCTATTTTTATATGTAAAACCAAAGTATGTCTATAACAAGTACATGCAGGAGTTCAGCTGATAGTTTTATTGGTGTGCGTGTTTATCATGTTTTGTGTCAAAATTTGTTTACATTTATTTTAATTTTTATTTTGCTATACATTTCTCTTGTTTCTTTTCATTTTTATTATGTTCTATCAGGGATGGTAAACGAAATATTCAAATTACAATATTCCAACTCAAGTTGCATTGAATATCCTTTTATTGACTTCTTGTTTAAATTTACATTAATATAGTCGTTAAAAGGTCGTTCTCTTACTATTTTTTTATAATAATTAAGTAAAAATAATGTTAATTTTTTAGTAAGAAAAATTATAAAATATTACCCACTTTGCCGTCTCTGAACTGTTTTTTGACATAATACATGAAATGTTGTATTTGTTGTAGACTTGCATATACATAATTTAAATATACTTTGTGTAAAACTGTATGACAAAAGATGTTTTCAGTGATGCTAACTTCCACATTTAAAATATCCGCTCAAAATATTTTTACGACGAAAGTTAGATTTCTGAAAATAAAATATTTTTTGAACTTTTATAGGGAATATATGTATACAAATTGATCGTAGGATAAAAATAATTTTTGGGCATTTCCATGAACTTATTAACCACGACAAAAAACAGAAAGTTTAAACCTTGTTTTAATATGTTTGTAAAAACTAATTATTAATATTTTTGTTTTCTGTGTCCTAAAGATGCCACCCAACGGTGTGACGAAATATTGAGAAAATAAAAGATAATTATCATTATTTTTAAGTTAAAAACTGACCAAGTGCTTGAGATATTAGAAAAGATAATGATACAAAAGAAATATTATAATTTAGTATATGGAGATGATTACCGTTTAATGCATTTGAAAATTATTTTATGTTTTTTATGTATATACATACATACGTAAAAGAAAAAATAATAAGGGTGACACTTCCAATGTAGAAATTTCTAACAAATAGCAGAAAGATTTTTTTTTATGGAAATAATTAGTTTTCATGAGTTTGTAACAAATATGAGTTTAAATTTTTCCAGCGTGTTGGGGTTTTTTGTAAGATAAAGGCGTATGTGCCCCTTACAGTTAATAAGTTGAAAAAATAAAATAAACAAGAAAGAATGTACCAAGTACTTTAATTTTAAGTTTTTAATATGTACTTCATGCGAACTACGCCAAGTACCTGAACTGAACGTGTAGTTTTCAGCTTATGACTTATTCTTATAGCACAGCCTAGGTGCAATTTTGTATTATTGCAAATAAATAAAAAACCAGAATTGAACGAAAATTTGAAAGCAAATTCTCAGCAAGTTTTTAAAGTGAGAGTGTATTGGTAAAAAAAATGAGAGAAATTTTAAAAATTGAATGAAAACTTGATCGTCTGACACCCTAGTTAGTTTATTCTTAAACAATTAGAGGTTATGTCTTATGTACGTAACATATGCAAGTTTGAACATGATAATTATAAACCGTATGTTAAACACAAATTTGGACATGCACAACAAATTACATATGGATACTCGTAGCAATTTTTACTAAACTAGATTTACATATATGGTGAAGAGTATATAAGATACGGCATAGCCGAATGCAGCACTCTTACTTGTTTAATTAACAAGTACCAAAAAGTAATGTATTATACTAAAATAAACGAGCTTAAGAGTCTGTCGAAAAAATCGGCATTTTTATAACCAAAAATGTTGATAGCTTTGAGGCGAAAAATCGGCAAATATGATAGGCCTGTTCACACTATTGCAAGTTTTTCACCAGATACTTTGACGGTATGTCTTTGAAACCAAAAAATAAAACACAAACAACATCGTTATTAACTCAAGCTGTTACTGCTCTACATTTCTCCAACAAGTTTAGAATCTTTTTTCTTATTGCGCGTAAGCTACTCATTTCAGATAATCTGCTATCTCTTAGTTAATATTTAACTTTCAAAAATAGACTTCGAGAGCCATTACCATTATGATTTCTTCTTAATTAAGACATAAAAAATTAAACGTGAAAAAAATTCCAATTTAGTTCCTCTCTTTTTCTCTTTTAACATTTGCTTTTGATCTATTTTTTTTTTTTTTGGGTTGGCAATTGTTTTTTTTTTATAAAGGAAGAAAATAAGAATACGAAAAAGCACGAGTACGTTAATATCTTAAATTAGAGCTTTCACAATTCAAATAAGAAGTACAAAAAACACTGCTACAAAAGGAAATAACAAAAGCGATGACAAAATTAAAGCTGACAACAATAAGGACATATTATGCTGTGATACAATAATTTAATTTAAAACTTAACATTATAATAAATAAATTCCTTTAAAAAAGTTTTTGACTAAAAATTAGGGATTTCATTAGTCTGAGGTAAATGAACGAACTTGTTAGTTTGAATTCGTTTTTGTAGGTTGTTGATATATAGGATTTCCTTAAAGGTAGAAACATTTTCAGCAAAAATGTATAAAAAACCAGAATTAAAACGAAGAGTTTTCGGATAATTAATGTCTGATTATCATTAAAATAAAAATGACAGAAAAAACAAGATTTCAGCTCTACTTATATATTGCTACGTTTTTCACTTTTTAAATGCAAACGTACGGATTCTTTTTGATTGCAAATACCCTTGTGGCTCATTATAAATTCTACCTACCGGTCTTGTGAACCCTTGGTCTCGTATTTACTAAACATGCATTATTATTACAAACGCAGCCATCTACGCTAAACTACTGTGCTCCTTCGGCGAGACATGAACTACTCGATGCCTTGTTTAGTAACCTTAACCATCCACAGACAACTCCACTACTCATTTTATCCAAGCCAGTCATCCCCTTTAATCCAATAGCCACAACACACGTCTGCCATACACTGTTGTTATTCTGTTACACTTCCCTGCGCTAACCGCTACTGTTCTTACTTTTTATTACAAAATGCTTCTTGAAAATTATCTGTTACTCTTATATAATTAATTGGACGTCTTCAGTAAATTATCTGCCATGGCTTCACACAATAATTTTCTTTTGCCTCTCGGGACCGCTTCTTAATTTTTAATTGCATTACAACAATTATTATTTTCCGTTGTGCGCATGTCCGAAGGCGGGATCGAACTCACGATTTTCTGTTTTACAGCACGCACCTCTACCAACACAACCATCGAGGTTGCTCAGCTTTTGTTAGCTAATTGTGGTATTATTATATACACACCATGAATCAAATAATAAGATTACGCAATCAACAGTCCCGTTATTTTTTATTAAAACTTCAAATAGCGTATATTTCGAAAGAATCACTAAAATTAAAATACGGTTATTTTTTTTTCATCATAGAAAATTGTGCTTGAAAGTAGTAAAGTTAAATATTATTGAAGTTAAAAAAAAGTGTAAAAATGATATGTGCAGTGTATAATTGTGGAAATACTAAAAATAAAAACTCAAGCATAAGTTTTTTTATTTCCCAAAAGAAAAAAAAACTTAGAAAAGAATGGTTAATATTTTGTCGTTTACATGAAAAAAATTTGAATAAAAAAAATTTAATGATCTCTATTAATTACATAAAAAACATTTATGGCCAGTTTTTGACTTCATATTTAAATACGCATTTAGTTAATTTGCATTTAAATTTAAGTAGTATTGTAGTATTTAAATACAGTTTCAGTTTTTCAGTCATTTATGATCGTTCTTATTTAACTACGACAAAAATATGGCAGCATTACCAAATATCAACATAAATCTCCATTGTTTATAAAAAACAGCTGCTTGTAAACGCAATGAATTGCAAATTTTGTAAAAAATGTTTTAAATATTTTTAAAAATGTCAGCGATACTTATGTATTCACCATCTAAACTTATTTTATTTATTAATTTAACTTTAATAATTAATATTTTCATTAAGAAATGTGTGCAAAACATAAAGTATTGTTCTATCAAAGGCGAAAATGTTTGTTTACTTTTGCGAAACATTAATAAAAAAAATGCCATAACCATATGGTAAAACTGTGTTATTTAAATGGACTTTAAATGCGCAAGATTGGTCACTTAAGTGTGCATTCAAAAACTGAATTTTGTACTGAAATAGAACTTAAATATAAATGACATATAAATACGAAGTCAACAACTGGCCCTTAGACGAGTCAAACTTAATAAATTTAAACGTTAGGGCAAAAACATTTTTCTTCCGTGCGCGAATGTTCCAAATAAGAAAGCTTAACCAAATAATAGCAGATGACAAATCCAAGCGAAAACGTAAATATTCCAAAATAATTGTATAATATAAATATGCATATTAATGTGCTGTTTCTGTATTACAAGCGAGCGACTCGTCCAAAAAATTTGTATAGGAATCACTCAAAAAATTTTGTGCTTTTCATACAAATTTTTTAGACGAGTCGCTCGCTTGTTATAAAGCAACAGCATATTAGAATTCTTTTTTTAATTACTTATTTAAAAAATAAATAAAAAAAAAAGATTTTTCTTTGTTTTACTAAAAGCACCAATTAGAATTTGTAAAACCATCACTTTAGTGCTTTTTCTTTAGCATCAAAAAGCACTAAAAACAGTGCCGATTGCACTAAGTTGATATCACTGCATTTTTACACAAAGACTTATTTTTATTACGTCATAAACAGCAAAAGAGAGAGTCTTTGCGTAATCTTGTTATTTGATTCATGATGCCTACATCTAGGGGCATTAGAATTTCTTCTACAGCAATTGTCAAATTGTCATAAAAATAAGAAATTGTCGTTAAAAAATCGTCACAGATTAAAATTTTAAAATGTATGATCATATTATTATTATTAGTAATCGAATAAAATTAAATTAATGTTTTTTAAAACCATAAAACATAGGTATTTTCATGATTTTATATTAAACTTTTAACAACGTTTACACTTAAACATTCTTGGCGAAAAAAAAATAATTTTTTTATTTCTAAAAATAATTTGTTCAGCTTTAATTGAAAAATTAAATAATTTATATATATATATATATACATTTTTTTTTTTTAATTAAATCATAATTCAATACAACATGAAACACAAGTTTTATTAAAATTGACTTTTTATAGACCCCGAGCTAAAAGCATTCCTTTGACAAAAATCTACTTCGATATTAAAGAATTATTTTTAAATTCTTAAAATTTAACTAATAATTTCACGGTTTTTTTTGTCATAAAGGTCAAAGAAACAATAATAATTAATATAATCTGTTGTTTTCTAAAATGTTATTGAGTTATTACATCTAATTAGGTTGCGTAAATTGTAAATACCATCTATTTAACCAAACAATTTTGTTATTAAACATTAAATAGAAACCTGAACTAAATTCAAACTAATTAATTTACTTGTTATTAAAAATTTATTTATATATTGGGTTATTTTCTATGCAAGAACGTTTTACAAAGTAGTATCATATTATTATACAAATTTTCTATTTGAATGAAAACCTTTATATTGATAAGTTTTATATATAAATTTTATATTTGTAGTGTTTTCTTATGTTTTTTTCTACTAAGAGTATGGTGTGTGTTTAACATACCCCAAAATTTGCGTGGCCAGATTGTTAGCGGTGCTGGCATGCTGGCGTGTCGCTCCGGCTGAAGCTCGCCGTTTTGGGGGGGATCTTGCCAACATACTTGCCACTATTTTTTAATCCTACAACAAAAAAAATCATGCCAGTCTTAGAACAAAACGAAATAACAAAAATTTAGAGCCCGAAAGTGATTTATAAACAAAAAACAAACTATTACATGAAGTTAACACCACGCACTTTCCGTTTTGGTTTTAGCACAAATCATTGTTAGCTGATGTCATGCTAACTTTGGCGGCCCACCCTCTTGACATCCTAGCGGATTTTCCATGATAATTTTTTCCATCACCTTCCTATTGACGAATTAAAAACTTATTTCTCCGTTATAAAAAAATACCTTAAACCGTAGATTTTCAAATTCCAAACATTATAAATTAGCAATTTTTATTGGCTTTAATTCAGAAAATACATTAGTTAAAAATGTAAAAATTATAGAACAAAAGTTAAATTTAATGAATTTATTTGACTTTAACAAAAAGTAATATGTTTAATTCAAGCTTTCTAATATTTTAAAGCATATAAAAAAAATTAATAAAAATATAATTGAAATGCGGCTTTTTGTATCACTATGCAATGAAATAACCTAACTAACTTAGGGCTTCTTTCCTTTGTGGGTTCCAAATGAGGTTACAGGCGAACACAGAGCTCTCGAACTGCCGTCAGTCCGTGAACGTGTCTAACGTACGGGTACTTTTAGGGTCAGCTAGTACCAATGACTGTATATACATATATAATTTCTTTAATTTTCTCTTTTTTTCTTTGTTAAGGGAAACACCAGTATGACTTATAACGGGCAAATACCCTACACTCACGATACCTAGGCTTGAGCTCAACCCTAATGACGCGCACCTTTTGTGGCAAAAACAAAAGGGACTGATTATCACCATACAAGGTAATTAAAAAGTAAAGTGTTTTCCCTAAGCTTGATTAATAAAAAGAAATATATATATATTTTATTTTCAGGTCCGTTTGTCGTTCGTGTTGAATGTCCAAGTCTAAATGGCAGCGGTACCTGGCACCGTCAGGCTAGACAGTGCAGCTTTCGGCTTCTTCCCACGCTGGATGTGACTGCTGGATCAATGGATGGCTGGTGGAGAACGCCCGTTTTTAAATTCTTTTAGTTGTTTTAGTTTATTATTTCTTAATTGTTTAGTTTATTATTTCTTAATTGTTTAGTTTATTATTTCTTAACCTTTTCAATTTTGAATTTATGTTTAACCTTCACTACTTTTAATTTATTAGCTTAGTTTTTAAGTTCACTATTTTGCCACTTTATTTTACTTTTTAGCTTTAGGAAAAACTTTTAGTAGTATTTTTGTTTACTTAGTTTTAAAATTATTCACTTTAAGTTTAGTGTGAAGTCTTATTTATTTAAATAAAATTGTTTTTTTTTTTAATTTTTTAAATATTGCATTTTCTTACAATTTTTTTTTTAAAAGGTAGTTTTTTTTATAATTCCAAAATATGAAAATTTTTAGCACTTTTGCAACAAGTTTTGCCTTACATTTGCTATTTTTTTTGTTTTTAATATTTAGCTGCCGGCACCAGCATCCGTCACACCATCACCTTTCAAAAACCAGTAGAAAAAGAGGCCGACATTTTCTCCTTGGCTTCGCAGGAAACTTCGGTCACGCCACCAATCATTTACCAAAAAAAAAAAAAAAAAATCCCCAGCCGCTAAGTTACTTTCAGCAATCTGTTCTTCAATAACAAAAGAATTGTTTTTGTTTATGACCATCTTGTTTTATTTCTCGCCGCACAGCTGACGAACTGCCTTACCAACAAAAAAAACCATATAGGGTGCACATGACATATTTTTAACCAAAAGTCCATTGGAATCATTTATATTTTCTAATTTTCTTTTGCTATATAGATGTCATTAATATTAGAAGCAAAAGGATATAAATGTGTAAATTTTTAGGGAGTTAGATAAGTCATTAGTTCGAACCACTGCTATGTGTTTCTTAGATTTAGAATATCGAAAGCGGCCTGTTCTTCATGTGTAATTTTTAGAAGATTGATGAATACTCTGACTCTTTCCGTAGAGTTATAACATCCATTTGCAACTTTAATAATACTTATATATATCGAACATGAGTGATACCAAATAATCGTCAAGATATAAGAAGTCGTAAAACAAAAAATCGCCAAACGTCAATAAGTGATATATAGGTTTTTATTCTCAAATTAACTCTTATGGATTCAAATTCAAACTTTTTTAAATCAAAATGATTTTTTTTCAAAGTAACTTGAATTTTATTTAAAACAAATTAAATTATTTTCAATACAAATTAAACTTTTTACAAATCGTATTGAATATTTTTCATTTCAAAATCATTTTTTTAATTAAATTATTTTTTTTTTAATTAAACGCAAAATATATGTGAAATAACCTCGCGTGATCGTCATCGCGGAAGACGTTATAATTAAATTGTTGTTATAATTTTCGGTAATAACCGTCGTCTCTGGCAGTGTACTTCGAACGTTTGGCGAGCGCCACGTGTTTATTAAAACTGAAGAGATAGTGTTAAAAATAGATAGTGTTAAGAATAAAAGGTGGTGGGTGTAGGTAATTATTGTCCGTTTAAATAGTATTATGCAGGTAGATTCCCTGATATCTGTCCTGTTTATTGGGGTAAATAGTTTAATATTTCGGTCTTTTATTATTGGATAGGTAAGTGTGACCGTCTGTAAGAGTTTTTCGTTTTTAAAAGTGTTTCAGTAATTTTAGTGGTGTAAATCGTACCAGAGGTTGTTTTCAAGAATGTCTAGTCTTCGTCCTTTTTTACTTGGGTGTAATACTGTCATACATTCATCTATTTCCCTTGGTTCGTGTCCATGTATGTTAAGGTGTTTTGCGGAATTGGAGTCTTCCCTTTTCCTTTTGTATGTGTTCTGTAAACACTGTTTTTAATGTTCGTCCAGTTTGTCCGATGTATGTATGGTTGCAAGTACAAGTAAGTCTGTATACTCCGCTGGTGCTAAATTTATCGGTTGTTTCTATTGATGTCTTCAGATTGTTGCGTAGAGTGTTGCTCGTTTTTAAAGTTGTGTGTAAACCTTCTTTTCGGAAAAGGTTAGTTAATCTATGTATTTCTGGTCCTGTGTAAGTAAAGTGTCGTCGTGTTGTGTCGATTGTTTTCTAGTCTTCTTTTTTTTTGTTTTTGTTATTGTATTGCCTGAGTAGTTTGTCGATGGTTGTGTGGTTGTAACCGTTATTTTTAGCTATAGTGTAAATTGTATCGAGTTCTTTTTTGTATTTATCTGGAGCGAGTGGGACTAATTTAAGTCTGTGAATCATGCGAGTTTATGTTGAGTAGGATGGTTTGAGGGGCTGTGGATAGTTGTGTCTGTCATGGTGGGTTTTCTATAATTATCAAAGTTTAAGGTATCAATTCCTCGTGTTATTGATATGTCAAGATAATGTAAAGTTCTGTTTTGCTCTTTTTCCATTGGGTATGTGTGTTGCCGCTACTGTAATAACTTACGAAAAATATCTACCCTGAAGATTATTAAATAGTCCCTTTTAATGATATTTTTAGTATAGATACAATTTATCGTACGACTCTTGCTAAAACTTTAAGCGGTTAAATTTGTACATGTTAAACTTATTACTTACTTATACTTAGAAAGCCGTAGTAGAATAAAGTGCTCTTTTGAATTAAATGTACATAGATTGGTTTGATACCAAAAAAGAATTAAAACATTGGTTGAGTCAATACTTGACAATAAAGAAATAAATATTTTTCAATAAATTAAATCAGTGTTGAAAATCTTATCAAACCACGAAATCTATACCCGTTAACATCGCTCGTTAACAAATTTTTAATTCTTTTTTGTGGAAGCTACACATTCCAATTGTGGAAATATTATACCTCCCAAAGAATTTGCTTAAATTGGATTTACATAGCAGTAAACGGAGACGCACTTTCAACATAACCTTTTACACACGTGAGTATAAAATGTGCTCTTCTTCACAGGACTGTCAACTACATAACGAAGATATCTCTTCAATACAAAATGCAACACAAATATGTCAAATTTGATTTAAGTCAAAGAAAAACTTTAGCGCTTGAAAGACTAGAAGAAGAACGTGAGTTACTAATCAAACGCGACCAAGAATATTTAAATAGAAAATGCAAAATTCTTCATCAAAGCGAGGAAGAATTTACAAATGGTCTTAACAATATCGTTTTAACTGAAAAAGATCCCCCTACCACGACCTCAAATTCAACAAACCGGCCAGAAACTTTAAACACTCCTACAATGACAACCGCAATAAACCCAAACCATAAAAACGACTCAAACAATATTGCAGGTAATCCACTATCACAACTAAATTTTCCAAATTTCCCAATACATTTAACCGTTTTACCGGGCAGTACACAAATGTCTTTAAATTCTCCCCAAAACCTAAATAACTTACAGCAACACAGCTGCTGTAGTCTAGGTGGTAAGCACGTTGACTACAAATCAGGCTGACCTGGGTTTAACCCTTGCGGCAGTCAAAAAATAAAAATGTTTTTTTCTGTTTAATATAAGCAGCATTAACATAAAAACATGCAGCCTCCTTCGTCGGTACTTCTTCATAGCATATTCGCCGGCAAAGTAAAATCATTATTAAAATGGCTATATCTATCTCCTTTCACCACCTGTCTTCTCCCTGATCCATCCCTTTCCTAAAGAATGTACCACGGTTAAAAACTAAGTAGGCATTAATGCCTGAAGTGCTACTTCTCTTTATAAAATAAAAAAATTGTTTATTAACACAACACTTAATGAAGAACAAAACTTGTCGAATCAACCAGTGACCAGGTACAGGCTCGTCAAACCGTGCCTAAAGATTTACCACATTTTTCAGATTGAGGAGGAGGAGTGGCCGCTTTTTAGTTCCACTTATGACTGGTCTACCGCCGTTTGTGGACTAACAGATACCGAAAACTTGATTAGACTTCAGCGAGCACTTAAAGGTGATGCATTAGAGGCAGTAAAAATAATTCTTATTCATCCATCATGTGTACCACACGCCATTGCTACACTTATAGCCAATTTCACAATAACGAAAGAAAACTTAAGCGAAAGAAAGTCAGTCACTCACTTTCGAGTCTTTTTGGCTTTCTGTGTGTCACTAACTTTCGTTCGCTTACACTTACGTTTATAAATTTTTCTTTTTTACGTCTTAAGAAACCAAGGTGGTACCAGATCGTAAGTTTCTGTACATTATAGCGATTTTCATTAAAAGAATAAAAAATACTACGTAATTATTTGAATGCAAACACAACCGTGCGTAGCGGTGATCAGCTGCTTACAAATAAAAATAAAAGATACACCAATAATTTTGTGTTATTATTTGTATTAAACAATTACAAAAAACAAATTAATTAGAAAAATTAAATTATATAAAAGTGTTATTCGATTCTTTAACCCACTCCAATTTAGAAATTATAATCGTGAGTATCATCTTATTTCTTAAGTGTTTGTATTATCATTTTCTTCGTCAGCACAGATGGATATAACAGTCGCTATTCATTTTTTGAACACTTCAGAGGATGAAGCAATCTGCAATAAAAACAATTTCCATTTAAAATGAAATCAATTATTGTATTTATTTTTACACTTACCATTTGTTATCCATTATTAATTTATAATTTTAAGTTAATTTTTAATACAAAAGTATTGTTTTTTATAATGTTGTTATTTACACGAATATAAAATAGCAAGTGACTGATTTTGACATTTGCGTTCGCAGTGTTGACAACACCTCCTTTACACAGAAATCGGTTTTTGTATGAAAACACTTACGTTTTCTTTCGAGTTGTCGTTCGAGCCATCGTTCGCATAGGAGTAAGATTGTGAAACTCAAATCAGTTTTCTTTCGCTTAGAATACGAAAGAGCATATTCTTTCGTTACTGTGAAATTGGCTATTAAAGTTTTATTCGGACAGCCAGAAAAAATATTACTTTCAGTAAAGAACAAAATTAAAGCACTACCGTAAGTCAACCCAAATAAAATGGAAACAATTACTAACTTTGCAGTACAAGTAAAAGGGCTTCAATCCACTATAGCAGCTTGAAACCTTATAGATGAACTAAATAATTCATCATTGCTTCAAGAACTGATTTCTAAACTGCCTCCATATTATCAAATTATGTGGGGCTCAAATAAACTTAAACTTCAGCAAGAAAACAAAAAAGCAAATATACTTGAATTTTCTAATTGGATATATAACATCGGCTTATCAGCGAGTACGGTAAACGTTGAAACTAATTTAACTAACGAGTACGGCTGTCATCGTAAACAAAAGAATGCTTTTAATAACACTCACGCTGAAATAGTTAAAAAGAAATGTGCTGTTTGCAGCGGCTATTGCAAAAACACTCCGGAACTGTACGAAATTTTTGTCAGCTGATCGCAAAGAGAGGTGGAATTATGTTAACAAATTGCAGTTGTGCAAGCACTGCTTACGAAAGCATACTGGTGTTTGTTTCAATATAGATAAAAACTGCAACGAAGAAGGCTGTCTTTTGCACAAGTACGAAAAAAAAGAAAATAATTTATCTAATTCAGCAAAAGAAACAAAAGAAAAAGAAAGAAAGAAAAGTGTGCAAAACATAAACACACATGATATAAAGAAACAAAACATTTTTTAAAGTAATTCCAATAAGAATTTATGGAAAATATAATAAAGTAATTTCTACATACGCATTTTTAGATGACGGATCCTTTATAAGCTAATTAGAAGAAGAAATCGTCAATCAATTAGAAATAGAGGGAGCTGAACAACTTTGTCTTAAATGGACTGGAAATATGGAAAGAATTGAAAGTAATTCGCAACGTTTGACGGAGCAAGTATCCGGCAATAATAATAAAATATTTAACATTCACGTTCGTACGGTAAAAGAACTTTTATTGCCAAAGCAAACACTTGATTATGAAAATCTTTGCAGCAAATTTAATCATTTGAAAGGTCTTCCAATCGAAAGTTATCCTACCGCTACACCAAAGGTGCATATTGGTCTCAACAATGTAAATATGACAATCGCTAGCAAAATAAGAGAAGGAGGAAAAAATGAACCGATTGCTTTGAAGACACCATTGGGTTGGACAATTTTCGGGCCGTGTGGCGGTAATCAATCAACACAATGCAATATGCAAATTTGCGAGTACATAGAACACGATAAAAAAATTCATCAAATTGTTATAAAATAACATTGAAAGCTTAGGAATAAATTGTAAAAATTTATATTTAATAAAGAAGATGAAAGATCTTTACAACTTTTAAGAAATTATACGAAACAGCGTGTAGACGGACATTATGAAACGTGTTTATTATGGCAACATGATGAAATTTTACTACCTAATAATTACCAAATGGCGAAAAATAGACTCTTATGTCTCGAAAAACAATTAAGTAAAAATAGTGAACTTTTTGCAGTTTATGTTAAAACAATTGATGAATATACCAAAAAAGGTTATATTAGTAAAATTAATGGGGCCTTAACAGCCAAAAGAATTTGGTACCTACCAACTTTTCCAGTGTTTAATAAAAATAAACCTGGGAAATGTCACATCGTATGGGATGCTGTCGCGAAATATAATGGGTTATCCCTTAATTCAGTGCTTTATAAAGGTCCGGATTTAATAGCTTCGTTACAAGCAATACTCTTCAATTTAGAGAAAAATCAGTAGCCATCTGCGGCGATGTTGAACAGATGTTCCACCAGGTATTTATTTGCGAAGAAGACCGACACGTTCAACGTTTTCTGTGGCGAAATTGTGAGGCAAATAGGGAGCCAGACGATTATATTGTTACGTTTTACCCTTTTTAGACAGGCAAACGTACGGCTTCTCTTGATTGCTTTCTCTGGCTATACTTCTCGATCCTACCGGTCTTGTGAACCCTTTGGTCTCGTATTTACTAAACATGCGTTATCACCACAAACGCAGCCATCCACGCTACACTACTGTGTTACTCCGGCGAGACATGAACCACTCGATGCCTTGTTTAGTAACCTTAACCATCCACAGACATCTCCACTACTCCTTTTATTCAAGCCAGTCTTCTCCTTTAATCCAGTAGCCACAACAGACGTCTGCCATACACTGTTGCTATGCTGTTACACTTCCGCGCGCTAACCTGACCCCGTTCTTACTTTTTATTATAAAGGGCTTCTTGACAATTATCTGTTGCTCTTATATTAAGTTGGACGTCTCCACTAAATTATCTGCCATGGCTTCACACAATAATTGCCTTTTGCCTCTCGGGAGGTTTGTACTGCTGTTTATTAATTTTAATAGCATGATAACAATTATTATTTTTTTCGTTGCACGCATGTCCGAATGCGGTATCGAACTCAGGACCCTCTGTTTTGCAACACGCACCTCTACCAACGCAGCCATTGAGGCTGCTCAGCTTTTGTTGGCTAACTTATGGTTTTGTTATTCTATAAACACACCATTAGTTGAATTAGCTTATTCACCACGCTCATACGGAAACATTTACAGGGGTTGCCAGATTTTATTATTCGTAACAATATTATTGAACGTAATGATATTCGGAGCTTCGTGTGCTCCTTGCATATCACAATATATAAAAAATATAAATGCATCCAAATATGACAGCCAACTTCCACAGGCATCTGCAGCCGTGAAAAACAATCATTATGTAGATGATTTTCTTTATTCTACAGATACAGTAGAACAGGCCGTAAAAAAAGCAAATGAAGTGAAATATATTAAAAGTAAAGCAGGATTTAATCTCCGAAATTGGGTGTCAAATAAAAATGAGGTAGTTAGGGACTAGACAAGCAACATTTCACAAATGACAAGCAAATAACCGTAGGCCTAAAAAGGGATGCAGAAAAAGTTTTAGGAGTTTTTTGGAGCCCAATAGAAGACAAAATTATTTTTAAAATCTCGCCGCCTATATTAAATAATGATTTCGTTTGTCAAAATAAATTACCAACAAAACGACAAATTTTGAAAATACTAATGACAGTGTACGATCCCTTGGGTTTGATTGGTAATTTTACTATGTATCTTAAGATAGTTTTGCAAGAGATCTGGAGAAGTGGAATCGGCTGGGATGCGCCAATCAGTGATGAACAACTGCTAAAATGGAAAAAATGGTTAAATTATCTTCCCGATTTAGAGAAAATCAGCATCCCAAGGTGTTACTTAAAATCTTTAAAAAACAACGCCGATGCATACACCGAGTTGCATACATTTGTCGACGCAAGCGAGAACGGATACGCAGCAGTAGCATATTTGCGAATAGCTCGTGATAAAGATATCGTTTGTTCTTTGGTGGGATCCAAAACTCGAGTAGCTCCATTACGTATGGCATCAATACCTCGTTTAGAGCTAATAGCTGCTCTTATTGGCTCTCGGTTTGCAAAAAGTATTGTAGAAATCACTCCATAGCAATTCATAGAAAATATTTTTGGACTGACTTTAAAACAGTCATAGGTTGGTTAACAAACAACAACAAAGAAAATACCATCAGTTCGTTTCTCTTCGTGTTAGCGAAATTCTAGAGATAACTAATTTACAGGAGTGGCACTGGATCTCAGGAAAAGAAAATGTTGCCGATGAAGCAACTAAATGGGCAAAAAGTCCAGACGTTTCCCCAAATAGTCGTTGGTTTAAAGAACCAGACTTTCTTTAATCGCCTAAAAGTGAATGGCCAAACTCGGATGAAAATCTTGATCTGGACGATAACAAACAAAAAGATTATGTTCAAGTGCATGACATAAATGAAATATTAATTAATGTAGACCGATTTTCCAATTTTAATAGGTTTTTAAGAACTGCAGCATACGTTTTGCGCTTCTGCAACATTATTATGAAGAAAAATAATTCAAATCCTGAACTAACATCTGTGGAACTGTTTGAAGCGGAAAATCTATTACTTCGATTAGCACAAAACGAATTTTATGCAGACGATATAAAAGTTCTAAAATCTGGGAAATTATTAAGTAAATCGAGCCCAATACATAAACTAAATCCTCGTTTCGACGAAAACCAAATGCTCCGTATAGAAGGACGGCTATATGATGCACATGTATCTGAGGACATAAAATCTCCTTTAATTCTGCCTAAAGAAAGACGTATTACTAAACTTCTTGTTATAAATGTTCATGTTAAATATAATATTTAAATCATGAAACAATCATTAATGAAATAAGACAGCGTTATTACATTCCGCGTTTGAGAGCCGTACTAAAGGGTATAATAAAGCAATGTCAGATGTGCAAAATTAGAAAAGCTATTCCAGTTTATCTGCAAATGGCTATAATACCCGAAGCCCGTTTAGCAGCGTTTTGTCCTCCCTTCACATATACCGGCTTAGATTTTTTCGGACCAATGCTAGTAGCGGTTGGTCGACACACGGAGAAAAGATATGGTGCACTCTTCACTTGCCTTACGGTAAGAGCTGTCCATATTGAAATCGTCAACACTTTAAATACTTCGTCCTGCATAATAGCGATTAGTAATTTTATGTGCCGCAGAGGGACACCTACAGAGTTCTTTAGCGATAATGGAACCAATTTCGTTAGCGCCGAAAGGGAGTTTAGAGAAGCCATAAAACGAATTCGTCAGAGTATTTACTACAGCTACAACCAAGTGGAATTTCATCCGACCAGCATCACCACACATGGGAGGGGCCTGGGAAAGATTAGTAAGATCCATCAAAACAGTTCTTTACAGTATGACACCCACACGTAGACTAAGTGATGAGATTCTTCGTGGTATGTTGGCCGAGGTAGAAAATATAATAAATTCCCGACCTTTAGTCTATGTACCCATCGAGCATGAAAACGCCGAAGCCATAACACCAAATCATCTGTTGTTACTCTCCTCTAACGACATGGAACCATTAGCGACATACGATGATAGTGGTGTAGCCATAAAGCAAGGTTAGTTGAATTCCAAACAATACGCAGAAATGTTTTGGTGCAAGTGGCTAAAGAAATATTTACCATCATTAACTTTTCGATTAAAATGGCACGAAAAAACTAAACCTTTGCAAGTTGGCGATCTAGTTATAGTAGTTGACCCGTCGACTCCAAGGAACGTGTGGTTAAGAGGTAAAATTATCGATACAGTGACAGCAACGGACGGACAAGTACGCAAAGCCAAGGTTCTTACAATCGGTGGAACAATTATACGCCCAGCTGTCAGGTTGGCAAAACTCGATGTATCTTCCAAAGTATGACTTCGAAAGCTTCTCGTCATACTGCAGGGGCTGTTGCCGCTATTGTTATAACTTACGAAAAATGTCTACCCTGAAGATTATTAAATAGTCCCTTTTAATGATATTCTTAGTATAGATACAATTTATCGTACGACTCTTGCTAAAACTTAAAACGGTTAACTTTGTACATGTTAAACTTATTACTTATTTTTGTTTTCTAATTTTTTAAGCACTAGGTCAGTTTATAAATAATAACAAATGTTTATTTATATTTTCAATATTTCGCCACACCTTTGGGTGGCATCATCAGGAAACAGGAAACAAAAATTAAATTTTCTTTTTTTTTTTTTAAATAACAAATTTAAAATGAAATTATTTTTTCAAACAAAAACAGAAAAAAATCAAAAACCAAACGACAAAAAACTCAAATATTTAAAATTTACATTCTTATAAATTTAAAACCCAAAAAACATTCAAGTAAAATAACTCAAAAATTTTAAACATTTACATTCTTATAAAAATTTAAAAAACAGAAAACATTTAAATTATTTAAAAATGTTAAAAAACTTAATTCAAATACATTAACATAAACTTTCACGATAGAAATGTTACAAGCAATCATGTTCTCTCAAACGTTTATTATTTTTTATGCACTAAATGTCTATAACATTGCGCAACATTATCAGTATCAGCCTTAAAGTTTATTCTTTTTGTTGCTGGTATTTTAATTATTTGTAACATCTCTAACATATACCGACGCTTATAATTATTTTCTATATTTAAAACAGATGCATCTTCAAAGTTAGGATTATGATTAAATCTGGCACAATGGGAAGATAATGCAGTATTTTGTGAATTATTAACGTCCCTGTATCTTTGATCAGATTTATGTCCAGCTATTCTAGTTTTTAGTTTATTTTTTGTCGTACCTACATATTCCTTATTACTTATTACTTACTTATACTTAGAAAGCCGTAGTAGAATAAAGTGCTCTTTTGAATTTAATGTACATAGATTGGTTTGATACCAAAAAAGTATGTAAGATATTATTTGAATATTAAAATTCTTTTAATCCTTATTCGTATTTTATTTAAGGAATTAAAACATTGGTCGAGTCAATACTTGACAATAAAGAAATAAATATTTTTCTATAAATTAAATCAGTGTTGAAAAGCTCGTTAACAATGTGATTTTGTTGTGTATTATGCTTAAGTCAATAATAATTTGTTCGGCGTTGTCTCCTTCTAGGATGCATATAATGTGGTTTACGTATCTGTAGTAATGGGTTATCTTATGTTTCTCCATCAGTTTTTTGATGTGTATTTGTTCTAAATGTTGCATGAAAATCTCTGTGAAGATTGCGGATGTTGGGTTTCTCATGCCGAGTCCATCAGGTAGCTTATAGAAGTTATTATTGAATCTAAAGTAGTTTTGTTTTAATATCATCTTTGCAATATCCATTATTTCGTTGATATATTATACGACAATCAAGTCGTTTGCAAGTGACTGTATCATTGGGTAAGAAAATGATCAAGTTTCAAATCTATTAATGTAACAAGCAGGTTTGATACTGTTAGAAAGTTAAAAGTTTCTAGTTTTTGTCTGACATAGTATTTAAGAAATAATATACTTTTACCTTTATTTTATAAAGTTCTTTATTTTAAATAAATAGTATTATGATTTTAGTAATCTGTTATAGAAGATATGTTGGTGTAATTTCGTGAGTTAAAGCTGGTGATGGAAAGTTAAGTGGAGAAGTGGTCAAGTGGGTTTTGGAGTCATAGAATGGACAATTTTTTGTGGATAGTACTATGGCTAGGTTGGGAGGGCAAAAAGAAGACTAACACCTGTATCCATAAACAAATGTTTTGTGTGGTATTGATGAGTGTAGTGATTGTGTTTATTTTCTATACTCTTGTTTTGTGTTAAAATACGCGACGGGTGAGAGAGGGTTAGAACCACCTGGGAAAAAAACTTCAAAACAGCTAGTCGGAGACCTCACTCGGCCAATTGGTCCGCAACATAAATGTTTGGTATAGACCGCCTTTCGCCTAGACATAACGTTTCCAACTGCATTTAAAAATATTGCTATATAATATGCAAACACGCTCACAATATTTTGCTGCATCGTGACCATTAAACTGGTAACAATTCTACGGCTACGTTTTGCCCAGCGACTCATGCAGCTGTAAATACTCATGTTAATAATCAATCAATTCGGACAGTTCAGGTGGGAACATATTAGGTAGAGTACTTCTAAATTCTTGTTTTAGGTAAATAAACTGAAGGGTTTATAAGCATTGTAAATTTGCCACGTAGAAAAACATCAATCGAAGTCTCTGGATTCGAAGGTACCTTATATAATATAAAGTACAAGGTCCATTCGACTGTTAGATCGCGCTCTAACTGTCATGAGAACTTCATCACAAACATCATTAAACGATATTCTTCTTGTATGCCCAACGATACATATGGTATGTCAGCATCACAATTTCTAGCGATATGGAGCTTACGGTTTCTGATAAATTAATTTAAATTTTCACATAGAGTTGGTGCTGAAGTACTTCGAAATCATTTCTACGTCGATGATATAATAACCGGAGCAAACACCGTTTAGGAATTACATCAAATAGAGAATGAAGTCTCTAACATCATATATAAGGGTCGTTTATAAATCGCAAAAATTCAGTCGAATTATCCCGACTTCTTATATAATAATAACCCAAAGGAAAACATGAATATAAAAAGCTACAAAGCGCTCTTGGTATTATCTGGGATCCAGTAAATGACAAATTTCTTTTTGTATTTAAAACGGTTTTCAACATTTACAAAACAAGCATGTCTTCTTTAACTGAGTCGGTTTTTGACCTAAGTGGTTTATTGGGACACTAAAATACACCATCAAAATTTTACTCATAATAAGCTTAGAGAACTTGCGTAATATACACATAATTTCTATCACTCGATTTGTTTTGAATGATAAAATCGCCGAAGTACAACTAAAAGGATTAAGCGATGCTTCTTTGTGAGCGTACGGTTGTTGTTTTTATGTTTGTTTTCGAGATAAGCATAACAACATAAAAACAACACTTTTTGCAGCAAAATGTGGTGCTCACCTCTTATCACTTGGAAAATACTCCCTTCTGTAAAGTCATTCAATACACATCTATATTTTTGGACTGATTCATCTGTAGTGCTTAGATGACTATAGCTACGCTCGTCTACAGTAACCACTTTTGTCGAACATAGTACTTCCGAAATCACAGAAAATGGTTCTCGACGACATGCATCAACAGCAATGAGTTCGGCTGATCTCATCTCTGAACACTTTGAAAAATCGTTTTTGTTTTCTGGATCCGATCTTTTTAAACAACGAGAACAACAATGGCCTAAGTCTCTTGACCAGTGTGATGAAAATGGGAAAAAAATTATGCTATTCGAGTATTTCCTTTCAAACCTGAAATCAAAACCAAATGTATTTTGGAACTGTGGCAAAAGCTAACCTCATTTTCAAAAGTCGTGGGCGTCGTAGCTTTATTGTGCAGATTCTTTTGTCGCACAAAACAGCTTTGTTCTAAGGAACAAAAAACATGCGTTGCATTGTATCGCCTGGTACTTGTAGCAATATCCTTTTATCGAAAAAGTTTACTTTTTAAATAAAAATGTTGACAAAAAATAATGATGTTTTAACAAGCGATTTTGCCTTATTTGCTAACAACAGTATGCACTTTCTCCTTGTTCGTGTAGGAGGCCGGCTAGAGAAAGCAAACAATCGAAAGCGTTCTGTTTTATTGCCAAATTCAAATTACCACGCTAGACGAAAGCTGCGTGTTGCTTCCTTTAGACAAACATTTTGGATTGTTAACGTTCGAGTTGTAGCACGAAAGGTAGTCAATTCATGCATTAGCTGTATCCGGTCCCGAGCTCATTGAGCAAGGTTTAGGAACTTTTCCTCGTGCACGTGTCACTCTAGCGAGTCCATTTCAACGCTGTGGGTTAGATTTTTTGGGTACTACAAATGCTTACTTTAAAATGCCAACCAACAGTTATGGTGCAGTTTTTATATGCTCCGTAACAAAGGCGGTGAACATTAAATTGGTGTTCGAAATCTCAGCCGACACATTTATAGCGGCATTAAAGAGGTATATAAGACGAAGTGGTTTACCGTCTGATATTTTTAGCGATAATTTAACAAACTTTGTTGGTGCCAATAATAAATTACCTGAGCTAAAAATGCCTTCTTAAATAAACAATTTCAAAACTCGCTAAAAAACTTTTGCTCTAAAAACTTTATAAATTTTAATTTCATACCACCAAGAATACCGCATTTCGGAGGCTTCTGTGAGAATTATTTATATCGAACATTGGCAAGAGCGTAACGTACATTTGCAGAACTTACAACTGCGTAAGTAGAAATCTAAGCTATCATGAATTGAAGATCTATTGCTGCATTGTCTAATAACCCTGATGATTAAGAAGCCCTAACACTGGCCACTTTTTAGTTAACGGTCCTCTTAATTCTCTACTAGACATATCTGTTCAATGTGGAGATATCAGCATTCTCGAAAGGTGGAGCCGTAGTTTGGCCGCAAAATAACAATTCTGGCACCATTTGTCTGAAGATTATTTAAATGAGAAATAACTTTTTTGATGTGTATCAATAAAAATCATACATACATTTAATTGTACTAATATTTTAAATTTAGTATTTCTTTTCCATCATTTTCACAGAGTTGAAATATACTAAAATAAAACTAAATACAAATAAATATTATCACTTTGCATACATATATTAATTGAAAACACAATATCACATTTTAATTTTTTTTAAATAGTTTCCATTACAAGGAAATTAGAAATGTTATTTTCTCAGGTATTCCTTAGTTTTGACCCAATAAATTTTACATTCACACAAAATCTCTGCAGGTGGCACGGAAAAGAATTTTTATAATGATATAACTGATATAAGAAAAGGATTTTAGGTGGATCAGGATTTAAACGACACAATTTTATTTGAAATTCAGAAAGAAAGGCTATTGCAAACCCATTAAAGACATTTTTTTAAAACCTCAATTTCAGATATGTAAATTCACCCACTTAAATATTAGTAAATACAAGTAAGAGTGCCATATTTGGCTACGCCGAATCATATATACCCTTCTTTGTATACGTAAATTTGGTGTAGTGAAATAAATCCAATAAGCCCTTACTTTGGAAAATATGGGCGAGCGCCCATACAAAAACTAAAAATAGTTGGTGATTGTTTGCTGTGTTTTTGTTAAAAATATCTACCCTGAAGATTATTAAATAGTCCCTTTTAATGATATTTTTAGTATAGATACAATTTATCGTACGACTCTTGCTAAAACTTTAAGCGGTTAAATTTGTACATGTTAAACTTATTACTTACTTATACTTAGAAAGCCGTAGTAGAATAAAGTGCTCTTTTGAATTAAATGTACATAGATTGGTTTGATACCAAAAAAGAATTAAAACATTGGTTGAGTCAATACTTGACAATAAAGAAATAAATATTTTTCAATAAATTAAATCAGTGTTGAAAATCTTATCAAACCACGAAATCTATACCCGTTAACATCGCTCGTTAACAATTTTTTAATTCTTTTTTGTGGAAGCTACACATTCCAATTGTGGAAATATTATACCTCCCAAAGAATTTGCTTAAATTGGATTTACATAGCAGTAAACGGAGACGCACTTTCAACATAACCTTTTACACACGTGAGTATAAAATGTGCTCTTCTTCACAGGACTGTCAACTACATAACGAAGATATCTCTTCAATACA
Source organism: Gymnosoma rotundatum (assembly GCA_916610165.2). Classification (NCBI taxonomy): domain Eukaryota; kingdom Metazoa; phylum Arthropoda; class Insecta; order Diptera; family Tachinidae; genus Gymnosoma; species Gymnosoma rotundatum. Next base: position 34,608,721 of record OU744340.1, read on the forward strand.
AAATGCAACACAAATATGTCAAATTTGATTTAAGTCAAAGAAAAACTTTAGCGCTTGAAAGACTAGAAGAAGAACGTGAGTTACTAATCAAACGCGACCAAGAATATTTAAATAGAAAATGCAAAATTCTTCATCAAAGCGAGGAAGAATTTACAAATGGTCTTAACAATATCGTTTTAACTGAAAAAGATCCCCCTACCACGACCTCAAATTCAACAAACCGGCCAGAAACTTTAAACACTCCTACAATGACAACCGCAATAAACCCAAACCATAAAAACTACTCAAACAATATTGCAGGTAATCCACTATCACAACTAAATTTTCCAAATTTCCCAATACATTCAACCGTTTTACCGGGCAGTACACAAATGTCTTTAAATTCTCCCCAAAACCTAAATAACTTACAGCAACACAGCTGCTGTAGTCTAGGTGGTAAGCACGTTGACTACAAATCAGGCTGACCTGGGTTTAACCCTTGCGGCAGTCAAAAAATAAAAATGTTTTTTTCTGTTTAATATAAGCAGCATTAACATAAAAACATGCAGCCTCCTTCGTCGCTACTTCTTCATAGCATATTCGCCGGCGAAGTAAAATCATTAATAAAATGGCTATATCTATCTCCTTTCACCACCTGTCTTCTCCCTGATCCATCCCTTTCCTAAAGAATGTACCACGGTTAAAAACTAAGTAGGCATTAATGCCTGAAGTGCTACTTCTCTTTATAAAATAAAAAAATTGTTTATCAACACAACACTTAATGAAGAACAAAACTTGTCGAATCAACCAGTGACCAGGTACAGGCTCGTCAAACCGTGCCTAAAGATTTACCACATTTTTCAGATTGAGGAGGAGGAGTGGCCGCTTTTTAGTTCCACTTATGACTGGTCTACCGCCGTTTGTGGACTAACAGATACCGAAAACTTGATTAGACTTCAGCGAGCACTTAAAGGTGATGCATTAGAGGCAGTAAAAATAATTCTTATTCATCCATCATGTGTACCACACGCCATTGCTACACTTATAGCCAATTTCACAATAACGAAAGAAAACTTAACCGAAAGAAAGTCAGTCACTCACTTTCGAGTCTTTTTGGCTTTCTGTGTGTCACTAACTTTCGTTCGCTTACACTTACGTTTATAAATTTTTCTTTTTTACGTCTTAAGAAACCAAGGTGGTACCAGATCGTAAGTTTCTGTACATTATAGCGATTTTCATTAAAAGAATAAAAAATACTACGTAATTATTTGAATGCAAACACAACCGTGCGTAGCGGTGATCAGCTGCTTACAAATAAAAATAAAAGATACACCAATAATTTTGTGTTATTATTTGTATTAAACAATTACAAAAAACAAATTAATTAGAAAAATTAAATTATATAAAAGTGTTATTCGATTCTTTAACCCACTCCAATTTAGAAATTATAATCGTGAGTATCATCTTATTTCTTAAGTGTTTGTATTATCATTTTCTTCGTCAGCACAGATGGATATAACAGTCGCTATTCATTTTTTGAACACTTCAGAGGATGAAGCAATCTGCAATAAAAACAATTTCCATTTAAAATGAAATCAATTATTGTATTTATTTTTACACTTACCATTTGTTATCCATTATTAATTTATAATTTTAAGTTAATTTTTAATACAAAAGTATTGTTTTTTATAATGTTGTTATTTACACGAATATAAAATAGCAAGTGACTGATTTTGACATTTGCGTTCGCAGTGTTGACAACACCTCCTTTACACAGAAATCGGTTTTTGTATGAAAACACTTACGTTTTCTTTCGAGTTGTCGTTCGAGCCATCGTTCGCATAGGAGTAAGATTGTGAAACTCAAATCAGTTTTCTTTCGCTTAGAATACGAAAGAGCATATTCTTTCGTTACTGTGAAATTGGCTATTAAAGTTTTATTCGGACAGCCAGAAAAAATATTACTTTCAGTAAAGAACAAAATTAAAGCACTACCGTAAGTCAACCCAAATAAAATGGAAACAATTACTAACTTTGCAGTACAAGTAAAAGGGCTTCAATCCACTATAGCAGCTTGAAACCTTATAGATGAACTAAATAATTCATCATTGCTTCAAGAACTGATTTCTAAACTGCCTCCATATTATCAAATTATGTGGGGCTCAAATAAACTTAAACTTCAGCAAGAAAACAAAAAAGCAAATATACTTGAATTTTCTAATTGGATATATAACATCGGCTTATCAGCGAGTACGGTAAACGTTAAAACTAATTTAACTAACGAGTACGGCTGTCATCGTAAACAAAAGAATGCTTTTAATAACACTCACGCTGAAATAGTTAAAAAGAAATGTGCTGTTTGCAGCGGCTATTGCAAAAACACTCCGGAACTGTACGAAATTTTTGTCAGCTGATCGCAAAGAGAGGTGGAATTATGTTAACAAATTGCAGTTGTGCAAGCACTGCTTACGAAAGCATACTGGTGTTTGTTTCAATATAGATAAAAACTGCAACGAAGAAGGCTGTCTTTTGCACAAGTACGAAAAAAAAGAAAATAATTTATCTAATTCAGCAAAAGAAACAAAAGAAAAAGAAAGAAAGAAAAGTGTGCAAAACATAAACACACATGATATAAAGAAACAAAACATTTTTTAAAGTAATTCCAATAAGAATTTATGGAAAATATAATAAAGTAATTTCTACATACGCATTTTTAGATGACGGATCCTTTATAAGCTAATTAGAAGAAGAAATCGTCAATCAATTAGAAATAGAGGGAGCTGAACAACTTTGTCTTAAATGGACTGGAAATATGGAAAGAATTGAAAGTAATTCGCAACGTTTGACGGAGCAAGTATCCGGCAATAATAATAAAATATTTAACATTCACGTTCGTACGGTAAAAGAACTTTTATTGCCAAAGCAAACACTTGATTATGAAAATCTTTGCAGCAAATTTAATCATTTGAAAGGTCTTCCAATCGAAAGTTATCCTACCGCTACACCAAAGGTGCATATTGGTCTCAACAATGTAAATATGACAATCGCTAGCAAAATAAGAGAAGGAGGAAAAAATGAACCGATTGCTTTGAAGACACCATTGGGTTGGACAATTTTCGGGCCGTGTGGCGGTAATCAATCAACACAATGCAATATGCAAATTTGCGAGTACATAGAACACGATAAAAAAATTCATCAAATTGTTATAAAATAACATTGAAAGCTTAGGAATAAATTGTAAAAATTTATATTTAATAAAGAAGATGAAAGATCTTTACAACTTTTAAGAAATTATACGAAACAGCGTGTAGACGGACATTATGAAACGTGTTTATTATGGCAACATGATGAAATTTTACTACCTAATAATTACCAAATGGCGAAAAATAGACTCTTATGTCTCGAAAAACAATTAAGTAAAAATAGTGAACTTTTTGCAGTTTATGTTAAAACAATTGATGAATATACCAAAAAAGGTTATATTAGTAAAATTAATGGGGCCTTAACAGCCAAAAGAATTTGGTACCTACCAACTTTTCCAGTGTTTAATAAAAATAAACCTGGGAAATGTCACATCGTATGGGATGCTGTCGCGAAATATAATGGGTTATCCCTTAATTCAGTGCTTTATAAAGGTCCGGATTTAATAGCTTCGTTACAAGCAATACTCTTTCAATTTAGAGAAAAATCAGTAGCCATCTGCGGCGATGTTGAACAGATGTTCCACCAGGTATTTATTTGCGAAGAAGACCGACACGTTCAACGTTTTCTGTGGCGAAATTGTGAGGCAAATAGGGAGCCAGACGATTATATTGTTACGTTTTACCCTTTTTAGACAGGCAAACGTACGGCTTCTCTTTATTGCTTTCTCTGGCTATACTTCTCGATCCTACCGGTCTTGTGAACCCTTTGGTCTCGTATTTACTAAACATGCGTTATCACCACAAACGCAGCCATCCACGCTACACTACTGTGTTACTCCGGCGAGACATGAACCACTCGATGCCTTGTTTAGTAACCTTAACCATCCACAGACATCTCCACTACTCCTTTTATTCAAGCCAGTCTTCTCCTTTAATCCAGTAGACACAACAGACGTCTGCCATACACTGTTGCTATGCTGTTACACTTCCGCGCGCTAACCTGACCCCGTTCTTACTTTTTATTATAAAGGGCTTCTTGACAATTATCTGTTGCTCTTATATTAAGTTGGACGTCTCCACTAAATTATCTGCCATGGCTTCACAAAATAATTGCCTTTGGCCTCTCGGGAGGTTTGTACTGCTGTTTATTAATTTTAATAGCATGATAACAATTATTATTTTTTTCGTTGCACGCATGTCCGAATGCGGTATCGAACGCAGGACCCTCTGTTTTGCAACACGCACCTCTACCAACGCAGCCATTGAGGCTGTTCAGCTTTTGTTGGCTAACTTGTGGTTTTGTTATTCTATAAACACACCATTAGTTGAATTAGCTTATTCACCGCGCTCATACGGAAACATTTACAGGGGTTGCCAGATTTTATTATTCGTAACAATATTATTGAACGTAATGATATTCGGAGCTTCGTGTGCTCCTTGCATATCACAATATATAAAAAATATAAATGCATCCAAATATGACAGCCAACTTCCACAGGCATCTGCAGCCGTGAAAAACAATCATTATGTAGATGATTTTCTTTATTCTACAGATACAGTAGAACAGGCCGTAAAAAAGCAAATGAAGTGAAATATATTAAAAGTAAAGCAGGATTTAATCTCCGAAATTGGGTGTCAAATAAAAATGAGGTAGTTAGGGACTAGACAAGCAACAATTCACAAATGACAAGCAAATAACCGTAGGCCTAAAAAGGGATGCAGAAAAAGTTTTAGGAGTTTTTTGGAGCCCAATAGAAGACAAAATTATTTTTAAAATCTCGCCGCCTATATTAAATAATGATTTCGTTTGTCAAAATAAATTACCAACAAAACGACAAATTTTGAAAATACTAATGACAGTGTACGATCCCTTGCTTTGAAGACACCATTGGGTTGGACAATTTTCGGGCCGTGTGGCGGTAATCAATCAACACAATGCAATATGCAAATTTGCGAGTACATAGAACACGATAAAAAAATTCATCAAATTGTTATAAAATAACATTGAAAGCTTAGGAATAAATTGTAAAAATTTATATTTAATAAAGAAGATGAAAGATCTTTACAACTTTTAAGAAATTATACGAAACAGCGTGTAGACGGACATTATGAAACGTGTTTATTATGGCAACATGATGAAATTTTACTACCTAATAATTACCAAATGGCGAAAAATAGACTCTTATGTCTCGAAAAACAATTAAGTAAAAATAGTGAACTTTTTGCAGTTTATGTTAAAACAATTGATGAATATACCAAAAAAGGTTATATTAGTAAAATTAATGGGGCCTTAACAGCCAAAAGAATTTGGTACCTACCAACTTTTCCAGTGTTTAATAAAAATAAACCTGGGAAATGTCACATCGTATGGGATGCTGTCGCGAAATATAATGGGTTATCCCCTAATTCAGTGCTTTATAAAGGTCCGGATTTAATAGCTTCGTTACAAGCAATACTCTTCAATTTAGAGAAAAATCAGTAGCCATCTGCGGCGATGTTGAACAGATGTTCCACCAGGTATTTATTTGCGAAGAAGACCGACACGTTCAACGTTTTCTGTGGCGAAATTGTGAGGCAAATAGGGAGCCAGACGATTATATTGTTACGTTTTACCCTTTTTAGACAGGCAAACGTTCGGCTTCTCTTGATTGCTTTCTCTGGCTATACTTCTCGATCCTACCGGTCTTGTGAACCCTTTGGTCTCGTATTTACTAAACATGCGTTATCACCACAAACGCAGCCATCCACGCTACACTACTGTGTTACTCCGGCGAGACATGAACCACTCGATGCCTTGTTTAGTAACCTTAACCATCCACAGACATCTCCACTACTCCTTTTATTCAAGCCAGTCTTCTCCTTTAATCCAGTAGCCACAACAGACGTCTGCCATACACTGTTGCTATGCTGTTACACTTCCGCGCGCTAACCTGACCCCGTTCTTACTTTTTATTATAAAGGGCTTCTTGACAATTATCTGTTGCTCTTATATTAAGTTGGACGTCTCCACTAAATTATCTGCCATGGCTTCACACAATAATTGCCTTTTGCCTTGCGGGAGGTTTGTACTGCTGTTTATTAATTTTAATAGCATGATAACAATTATTATTTTTTTCGTTGCACGCATGTCCGAATGCGGTATCGAACTCAGGACCCTCTGTTTTACAACACGCACCTCTACCAACGCAGCCATTGAGGCTGCTCAGCTTTTGTTGGCTAACTTGTGGTTTTGTTATTCTATAAACACACCATTAGTTGAATTAGCTTATTCACCACGCTCATACGGAAACATTTACAGGGGTTGCCAGATTTTATTATTCGTAACAATATTATTGAACGTAATGATATTCGGAGCTTCGTGTGCTCCTTGCATATCACAATATATAAAAAATATAAATGCATCCAAATATGACAGCCAACTTCCACAGGCATCTGCAGCCGTGAAAAACAATCATTATGTAGATGATTTTCTTTATTCTACAGATACAGTAGAACAGGCCGTAAAAAAAGCAAATGAAGTGAAATATATTAAAAGTAAAGCAGGATTTAATCTCCGAAATTGGGTGTCAAATAAAAATGAGGTAGTTAGGGACTAGACAAGCAACATTTCACAAATGACAAGCAAATAACCGTAGGCCTAAAAAGGGATGCAGAAAAAGTTTTAGGAGTTTTTTGGAGCCCAATAGAAGACAAAATTATTTTTAAAATCTCGCCGCCTATATTAAATAATGATTTCGTTTGTCAAAATAAATTACCAACAAAACGACAAATTTTGAAAATACTAATGACAGTGTACGATCCCTTGGGTTTGATTGGTAATTTTACTATGTATCTTAAGATAGTTTTGCAAGAGATCTGGAGAAGTGGAATCGGCTGGGATGCGCCAATCAGTGATGAACAACTGCTAAAATGGAAAAAATGGTTAAATTATCTTCCCGATTTAGAGAAAATCAGCATCCCAAGGTGTTACTTAAAATCTTTAAAAAACAACGCCGATGCATACACCGAGTTGCATACATTTGTCGACGCAAGCGAGAACGGATACGCAGCAGTAGCATATTTGCGAATAGCTCGTGATAAAGATATCGTTTGTTCTTTGGTGGGATCCAAAACTCGAGTAGCTCCATTACGTATGGCATCAATACCTCGTTTAGAGCTAATAGCTGCTCTTATTGGCTCTCGGTTTGCAAAAAGTATTGTAGAAATCACTCCATAGCAATTCATAGAAAATATTTTTGGACTGACTTTAAAACAGTCATAGGTTGGTTAACAAACAACAACAAAGAAAATACCATCAGTTCGTTTCTCTTCGTGTTAGCGAAATTCTAGAGATAACTAATTTACAGGAGTGGCACTGGATCTCAGGAAAAGAAAATGTTGCCGATGAAGCAACTAAATGGGCAAAAAGTCCAGACGTTTCCCCAAATAGTCGTTGGTTTAAAGAACCAGACTTTCTTTAATCGCCTAAAAGTGAATGGCCAAACTCGGATGAAAATCTTGATCTGGACGATAACAAACAAAAAGATTATGTTCAAGTGCATGACATAAATGAAATATTAATTAATGTAGACCGATTTTCCAATTTTAATAGGTTTTTAAGAACTGCAGCATACGTTTTGCGCTTCTGCAACATTATTATGAAGAAAAATAATTCAAATCCTGAACTAACATCTGTGGAACTGTTTGAAGCGGAAAATCTATTACTTCGATTAGCACAAAACGAATTTTATGCAGACGATATAAAAGTTCTAAAATCTGGGAAATTATTAAGTAAATCGAGCCCAATACATAAACTAAATCCTCGTTTCGACGAAAACCAAATGCTCCGTATAGAAGGACGGCTATATGATGCACATGTATCTGAGGACATAAAATCTCCTTTAATTCTGCCTAAAGAAAGACGTATTACTAAACTTCTTGTTATAAATGTTCATGTTAAATATAATATTTAAATCATGAAACAATCATTAATGAAATAAGACAGCGTTATTACATTCCGCGTTTGAGAGCCGTACTAAAGGGTATAATAAAGCAATGTCAGATGTGCAAAATTAGAAAAGCTATTCCAGTTTATCTGCAAATGGCTATAATACCCGAAGCCCGTTTAGCAGCGTTTTGTCCTCCCTTCACATATACCGGCTTAGATTTTTTCGGACCAATGCTAGTAGCGGTTGGTCGACACACGGAGAAAAGATATGGTGCACTCTTCACTTGCCTTACGGTAAGAGCTGTCCATATTGAAATCGTCAACACTTTAAATACTTCGTCCTGCATAATAGCGATTAGTAATTTTATGTGCCGCAGAGGGACACCTACAGAGTTCTTTTGCGATAATGGAACCAATTTCGTTAGCGCCGAAAGGGAGTTTAGAGAAGCCATAAAACGAATTCGTCAGAGTATTTACTACAGCTACAACCAAGTGGAATTTCATCCGACCAGCATCACCACACATGGGAGGGGCCTGGGAAAGATTAGTAAGATCCATCAAAACAGTTCTTTACAGTATGACACCCACACGTAGAATAAGTGATGAGATTCTTCGTGGTATGTTGGCCGAGGTAGAAAATATAATAAATTCCCGACCTTTAGTCTATGTACCCATCGAGCATGAAAACGCCGAAGCCATAACACCAAATCATCTGTTGTTACTCTCCTCTAACGACATGGAACCATTAGCGACATACGATGATAGTGGTGTAGCCATAAAGCAAGGTTAGTTGAATTCCAAACAATACGCAGAAATGTTTTGGTGCAAGTGGCTAAAGAAATATTTACCATCATTAACTTTTCGATTAAAATGGCACGAAAAAACTAAACCTTTGCAAGTTGGCGATCTAGTTATAGTAGTTGACCCGTCGACTCCAAGGAACGTGTGGTTAAGAGGTAAAATTATCGATACAGTGACAGCAACGGACGGACAAGTACGCAAAGCCAAGGTTCTTACAACCGGTGGAACAATTATACGCCCAGCTGTCAGGTTGGCAAAACTCGATGTATCTTCCAAAGTATGACTTCGAAAGCTTCTCGTCATACTGCAGGGGCTGTTGCCGCTATCGTTATAACTTACGAAAAATGTCTACCCTGAAGATTATTAAATAGTCCCTTTTAATGATATTCTTAGTATAGATACAATTTATCGTACGACTCTTGCTAAAACTTAAAACGGTTAACTTTGTACATGTTAAACTTATTACTTATTTTTGTTTTCTAATTTTTTAAGCACTAGGTCAGTTTATAAATAATAACAAATGTTTATTTATATTTTCAATATTTCGCCACACCTTTGGGTGGCATCATCAGGAAACAGGAAACAAAAATTAAATTTTCTTTTTTTTTTTTAAATAACAAATTTAAAATGAAATTATTTTTTCAAACAAAAACAGAAAAAAATCAAAAACCAAACGACAAAAAACTCAAATATTTAAAATTTACATTCTTATAAATTTAAAACCCAAAAAACATTCAAGTAAAATAACTCAAAAATTTTAAACATTTACATTCTTATAAAAATTTAAAAAACAGAAAACATTTAAATTATTTAAAAATGTTAAAAAACTTAATTCAAATACATTAACATAAACTTTCACGATAGAAATGTTACAAGCAATCATGTACTCTCAAACGTTTATTATTTTTTATGCACTAAATGTCTATAACATTGCGCAACATTATCAGTATCAGCCTTAAAGTTTATTCTTTTTGTTGTTGGTATTTTAATTATTTGTAACATCTCTAACATATACCGACGCTTATAATTATTTTCTATATTTAAAACAGATGCATCTTCAAAGTTAGGATTATGATTAAATCTGGCACAATGGGAAGATAATGCAGTTTTTTGTGAATTATTAACGTCCCTGTATCTTTGATCAGACTTATGTCCAGCTATTCTAGTTTTTAGTTTATTTTTTGTCGTACCTACATATTCCTTATTACTTATTACTTACTTATACTTAGAAAGCCGTAGTAGAATAAAGTGCTCTTTTGAATTTAATGTACATAGATTGGTTTGATACCAAAAAAGTATGTAAGATATTATTTGAATATTAAAATTCTTTTAATCCTTATTCGTATTTTATTTAAGGAATTAAAACATTGGTCGAGTCAATACTTGACAATAAAGAAATAAATATTTTTCTATAAATTAAATCAGTGTTGAAAAGCTCGTTAACAATGTGATTTTGTTGTGTATTATGCTTAAGTCAATAATAATTTGTTCGGCGTTGTCTCCTTCTAGGATGCATATAATGTGGTTTACGTATCTGTAGTAATGGGTTATCTTATGTTTCTCCATCAGTTTTTTGATGTGTATTTGTTCTAAATGTTGCTTGAAAATCTCTGTGAAGATTGCGGATGTTGGGTTTCTCATGCCGAGTCCATCAGGTAGCTTATAGAAGTTATTATTGAATCTAAAGTAGTTTTGTTTTAATATCATCTTTGCAATATCCATTATTTCGTTGATATATTATACGACAATCAAGTCGTTTGCAAGTGACTGTATCATTGGGTAAGAAAATGATCAAGTTTCAAATCTATTAATGTAACAAGCAGGTTTGATACTGTTAGAAAGTTAAAAGTTTCTAGTTTTTGTCTGACATAGTATTTAAGAAATAATATACTTTTACCTTTATTTTATAAAGTTCTTTATTTTAAATAAATAGTATTATGATTTTAGTAATCTGTTATAGAAGATATGTTGGTGTAATTTCGTGAGTTAAAGCTGGTGATGGAAAGTTAAGTGGAGAAGTGGTCAAGTGGGTTTTGGAGTCATAGAATGGACAATTTTTTGTGGATAGTACTATGGCTAGGTTGGGAGGGCAAAAAGAAGACTAACACCTGTATCCATAAACAAATGTTTTGTGTGGTATTGTTGAGTGTAGTGATTGTGTTTATTTTCTATACTCTTGTTTTGTGTTAAAATACGCGACGGGTGAGAGAGGGTTAGAACCACCTGGGAAAAAAACTTCAAAACAGCTAGTCGGAGACCTCACTCGGCCAATTGGTCCGCAACATAAATGTTTGGTATAGACCGCCTTTCGCCTAGACATAACGTTTCCAACTGCATTTAAAAATATTGCTATATAATATGCAAACACGCTCACAATATTTTGCTGCATCGTGACCATTAAACTGGTAACAATTCTACGGCTACGTTTTGCCCAGCGACTCATGCAGCTGTAAATACTCATGTTAATAATCAATCAATTCGGACAGTTCAGGTGGGAACATATTAGGTAGAGTACTTCTAAATTCTTGTTTTAGGTAAATAAACTGAAGGGTTTATAAGCATTGTAAATTTGCCACGTAGAAAAACATCAATCGAAGTCTCTGGATTCGAAGGTACCTTATATAATATAAAGTACAAGGTCCATTCGACTGTTAGATCGCGCTCTAACTGTCATGAGAACTTCATCACAAACATCATTAAACGATATTCTTCTTGTATGCCCAACGATACATATGGTATGTCAGCATCACAATTTCTAGCGATATGGAGCTTACGGTTTCTGATAAATTAATTTAAATTTTCACATAGAGTTGGTGCTGAAGTACTTCGAAATCATTTCTACGTCGATGATATAATAACCGGAGCAAACACCGTTTAGGAATTACATCAAATAGAGAATGAAGTCTCTAACATCATATATAAGGGTCGTTTATAAATCGCAAAAATTCAGTCGAATTATCCCGACTTCTTATATAATAATAACCCAAAGGAAAACATGAATATAAAAAGCTACAAAGCGCTCTTGGTATTATCTGGGATCCAGTAAATGACAAATTTCTTTTTGTATTTAAAACGGTTTTCAACATTTACAAAACAAGCATGTCTTCTTTAACTGAGTCGGTTTTTGACCTAAGTGGTTTATTGGGACACTAAAATACACCATCAAAATTTTACTCATAATAAGCTTAGAGAACTTGCGTAATATACACATAATTTCTATCACTCGATTTGTTTTAAATGATAAAATCGCCGAAGTACAACTAAAAGGATTAAGCGATGCTTCTTTGTGAGCGTACGGTTGTTGTTTTTATGTTTGTTTTCGAGATAAGCATAACAACATAAAAACAACACTTTTTGCAGCAAAATGTGGTGCTCACCTCTTATCACTTGGAAAATACTCCCTTCTGTAAAGTCATTCAATACACATCTATATTTTTGGACTGATTCATCTGTAGTGCTTAGATGACTATAGCTACGCTCGTCTACAGTAACCACTTTTGTCGAACATAGTACTTCCGAAATCACAGAAAATGGTTCTCGACGACATGCATCAACAGCAATGAGTTCGGCTGATCTCATCTCTGAACACTTTGAAAAATCGTTTTTGTTTTCTGGATCCGATCTTTTTAAACAACGAGAACAACAATGGCCTAAGTCTCTTGACCAGTGTGATGAAAATGGGAAAAAAATTATGCTATTCGAGTATTTCCTTTCAAACCTGAAATCAAAACCAAATGTATTTTGGAACTGTGGCAAAAGCTAACCTCATTTTCAAAAGTCGTGGGCGTCGTAGCTTTATTGTGCAGATTCTTTTGTCGCACAAAACAGCTTTGTTCTAAGGAACAAAAAACATGCGTTGCATTGTATCGCCTGGTACTTGTAGCAATATCCTTTTATCGAAAAAGTTTACTTTTTAAATAAAAATGTTGACAAAAAATAATGATGTTTTAACAAGCGATTTTGCCTTATTTGCTAACAACAGTATGCACTTTCTCCTTGTTCGTGTAGGAGGCCGGCTAGAGAAAGCAAACAATCGAAAGCGTTCTGTTTTATTGCCAAATTCAAATTACCACGCTAGACGAAAGCTGCGTGTTGCTTCCTTTAGACAAACATTTTGGATTGTTAACGTTCGAGTTGTAGCACGAAAGGTAGTCAATTCATGCATTAGCTGTATCCGGTCCCGAGCTCATTGAGCAAGGTTTAGGAACTTTTCCTCGTGCACGTGTCACTCTAGCGAGTCCATTTCAACGCTGTGGGTTAGATTTTTTGGGTACTACAAATGCTTACTTTAAAATGCCAACCAACAGTTATGGTGCAGTTTTTATATGCTCCGTAACAAAGGCGGTGAACATTAAATTGGTGTTCGAAATCTCAGCCGACACATTTATAGCGGCATTAAAGAGGTATATAAGACGAAGTGGTTTACCGTCTGATATTTTTAGCGATAATTTAACAAACTTTGTTGGTGCCAATAATAAATTACCTGAGCTAAAAATGCCTTCTTAAATAAACAATTTCAAAACTCGCTAAAAAACTTTTGCTCTAAAAACTTTATAAATTTTAATTTCATACCACCAAGAATACCGCATTTCGGAGGCTTCTGTGAGAATTATTTATATCGAACATTGGCAAGAGCGTAACGTACATTTGCAGAACTTACAACTGCGTAAGTAGAAATCTAAGCTATCATGAATTGAAGATCTATTGCTGCATTGTCTAATAACCCTGATGATTAAGAAGCCCTAACACTGGCCACTTTTTAGTTAACGGTCCTCTTAATTCTCTACTAGACATATCTGTTCAATGTGGAGATATCAGCATTCTCGAAAGGTGGAGCCGTAGTTTGGCCGCAAAATAACAATTCTGGCACCATTTGTCTGAAGATTATTTAAATGAGAAATAACTTTTTTGATGTGTATCAATAAAAATCATACATACATTTAATTGTACTAATATTTTAAATTTAGTATTTCTTTTCCATCATTTTCACAGAGTTGAAATATACTAAAATAAAACTAAATACAAATAAATATTATCACTTTGCATACATATATTAATTGAAAACACAATATCACATTTTAATTTTTTTTAAATAGTTTCCATTACAAGGAAATTAGAAATGTTATTTTCTCAGGTATTCCTTAGTTTTGACCCAATAAATTTTACATTCACACAAAATCTCTGCAGGTGGCACGGAAAAGAATTTTTATAATGATATAACTGATATAAGAAAAGGATTTTAGGTGGATCAGGATTTAAACGACACAATTTTATTTGAAATTCAGAAAGAAAGGCTATTGCAAACCCATTAAAGACATTTTTTTAAAACCTCAATTTCAGATATGCAAATACACCCACTTAAATATTAGTAAATACAAGTAAGAGTGCCATATTTGGCTACGCCGAATCATATATACCCTTCTTTGTATACGTAAATTTGGTGTAGTGAAATAAATCCAATAAGCCCTTACTTTGGAAAATATGGGCGAGCGCCCATACAAAAACTAAAAATAGTTGGTGATTGTTTGCTGTGTTTTTGTTAAAAACATTTTTAAGTTTTTATTTTCTTTTATCTTTGTTAATTCAATGTAGTTCTCATTTTATCAATTTTTTTTTCTGATATAAGACCCTTAAGTTTTCTGTACAAAAATTGGTAGAGTAATGGCCATAAGGATATGCTTTCCCCGCAGTGACACATTTCATTTTGTATTTTTTAGTAATAAATATTTCATAATATTTTTTGGAATGAAGGAATCAAGCATGATTAAAAAGTTTCCAAATAATAAACTTTCATATTTATTAATGTGTTTTCTATTTATTCTGCTGGTGTCTAATTTATCCTGTTTTTTTAAGGAAAACGCCCGCATACATTTGTAAACAATTCTTCTTTATTAAACATTTTTAGGAATTAAAATAAAAAAAAACTTAGGCAGAAATCAGTTTTAAATCATATTTTATTTATTTTTTCCATATATCAGTTGTTGATATAATTTCTTAGCAGATCTTACAATTAAAGGAATTTTGAAATAACTCTCTTAAAATTAAAGCAAATAATTTGAGAATAATTTCCCGGCGATGAAAAATGTCAAACTTTTTTTTAATTCTAAACTTAGTTGAAGTTAAGGTCATTAACAACTCTTAAATAACACTTTTAATCGTTTAGAAATTACCAACTAATTATTTATTTAAGTCTATGAATACAAAAATCTACAGACCGACAAATAAAATAATAATAAATTAAGACTGAATAGTTCATTAAATTGTTGGCACATTCTTCTAAACGTATTATCATCTGCGTTATTTGTATGAAAAACTTGAAGATGTAACGGTGTCCAGTAGCAAGTAGATCGTCGAGAGACATTAAGATTTATATTGATTAAAAGAAATTCTGATTCAAATTCATTATTTATTTATTTCGATAAAAAAAACGCCACATTAAGGATTGTCCTTCGACCTTTTAAAGTAGCCAGTTTAATAATAGCCATACTTGCTGTATACGACGAAAGATTAAATCCATAACCTCGAAATAAAGTTCTCAAACAGAATGAAAGACTGATTCTATACATCCAAAATATGTCTTACAAGAGAAATATATTTATTTACAGTAGCTCTAAGCGAAACTCGTACACTTTAGACTAATTTTTAAACTATCTTATAACATTAAGTAAGAAGCTCTTAACAAATAAAACTGTATTTATTTTATTAGTTCATTTTATAACAAATTTAACAAAACATAAAAACTTTAAATCATTATTCAATAAAAAAATTTTTTAGTAACAACATAAAATAATAGTAATTTCTGTGACAAAGCCAAACTCGTACACCACACTTCAATCAAATATTATTTAGTTGGTTTTAAATATTAATATTTGGTGTGCATGCCTTTATTTTTTATCACAATTTTTAATGTATTTGGCATACTGCGCACAAGGTTTTCGCAAAAACTTGGTTCAATTCAATTTTTTAAATTTCAATTTTTTCAAGCCATCCTTAGAACTTATTGTATGACTACGAATTTTACGATCGAGATAGCTCCACAAATTTTCGATTGGGTTTATGTCTGGACTCTGGGTTAGTGTATCCATAACATGTGGACAATTATAAAGTAGCCATGATCACATATTGTGAGTCTTATGCTTAGGGTCGTTGTCTTCGTAAAAATAAAAGTCTCACCAAGACAAAGTTTCTGCTTACAAATTGGCAAACTTTCTTTTAAAATGTTCAGATCAGCATATGTAGATCCATGGTACCATCGATAAAGTGTAAAACACGACGCCCAGATGCAGAAAATGATCCCCAAACCATTACTGACCCACCACTGTGCTTAACTGTGTGTTTTATGTTTTTGGCAAGCAACTCCTCATTTGATTTTCTCCATACATTAGGTCTTCTATTTGAACCAAACAAGTTGAATTTACTTTCAACTGTGGGCAACATTTTTTTCCTGAGTCTTTTTTAACAATTTCTACGAGCTTCGGAGCACTTAAAAATGGGTTTAATTTTTATTTGACGTAAAATTCATTGCTCGTCTCCAGCAGAGAAAATTTTGTTATTTGCCCTTTTCTTCTTGTTCGCAATCCTCTCTTCCATTTTATAACTTTTAATAATATATTGCACTGTTGATCGGCTTCTATCAACTGTCTCAGATATTTCTCGCAGCGATTTATTATTCCTAAGATATTGAATTATTAATTTTTTTACTTCAACAGAAGTTTGTCCTCTCTGTCTACCCATTTTGTTCTCTTTTGTAACTCTTTCAAACAAAAACTCAAATAAATGACAATAAAAAAGGTGACAATGGGGAAAGTCCATATTTTTTTAAATTATTTTTACGAAATATTCCGAGGTTAGATGCAAATTAAAAGAATTTTGCCAAATTAAATAAGACTGTACGAGTTTGGCTTTGGCGTCAAAATTTGCCACTTTTTAAAATATTTATCTGTATTTTAATAAATAAAGATATGTTCAAAATTTCGTTTCTGATATTTAATTGAGTACATAATTTTGTACTAAAATTAAGTAAATTTATTTTATTAGCCTATTAAGTTTTAGACATATAACATAAAGAAATTTGTTTTCATAGGTGTACGAGTTTCGCTTGGAGCTACTGTATATTGTTTCGTGATATTTGTGTCAGTAAACTATTTTCCCACTTTTTAATAAATGCCAACACACCACGAGCTTTGCTTATCATCATAGTAAGCAAATCCCATTAGAATATGTATTTACATTGGCCCTATTCACGATCTTGTACAAATGGTATTGCATCATAGCATTCGCAAAATTGTGTAGCATAATTCACTCATTGCTATATGTTTTGTTGGTGTAAACTAAAAGTATGCTACACAATTTTGCAAATGCTATGATGCAAGACCATTTTTTTTGCATAAGATTGTAAATAGGGCTATTGTTTTTCCTTTTACTGCAAAAAACAATATTTTTTGAGTTAATATTGTTTTTCTGAAATAAATACTAAATGTCAACAAAACAGTGTCAACTCAAAATAAAACCAAATTTAAAAAAGAAAAAAGATAAAAAAAACATTTGATTTTTTTTATTTTGAAAAAAGGCTCAATTCAAAATAATACATTTTGTATTAAAATATACTATGCATTTCTATTTTAACATTTGTAATAACATTTAACATTTGTATAACGAGATCTAAATTCTTTGAAAGTTTTACAGTAGCGTAGTGGATTTCTTGGAAATAGAGAAATTTTACAAAGACAGTATTAAAAAACACTGAAAATTTAATAATAAATAATAGTAGTTTCAGTGGATATTTTTGGAGATCGTTGAAATTATTTTTTGGGGAATTCTGGAGATAAGATTTATCTATCTGAGGTTACGACTCGAAAAAGATATGAGAACCCTGTTGTTTGACCGGCATTAAATCCACGATTTATTAAAGTTGTAACTTGTAAAATGTTTGGGACTGTTAAGGAACTTTATTGAAACCATGCTGAAGCGGTGACAACAATGAATGTATTATATAGCTAATAAAGTCGGATAGGTACTTTTCAAAAAGCTTTGGTATTGCACTTAACTTTGCAATGCCTCTGTACATTACGTTTGTCTTGTTTCCTGAATTAAATAATGGAATAGTGTATGAACATTTCCAAAATCGCGGAAAGTAACATTATTTTAACGAGATATTGGACATGATTGATAACGGTGTGGAAATTGGCATAGGTTTAATTAATTAGGACACATGCTGGAATCCCATCAGGTCCGCTTTATACAGACGGTCTTATTGTTTTTATGCAGTCAACAATCTGGGAAGTTTAAATTTGTTCGCTTAAAAGCAAAAATGTTAGAACTGACATCTAATGCGGGATGGTATGAGTTATCGGATGAGATTGAACTAGCGAGCAATTCGTTAGATCATTTACATAAAAAAATTTAGCAACTTTATAAGTTCACTAAAGGCGCCATTTATTTGAACAAGTCATAAATTAATATACTATTTAAAAATTCTGCAATCCAGGATTGTAAAAAAATTATTCTGGTAGGAACTTTTAAGAAATTGTTGGGAATTTAATGTCACCAAAAATAAAAATTGAATCGCCATGCTTTTGAGAAATTAACTTATCAGATTTTGATGGAATATGCGAGCATGATATAAACACTAGCGAGTAATTCAATTTTATATGGACTCCAAGAAATTAAATTTCAGCATAAGATTCTAATTCTGTTTTTCAGATGAAAATATTTTAGAAACTGCAGTTAAAACAACACCAGTAGTTTTGGTTTCTTTATCACGTCAATAAATATTGAAATCATAACAAGGAATTCCAGCATATGAAGAGTTCTGCTTTAACCATGTTTTAGTTGGTATGAATTATACTAAAGTTTAGAGATAAAGTTTAGTGTTTAAACCACGATTGTTTTGATAAATTTAGTTCATTCACAGGTTTGAAAATTAAGTCTTTGTCGATTAACGCAAATAAAGATAAAAACTAATTAAAACTAAAATTAACGCTGATTAATTAGGTGCAAACATAAAAACATCATTCAGGAAGACACCCTAATCCTGATTTGGCTAAAGGATTTACAAAATGAGATAGAGAAGATCTAGATAATTTGTGGAAAAATGTAGCTACTGACTTCATTTAATTAATTTCTTTTTAAATATTCAAATATACATATAAATATACATAAATATGTAATTTTTGATTGTGAAATAACACTTCGTTAACACTAAGTAATTTTTACTACGGAATCCGTAACATGCTCTAAAGGATATAACATTCAATTATTTATGGGTACAGTCACGTAAGCACCTGATGCTATAAACTTTAATGCATTCGTATGCGCTAAACAAATGTGTGAAGTATGTTTGGCAGAGCTGCTCGTGGCATTCAACCTTTCTACACATGTTGTTTTATTTATAAAACGGTCCTTTTTATTTTGTCGCATTGACTTAAATTCGTTTATTAAACAGTAATTCAATTAAATACACACCATGGACTACTTTCTTACTGATTCAATATTGTACGAATAATTGAATGCTGGCGTTCATGCTTGTGTACATGTCACAAAACAGCCAATAACTTTTTTATTTTGCTTCAAATGAATACTTAACCACCATGACAATGAGGTATACGACATGGCAGCAGAAACATAACAAAAAAGTAAAAAAACAAAAATAAAAGAATATAGTATATATATATAAACATAAAAGATTACAGTGAATGAAAACACAGATTGCTTATATGGGTATCACAGACACACACTCATGTGCAATTATGCATATGATTTCTGCAAACATTTCTATCGAAATAATTACTATGTGGTTACTTCATGGTGTTGAATTGTGTGAGATATTGAAATGTGCAACTACAATGATACAATTAATAGGAAACTAACAACGTCCTTAAGAAGTATTAAAATCGAGTGGTGTCGAAAAAGTGTATAGTATTGATTTGTTAGAAATGCAAATAGAGTATATTTTTAAAGTACATTACTTCTGGAAGTAATTAATATTTGGTCTAAATTTTTTAATAGTTATAAAACATTAGTTCGAAAACATTAATTTAAATTTTAAAAATTTGTAAAACATCTACAAAACGGAAATTAAGATAATTGCTGTCAATTGTATTAATGAAACTTTCCGCAATCATACAGTTCTTCATTTTAGAGAACTGTCCGAGTAAAGTATTCAGTGATATTTTCTTCTCCCTCGGTTGCTAATACTGCTTCTGTATAAATTTGTAACGCTTTTCAATGTAACTGTTTATCTTTGTGTACAAAGGTGTGCATCCGGAAATAGATTTTAGAAAATCACTTGACGTAGGCATCTAAATCGCATAAACAATCAATAAATCTATAAAAATTGCCATGTTTCGAAAGCTTCATATTGAGCTGGCTATGAAAGCCTTCTGCGCCGTTGCTTGTTGGGATCGGTTCTTTGTACACAGAGAAGTTCGTTACTTTTTCCTTAGACAAAAAGAAAAGAAATAGTTTTAAAATAAAATAAACTGTATAACTGTTGACATACCTTTTTTCTCCAGCAAGAATCAAAATATTTGATGAAAGGTTGAAAATAGCTTTCTGACATCTTTCCTTTAATATACATTCATTGCTTCTGCTTTCAAAATTTGGTATTATTACTATTATTATTAGTATTAATTCTGCTATATTTGTTCTTAATTTTTTATGTATAATAATTTGCTGGATGCCCTGGATCCAGGCATTAATTCATATTCATATATTTGGTCCTCTTCCATTTTATTATTTTATTTAATTTTTTTATGATGTTTGCTTGTAACACGGGGATAGTATACTGAGTTGATATCATGTAAAAATAAACGTATCGATATGAACTAAAATTTCTTAACATATGTATAGTCAGTACCGTTAATTCCTCTCTTGATAAGTTATTAACTAAGTACAGTACCATAAAAAGCTTGAAATGTTGGTCATAGCAACGGACAAAAATGTTTTCAATAATTTGAAGACCGGCGATAAAAACGCAATATAGAACGCATCTGCCGTGCATGTCGCGGGCCCCCAGCACCCGCCGCGGGTTCCGGATATGCCGCGATCGCTCTCCGTCCGCGCTCCCCCTCCCCTCCTCAATCATTTGTTTTTAATTGATAATGGCAACTCATTCTTTTGGAAATTTGTAACCATGACAACTGCAATATTATGGCGTTATTTCCACTTTGGTTACAAAACGAGTATGGTGATATTGCACTTGGGTGGAGGCAATAAGGCGATATGACTTTATTGCCTATGGCCTTATAACACTACGACATCCACAGAGACGTCGCACAGTGCGTACAAAAAAAGTCATTGCTGCTGTAGAGCGTAAAGTAGAGGACGACCAGAATCATTATATCCGCCTTCGTTCACATGAATTTGATATGTGCCAATTCACCATATGGAAGCTCTTGGGAAGATGTTGGCTTGCGTGCTTACAAAATCCAACTCGTACAACTAAAGAAGCTAAATGATCACCTTGATGAATGGACTCAGAGCAAGATCGTTGATCCTAATTTTCATAGGCTAATTTTGTTTAGCAATGAAGCTCACTTTTAGTTGAATGGACACGTCAATAAAAAAAAAACTGAAGTCAATAAAAATCATCAAGTGTAGTTTGAGACATCGTTACATCCTGTTGGACGTGCCTCATGGCACAATGGTTCGAAAACGATTTATTATGGACAAAACTCGGTATCTCATGAACTACTCAAGAAATGAAATTTCACAGATGCATGGCAGAGATGTTCCTGAGTATTGGTCATAAAATTTTCAGATTTTTATATATAATTAGATCTTGAATATATCTGTAAAAAATGTGCTTACGTGTGTAGGTTATCTCTTTTAAACTGACCGAAAATCAGTTTACAATTTTTATACCATCACCAAAATGTATATCTTTCCAATATCCATTTCAGACTCCATAAAGTGTATATATTATGAGTTCTTATGCATAGTGATTGAACGTTGTCTGTCTCTCCGTTCGTTTTCGGGTTGAAATCAACGTTGCCATGGTACTAGATGAGCTAGAGAAAATTTCACCAATCAATCAGACATGGTTTCACAAATTTTGGTATTGAAAATACATCTCTTGTTTAACTGCTGAGACGTTTCTCTTTATTATAATTCAAAAAATAAAAACGTGATTTCTTTAAAGTAAGCAGTGACTTAAACGTATGAGCTCTTGCATTTCAAATTAATCAAATTCTATTCCAACAACGTGTAGCTCCAACGGGAACAATAAAAGCAGTGTAGATTTTGCTTTCCCGTTCCATGGATATTTGGTAGTATCCGTGTCGAAGGTCAATCGTGATGAAAAATTTGCTATACCTAATTTTTTCAAAAATCGAATTTATCTGTGGATGGAATATGCGTCGCATATTGAATTTTCATTTATTTGCCTGTAGTCAATGCACAGCCGACGCTCGTTATTTTTAACGAGCCAATACTATAGGGGAACTATATGGGCTCTTCGATGGCTCAATTCGTCCTTTTTAAGAGTTCGTCGATT
Organism: Gymnosoma rotundatum; assembly: GCA_916610165.2. Classification (NCBI taxonomy): domain Eukaryota; kingdom Metazoa; phylum Arthropoda; class Insecta; order Diptera; family Tachinidae; genus Gymnosoma; species Gymnosoma rotundatum. The sequence continues at coordinate 34,631,065 of OU744340.1, forward strand.
TCTCAGATAATACCGTTGGCGAAGTGGACAGGCATCCTTCATAGTAGTTACGTGCTCCGTCATGTTTGAGTATTGGCCAATAGAATCAAAACGAGGAAGTTTCTGTTCCAGCAAAAGGGAGACTCTTCGTCCAACTAGGGCGTCTTCCTTGGCGTAGTCAGATAATGTTGCCTGTAAGGCATTGGCTTAAAACTTCACCGTTTTTAATTCTTTTTTTCTAGTCTTACCATTTTGGATAATACAAAGAAAATACCGTGTAAAACTCCGCAGAAACAATTGGAATCAGGAGTTCTTCTACCACGTTTAATACAGAAGTGAGTAGCACTAGGGTCTAGAATTGCTGTAATATTCCTGTATCTTATCGTAAGCCGTATACGTAAGCGTAAGTCGTCATCTGGAATAACTGTAATAAGGAAGGATTTAAAATCTAGATATCTCGCTCTCCTTTCCTTCCAAAATGATTTCCCTTACCATTTCCCGCATCAGCTCTACAACAATCCACGGTTTTGATATCCTGACAAAATAAGACTTGTGCAGACTACAGGGCGAGTGATTTTAGCCTGTGAAATTTCTTCTGCTCGTATGCATTCAAATTCTTTGGCCATAGTTATCAATTCTCGCAAGTTTGAAAATTCTCTTCTCTTTATATAAACGTTATACTCCTCACGACAGTTCCTATAGATTCTTTCTACTTTGATTTGTTTCTTGATAGATAAATTTGACCAGTGCATCAAGGCTTGCAACACGGTTACAAAATTCACAAACATTCATTGCTACGTTGCATACGATCACGAATTTCATTTTTTGGTGTTTCAAAAAAACGTACCGGCAAGAAAAATAATTAAAGATCGTCAACAAAATCATTGTATAACTTCCAATTGCATTCCAGTACCATGATTCAGGCATTTAGTAAAGTAGTCCATTTTGCGGTATACCATAACAATTTTTCGACTCGCTCCAGGAATCCTCACTTCCCACTTGTTTTTAATTATGTTGTACATTTTTAGCTTTTCATTTTTGTGTTTTTTTTTTTAAGTTTTCTCTTTAAACCATTTTTTCATAGTCCCCGCTCGGGCACAATTAGTACTAAAGATCAACGCAAGGTAACCCAACCAGACCAGGATATTCTCTAAAAAAAACACTTCAGTTAAACTCCTGTTTTCACTTATTGCTTACTAAAAATTTAGATCTTCGGGCTTATACAGCCAAGAAAAACAAAAGAGTACCCGTCCGAGTTTTTCTCGTTCTTTGGCTTATCACTAGAATGCCCACTCCAAGTCCTTTCCGCTATATTTATTTCAAATTCTTGGAGGTTGTTAGAAGTGTGTTTAGTAACCACTACACTGGAGGTTAATGGCAATAAAATACCAGTTAATTTCCAAGTACAACTACTAGTATACATGGGCACCATGTAGTAGTTTCCCTGTGCGCTACTATCAATATACCTGGACACTATGGCTGTAAAAACCAATAGTTGCCTTGTACACTACCACTAATATGACTGGGCACTATGGCTGTAAAAAAATAGTAGGTACCCCATGCACTACAGCAATGAGCTCAACTTCTACCTAACACACTGGCACTAGTAATCCGATCACCTTGACAGACAAGTCTAAACTGAATCTGTAATAGTAAGTACATACTCATGTAAATTATATTCTATAAGGGATTAGGATAAGTCCAAAGGTAAACCAGGTGTATAGAGAAAACATCATCCATTTAATATTACATGTCCTAGGACTAATTCATATAACCCAGCTTTGCGTTACATGGGAGTAGTTTCAAAACTGCTCTATGTTACTACACGATGGAACACCCCAGAGGGTTTGTTTTAAAACTACTCCATATCACTTATCTATAAAACACCCCGGAGGGCTAGTTTCTAAACTACTCTATTCTACTGCTTCATTAAACACCAAAAATAATATTTTACCTAAAAGTTGTTCATATTTTGATTTATTAAAAACATATATTACGAGTAACTTAAATATTTTTTATTTGAAAAGTGTATTAAAAAACAGGAAATAAATTATATTTACATGTGTTTGTACTAAGAAAAGCTTTCCTTTTCTTTCATTTTCATTATCCAATAATTGTGCCACCTTCACCAAATTTTGTTTAATACCAAAATGCGTGTATTTATCGGGCTGCACAGTCACTATGTTTGGTGGTGCGTTAATATTTTCGGCAAGCGTCAGTGAAAATAGAAGAACATCTGTACCATGAGTTCTTCATATAGCCAAAAGATCTCTCACGTTCTTCCTTGAAGTTTTGCTTCTTAACTGGCATTCAACCCATACATCTATTCAGTGTTGTCACTTATGGCGATATCTCACCAAATGTGATGATAAAAGTCCTTTGTGGCGATAAAAAGTTTTAAATGGCGAGAGGAGAGATACTTGGCGGTATTTAAAATACTTGGCGAAATCTTTGGTTATTTTTTATGATTTTTGCAACGAACATAGTTTCAAAAAAGATAAAAACCTGGCAGCTTTATTTTAATGTTCAAGGTTCACTAAACATATATGTATGCGTTTTGACTACTCTATTTGCATGTACCCTATCTTCTAGTAGATACAAATATAATAATTTTTGATTTAAATGTCAAATGGTAAAGGCGATGAAAGCAAAAGGCAGTGAGAGACAAAAACAAAATGATAAAAGTTAAACGTGAAATGGCTTCGACAACCTAAAAAGGTAATAAAACAAGTAAGAGTACTATATTCGGCTATGCCGAATCTTACATTCCCCTCACCATCTATTTATGTCTAATTAGTAAATTAATTCAAATAAAAAAAGTAAATATTAAAGTGAGAGACAATTAAAAAAATACACAATTTTCCAAATTTAATTAATAAAAAGGATATTAAAAATTTAGATAACGAATTTAGAGAACTTCTTTTTAGAAAATTCAGTAGGTATTTTACAACTCTATATAATCTTAGCTGTGAGGTATTTTGGTCACAAGTTTCAAAAATAACTCGTGCTGACAACACTCCAGCTTTTCTGGTGTTGTCAAAATTTGTTCAAAACTTAATTTTTATTAAATTAGAATTTGGAACTGTGAATATTATAAATAAATTGAAATTATTTTGGCCTTAGTTCATTTTTATTTTAGTTGCTAAAAATTTTTTACAAATATATGCGGACGTTCTCCAAACAAAACAAGAAAAATTAGACGCTAGCAGTATGTAATGCTGCACTTTCTGGACTAAATAACCGTAAAAAGAAAACTCTGTCTTTAGAAACGTAGCTAAAGATATGGGAAAATATCGACAAAGGCGTTCAGGGAAAGCGTTTAGCTCTTGATTTTAACGTAACAAAATCTGCCATCAGCTATATCAAATCAAGAAGATCAGCTATATTAAAAGCAGTTACCAACACCTATCAGGAAGCAACGAACATATCTTTACTTAGTTGTGAATATCCCAAAATGAAAAGTCGGCTTTATGAGTGGTTTTTGAATCAACGTGAAAGAAAATCTACAATGACTAGAGCAATACTGAAAGAAAAAGCTAAACAAATTTTTCAACAAGAATATCCTTATAATAATGATAATTTCCGAGCAAGTGATGGATGGTTTTCTAATTTTAAAAAGCGACATGGCATTCGCTTTTTAAAAATTGCTTGGTGAGATTCTTTCTAGTGATGTTGACGCAGTCAATCCTTTAATTCGTAAGTTCCGTGCTAATGTGGCTGAAATGGGTCCTACACACTTACAGATATACAATGTGATGAAATTATTCTTTCGTTGTCTTCCCGAAAAAACATATGTATCTGCCTGTGAAAAAAGTGCTCAGGATTTAAAATCCAAAAAGAATGTGTTTTAATTTTGCTTGGATCAAACTCCGATGGCTCGCATAAATTGGTGCCATTGGTAATTGGAAAAGCCAAAAAACGAGGAGTATGAAAGGGTTTAAAAATCCTCTTCACTCCGATTTTTCAAAAAACGCCTGCATGACGTCCCTTATCTTTAGTAATTGGTTCCATAACATATTCATTAAGCTGGTAAGGAAAATTTATCTTAAACTTAGGTTTGGTAATTAAAAATTTTGACAAATAATTATGGTTTTGTTTACCAGGTCATTCGTTTTTCTAGAGAAAATAATTAACCTCCAAAAGCACTTTTACTTATTGACAACTGTTCCGCTGATATGCCAATTGAAAGTCTTCGCTCCGACGATGGGAACATAGTTGCATACCTTTTTCCATCAAATGTGACAGCAGCTGTGCAACCAATGGATCAAAATCCAATAAAATTAACAAAACTTATTTACAGAAGGAAGTTACTTACCCTTCTAAAATCCTCCTCAATACGTGATGCAATAATATTACTCAAGCAAGCTTGGGACGAGTTGCCTCAAAGAGTGTTAAAGAGTTCTTGGTCTAAATTGAAAAACCGCGATTCGGAACAATACGACAGCGACAACAATGACTGCGATGAAGTTATCCAAATTAATTAAACGCTTTTAGAAGAAATTGCTTCAAACCAATCCATCAGCGCAGCTGAAATCGAAAAATTAAATTAGGACATGTTTGAGTACAACTTATCGGAACATGAACAAAGTAGCGATGATAAAAATTTAGATAGCGGCGATAAAGATATTGTTGAAGTCACAAGAGTTACTTCTAATGCTTTAGCCACTGAGAGCGTAAATAATTTAATAAATTGGTGTAGAACTAGTGAATTGTTTTCTACAAGGTACATGAGCAATCTATTAGCCCTGCGCAATGATATTGTTATGACAAATTTAATAAAGCCAAAAAAGCAAACAAAAATTTCTGATTATGTTTAGGAACGCAACACACGAAGGTAACGATATTTTCAAACAAATTTGACATAAGTTATCGTTCAACGACAATGCCGCTGAGATATTTATTTTATTTTCTTGTCGTTTTTCATTATTCTCTCACATTTAGTCTCTCACTCTCTTGACAATATTGCCACATATTTCCAGAAATGTTTGTATTTTATAAGCATTTGAATGCACAGAAACACAACAGACGATAGTAACGGAACGATTTATCGTTGCTGAGAGTTAGTAAACAAAATAACGACGATTCTCTGAAGCATTAATAATATTTATTATCATTTCAGTTTCGTGTTTGTTTCAAAAATTTTGTTTATATATTTTATTACATTTAAATGAATCAGATAAATTCGTATGAGAAATCGATGAAATGTAAAGTAAAGTACATTTAACATGTACATGGCATTAGAGTCTATTGGACTCGTTAATCTTGCAAGGGATTCAATAAGACTTTTGAAAACCTTCATACAGGTTGGAGAGAGGGACAAAGAATAAATGATGACTGATTTAAGATGATACATGGGCTGATATTTTTCACCTTTTCAGTTATTTTTTCAATTAAGTTCATTTTCATTTTTTTACCTTTTCAATTATGTTTTTCATTTACGTACCTATATCAGGGGGGGAATCGTTACATCCGTGAACGTACAACACGTATCGTTAAAAATGCGTTTTTCGGATTATGATATACGTTAACGGATGGTAATTAACAATAACGCAGATTATAACATACGTTATCGTATACATGAACGTACATTTGTTACGAACAGTCATACGTTAACAAAACTTAGTTCGAATAAGATGAAAAATGCAACAAATTCGCTAAAAAAAGTGCGAATTAAACAAATTTAATTTTAGTTCATGATAAAGTTATTATTACAATAAGTTAAATCTAAGATTCATAAATGAACACAAAAATTTGGCAAAAAACATGCTTCCTAATTGGGCATATTAAAATCTACTACTAACAGACTATGGGATGAGCTTTCCACGTGTATGAATGCACTAGTACCACCAGTTAATAATGTAAAGATTTTAAAATAGGTAATTCGCAATTTATATTTTTGCAAGAAAAATTTTTATTTATAAAATTGTGCCTAAGGCTGATCAAAAATAGGTATCAAGCAAAGAAATTTTTTTTTTTTTTTTAATTTAAAAACCAGAATGAAGGAGGCCTTTATGAAGAAAAGCTGCTGGTGCCAAGTGAAGAAGTGTTAATTGAAGCAGCAGTCCTTGAATCGAGCGCTATAGGCAAAAAATCGGTTTTGACCTTAGGAAACAACAAAATTTGAAAAACTGACCAGCCTGAATACTCTTTCTTCAGCTCTAGAATTTTTTAATTTCAAAACTATTGTGAATCATTAAAAAAATTACGATCCGTTTACAATCGTATGTCATAATGCCATTTAGTTCATACGATTAACGTATCACGTAATTTTTTTTCGTACGATTGTCGATACGAACACGGATGTAACGATTCCACCCCAGGTTTTTTAGTTATTTTTATTCCTAAAATTTTGTTCTATTTTTATTTAAATAATATGCCTTTGCTATTACTGTGAATACATATGCTTATAAAATACAAATATTTCTGGAAATGTGTGGCAATATTGTTAAGAGAGTTAGAGACTAAATGTGAGAGAAAAATAAAAACCGACAAGAAAATAAAGTAAATTTTATCTCAGCGGCATTGTCGTTGAACGCATGATATAAAAATAGAAGGTAGTTCTATTTCAAAAATTTATGACGTTTGCCGGAATTATTTGAAATATATTTTTTGTAAACAACACAATTTGCGCTGCCACAGATATAAATAAGAAAAATATGTTTTAGAACTATTTAACAAAATATGTGTAATTTGTATAAAAAATATAAAGAAAATTCATATGTATTTACTATAAACATAAAATTACACAGAAATAAATCCTTTGACTCTAAAACACAATTTATAAAATTCGCTTATTATCATAATTTATTACAAATACAATTGCAGAGTAAGAGTTTTACCGAATTAAGTAACTTAATTTAAAAAATTACAAAGATTGAGCAAACTGCGTTTCAAAGCGTTTTATTATGATATCTATGTGGTTTAAAAATTTTTTTAAGTCCAAAAATTCTTAATATTACTATTTTACATGGAATTTCAGTTACACAACAAATTTTTCATCTGGCGGCCAGTAAATAAGTCAGTGCCATTAGTTTTAAGAAAAGTTAAATATAAATATAGTTTTTCTATTTTTTCCACAAATTTCGTGCTTGGCTTATACAGGCCACCCTCAGTAAAAGGTTTGAAAGAAACCCCAATTCCTTAACCGCTTAAGTCCTTAAGTCCATCTTATCCTATTTTATTGAAAAGATTTATATGCTCCCAAAGTTTTCCGTTTTCTCATTGTTGCTTTAGTTAGTGATAAATTGTAAAATTTTCTGATAAACAAAATAAAATAATTGATCTCCATTTGCTTTTTTCACCAACCGGTATTTTTCTAATTATTTCGTATATTTCGTGGCTTAATGTTTCGTCTATATTTGAAAACTCGATTAAGTTACCTTAAAAACCTATAACTTTTATTTCATTACCTAATTAATTAAGACGTTACTTAAAAAAAGTAAAGTAAACAAATAAGACCGAAACCTGTACTTCTTTAAATCAAAACTGAAATTAAAAATTCTATTCCATATTTTACCTTTCGCAGTCTGGAAAAGCAGTTGTTTTCAATAGTACATTTTTCTTGTCCAAAACAATGTCATCTTTTCCAAAATGCAACGACCACACTAAAGATGCATTTGGCAAATCGAAATGTTCGAAGTTTGAAAAATCTTACGAAATTCTTGCAGAAACGTCTTACTGATGCAGTCAGGAAAAAAGGAAACTTATCTTTGTGTGAATTAAATTTTGTTTATTTTGTTTTATATTTTAATTTATTTAATTTAATTTATTTTATTTTTTTATGATTTTTATTTTATGTATTTCTTTCTTTTCAAATTTCATATATGTGAAAAAAAAACAAAACAAAAAACATAATTCCCGCAAACGTCAGAACGTTAATATGGAGACGAAAAGAGAAAGTGGAGCTACCTTCTATTTTTATAACATGGTTGAACGATAACTTATGTTAAATTTGTATGAAAATATCGTTACCGTCGTGTGTTAGGTTCCTATACAGATACAAAGAATGAATCAGTTATCTCATTAGAAAATGTTATGTCACCTTTAGAAAAATTCAGTCCGCAATATCACATACATATGTATAAGACAGCAGTAAAAGAATTTCGTGAAAGATTATAAGCTTTTTGGTCAAATGACACTGTAATTTAAGCGAAATACATATCTACTTACCACATCAATACGTGTTAAGGCCAAGTAGCGTAAGCACAAAGTTGCACGTAGTGTTTGATGCATTTGCAAAAATGTCGTCAAATAAGTTACTACATGATATTTTATGCATTGGGCCAACCGTTCTTGGTAACCTATTTATATTGTTTTTAAAATTTTGCTTTAATTGGTGATATATCAAAATTGTACTGAAAGGTTGCAGTCCATCCTAATCATAGGCAGTTTCCACCAAGATTATGGAGAGAAAATGTTAGTTAACTTAATACTATATGCCGATTAAATGCCGTAACATACGCTACTTCTGCATCATCATTTGACAATACATAGCATCCATTATCTTGCCGACCTCTATTAAGAAAAGTTTAAAATTAGTGCTCATATTATTAAAACTCAATCATACGTAGATGATTTACTAAGTGAAGCAAACGACTTGCTTAGTTTCAAACAAAAGAAGGAAAAATAAACATTATCTTAACATTTCAATAACACGAGGAATTGATACCTTAAACTTTGACATTTATAGAAAACCAACCATGACAGACACAACTATCCACAGCTCCTCAAACCATCCTACTCAACATAAACTCGCAGCGTTTAGACACATGATTCACAGACTTAAAATAATCCCACTCGCTCCAGATAAATACAACAAAGAATTCGATACAATTTACACTATAGCTAAAAATAACGGTTACAACCGCACAACCATCGACAAACTACTCAGACAATACAACAACAAAAACAAGAAGAAAGAAGACAAAGAAACAATCGACACAACACTACGACACATCTTTACTTACACTGGACCAGAAATATATAGATTAACTAACCTTTTCCGAAAAGAAGGTTTACATACAACATTAAAAACGAGCAACACTCTACGCAACAATCTCAAGACATCAATAGAAACAACCGATAAATTTAACACCAGCGGAGTATACAGACTTACTCGTACTTGCAACCATACATACATCGGACAAACTGGACGAACATTAAAAACAAGGTTTACAGAACACATACGATCCAATTTCGCAAAAAAAAATTTAAACGGACAAAAATTACCTAAACCCACCACCTTTTATTCTTAACACTATCTATTTTTAACACTATCTCTTCAGTTTTAATAAAAACGCGGCTTGAAAATGATGTTATCACATCGAAAGCGCTCGCCGAACATCCAAAGTACACAGCCAGTGACGACGGTTATTACCGAAAATTATAACAGCAGTTTAATATATACTGGCGGAATCAACCCAATTAATTTAATACCGAAAAATAAATTCTTTAAGTAAGGGCGGTTTTCAAGTTAGAATATAGTATTTAAGTAATGTTGTTCCTCGACAAACAGCAATCGAAGCATTTCTTGTGATTCTGTGACAGAATCAGCCTACAAAGCAACTTTTATCAATAACAAAAAAGAAAATTCTTTCGTAATTATCATCAATTTTCCATCCAATGTGGTTGATTTGTCCTATATTAACTCAATCAAGATTCTTGATTCAAGATCTATGGATATCCAAGGATTCTGACATTTCACACAAAGTAAAGGATTTAGTTCTCCGATTTATGAATGATCTTAAAAATTTATGTTTAATACACATTTTTCGTTATGTTTCCTCGTACTTATTGCTGGTGTGTTTACGTTAGAACAACGAATGAAAGGGGTAACGTTTTTTTCGAGCTTTTAATAGCTAAATGTAGCAATGCGCTACCAAAAGAAAACAATACCACCATTAGGTTTGTTTGGAGCGCATCTGCTTGCAAAACGGTCCTTTGTTTACATTTGTTCAAAATAAAATTTCAGACATATAAGAAAAAAGTAAAAATTGTGTTCAGAAGCATATTCCCACTTCTTCTAATCCTGCAGACATTATATCTATTTGGAGCATGGTGCTAGCTTTCGACAAGAACCGATGGAAAATTGGCCACAAACGACTTTATCAACAAATTACATGGCAGCAGGTCTAGCAGTGAGAAAGACGGTTTTAAATTGTTAAGTTAATGAAAATCCAATTATTTGTCTGCCAAATCGGGTAAGTTCCTACAACCACTTTTTGCGAATTGTATATACTATATTGAGGTTTAAATATAAAATCAAAAACAATATTGAAATTAGACCAGAGGAGTTACATCGATTATTGCGTTGCATTGTTTGGAATTCACAACAGCAATACTTCCCCGAAGAATTGCTTAAACAAAATGTGCCTATCAAAAACTCACTGAAATCACTTAATGTTTTCGTTCAAGATATCAACGAATTTTGATTAATGTTTGCTTCCAGAAGATATCAATCTAGCAAAGTACATCACCTTCACGTCGCTATTACGCCGGCCTAAAAGTGAGCTCCTTGCCTGCAAGCCGTGTCGGGATGTCAAAACCATTTGAAAAATGTAGAGTAGATTTTTGTGGGTCAGTATTTACTAATCTGAAGACTCGAGGAAAACAGGCTTAAGTATTATATTCGGATTTTTGTTTATTTTGCGGCAGTTCACATCGAAGCAGTATCTGACCTATCATCTGAAGCTTTTATTGCAGCGTTAAAAAGGGTAATTGGGCGTCCTGCTCCTCCTGCAAATATATATTGTGATAATGCAACGAATTTTGTGGGAGCTAATGCGCTATTCCATTTTATTCCTCTACAGCAACACAATTAGGAGGACGCTGTGACGCGCCTGTTAAAACAACAAAGGGAGAGCTTTCAACATGTCTTATTAAAAATTAACCAATAATGAATGCTAGGCCAATAACTCCTTTATCTTGTGATCCTTACAATTTCGAAGCATTAAAACTGAGCCATTTATTGATTGGATAACTGCTTAGTTTTTTTCCTAACAGAAATATTGAGTACCAAGAAATAAGTCAGTTAGATGGGTGTAATGCAGGCGTAAATGGTAAACTGACTATGTAAATGATTTGATACAAAAATCATTGGTCACACATCGAGCCCAACTTGCTAAATTCCTTCATGAAGATAAACTTTCACCATCAATATGATCGTTGTGTTGAATTGTGACAACATATCCCGGAAAAGTGGAAAGATCCTGGTAGCCGACGTAAAACCCACAAAAGGTTTTTTCCGAATGCCTATTCACAAACTCTTATTGCTATTGAATCTTTGAAAGACGATTCTTTCAATGCCGCTGGAATCTTGAGGAATTTAATATATTTTCCTCATATTAAATTTCAATTGAATTGATTGATTTATTTTATAATAGTATAAAGATTATCTTTTATTATTTTTTAAATTTTTGTTCCCAGTTAATTAATGAAATTTACTACGCCTATGTTTTCTGTTTAGGTACTTTAAAAATAGTTTTCTTTGCTCTTGCATCTACAGCTTTAGTACATAATATTGTATAAAAGCTTAAAAAATAAATGTGTAGTTTTTGCTTTATAACGTTATTACAAACATATCGCTACGAATTGTACTCTAATTATAGAATTCTTTGCCCCACAATTTTTTAAAGAATTTAACTTTTAAAATCGAACACCTACCCACTACCTAAGTGGCCGGCCGTTCTTACCTCTGCTAAGAACAGAGATGTTTCTGTTTCTTTGCTTCTGTAGAAATTCATTAATACATCTTCAGTGGCTAAGGAGATACCGAATTTTGTCCAAAATAAATCGCTTTCAAGCCACTGTTCCTTTAAGTTTAATGGATGCATTAAGCGCTATGGGGGTGTCCCCATAAAAAAATTGTCATATCATTTGATAAAAGGTTTAATTAAACGTGCCGTAACTATATAAAATAGCTTTTCAAACCAACTTTATGGGAAAATGTATTTGATTATTGGTGACATGACGTAGCCATAACCTTCAACATAGATATCAATTAAATTTAAATTTTTTACCATAACCATATCTTCAGTTTAGTCCGACTGATTTGGTTCGTCTTAAACACCATCCTGCGTAGCAGGTGAAGTAGAGGCTGGTTTATCAGGCCCATGGGGCCCAGTACATATAGCTGATGGTAGATAAGAATAGACAATTTTCTACTTATAACAAAAATAACAATCGTAACTGTGATTTTTTAATTTCATCCACACCATTGGTATGCGAAAATTAAAGGTATTTTCTTCCCTGACATCCACTAGCATAATTCTTTCCCGTAACTGAGAAAATTTTGTGGGGGCTCAACACTTGTCTTGATCCCATTATTAAGTTTTAAAATAGGTTTAGTACTACACAAATTCCAAAATACTTCGTTGGTGCTTTTTCACAGTGAAGATACCACAAATGTAACAGAATACCGATGGCACCTTTGGAATAAATTTTCCATACTTAGGGCAGGCAATATGTGTTGCTGCAGATAAATACTCGTTTTATTATTTTTTAAAAGATGATTTCGATGAAAAGGCAAAAACAAAAGTAGAGCATAATCTGTTAATTTGAAGTGAGGACTCGACAAATATTTTATAATATTTAGCGGCTTTTTTAAGTTGGTTGATAACTTTTATATTTGAATTAAAAGAATATAAAAAGAAACTTTGTTTATTTTTTTTTTTTTCTTTAATTTAGCTAGGGGACAACAGAATAATTTTAAAAATTTCTATTTTACTCTCTCGTTGCTAGCTTTTCCTACAAAAGTTACTGAACAGATTTTTAATCTTTATTAATAAACAGTCCTAAATTTCTTAGATTTCCGACTTTGCTTGCACATAGTTTTTTTTCTGCAGATATCAGGATTTTACATTTCGATCTAGATTTAAGTGTTTCGGAGGAGATTTTATAATGTAATAAAGTTTATATCATATTTTTAGATTTGCTTCTCTAAATCACAATGAAACAACAAGAAGGAAGAAAAATTTAGATAATCACACCTTATTGAATGCTGATACAACTTTTCTATTCTTCTTCTATTCGGTTTTTAAAATGTGGCTCTTTAAATCTGTTCGAAACAAATTAAATAATTTGTCAAATGTGTTTAACATACCACAAAATGCCGTAATTAAATGGTTTGCGGTTGTGGTCTTTATTTGTTATCGTTGCTAATTCTGTTATCCAACAATTTCTCCATAATGTTGTATAAAACAAAAATTTAATTTTAAATTTTGCAGGACTGTGGTTAATTTTTAACTATTGAGCTAAGTGTTTCCTACATGTTTCTCCTTAATTCTCATACCTTTTAGCTAAAACTTAAAATGTGATACTGATATTTGAATATTAAACAAAATACATATTTATTGACATAAATTGGCAACACCTAAACGCTTGCTTGAAAATATATTTTAAATTTTAATAGCAAAGGACCATTTGTTAATGTTTATGTTAACTTAATGCCAATCTTTTTTTTTAGTTGTTCTTAAGGTCATTGATACAATCTGGAAAGGCAATTTAAGACCTATAATTAACGTCTTGTAGCTATTTAAATATTCAAAATTAGTATTTATCAATACATAAGTGAATTGACAAGTTATTTGGATTTTTTTATTATTAATACTAGTAATATTAAGAACACCGATTTTTGAATTTTTCTACTTTGTATTACTACAACTACCCATTATTTACATGATAAAGAAGACCTTTACAAAATCAAAACAAAAAATTTAAAGTTTACCAAATTAATCAAAATATTGTGTTTACTAGAATCGCAGTTTAGCCGAAATATTCGGTTTCGCCAAAAATATGAATATTCTAAAACTATTTTCATATATGTTAATTGTTCTTAATTACTTTAAATATAAATAATTTATGACATTTTTGTGAAATATCATTTATCATTTTAAACTTAAGACCGCTTCAGTACCGAAATGTTCATATTGACATTCTAAAAATAATTATTGTAAAACAAAAAATGACTTTTAAACAAATAGACGCGCGCTGCGTCATTTAATATACAATAACAATTTTATTAGTAGCAATTTGCGATCATAAGTTTGGAAAAAGTCATACATCTACATCTACATCTTTTTTTAATAACCACTCTATTTGATTTTCAATTATCTGCCGATTGGGGTTCAAAATATATCGCCTCCATGAGAACACCTTTCAATGTTTCATATTACTTTCTACACAGTAATATATTAGCTTGTTAAGGATAACGTAATATACGAGCCCAATCCTCTTTGGTTTAGTTTGCAATGCTTACCGAAAAATACGAAATTTACCCCTGATTGATGAAATGAGTTATTTTCAACTGAAATTTAAAAATAAGTTAACATTCTAAGATAATCTTTAAAGAATAATTAGTTAATTCTTTAATAGACGAAGCTACTGAAGAGGTTACATCCACAAAAATAAGTAATCATGAAACAGTGGAAGCAATTTTAGTGAACTGGCAAAAAATGTATCTGTTGTGGTGGAATGCTGTCGAGGATTTTCTAGCGCAGTACTTAATCATATATTTCGCAAATTAATGTTTTGAAAGAAATGGATGATAGTATATTCCGATCGACTTAATTTACTGACGCTCAGCTGTCGGTTTGCAATTAAGTGTTGCATAAATTTGTCCTTGTTTTATTGCTTTTGTTATAGGGTCCCTCATGATACCTAAAAATTATTGATGTTGTACGATGATGAAGAATACAGAAGAGAAGAAGAAAATCAGTGTTAAAATCCAAAAACTTAAAATTAATGATATAACGCAAATTCTCTCTATTATCCACAGCAAAAGAACTTAACAACTAATTTCAAAACTTCCTCTATTTACGTTTCCCAGAGCAGTAATCCTTCTTAATCGGACTTATGTTCTAAGAAGGGCGAACGATACCGGTATTTTTAACTATTTCTTACGGCTTTGAACAAACATTATAGGAAAATAAGCTAACACACCAACTATTTTCTCGTGAAAATGAATTAATTCTAACTGTTAATAAATCAATAATTTAATAAATTCATGATATCAAGCCCATCTCCGTACATATATATGGAGATTAGTTATTTTATTAACAATGTTAATTTAAAGATATTAGATTTTACGTTCATTTCCATTTGTTTTCCACTTTTGATAAAACATACTGCACAGGACAATAATGTATAAAATTAATACAAAATCAATAGCTTATAATTAAACGCTTGTTTATATCCTTTTAAAGATTATTGTCATGGAGCTAAAACCCAATGCTTCGAAAAATTGCTATTAGCTATTCAGTAACATGCTAAAAATAAACAACTCAGTTTTCTATTTTATGCCAACTGAAAATAGTTAAATTGAGCACACACAGAACTGAAACTAACTAAATTCAGTCTACTATTTTCAGCAGCAAAACGTACACACGTCGGCTGAGTTCAGTCGCCAGTCATACAAATTTTTGGTGGTCCTGAATAGTAAACTATTTCTTTAAAATGGCGGATCTCATATTTATACTGCTATTAATAAACTAACCCAGCTGAAGCAAGGGAGCATTTTCATGACATTGAGAACGTGGGGTTTGAAACAGATGGCGCTACAGCCCATAAGCGCTGCAGTCACTAGCATTGGTGAAGGAAATCTTTTCTAGACAGGTGATTTCTTTGCATGGTGACATAGGCTGAACACGAAGTTCGCTAGACGTAACGCCTTTTGATTGTTTTCTTTTGGGCTATTTAAAATTAAAGGCTTACGTACACCCTGCTCACACCTTACAAACCCTATAAGAAGTGATAACACGAGAAGTTGAAGGCATTTCAACTGACATGACTCGTAAAGTAATGGAGAACTTCAAAGTATGACTCAACCCGTGTGTCAACAATGGGGGAAACCATAAGAAATGTATTGTTTAAGAAGTAATGACACTATCTTTTCCTTAAGTTAATAAAAATAAAAGCTTTCTACCTTATTTCAATTTACTTTTAATAGCATTCCTAATAGGGAAGGCTTCTCTGCTAGACCAGTTATAATCATTATCGGAAATTTTAGTAATCCTGCGAATATAAAACTTCTTACTTAAATTAAAACTATGAAAGTATACTTTTCCTACAAATCATTTAAAAAGCCATCAAGGTTTTAAAATATAACACCATTCCGACAAAAAGTATTATCTTTATAGGTGACTACTCATATCATAATCTAAGTCTTACAATCAAAATCTTGAGATAGTTTAACTATAACTTATCTTGTTCAGTAAACTACTATGAATTCTTAAATATAGCATTTTGTAGTCAATATCAATATCTGCCTGTTCAATATCTTACGTACATACCTGAAGACCCAAACATAATTTTTCGTCAGCTTTAACTCACGTACAAATGCAATCATTTACTTAACAAGAATATTCCTCAAGTTTCGACAAATGTCTATTTACTTTAGCA
This sequence comes from Gymnosoma rotundatum, assembly GCA_916610165.2. Taxonomy (NCBI): domain Eukaryota; kingdom Metazoa; phylum Arthropoda; class Insecta; order Diptera; family Tachinidae; genus Gymnosoma; species Gymnosoma rotundatum. The sequence continues at coordinate 34,647,439 of OU744340.1, forward strand.
AGCGTTTACGACATAAATTTAATTTGAAGTGAAATTTAATTAAACGCAATCTGATACTAGGGTTATGAAAAGTCAACTATATTTTATTATTAATGAAATATAGTATGAAATTAACTGATATTTACAGATGTATATATATGCAAATCATTTTCCATTACATAAAATTTTACTTAAATCTAGGTGAATTCGAAGAATTATCACAGGAAAAAAATATATGTTTGCAAATTAGATAAAATTCGTATGCTACTTACTAACACTTTAAATGGTTTTACATGTTAAGCTTCTGAGTTAGTCGGATAAATTAGTTATTCCAAGGTATTTCCTTCGTACAACATTTAAAATCATATGAAATATATATGTATGTTTATATAATTGGGTAAGTACGTATTTTTTAAGCTCGGTTAAGCTGGGTTAAGTATTTTTTAAATATTAAATTCACTTTAATTTATAAAGTTATAATTTTTTAACTGTGACTTACAAAAATGTAAGCTTTTAATGACCTCAAAATGACTTTTAAAGTCAGCAAAAATTAAAAATCTTAAATTTACAAAATATTAAAAGCGGGATCTTAATTATCTAAAGAAAATTGTAGTACACTTTTTAATAAAATAGTAGTAAGTCCTTGAGGAATGTCGACTTACACCATTTTCGAAATAATTATCTTTGTTCATTAACAGCGAAATTTTGCAATGATGAAACAATGAAAGTTTTAACAGATTTTTTTTTGTACAAAAGTTTATAAATAAATACTTCATAGCAAATTGTATTAAATTTCATCACTAACAAATTTTTTGTCAAAATAGCCTTACATCACATTCAAAGTTCATATATACCAGTGATTCTCAACCTTTTTTTTTTTTGTTGCGGCACATTTTTAACGATTTTAAAATTTGGCGGCACAAAAAAGATCAATCTTTAAAATATTTCCTGACCACTAATAAAACATTGCGTAAAATAGTGTATGAAAATAATTTTAAATGTGCGCGAAAAAATAATGCCTTAAATAACAGTACGCTTATTACCTACAAACAATATTAAAAATACTTTTATTTCAAAATTTGAGCTTGATATTTTTTGATAATTTCATTTATCAACGCCTTCTACATTTAATAATGCTGATCTTTTGTTAGTTTTAGCGTTGGTTTATACTGAAAATCCGAATTCACAGAAGTAAGATGTGAAAAATTGTGATAATATATTTTAGGCTTGGAAAGCAAAATTACTTCTTAGTTAAGACAAATACGGAAGTATCCGTTGTGAGAAATGGATTATAAACCCAATCAAATTTCTTTATATCTAGTTTTGGAAAATATTGACTAAGAGTAGAAATACAACCTTACGGTTGCAGCGACGGATTCCGCATATCAGAGAAAAAACAAATAAATGAAGTAGGGCAACGGATGCGCATTTTATTGATATTTCTTACTACTTGTTTACTTAATTTTTCATTAGTTTTTATTGAAATATATTTAAAAAAATTTGTAAAATGTAAACAAGCAACATATTGGAAAACTTTAAAATTATTCTTGTTTTTCAATGACTTTTTATATTTTTTTTTTCTCTTATTTTTTCCTAGTCATTCACAAAAAGAAATATTAACAAATAGTTCTTTTTGTTAGAAAAACAATAAAACTGTGGCAACATGCTGAAAGAGAAAAAATTTAAAATTAAGAGCTTGAGAGAAAACGCACTCAAATTAATATATATTCTAATTTCATGCGAATTTGTTGAACGTTTTTTATTGTCAAAACTTCATATAAAAAAACAACCGCATCCGCAACTGTGAGGTTGTATTTCTACTCTAAAATAAATTCTAATTTCGTGCGGATTCGTTGAGCGTTTTATATTATTAAAACTTCATAAAAATAAATCGCATCCGCAACCGTGAGGTTGTATTTCTACTCTAATTCTATTTTCTATTGTTGTCAAATAATCGATAATAATTTTTTTATAAAACATAAAAAACAATCTATTGGTACTGAATAAATTTTTCTAAATTGCTTCCTGACACCTTTATTCTTTCATAAAGTTATTTGTTTTTGGCATTCCACCAGCTTATCAGTTGAGTTTTAGATATTTTCATTAGGCCCTTGTACAAATATACAAACAACAGAATCTTAAGGAAAACTCAAAAATTACAAGAGAAGATGTTGGTATTCAGTTGAATTTTTTTAAATACTTGAAATTTTTCATATTTTTTTCTACTGTGACAAAAGTCTTTTCGAACAAATACTGTTTTGACAGGACTAAAAACAAGTAAGAGTGCTCAATTAGGCTATGTCGAATCTTATATGCCCTTCACCATATATGTAAATCTAGTTTAGTAATGTAACTCCAATCAAAAAAGCATAGAAAATAAGAAAATAAAAAAAAATCGTACTGCAGATATACAATTTTATATAAAAATGACATCGGCTCTTAATGGGTTAAGCATTTAAAAAAAATAATATTTCTTTAAAGGTCTCTTCAAAAACTTTAAAATGAAACCGATATTGTTATTTAAAAAAAATTTCAGAGGCCCGTAATTAGGGAAATATGGACGAGCGTCAATTTTTTCAATTGATGTTTTTACTTATTTTTTTATTCTCTATCGGCCCATATATTTATTTTTTTTTTATTTGAGTTACTTTATTGTTCCAAAAGACAAGAAAAAATTTGAGGTAGTCGTGCTGTTTTGCCTGCTGCATCGAAGGATATGGACCGATCATGCTGATTTCCATTCCTCATTCGACACTATATCTGATCGATTACTATATATATATTTTGTTTTGTGAAACACTAAAGCAGATGGACAGACAGACATCGCTCAATTGATTTCGGTATGCATAAGAACTCGGAATATAAACACTTTATGGGGTCGGGAATTGATATTGTAGAAATTACAAACGGAATGACAAACTTAGATATACACTTTTTCAACTTTTTGTGGTGAAGGGTATAATAATCATCAACACGAACTTTTCTATTTAGTTAAGGCTACGAACATATTCAGACAAATGTGCCCTAAAACATATTTTAAATCTATTTTATTATATTGTGGATACACGGCAGATTGTATTTTCTTTGGTCGAAAAACTTTTCGCTTTTCCCACTTCCTAAACAGTAAGTATCAAACAAATATTTGCGATTTTAAGCTATTAAAAAAAGGATTACTTTCTGTTTCTGTGTTAACTTGTTTTTAATATTAACTGCTAGATTGATATAAAAATATCTTAGAAATATGTTTTATGACGATTTTTCCATACAAATTTGTCCGAAAATACATTTCAAATCCATTTAAATATTTTATGAATACGGTAGTAAATTTATTTATAATCATTAAAAAAAAGGCAAATGAAAGAAAAAACATGAATAACAAATAATTAAGGAAAAAAGCAAAAATATTCATAAATCTTAAAACAGCTGTTTATTTATCGTGTGTAAGAAGCAATTAATTTTGGAATGTACATATGTCTTGAAATAAGTATGTAAAGGTAAAAAAAATAATTTATTTATTACTTCCACTATGTATTAAAATACGTTTTCCATTGGATCCATATGCATTTGTTCCTATACATACATATGTACATATTTACCTCGTACGCACCATACTATTTTTTTATGTTAAATATTGATGTCAGCTATGAATGAAACAAAAAGTAATTAATTAATATTTAAGAAATAATTAAATTGTTTTATGACATCGATAATAATTACTTTCGTAATATAGCATTTATAATTACAAATAACTATATTTGTAGTTCTTTTATTTAATCAGATTTAAAGATACTTTTATTTAGAAATGAAATAATTTGAAATTGTTACCTAAATTAAATTGACAATGAATCCTAATTTCTAATAATAACAGTCAAATTTCAAATGTTTTCGACAGAAAGAAAGTTTGAGTGAAACAGAAAAACCTGGAACAAATTTTTAATTCTTTAAAAAAATGTTATAATTTTAATATTGGTAAACTTTTTTTAAGAATACAAGATGCAGAGAGTGAAATCCCAAACCTAACATGTGAACATCATACACCACTTTCAGCTTTATTTATACTTTTTTACGATACGTAAATAGGCATTGAATTTAATAGTCTAAAAAACTTCTTTTATGTGTCTAAAGGTACAGTCACATATGACAAATATTTGCCTAAAATTTGTTTGCTCTTGTTTGACCTAAATTTATCAAAACAATACAAAATTTGTTTTGCGGTCACACTAGGCACATTTATATTCCTATTTTTATTTGTTCGAACAGCTATGAAATAATGTCAAATAAAATGCAGGCAAACATATTTCATGTGGGGTCGTATTTCAAATAATATTTGCCTTAAAAATATATTTAATCAAACTGAAAAAAAAGATAAATTTATTTGCTTAGAAAATACAGCGCATGGGATGTCTTCACTTGCAAAGAAAATGTTTAAACTATTAAAAAAAATAGTCACTTCTGTTAAATCTTTAATTGCAGTACAATATACATAAGTTCAAAACAAACAAATGTAGGAAAAATTTTCCGCATCTAGGCAGACTGCGCCATTTTAAAAGTCGCAAACCACATTTTATTCTGTTCCTATACTTTGTTCTTCGTATACTTTGTGTGAGAAGTAAAATTCTAGATTGTTATATAAAAAGAAAAAATCAACCGCTGATGCAATAAAATAAATAAAAGTTGGTCAAGTAATGATGGCTAATATTTTATTCATGCACACGCATGTATTATGTGTACAGATTACAATTAAAATAACTATTATACATAATGGCAATGTGAGAAGAAAATTTATAATGAATAACTCCCATGTATGAAAGTTCCAAATAAACAAAGCCATGCAAGAATATAAAATTTTTCATATTCTATGCTATAAAGAAGCTCCAAAAGGTGTTCTCAAGAAGGAGCACAATAAGAGGATGAAACTAAATAGCAGTTAGATTCCACTTCTTAACAAGAGTTTTTAATATTCATTGATTATTTATATATATATTTTGAAGTGAAAATTTATTATTCGGAATCTTTTAAAATTTAATTAATTTACTTTATTCGTGCTTGATTCCTTCAAATTTAAATATTTCATGATATTCTCATGAAATATTTATTATTTTAAACTAAACTACAAAATGAAATGTATTACTGCGGGGAAAGCATATCCATATGGCCATTTCACTACTGCTCAAATAGCTCATCAGTGGATTTTACCCAAATTTTGTACAGAAAAACAGAAAGTCTTATATCAAAAGCCAAATTGATTAAATGAGAACTCCTTATGTAGAAAAATGAAAGAAAAAATAAAAATAGTTACTGAATGTTTGCTGTGTTTTTGTATAGAACTTTTTTGAGTTGTTATTGTCTTTTGTCTTATTGATTCAATGGAGTTCTCATTTAATCAATTTGGCTTTTGATATAAGACTTTCTGTTTTTCTGTACAAAATTTGGGTAAAATCCACTGATGAGCTATTTGAGCAGTAGTGAAATGGCCATATGGATATGCTTTCCCCGCAGTAATACATTTCATTTTGTAGTTTAGTTTAAAATAATAAATATTTCATGAGAATATCATGAAATATTTATATTTGAAGGAATCAAGCACGAATAAAGTAAATTAATTATATATATTTTGTTTTTAATTGCTAATTTATTTAATATAACTTTCATACTACAACTGTTTGTTTGTTTACTTTATATAAATGTAGACAAGTAATATATTTAAATAAAAAGTCGTTCAAATTAAAAAGTCAATTTCACAGAAATTAAAATATGCAAAATTTTCAATTGGGACCAAAAGTCCTGCAATTTTAAAGAAACTTAAATGTTTCAGATTTCAGAAAATAAAGGAAAAACACTTGTATATGGTTTTTAAACATTTTTAAATTATAACTTACCGTCAAACCAATATATAATGAAAAATGAAAAAAAGTCAGTTTACATTAATTGCAAAAGTAAGCTTTTAGCTTGCAAATCGAAAGTTATGCAGGATTAAAATAGGTGCTTAAAATGGATTATCAGTAAGGACTCTTATCAGCTTTACAGCTTTATGCTTTAATGTGCGGGCACTTTGCAAATCTTAATTAAAGTTTAATTTATGTTGGTTGAACTTAATAGATATTGATTCTTGAAGTGAAAGCATGATGCTTGTTGTCATATAGTATTTCATTTAAATGTTATTTATAAGCATTTTAAAACAGAATTCGTCGAAACCTGATCATAGGTTTGTGTGCAGATATATAATTTAATTTATTAATTTATATAATTTACAACTTTAAATCTCTATAATTCCTGAACAAATAGATTCCGGCAGGATTATTTGCCCGCAGTAGAAGTAAAGATAGTTTTGCTTCAGTCTAGTTTAGCATTGAATTCCAAAATGAAAACAAAACTAACTTACATTATAGGAATTAATATTTCAAGAAAAAAATGTTGAGTAAATAACTTAGGTAAACGCCCATTACTTAACTAAAAATGTATAAAAGAAAACTTAATAATCGCCAAAGCAACAACTGTTTTGCATAAAACTTTGAAACGTTGCTCCATTCTGAAGCGAAAATATCGATATATAACACCAAATATATGGATATATAACACCAAAAATATATGTCTTGCCAACTTTTTTAATTTACCTTCTCTTCCAAAAACTGCATTTTATTCACTATTACCTATAATTTTATTTTTAGTTGTGTCCTTTATTTTGTTTTTTTTTTTTTAATTCACATATATTATAAATTTAAAATATAAAGCGAGTTTTTCCGAAACTTAATAATTAAAATTAAATACTGGGCAACCATTGGTGATACAAAACTTTGGAAGAGCAAATATTTATTTACCTAAAAATGAGTCAAATATTTGCCGTTGAATGGTCACACTATGTTCTCATTAGAATCATTTTTGTTTGCTGGCAAATAATTTGATTTGCCCAAAATGAGCTGTGGTGTTGTTTGCTCCTAATAAATGTTTTGTAGTTAGACTACGGCAAGCCAATATTTGCCGATTTCAGGCAAATGTTTGACTAATGTGACCGTACCTTAAGTACTTTGTTAAGCGAACTTACCTTAGCAGACGAGGTTGAATTCACGGCTGAGCTAATTATTTTTGATCTCCTTATTATACATTTCACCACGAAAAGTGGAAACGAGTATATCTAAGTTTGTCATTCCGTTTGTTATTTCTACAATATCCATTTCCAATCCCATAAAGTATAAATATTCTGAGTTCTTATGCATAGTAATGTCGATTGAGCGATGTCCGTCCGTGGTAGTGTTGAAATCAAGTTTGCCAAGGTACTAGACCAGATAGAGAAAGAGGTGCTACTGGAGATCAGCACGATCGGTCCATGCCCTTCGATACAAATGGCAAAACACCGCGCCTACCTCTTCCATATCATTTAGAACAATGAAGTAATTCCAATAAAAAAAAAAACAAATACATGGGGCGGTAGAGAATTAAATACATCAATTGAAAAAATTGGAGCTCGCCCATATTTTTCCAGTGGCGGGCATCTGAAATTTTCATTTTTTTTAAATATCAATATGGGTATCATTTAAAAGCTCACCAAGAGTTCTTTAAGGAAATACTGAATTTTTTTAATAATGCTTAATCCATTAAGAAACGATCACATTTTTACGAAAATTATTAATGTTTAGTACTTAATTTTTTTCTTATTTTATAATTCTCTGTCGCCTCAATACAAATATATTTAGTTGATCAGCTATTTGATAAAAATAGCATCTGGGAATCTTATATCCACTCGTGTTCACACATCTGCACTGGCTGAAGACATAGCTCTGATAAGTATTCCTGAAAGCCCCATTAAAGCATCCTAATTTTTACAGAATCTTAGCTTCAATTGGAAAAATGGTTGGAGGAATTGTAATTAGAGGTAAATCAATAAAAATTTACGCACATTTAATTCACTTTACTCAGTAAATCTTGGCCTTATATTCTAATTGATAACCGAAAAATAACTTAGATTGTAAGCTACTTTTGTAAAATATGATTCTAACTTCTATGTGATGTTTTCTAATTCGGATATACGGCATAACATCCGGGATAAGAACATGTTTCTTTAATAATTACTGCTGCCTCTGACATATCAGATAAGCAAACCTTTACAATGATTTGAACATGCCATGATTAAAATATAAATGGAAGGAAATGCAAAAACCCATTTAAAGAGACTTAAAAGAAAGGCGGACATCATTTTCTCGTTCGAAAATCTACAGCTGCATCTACTTACCAAAAATTGATTTTTTATCTAGTATTGGCTAGACTTAATTTAGTATAGTTTTTCAATTTTAGATACTTAAGAATTTCATAATTCATTGCATTCGAATTAAATTTAATAATATGTTTTGTTTCTTAGTTCAGTTTATACTTACTTTTGTTTTGCTGAAAAGCCAAAACAACATAAAAATAAGAATAAAATATTAAAGTATCAAAACCATAAGCTGGTATTTATATATATAAATTTGACCAAAAAAACAAAATATTTTTCCATAAAAAATAATTTTCAGCTTCTTACTTAAATGAAGCACGCAAAACTCTCCCACTCACGATTTGTGAGTCTGTCGTACATGCTAAGACACTCAAGAAATTTTATACTTTCAACATTGAATGAAACAGCGAACAATTTTCACGTTATGTAAGTTCCCTCGAGGCAACAAAATGATTGTTAAATGACCATTTTTTCTCTTTTGTTTTTACTTACACTAGATCATTAAACCGAAGACAGCTTATACTTTTAATGTTCTAATGTCACTCGTAGAATTATACCAATAAAAAGGTCAACAAAGTGTATCAGGTTTTAATGCTTTAATTCTAATGACCTCAAAAATTTTAGGACAAAAAAATATCAGAATTGACTTACATAAGTAAGTAAGTAATTTACTCATTCGATGCAGAAACGTTTGCAAGCTGCTAATAAAAACACTGGCAAACACAATTTATACTAAAATAATTTTAAGTATAAAGGAAATAATTTTTAGTATAAAGTGACGGTGACTTTTGTCCAACAAAAATCCACACTGTAACTATTATATACCATTTTTTTATAAATACAGTTTGAAATTGCCTTATCTTTTAACTAAATTACAATTTATATAAATAATGCTTTTTGTTAAATAAACTACTTTTTATGCTTCCATTATTTTCTGGGAATGGGAGCTGTTATAATCTTTTCGATACCAAATGTTGGTGACTTTTGTCCATCAGTGTATATAGTTTTATATAAAAATGACATCGACTCTTAGTGGGTCAAGCATTTAAAAAAATAGTATTTCTTTAAAAATCTCTTTAAAAGCTATAAAATGAAACCCATATTGACATTTTAAGAAATTTGATTACTTCAGAGCACCGTAATTCGGAAAATATGGGCGAGCACCAATTTTTTTACTTGATGTTTATTTCTTATTTTTTAAATTTTCTTTTACCCTATATATTTATTTATTTATTTTTTTATTGGAGTTACTTTATTGTTCTAAATGACATTAAAAAATTAGAGATAGGAGTGGCGTTTTGTCTGCTGCTTTGCCTGCTGCTTTGAAGGACATGGACCGATCATGCTGATTTCCAATAGCACCTCTTTCGATACTATATCTGACATTGCTTAATCGAAATGGATTTTGTGGAAATATCACAACGTTATGACAAACTTAGATATACCCTTTATCCACTTTTAATGGTGAAGGGTATAAAAAAGTCGAGAGTATGAAAATCGAAATAGACTGACATTGTTGTTATTTTTTTAAGTTGGCAATTTCTTTACATTTTTTTGGCAACGTTGACATGAAAAATGTTCTAGATAGCTTTTAATAATGTTTCTTCAAAAGTAAAGAACCCCGCAAAAAATGATTTAAAAGCTTTACAAATTTTATTAATTAATCTTTGAATTTGGCTGTGCTTTCTCAATAATTCATCAGTAAAAAGAAAATCTGAAAATTAAAAAGAAAATTAAACTATTATTATGTGGTGAAAGAAAACTACTTACTGCGAGACAAAAAATTACTACAACGCTAACTGAAATGTTTCGCAAGAAAAAAATAAAAAATAGGTCTGTATTAAGTTTACGATGAATTAAAACGTATAGTTAATATTAAAAACGTAGCTGAAATGCCCATAAGTGTATAAAAACAATAAGAAAATTGGGATAGGTTTTATGCAGGGTTTAATATTCAGCACCAGCAAAATTTTTTTTGACTGGCGACTGAACTAAAAATAGTTTGAGTATTCATTTTCAACTATTTGACTGCTTAAAATAGTTTAACTGAGCACACACAAAACTAAAAATCAACTGAATTCAGTCTACTATTTTCAGGAGCAAAATGAACACACAGCGACTGAGTTTTGAGTTTTTAAGTTAACAGTACGCAACTGAGAAGCCAGTTCGTGTGCGTTAAGCGGACGCAGTTATGTTTTTCTAGTAACGCAACACAACTGAAAATGTGTGTGGATAGTCTGACTGAATAGTTTGATTGTGTGTTTGTACACAGTTTTTAACAATTAGATATGTGTATTATCATTGTTGGTATAAATAGAAAATAATTTTATTCCATACTGTTTGTATGAAAGTTTGATTTCAAATGTCTTGTTAGATGCACGTGTAAAAAATTTTGAAGAAAGAGATTTTTTGCTTATTTCTTTTTTGTTTAAATATTAAAATGGTTCTACACGATTAGAATAATTTTACTTAAAATTAATTTTTGGTTTACATGATTTTATTTTCAACTTGGAACTTTATTAATAAATTAATCTTAAACTAAGTACATTACTATATAACTTAAAATGTATTAATAAAACATAGCTATTCATATTAAATCGTCAATAATTTCATCGAGAAGTATAGAATTAAGTTAAGCCAATAAAATATTTTTAATATTTTCTACGCTTAACCGATTTTTGCAGTCTGTCAAAATAAGCTTTAGCGCGCCTGTTAATTGTAGTCTACTAACCTATTATTTACAAAAGTCTCAGTTGGATGGAATTTGTTTGGGGTTTTTACACCCATTAAATTTAAATATATCTATGTTTTTTCTTTCGCGATTTTGTTTACAACTATAATGAAGTCGAAATTCCCATAAATTGAAATTTAAAAGATTTGTGGCTGTTACAAAGTAACCGTCGCTCATCCTCAATTTTACTACCTAGCTTAATGGTCAAGCAAATAAATATTCTTTACCGTTTTTTTGATAATTTTTTTTAGTTTACTTACATACATACAGATAAAAGCAGAAAAGAATAACTGCCATATTCATTAAAAATAAAATAATTTTGAAATGTTTTTTATGACAAATTTTCCATATAAATTTGTCCTAAAATATATTACAAATCTATTTTAATATTTCATGAATACGACAGTTTGAATTTAAAATGACTTTATTACTAAAAAAACTTTTGTGCAGATTTAAAATGAATTAATTAAGATAATTATAAAGAAAAAATTTAATGTCTTCTAATAAATAAATGAGACTATTACCAACAGGCGTTGTCGAGGAAACTTACAAGAAATGTATGTAGCTCTTTATAATTCATTTAATGCAAAAGCAGTAAAATGTTTTTGCTTTAAGTAAAATTAATAACATACAATGTGAGCTCTTGGTCTCTTTAAGTAAATCAATTTTATGAAAGAAAAAGAAAGAACACTCCAAAAGAAGAGGAGCGTACACTACCTAATGTAAAAAAACCCATATGTATTAAATGTACAAAACACTAACGGGAACCTTTAAACTGTGGGATTTTGTTAACACCAGGTAGATTGATTTTGTATTGTTGTTGTTGTAATATATTAATAATTTTTAAAACGCTCCAGTTTCTTTAAAAAGGGCACAGGACAACTTATACATACAACAGCAAGAACGGTTTTTTCACATAGCAAAAGGCCTCTTAAAAAAATGAAGCATTCACATTTTAATTCCACTCATAATTTCTACAAATTAGTTAATAGTTAATTAAAACCCAAATGTGAATATTTCTTCTAAAGCACTGCTCTACAATACAATTCAAAAACTATTTTTATTGTTAGTTAAAAAATTTATAATTTTCCTACAATTTTTTTTTTGATCAAAATAAATTAACATTTTATAACTCAAATATTCAAAAAATATAAATTAAAGCATTTTCGAGTAACTGCACAAAGTAATAATGCATGTATATATTTTTCTTTAATTTGTTGAACAAAAAAATGTATACGAACGCTCAGTTTTCTACTTTGTTTAACCACCCCATTCACATTATCCAGTCATATTTCTAGTTTTGTTACGATACTTAAAAAACATAACTACGTCTGCTAAACGCACACGAACTGGCTTCTCAGTTGCGTACTGTTATCTTACAAACTCAAAACTCAGTCGCTCTGTGTTCGTTTTGCTCCTGAAAATAGTAGACTGAATTCAGTTGGTTTTTAGTTGCGTGTGTGCTCAGTTCAACTATTTTCAGTTGGCGTAAAATAGAAAACTGATTTCAGTTGTTTATTTTCAGCATGTAACTGAAAAAAGATGAACTAGTTAGTAAAATGTGACTGCTAATAGCAGTTTTTCGAAACCCTGGTTTTATGTAGTAAATTATAAAAAATTATTAATTGTCTTAAAAACGTACGCATTAATCAATCAGACTTCAACTTACTTAGTAGCTATGAAATTTTTTTTATTTAACTGACTTCAAAAAAAGAAGGAGATTATCAATTCATTTGAATATTTCTTTTTTTTTATGTTTGTGCCTGCAGAACTCAGTCATTTCTCACCCGATATTGCAAATTTCTTGTAATTTAATAGATTATGCTTAGGATTGGTTCCGTTTTTAAAACGGTTCATAATCTCAAAAATTATAGTTTGTTCCCATACATTTTTTTACGTGTTTATGAACTGTAAAGTGCACTACTTTAAAATTTAAAATGACTGTATTACTAAGGTCCCTATAACCAAATGTAATACAAAAGTAAATCTAAAAATTAAAGGGTGTCCCCATAGGTGACGTAAATTGGCCTGCAAAGGTCACTTCTTTAAAATTTAAAATGAATGCGTATTACTAAATCTCTCAGTAAGAAAATGTAATTAAAATTAAATTAAAATTAAAGGGTGTCTCTATAGGTGACGCAAATTGACCTACGTTGGCCTATTTTTTGAACTTGTTTAGACAAACGCTTGAAAATTGGAGATAATGTCGATTGCTATGAATGTGACAATAACAGCTACAAACAATACAAATTATAAGTTAAATGCTGTCGCAATATTTAATGCAATTTGATATATGTGGCTAAACTTTTGAACTGTAAAGGCTGTTAATTAAATTAATGTAATTTGACCTATATAGCCGTATCTTTTGAACCGTAATATACAAACGCTTAAAAACTGGACAGAATGAACACTACTTTGTTTGGTATAATAGGAGGTATAAATATTTTGAATTATAAATTTATGGGTTTTACAACAGTTGATGTAATTTGACGTATATGGCCAAATCGTTGAACCGTTATAGACATACGGTTAAAATTTACAAAGAACTTAATTGCCAAGTCTACTGCAACAGAAAGTGTATAATTTAAATTTGGAAATAAAGGGGGGGTCCTATAGTTGCTCTAAGTTGATGTATGTTGCCAAACTGTTAAACAGTTGTACAAGTACAGAGGTTGGAGCTGAAATATAAGGCTGTCCCAATTTGATGTATGTGGCCATACTCTTAAGTCGACCGGTGAAATCTCTTTTGCAGTCGTTTGTTTTGCATCTTATCTTGTGTATTAAAGCGGGATAATAATACTTAAAATATCCTATAGAATGAATTTGTTAAGGAAATTTTAACGAATCCATTAGTAACTTGAACACATACAGCACAACTAGCAAAGATTGTGTATTCAACACTCTAAGCAACAAAAATTATGCTGGGTTTGCAGTAAAATCAAAATAAAAAAAGAAAAGAAGAATTATAAAATGAAGATGATTGAAGATGACGAAGATGGTTTTCTTCACACATATATTCTACATTGAACTGCCAACAAAATATATCTACAGCACTCATTTGTAATGAATTTGAAATTGAATTTGTAAGTTTGCTTAAACGGGAAATTTATGTTAAGTAAACACGTAGTACTGTCTTTAGGCCTCGTTATGCGAACGTTGATGTAAGAAAAGCTTAACGTATTTTAACGTACGGTCGTTTATGTACTTATAGAAACTTTACAAATGTGACACATGTCAATAAAAACAAAATAAACAAAACATTGTGCAGCACGATTTGTATATAATTTTGTTTGTAATTTTAATTTCAAAAGCCCGAAAAGAATTTTAAAATGGATATTGAGGATTTATTTGCTGATGTTCGTGAAATAAGTATAATTCTTTAGCAAAAAAAAAAAAAAAAAAAAAAAACTATAAAAGCTAAAATATTAAATTACAAAACCTAACACAATTTTCAATTTGCTGCAGCTGTTCAGAACAGTGTTGAGATTTGTGGCATACACTGATAGAAAAATCATCATAACGCTAAAGTAATTTAACATCAATTCAATGACAAATGTCTTCGTTTTTGACCCCGTGACACTTGTCATTGTTGTGATGTCAACCATGTCATTATTTGCTTATTTTGTCATCAATGCCAAGGATCACAATTTTGTCATCAATTCAGTGACACGCTGACGTAAACGGAATGAAAAACCGATATCAATTAAATGACAAAATGACATCAAAATGATGACGAAACTTTTTGGTTTAATGAAAGAATGTCATCAATGCGAAGACTAAATATTTCGAATGAATAAAAAATGTCATTAGCGCAATGACGAAATATTTCGATTTAATAAAAAATGTCATTAATGCAACGACGAAACTTTTGTATTCAATTAAAACATGTCATCAATGTAATGACGAAACTTCTTAATTTAATGAAAAATATCATCAATACAATATATATATATATAATATAAACTTAATGACAGAATATCATCGAAGCAGCAATCTGTCATTGATGTAATACGGAAGCAATAAAATCAAAAAATCAAATCCATGTGTTTTTCTAACAATAAAGATACATATAATTTTTATACTGTTGGTATAATTTTCGGTAATTTTTATGTTATATTATAATTAAAATAAAAATCAACAATAATTGCAAGAATACACACAAACCTACAAAATTTAGTTATATAAAACGAATACAGCAGAATGCATACATAAAAAAATACAGTTATTCCTAACTTCATTAATTTCTCTTGTGTCAACAATATGATGCTAAAAGTTCATCAATCTGATGACATATTAACATCACTCCCTATGAATATGAGAAAATTCTCTGTGTTTAGCACTTTGCTCTCATTACTTTTTACGTTGGCGCCAAATTTGATGATTAATCATAATTATGTGTCATCAATATAACGACGGGGTGTCATCATCTTCGTTGTATATATGCTTTTGCTTTTTAAGCATTGTTTTTAAAAGGCCGTGCATATTTAGTTATATATTTGTTTGGTCATAATAATGATGATGAACTTACATCAATGTGATTTTATTTTTTAAATTCATAAAAACGCTTTTAAAAATAAACATTATGAAAAAAATAATCAAGTTGCAATTAAAATGCTAACTGGAATTATAAAAACTCTACTTACTTTTTTCTTAAATATATATTTTACGAAATAATCGTATACAAAATATTGCATCAAGTTGATGACATTGTAGTCATAACTTAGATGACATCTAAAATATGACAAAATTCTATGATGATGTCTGTCATTGCATTGATGCCATTTTATACCTTATCGATGACATCTTTCATAACATTGATGTTTAAATTTTGATGTTATAGCGTCATCAAACCAACGATGATTTTTTCTATCAGTGTAGTTGCGGGCACTGTTCCGTACATGTAAATTTGGAAAAAGTACTAAATTAGCTTCGAAAGATATTTTACATTGCAATATGTGCAATGTATTGACAAATTTAATTATCTGTTTTAAAAAATATTATTATGTACATATTTAATGTAACTATTTATTTCAAAATGAAAATTTATTATTCGGAATCTTTTAAAATTTAATTAATTTACTTTATTCGTGCTTGATTCCTTCAAATTTAAATATTTCATGATATTCTCATGAAATATTTATTATTTTAAACTAAACTACAAAATGAAATGTATTACTGCGGGGAAAGCTTATCCATATGGCCATTTCACTACTGCTTAAATAGCTCATCAGTGGGTTTTACCCAAATTTTGTATAGAAAAACACAAAGTCTTATATCAAAAGCCAAATTGATTAAATGAGAACTCCATTGAATCAATAAGACAGAAGACAATAACAACAAAAATTTAGTAACTATTTTTATTTTTTCAAATACATATGAATGGTTCCCAATGGGATCCCTTATGTAGAAAAATGAAAGAAAACTTAAGCGGTGCTCCGCCATGATAAGTACGTCCGGTTTTTGCCGAATCAGAAATAAACTCAAGTAGTGTCTTATGTGTTTTGAAACAATCGAGCTTACGTTAATAAAAATAATTCTGATAGATTTCGCCATTATGTCGCAAAGGCAAAAGCATGCCGAGTAAGGCTTGCGATCTGTCCTCGTCATTGTCAAACTCGCGGTATTTAATGGCACACCTACCGAGTTTGTCAAGACAGTTCAAAATTCCGCCGCCAAAAAGGCATAGCTGTTCGAATTACGATTATCGTCGTGTCAATTCTTCTCTGCCCTAAAGGTGTAATTTAAGGAGTTCATAAACCGCGGTAACACCAGCTGCAGCAGCATACTATACCCCGTACTTAACCCTACTCTGACCAGGAAGACGAGACCTTGGTCCAGCCATTGCCATTTACGTAGCGTAAGTGGGCAATCTACTGAGTTAGCCGCATGACCCTTTACACCGCACATTACACATCTTATAGCAGGCCATTCCTTCACGTGACCTGTCCAGTAATAGGATCAGTTACGAAGTTTTCCGCAAAATTCTCATCGCAAAGAGGCACCTATCACTTATCCGGACCATAAGATCCCCCGCACTTAAGGCACTTATTGGGCATACGGAAGTTTGAAGATACATGTTCGTACCGTTGCGCAGTGACGTGAAATACAAACAAATGGATTAAAAGTGTGCAACTTCTAAACTTCCTAAAACTATTAAAGATACCATGCAAATTTCAAGCACGTTTTTTCTTAATCTCTTTACATAGATTACCAAATATAAAAAATGTTTGAGATCGGCTCACTTTTTATAAATTTATAACCTCTGAAACATTTTTCAAATTCGAGGTTACCTACTTTGACGTGCTGTCGTACTACCCTGTACTAAAACAGGGTGTACACAAAAGCAATAGGCAATAGTTTAGAAGTTCCACACTTTTATTCCATTTTTTTGTATTTTAAGCCACATCCTTAAAATTATTAATTTATTAATATTTTAGATGTAATTTCCGTATAAGATAAAACTTAAAGAAAAATTTGTTGCAATAAAAAATAAACAAGTTATAATAATAAGATAATAATAATAAAAACATTTTACATCCGGAACTACTTCTTAGATTTTAACAATGGTTTTTCCTCTGCTGATAGTCAAACCCTATGGGTGGGCAAAGAAAAATTCATTTTACAAGCGAGACTTTAATATGAAATAGAAATTTGAAAAAGATCAAAGGTATATAATTTTATTTGTTTGCATTGGCACTTTCTCAACTACATGACTATTTTTTGAGTTAACAAGAAAAAAATAGAAGAGTTTTACTTTGAGAACTCTAATATAATTGAATACTATTGTTGTAGTGTCCTATGTCACTTTATAAAAACTAGAGTTTGCCTTGTGGTCAAAATTTTACCAAGTTCATAATTGAACATATTTTTTCTTTGTTTATTTTTTGTACACACTCATGTTTTGAATATAAGTGTATTTTTTGCATGTGTAGTGGTAGGATCTTAAGTGTTAATTGATTTCTTAAATAATAAACAGATTTAAATGAGATGAAGACGGTGCACTAAAGCTCGACAATATCTGCTCACTAAACAAAAGCGGTTATTAAACAGAGGAGAAAAAGAATCCCGAAGTTTTGTGTTTGCCTATTTATATATAGTTATGCATTTTTTTGTAAGTACTTACACAAGATACAAGCATTTGACAGTATGTTGTTTGCTACATATGCAAGGACCTTTTTTTGTCCACAATAACCCATTGCAGTGGTTAAAATAAGCTAAAACTGCCGTAACTGGTCGGACTTTGAGGAACATACTTACTTACCAAAGCTTTATTTAATAACGTTCTATAGTTTGACGTATGTGTAACCAATGTTATCCTCAATTAAGATTCAGACGTTCCAACATATATTTTGTTACATACGTCGGATACTTCTACACAGCAAGGTAGTAATATTAGTATATTGTTGATGCAAAAAATTATTATATAAAAAAATCCTTGGATGTCTTCGTTTATGCAGCGATTAATTCCCACTTACAGATTGATACCATTTTAAAAACAGTTCATAATCTTAAACATTAAAGGGTGTCCCCATAAAACATACACATTTTTCACGTGTATTATGAATGTAAAGGGCACTTATGTACAATTTAAAATGACTGCGTATTACTATAGCTCCCAATAACAAAAAGTTATACAAAAATAAATCTAAAAATTAAAGGGTGTCCCCATAATTGATGTAAATGTACTTTAATGTGCCTATATTTTGAACCGTTATAGACAAACCCTTGCAAATTGGACAGAATGTCGATTGCTATGGCCATTCTGGTAACAAATATTAATATTAAAAATTCAAAATTAAGGGGTGCGCCAATAGTTTATTTAATTTGATATATATGGCCATACTTTTTAACAGTTGTAGAAAGACGCTTGATGTTTGCAACGAACCTGCATTGCTAAGTCCACTATAACAACAAGTATAAAATTTGGATTTGGCATTTAAAGGGTGTCGCAATAGTTGTGTAATTTCAAGTATGTGGCAGAACTTTTGAACCATTAAAGACAGAACTCTGAAACCTAAAAGGGACCTGTATTTCTAAGCCGGCTATAGCAACGAATTTATAATTAAAATTTAGAAATTAAAGGCTGTTATAGACAAACGTTTGCAAATTGTACAGATTGTCGATTGCTATGGCCGTCGTAGTAACAAGTATTAATATATAAAAGCATAAATAAAAGGGTGCCCCAATAGTTCATTAAATTTTATGTATATGGTCATACTTTTAAACAGTTGTAGACAGACGCTTGAAATTAACAACGAACCTTTATTGCTGAGTCTGCTTTAACAACAAGTATAAAATTTGGATTTGGAAGTTAAAGGGTGTCCCCATAGTTGATGTAATTTCATGTATGTGTCTGAACTTTTGAACCGTTATAGACAGAACGCTGAAACTTAAAAGGTACTTGACCTCAATGCTAAATGAAAATAAGTAATTTGATAGGGTAATAATATCTTACATAGGCAAGAGAAATTAAAAAATTTTAACACAAGGAATGTTACTTATCGACATAAACAAATATAACAGGTGAAAATTGATAATTCGAATAACGTAAGAACTTTTCTCTCACCCGCAAATTCTTCCTTTTCCTTCGATAATATTCACACACCAATGCAGTTTTACTTTTTAAAAAAATATTTGGTTTTTGAATGGGTAATACTATTTAAGGATTACTAACAGCATTGCAAATTGATGTAATTTTTTAAATAAAATTAAATAAAATAAAACATGTGGCTTAATTCGCCTGAATCTTGCCTTTTTTAATGTTTGTGCCTCATTTCTGGATCGGTTTTAAATTTTTTTTTATTTCAAAGGTTATGCTTACAGATTTCTACTGTTTAAAAAACATATACAAAACCATGGACGTGTATTCTAAACGGCAAAGGGTAGCACTTTAGAATTTGAAAAAAGTGTTTATAACTATAGATCCAAATAGCACAAAGCAATACAAAAATAAAACTTAAAATTAACCTTTATAAACCTATCTTTTGAACCGTTCTAAACAAACGCTTGAAAATTGGAGAGAATGTCGATATCTATGATCATTATACTAACAAGTATGAATTATCAAAATTATAAATGAAAGGGTTCCCCAATAGTTAATTGAATTTGATGTGTATTGCCATACTTTTGAACAGTTGTAGATATGATTGAAATTTACAACGACCTGTCTGTTATAACAACAAGTATAAAGTTGAAATTTGTAAATAAAAGGGTATACTAATAGTAAATGTAATTTGATGAATGTGGCCAAACTTTTGAACCGTTAAAGACAGAGAGCTTAAATTTCCAGTGAACCTCTTTGCTATGTTCGCTACAAAAAAGTATTCAATTTGAATTTAGTAATTAAGCGGTGTTCCCATTGTTGATGTTATTTGACCTATATGGCCCTATCTGTGAAATATACAAACACTTGAAAATTAGACGGAATGTTCACTGCTTCGTCTGGTACATAAAAAAGTACAAATTTTTAAAAAGATAAATTTAAGGGCATTACAATAGTTGCTTACTTCATGATGTATATGGTCAAACGGTTGAAATTTACAATAAACCTGTATTGGTAAGATTGGTACAGCTGCAAGTATAAAATTTAAATTTTGAAATTAAAGAGTGTTCCTATAGTTGATATATATGATCAAACTGTTGTAGACAGACGGTTGAAATTTACACAGAAGCTGTTTTTCTTAAACTGATATAACAACAGGTATAAAATGTATGTTGCCAAACGTTTGAGCTGCTCTAGACAGACAGCTGAAATTTGCATAGGTTCCCTATGATTGATGCAATTTTACCAACTCATATCGCCTTATCGTTTAAACCGTTATATGTAAACACTTGAAAATTAGACAAAATGCCTAATATATTGTCTGGTATAATAAGAGGTATAAATATATAAAATTATAAATTAAAGGGTGTTACAATAGTTGATGTAATTTGGTGTAGGTGACGAAACTGTTTAACAATTACACAAAACGAGTATTCAAATTAAATTTGATATTTTAGAGGATGCCTCTATAAGGGATGTAATTTGATGTATATGGCCAAACTGTTGAACCGTTGTAAAAAGAGGTTTCAAATTAACTGGCTGTATGGCTAAGTCCTCTATTACAACGGGCTTAAAATATGAATTTAGAAACTAAAGGGTGTACCAATAGTTAATTTGATTTAATGTATGTGGCCGAACTATTAAACCGTTATAGACACATACCTGAAATTTGTTTTGAAGTCGATTTTTTTTGCAGGAATTATTTGAATTTAGTGTTCCCTGCCCCTTTTCTTATATTGTGGCAATTTGTACTAAACGTTTAAGTCAGCATTGATGATTAACTAATTTAAAAAAATAAAATTATTTGGACACGTTTTAAAAACAGTTAATAATTTTAAAAATTAATGGTTGTCCCCATACAACATACAACATACATATTGTTTACGAACCGTAATTTAAATTAACTGCGAATCACTATAGTACCCAGTAGCAAACTCTTATAAAAAAATCTAAAATTGGACGGAAATGGATTACTATAACCTCTATAATAACAAGTATAAATATTAAAAATTATAATAAAGGGTGTCCCAACAGTTCGTTTAATTTTATGCATATGGCCCTACAGTTGTTGACAGACGGTTAAAATTTTCAAACCACCTGTATTGCTCAGTCTGGTATAACAGCAAGTATGACATTTGTATTTAGAAATTAAACGGTGTACTAATAGCTGGTGTAATTTGACGTATGTGGCTAAATATTTAAGCCATTATAGACAAATAGCTTAACTTTAAAATGAACGTGTATTGCTAAGTTAGCTATAAGAATAAGAATACAAATTTAATTAAAGGGTGTTTCCATAGTTGATGTAAATTGCCTTATAAAAGTTAAGGAATTAAATATTTTAAAGTTACACACTTAGAATTTAAATTCAACATTATTATGTTGACCAAAATACAGTTCAAATTAATTATTGCATATAAACAGAAGCGTTTAAACTATTGAAACTGACTTCCGTGCGATTTATTAACCTAACACTAAGTGAAAAAAATGTTTGATTAAATAAGGGAAAAAAAACTGATCAACTCAAATTAAATTTTTTTTCTCTTGTGATTAAAAATATAATGAGAAGCATCAATGGAATTACTCATTAGAGCTTATGGAGATTAGGCTTTGGATACATTTATAAGATTTCTTAAAGGCGATCTACCAAGATTACTTGCAATCAGGGCACCCACCGAGCTGCCACAACCCCTCCATTTGTGCTTGAAGCTAGAGAGCCAGCATTTTTTGACTCACCATGCAAATCATTGACAAAAGTCAAGTAGTCATAAAAATTGCCTACATTCACCTCACAGAGAACAAATTTTTAATGGAAAAATCCT
Source organism: Gymnosoma rotundatum (assembly GCA_916610165.2). Classification (NCBI taxonomy): domain Eukaryota; kingdom Metazoa; phylum Arthropoda; class Insecta; order Diptera; family Tachinidae; genus Gymnosoma; species Gymnosoma rotundatum. The sequence goes on from OU744340.1 coordinate 34,669,719, forward strand.
AGACAACTTTTTTACGCTCAACTTTATTTCACTTCTCAAATGAGACCAAATGGCCAATATATCAATACACAAAATTTTTACTCTCAATCACAACAGACTCAAGGACCAAACAATTTATGATCCCTTCACCCAAGCGACAACCAAAACCAGAGTCTATGGACATTGATCAAAGTGCGCGCCACAGCATCGAGAATATTCGCGCCCCGTCAAATATAAAAGAAACTTTAACATTGAGGAATTAAATTGCAATTATTACAACACGACTCTGTGCAAAACTGGTGTCCCAGACAAATATTAAATCGAAGACTATGAAGATCAACAACTTCAGGTAGATTATGAGCATGTACAATATAGAGACGCACAGTGGCGTGAAATACAAAAAAATGGAATAACGTCTGGAACTTCTAAAAGATTTACACGATTTTCAGGAAACAAATTGCGATTTATAGAGCAGGTTATAAGCTTTTCACCTATGCCTTTGTATACAGACTGTTTCAGTACAGGCTAGTACCACTTGGCGTCAAAGTAGGTAACCTCGAATTTGAAAAATATTTCAGATCTTATAACTTTATTAAAGGTACTCTGATTCATAAAATAGTTTATTTTTAGTAATCAAAATAGCTATTAAAAAAACGTGCTTGGAATTTTCATGGTATCTTTAATACTTTTAGAGAAACTCAACTTTTAATTTTAAAGTAAAAAATTTTTCGCTTGGCATTTTTTAGTTTTTCACCTGTTGTGTTTTTAAATACAAGATAAAACTATTTTAAAACAGATTTAGAAAGCTAATACTATAAGAAATAACTGGAAAAGAATTTTTTCTTTCACTTCATTATATAAGTGGTAATAGTTTATTATACCCTTCACCAAAAAAGTGAAAAAAGATTATATCTAAGTTTGTCATTTCGTATGTAATTTCTACAATATCCGTGTCCGACCCCATAAAGTATATATATTCTGAAATCTTTTGCATAGCGAAGTCGATTGAGCTACGTCCGTCTGCCCGTCCGTATTAGTTCCAGCCTCGGCAAACTTGATTTCACAAAAATAATAAATATTTCAATCGATCAGATATTGTCTCGAAAGAGGAGCTATTGGAAATCAGCATGATCAGTCCATGTTCTTCAAGGCAGCAGGCAAAACACCACTCCTACTTCTAATTTTTTCATGTCATATGCAACAATAAATTAACTCCAATCAAGAAATAAATATATGGGATAATAGAGAATTAAAAAATAACCAGCGAAAAATTGGCGCGCGCCCATACTTTCCGAGTTACGGGGCTCCGAAATTTTCAGATTTTTTAAAATATCAATATAGGTATAATCTTAAAGCTGTTAAAGAGATCTTTAAGAAAATACTAAAATTTTTTAAAAAACTTAACCAATTAAGAGCCGATGTAATTTCTATGTAAAATTATATATGTCCAGTACCATTTTTTTTTATTTCTTTTTCAAATTAAAAGCTTCTTGTTATAGCGGACTTAGCAAAACATGTCCCTTGTAAATTTCAGCTGTCTGTCTATAATGGTTCAAAAGTCTACCCACATACACCATATTATATCAACTATTGGGACACCCGGACTTAGCAAAACATGTTCCTTGTAAATTTCAGTTGTCTGTCTATAATGGTTCAAAAGTCCACCCACATACACCATATTATATCAACTATTGGGACACCCGTTTATTTCAAAATCCAAATTTTATACTTGTTGTTATAGAGGAGTTAGTATACAACTGTTTAAAAGTATGCCCATATAGCAATTTAAATGAACTATTGGTGCACCCTTTAATTTATAATTTTAAATATTATCAGCTGTTACAATAACGGCCATAGCAATCGATATTGCGTCAAATTTACAAGCGCTTGTCTATAAAGGTTCAAAATATAGGACTATATAAGTAAATCTACAGTAATTATGGGAGACCCTTTAATTTCTAAATTCGAATTATTAACTCGTTAATATAGCGGACTCAGGGCCAATTTTTGAGTTCGTATTTAAATACGCATTTAGTTAATTTTCATTTAAATTTAAGTTGTATTTAAATGCATTTTCATTTTTTCAGTTCTTATTTAAGTTCTCATTTAAATATCACAAAAATATGGTAGCATTTCGAAATATCAAAATAAATCTCCATTGTTTACAAAAAAAAACAGCTGCTAACATACACATTTTTTTTTTTTAATTAATTATTTATTGAATCTTCAAATATATTTTTGAACTAACAATAATTACTCATATCTTAAGCCTAAAATAAAAAAATAAATATACTTATTATGTCCAGCCAATGCTAGACAAAAAATATGTGTGTTTCACGGTTGCTTCTATCATTGTGGGTTATCCCTCTGATATTCGGGTGAGAGAAGAAATGTCCCTCCTTCTTAAGCGAATGTACCCACGTTCATTTAGCATGTTGCGAGCTGGCGGATTTGGATGTGTTTCAAGTTTCTGCAAATACGTTACTGCATATTTCGCTATTTCTGCTTTTACTGATGGCACGTTTAGATCTTTGTGAATGTTCGAATTTCTTATGTACCAGGGAGCAACTGTAATCATCCGTAGAATCTTATTTTGGCGCCTTTGGATTTTTTCTATTCTGCTTGCAGAGGCAGTGCCCCATAATTGAATGCCATAACACCAAATTGGTTTTAAAATTGTCTTGTACAATAAAAGTTTGCAATCTCAAGCAAGAGTGGAATTTCTGCCGATAAGCCAGTTGAGTTGGACTGCTTTTAACTTCATTTGTGTTAAATTTGATTCTATGTGGCGTTTCCAAGTAAGGCGCCGGTCAAGATGTATGCCGAGATATTTTACGTCTGAAAGCTGCGGTATTGTTTGGTTATTTACGCGAATAGGGGGGCACGATTCCCTACGCAGTGTGAAAGTTATGTGACTACATTTTTGTTCATTCACCTTAATTCTCCATTTCTTCAACCACTTTTCTAGAAAGGCTGTGTCGTCAGCAAATGTCGATGTGTGGATTCGGACACTAGTTGGCATATCTGAAGTATACAACAAGTATAAAATGGGCCACAATATACTACCCTGGGGCACTCCGGCTTCAATTGGCTCAGGTGAGCTTAAAAAATTGCCTTCTTTAACAATGAATCAGTTAAATAACTGTCTAACAGCTTATATAAGTTTGCGGGCAAATTCAGTTTTAACTTATATTTTAGGCCATCGAACGCTTGAGAAACGTCTTCTTAATTACGTTAACTAACCTGTGAGTTTGTTCAATTGTACTATGTTTTTTTCTGAAGCCAAATTGATGGTTCGGTATACATCCTTTGTCGCTTAGAATGGGGTTCAGCTTATTTATTAACATCCTCTCAAACAGCTTTGACATATTTGATAAAAGACTTATAGGCCTGTATGATTCAACTTATGTGTGGTCTTTTCCTGGTTTAGGAATCATAGTTATTAGGGAAACCTTCCAATCTGGAGGAAAGTACTCAAGACGTAAAATGGCGTTAAAAATAAAAAGAATAATTTTGCGAGCTATATGGGGTAACTCGAATAACATCTTGTTACTAGTTTTATCAAAGCCAGGGGCTTTGGTAACATCTGGTATTTTTTGATAATCAGTAGGCCAATATGTGGGTTGTCCACTCGATATCACATTCAGACTCATTTTTGAAATTGTGTCAAACGAAATTCGACCTTTTGGAGTAATTAGTCTTGATCCCCAAAACGTATGTTTAGCGTTGTAGTCGCCTGATGCTATGAAACAGGGACCTAGTGATTTGAAGAAATCGTTGTATTGACTTTCTGATATTTGAAATCTAGGAGGTGAGTATATCGAGGAAATAACGAAGTTTTGAAGTTTTGATGAAGTTTGTTGCTAGAAGGTAGTCTTCACAAAAGTCACACAGTAAATGATGTTTGATTCGAGCCTTTATTAGTATTGCTGAACCACCACATGCTCTGCCACGCGGGTCTTTAGTGTCATATAAAATATAGCCATTTATTTTAAAAAAGCTATTTGTTGTTAAGTGAGTCTCTGCAACCAGCATGACATCAATTTGTTCCTTCTTTAGGAAGTACTCGAGTTCGTTTTTGTGTTGGCGTAGGCCGTTTGCGTTCCAGAAAGATATTTTTAAACAGTTCATGGTTTGTTGAGTAACGCCTGCAACATAGTAGATTGCATGCGTACCATTTCTTGCATCATGCTGCTCATAGAGCTCATAAAACTGTTTAACGAGTGCACTAATGTCTCGATGCTTGCTTCGAGACGATTAAAATTACCTGATGGTGTTTGTTGTTTAGGTTCTGGTTGCAAATTTGGCATAGAACTAGCTGTCAGTGTCGCTTTGTTCACTGAAATATTATTGGATTTTAACATATCCGCGTATGAGACATGTTGGGTTGTTGGTTGAGCCAACTGAGGGAAATGCGCATTTGCTCGATATTGTGGTTGCTTAGCAGGAGTATTTAATTTTTGGGATGACTTCGTTACTATGGAAAAAAACTGGACAGCCTCTGTAGTTAGCAGTGTGCTTTCCACCGCAATTGCTACATTTTTTAACAGTGGTGTCATTCCTAGGTTTATCACATTGGGCGGAACAATGTAACTCGCCACACACTACGCAAACTGGTGACAACTTACAATATGCCCTAGTATGGCCATATTCTTGACAATTTAAGCACTGGACGGGTCCTGAGCGTTTGTGTGGTTCCTCCACTGTTATTTTGCGGTGTAATAGGTACTTCAAATTGTATATGGGTTGCGTTTCATTTTTCTTTAATTTGATGTCGCCTGGTTCCAGTTCAACTCGGAAAAGAGGTTGGAGCACACGTTCTCTATTTCTAAGGTTATCTACATGTTTAACCTTAAATCCCGCTTTTTGGAGGCCAGCTAATATCTCCTTTGGATCCACATATGAATCTACCCCTTTAATGATTACCTGTAGACCTTTGCTGCTCTTGAGTTGGTAGGTATAAAAATTTTTTTTGCATTTTTCAAATTCATCTACTGTTTTACGGTAGCTGGTTTCGTCATTTACTTGAATTTTAGTCTCGTTAATGTTACCACGTTTGACAGAAACCACATAGAATGAATTCTCCCCAATAACTGAAATTAATTTCTTGATAAGTTCGTTCGAGTTTTTCTCCTTTAAGAAAATTGGAGGAGGTTTCGACGATTTGGGTGCCGTTTTCGATTCGGTTGTTTCACTATCTAAAATAGCAAAACGATTGTGGGAATTTATCCCGTTCGAATCCTTTTCCTTGTGGAACTTAGAAATTGGTGCTAATTGCGAGGATTTAGGGCTTCGTCCTCGTTTTAATACCGTCACGTATCGATCCATACCCACTTGCGTCTTGGGTTTTTGTGCACTTACCGTTATTGGTTTGGGCGTACTGAATTCAGCAGGTGAAGATTTATTTGTATTTTTTTTTATTGCCACTACTTAGCAACAACGGTGAACAAGAACGTGTGCGATAAATTGGCTCAGCATTTAAGAACGCATCAGTTTTTTTGTTTTTATTTGTTTCAATGTTTTTTCACTATTTGTATCCGCATTTACTATAACATATGCATTTCTACTGCTTATGTTCGCACTTCTCTCAGAAGGATTTAACTTAAAATTAGAGCGACTCATTAGAGAGCCCTCGTACTGTTTTTTTTTTGTTTTGTCTTGATAATTCCGTTGCAAAAAAAAAAATAGAAAAGAACAACAAAAAAAAAATAAAAAAAAAATACAACAACTTTGTTGTTTTGTACAAACAGGTTTTATTGTTTTTGTTCGTTTGTTTATTAAAATTCACAACACAAATTTTATTTGTAATAGGTATATTTATTTTGCGAGTTTAAAAAAATACACGTCCGATTGATTTGACGATTAGCCACAAAATTTTGTGAAAAATATTTTAAATATATTACATGTATTCACCACCTAAACTTATTTTATTTATTGATTTAACTTTTTAATTAATATTTTCATTAAGAAATGTATGCAAAACATAAAATATTGTTCTATCAATGGCTAAAATGTTTGTTTACTTTTGTTTAGTTTTGCGAAACAACAACAAAAAATGCCATAACCATATGGTAAAACTGTATTATTTAAATGGACTTTAAATGCGCAAGATTGGTCATTTAAGTTTCATTTAGGTATGTATTGAAAAACTGAATTTTGTACTTAAAAAGAACTTAAATTTAAATGACATTTAAATACGAAGTCAAAAACTGACCCTTAGAAATACAGGCCCCTTTTAAGTTTCAGCGTTCTGTCTATAACGGTTCAAAAACACGGCCACACACTTGAAACTACATCAACTATTGGAACACCCTTTAACTTCTAAATCCATATTTTACACTTCTTGTTATAGCGGACTTACCAATACAGGTTCGTTGTAAATTTCAAGCGTCTGTCTATAACTGTTAAAAAGTACGGCAATATACATAAATTAAATGAACTATTGGCGCACCCTTTAATTTATAATTCTTAATATTAATACTTTTCACTATAACGGCCATAGCAATCGACATTTTGTCCAATTTGCAAGCGTTTGTCTAAAACGGTTCAAAAGATGGGCTCATATAAGTAAACCTTCGTCAAATATGGGACACCCTTTAATTTCTAAATTCAAATTAAAAACTCGTTGATATAGCGGATTTAGCAATACAGGTCCCTTTTAAGTTTCAGCCTTCTGTTTATAACGGTTCAAAAGTTTGCTCACATACACAAAATTACATTAACTATTGGAACACCCTTTAAATTCCAAATCTAAATTTTATACCAGTTGTTATAGCGGACTTAGCAATACAGGTTCGTTGTAAATTTCAAGCGTTTGTCTACAACTGTTCAAAAGTATGGCCATATACATCAAATTTATTAAGCTATTGGCGCACCCTTTAATTTATAATTTGTAATATTAATACTTGTTACTATAACGGCCATAGCGATCGAGATTCTGTCCAATTTGCAAGCGTTTGTCTAAAACGGTTCAAAAGATGGGCTCATATAAGTAAACCTTCGTCAAATATGGGACACCCTTTAATTTCTAAATTCAAATTAGAAACTCGTTGATATAGCGGATTTAGCAATACAGGTCCCTTTTAAGTTTCAGCCTTCTGTTTATAACGGTTCAAAAGTTTGCTCACATACACAAAATTACATTAACTATTGGAACACCCTTTAAATTCCAAATCTAAATTTTATACTAGTTGTTATAGCGGACTTAGCAATACAGGTTCGTTGTAAATTTCAAGCGTTTGTCTACAACTGTTCAAAAGTATGGCCATATACATCAAATTTATTAAGCTATTGGCGCACCCTTTAATTTATAATTTGTAATATATGGGGGCACCCTTTAATTTTTAGATTTATTTTTGTATAATTTTTTGTTTTTGGAAGCCATAGTAATACGCAGTCATTTTAAATTTTACAGAATAGTCCTTTACTTTGTCCTTTGTATGGGACACCCCTTTAATTTTTAAGATTATGAACTGTTAAAACGGGACTAATCTGTAAGCATAGTCTATCATATTACCCAAAATTTTTAAAATCGGATTAGAAATGACGGAGTTCTGGAGGCACAAATATAAAAAAAGTAACATTCAGCCAAAAAAAGTAAAATTTTTTCTTCAATCGGCTCCCTAGAAATCATTTGTGTACCGGATGTCTACAAAATTTGGCAAACTATTGAAAACCAATCGTACTAGGATAGTTAGTTATAAAAATAATGAAGATCCGCGTGCAATTTTTTTCACATTTTTGTTAAAAAAATTGCCCATATTCGAACAATGCTGCCTGTAGAGTGCTTCACAAAAATTCTATAAAGAGACATAAGATGGATTACACAAGGTCTTGTATTAAAGAAAAAGTGAAAAATTTTATAAATTCACAACAAAATATTAAAAAACTGCTTTAAAAACTGAAAGTACTTTTGACCAAAACTTCACATTTTTTTAAACTTTTTATGAAATTTCAACTTAAAAAAATTATTATCACTAAAACAATGAAGTCAAAGAATAAAACTTGCTTACAAATTATTTCTTATAGTATTAGATTTTACATCTGTTCTCTCTTGTATTTAAAAAAACCTACAAGGCACCAAGGTAAAATTTTTTTTTAAATATTTAAGTCGAATTTCTCTAAAATTATTAAAGATACCATGCAAATTCCACGCACGTTTTTCCTTTATCTAGCTTTTTAGATTACTAAAAATAAAAAATTTTTGAAATCGGTTCGCTTTTGATAAAGTTATAAGCTCCAAAACATTTTTCAAACTAGAGGTTGCATATACTGACGCGCTTTGGTACTACCCTGTACTGTAACAGGGTGTATCCAAATGCAGTAAACAATAAGGTTGGGTCCTTATCTATAATTCGCTTTATGTTTCATGATAATCATGTAAATATTTTAGAAGTTCCAGACTTTTATTCCATTTTTTTTTAATTTCATGTTACTGTTACCATACATCGAATGCAAAACGAGGAGTGGATATCCTTTAAATTTGTGACTGATACTGGTTCTGGAAAAACGATATACGACCCAAAGTTGTAACCAAGTCTACACCGAATATAAATTTTTTTTAGCAAAACCAGTAGGTAGAGATATCCGCATAACAAATCAAAGGTATGATCAATCTGTTTAATATAAACATCCCTATAAAATTATTTTTATTTTCCACGTTTAAACAGTTGATGCAATTCTAGGTCATAACACCCTAAAAGACATTTCTGTTATTATTAACACTGCAGGAAACTACACGACTATTCAAAACAGGTTTAAGATTCCACTTAAACAAGTATCACAGCCTGATGTCAACATGCTGAATGTGAAAAATGGGCACATTAACTAAAACCAAGCAAATGGAACAAATTACTTGATAAAGAAAGTTTTCGAAGTTATTTGCAGACCTGGATGAAAAATTAACATTCACCACTAAAGTGTTGTATGTTCAAAGTTTTATGCATACCCTTTATCATTAAAAGACGAAGTGGACTCACAGGTAAAATAGTGTGAGATGATTGTGCGACCTTCTAGATTAACATTCAAAAAAACTTGACTCGCAGGAAAAAAAGCAATACTGACTTTTAACAGACAACCACAAATTGAACTCAACATCGGACACCTTCTCAATTTTAGATATAAATGAAGCATTATCTCATTAAGAACAAAACCAATTTTTCTTAGTTTTTGATCTCAAGGTCTAGAGAACACACTAAAAATTTTCAATGTGGGTTGGAAGAAGTTTTCAGAACGCTAATATGAAGTTGCAACTCGACAAGTGTGGCTTTTTCAAAGACGAGTTTCAACACAAGGTATCAAAACAAACCTGAAAAAATTCTAAATTTCGAATCCTCAAAACCTCATTTATGGGACTTTTCGGAACTTTAGGCGTTTTGTGAGAAATTAAGGGATTAAGGGAAGAAGGAGAATGCATTTCAAAATACAATCAGCAAAACAACATATTACTATTAATAATATTACTATTATAATAATTTTACAGCAAAATATCACCGGCTTTAATGGTAATTTTAAAAAATTTCGGTACTTAATTAAAGATCTCTTTAAAAGATATTAAATTATACCCATACTAATATCTTAAAAAATACCGTGCATAATCATGCTTTTCTATGAATAGTTCAGAGGCCCATAATTTAGAAAATACGGACGGGCCACAATTTTTTAACTTCATGTTTTTTTTTTTCAAAAAATCCTTTTAGTTCAAAGCTCGTTTAGTTTCAATGATCTTTTAGTTCTTTCGAAAATTTTTTCTAACCTTAACAACATTCCTTTTTAATTAACAACATGTCCTTTTCTTTGTTTTGACAATCAAGGGGAAAAATAACTAACCACAGATCTAAATGAGGTTTAAATTCTCTCATTAATAATGTCAAAAACAGTGACCAAAGCAAAATATATATGCAACTTAGTCCGTCTTGTAGTAGCTCCAAGCTGAAGTTAAAGTTTGAACTACTTCATTTAAAACAAACCACGGAATAGTTCAATGAAACTATTTCATTTATGACTACTCACTATTTATATAATTTATTATTGATTAATATAATTATTAAATTAGTTTTTACGTAAGGAGTCGTAGGTTATAATTTGCCATATTGTCTTAAATTACTTAAATAGTTTTAGTAAATATTTCATAATAACTGGTTTATTTACTTGTTTTTACTTTATTACATTAATAATACAGATAATAACAGAAAAATATGCATAAAGATTTTTATTTATTCACTTCGTATGCATCGCTAAAAGGATTCTTCCTCCTCAAAATTATAAACGAATAATAATAAAAGAACTTATTTTATTAACAAACCTCAAACTCGGAAGAAAGTGTAACACAAAGTTGCAATATAAAGATCCAAGGAAATTAAGAGTCGATTGAAAATATCGCTATTTGTGTCTATGCTCGATTGTTTTTTTTAAAGCAATGTTGGGGTGATAGAGAACTAAAAAATAAGAAAAAAAAATTAAGTACTACATACTCGTATATATAACTTTATATAAAAATGCCATTGGCTCTTAATGGGTTAAGCATTTTTTTAAAACTATAGTATTTTCTTAAAGATCTTTTCAAAAGCTTTAAAATGATACCCATATTGATATTTTAAAAAATTATAAAATTTCAGAGGCCCGTAACTCAGAAACTATGGGTAATCGTCAATTTTTCACTTGATATTTTATTTTTATTTTTTAATTTTCTATCGCCCAGAAAAGATAAAAAGATAAAAGACCTGGTATCCCCATGTGCAGTTTGCAAAAGAAAATAAATATGACCGCCAATCTATCAAACCAGAAATGAAGTAAACTAAAATCTCGAACTGCGCTCAGGTAAAGATTATTAGATCGACAGAAGCCGAAGACACAAGGACACAAGGTGTCTTCCGATTTATCCACAAGTTTGACAGCGACAAATACGAATATTGTCTGCAGGACATTTGAAATTTTACCACGACTTTTGAAACCTCTTGAAATCTCATCCTCAAAGTAGAACTCAATAGAACATTTCAAACAAGAGATCAATTAATATTCTAGGGAAAGCGAAGATATACTTACTATACTTAGCACGCTACCCAGATCACGAATATTTAATAATTTGAAAAAGTAAAAAACAAACAATAACGAACAGGTTATGATTAATGATTCTTTTAAAACTAAATTGAAAAATATAACAAGAATAAAAAGTTCGCTGATTAATAATATAAAAAAGGTAGTATCTAAAGTAATAAAATCATCATACTTAATCAAAATAGATTACGTATAATTAAAGAGGAAATTTTAAATATAAAATATGATATCAAATAGTATAAACTAGGTATGATAAATTCATTCCTTTTAAATGAATTAGAAATTAAGTTAGCAATTGAAACATTTGAAAATGAAAATATAGCCTTTACAAGCCCGGAAGAGGTATTCGAATTCACAAATACTAAAGTAATACATAATACAACGCGGAAATCTATGTATTAGAAATTCCTATTGGCATTAGAAAAACAAACTTTTGGAATAACAACTAAGTTAAAAGCTTTTCAAACCTACAAATTTGTAATAAAGATAACATAATGGATCTGTCCATGGACTCTTCTTTACGAAAAATCATAAACTCTCTCCTATCTTCATGTTACACTATAAATGGTCACCACATTACTGCAGTTAAAGAAATTTCCACAGGAACATTATTGCTTAACGAATTTTCTGCAATCGTCAACGTAAACGGAGTACCAAACTGGAAGCTTTATTATATCCTTTAGTAACACTTGCAGAAAAAATGATGCGAATCCATTAAAAGTTATACCACTTGTAGATCAACTCACACCAACAGAAATCCAACGACAGCGATTGCTATCACTAAAGCCTTTAGGAACTGCATATAAACAACGCCAAACGAATTTCTGAACTTAGTAAATCAACAAAAATAAGAGAGTTATCCGTGGCATTAATCATTTTTGCAACAATGATTCCTCTTGTAATACCGGCAATACTGCGGAAAAATAAACAAAAAACTATATTGTAAACGAGATACCGAAGCCCCCTAGGGTCGATAATTCTATTCACATTTATGTGATCTAAATAAATACATTACACAATATATAACTATGAAATATACTTTAAGAAATAATTGTAAGTTTTATTTTATAACAAGAAATCATAAAATAGATACGTAGTGTCCTATCAATAAATAATAATTAATAAAAATAAAAACCGTTTTTTTTTTATTAATTTAAAATAACAATTAGAATAACTTATATAAACACTTTAAAATGAGGCAGGTGTCCACTACTTTGTCTGGTATAATAAGAAAAAAAATCATGAAATAATTAATTTAAAAAAAATCAATTGTTCCACAGGTCTCTAGCAATAATTAGGCTTTTACAAAAAACCATATAAACAATATGCTGAAAATCGCCATTTTGCTGCAAAGCTCGAAGGTCGATTAAAAAAAATTCGAACGTTTGGTAATATTCCACCATTAAATAGGTATTATTAGTCAACGATTATCGTGAAAAGAGTTTGGAGCTTAAACCATGATAATTTTTTTTAGTTCTATAATACGGCTAGTGAATTCATTTATCAGCTTGTGGTACCCAATGCATTGCAATTAGTAACAAATAATATGTTAAAAATCGCCATTTGGCTGCAAGGCTCGAAGGTCGATTAAAAAAATTCGAACTAACATAAACAAACGCCGCTATACGGGTCTTCTATTTTAGCCTCTACTTTCACCCCTTACTCTCAAAATCGACCGAACTTTTGCTAACCTGAATTTGTTTCACAGTGTTTTTATTAAAATATACATACGATTTATTCAAAGTAAAAAAAAATGTAAAATAATGTATTGTTGAATAAAATCTGCAGAATTAACCAAAAAGTTTTTTAGTCCTAAAACTTTTAATAGGAGAAGTTATCCGTTTCAACTATCTAATCATCTATTTAATTCAAGATACAGCTTTAATAAGGAAACGGCTCAAAAAATTATAAACATGGCCAAGCATGAGATAGAATTAGATAAAAGAGGCCAAATTACAGGTTTTGGTGGCTTTGCGTTGTTAGGTGAGAAAAGAGGTAAGCATGCGAGGCGAATAGTTTTAGAAAATTACGAAACACATTTTAGGTTCAGTAGCAAGATGGAGAGGCAGTACGTATGATTGACAAATCTTTAATAAGTCAGTTATCAAGCAACGTTTTAAAAATGACGATTTAAGAAGACGCTTGTAAGTTAACTCCGGGTATAAATTGCAACTAAGTATATGTATTTTCGTTACACCATTTAAGACCACAAAATGCATATGAAATCAAATACAATAACGCCCAAATTACTTTGGGGTTTCGTGGTTTATTAGATGGACTTACAATTAGTTTTCAAATGCAAAAATTTAGTTATCACTTTATCTGTTTTGCACAATATTGCAATTAAAGAAAACGATACGTTTCGTATCAAATTAACTATTAATATTTGGGAAAAATATGTTTATAATAGAGAAAATATCATAATTTAATGATTTGTTCTTTCATAATTAAAGCATTGTATTTTGTTGATTTGAAAAATAAAATAATTAATTAAAAATCACAAATTTGTATCATAAATATACAAAATAATATAGTGATGTAAAAACAGTAATGCCAAGCTCGCTATTTGGATACTTTTTTGTATTCGTTCAGTGAATCATTTTATAAAAAAGAATTAACACCATTTTTTATATTAATTTAATTTTTTTTTTTTTTTGATAATAAACAATAAATAATGATAATTTAAGTTATGTCAAATAATATTATTGCTGATTTAATTGCTGTTTTTAATTATAAAAACATTATTTTAATATTTGGTTCATTATTTTTTTCATCACTAAACGTAAATTGACATATAATTAGACACGATGTTGCCAACATAAAACTACAATACTATAAAAACCGTTTAATAGTTAATTTTGCGTCATTAAACGTTTGTGAAAAAAAGTTCTTATTAATGGTTAATAAAACAAAAAGTGTTTAAAACTAATGTACGCATTAAGTTTAAAATAAAAAATTTTGTGAATAAGACTGTAAGTGTATAAATATAAAAAGTTTATATTGATTCATAGTGAAAACCTAAAAAATGAACTACGTAAGATTTCTATAAGGTGCAAATGCATTAAAATATAGTTCTAATCTTGTCTTGCTGTCTGTTAACATAAAATATAATACATATACATATCATAAATCTCTTCGTCAGTTTGTTTACTCGTATTTGTTTGTTTGTGCCACAATCACAGCTAAACGGTTGAACCGATTTTAATGAAATTTGCGACATTGCTAGATATTTGCCTGGATCGTGCAATAGGGTATCCATATTTTTAAATTGCTGACCAGGAGAGAAGAAAAGGGGGAGCGGCCATTTTTGTGCGTCTGAATCCATTTTAGCCAAATCTCGGTTATTATTAAGTAGCAAAGAAAATGAATTTACATATTTACGACGGAAAAACTACTATTTTACTGGGTGCAAGGAAAATAATTTCTCTTCAAATATGAGTTCATGTTATAAAAGTATTATTTATATTGTTGTTGTGTTGTTTTTGCTGTCACTAAGCTCTTAGTTAAAACGTATGCTGTAATATCATCTGTTCTAATGTGCTTACCTTCAACTTCTATATTTTCTATGGTATCACGTATAAAATGGTGAAGGATATCACTATGCTTCGATCTATTATGAAACACCGGAATGACACAAAGGTTTCTCTACAGTCTGATTATTATTGTAGATACAATTCGAATTGTTGGTTTTGAATATTTCATTTGTAAATTTGTTTGAGGTAAATATCTTCTTTTACGGAGTCAGAAAGGGACTTGTATTTAGCTTTTCTTCTAGAGATAGTTACAGTCTTTTGTTTCTGGACGCGTAGCTGATTGCACCACTTGCAAATCTTAATGCCTACTCGGTGGTAGATTTTCTTTCATCAATATATCCTACTAATTGCTTGTTATTAGGTCAGTAACTTTACTAACAAACACTAGTAACGAAAGAAATTTTCATAATTATTCTCCCAAAGTAAAAAGGTAAATGAATTCTTTACTAGTAAAAATTATCATACAAAATTGTTGTGGCTTTGGGAATGGTATGTAAGACTTAAAAACTATACATTGCGACCATTAAATAGTACCAATATTAGTATTAGCCAGCAAACTGATGTCAACCAAGAGAAAAAGCTTTTAAATAATACTCTAAGTAACCAAATAGCATATATATGTACATTTTTAATTACTAAAAAAATTTTAACAACGTTTATGATGTTTAAGCACATTATAAATATATACGAGGGCTGCTCTATATATTTCTGGCCTAATAGTGAAAATGCGAATATTTATAATCAAAAATGATTTTATTGTTTTTCAAAGTATTCTCCAGCATGATTTATACACTTTTGCATGCGCTTAAAACAGTTGTCGAAGCACTTTTTCCACTCCGATTGAGACACCTCTAAAACATGGTTTTTGAACACTTCAACAGCTTCTTCTGGCGATGAAAATCGTTAACCACGCATTTTTTCTTGATGTGCGGAAACAAGAAGAAGTCATTAGGTGCCAAGTCAGGGCTGTACGGCGGATGACCCATTAATTCGACGTTTTGGCCGGTCAAAAACGCTCTGGTTTGAGCCGATATGTGAGAGCTCGCATTGTCATGGTGAACAATGATTCGTCTTCTCTTGTTGGTTTTTCGAATTTCTCCGATGACTTCAGGCAACCAAATTGTAGGGTACCACTCAGAAGTGACCGTCCTACGTTGCTCAAGCGGAACAGTCGCCACATGACCAGTTTTGCCGAAGAAACAGGCGACCATTTGCTTCGAAGTGCTTCTTCCACGAACAACTTTCGTTGGATTTTGCTCGTCTTTGAAGACCCACACGGTCGATTGTTGTTTCGTTTCGGGCTCATACGCATATATCCATGATTCGTCACCTGTGACGATCTTATAAACGTCTTTTGAAGCACCGCAATCGTATTTTTGCAACATTTCTTTGCACCAATCGACACGAGCCGTTTTTTGAGCGATTTTCAAATTGTGCGGGATCCAACGAGAACAAACCTGTTTTACGGCCAGGTGTTCATGCAGTATCGAATGTATGCTGGTGGAAGAAATGTCCAAGGATTTCTCTATCTCTCGGTATGTCGCATGTCGATCTCACATTAAGAGTTCACGCACGGCATCAATGTTCTCTGGCACAACAGCCGTTTTTGGACGACCTTCACGGAATTCGTCTTTGAGCGAGCTTCGGCCACGATTAAATTTATTATACCAATTTTTCACAATGCTATAGGATGGTGCTTCATCGCCATACAAAGATTTAACTTCATCAATGCACTTTTGTCGTAATAATCCACGTCGAAAGTTCTGAAAAATGATGGCACGAAAATGTTCACGAGTTAATTCCATTTTTTTTTCTATATTAATTTTTTCAAGTCACTGTAAACAACACAAATAATGGTCGTATGTCAAAACGTTTTGAGTACGATTATGCTTAAAAATGACAAACTTTCCAATGGAAATGTCAGATTGCACTTGGCAGCACTCAGTGTTGCCAGGCCAGAAATATATATAGCAGCCCTCGTATTTATAAATTTTTAAAACATTCTTATTTTAATTTAAATACAAAAGTATTTTCATTCAAATAATCTTAACTTCATACATGTTTGTAAATAAAACTGTACTATACCTGTTAAATTTGTACCGAAAAAAAGAAGCTTGTTTACTTTTAATTCTTAAAAAAACAAAAAAACCTTGAAAGCTAAAAGATTCAAAGAACTTTTTTCTGCATACTTCCCCATCTAAATTAAAGAAAATAAGAAGACAACAAAATAATATTATTTTTATATTCTTTTAATTACCAGATACTTTTCTTTAATGCTACAAAAATTTCTCTTTTTATACATTAAAAACAAAAATGATTTTGTAGACAAAAAGGGAAAAACAGCTGTTTGAGTAATTATTAACAATTTTAAGTGACTGAACAGAACTAATGGCTGAGTATAAAAGTAACGAAACATTCCGTACAGTGTTCTATTTAATAGTTCGGTTTAATTGGCTTAAAACGGCATGGGATTTGATGTCGGCATTTGCCGTATAGTGTACAATTTCCTAAGGGACCGATCTTTCAGAGTACGTGTTGGTGACGTAAGGTCCGACGGGGGCTTGATTTCTGCTGGAGTGACACAGGGCTCGTTATTGGGCCCTGTGCTATACAATATCTTTATCTCTGACATACAACAACCGCCACGGGAGGATCTTTTACTTATGTACGCCGATGATATTCTGATTGCCTCATCAGGTGCAAGAGCAGGGAATACTAATGAAAGACTGAACCGATACTTGACGGTACTGACCGACTTGAACGTTGCGAAGACCGTGGCCGTAATGTTTAAGCGAAGACGGAAATATATTTACCCAAATTTGACTATCGGACGAGAACTGATTGGGACACCGGACAGGCTTAAATACCTAGGTGTCACCTTCCACCAGAATTTCGAGAGCTATCGGCACATCGACGATATTCTCGAAAGGTCTAAGCGTATCTACTCCTCATATCAGGGTATTTTAAAGCGAAGGGGAGGTGTTGATAGAAGAGTGCGTCTTCTAGTCTATCGCCAGGTTATTCGCCCTGTCATCGCCTATGCCTTTCCAGCTTGGTTTGCTATTTCTTCTCACCATATGGAGAGGCTTAGGCTATGGGAGAGAATGATTTTGGTTGCTTGCCTCGCCTTAAGGCCATACTTAGGACCAAATGGAGAGATTCCCAGTCCATCATGTAGGTCAATCTATAGCGCAATTGATTTCGCGCGCATAGATGCCTACATGGTGGAATTAGCTGCGAAATTCCTGGAAGGCGCACGATCCTCAGAGAACTCCCTGATTTGGGAGTTTGGAGACCGTTCGGGTTTCGAGATATTTCTCGCCTGAGGACTTGTTAACTGTTACTGGAACTGGCCTTCTCTATGAGAATGCAGACCTCTTGTTTTACCACAGGAGGCTGCGTTCATTAAATATAGGGAACACTGTCTATAACACTGTTCAATAATTTATTTTGTATTTATTTATTTTTTTAATATAAAAGTTAATTCGTGTTTTTTTATGTTAATATGATTTCATTTTCTTGTTTTTGTGTAATTGTTGTTCGTATTTTATTTAATTTTTTTATAAAATGAATTTGTTTTGTTTTATCACCATTTTTATTATTATTTTCTATTATTTTGTTATTTTTGTTTTTAAGTTTTAGTTTTTAAGTATCTTTAATTTTAAATAGAATCTTAAGCGCCTCCTTTTTTTATCCCTTTTTTTGGAATTTTGTTAATTTTTGTTTCATGTTTGAGAGATGCACTAAAAAAATTTTTACTATTAGTTTTGATTAAGAAACTTCTTGGAAAATTCTTTAGCATGTAAGAAACTTGTTTTGCTTATTTTTAATTTAACTGTTAAAATTGTTTATACGAATATTTTGGGGAAAAAAAAGAAAATGAAATTGGCTTAAAACGCTTACGACGATCAGGTCAGGTGAAAACAGCAATATAATTAAGATTCAAATTCTGTTATGGAAACTTGTTTTTAAGAAATTCTTTTTCATCCTTTTGTTATATTATTCGGTAAAAACCGTCGTCTTTGGCTGCTTGCTTTCGTGTGGCGAGCGCTTTTGATGTGAAAACATATATACAAACAAATAACCATGACAGATATCAATCAATACACCTGTATAATACCATTTAAACGGACAAGATTACCTAACACTTCTATTTTAACACTATCTCTTCAGTACTAACAATAACGGGGCTTGAAAATCATGTAGTCACATCGAAAGCGCTCGACAAACGTTTCAAGTATACAGCCAGAGACGACGGGTTTCACCGAAAAATATAACAACAGTATAATATTTACTGGCGGAACAAACCCAATTAATTAAATTCTTCTTCATGTTTTTGACACATGTCCTTACAAAGTTTTTGGCTTACATTAATAAATATTGTCACAGGAATACATTCTTCCATTCTAAATCTTTCTGAAAGATTGAGTCATTGAAACTGTGTTATTTTTCAAATCTTGATTAAACTCTATTTCCAAACAAAATTTAATTTTAGAAAATTTTTCTTATACTCGTATATTCATGTGTAAGTATAACTTGTTTATAAAAAAAAAACAGCATTTAGAAATGTCTATTATTAGTCTGTAAGTAGACAAAGAGATAACTTGTTATTGTTAGATTAAATTTTATTGCAAACATTATAAAACTATGCGTATTTTTTATTCGTGTTTATTATGTATAATAGGACTGACCATTTCTTATAACAGCAAAAATATTATTTTAAAAGTCAGAAATTTAAAATAACAATTTTTCCAAATTAGTCTTAAATGTAAAGAAAGCAGATAAATGTCCATACGACAAACTTTATTTCAGAAAACTTATTAAAATAACAATATCTTCATTATTTTTGTAAAAAATATTTGTTTTGAATTATTCAACAATGATGCACATATACATACATACACAAATTGTAACTAAAATGTTTACCCTCCCGTTTGTTAGTTCTTCTTTTTGGAAATTGTCAAGCCTTCTTATTTGAATGGCTTGTGCATCACAGCCGTCATTATTATTATTTTTCTTTTTCTTTCTTTAAATGTTAGTTTTATTTTTTGTCGTTACAAGTGCAATAATTGTATAAAATAAATATTTAAGGAAGGAAGTACATCAGGATGTACTAAGAATAAGGATATTTAATATACATGTGTGTATCTCTGTGTATGTTCAAAGATGGCATTGCTGTGTTGATATACAAAAAAAAAAGTTATTTCGAAGTAATTTCCTTATTGTTATTAAAAGTTTTTTACTACTTTTTTATTGCAATCACTTGCAAATTTGTTATAAAATGTAATTTTTCTTCTAAAATCGTGCTAAAAGACAGATTTCAAGTTTCTCACTTGAGTGTTACAATTAAATTTAATTGCAAACACATTTTAATTCAATTTATGGTAGAAAAAACCAATAAAAACGCCAACTTGACAAAATAAAATAAACAATAGATGCAGAACGTTTGCCCTAATTTTTAAGTTAGTGAAAGAATAACAATTGTGTGCCTTAAGCTTGGGATTTTTAATGATTAAAAACTCAAACTATTAGAATAGTTTACAAGTACTTCTTCAAAAATTAAAATACGACGATTGCATATGCAATAATAAAATTCATAAAACATGACCTCCAACACTCTTTGAAACAAAACGACAAATTAGAGACAAAACGAAAAATAATTAAAGGTCGAGGGTTGTGTTCGATTCGCCGTTTTGATAAGACTTCTTAGTCATTGTAAGTACATGTTAAGATAAAAGTTTATGACAATATATTGGACATTAATTTTGCCTTCTACTTTAAATTTAATTTGTACTTTTTAATAATTAAAATAAAATAGTAAAATGAGAGGCACATGGCCAGATTTTGACGCAGTCCAGCTGAAGGCTATTTTTAATTTCTTAGTCTCATAGAAAATTGGTAAGGCTTCTGTAATCAAATAAAATACTTCCGTGCATTGTCATATTTTAACCGTGTAGTAACTTTTATTTTAAAGGAAAAATTAATAAACCACACTCCACTTCACTTTATAAAAAATGCCCATAATATTCCAAATATATTAATCACGCACATATTGTACATAAAACAGTTATTATGGACATTGATAATATTTTAGTATTATAAATTTTTTTTCCATCATAGATACTTAACTTTATATTGAATCCAGCCTAATTCGCCTCAGATCAATTTATGTGTTTGTTATGGACAATCCATATCCTAAATTTTATGTATATAAGGACAGAACAGCAGACGGACATCGCGTAAGTGGATATTGTAGAAATTGCAAACGGAATGACAAGCTTAGATATACACTTTTTCCACATTTTGTGGTCAAAGCTTTTCGATTTTCTTAATCTGTAATCAAACAAGTTCCAATCTTTAAACTTCCGACCGTAAAAGGCAAAGATATTGCCTGTTACAGTTATGCGGAAGCTTCAATGTAAACTTGTTAGTCATTTTTTAGACAAACCCACGTTGATCTGATGGCCATAAATGAAAAAAAAATTTTTAACGAAAAAAAAACAAAATTCTATATATCTATATATCATATATCAGTATCGCCTGAAAATTACAAACCGCCTATGTTTAGTATAGTTTAAATGAAAAGTTAGAATTTTACAGGCCTCATAACGCATATCCGTGGATATTGACGACTACAAAAAATTTAGATCAATCAGTAGATTTAGACATGTTGCTCGCCCAATAAAGAAGTTTAAGAATTCCTTATTCCCTGCTTTAATATCTCACAACTTAATACGCATTAACTTTACAAAAAATTTTTTCTACAGAATTGTTTCTTGTCAAGTTCTTAACAGCTATTAAAACTTTTCTCTCAATCGAATATTGGGTTTTTGTACGGCTACAATGGAAGATCAACAACAATCCAGTCAAAATGAAGCAGTCTCTGCGACAAAGCTGTTAGAGATATGAAAACAAATAAATTAATTATTTTTTTTTACTTTAATTTTTAGAAGTAATACTGTTGCGTTACGTATTCAGGTTAATATCGAGAGTAAACATCAATTGATTTTCAAAAAATTTAAATAGTTTTCATACGAATCCTCGATAAATCCTAAACCAAAGAAACAAAAAAGAAGAGCCTCAATGAAACTTATAACTCCCAGGCAGTAAGCTCTTTCGCCACACCAAGCTACACAAGTATAACTTCCGCTGGCAACTAATGCTGCTCTGTGCAGCTACTTAATTATTTTGAAGGCGACAACAACTGATCCTGACGTTTGATGTTTAAATGTTTACTACACTAATTTTTAGTAGTTGTGCTTTTGAAATAATATCATTTATGTTACGGCCGTAGGAACCAAAGAGGTTTTCGACTGTGCCTTTCGGACAGTAAACTCATTTCAGTGAGGTTTCAAGCCTCCCCATTGGGTACTCCGCACATAAAAAATATATACACCAAAATTCCAAAACAAAGTATAAGAATAGCTCACCAAAAAAAAGGAAAACCTTGCAAATACGTTTACACAAACAGGAGCTTCGAAGGCGGATGTTATGGCCTAAGCTGCCCTCCTAACCTTATCACAAAACACTTTTCCTTACAAAAGTTCCGTTTGGGAACTTAATCATTTATCAAATACGTTATATGAAAAAACATAATATGTTTTTTTTTTAGAGTAATTTCACTAAACTGGATTTGCTCCAAATGATATGAAAAAATTAGAGACAGCCGTGTTTTTTTGCCAGCTGCCTCGAAGGACATTGATTGATATTGCTTAATTTTAATAGCAAAATTTTCGAAACTATGATCGATTGGCGTATTTAAATTTTCTCCAGCTTATCTAGTTCCTTGGCAAGGTTGATTACAAGCCGAACACGAACGGACATACGGACATCGCCCAATCGACTTCGCTATGCATAAGAAGTCAGAATATATATACTTTATGGGGTGGTAAGTGGATATTGTAGAAATTAGAAACGGAATGACAAACTTAGATATACACTTTTTCCACATTTTGTAGACAGAACTTTTCGATTTTCTTAATCTGTAATTAAAACAGTAAGAGGATAATTTCTGTAAATGAAATATTTTTTGTAAATTTTGTTGTTGATCTAGAAAGTAATCGATATGGAATACAAAAGGACCCATATTTGTATTTTGGCTGTCTGTTTATACGTCACGTAAAAACTCCTGGATGTATTTGAATATTTTGTGAAAACCTTGGTTCAAATATACTATATTATCCTAAAAATTTATAATCTGATAGAAAAAGTAGAGCACATTTAATTTTTGTAGACGGCAAATTTTTAAATACTGTTTGCAGAACATTAAAATTAAACAACATCGTTTTCTATATTTGAATTTTAAGAAAAATATAAATGACACGCTGACGAAGTCATGGGCACTGCTAGTATGTAATATATGTAGCTTATACAAATACAGTATGGTAATACTTAAATTAAATTAAAAAATAATAGTGTAATTTGTAGTGGGGATTTTTTGGATTTTTGCTTGATTCCTTCAAATATATATATTTCATGACATTCCATGAAATATTTTTTATTTAAGAATGAATCAGCACGTATTGGCGCTGCTTTTATATGTATACCCTATTTTTAGGCGTTATTGAATATTCGAGGATTTCCACCGCCATCTACTGCGTAGTTGAAAATGCTGCGTTGCATTGTTATTTACTTCTAGAACCTTCGATAATTATTTAAAAATACATGTTGGGTATTTCTTATTTAGTTGTTATACAATGCTGGTGTGTGTATGGTTGTGTATTGTGTTTGTTTATTTCTCGCTTTGTGTTAGTTGTTTTTGTTTTGTAATAAAGATGATTTGTAGAAACTTCTAGCTTTGAAAATAAACACAGTAGGCCATTCTTTTCATTTTCTTGACTCAATTATTTTTTACACCGCCCACTTAAGCCTTTTCGTCCCGAATAGGGTCAACATTACCTCTGTTTGTTTATTTCTCGCTTTGTGTTAGTTGTTTTTGTTTTGTAATAAAGATGATTTGTAGAAACTTCTAGCTTTGAAAATAAACACAGTAGGCCATTTCGTTTCATTTTCTTGACTCAATTATTTTTTACACCGCCCACTTAAGCCTTGTCGTCCCGAATAGGGACAACATTACCTCTGCCGTATTTGGCCAGCCGCTCCAGGTGAACCACTTTCATTTTAGACCTCGGATTATGATATGTCATGTTATTTAATTTCTTGATCACCTTATATGGTCCCTCCCAGTGCGTTTTCAGTTTATGGGATAATCCTTTCTTGCGTTGCGGGTAAAATAGTAGAACCATTTGTCCTTCAGTAAATCCCTCCATGTTTGCTGCTCTATCATATCTGGCCTTCATGTTATCGCTGTTCATTTTAGTGCGGTTACGGACAAACTCATGAAGCTCATGCAGGTCTTTCTGTGCCTGAAGAATGTTTCCATTGTCTTCGTGCGCTGGTCCAGGTTTGACACCAAATTCTAAAGGGAGCACCTACTTTGTACTGTTGAAGTTTGCCACGACTTTTTCTTACAGGACCCTTGGCCGTAATGCACTGTTAGCTATCCAATCGGCTACGTATTGTTGGCAGCCCACCCAGTAAAATCTCTGCTTTATCTTTTCTAGAGTTTTTATTATACCCGTATGGCTGCCGCTGGGACCATTATGGAACTGCTTAAGTATCTCATTTCTCTTAGAAGTTGGCACGACAATTAAATCCGTTGTAGTTTTGCCATCCGTACTTTCCCAAGATCGATATAAGCAGCCATTTTCTACTTTCAGACTATTCCACTGAGCCCAGTACGACTTGGCTAGTTGGCTCTCTGCCGATATTTCATTAGGATTTGGTCTCCTGTTGTTTTGCTTAGCCAATATATTTTTGCCAAAATTGGGTCATCATTCTGGGTCTTCGAACAGTCTTCCCTTGAACTAATTTGGGTAAGCCGCACATCAATAACGCACTCCTTTTTCTCTACTTTTGTACAGTGCTTGCACTCTACATTGCATGGCCGTCTTGACAGGGTATCAGCACTATTGTGCTTTTCACCTTTTCTATGCATAATACTAAAGTCATAGCTCTGCAGGCATTCAACCCTGCGTGCAAGCTGGCCCTCAGGATTCTTAAATTGCATCAACCAACGTAAATGAAATGTTGACCATATTAGTACTTGTGGTAATGTTTAACACACTCCAACACTGCTTAAAGCTCCCTTCGTGTAACGCAGGAGAGCACTCTGCTGTAATAGCTAATGACCTTTTCTATTCCATTAATCTCCCGATAAAGAACTCCTCCTATTCCACAGCCGCTTGCGTCCGTGTCCAATATGAATTTCTGTTCAGCTATTGGATAGGCAAGGACTAGTACCGTACACAAAAGCTTCTTAAGCTCCTGGAACGCTTTTTCCGCTGCTTCACTCCAGTGGTATGGTGGCGACTTCCTGGTCAACCTTGGCACAAATCTCCTGTAGTATGTGCAAAGCCCTAGGAAACTACGTAGCTCATGAAGATTTTGTGGGCGAGGCCAGTTCTTTACTGCCAGTACCTTGTCTTCATCAGTTGCCACGCCCTCTGACGTTACACGATGCCCCAGGTATTTGACCTCCTTTAGAAACAAAGCACTTAAAACTTAATTTTAATCCTGCAGCTGTAATACGCTTGAAATCTTCATCCAGGTTTTTGAGGTGTTCGTCTTCCCCATCACGATTATGTCATCCAGGTACACTAAGCACGTCTTCCAATTGAGACCCTTAAGCACACGTTCCATTAAACGCTCAAAAGTAGCTAGAGTGTTGCAGAGCCCGAATGGGATCACCTCGAACTGCCATAAACCAACACTTGTGCTAAAGGCAGTTTTCTCCTTGTCTTTATCAGCTATCTCTACTTGCCAATAGCCGCTCTCCTTGTCTTTATCAGCTATCTCTACTTGCCAATAGCCGCTCTGCAAGTCCAAGGTAGAGAAACATTCCGTTCCAGCCAACGTGTCTAAGGTGTCGTCAATTCTAGGTAACGGATAACTGTCTTTCTTGGTGACATCATTGAGCTTCCTGTAGTCAACGCAAAACCTGGTACTGCCGTCCTTCTTCTTTACTAAAACTATTGGTGAACTCCACGGACTCGAGGATGGCTCAATGACTCCGTTCCTTTCTATTTCGCTGACAAGTTCTTTGACCTCATTTCGTTTTGCTAGGGGAACACTTCTGGGTGCTTGTTTTATAGGCCTCGCTTCGCCAGTATTAATTTCATGTTTAACAACTGTCGTTCTACCTTGGCTTTTATCATTTAGGGCGAAGACGGAGGCATGTTTTCTTAGCAACTGCTTTGCTTTGTTTCTGTCAGGAGGTGTTAGACCTGCCACCCATTTTTGCACATGTTCTGCTAATGAATATCTTGCTGTGGCTGTTATTGTAGGACATACTGTATTCGCCGCGCAATTAATTATGGCTTCTACTGGCTCACATTGACACAGGAACCCTGCCGTCGTCGCAGATTTTCACGAAGGCTTTTGCTGTTATAATATCCTTTTTTAGTTCTTTTGGTTTCACCACCCACAACCGATTATCCTAACAATCTGTCTCCACACGTGCCTATACAATAGTTTCCGCCTGAGGTGGTAATTTCTGGCGTTTAACGGCAAATAGCTTCCTTACTGTGGTCCTGCTATCAAACCCAACATCCAGGGGTATCTCCACATTGCGCCTGATTATCAATTGCTCGCCCATCTGCAGACTAATACCGTGGGCTATCACCAATGATAATTTCATCCACTATATCAGCAACAACAAATACATAGTCAGCGCTGATGCTTGCAATGGTCATTCTTATACTGGCTATTCTATAGACAGTGGCTAAGTCGCCAGTAGCAATGCGCTACTGGCCACTTTAGTAAGACCCCCTTTTACTAAATCGTGCCTTATAATTGACTAAGATGCTCCAGTGTCTATGGTGAGGACTTGCTTACTTCCGTTTATAAGACCGCAAACAGTTAGGTTGCTATTTTTCTGTTGCACAATGGAAATGGAGATTGTGGGGCCATCGGTTGTGCGAGCCAGCACTTGCTTGTAGTTCCAGCTCGATTTAGTTAACGGAAACTCATGCGATTTGGTGTTGTTGGCCCGCTTGTTGTCCCTTGCTGGCGAAGCAGATCTTGATCTTCTCTTTGCTGATCTACAGTTGCGCTGAAAATGGCCAACCCTACCGCATTTAAAGTATTTAGGGAGAAAATTACTTTTTTCCTCCTCCATTGTCTGTTTGACTAACTCTTTTATCTCGCTTCTAATGTCTGTGTTATAAGTTTCAGTATCGAGGCATCGCACCTTGTACACCTGTGGCTTCGAGATGACTTCTGCGGTCTCCAAAGGATGATTTTTGCATAGCACAAACCACATATTTAACATCTGTATCCCGTATGCCATTCAAAAATGCTTCAATCTTAAATTAATCCAAAAACGGGTGATCTTCGCCTGGATAAGTCAGCTGCACCAAAAGTTCAACTCCATTCGTAACTCCATTCTGTAGAGTTCTCTTTGTGCTCGCCACCGTACTTGCGTTATAACGCTACCATTATGTCCTCATAATTATTTCTGCAGCCGGCTGGTAAGCTTTCGAGCATCTGTGATGCTGCTCCATTTAAGGCCAGAATTAGCTCTATAGCTTTTTCTTCATTGTCCCATTTATTTTTGCTGGGCACTGTTTCGAACTGGAACTTAAAAACAGTAAAAGGTGCGCTCGGGGTGTTAATTTCGCTGGCGTGCTTCATGTAACTCTTCACTTACTTTTCTCTCTAGGCCGCATAATTTTTCATTAAACTCGCTGAATAAGCCTATAACGCTGTTTGTTGCTGGGGTACATACTTCAATCTCTTCCTTTTCGTCTTTTTCTCCAAATTCGTATGTCCCAATATCGATACCACCTCAGCTCCATTTTTAACTGCTTAACTTTTAGCTCGTCAAATTTCATTGTAATTAATTATTTATTATTTTGCAATTTTACTTCTGACACCAGTTGTTACGTTTATTAAAATTATAAACGTTTTATTTATGAGTTCTTTATTTGCAAAATAATTACACACACAACTTTTAGAGTTTTAATTAAATTACACTTTATTTTGTCAATTATTTAAAGATTTAACTATTCGCGATTAATAACACACGTTGGCAACTTAACTTGTTATACCACAAGATCTTAACTAGATGACGTCCACAATAAGAATGAATCAGCACGTATTGGCGTTGCTTTTATATAAGCGTTCTTGAATATTCGAGAATTTCTACCGCCATCTACTGCGTAGTTGAAAATGCTACGTTGCCACTTTTATCTCAGACACATTAGTGAGCATTGTTGTTTACTTCTAGAACCTTCGATCATTATTTTTTTTTTTTTTTTATTAGTTTAAAATAGTAGTATTAAGAATACTTTACAGAAGCATATAACAATTTTTGACTAAGTTAATTAAATTAAATCTAACGACCATTATTTTTTATATATGTTATACATTTTCTTTTAAAAATATTTATGTTCCCTTCATTCTTTACTTCATTAGGTAATTGATTAAATACTTGTAGACCCATGTAAAGTAGACATTTCTTCATTGCATTGGTTCTAGCTCTATGTATCCTAAAATCATTTGCATTTCTGAGGTTATAAGGTTGAACTTCGTTGACATAAGTTAGTTGTTCTGTTAAATATTCCGGAGCCTTTCCTGTCTTCATTTTGAAGATAAACATACACGTATTCAGTTGCAGTCTTTGTCGTATATTAAGCCATTGTAACATATTAAGCATGAATTGTATAGGGGTATATCTGTTGCATTTAATTATTAACCTCATAGCTTTATTTTGCAGTTTCTGTAACCTTTCAATCTGAGCGTTTGTACAGCATATGTATATAAAGTATTGTTGAACCGAATTCAAAATGTGGTTTGATAATTGTGTTAAATATATTTATTGCAGTTAATATTGAAATTTTATTTCTTATTACTTTGAAAAAGACAATTTTTTACCAATTTTTTTACAAATATAATCCACGTGATCTTTAAAATTCATACTTTTATCTATTATAAAACCGAGGTATTTAATTTTTTCAACTTTTTCTATTATTTTATCATTTATTTTGAAATCTGTATTATTGTTCATATTTATTTCCATAATTTTAGTTTTATCTTCGTTAAGTTTTAGTTTATTCATTTTTAACCATTTACTTAAGTTTAATATATCACTATTTAATCCAATCTGACATTCTTCATCATTTTCTGATATATTATATATGAGAGTATCATCTGCATACAGTATTATTTCACATTTTTGAAGCACATTAGGCATATCATTAATATATATTATAAACAACAGGGCACCTAGGATCGACCCTTGCGGAACTCCAAATTCATTATTTATTGCTCTTGATTTTACACTGTTAACTCTTGTTATTTGATTTCTATTTGCCAAGTATGATCTAAACCAGTTTAATTCTTTATCCCGTATACCGTAATTGTATAATTTTTGTATCAAAATGTCTCTATCTATAGTTTCAAATGCCCTTTTAAAATCGAGAAATATTGCCATTATTTTTTTGTTTTTGTTTATATTTTTCCATCTATTGATAACGTAATTAACAGCCGTCTCACAAGAATATTTTTTTCGAAATCCTGATTGATATTTTGATAAATTATTGTTTAATTCTAGATATTGTTTAAGTTGATTTTTTACCACTTTTTCGAGGATTTTTTCACATAATTTTAATGAATTTATCGGCCGGAATTCTTCGCACTTATTTGTTTTCGATACTTTTTCGATAGGTGTTACCATAGATGTTTTCCAATTTTCTAAGAATTTACCCGTTTCTAATGATTTATTTACAATTTTAAGTAATATTTCACCTATTGTATTCCAATTATCTAATATCATATGAATATTTACGTTGTTAAAATCCGGTTTTCTTTTTATATCTTTGCAGATGCTTTTTAATTCAAAATTTGATATTTTACGGAACTTAAATATAGAATTTATCACATTTATTTGATTAATATATTGCACGTGCTCTATTTTATCTCTAATTTCCTTAACACTATTCACAAAATATTCGTTAAAATTATTTGCTATATCAGAATTAGTTTTACATGCTATATTATTAAATATCACAGTTTTTATTACATTTCTATTATTTTTTAACACTAAATCTTTTATATTATTCCACATTTGTTTCTGATCTCTTGTGTTGCATATTTTTTTATTAATATAGTTATTTTTTTCATGTTCAAGTCGCGTTTTATATGAATTCCTAGCTTTTTTATATTCGTTCCATGCTCGAAATGTGTTTACATGTTTAGCAGTATTGTATTTCATAATTTTATCTCTTTTAAAAACTTGTAAGTCTCTATTGAACCATTTATTTTTTAAATTTTTCTCATAAATTGTTTTATTTACCGAAAGTTTCTCTATCGTATTCTCAATAACTTCATCAAATAAATTAACATTGTAATTAAGTTCCTCTCTTTCATCATAACTTAATCTTGGATTTATTTCTCTTTGGAATATGTTCCTTCTGTATTTAAAAATTTTTGTTATATTTGTAATATCGTTTGAAATATTTATATTATTAATTTTAATTTCTATAATTTCATGATCTGATACTTTATTTGTATTGCTAACTTTTGCATTAATGTTTGCTATATTAGTTATAACATAGTCTATTATTGTTTTCGAATCTTGAGTTACTCTAGTGTAATAATTTACTATCTGTTTCAGCCTATTGTCATTAATTATGCATTGTATTTTTTTCTTATACACACTCTCCTTCGACCAATCAATATTAAAGTCTCCAACAATAACAATGTCTTTATTTTTTTCACACAGATCTTCAGTTACTTCCTCAAATACATCACAAAATTCAGCTTCTTGACTTCTTGGTGAATGATATACCCCTGGTAATATAATTGAGTAATTCTTGCACTTTACATTATAAGCGCTTATTAGTATTCGAAATCGCTAACTCTTTCATATATTAGTTTCACCTCCCACCATTTGTTATAATACATCATAACTCCACCTGTTCTCGTTGAATTGGATAATGTTGCATACTGACAATATTCTGGTAAATGTATTTCAGATCCATTTATATTATCTGTTAGGTGTGTTTCCGATAGTATTATAAAATGTGGTTTTTCCATATCTGCAATTACTTCAACCTGATTAAAATTGTTAATTATTCCTTGTACATTTGTATATAGTCCAAATAAGTTCTTTAATTGTTATTCATTTATTCCCATTATTCGCTTTTTTAAATTTAATTTGTTTCTGTATACAGGACAATCTCTATCAGTAGTAGCGTGATTTTCATTTAAGCCCAGATTGAGTTTCTTGTTACTTCTTATACAATTGATACATTTATTTATTTGTTCCTTCTTACATTGCCTTGTATTGTGACTTCCATGACATTTAAGACATATCTCGTCATTTCTGCAGTTCACTGACTTGTGATTGAATCCATTACATTTGAAGCATCGCGTTACCTCTGTTCCATCAAATACTCTGCATTTTTCCCATCCAACATTTAATCTCTGTGCCTCCATTACTTTTGGATATGCTTCATTATTTATTTTTAAATTAGCATTATATATGCGTCTATTGTTCCTTCTCGTTTCATATACCTTTATTAAATCAATTTTACTATTTTCTAGGATCTTGTTCTTTTTTTTATTTTTACAATAATATCTTTTTCTTCATATTTAAAAGTCATGTCTGTTATAATTGCTGACATTTCAAATTCACTTGGCACTTTTATCTCGTAAGTTTCACTCATTTTGTTTTCAATTGCACTTTTTATTTTTTCTCTTTCATCAGTGTTTTCACTTTGTATAATCATTGTTCCATTTCTTCTATTTTCAATATTTGTTATCTTAAAGTTTATTGGATCTACCTTTGTATTTAAATCTTCCTTTGTTTTTTCGATTTTCTGTTTTTCTTTAGGTTTAATTACTAATGGTACTTGAGTTTTTACTTCTGGCAACACTGTATTCTTTTTTTTGCGAATGACATTTTATTTTGTTTAACACTTGTCTCTTTAATTGCTTTTTTAATTTCGTTGCACATCTTTTCGTTGTTTTGTTCTATGTTATTTCGGATGTCTTCATTTTTCTTTTCATATTCTTTTACATTAACAAACAAATTTTTTATTTCCATAATATTTTTTTCACAAGCCTTTTGTGTCTCATCAAGAATTTTAAGGCGTTCTGAGTATCTATTTTCAATCGCTTCTAATAAATGTTTTATTTCATTTTCATTCTGTTTAAGTGACGATTCAAACTCTCTTTTATATTCTTTTAAATTTTGTTTGTTGATTCTTACGCCATCTTGAATTTCACCCAAAACAAGGTCAACATTGCTTATGTATTGGATACAATCTCCACAAATATAACGCACAAAATTGTTATTTTCTAGTATTCCAATTGAGTATTGGTCCACTCCTGAACATTTTTTTGCACTATGATAAGTTTTATCACAAACACCTTGGCATCTTATTCCCGTCTCGCCTCTTATCGCTGATTTACACGCACTGCAATCAGTCATTATGGCGCGGTAATTTTATTTTATTTTCTTTCATTAATTTAATCAAATTTGCAATAATTTTTGTTTTCCACAAAAGTCTTCTTGTTAATACAAATGATTTATAGTTTTTTTTCTATTTTTATAACACTTTACTATTTTAATTTAATTATTTTTACAGAGCCTTTTATGTTTTCTCTCACTTGATCTTCTCTCAATATAAAATACATGTTGGGTATCTTTTATTTAGTTGTTACACAATGCAGGTGTGTGTATGGTTGTGTATTGTGTTTGTTTATTTCTCGCTTTGTGTTAGTTGTTTTTATTTTGTAATAAAGATGATTTTTAGAAACTTCTAGCTTTGAAAATAAACACAATAGGCCATTTTGTTTCATTTTCTTGCCTCAATTATTTTTTACACCTATTTATGATTTTAATAAAGCATCTTTGTAACAATATAAAATTTGTCTAATTGAGGATACAACTCGAAAAAAACTGGCAAC
Organism: Gymnosoma rotundatum; assembly: GCA_916610165.2. NCBI lineage: Eukaryota > Metazoa > Arthropoda > Insecta > Diptera > Tachinidae > Gymnosoma > Gymnosoma rotundatum. Next base: position 34,702,262 of record OU744340.1, read on the forward strand.
CCTGTGTCTGTAGAGTAATAATATCACAAATTTCGTCTTTATTAATACTTATATGTATAGAATAACATGAACAATCGTCAAGATATAACGTGTATAGCCTTTTTGAAAAGGTATTTTAAAAAATACAAAGTAACGTATAGCACAGTTGATCAGACGGCCAAAAAGGTTAATCAGGGAAGGAAAGCTGTAATAGAAAATCAGAATTGAAAAAAGGAGCTTGAAGAGACTTTAAATAGTGCTTAAGAATTAGTTTCTTTGTAAATTTCAACCATCTGTCTTTAAAGGTTCAACAGTTTGGTTGCATAAACTATTGTAAAACCCTTTATTTTATAATTTAAAATAATTATATTTCTTACTAAATCAAAGAAAGTAGTGGAAATTCTGTCCAATATTTAAGTGTTTGTATTTAACGGTTCAAAAGGTACAGCCATATAGAACAAATTACAATAATTTTGGGAACACCCTTTAATATCTAAATTCAAATTATAAGCTTGTTGTTATAGCGGACTTAGCGATACAGGTCCCGTATAAGTTTCAGCTGTCTGTCTATAATGGTTCAAAAGTTCGCCAACATACAACAAATTACATTCACTACTGGGACACCCTTTTATTTCCAAATCCAAATTTTATTCTTATTATTACAGCGGAGTTATCATTACAGATTCGTTGTAAATTTCAAGCGTCTGTCTACAACTGTTCAAAAGTATGGCCACATATATCAAATTGGATTAACTATAACGGTCATAGCAATAGACAATATTGTTAAACTTGCAAGCATTTGTCTATAACGGTTCAAAAGATAGGCCCATATAAGTCAATTTAGATCAATTAAAGGAACACCCTTTACATTATAAATTGAAATTATAAACTTGTTATATAGCGGACTTAGCAATACAGACCGCTTCTAATTTTCAGCGTTCTGTCTATAACGGTTTAAAAGTTCGGCTACAAACATCAAATTACTCAACTATTGGGACACCCTTTAACTTCCAAATTCGAATTTTATACTTGTTATTAAAGCGGACAGACCTATACAGTTAGTCTGTCTAAGACGGCAACATATATCAAGTTATATTAACCGTGTTTGACTTATAATTATAATGATTCAATTTATATTTATTTTCCAACAAATTTTACAAAAAAGAAGCTTAAGCACTAGTAAATCTAACAAAAATTATTCTTCGCATACATAAGTATTTTTCAAAGACTTTCACATTTATATAGAAATTGTACATTGAACAGCATTGAACATCACACTCATAAGGTATAACAAAATTTGCATTTAATTCCCTAAAAAAGGGGTAAAAAAGGGAAGCTCTTAAAGTTTAATTACAAAACAGCACTTAAATTAACTTTCAAACTAATAACTTTAAACTATTAAGCAAAAAAAGGTACAAAACAAAAACAATAAGAAAATGTAACAAATTCATATTAAACAAAAAACAAATATGAATTAATACGAGCACAATTAAAATAAAACTATTTGGCAGTATTTTAAACTGTATTCTAGGTGCTCAAAGAATGCAGCCTTCTATGATAAAATAAGAGATCTGCATCCTCCTGAAGAATTCCAGCTCTCTTAAGGGTCAACAGATCAACCGAAGACAGATACCTTGACATCCGAACAGCCTCCAGATTTCTCGAAGCAGAGAAGCATTCCCTCGCCAAGGAGTTCTCTAAGGATTGTGCGCCCTCTAAAAATTTCACAGCCATTTTCACCATGTAGACATTCACCCACGCAAAATCAATTGCCTGCGAATCTCGCCGTATGGTCCTATATAAGGCCTAAGCCCCAGAAATGTGACTAAAACCAATCTCTCCCATCTCCGTAGCCTCTCCATCTGGTGCGAAGAGACGCCGAACCAAGCCGAAAAAGCGTAGGAGATGACAGGACCGATAATTTGGTGGTACACTAGAAGACGCACTTTCCTATCAAGACCCCCTTTCATTTCAGAGCTCCCTGATATGCAGAGTAAATCCTCTTGCTTCTCTCAAGAATACCGTCTGTGTGGCGACAGATCTCAAAGTTCTCATGGGAGGTGACACCCAGGTACTTAAGCCTGTCCGAAGTCCTAATAAGTTTTTGTCCGACAGTCAAACATGGTATGTACTGTCTATAATTCGGGTAAATATATTTCCGCCTTTCCTCGTCCGCCAGTATCGTCAAGTATCGGTTTAGTCGCTCGTTAATATTTTTTGCTTTAGCACCTGATAAGGCAATCAAAATATCATCGGCATACATAAGTAAACGATCCTCCCGCGGCGGTTGTGGTATGTCGGAAACAAAGATATAGTATAGCACAGTACCTAGTGACGAGCCCTGTGGCACTCCATTAGAAATCAAGCCCTCGGCCGACCTTACATCACCCACACGTACTCTAAAAGATCGGTCCCTTAAGAAGTTGCCCACTATACGGCAAATGCCCACACCAAATCCCATGCTCATCATTTTAAACACAAGGCCATCGTGCCAAACTCTGTCAAAAGCTTTTGCAAAGTCAAGGCTAACAGCTATTGTAGGGCATATCTTATTCAGTCCCCTGGCAATGAAGTCCGTCAGTACTGTCAGAGCGTGCATTGTCGAAAGTCCACTTCTAAATCCAAATTGGAAGTCCTTTAAGATGTCCTTGTCAATTATTACGTCATTTATCTTTGCCAGGAGAAAGAACTCAAACAACTTTCCAAAGGCAGACAGTAGGGAAATGGGTCTATAGCTTCCACATACACCGGGATCTGATCTGGGTTTCAGTATAGGAACAAGGAGAGGCGATCTCCACGCTTTCGGAAAATAGCCAATGTTATAGCAATGGTTAAAAACTATGGCTAGAAATCTCCATACTATAACATTGGTTCTTTTCAATACAATATCAAATATCCCGTCGATACCACAAGATCTTTTATTTGATCTACGACTCAACGCGATGCCTACAGATGTAGGGTCAAAGAAACCTAATCTGTCTACGTTCGTGCTTGAATTGATCAAAACTCCGTCAGCTGTAAAAGTCCTGCCGAAAACTGTCAAAGGTGTCAGCCTGTCCAAAGACGAGACAACACGTACCGAATGAATCTGAATGAGACTTTGATCCAAATGGCTAACCTGAAAGAATTGGGTTGCCAACACATTAGCCATTCCAGAACTGTCAAAAACAATCGTACCATCAGCATCCACCAAGTTTTGAATTACAAGTCGGTTGTAGAGTTCCGCCGCCGACTTTATGTTTCTAAATGTCCTGTCGTTAAGTCGAATTTTTTGAAGAAAGTTAGTCCAGTGGTTTCGTTCAAAAGTAGCTATGGCGTCCTATATTACTTTAGAATATTCCATCTACCTTGATCATCACACCTATGTAATATTCGTCTAAGTCGCTTTTTCTCGTCAATAAAATGAATAATCTGTTGTGGAAGCTTCTTCAATCCTCTAGCTCCTATGGAGACTTTCGACATAGAATGCTCCATAGCATCTTGGAAGGCCATTCCATTGCTCCAACACACTCATTAATTTCCGTCGTTGTCACGTTTCTATCAATATGTAGTCCACACGGGTCAAGATTTAGAGCCAGTTTAGTCGTAAATCTTCGTCTGTCCATTTTGTCATTGTCAAACCTGGTCGGGCATTCTCGAATCATAAAGTCACTAGTCAAGACTTCTATGACTAGCCTTCTATGACAGCCTTGTGGTCCGACTCGTAGACCAATTTCCTAAAGTATCCTGTACTTACTGTAGTGATGTCTACAGATGTCAAGAAAAAGTTAATAAAGGAAGAAGAGACATCGTTTCTTTACTTTGCATTAAGGTCAGCACCAATTACAACACTACAATTACGTACCAGTGGTTGCATTTCATGAAAATATTCCACAGCGAATGTGTCACTGGGTCTTAAGTACATTGAAATGGCAATCAAATCCACACTGTTCAGCCTTCTAATACGGACAGCCGTATTCCCAACCGAACCATTGCGTAGTACGATTTCCTCGCAATGCAAATTATCCCTAATGAGGACAGCCGTACCTCCTCCTCTTCCGTCGTGCCGGTCATGTCTAAAACCCCTATATTCAGTAACGTCGAATTTATGGCGAGAACTTAAACGGTGCTCAGCCATAAGTTGTACGTCCGGGTTTTGTCGTATTAGAAAAAAACTCAAATAGTGTCTCTTATGTTTTGAGACAATCGAGTTTTCGTTAATAAAAAAACTTTTTTTTGTAATTAGCCATTATGTCTCAAAGTCAAAAGCATGACGAACAAAGCCCGCGATCTGTCCTCGTCATTGTCCAACTCGCGGTATTTAACCGCAAACCCACCAACTTTGTCAAGACAGTTTAAATTACCGCCACCGAAGAAGCGTTTACAGTCCTTATCAATAATGTCAAATTGGGCCATTGCAGTACCAATCGATATTTCCGTCTTGTAAGGTCTATTTTGCCCAAAAGGTGAAGTTCTAGGAAGCTGAAATGTCCGCCACCGAAGAAGCGTTTACAGTCCTTATCGATAATGTCAATTTGGGCCATAGCCGTAGCAATCGATATTTCCGTCTTGTTAGGTCTATTCTGCCCTAAAGGTGAAGTTCTAAGGAGCTCCTGAACCGCAGCAGAACTAGCTGCAGCAGCCTACGATACCCCATACTTAACCCTACTCTGTCCAGGAACACCAGAAATTGGTCCAGCCCTTGCCAACATTTTAGCCTGAAGCTTATGAAGTAGTTCAAGCCTACGGGGGCACTCCTTCGAGCTAGCCGCATGACCCTCCACACCGCAAATTACACATCTTCAAGGCAGGCCAATTCTTCTTGTGTCCAGTAACAGGATTAATTACGAAGGTTTTCGCAACATTCTCTCCACGAGGAGGCACCTCGCACTTACCCGCACCATGATTTCCCCTGCACTTAACGCACCTATAGGGTATACGGCAGTTTCAAGATACAAGCCCGTATCGGCGAGGATTAAAGCTCTGTATAATACCGGTGCGTATAAACCTTCTTATATTAACACGGCACCTCAATATGTATCGTATAGCACACAATTTTTCAATGTCCGAGTCTCTTGTCACCCTAAGAACCCACTTGTCTCCTCCCAATCGAACTAAGCCAATAATGTTCGCATTAATATGGAGGCCGTTCAGGTATCCCAAAATCTCAATACCCTTTGGCGTATAGGTGTAAAAATGCACCTTGAGATCTTGGAGCAGCACCCTCGCCCTCTAATAGTCCTCGAGAATGCAGATCGCTATATTCGCTACATTCTTTCCAAGCACTTTAACGTTATAGTTTTTGTGCCCTAACAAAGTATCAATAGCACTAATAATAGTTTTAATGTTTGCATTATACGTAGTTAATACTGGAACAGTCTTAATATGCCTCTTACCCTCCACATCAGACTTTGACGCTGCTCCACCTGATTGCAGTCTTGAATTTTTATTTATTTTTGTAGTCCAATTACTCACTAAGACTATATTTAATCTTATAATATCATCGAGGTTTTTCTTTTCATCCTCCACTGAACCACCCGGCAGCATCTTCCTCTTCTTAACAGAGGAAGAGTCAAAATCATCTTCCATTGGAGATGAATTTATCATCAACTTGTGCCACTTGGGCCACCAAAATCAAAAAGTTTTTTAATAAATTGTGTTTGTTTTAAGCAACAAACAAAAAAAATAAAAAACACTTGTTTGCCTTCTAGGCACTTCTCAAATTGAATTGGTTGAAAAATTTAACAACAGTGCCATTACGTTCAAATGCGACTGAGGTATCCTTAGAAGTGGCTATGGCTCAATATGACGTTATTGACAAAGACTGCAAACGGTTTTTTGGTGGCGCACTTTTGAGCTGCCTTGAAAAAATTGGTGGATTTGCTGTAAAATATCGCGAGTTGGACAACGACGAGGACAGATCCCGTGCCTTGCTAGGCATGCTAATGACTCTGCGACACGATGGATAATTCATTTAAAATAATTTTTATCAACGTAAACTCAATTGTGTCGAGACACAAAAGGCACTATTTGAGTTTGTTTTTAACGCGACACAGACCGGACGTACGACTTATGGCTGAGCACCGTCTAAGTGCCCGCCATAAGTTTGACATGACCGGATATAGAGCTTTTAGGCGTGACCGACAGAATGGAAGAGGAGGAGGGACGGCAGTCCTCGTTAGGGATGATTTGCATTGTGAGGAGATTTTATTGCGCACAGGTTCAGTTGATAATACGGCTGTTCGTATTCGAAGGCTGAGCGGTGCGGATTTGATTGCCATATCGATGTACCTTAAGCCCAATGACACTTTCACTGCAGAATGCTTTGATGTAATACAGCCAATGGTACGTAATTGTAGTTTGGTAATTGGTGTTGACCTTAATGCAAAGCATCCCTACTAGGGAGATCCGCTTACAAAAGCTAGTGGGAGTAACCTCCGGGAATATTTATTCTCAAGCCCTGACATGGAAATAAGACGAACTGACGGTCCGACAAAGATAAATGATGTTTCCTCTTCCTTCATTGATTTTTTCTTAACATCAGTGGACATCACTACAGTGAGTACGAACTATCTTCGGACATTGGACTACGAATCGGACCACAAGGCTGTGGTGCTAGACTTTTTTGCCACTAACTTTGTTATGCGTAAGCGATCCACCAGTTTTAATTATGACAAAATGGACAGACGCAGATTTATAAGCAGACTGACAACAAATCTTGATACGTGTGGACCACCTGTAGACAGAAACGTGACGGAGGCGGAAATTGATGAATGTGTTGAGGCGATGGAAAGATCCTTTCAAGATGCTTTGGAGCATGCAATACCGAAAGTCTTCACTGGAGGTAGGGGATTAAGGAAGTTGCCCCAGCACATTCTTCATTTCATTGACCAAAAAAAGAGACTACGACGAATATTACATAGGTGTGACGAACCTGGTAGACAAAACATTTTGAAAGCTGACGTACGAAATTTGGACAAAATTATACAGGGAGCCATAGCAGCTTTTGAGCGTGATCACTGGACTAATTTTCTGCAAAAAATTCGACTTAATGACAGGACATTTAGGAATATTAAGCTTGCTGCAGGACTCTACAATCGGCCTGCTATTCGTAACCTAAAAGACACTGATGGCACAATCATTTCTGACAGTACTGGAATGGCTAATCTGTTAGCAAACCGGTTCTTTCAAGTTGGTCATTCTGTTCCGAGTGCGCCTTTAGATTCATTCGGAGCGAATGTGCGGGCGGTTGTTTCGTCGTTGGACAGAGCAACACCATTAACGTGTTTTTGCAGGACTCTAACAGCGGACGGAGAGTTGGTGAATGAGGATGGGCTTGGTTTCTTTAAATCTGCATCTGTAAGCAATGCGTTGAGGCGTAGGCCAAATAAGAGATCCTGTGGTATGGATGGAATAGCTGATGTTGTATTAAAAAGAACCAATGTTATAGCATGGAGATTACTAGCCATATTTTTTAACCATTGCTATAATATTGGTTATTTTCCAGAAGCGTGGAAATCGGCTCTCGCTGTTCCTATATTGAAACCCAGGTCGGATCTTGAGGTGTGTGGAAGCTATAGACCAATTTCCCTGCTATCAGCTTTTGGAAAGCTATTTAAATTCTTTCTGCTGGCAAAGATTAATGACGTTGTAATTGACAAGAACATTTTAAAGGACTTTCAATTTAGGTTTAGGAGTGGACTTTCGACAACACACGCTCTGACGGTATTGACAAATTTTGCCAGGGGATTGAACAGAAGATGCCCCACGATAGCTGTCATTTTGGACTTTGCCAAGGCTTTTAACACGGTTTGTCATGATGGGCTTATGTTCAAGATGATGAGTATGGGATTTGGTGTTGGCGTTTGCCGTATCGTGGACATTTTCCTAAGGGACTGATCCTTCAGGGTACGTTTGGGTGATGTTAGGTCTGGCAAGGGAGCGATTTTTGCTGGAGTGCCGCAGGGCTCTTTGCTAGGCCCTGTGCTTTACAATATCTTTATATCAGACACACCTCAGCCGTCACGGGAGGATCTTTTAATTATCTATGCCGATGATATTCTCATTGCCTCTTCAGGTGCTAGAGCGAGAACCGCCAACGACCGACTGAATCGATATCTGCAGTTACTGACGGACCATTTTGCAAAATGGGGTCTTACCTTAAACATTGCGAAGACCGTAGCCGTAATGTTTAAGGGAAGGCGGAAATATATTTACCCAAATTGTAGATAATACATTCCATGTTTGATTATTGGACAAGAATGGATTGGGACTTCGGACAGTCACCTTTCACGAGAATTTCGAATTCTATCGACATATTGATGATATTCTGGAAAGAGCCAAGAGAATCTACTCTTCTTACCAGGGCGGTTTGAAGCGTACGGGAGGTCTTGACAGGAAAGTGCGTCTTTTGGTTTATCGCCAAGTCATTCACCCTGTCATCTCCTACGCCTTTCCTGCTTGTTTTGGAATTTCTTCTCACCCGATGGAGAGGCTTAGGAGATGAGAGAGAAGGGTTTTGGTCACTTGTCTCAGCTTGAGGCCATGTTTAGGACCAAATGGCGAATTTCTCAGGCCATCATGTAGGTCAATCTACAGCGCGATTGATTTTGAGCGCGTAGATGCTTACATGGTGAAAATGTCTGTGAAATTTCTAGAAGGCGCACGAACCTCAGAGAACTCCCTGGTAAGGGAGTGCTTCTCCAGAGTAGCTGGTTTGGAGACCGTTCAAATATCAAGGTATCTTTCTCCTGTAGACCTATTGACTCTTAGGGGAGCTGGCCTTCTCTACTAGGATGCAGACCTTATGTTCTACCATAGGAGGCTGCGCTCATTTGATATAGGGAGCACTATTTACAATACGGCTCAATAGTTTATTTTGTATTTATTTATTTTTATTTTTTATATAATTGTTAATTCATATTTTTTTATATTAATATGAATTTGTTTTTTTTTTAATCTTTTTAAATAATTTTTTATATTGATTGTAAATTCATAATTTTTTGTTTAATATGAATTTGTTTTGTTTATTTTTGTTATTCTTGTTATTAATATTTTTTTTGTTGTTGTTCTTTGTTATTGTTATTTAAGTTTTAGTTTGTAAGCATTTTTATTTTTAAGTACATTTTTGAGCGCCTCCTTTTTTAGCCCCTTTTTTTGGAAATTTTGTAAATTGTATTTTAATTTTTTGAGAGACGTGCAAAAGAATACGCACTTTTAGTTTAGAAGTAGGAAGTTCTTGAACAGAAGAAAGAAATTTTGTTTTTTTGATTGTTTATTTTTAATTTAATTGTTAAAATTTGTATTTGTAAATATTTGGGAAAATAAACTTGGAAACTTGAACACTACCATTAGTTTTAGATTTTGGAAGTTCTTGAAAAATACTTTAGTATGTAGGAAATTTTGCTTTTTATTGTTAGCTTTTATTGAAGGTAATTGGGAAAATAAATAAACTTGAAACAGTAATAATAGTCAGCGTTTGCCTTTCGTACTGAAAGGTTGTGTTTGTGGTGTGAAAAATAAAATTTATATACATATATACACACAAAGTGCCACATTGACATTTTGATAAAATATTTTTTTGGATATTTTTATAAAATTGAGTTTTTGAGAAGCCTTTAGAAGGCAGGCAAATGTTTTTTCCAACAAGTGTTTTTTTACACGTACTTTTGTTTACAAATTTTAAATTTATTGAGCCCTTTGGGCATAAAACAGCTGTAAATGTAGCTCTCTCCAATGGATGAGAAGTTACCTCTCGTAAAAAGAGGAAAATTTCTGCAGAAAAACCATTGGCTGCTGATGACAGAATTGATATAGACACGCTGGTCAAGCTGAACTCAAAACTAATGGAAAGGTTAGATGATGCCGGAAGAAAAATTGGGTTCTGGTACATGAAAATGACTTTGAAGAAAAAATTAGATTGCTTAGTGAAGATAAATGAAAGTGCAAATCAAGATGCTAATAGCATTTCTTCGCTTGAAGATACGGAGCAAAGGATTCAGCTCCGCTGATAAATGATGATATGCCGATTAATGCAACGCCAAGAAGAAGGGCAGTTATACGGCCCATGCAGCCGAGTGTAGGAAAGCAAGCTAACAAAAAAGTAAGCAAGTCTGTACCTGTAATTACGACTTATGATGTAAATGTTAAGCATATTGTAGACTTAATGGATAAAATGTTAGGTCACAAGAACTCTTCGATTGAGGTATTAGGGAAAAATGTGACAAATATAGAGGTCTGCATTCTTGAAGATTTTCAAAAGGCAAAAATATTATTAAAGGGAGAAAAGGTACACTTTTACACGTATACTCCTAAGAATTTGCGTCCGTACAAAAAGGTAATTGAGGGTCTTCCAGATTCTTTAGAGTCTGAGAAAATATTAGAATATTTGAACGGTCTTCAAATTAATATTAATATTTTTGGTTTCGTTCTACTTGGAGGCGACAAGAATGCGCAGGAAACTTTGGTGACCAATCCTGTTACTGGGCAGGTGTCAAAGCAGATAGGTCTCCCTGTCAAGTGCTGCAATTGTGACAGCTCGTAAAATACCCAGGATCAACACGACCGGACAAACGCATTCCGGAAAATCAGAAATTTCTTTGGAAGTGGCTATTGCGCAATACGGCTTGATGACAAAGACTGTAAACGCTTTTTTGGCGTTGGACTTTTGAACTGCCTCAGCAAATTTGGTGGTTTTGCAGTTAAGTACCGTAATTTGGACAATGACGAGGACAGATCCCGTGCATTGCTTAGCACGATAGGTAACTCATTCAAAATTATTTTTATTAATGTCAACTCAATTGTCTCAAGACACAAGAGGCACTATTTGACCGGGCACTATAACCGGACGTTCTACCTTTGGCGGAGCGCTGTCTAAGTGCTCAACATAAGTTTGACATGACTGGATATAGAGTTTTTAGGCATGACCGACAGAATGGAAGAGGAGAAGGGACGGCTGTCCTCGTTAGGGATAATTTGCATTGCGAGGAAATTGTACTACGCACTGGTTCAGTTGAGAATACGGCCGTATTCAAATGCTGAATAGTGTGGGTTTGATTACCATTTCAAAGTAACTTTAACTCAGTAACACTTTCACTGCGAAATGCTTTGACGAAGTACAGCCATTGGTCCAGAAGTGTAGTGTGGTAATTGGTGTTACTCTTAATGCAAAGCATCCCTACTGGGAAGATTCGCTTATAAGCGCATATGGTGCAACCTCCGAGCGTTTTTATTCTCGAGTCTTGACATAGAAACAAACTGACGGATCGATAAAAATTAATTACGTCTCCTCTTCCTTCATTGACTTTTCCCTGACATCTGTGGACATCACTACAGCAATTACGCACTACCTTAGGACCTTGGACTATAAATTGGACCACAAGACGGTAGTGATAGAAATCATGACTAGTGACTTTATAATACGAGAACGCCCCACTAAGTATGACTATGATCAAATGCACAGACGATTATTTACTAGCAGACTAGCTCTAAATTTGGAAACGTATGGACTACCCTTGGACAGAAACGTGACAGAGACAGAAATTAATGAATGTATTGTAGCGATGGAGAGGGCCTTCCAAGATGCTATGGAGCATTCCATACCGAAAGTCTCCGCAGGAGGTAGAGGGTTGAGGAAGCTGCCACGATACATTCTTCATTTCATTGAGGAGAGGGAAGGACAAAGACGAATATTGCATAGATGGGAAGATCCAGGTAGATGGAATATTTTAAAAGCAGACGTTCAAAATTTGGACCGAGTTATACAAGTTGCCATAGCTACTTTTGAACGTGACCACTGGACTAACTTTCTTCAAAAAATTCGACTTAACGACAGGACATTTAGAAACATAAAGTTGGTTTGGGTGCTGATGAGGACAGGTAAGGTTTCATTGACTCTGCATCTGTAGGCAACGCATTAAGGCGTATATCAAAAAAAAAGGTTCTGTGGTGTGGACGGGATATCTGCTATTGTGCTGAAAAGAATCAATGTTGTGGCATGGAGATTTCTGCGTTAGTTGTTAACCATTGCTATGACATTTGTTATTTTCCGAAAGCGTGGAGATCGGCCCTCGTTGTTCCTTTTCTGAAACCCAGATCGGATCCTGGTGCGTGTGGAAGCTCTAGGCCCATTTCCCTGCTGTCTGCCTTCGGAAAGCTGCTTGAGTTCTTTTTCCTGGCAAAGGTAAATGTCATAATAATTTACAAGGACATTTTGAAAGATTTCCAATTGGTTTTAAAAGCGAACTTTCGACAACACACGCACTGACTGTACTGACGGACTGTGTTGCCAGGGGTCTGAATAGAAGGTGTCCAACAATAGCTGTTAGCCTGGACTTTGCCAAGGCTTTTGATACGGTTTGGCGTGATGGCTTTATATTCAAAATGATAAGCATGGGATTTGGTGTCGGCATTTGCCGTATAGTGGACAATTTCCTAAGGGATCTATCTTTCGGAGTACGTGTTGGTGACGTATGGTCCGACGAGGGCTTGATTTCTGCTGGAGGGCTCGTTATTGGGACCTGTGATATACAATATCTTTGTCTCTGATATACCACAACCGCCACGGGAGGATCTTTTACTTATATACGCCATATTATTCTGATTGCCTCATTAGGTGCAAGAGCAAGGAATACTAATGAAAGACTGAACCGATACTTGACAGTACTGACGGACTTTTTTACAAAATGGGGTCTTACCTTAAACGTTGTGAAGACCGTGGCCGTAATGTTTAAGGGAAGACGGAAATATATTTACCCAAATTGTAGACAATACATACCAAGTTTGACTATCGGACGAGAACTGATTGGGACACCGGACAGGCTAAAATACCTAGGTGTCACCTTCCATGAGAATTTCGAGAGCTATCGGCACATTGACGATATTCTCGAAAGATCCAAGCGCATCTACTCCTCATATCAGGGTATTTTGAAGCGTAGGGGAGGTCTTGATAGGAGAGTGCGTATTCTGGTCTATCGCCAGATTATTCGCCGTGTCATCGCCTAAGACTTTCTAGCTTGGTTTGGTATTTCTTCTCACCAGATGAGAGGCTTAGGAGATGGGGAGAATGATTTGGTTGCTTGCGTCGGCTTAAGGCCATACTTGGGACCGGATGCAGAGATTCGTAGGCCATCATGTAGGTCAATCTATAGCGCAATTGATTTCGCGCGACTTATGTAATTTTTTTATTTTAAACACAATTTTGGTTTTTTTGTAGAAACAAAAGTTACTTTATTATTCAACGGTTAAATTATAACTGGCTTAAGAACATAAAATTAAAAAATTATATCCGTTTAACAAAGGACACTCCTGAGTCCTTTTGAAAAAAATTTTATAAAAAAAACAAAACATTCTGTCAAAATTTAAATTCAATAATATATTTAACATTAAATATAAAAAACGAAATTTTAAATAGTATTTATTTTAATATCATTACTTTTTGTTTACGTAAATTTATTAACAAATGTTTAACAAATCTAAATAAGACGATTTTTTATGATATAATGAAAAAAACCAGTAATGTGAAAAGGAAAATATTTTACATAAAACTTAGTTATAGCAATTTTTAATTTTAAATTTTAAAAAATTTTTTATCAATCTTTAATAATTAAACTTATAAGAAATGAAAAGGATTTTATTTATTCTTTAATTAGAATGGGATGTATACTTATTAATATCAATCATACCATCGTACTTTGTTTTTCTTTTTATATTTGAACTATGGATGTTTTCTAATTCACTAAGTCTAAATTTAGGCTGCTCTTTATGTCTAAGTGCCCTGTAGTTTTTTATATGTCCCTTATCTCTTTGTTCGACATGTTCTTCTCTAGTCATGTTTCTCCTTTCTATATAGTTTTGTTTTTTTATTTAAAATTATTCTCTCAAATAATTTCTTTCTATCACAATTACCATACTCAATAACTATCGGTTTTTCCTTAATTACTGAATGAAAACTATTATTGTAAAATGCAATGGATTTGCTTATTTTCTCCTTTATACTCATAGACCCTTGTTCAATTGTCAATGTCCTGATCTTTTCACTGAGTGTAATATGTAGCCTTTCAATGTCAGCATTACCTGTATGATTGTTTGGTTTTACGAGATGGGGCTCGATATTTTCGCTTCGTAAATAATCCTTGATATTTACACTTTTAAATTTGGCAAAATTTCCTTTTTGAGATTTATACAATCTATATTTCTTAGTTCTATCCTCCAAATATTAAGCAGTAGCAAATTTTGTAAACTTATCAATAAATAATAAAAAGGTCGACTTAGAATTCGTATAGACATCCATATGAATAATTTGGCCAATACCATTGGGGGTCTCCATTAATTAAAATTTAGGTTTAAGAGGATTTCTATCAAATTTACTCCTGTTACAGATATCACAGTTATTAACATATTTTTAAATTAAAATCTTTGAATTCGGGAAATAAATTCTTCTCTTCAAACCTTGATAACATTCGTTTATACCCGAATGGCCTGTATCGTTCTTGTGATACAAGTGAATCTGCCTATATGTCTCATCTTCAGATGGCATGTCTTTAGCATGGTAAGATCATCTTATAAACTTGACAGCATTATTTCCATCATATAACTTAATAATCTCTTTCTGTAGTATGTTGTATTTGTGATCATCCAATTCCGTAAAAATTCCTACTTTTCCTTTTTCGATTTTTGCCTTAAAATATTATCCAAATTATTTTGTAGCCCATAAGAATTTATAAATATTTTTTTTCCATGTATAGATTCGAATTCTTTTGTCCTATTTTCCGTCAAAATAATCTGTGTTTTAAAGCTATTCACTACAGTATCCAAAATACCTATGTGATCAAATTTTTCCTCTTCTTGGGAATGAATGGTTGAACGGCATCAATGTTCTCTGGCACAACAGCCGTTTTTGGACGACCTTCACGGAATTCGTCTTTGAGCGAGCTTCGGCCACGATTAAATTCATTATACCAATTTTTCACAGTGCTATAGGATGGTGCTTCATCGCCATACAAAGATTTAAGTTCATCAATGCACTCTTGTCGTGATAATCCACGTCGAAAGTTGTGAAAAATGATGGCACGAAAATGTTCACGAGTTAATTCCATTTTTTTCTATATTAATTTTTTCAAGTCACTGTAAACAACACAAATAATGGTCGTACATACGTCAAAACGTTTTGAGTACGATTATGCTTAAAAATGACAAACTTGCCAATGGAAATGTCAGATTGCACTTGGCAGCACTCAGTGTTGCCAGGCCAGAAATATATATAGCAGCCCTCGTAGTTGTTCCGACATTATTGCATGTAGACTCATTATCGCTTTCATTATCAATTAGATTTACCTGGGAATGAACGGTTGCAATAGTTGTTTCGACACTAATGCTCATTGCCTCATTATCACTTTCGTTATCAAAAAGATTAATTTCGCCAGTTTTACTATCTATCCTGCTAAGAAAATCCGCAACATGATTATCTTTACCCTTAATATAATTAACAGCAAAATTAAAGTTATAATCCATTTATAAAGTCTAGGATTCAATTCCCTGCTTTGGGATTTTGCAAATAGCAAATTTAAAGGCTGATGATCAGAATTTCACTCCAAACAAATAGGGACGAAAATAGTTAATAGCCCAAACTTTAGCGAAGAGCTCCCTTACTGTTGCTGAATAATTTCTTTCATGGTCGTTTAAAGTTCTACTAGCAAAACAAATGGGATGGCTATTCTGTTGTAAAACAGCACCAATTGAATTTAGGCTAGCATCAGTAACTAATTTAAATTGATTACTTAAGTCCGGATACTTAAGAACAGGACTCTCAGTTAAAATTCTTTATAGCTTTTTAAAACAATTTATAAAATTTGAATCCTTTGGATTTAATTCCACACTCTTTTCAAGTATAATTTAAAATTGTGTCAACTTCGGCTATATTTGGTTTAACTCCTTTAAGAGTTAATATATGTCCCAAAAAATAAAGTTTCGTTTGCGAATAATTTGCATTTATTTATTTGTATTTTGAGATTAGCTTCTCTTAACTTATCAAAAACTTTTCTGATAATACAAAGATGCTCTTGAAAACTCGTGGAGAAAATTAAAATGTCATCCAAATACACCACACAGACCCTATTTATCAAATCCCGGAGAACATAATTTATTAATCTCTGAAAAGTGGCTGGAACATTTTTTAACCCAAACGGCATTCTAACAAATTTATAGTGTCCATAGGGTGTTGAGAACGCAGTTTTTGGGCGATCCTTTTCGGCAACTAGAATCTGATGAAAACCCTTAGCCAAATCTATAGTTGAAAAATACTGAGCTCTCCCCAATTTATCCAAAATAGAACCTATGTTTGAAATAGGAAATTTATCGTCCACTGTTATATCATTTAACTTCCTATAATCAATTACGATTCGCCATTTCTCTTCACCAGAGTTATCAATCTTTTTTGGAACTATCCATAATGGACTATTATACGTTGAATTACTCTCTCTAATTATACCCTGCACTAACATATCCTTAATTTGATTACAAATCTCCTGCTCATCAATGTGTGTGTAGCGATACATTTTAGTATAGACTGGTTTATCATAAACTGTTCTTATATCATGAGTAATCATGTTAGTATTACCTAATTTTTGTCCCTCAAGGTATATTAAATCTTGGTATGAGGTTAAAATATCTTCCAAAATGGATTTTTCCTCCCTATTTAATCCGTCATAAAGATTATATTAAATTTTCTGACTGATGCCTATCGTATATAATTGATCTATCTCAATGCTAACATAAGGAAAATTGTTGATAATTATTAACGGAACCATTAATTGTAAACGTCCTATTCCGATAATTAATAATAGCCTTTAAAAGTCCTAAAATGTTCCCACCAAGGATTGCATCGAACTCCTTCCCGCTAAAATCTGTAAGCTTCCATGACATTGTTGCATTTTGTTTAAATTCATAAGGTAATTTTGTAATAATTTCCTGATCTATAAATGATTTACCATTCATTGATGAAAATATAATTGGATTTTTTATGGAGCCAAAATGCGTAAAATGTGACAAATCCCATGATATAGGAAAATGTAACGTCGCCAATGTTGACATCAATGAACGTGAAAAAATATACTGTGTTCTCTGCAATAAATACGGTCACCCCGCATCGTACAAATGCTGCGAAAGATACAAAGAATTGCAAAGAAAACTTAAATCAAAGAAATTAGAAATAAGTAAAAAACGAGACCAAACCCTAACAAATATTAACAGTAATTTAAGCTTTGCTAATGTTTTAAAAGGCAATAACACTTTAAACGCCAATAATACTAATAATTCAGTAAATAACAATTTATTCGTTGATCTTCAAAATACAATTCAAAGTTTATCCAATCAAATACTTAACTTTCAAAAACAGTTACAAATACAAGCATCGAGAATTGATGCCTTATACTCACTTTTAGAGGTTTAATGGATACAAGTCCCAACCATGACAATATAATTTCAAGAAAATTAAATATTATACATATAAACGTTAATTCTATAATAAGATTAAATAGAAGATATGATGTACAGAACATAATTAATACAAATAATCCAGACTTAGTTCTCTTAAATGAAACTAAACTAAATGCTAGACATAAAGTTAAATTTGATAAATATAAATTTATTAGAAAAGACAGGTGCGGTGCCATGAGAGGAGGTGGTACCGGAATTTTAATTAAAGAAGAAATAAAGTTCAAAGAGTATCACAATGAAATCATAAGTTCATTCAGATTTTTTGGGAACTTGTATTATTAAGATATCTTTAGGGGCCAATAAAAATATGTATGTTATATCTGCATATTATCCATCTGGAAATAATAATGAATATCTAAGAAGTGAACTACAATGCCTTTTTGAAACCTTAAAACTAAATAACGAAAACAATTTTTATGTAATTGTAGGGGATCTTAACTGCAAACACATTAGCTGGGGTAACGTTATAAACAATCCGAAAGGTGTTGTTCTAAACAAATGGATGACTGATAATGAAATAAGATTTAGGTGCATCTTGTACGCTTCGGGTTTTCCTTCAAATCCACGAAGTGCTTCATATTTAGACTTATGTTTAGTGGATAATAGAATTTTTATAACAAAAGAGAATGACACAACCAACTGCCTCAAGACTTTAGACTATGATAGCGGTCATTGCGCTCTTCAAATCCAAATTTTTAAAAACCCGCAAAGAGAACCCTTTGATTTTTTTAAAGCAAGCTGTAAGCCTGTATTTAATTACAAAGCAACAAGATGGACCAAATTATCTAAATTTATTACTGACTCAATACAAAGGGATTTTTTTATTCCCAACGACAGAAATCTTTCAAACGAAGATATTAATTTTTATTTAGAAAGACTCAATTAATTACTAACAGAGGCAATAAACAAAACAGTACCAAAACATGTTAACAGAGACAATTTTTATTACATTATCACCCCAATTATCAAAAAGTTACATTTTGAAAAGAGTAAGCTGTTGACATCCATTAAAAAACATAATAGGTATGAACGGCTGCTTTTACCCAATGAACTTCTTTTTTTAAAAACTAGGTTAAAACTAGTTAAAAAGCTGTTACAAGACAACTTTATTAACTCAATGAATAACACATTTACACAAAAACTCGCAAAACTAAATACTAATAACTCACCGCATTTGTTTTGCGAGGTAAAAAAACAATTCCATAAACAGACTTCCCTAGAACTTTTAAAAATGGCACCATGTAATTTAAACCTGCTCCAAAAAGTGGGTATTGACCCTAATACGTTGCAAAAAGACATAACTTCTGATAATTTTATACTGAGAGATCATGAACATATACTAAATGTTACAGGAACATACCTAGAATCTGTCTATGCACAGAAAGACAGCAACACAAATAATAATATCCATTTACAAGTCAATAATCACTTTTCAACTTTTTTGGAATCAAAAAACAGATTCGTTAACGGACAGACGAGTCTAATACACTTTAATGAAAACAGAAAGACAAACAGTTTGAATTCTTCTGATGCTAATGATTATTTTATCACACAAGATGACATTTTATATATATTTGCTAAATTAAAACCGAAACTGTCACCTGGAATTGACGACGTACCTAATATAATTTTGAAAAACATCCCTACCATTTTAATTTTCGAATATTTGACCATATTTAATAATATGCTAAATAATGCTTATTTTCCAGAATCGTGGAAATTAGCGAAAATTGTAATAATACCAAAAAAAGGGAAAGATACGTGTGATCTTAGAAATTTTAGGGCAATAAGCTTGTTACCAAATATAAGCAAAATTTTTGAAATATGCACCAATAATGTCATAACTAAGATCTGTGAGAAAGAAAAGCTGATATGTGATAAACAATTTGGCTTTAAATTTAAGCATTCAACTGTTCATGCAATTAATTTACTAGTTTCTAATATAAACTGGAACTTAAATAAACAATTTTGCACTGGTGTATGCCTTATAGATTTTGAAAAAGCTTTCGACAATATTTGGTTACCCGCCTTGATATACAAATTGCTGAGCTACAATTTCCCTATTCATTTGGGTTTTCTCTTACATGAAATGCTGAGTGATAAGAAATTTGTTGTATGCAATAAAAACAATATAAGTTTCATAATATTCACAATGAAAAATGGTCTTCAGCAAGGAACCGTTAACGCTCCTATTTTATTTAAGTTATATATACATGAACTTTTAAATAGCATTGAAAATATAATAGGTTTTGCGGACGATATCATAATATATTATTCTGATAACAGAATTGAAAAAATTAATACAAATTTGCAAGGTATTTATGTGGGATTGGAGCCTGAACGAACGACCAGATCTGGTAGGCACTTCTAGTGTCATCACTAGTAGAGTTCTGACGTTTCTGACTGACGGGAAAGTGACGACTATATAATTACTTGAGACGGAAGATTAATAGAATAACAGACTGAGGGTGTAAGCAAGAGTAGTTGTCATTCAAAAAAGAGTCGTGCAGTAACATTCGAAGATAGTAGACATAAACTTTAAAAATGAATTAAGAACTTTTCTTTTGTTAATTGTTAATTATATCTTATTAACTATAAAATATGTGAATAAATAAAATAAAAACCTTTTCTTTGAATAAAAATTTAAATAATTGTGTTTTGTGAAATCCGTGAAAGAAATAATCCCACAATTTGGGGGCTCAACCGGGATAAATCTGTGAAAATTGAAAAGTGAATAAAAAAGTTATATGAAACAATTACAAATATAAAAAGTGTGTAAAAATAATAAAGAGACGAAATAAATTTCAAATATTAAAAAATAAGAAGAAAGTGTTAAAAACTAAATTTTCATATAAAACATTGAAGTTCATAAAAAACATTTAATAAAGCCGCCTTGGGAAATTGCATAAAAAACTATTTAAAATGGCGCAGTAAAAAAAAAAGGGAAACGATCGGTTAAGACGCAACTAAGGGAGAAATTCTAGAATGGAACTATTGTGAAAGTGAAACAAAGTCCCTTATCATAAAATTTTTAAGCACAAAATAAACGTTTCAAAAAAAATCAATATAAAGTTGTGAATATTGAGAGAGAAAAGACAAAATATAGGAAAAAACTGCGAGACTAAGTTGAAAAGAAACACACACAAATTTGAATTTAAAAAACGTTTAAATGTGTAGCAATAACTACAAAAACTTTTGCTCAGCAATAACTGAAGTGAAACAAAAAACAAAACTGCTGCAGAGAAACTGATGAAATTGAAACTACGCAGCAAAGATCAATTCTGTGTGCGTTAAAATTAAAAATTGGAATGAAAAAAAAGAGACAGAATAAAAAAAACTTTTTGGAAAAAGAGAAACACATAGAAACAAATGCAAAGTTGTCAAGTTAAAAAGAAATAGAAACAGTGCATTTAACAAAAACAATAAAAACAACAGCATAAAAAATCGCCTGACAACAAGTGAGAGCAAGAAGCCAGTAAGCTTGTTCGTCGTAAGATGATAATGAAGTTAACGGTTGTTCCAGAAGAAACTGATGATAATGCCGAGTACTGATGTGTGGCAGATCATCAACCGTTGACAAGTAGACGCATGCAGATTTAATAATGAAGTTTATTTTTGTTTCCCAGTAAGATAAGTACAGTCAATAAATTTTACATTGTTTTGTTGGTAGGCAAGAATAAAAATATGATGTTAGAAGAAATTATTTTATGTATGATCATTATTGTTTAAAATTAAAGTCGTTCATTTATGTTGAAAAGTAGAGTTGATAATTATCATTAGAGTTTTAAGATGTAAAATCAAATTGGATGATATAAATGAAAATAATTTTGAAATTTAAGAAGAAAATTAAGTTGTACATTAAAGTTGAAAGTTGGAAACTAAAGTTGGATTTTAAAGTTGGAAAGTTGCTAAACAAAGTTGAAAATTAAAGTTGCAAACAAAAGTTGTTAAACGTTGAAATTTAAAGTTGAGGAAATTAATGACAAAAAGTATGAAATTAATGTTAAAATCAAAGCTGATAATTTAAGTTGATAACTAAGATTGAATGTTGAAAACAAGAGTTGAATATTGAGGTTGTCTTAGATTTTATTTAAAACTTTTGTTCTATTATACCATTTCCTAATTTAATAGTTTTATATTTATTTAAAATATAATATTGTAAGGCAGCTACTCTCAGGTTTGTTCAAGATGGACTTAGGTAGCATAATGGGTATGACTGTGACTGACTTACGAAATAAGTTGACCGAGTTAGGACTGAATAGTACAGGACTGAAAAGGGTGTTACAAGATAGGCTCATTGAACACTTCGGCCTTCAAGCTGTTGGTGACAATGCGTCAGAAAGATCAGAATATGAGGATGTTGATGTGCCGGTATTTCGCTCCAATGCCCCGGTATTTACGTTGAGAGATATAGCCGACAGTTTGTCTGCTTTTAGTGGAACAGACAGTTTAGAGGTGAGACAGTGGATATCTGAATTTGAAGAGAATGCAGAGGCCGTGGGTTGGCATTCAATTCAAAAGTTCATTTACGCGAAGCAGTTATTGAAAGGAGCTGCTAAGTTGTTTGTGCGTAGTCAGACAGGTCTTAAGGATTGGAATTCGTTGAAACAGGCTCTTTTATCAGAATTTGGGGAAAGTCTTTCATCTGTAGAAGTCCACAAACTTCTACGGAATCGTCGAAAGAAAGAAGGTGAAACTTTCCGAGAATATTTATACACCTTAATGGAAATTGGAAAGGCAATTGACCTTGATGTACCTAGTTTATTAGAATACTTCATAGAAGGTATACCAGATTCTAGACTAAATAAAAGTATACTTTATCAGTCAAAAACTGTAAGTGAGATGAAGGAAAACATTAAGATTTATGAGAAAACTCGTCCTAGAGGGAATTTTGAAAATCGTAGAAATCCAGCAAGTAGTAAAGTTGAGAAAGTTGATAAGGTTGATGATAAAAATGTTATCAAAAAGAATAAAAATTGTTTTAAGTGTGGCAAGCCGGACCATTTAGCCAAAGATTGTTCAGAGAGACAATTTAAATGTTTTAAGTGTAACGGTTTTGGTCATCGTGCTTCAGAATGTAAAAATAAGAAACCTGAAGTCAAACAGGAGCCTGGCAATGTTAATATGATAGCGTACGATAAGGAACCGTGTGAACCTGGCATGAAATTTAAGAAAATTTCTATAGGGGGTATTGAATTGTATGCATTAATAGACACAGGGTGTAATATATGTACCATACGACATGACGTTTACAACAAATTTGCAGATAAGTTTGATTTCAAATCAGGAGAAATACGTCTTAGAGGTGCAGGGTCTGCTATTTTTTACACACAGGGTTATTTTGAAACTGCCATTATAATTGATGAAGTCAAAATCGAAAATATTAAATTTCATGTTGTCCGTGGTGAAGATGTTGATTATCCGGCAATTTTGGGGTTAAGTCTGTTAAGTTTTGTAGATCTGGTAGTTAGCGAGGAGGATGTGAAATGTATTCCAAAGGTTACCGATAATGCAAATTGTGAAACCGTAGGTTGTGAAAATAACGAATCTTGGTTGATAGCAGAGTTTCAGGGACTGTGTATGAATTTTGAAGAAGAGGTAATACCGCTAGCAGAGCTAGAACATCTCGAAGTCGATGAACGTGTTGAAGTGCTAAAGTTGATTGAGGGTTATAAGCCAGAGAAGAAAATAGATACACAGGTTTCAATGAAAATTTTATTAAAAGATGAAATACCTGTAGCGCAAAGACCAAGAAGAGTCTCATACCAAGACCAACAAATTATAGATCATCAAATCTCAGAATGGTTGGAAAAGGGTATCGTCCGACAGAGTAGTTCAGAATACTCCTCGCCAGTTGTTTTGGTCCCAAAAAAGGATGGAACCAAGCGTTTATGTTGTGACTATAGAAAATTGAACGAAAAGATAATTCGTGATAACTTCCCTATGGTTTTAATGGACGATGTGTTAGAAAGGTTACAGGGTGCTAACGTATACACAACTCTCGACTTGAAAGACGGATTCTTTCATGTTCCGGTGGATCCTGAATCATCTAAATATACAGCTTTTGTAACGCAGAACGGTCAGTATGAATTCCTTTTCGTTCCATTTGGAATTTCGAATTCCCCAGCAGTTTTTTGCAGATTCATAAACGCTATATTTAGGGACTTGATTAGTAAGAATGTTGCAATAGTTTATATGGACGACGTAATAATACCCTCGAAAGATGAAGCTGAAGGTATAGAAAAATTAAAGTTGGTATTGAAAGTTGCAGAAGACAATGGTCTTCATGTCAGATGGAAGAAATGCCAATTTCTTCAAAGAAAGGTTAATTTCTTAGGGTACATTATCGAAAGGGGTACAATTCGTCCGTCTAGAGAAAAGACAGCAGCAATAGAAAATTTCCCGATGCCTCGTGATAAAAAAACATTGCAAAGGTTTTTAGGGCTCACATCCTATTTTAGAAGATTTGTGGATGGGTATGCAATCATAGCGAAGCCTTTAAGTGATTTGCTACGGAAGGGAAATGAGTTTAAAATAAATGACGAAGTAATAAGTTCATTTCAACAGTTGAAATTGGCATTAACCAAAGATCCTGTATTGAAATTGTTTAACGTAAACGCCATAACTGAAGTTCACACTGACGCTAGTAAATATGGTTATGGGGCAGTACTCATGCAGAAGGACTCCGAGGATCAATGTATGCATCCAGTGCAATTTATGAGTAGGAAGACAACACCAGCTGAGGAAAAATATCACTCATACGAATTGGAGGTTTTGGCTATCGTAGAAGCTCTTAAAAAGTGGAGGGTGTACCTAATGGGGTTAAAGTTTAAAATTATAACTGACTGTAATGCGTTCGCGATGACCATGAGGAAAGAAGAAGTACCATTGCGCGTTTCAAGGTGGGCTATGATGTTGCAAGATTTCAACTATGAGATTGAACATCGATCAGGAACAAAGATGCGACATGTTGACGCACTAAGCAGAGTGTCATGTTTGCTCATAGAAGATTCTCTACGTCATCGTCTGAAAGAGGCTCAGTTGAGCGATACCTATGTAAAAGCTCTCAGAAAATTAGTTGAGGTTAGCGGATATGAAGATTATTATATTCATCATGATATATTATTTAAGGATTCGGCTAAGGAATTGATGGTAGTACCAATTCAAATGGAGGATGAAGTGATAATGATTGCTCATAGAAATGGTCACTTTGGTGCCAAAAAGACGCACGAATATGTAGAAAAGTATTTTTATATCCCAGAACTCAGTGCAAAGGTCCCAAGGGTTATTTCAAGTTGTGTAGAGTGTTTAGTAATCAACGCTAAAGCAGGAAAGAAGGAAGGCTTACTATCTCCAATAGGCAAAGATGATGAGCCGCTGTATACTTATCATATAGACCATGTAGGGCCAATGACAACAACTAGTAAACAGTATAATCACATACTGGTAGTGGTAGATGGATTTTCTAAATTTGTGTGGTTATATCCCACTAAGGATACAGGCACAGAAGCTGTAGTGAATCGACTTGAAAAGCAAGCGGCAATATTTGGGAATCCAAAGAGGATTATTACTGACAGAGGTAGCGCGTTTACAAGTAGGGCTTTTCAAGAATATTGTGATAGTCAGGGTATTCAGCACCTTCTTATTGCGACCGGAGTTCCAAGAGGAAACGGCCAGGTTGAGCGTATGCATCGCATATTAGTGCCTATGTTGGCTAAATTGACTAGGAAAAATCCAAATCAATGGTACAAACATGTTGACAAAGTACAGCAGTATATCAACAGTACTCCACCTAGATCGACAAGCTATCCTCCTTTTAAAATTTTGACAGGTTGCGATATGAGGTTACCAAATTTTGGTGATATTAAGGAAGCAGTGGAATTACAAGCTCTAGAAGATTTACAGACAGAAAGAGACAAAATTAGAGAAAGTGCTAAAGAAAATATTTCGAAAATACAAAACGAAAATCGAAAGTCTTTTAATAAGAATCGCAAGAAAGAAGAAGACTACAAAACAAATGACCTTGTTGCCATTAAGCGTACACAATACGGGGTAGGCTTAAAATTAAAGGATAAGTATTTTGGTCCATACAAAATTGTGCGGAAATTAAACCATGGCAGGTATGAAGTAGAAAAAATAGGTGAAGGTGAGGGTCCCAAAAGGACACATACTGTGGCTGAATTTCTCAAGCGTTGGACATCCGTATTCGGGTCGAATACGCGGTCAGGAGGGCCGAATGTGGGATTGGAGCCTGAACGAACGACCACATCTGGTAGGCACTTCTAGTGTCATCACTAGTAGAGTTCTGACGTTTCTGACTGACGGGAAAGTGACGACTATATAATTACTTGAGACGGAAGATTAATAGAATAACAGACTGAGGGTGTAAGCAAGAGTAGTTGTCATTCAAAAAAGAGTCGTGCAGTAACATTCGAAGATAGTAGACATAAACTTTAAAAATGAATTAAGAACTTTTCTTTTGTTAATTGTTAATTATATCTTATTAACTATAAAATATGTGAATAAATAAAATAAAAACCTTTTCTTTGAATAAAAATTTAAATAATTGTGTTTTGTGAAATCCGTGAAAGAAATAATCCCACATTTATAATGTAGTTGAAAAGTATGCCTCTGACTGGAACATGAAAATTAACGTCCAGAAATGTGAATCTATTTTGTTTCGCCCACCAGTTAACAAATGCAACTATAATGTTAGAACAAATTGGAAAAAGTTTGAAATAATATCTTATTTAAATAATACAAAAATTCCTACTAAAGATGTGGTTAAATACTTAGGTGTTTATATGGACAAGTTTTTATATTTCAACACGCACGTTAACTTACAAATAGATAAAGCCCAAAAAGCCTTTCTTATATATAAATCTTTATTTTATTCAAAGTTCATTGAAAAAGATGTTAAGATTTTGTTGTACAAAACATTAGTTCGGCCAATCATAACATATGGTTGGGCAATCTGGTTTAATATTTCTCCTTCCTATATGGAAAAGATTAGGAAATTCGAGAGAAAATGTCTAAGGTCTTGTACTGAGCTTAATAGAACGTCTCATAGCAACTACACTAAATTTGTTTCAAATAAAAAATTGCTTAATTCAGCAAATATTAGGAGAATAGACAACTTTATGATAAGACTTATAAGAAATCATATCTCAAAAAGTTCTGTAAACGCTGAAAACAATTTAATTCTAGCACCATTCTATACTAATAATCAATACATAATAAATGCACTAATATCTGGATATGTTCCTCCCGAAGCATTCGTTTACTTAGATAAAAATTGTTGCATACAAAATAATCATGGAATTCCAATTTTCTACCATTTGTATAGAAGAGCTAATGACAAATCATTTCAATCAAATATTATTTCTAATAACGACGTAAGATTTGATACTAGTATTGCCAATATTGACAAAAAGGAGCGACATGGAAACAGATATTGGTGGATTAATAACTAAAAAATACTTTTTAATTTTTCTGACTACTCTTTTTTAAATTAAAATCTGTTATAAAAATAATGTTTTTTCATATTTTTTCATTATACCTTAGAATTCGCTTTGTAAACTTTATATACATCTAAAAAAAAATAACAAAATTGTAAAAGAATCCTGAATGTTATATTCTATACACTAGAGTGTTCGACTATGGACCAGTGTGTATTTAATTTTAATAATCTATTTGTTTATTTATAGCTAAATTATGTTACTGTGTGTATGAGAAATAAACAATAAAAAAATATATAATTGGATTTTTAAGGAATTCTTTTAATTGTTTTATTTGTTGTTTGAGTGATGTACTAAAAAATATGTACCAATAGTTTTAGATTTTGGAAGTTCTTATAAGATATGTAAGAAATTTTATTTTGTTTATGGTTAATTTTTTAATATGAAATAATGAAAATATTTGGGTTAATAAATAAACTTGAACAACCGTAATAAAAAAAACTTGCATTTGGTGCACTTACTACAGTTTTGACCAAATTTATATCTTAGCTTTCGAAGAAGTCTCTTTCTAATATATTACTAACAAAATTAACTTTAACTTGCTGAACTGCTCAGTCCTTAAAATAGAAACCCGGCAATAACAACACTTTAACTTTAACCACAGGGAAATTTAAACGTGTCTGTACTTTATTTATATACTATTTTTGTTTTTTTTTATCTAAATTGTTTATTTGTCCTAATTGCTAATGAATTATTGTTATTTTTAATCGACTTTAAAAAAGAAGAAGGTTATCAATGAATTTTTTTTTATACTTGTTTATTTAAAAGGTATTTATTACAGATTGGTCCCGTTTTAAAATCAGTTCATAATTTTAAAAATTAAAGGGAGTCCCCATACAACATACGTGTTTTTGACGTGTATTACGACCCGTAAGGGCACCGCTTTAAAATTTGAACAAACGACGTATCACTATAGTTTCCGATAGCAAAAAGGAATACAAAAATAAATCTAAAAATTAAAGGGTGTCCGCACAGGTGACGTAAATTGACCGTAAATTGACCTATAAGGGTCAGTTATAGACAAACGCTTGAACAGTTATAGACAAAATGTCGATTGCTGTAAATGTTACAGTAAGAAGTATTGATTTTCAAAATTATAAATTAAACGGTGCCAGAATAGTTAATTTTATTTGGTGTATGTGGCCGTACTTTTGACGCTTAAAATTTTAAATTTAAACTGTATTGCTAACACCGCTATAACAACAAGTATGAAAATTAGATTTGGAAATTAAAGGGCGTCCCAAAAGTTAATGTAATTTGATTAATGTGGCCAAACTTTTAAACCGTTATAGACAAACAATAGAAAGTTTATAATTTAAATTTAGATTATTAAAGGGTGTTTTCAAAATAATGTAATTTGATCGTTATACACAAATACTTGAAAATTATGCAGAATTTTCACTACTTTATTCGGTATAATAAAATGTATAAATATTTTTTTAATTATAAATTAAAACGTGTTGCAATAATTTATATAATTTGGGGAATACTTCCAAAATGTTGGACCATTATAAATAGACAAATAATCTAATTGCTAAGTTTACAGCAACAACAGCAAGTGTAAAATTTTAATTTGAAAATTAAGGGGTGCCTCTTTAGTGGCCTTAATTTGATGTATGTTGTCAACAGTTGAACTGTTGTAGACAGACGGTTAAAATTAACAAGCAGCTGTAGAGCTAAGTCTGCTATACCAAGTATAAAGTTTGAAGTTAGAATACAAGGGTGTACCAATAGTTAATGTAGTTTGATTACATTACAATTCTAAAACTTTTACAACAAAATAAATGTTTATGTTTAGGTACAGGTTTTGTCAAAACATCAGCTAACATTATTGTTGGCAAATATTTTAGTTTAACAATATTTTTTTCTATAGCATCCTTAACATAATGATACTTATAATAAATATGTTTTGTACGGGAATGATTAGATCCGAATTCAGCCATTCTCTAAGCACTTTGTGAATCCTTGTTTATTAGCAGCGGACTGTGATCGTAATATCCAAGTTGTCCTAATATATACCGCAAATAAGATGCTTCCTTTGTTGCTTCGGTTTACGCCACATATTACGCCTCTGCACTAGATGTTGCTTCTACCCTTTATTTTCTTGACTCCCAGGAAACAAGACCACCTGCGAGTAAAAAAAAACCTGCTTAAGATTTTCTATCATTAACATCTTGAACCCAATTTACATCACAAAAACCAATAAGCATTTCTAGTGTAACTCAAATATTTAATAACATGATATGCTGAATCCAAATGTTGTTTACGGGGGTCTTTAGGAAATTGTGACAACATTTTTACAGCACATGTTAAATCAGTTGTACTCTATATTGATAAATAAAGTATAGATCAAATAATTTCTTGATAAAATTTTTCATCAACTTTCTCTGCTTCCCCGTAAATTGTTGGTTGTTTTTCTAATTCAGTACCTGACTGCATAGAAATTTTTACTGGCTTTCAATTCTCTAAATCACATTTCTTGATCAAATTTGAAATATATTCTGGTTGCGAAATCGAAATTTCTCCATCTTTAATATTTACTTCTAGACAAATGCAATGTATGGAATCCCTATGTCACGAATATCGAAATTTTCTTTTAATTTTCATATAAATTTTTCTGTTAATTATTATTGTTCGCAGTAATATACAACATACTTTGATTGTCTTAGTCCAAAATCTTTAATAACAGAAACAATTGTTTAAATCATTGTCTACCAATTTGCTTGAGACCATAGATTGCTTTATTTAACTTGTAGCATTCTTTTGTTTCTTCTTGAATAAAGACTTCTGGCTGCTGCATATAAATCTTTTCTTCTAAGTTTCCATTCAGGAATGCAGCTGACACATCTAGCTGACGAAGCTTTAAATCATTTTCAACTGCAAGATCATATAATAATCTAAGGGAAGTTTATCCAACTAGAGGAGCAAAGGTATTAACGTAATCTAATTCAAATTTTTGGGAATAACTTCTAGCTACTAATCTGGCTTTACGTTTTTCTATAGTTCCATCTGGCCTTAAAAATGTAAGGGACAAAATGTAAAAGTATTAACCGTGCAGGCGGTTATCAATTCTACAAAATGTTGCTTCTTGAAAATTTTTTGTAATTTTATAGCTTACAGATTGGTCCCGTTTTAAAAACAATTCTTAATCTTTAAAATTAAAGGGTGTTTCCATACAACCTACATGTTTTTAAAGTGTATTGTGAACTGTATAAACTAAAGGGTGTCCTCATAGGTGACGTAAATTATTCTCTATGGGCCTATCTTTTGAACCGTCATAGATAAGCGCTTGAAAATTAGACAGAATTTCGATTTCTATGAACGTTATAATAACAGGTATAAAAATTTTAAATTATTAGTCAAAGGGTATCTTAATAGTTAATATAATTTGTAAATGTGGCCGAACTTTTCAACCGTTACAGACAGACAGCTGAAACTTACAACGAACCTGTATTGCTAACTCCGCTATAAAAATAAGTATAAAATACGGATTTGGAAATAAATGGGTGTCTCAATTGTTGATGTTATTTGGTGTATGTGGCCGAACTTTTGAACCGTTATAGACAGATAGCTGAAACTTACTAGGGACCTGTATTGCTAAGTTCGCTAATTCAAGAAGCTTATAATTTGAATTTAGGAATAAAAGGGTGTTCCCAAAATTAATGTAATATAACATATAATGCCATATTTTTTAAACTGTTATACAAAAACACCTGAAAAATTTACAGAATGTCCACCCCTTTGTTTGGTATAATAAGAAGTATAAAAATTTTAAATTATAAATTAAAGGGTGTTACAATAGTTGATATAATCTGATGTACATCTGCTGATGGAGCTCCGCTGTAACAACAAGTATAAAATTTGGATTTGGAAATAAAAGGGTGTCCCAATAGTTGATGTAATTGGATGTGTGTGGCCGAACTTTTGAACCGTTATAGATAGCTGAAACTTCCAAGGGAAGAAGTTTATAATATAAATTTATATATTAAAGCGAGTTCCCAAAATTAATGTAAATTGTCCTATATGGCCGTTTTTTTTAACTGTTAAATACATACATTTGAAAATTGGCCAGAATTTTCACTACTTTGTTTGATATAATAAGAAGTATAATTATTTAAAATTATAAATTAAAGGGTTTTACAATAGTTGATGTAAACTGATGTATGTGGCCAAACTGTAGAACCGTTAGAGACGGACGGTTGAAATTTACAGTGAACCTAATTGCTAAGTCTACTACAATAGCAAGTATATAATCTGAGTTTGGAAATTAAAAGGGGCCACTATAGTTGCTCTAATTTGTTGTATATTACCAAACAAATTTTAACCTTCCGATACATAACTTTATAAAGTGAGATACATACTCCAACCCTCATATTTTAGAACACATAGGTTTGCACATAAAAAGGAGACTGAGATGCATTTTAATATAAGTTGCTGATGACTTTTGTATAAACGGTCCAATTTGAGGAAATTATAAACATTGAATATAACATTAATTTTTTTTAAATTAAGCAATTCAAATTAAATTTTCTGTGTGTGTGTAATTGGTCCAGAAAAATCAAATGGCAAAAATCTACAACAATAATATGAAGAAACTTTTGCAAATACAAATTTTAAAAAAATTGTTAAAAATTGTATTCAATATTTAAAAAACCGTGGACCAGGGTATCGAAAAATCAAAACTTTTAATTTTAAAATGCTTATACCTCGATCATTTTAAATTACAATTTGAAGATTGAAGCAGCATTTTGTAGATAAACACTAGACCTTTAAGACCATGTATAATTGAAGAAATGCCATACGTAGAGTAGTTATTTTTCGAAAAGAATTAAAAAAAAACACAAAATTATAAAACATTAGCTGTTCGATTAACAGCGAACTATAATTGCGGGAGATATATTATTAACTTTATTATTTTTACTATACTAATAGTGGTCCTTCAATATCAATAATTCCAAAAAAAAACCTTGATTTTCCTGGAGTTTTTGAAATTTCGGGATTCAAAAAACCATGGGACCTCGGAATTTTCATAAATCCATTTTGATAAATGCTGCGTGTGTCTAATAGTTATTCTTTTTTGTCTAATAATAAATTTTCTTTAAAGAAAAAACATGAATAAAAATAAAAAAAACCCAGTGTTTCATTTCGTAAGAACCAGGAAAAAATCGGAATACTAAATATCTAATAAATTGATGTTATCCGTTTATCAGGGTAAATAAAAAGGAGTTTAGAAATGTATTTCTACAATTAATGACTGCAGTTCTTCCCATTTTATGACTTTTGTATCACTTGTAGGGTACAAATATGCAATAACTTCTCAACGTTACCGAATTTTATCTTCTAGTCAAAAACACGTGACTCGCATAATTTTAAATCGCAATACATACATACATATAATAGAATGTATAAACGGTGTCTATAATAAATACAGAGAAACTTTTATGTTTCTGATTGCCACATAAAATCTTTAAATATTTTAGCGCTTTTATATGAACGTTAAGTGAAACTATTAACGACTTAACAGCAACTTACATACAAAATAACAGCAGAAGTACACAATCGAGTCACTTTCTTACATGATTGAATTTTACACAAGTTTCATTTAATTCAATTATATTTGAATTGTTCTTTAAGCTCATTTATTTACCTACACACAGATTCATTCATTATCGTTTCTTTTTCTTTGATTAGTAACAAATTGTGAATTACAAGCCGTGTAACTTCTTAATTACTAAACCCATTATAAAAAACAATCACGTTATTTAATAATTAAAACATAATGACTGTGCAACACGTAGTTTTATCGTATTCCTTCTTTTGTTTTATTTGTTTTTATCATACTTACATTTTACCATCAGACCAATTTCAAATCCAGCAACACTAACTTACAAACATTTAATTGTTTTGCTATCGCTCTAAAATAAAAAACAAGCTTACCTAATGGGGATAGGTAAGCAATGATTGTGTTATTTATCTTGTTTTAGCATTCAGGTTTTGATAGTTTCATGAAAATAAGGACAACAACTTTGAGCAATACGCGCACTTTACTATTCTCGGGGTGTCAGAGTCAAAACCATGGAAGCCATTGCTCTAATTTTGCTAATTCTCTCTATATTCTATAATGTTATATCGACTATTAATTAAAAAATATGAGACAAAAAACTTACGTAATGTGTTTTAGATGAGTAAAACTTTAAAGCAATGCAAAGAAAAGTTTTGTTTTTTCCTAAGACCGCATTTATTATGTCTGAAAATTTCGTTAAGTTTAAAAAACTTGGTTTAGTTATTGATGATCTGAGACTTAAGTAGTTTTTGTTCGTGGTTTTCCATTTAGTTGCAATTCTAATATCCTTAAGTTTTTCTATATTCTCTGTTTTAAAGTGATTTTTTGCCTTTTTTCAGTTGGTATAAGATTCTGTGTATTTATTTCAACATAACACGAGTAAAAATACCCTGAAACTCTATAATTAATTATACAAGTTTAGAGTTAGATCTGCTACAAATTTTTTACACTTAGATCTTGTTAATGATTTATTTTGAGGACGCAATGGTCAATCGTTGTGACAATAATGTATTGAGTTACTTCTTAACTGAATCCATATAATGTTTCATCAGATATTTGCACAATATTAAACAACCAAAGAATTAGACTTACCCAGTTGAATTCATATCAAAAAAGATACTTTAAGATTTTTATTTGAAAAATGTTATGGAATATTGGCATGATATAATAAATAATATTATAAAAATTTTCAATATAATATTTACAAACAAAATTTATATGCAATTGCTTGTGCAAGCTGTTGGCATCAAAGTTGTTAAATGTTTTGTTTTTATTTTTAATACGCCGTACGTCTGCATTAATATTCGGCATGTAAACAACCTAACGCAAAAGGGAATGTAAGCAAAAATAAAAACGTGGTTTGTTTGTTGGTAATTTTTGTTAAAGTCTTAAAATATTTGAATTAGCTTCTGAAATAACGCTATATTGTTTTTAAAGATTTTGTACTTAAAGGAAATGTTTTTGGCTTTTCTAAAAATTAGAAAAAAGGTTACCTGACAAGCTGGCTTAAACAACCAGCGAAATACATTCTACCAACAAATAAATTGCATATTTATTTGATAATCAAATAAATATTACTTAAAGGTCTCCTAACTATATAATTGTTAGCATCTTGTTTCATTAACTATTCTGAGTTTTGTTTTTGGTATTAAAATCTTTTAAATAATCATGTTTAGCCTTCGCATATCTTCTAGAGTGTTGAACTTGCTAAGTTGGTAAATAAATCTTATCTTTCTTCTGTGGTTTTTAATACTGCATCCCAAGGTAACGGCGCTCTATATTAATGACTCTTGTCCTCTTTATAAATGTGTTTGCATATCACTCTAAAATTTTCAAAATAAATATGAAAGAAGTAAAACATTAGCTTTTGAGGCAAAATTCTTTATCTTGTCATTGATTACATGTAGAAATAAAGAAACATCCTCTTTCGTCTACTTATTGATTTTGGTTATATACCACCATATACTCGTATGTAAATCTAGTTTAATGAAGTAACTCCAATCAAAAAAATAAATATTTGGAAAATTGAAAATTTTTGTTTTCTAATTTTTTAAGCACTAGGTCAGTTTATAAATAATAACAAATGTTTATTTATATTTTCAATATTTCGCCACACCTTTGGGTGGCATCATCAGGAAACAGGAAACAAAAATTAAATTTTCTTTTTTTTAAAATAACAAATTTAAAATGAAATTATTTTTTTAAACAAAAACAGAAAAATCAAAAACCAAACGACAAAAAACTCAAATATTTAAAATTTACATTCTTATAAATTTAAAACTCAAAAAACATTCAAGTAAAATAACTCAAAAATTTTAAACATTTACATTCTTATAAAGATTTAAAAAACAGAAAACATTTAAATTATTTAAAAATGTTAAAAAACTTAATTCAAATACATTAACATAAACTTTCACGATAGAAATGTTACAAGCAATCATATACTCTCAAACGTTTATTATTTTTTATGCACTAAATGTCTATAACATTGCGCAACATTATCAGTATCAGCCTTAAAGTTTATTCTTTTTGTTGCTGGTATTTTAATTATTTGTAACATCTCTAACATATACCGACGCTTATAATTATTTTCTATATTTAAAACAGATGCATCTTCAAAGTTAGGATTATGATTAAATCTGGCACAATGGGAAGATAATGCAGTTTTTTGTGAATTATTAACGTCCCTGTATCTTTGATCAGACTTATGTCCAGCTATTCTAGTTTTTAGTTTATTTTTTGTCGTACCTACATATTCCTTATTACAATTCTCACTATCATTACCATTACAAGGTATTTTGTAAACTACATTTGACATGTCCAATTTTTTAATCTTATCTTTTGTTTTACTAAATAATCTATTTAAAGTATTATAAGTTTTGTATGCCATTTTATATATATCCCCATCAAAAATTTTTGATTTTTCAATCCTTTCTGCTCTTTCTGGTACATAAATTAAAGACTTATAAACTTTAGTTTCTGTAACATCTCTTGTATTATTTGCTCTTCTAAACCTTAACTGTTTAAACAAACTATTTATCACTCTCATTGGAAAATTATTATCAATTAATATCTTTTTAACTTTATCTTTATTGCTTTTGTGAAATTCCTTATCACTTAGCTTAAGTACTTTTTCTATCAAATTTTTTCCCGTATTAATAATTATTCTTTTATTATGCTTTGAATAATAATTAATAATTCTCCCGGAAGCTGTTGGCTTTTGGTACCAATCCATTTTTAGTTTATTCCCTCTCCTTATTACTAACGTATCTAAATACGGTAATTTAAAATCATTTTCTCCTTCTATTGTAAATTTTATACAACTATTGAAACTATTAAATGTTTCCAACATATTTTCAATACCAGATGCAGAAATAATACAAAACAAATCATCCACATATTTTGTCATTATTCTTGGTTTTATACTAATTTCATTAATGCACGTGACTAATAATTTCTCCATAATAATATCTGCCACAACTGGGGAAGCTGGAGATCCCATTGGAAGTCCTTTTTGTTGCAAATATATGTTATCATTATATTGAAAGTATCTGTTATCTTCAATACAAAATTTTAAAATTCGTAAAAATAAACCTTTTTCCATTCTAGTATATTCCTGTATTACGTTCCATTTTTCTTCAATAATATTCACTGCCAAATCAACAGGTATACTTGGAAATAATGAGACTACATCAAAAGATACTAATTTTTCATCATTTAGAACATTTATGTTCCTTATCCTTTCTTTAAATTCAAACGAATTTTTAACATTATATTTTGAATTTTCAGTAATCTTTTTTAAAATCATTGTAATATATTTACATAACTCATAAGATGGAGAATTTATAAAAGAACAAATCGGTCTTAAAGGAAAATCCTCCTTGTGAATTTTTGGTAACCCATACAATCTTGGAGCTGTAGAAACATTGGTTTTAAGCTTGTTTTTCTCTAAAATTGTAATAACTTTTTGTTTAAAAAGTTCTGTATATCATTTTACATAAAAAGTCTCCGGCTCTTAAGAATTCTTAAAAAAAAAACTAGTATTTTCCTACAGATCTCTTCAAAATATATGTGGTTGATGTTTTTTCCTTATTTTTTTAATTTGCTATCGCTCCAAATATTTGTTTTTTGTTATTAGAGTTACTTCATTGTTCCAAATGATTTGGAGAAAATAGGGGCATGAGTGGTGTTTTGCCCGCTACGTATAAGGACATTGACCGATCTTGCTGATTTACAATAGGAACATTTTCGAAACTTTGTCTAATCGATTGGCGTTCTCTAGCTTATCTAGTGCCTTGGCAAAGTTGATTTAAGCACTAACGACGACGGACATTGGTCAATCGACTTCGCTATGCATAAGAACTCAAAACATATATACTTTATGGGTCAGGAAATAGATATTGTAGAAATTACAACTAGAATTACAAACTCAGAATACCCTTGCAAGGCTGCTTAAATTGTGGAACAATTGCGCAAATCTAGAAAACTTTAGGAAATGCTGATTAATTTCTAAAATACCTCATTTGTGTTCGATTATGCAGTAGTAATTAAATCCGAAAGTTCTAAACTCTAGAAATTTTATATTCGCTATCTGCCTTAAAGGGCCGAAGACCCTATTTATAAGATGACACAAGTATTTCACTTAAGAATGTGCATTCGTTGACACGTTTTTCGCAAGATGTATTTATATATGTAATTTTACCAACTATCCTTCCCTATATGAAAACCTTTAAGTTTTTTAGTTCTCATTCAGTACCTCTTCTTTTCTGTTGCCCAATATTCATCGACTACTGTTGCAATCCAACTTTGAAACATTTTCAATTTTATTCACACGTTTGTCCGTTTTTATTATTCCTGGAAAACGTTATTCATTGAGTACTAATGAAAAATTGCCCAGCATATATTTGGAACATCTACAATTTAAAAAGAAAATAATAACATGATGAAACTGTAGTTAATGCTTGATCTAATTTCTTAAAATTTAATAAAAAATACTAAGAAAATGGTAATGGACATTTTTATTAATAAAAGATTAACTAGATTTTTAAAGAGTATCTAAGAGTGCTATATTCGGCTATGCCATGTATATAATTCTATTTTAGTGAAATAACTCCAATTAAAAAAAAAACATATATTGGTGTGACAGAGAATTAAGAAATAAAAAAATAAAAAAGTAAGTACTACATATATATAATTTTAATTAAAAATGTCATCGACTCTTAATGAGTTAAGTATTTCCTTAGGGATCTCCTTAAAAGCTTTTAAATGATACCATATTGATATTTTTTAAAAATATGGAAAATTAGGGCGAGTGGCAATTTTTCCACTTGATGCTTTTTTCTTATTTTTTAATTCTCTACGGCCTTATATATTTGTTTTTTTTTTTTTTTTTTTTTTTTAATTACTTTACTAAACAAGAATTTTTTTGAATGGTATGGAAAAAGAAGTGGCAGGTATGGGCATTTTACCGCTGCCTGGAAGGAAATGGATCGATCTCGCTGATTTTTAACAGTAAAATTTTTCAAACTATTTCTGATCATTTCTGATCATCAAAGTTGATTTCTATATTAGCAATGACGAACAGACGATAAAGCTCAACTTTATCTGCCATTGCATTCCAAGTTCTGCCATAAAACAATTCAAAGGCAATAAATACTATATCAAAATATGTTTAACACTTTATTCCCAAAGGGCAGAGTCCACTTCTTAATGTTAAAAAAATTTCGGACAAATTTCTGGGAGTGTAATTTTTCCAATCTGAATAGTTGGAAACTGCTATCTTTGTTTTAATAGACTAAAAATGTACAATTAGGCTGTAGTTAAATGAGTAACCAATGTGCAAAATTTGATAATTTGGGCGATGTTGTGCCGCTGTAGTATGACACTATGTTTTTCGTATATTAAAAGTAATGATCAATATCTGACGAAGAATACGTAAAAATAGTAACCATGTCTAAATTAAGTATGAATTGCCTCCTCGTGTCAGAGAAAGACATTTAAAAAAGAACAAACATATTGAAAGAATTCCCAAGGACTTACACTACTTTTGATATTTTTAATGATAACATTTAAATAAATCTTTGAATTGTGGAAAATATGAACTACATAATATTAATGAAGTGAGAAAGAACAGAATGTGGACCTTTCGAAAACCTAACTACTAAAACATAGCGATGAAATTTACTAGAAAGTCCATATTGTTATAGTGCTATCACGATTAAATTGTTTGTTGGGTAGTAGAAAATCAGTAACAATAGAAAATTAAATAATTAAAATAAAAAAAATCAAGACACGACCACGTAAAAAGTTCATACAACTGAAATAGTGGTCTTAGAATTAATTAAGATAAATGCGTCTCTTGGATATGAATCATGAATTCAAATTCCAATTGTTAATCAATTAAAAAAGGTTTCCAAGGAGATCTAGACTGTTGTAATTAATATTAAAGTATGCTCAAGAATATTATAAAAAGAAGCTAAATGCTAGTTTACTTTAATTACGCTTGATTCCTTCAAATATTAATGTTACATGATATTCTCATGAAATATTTATTACTAAAAAACTAAAAAAATAAAATGTATTGCTGTGGGGAAAGCATATCCATATGGCCACTATGCTACTGCTCAAATTTTTTAAAGAAAACCTTAGAGTCTTATTTTAAAAGCCAAAATTATTAAATGAGAACTCCATTCATAAAGTAAAAAGGCAATAAAAACTCATTAATTTTTTATAGGAAAGCACAGTAACCATTGAGCAACTATATTTATTTTTCTCCATATGTCAAAAGTGTATTTTGAGTATTTTGAGAAAATCAATATGGAATTTTTCTAAAAAATTATACGATAGAATTTTGAAATTTTTACAACATATATTTTTTTTTAAAAGATGGTTCTGACGAAATGTTTTTTATTTATCGACGGGATATTTTCTAAAGCTAATAAAAATCCTGTTTGCTCCATACACGTAGAGCTAAATGACATTTGACATCGCTTGTAAGTAATTCAAAGTTGGTGGTTGGTGTATATTCTATTATGTCGAAATCTTGATTGTGAAGCACGTCCAC
This sequence comes from Gymnosoma rotundatum, assembly GCA_916610165.2. Lineage (NCBI taxonomy): Eukaryota > Metazoa > Arthropoda > Insecta > Diptera > Tachinidae > Gymnosoma > Gymnosoma rotundatum. The sequence goes on from OU744340.1 coordinate 34,741,857, forward strand.
CACTGAGTAACAAAAATTATAATTTTAATTAAATTATGTGTATGATGTATACATAATATGTATATATATATATATATATATATATATATATATATATATATATATATATATATATATATATATATATATATAAGTAAATAAAGGCCTTTGTTGATACATAATTTTTACAAGAGGAAGCTTGGTGACATAGTTCTCCTTTAGTTTTTCTCCCTACTAGTGACATTCCTTTTATCTTTATGATCGTCCGAAATGCACCCGCAAGTACCACACCTAGACTGGAAATTCTGTATGTAATTTCCGAATCCATATTTTTCGAGTTACGGGCTTCTGAAATTTAAAAATTTTCTAAATATCAATATGCATATCATTTTAGAGGTTTTGAAGAGATCTTTAAGGAAATGCTAAAATTTTTTAAAAAGGCTTATTATATTAAGAGCCGGTGGCATTTTTATGTAAAATTTTATAAATGTATTACTTAATTTTTATACCCTTCAGCCTAATGAGTAGAAAAAGGATATGAATAAATTAGTCATTACGTTTGTAATTTCGGGCCTCTGAATTTTCAATTTATTTTTTAAATATCAATATCGGTATTATTTTAAAGGTTTTAAAGAGAACTTTAGTGAAATACTAAACTTTTAAAAAAATGCTGAATCCATTAAGACCCGATATCATTTTTATGTAAAATTATTTATATGCAGTACCAATTTTTTTTATTTTTAAATTCTCTCACACCAATATTTGCTTTTTTGGTTGGAGTTACTTCACTAAACTAGATTTACATAGATGTTGATGGGTATATAAGATTCGGCATAGTCGAATATGGCCACTTTACTTGTTTCAAACGGTATTATTTCTAACTGATATATTCTAGCGTTCTTTAAAACTACGATATTCACCATACTATTCAGGCAAGATTTAAAAGCTCACTTAAGCACAATAGAATGGCCCGCTGTGATACCACAAGGAAGACGGCGCGACTCCCCTTACCCAGTTGAGAACCAGGAAGATTCCCTGATGAACTTCGTTATATCGCCTATAAAGTGAGATGATAGCACCGTAAGAGTTCCGAAGAAAGGAAAGAATAGAAGGCTAAATCTTCTTCGAGCTAGGGATGGGCAGTGGCACGGGAGGTGCAGTACGGTCTCTTCCTCATCCTCAGAGCCACATCTGCGACAAAAATCGTTAAAGGGCAGACCAAGTGTTTCAGCATGCCTGCCGATTATACAGTGACCAGTTACTTACCGTGATACTTATGGATTTCCTCTCTAGTCCGAATACCTGCCTGGTCCGCTTGAGGTCCACTGTAGCCCACAGTTGTCTGGAGATAAAACAGGAACTTTCTTTCACCCATAATTTGCGAGCCAAATTGAGGTAGTTGTTTTTATGGTCGTTTTAACCGTTGCCAGAGGAATCCCAACGGCGGGTAGCGAGGTGACGCTAAGAATCAATGTGCCCCGTTTAGCGAGATCATCGGCCTCACAGTTTTTCTGTGTTCGCTCCGATAGTGTGTTCAGTAATGAGCGGCCCTAATTGCCGCCTTACTGTCCGAAAACATCCGAATGGCAAGGCCAAAAAGTTCGTCCCTAAGCACTATTTCAGATGTTTTCAGAATGACCATGACCTCGGCTTGAAAGACGCTGCAGTAGTCAGGGAGTCTAAAGGAGACTCTCATTCCAAGGTTATTAGCCATCGGTGTAGATGTCGACAGTACCGCCCACAACCACTTTATTACAGACCCATCCACCCTACTTGGAATATGGATCTGAAACCGGTGATCTAGAGCAGGTGTACAAGAGATGTAGTCCACCATTGACGGTATGGGCACATACCGAACGATTATCCTGGAGTGGCATATGTCCGGCCTAAGCCAGCGTGAGAAGGCATTAAGTCTGGCTGCACAGAATTTGGCCTGTTGCAACACCAGGAGTTTGGTGGGTAACCAGTGGAAAAGGGCATACAGAGCCTTTGTCGAAGTAGTTCGGAGAGCACCTGTAATCAAAATGGCGGCTGTTCTCCTGAATTTATCAAGAGGCTTTTGGTTGACCGCTTTCTTGAGAGCGGGCCACCAAAAAACAGCACCATAGAGAATATTCGGCTCTATTAATGCCTTATAGAGACAGGAGGTGATTCGAAGCTAAAGTCCCCATCTTGGTCCTAGAGTTCTCTGGCAGACATAGGACGCGCAGGTCGCCTTCCGAGCTCTTTCGGCAATATTCGCCTTCCATTGAAGTTTGTGGTCAAGTACCACGCTAAGGTATTTCACACTTCTACTTACACTGAGCACAGTGCCGTTTAGCTTAGGTGCACTTAAAGTCGGAACCTTGTATCTCCGCATGAAGAGCATAACCTCCGTTTTGCCGTGGTTAACATCGAGATCAAATTCACGGCACCATTGAGACAAAATATTGAGCGAATAGTTCACCCGTTCTGTAAGTGTTGTTAGGTATTTTCCAGAGATCGCGATAGTAATGTCATCAGCATAAGCTATCACCCTATTACCCGTTTGATCCAGTCGCCGTAGCAGCGTATTGACCGCCAGGTTCCAGACGAGGGGAGACAACACACCACCTTGTGGAGTGCCTATTCTCACTACCCTTTCTACGTTATCATTTCCCAGAGTGGACGTGATGATACGTGTCTTTAGTAGTAGCTCAATGAGTCCACCAGATTTGCATCAAGATTCGAGAGGGCCTTCATAACGGCATTGGGGCAGCCAGTTTCCATAACTTTTGGCCCTGTTAAAGAGTTTTCTGCATTCTCTGCGTAAATCCGGAATCTTCGTGTTCCAGGAAGGGTGTTTCGGCTTACCCCTTGGCTCCGGTGTATTGCAGGCCGCTTTCACTGCAGAACAGATATGCAAGGTTAAGAATTCAACCGCCCGATCAATATCGCAGGCCTTAGGCCAAGCTCTAAAAAGAGCGAAATGTGCTCCAGTCCTTTCGCTTCTTATTTATGTAGGAGTGTGAAACTCCGGAACCTACTAATTTCATATGAGCGTTGTAATCGGCCCCAATGATGACCGGAATTTGACGGATGTTAGCCTCTGCTTCAGCAGGTCATGTGGTGGCGAATCTCCATGATCGTGAGCCATATAATTGGAGACCACCCAGACATCCTTCGAGCCCGTCTCCACTGCCATGGCAACGCTGTCTCTGTCACTAAATCTGCGAAGAAAGAAAGCGTTAATAATATACTTTACCATAATGCAGGCTCTAGGATTACTTTGACCTATGACGTAGACAGTTTTGTAGCCGTCCATAGTTAGTCCAGAAACCCGATCATTGACGACCCATGGTTCCTGGACCAGAACAATATCCTCTCCTTTTTGTGACAGGCGGAGGGGTAGAGGCCGAAGCAGCGATGGAATGATGAAGGTTAATTTACACAACCTTCATCATCATTGTTTTTGGCCGTAAGGGTAGCGTCGGAATCGTCCTCGTTAGACAGGAGTGACTCCTCGCTTTCTGCCAAATGTTCGGATCCGAGCCTCATTTGCGGGAAAAAGTCACCGGTAAACCCGGATGAAGAAATGACACTTCTTGTGTCATCCGACGTATCTGAACCGCATATGAAGGCCGGGGCCGTCTGTTTAGTTTCAGTTTGTCCCACGGCAACCTCTGGTACCAGAGGTCTCAAGGGAGGTTTAGAACTTTCCCCTTTATTGTAACTCTTATAGATCCTGAGAGAGATCTAGTCGAGACGGTAGTTGATCTCCCCCTTACAAGCGTTGAGTGGGGCGATGGACTCGTCCCACTCAAAACCAACAAATTAAAGAATTTTAAGGGTCAAATCTTCATGTGCATGATGTTCAGCAAGAGAACGGAATACTCATAAGACAGAAGCCTTAGGTTTCATTAAGTAAATATAAATACAGTCAAAATAAAAACAATTATGACAATTTTAATGACATTAACATAAAATGTACTAAGTGCATTGCACTTGTAATCACTTTTCTAAAGCATGCAGCTCCAATATTTACGTTTATACCTTAAATTAAAATGACACTGATAGTTTATATTCTAATCGTAATTTTGCGTTAACTGACAGCTTTAATTTGTTAAACGCTAATAATATTTGGTATCAGGAAATAATGATAGAGGGTCGTAAAATTAATTTTAAATTAGATACGAGCTTCGATGCAAATATAATTCCAATTTCTGTTTTAAAACCAATCTTTCAGCCTACTAAAACTACTTTAAAATACACAGAGGCCATAAAATAAGTCCATTAGGTAAAATTATGATCAAATGTGTTTTGAACGACAATACTTCTTAAGAATTATTTTTGATTGTAAATGACGGCTTTCAACCAATTTTAAGTAGAGATTCTTGTGTAAAATAAGATTTGATTATCAGAATTTGCAATTTAGAAAAATTTTCGATTTGACTAGAAACATTATTTATTTTATTCTAAGATGTTTTTGAGGACATAGGAAAATTTAGAAAAGAAATAGCTGAAAATGCAGTTCCTGTGGCTCATCCACCCAGAAGAGTTCAAACAAAAATTAAAAATAAATTGGAAAGCAAATTAAATGAATTAACAAAAATTAGTACACTAATTATATTAATTAATTCTCAAATTTCAAAAAATTTCTTTTTTTTCATGCTATTCTCCCGATTTATTATTTAAATCACCGATATTGATTATTGAGGGTCAAAGCACGTCTCGATGGCCATTTCGTTATCGCTTACCTAACTCGTCAGGAGACTTCTGACAAATATTTTAAATAAAATAAAGATTTTTGTCCAAACAATAAAGCAAAGACAAAAATCAAAGTTTAAGCAAAAACAACAATAACCACTTGTAATTCTATTTTTCTTTCTCTGCTGTATAAGGCAGAGTTTTTTTCTGCTCTTTTATACAGTTGAAAGAGGATGAAAAATAAAATATCACAAAACCCTTTGCAAATATTAAACATTTTAAACAACGGGATTTTTTAAAATAATTATATTAATTAATTCTCAAATTTCAAAAAATTTCTTTTTTTTCATGCTATTCTCCCGATTTATTATTTAAATCACCGATATTGATTATTGAGGGTCAAAGCACGTCTCGATGGCCATTTCGTTATCGCTTACTTAACTCGTCAGCAGACTTCTGACAAATATTTTAAATAAACTTAAGATTTTTGTCCAAACAATAAAGCAAAGAAAAAAATCAAAGTTTAAGCAAAAACAACTATAACCACTTGTAATTCTATTTTTCTTTCTCTGCTGTATAAGGCAGAGGTTTTTTCTGCTCTTTTATACAGTTGACAGAGGATGAAAAATAAAATATCACAAAACACTACGATAATTTATTTTATGCACAGGCACTTTGCAAATATTAAACATTTTAAACAACGGGATTTTTTTAAATAATTATATTAATTAATTCTCAAATTTCAAAAAATTTCTTTTTTTTCCATGCTATTCTCCCGATTTATTATTTAAATCACCGATATTGATTATTGAGGGTCAAAGCACGTCTCGATGGCCATTTCGTTATTGCTTACTTAACTCGTCAGGAGTCTTCTGACAAATATTTTAAATAAACTAAAGATTTTTGTCCAAACAATAAAGCACAGACAAAAATCAAAGCTTAAGCAAAAACAACAATAACCACTTGTAATTCCATTTTTCTTTCTCTGCTGTATAAGGCAGAGTTTTTTTCTGCTCTTTTATATAGTTGAAAGAGGATGAAAAATAAAATATCACAAAACACTACGATAATTTATTTAGTACATATTGTTACAAAGATGCTTTGTTAAAATCACAAAAAGATGTAAAAATAATTGAGGCCAAGAAAGTGAAACGAAATGGCCTATTGTGTTTGTTTTCAAGGCTAGAAGTTTCTACAAAGCTGCTTTATTACAAAACAAAACCAACTAACACAAAGTCCCAATTTTCACGAAGCAATTCTTATTAATAACCTTATCACTCTTTCTTCTTTAAACTTGCCTTGTCGTTTTCACAATTCTTAGCTTATTAGCTTATTGTTTTAGCTGTTCAACAACAAACAACAACAACAAATTTCAATTTGTGTATAAAAACACATAACATTTAATCAGCTAAAAATTACGAATAAGAAAGCAAAACGAATTGAACGAGTACATCAGCTTGTGTACTCGTTTCTTTTCCTCTTGTCGCCCTCACCAACAAGCAAAAGGGATAAGCCAATAAGAATTGCCTAGTGAAAATTGGGACAAAGCAATAAATAAACAAACACAATACACAACCATACACACACCTGCATTGTATACCAACTAAATAAAAATAAACAACATGTATTTTTAAACAATGAGTGAGGGTTTTAGAAGTAAATAACAATGCTCACTAATGTGTCTGAGATAAAAGTGGCAACGCAGCATTTTCAACTACGCAGCAGATGGCGGTGGAAATTCTTGAATGCCTAAAAATAGGGTATATAAAAGCAACGCCAATACGTGCTTATTCATACTGATCGTGAACTTCATCTAGTTAAGATCTTGTGGTACAACAAGTAAAGTTGCCAGAGTGTATTATTAATCGCGAGTAGTTAAATCGTCAAATAATTAATTAAATAAAGTTTAATTTAATTAAAACTCTAAAAGTTGTGTGTGTAATTATTTTGCAAATAAAGAACTCATAAATAACACGTTTGTAATTTAATAAACGTAACAACTGGTGTCAGAAGTAAAATTGCAAAATAATAAATAAATAATTACAATGAAATTTGACGAGCTAAGAGTTGAGCAGCTTAAAATGGAGCTGAGTAAGTTGGGTCTGCCGACAGCGGGCAATAAAGCGGAATTACAAAAGCGGTAATAGATTAATTCAAGCAGCGTGGTATCGATATTGGTACATACGAATTTGGAGAAGAAGAGGAAAAAGAAGAGATTGAAGTATGTTCCCCAGCAACAAACAGCGTCATAGACTTGAATTCAGTATTGGCCGCTATAATGCAGAAAATGGAAGAAAACAAACAGAAGCACGATAACCACACAGAGAAAACAGATTCGTCATGAGAACCGAATTTGTTGCCAATCGAATTTGGTCGGTTGTAGTTATTATCTGAAATTCGGTTAAAACGACTGAATAAATGCGGTGCTTCCAACTATTTTAAAAATTGATTCGATAGTCAATAAAAAATATTATTGTGAATTAAATAAACCAACTTTGCATTTTAATGTTTATCTTTATTTAGAAAAATAGAAAAAGAAAACAAATAATACATTTCATGACTGTAACATGAACTTTTGCCTCAGCGCTAAACATTTCCATTTCCTCACGCTTTCATGCTTTTCACTTTAGATGCCATTGTCTCCCGTTTTACATTCCACTTCTCCACTGCGAAGTAAACAAAAGTTTTGAAAATCAAGTTTATTTACACATGTCTCTAACTTACCTTTTAATAATATTGCAGAATTTTTTTCGAACTTGCAATAAATCTTATTGCACAGTTATATAAGTATAAATTTAAATTTTTTCAAATTTCAATATTTTTTATAAAATATTTATTTTTATTATGTCAAAAAATTCATAAGAAATAATGCAATCGATATTTTTGGTTCTGACTACCAATATTAGGGTTTCGGTACTAAAGTGCTGAATAAGTTTCGTTGCGTCTCCCAATAACCAGAATATATTTAAGTACAGACACAAATTGGTTAGGTAAACTTTGTTAACTGTTGTCGTGAACAACCTTTAAGTTATAATATAATTTATTAGTTAATAATACAAAAAATATGTCAAGATTATATTTTATTTATTATAAAAATTAAATTATGATGTTAGTAGTTGAATTTTGAATATTTTAACTGATTTTTTACCAATCTTTTTTCTGTGTGCATATGAAGAAGATGGAAGAAAATAACCTGAAGCTCCAAGAAGCAATACAAGAAAGGCTTTTAGTAGAAGAAATATCAGAAGTCTTCGGCAAACGAGTGAACATCGTAGAACAGAGGGTCAGCGAGTTTGATAAAAAATTGTGCAGCCTAAAGAAAAAAGAAGACAAAGAGTTACTTGAATTAAAAGTGCAAATGGGCGATCTTCAAATTCGAGAGGGACTAGTGAGAGTTATCTCTGAGCACGCCAGCAAGATTAACACCCCGAGCATTGACGGCAGCGTATCTTTTAATGTTTTTAAGTTCCAGCTCGAAACAGTGACCAGCAAAAATAGATGGGACAATGAAGAAAAAGCTATTAAGCTAATTCTGGCATTAAAGGGAACAGCATCACAGATACTTGAAAGCTTACTAGCCGGCTGCAGAAATAACTACGAGGATATAATGGTAGCGTTACAACGCAAGTACGGTGGCGAGCACAAAAGAGAACTCTACAGAATGGAGTTACGAGGCAGCGTGCAGAAGGCAAATGAGACGCTGCAAGACTTCGCCATGGAAATTGAACGTTTGATGTAGCTGACTTATCCAGGCGAAGATCACCCGTTTCTGGATCAGTTTAAGATTGAAGCATTTCTGAATGGCACCTTTTCGAAAAGGTAGGCAAGTTTGTATTCTTGTTGTAATATATTAATCATTTTTAAACGCTGCAGCTTCCTAAAAAAGGACAATTTATACATATGTATTACAACAAAATAAACGTATTTTTTTTTCAAATAGTAAAAGGCCTATAAAAATTCTTATAGTTTTACTACCATAAAAACAAATGCGACTTAAGTTGGCAATTACATATGTATGTATGTAAATTAAAAAAGATGAAACTATGTTGCACTTTAATTGTTTTGAAGAATTTCATACAACATGTTACCGAAAATGAAGTGAATTATAACGTTACGTATTAAAACAAGTAAGAGTGCTATATTCGGCTATTAATGGGTTAGCATTTTTAAAAAAAATTTGTATTTCCTAAAAGATCTCTTCAAAATCTTTTAAATGATACCCATATTGATATTTAAAAAAATTAAAAATTTCAAATCCCCGCAATTTGTAAAATATGGGCGAATGCCAATTTTTTCACTTGATGCTTTTTTCCTTTTTTTTAATTCTCTATCGTCCCATATATTTATTTTTTGTGATTGGAGTTACTTTATTTTTCCAAATGACATGAAAAAATTAGAGGTAGGAGTGGTGTTTTGTCTGCTTCCTCGAAGGATATGAACTGATCTTGCGATTTAAAAAAACAAAGTAGTGCGCAGGGCAGAAAATAAATGTTCCTTGCCTTTGTGCTTTGTTCTAAAAAAACATTCGGTAGCCTTAAACTCCTCTGTTTTTCAAATCCAAATTTGCCATTGTTTGAAGAACGGATCGAAAAAGACAACTTTAAAAATTAATCAATTGAAAGGGCACTTTCCTCCAAAGTATATTGGAAAAAGATATTTAAAATAAGCTTTTTATTAATTGACATTGCGGAATCCACATTTTCTCATGAAAAATTTCTTGCATTCATCACTTCTTCTGGGATTAACACTTGCTTTATAATTTTTGATAAGGCACTTTGACTTATGCCAACATAATGTTGAAAACCTCTAGAAGCTAAAAGGGATAAAGTTGCTGCCAACTGAATTTGTGGATGAGCTGCTCTGGAGAGCTTTGCCTTAAATTCGAACTTTCCAAGAATATACAGTAGCTCCAAGCGAAACTCGTACACCTATGAAAACAAATTTCGTTATGGTATATGTCTAAAACTAATTAGGCTAATAAAATAAATTTACTTAATTTTAGTACAAAACTACGTACTTAATTAAATATCAGAAACGAAATTTTGAATATATCTTTATTTATTAAAATACAGATAAATATTTTAAAGTGGCAACTTTCGACGCCAAAGCCAAACTCGTACAGTCTTATTTAATTTGACAACACTCTTTTAATTTGCATCTAACTTCGGGATATTTCTTAAAAATATTTATAAAATAGGGACTTTCCCCACTATCACCTTTTTTATTGGCATTTATTTGAGTTTTTGTTTGAAAGATTTACAAAAGAGAACAAAATGGGTGGACAGAGAGGACAAACTTCTGTTGAAGTAAGAAAATGTATAATTCAACATCATAATAATAATAAATCGCTGCGAGAAATATCTGAGATAGTTGATAGAAGCCGATCAACACTGCAATATATTATAAAAAAGGTATAAAATGGAAGAGAGGATTGCGAACAAGGAGAAAAGTGCAAATAACAAAATTTTCTCTGCTGGAAACGTGAAATTAATTTTACGTTAAATAAGAAAGAACCCGTTTTTAAGTGCTCCGAAACTCGTAGAAATTGTTGAAAAAGATTAATAAGATTAATAAGAGAAATCAAAAGGTAAGGTCACGATTCGCCAAGGAACATGAAACAAATGATTTTTCATTTTGGAAGCAGGTATTATTCACAGATGAAAGCAAATTCAACTTGTTTGGTTCAGATGGAATACCTTATGTATGGAGAAAATCCAATGAGGAGTTGCTTGCCTAAAACATGAAACCAATAGTTAAGCACGGTGGTGGGTCAGTAATGGTTTGGGGATAATTTTCTGCATCTGGGCCCGGTGTTTTACACTTTATCGATGGTACCATGGATCAGCATATGTATCTGAACATTTTAAAAGAAAGTTTGCCAGTTTGTAAGCAGAAACTTTGTCTTGGTGAAAACTTTTATTTTTACCAAAACAACGACCCTAAGCACAAGGCTTATAATGTGCGATCATGGCTACTTTATAATTTTCCACATGTTATGGATACACTAGCCCAGAGTCCAGACATAAACCCAGTCGAAAATTTGTGAAGCTATCTCGATCGTAAAATTCGTAGTCATACAATAAGTTCTAAGGATGGCTTGAAAAGAGTTCTTCAGGAAGAATGGGACAAAATTGAACCAAGTTTTTGCGAAAACCTTGTGCGCAGTATGCCAAATAGATTAAAAATGGTTATAAAAAATAAAAGCATGCACACCAAATAATAATATTTATAACGAACAAAATGATATTTGATTAAAGTGTGGTGTACGAGTTTGGCTTTGTCACAGAAATTACTATTATTTTATGTTTTTATTAAAAAAATTTTTTTATTGAATAATAATTTAAAGTTTTTATGTTTTGTTAAATTTGTTATAAAATGAACTAATAAAATAAATACAGTTTTATTTGTCAAGAGCTTCTTACTTAATGTTATAAGATAGTTTAAAAATTAGTCTAAAGTGTACGAGTTTCGCTTGGAGCTACTGTAATTGAAGGCTTCTTTTGACCGTCTAAAACGCTTTTTAAATCTAAATATAAATTGTTTTTGTGATGTTAATGTTTTCTCCTCTTTAGAATCGGAAGAAGATGAACAAAAAAATAAAACGGGATCCATGTTATATTTATATCTTACATTGCTTTTAAATATGTTTTGGCACAAATGAAAAATTGTTTAACTTTTTCTTTGTATACACATATGGTTTTGTTTACAATTTATTTAGTGTTGTAAAGTGAATTTTTACAATCGTTTTCAACACTGAAAGAAAATGTCGGTTCGTTGAGAACCGAATAATATCATTAGAAAATTTCGCACTATCGAAATTTAACTCGATTCGAATGCGATTTCAATCACGAATGAGAGAATTAGGCCCATGATCGCATAGAAAAAAATATTTTATAAATTATTCCGAAAGATTATAAAATCGTGCAGATCTGTCAAAAAGTCTGTAACAGACATACTCTTTTAATTCGCACTACGTATTATACTTTTTGAGCACAAATGCAATTTCTGATAGATCGTACAACTGTGTATGATAGTGAATCCAGGCCTTAAGGGGCATTGCAGAAAATTGAAAGTTTGTATTAAATTTTTTTGTTTCTTCATGACACTAGAATATCTGATACTCTCTCAGATGAAGTTCTCATAAATTGCTTATACTTTCTACTGGGACGATGCAGCGTATATCATCTTTTGTGGCAGTTAACCTTTACATTTGGTACTAAACTCTGATACTGCCGTGTCCATACTGAGCAAAAGTTACAACAACAGGGTGGGCTTTCTATCATTACTTTATTCTGTTTATTCTGTCGACTATCGAATAGATCGACAGTGATCTGAGAACTGTCACGGTTACAGGGCCCTGTTGATTCTACTTGATTTTGTGTGAAACAAACTATTTTGCCAAACACCCAATGTCATACTTTAAAAGCAGTTTTGTTGTTTATTGATTATGTGTGGAAAAGCTGGTCTTTTCGGATTATGTTTTTTTATGAGATTTATAATCTTTGAAACTTTTTATATTTTTCTTTCTTAATTACTGCTGTACGAAGCTATTGTATTATATAAATAAAGTATTTTTCTTAATAACCTGTTAATTGCTTGGTTTTTATAGGTTTAGTTATCAACTGAAATCTCTGAAAACCGGCATTGAATGCCTAAATCAATTTTCAGTGAATTTTGAAATTAATTGAAAATAATTTTCCTTAAATTATTATTGAATTGCGTGATATAACAGATGTATTAAAATTTATTTCAGCTTTTCCTTGACTTATTTTACCAATCAATCATTCAATAAATTTTCAGTAAATTCTGGAAATCTTGAAATTAATTGAGAATAATTTTCACGAAATTCTTACTGAATTGTTTGATATCATAACAAATGTATTAAAATTTATTTCAGCTTTTCCTTTACTTATTCTATATTTGTTTTATTTATATTTTCCTGACTTATAATTTGTTGTTGTTTAGTGACTCACAATTATATCAATAGTAATATCGTATTCATTTGTAATGCATTTTTAGTGACTTATGTTAATCAACACGAGCCTCTTAAAATCGCATATTCCGCATATCACGTTTCTACTTTGTGAAGTCATTTTGTAATTATACTCTGGCTAATATTTTTGTTTTTTATTTGTAAGTATATGGGTAAATGCATGAATGCATTACACAACGAATAAATGCGTTTTGTTGTGTGGACTTGGTCTAACCAAATGATGTTTTAGAAATTAAAACAAAAATGACCAAAATTAATTTTAATTAATTTGTTACTAATTGAGAATATTAAAAATTTCATCTGTATTGAGGTGAACATTTAATTTTTAAAATTTTATATTTGGTATATTAAACTGCTTGATTTCATTTTTTATTTTCTTTTATACCGTATTGGTTTCAACTGCCAAACGCTTTTATTAATTGAATATTGTTTTTATACCCTTCACCACAAAAAGTGAAAAAAAGGTATATCTAAGTTTGACATTCCATGTGTAATTTCTACAAAATCTATTTCTGACCCCATAAAGTACATATATGCTGACTTCTTATGCATAGCGAAGTCGATTGAGCGATGTCCGCCTACCCGTCCGTGTTATTGTTGAAATCAAGTTTGCCTACCACGCCTACCTCTAATTTTTTCATGTCATTTAGAACAATAAGTAACTCCAATTAAAAAAATGTATATGAAGCGATAGATAATTGAAAACTAAGAAAAAATAAAACATCAAGTGGCGCTTGTCACTTTTAAAATATCAATATGGGTAGTACCAAAATTTTTTTTGAAAAGCTTAATCCATTAAGAGCCGATGTTATTTTTATATAAAATTATATACATGCAGTACAATTTTTTTTTATTTTTTAAACCCGTCACCCCAATATTTGCTTTATTGATTAGAGTTACTTCACTAAACTAGATTTACATAGATAGTGAAGGGTACATAAGATTCGACATAGCCAAATACAGCACTCTTACTTGTTTTTTTTTTCTTTGCATTCCATTTAAATATTCAAGTGGATGCTTATCATATGCTTTATATTGAAAGCAAAACTGGCAACATTCAGCTGTAATTAATTGACACGGCTTTAATTTATTACCGTCTGATTTATATTTATACATTTTTATTTGTTGGTTGGCTAAATGACAAACGCCCTTCTTGCAATAAAAATATTAATAGATAAAAATATCGCATAATGATACATATGTACGTGGACGTGAAAATAAATGGTCAAAACCACTTTTGTATTGTATGTAGATAAAGAACAACTGTGCAAAAAAAAAAATATAAATAAACAAAAATATCCCATAATATTTGGGTTTTTTCTGTTGACAACTCATTATCTGTAACAATACATTATAAAAGGTTTATATTAAATTTTTTCAGGAATGAAATTACATTTATAACATGCATTTTGGTTTCACTCTAAAAAACCATTACGTAACTATATTTTATATATATGCCAATTATTTGTATTTTACGTATATATACATACATCCAAGCTTGAGCCTTTATCTATTGGTACTTTAAAAATAAAAAATAAATTTATTAACGTTTAGCTGTAAAGAAATGGAAATCCTTTTAAACAAAAAGTGTCGCCCCAATTTAATGCTTTGATTTTTCATCTTTGAGTAAAACCAACTGTTTTCTGAACTGATGCTGAAATTATACCCAAAACTATACCTAAAGAAGAATCAGATGACGAGTCGAGCGACAGTACTAATACTAGCGCTTCGCAATGCTTTAGAATCTTCGTAGCTTTGTCGTATCAAAAAACAGATGTGTTGAAAAATTAGAAACAATTGAATTACGCTTATTATTACGCATATTTAGTTTATGCGTTTTTTTAACCGCCATTTTTATTGTTGCCAGCGCTTGTTGCAAGTGAGCGCAGCCTCCGAAGTTTCCTTTTCCTTTATTGGCTTTTTCTTGACTTCTGTGGATATCATTAAAGTAAGTACGGATTACCCTAGGACATTGGACTACGAGCCGGACCACAAGCCTGAAGTGATAGAAGTCTTGATTAGTGACTTTACGATACGTGAACTCCCCACCAGGTTTGACTATGACAAAATGGACAGATGAAGATTTATGAGCAGACTGGCTCTAGACTAACTGATACGTGTGGACTACCTTTTGAAACGTGACAGCGACGGAAATTGACGAGTGTGTTGGAGCAATGGACAGTGCCTTTCAAGATGCTATTGAGCATTCTATAACAAAAGTCTCCACAGAAGCTAGTGGATCGAAGGAGCTGCCACAAAACATTTTTCAGTTTATCGACGAGAAAAAGCGACTAAGACGAATATTGCATTGGTGCGATGACCTAGGTGGACGAAATATTCTAAAAGCGGACGTTCGCAATTTGGACAAAATAATACAGCGGGACATAGCTACTTTTGAACGGGACCAATGTCCTAAATTCCTTCAAAAAGTTCGACTTAATGACAGGACATTTAGAAACATAATCTCGGCTGTGGGACTCTGAAATCGACCTTTAATTCGAATCTTGGTGGATGCTGATGGTACGATTGTTTCTGACAGTACTGGAATGGCTAATCTGTTAGCAATCCAAATCTTTCACGTTAGTCATTTAGATCAAAGTGGCCAGTGAAATTCATTCGTTTCAGCTGACGGAGAACTGATTGATTCACGCACGAATGTAGACAGATTAGGTTTCATGGACTCTGCATCTGTAGGCAACGCGGTGAGGTGTGGATCAAATAAACGATTCTGTGGTATGGACGGGGTAGCTAATATTGTATTGAAAAGAACTTATGTTATAGCATGGAGATTTCTAGCCACAGTTTTCAACCATTGCTATAATATTGGTTATTTTCCGAAAGCGTAGATATCGGCTCCTAGTATTTATGAAAGCTATAGACGCCTTTTTCTGATGCCTGCCGCAATAGTTAACTAGGACATCTAAAAAGACTTCCAATTTAGATTTAGAATTGGATTTTCGACAACGCACGCTCTGACGGTGCTGACGGACTTCATTGCCAGGAGACTGAATGTGCGATGCCCTACAAGAGCTGTTAGCCTAGACTTTGCCAAGCCTTTTCACTTACTTCGGCATGATGGTCTTCTATTCAAAAATGTAAACATGGGATTTGGTGTGGGAGTTTGCCGTGTAGTGGAGAACTTAAGGTGCTGATCATTTAAGGTTCATGTAAGTGATGTAAGGTCTGAAGTGGGCCTGATTTCTGTTGGTGAGCCACAGAGATTGTTACAAGGCCCTGTGCTATACAATATCTTTGTTTCCGACATACAGACTATTTTACAAAATGACGGACTATTTTACAAAATAGGGTTTAACCTTGAACATTTCGAAGACCGTGGCTGTAATGTTCAAAGGAAGGCGGAAATATATTTACCCAAATTGTAGACCTTACGTACAATGTTTGATTATCGGATGAGAACTAATTGTTCGGACAGGCTTAAGCGCGAACTTTGAGAGTTATCGTCACTTTGACGGTATTCTTGAGAGAAGCAAGTGCGTCTCCTAGTGTACCGCCAAATTATCCGTTTTATTATCTCAGCTTTTCTGGCTTGAATCGGCATTTTACCGCACTATATAGATTGGCTTTGGTTGCTTGTCTTGGGCTTAGACCTTACATAGGAGCAAACGACGATATTCGCAAGCCATCATGTAGGCCAATCTGCAAAGCAATTGATTTTTACCGGATGGATAACTACATGGTGCAAATAGGTGTGATTTTTGGGAGGGCGCACAATCCTTAAAGAACCCCCTGGTGAGAGAATGCTTCTCTGTGCCGAGTAATCTGAAGGCTATTCGGATGTCAAGGTATCTGTGTCTTTAGTTGATCTGTTGACCATTTAAGGTGCTGGGATTCTTTGCGGGAATGCATATCTCTTATTTTATCATAGAAGGCTGCACTCTCTCAGTATAGCACTGATTTTATATAACCTTCACCATAAAAAGTTAATTTGGATATAAAAATTTGTCATTCCATGTGTAATTTCTACAAAACCATTTTCGATACCATACAGTATATATATTCTTACTTCTTATGCATAGCGAAGTCGATTGAGCGCTCTTCGCCGAAGAGATCTTTAAGGAAATACTTATATTTTTCAAAAATGCTTAACCCATTAAGAGCCGATGCCATTTTTATGTAACATTATATATATGCAGTACCAAAATTTTTTTATTTTTTAATTGATTGGAGAAGGGTACATAAGATTTTACATAGCTGAATTTAGATAGCACTCTTACTTTTTAAGTATACAGTTTTAGTTTTGAAAAAGTAGGTAGACATTCATAATTAAATTAGATGATGTACAAATCTGTCAGTTATGAACACATCTGAGAATAATAAATTAAAAAATTTTGAGGTATTTCAGCTAAGCCGGTGTGGGCAGACATCTTACATTTTTACCAAAAATTACGAAAAATGGAAATCAAAAAAATAAAATGTGGCCCATGCATTGTATGCATCTCTATTGCTCTAGTGCAGAGACAGTAGTATGTGCATCTAAAATTATATTACAGATTAAAGTTCTCTGGTCCTTTTTCTGTTTTATTTGCATACTTTTAACAACATATATTTAAATCATAATCAATTTTTACTTTGCATTTCTATCTTCATTTTATCTTATCGTAACTGTATTTGATTTAATTTCTTAGTTAAATTGTTTTATTAGCTTAATTATACTAGGGGTCGATTCTGGTTCTGTGAAACTGTGAAATGAAAAGTTTTTTTATGTTTTTATAGAGTTTCCGATTCTTGTTTAGTGAAAAAAATAATAAATAAATTCAAATGTTTTTATATGAAAAGAACAAATGGAATGAAACTAATTGTTTTCACAATTTCACAGTAATATGATTCTTGTTCTGTGTAACAATGTAAATAAGTGTCAAACATTTTTTATTTATAAAGTATTTTTACACTTTGACTTTAACAGTGAAAAATGGAAAAAGCCTTAAGAGGCAAGCGCGCAAGCGGGAACCAAAAAAAAATTTTAATCAATTACTTAGAAGAAAATCTGGACATTGCCAACGGCAAGTACGAGGGCTGCTAAATATATTTCTGGCCTGGCAACACTGAGTGATGCCAAGTGCAATCTGACATTTCCATTGGAAAGTTTGTCATTTTTAAGCATAATCGTACTCAAAACGTTTTGACGTACGACCATTATTTGTGTGTTTAAAGTGACTTGAAAAAAATTAATTTACAAAAAATGGAATTAACTCGTGAACATTTTCGTGCCATCATTTTTCACAACTTTCGACGTGGCTTATTACGACAAGAGTGCATTGATGAACTTAAATCTTTGTATGGCGATGAAGCACCATCCTACAGCACTGTGAAAAATTGGTATAATGAATTTAATCGTGGCCGAAGCTCGCTCAAAGACGAATATCGTGAAGGTCGTTCAAAAACGGCTGTTGTGCCAGAGAACATTGATGCCGTGCGTGAAGTCATAATGCAAGATCGACATGCGACATACCGAGAGATAGAGACATCCTTGGACATTTCTTTCACCAGCATACATTCGATACTGCATGAACACATGGCCGTAAAAAAGGTTTGTCCTCGTTGGATCCCGCACAATTTGAAAGTCGCTCAAAAAAAGGATCGTGTCGATTGGTGCAAAGAAATGTTGCAAAAATACGATTGCGGTGCTTCAAAAGACGTTTATAAGATCGTCACAGGTGACGAATCATGGATCTATGCGTATTAGCCCGAAACGAAACAACAATCGACCGTGTGGGTCTTCAAAGACGAGCAAAATCCAACGAAAGTTGTTCGTGGAAGAAGCAGTTCGAAGCAAATGGTCGCCTGTTTCTTCGGCAAAACTGGTCATGTGGCGACGTAGGTCGGTCACTTCTGAGTGGTACACTACAATTTGTTTGCCTGAAGTCATCGGAGACAATGCGAGCTCTCACACATCGGCTCAAACCAGAGCGTTTTTGACCGGCCAAAACGTCGAATTAATGGGTCATCCGCCGTACAGCTCTGACTTGGCACCTAATGACTTCTTCTTGTTTCCGCACATCATGAAAAAAATGCGTGGTCAACGATTTTCGTCGCCAGAAGAAGCTGTTGAAGTGTTCAAAAACCATGTTTTAGAGGTGTCTCAATCGGAGTGGAAAAAGTGCTTCGACAACTGGTTTGAGCGCATGCAAAAGTGTATAAATCATGCTGGAGAATACTTTGAAAAACAATAAAATCATTTTTGATTATAAATATTCGCATTTTCACTATTAGGCCAGAAATATATAGAGCAGCCCTCGTACTAATTAAAAAAATTAATAAAAATATATTTTAAAAAATGCATATTTACAGATTTGTAACTGCGGATGGTGCTAGGCATAGAGACGAAAAGTGGAAAAAACCAGCGGCGAGACTTAATGCTCTTGGTGGTACCCAAAAAGACGGTCAAAAATGGAAGAAGTTTCGGAGTGATTTGAAGTAAGTATATTTTTTGCACGTTTGCGTTTAATGTAATTTTTTAATAAAATACTAGGCTCAACACTCGTGCTAAATACTCCGAAATAAGAAAATAAAAAAATTAAAAAAGAAGTGGAGGTAATGGTTTAATTTGTCTAAAAGCACTTTTGCCTCTAGAAGATCGCATAACAAAAATCACCACTGTGGAAGCGGTAGATCTAGATGGAACACCGGAAGTTGGTTTCGAAAATTATTTTTTGGAAAGCAATGATGACAGAAGTTGTAAAGAAGCTGCAATTATTTTCGCTAAGGCAAATGTAGAGGAAGGCACAGCAACTACTTCTGCGCTTACAGCTAATGCCACTACCACTGCCAGCACTTCAACTGATACATATATCCAAAAATACCAAAAATACTTGTATGTATGTGGTAGTTGTTTTTTAATAATGAAGAATATAAGTTTAGCGACATCTTAAAGTAAACTTAGAGCCGCATACAATATTTGTTTGTTTTATAATATAACAATATTTTAATAAATTATCCACTTATTCAAAAAAGAGGTTGACCCAAAGAATACTGAGCGATGAGTTTTTTAGTCACAACATAAAAAATAAAAACTTGAAAATAAAATAAGTATAAACAAATTTGTAAGTTAAATAGTTTTATTTGAAAAAAGGATAATGTACTAAACGCCAACAAATAACTCATCAATCTAGCGCAGTGATCAGTCAAAAAAATCGTGAGGCGATCGTAACCTATGTTGACTCCTGATACAAATTTCACTCTCCCCACGATTTTATTTTTTATCTGATCAATGTCGAGATTCATGAATTATTTGTTGGAGTTTAGTACATTATCCTTTTTCAAATAAAAACGTTTAACTTAAAAACTGTTTATACTTACTTTATTTTTAATTTTATTTGGTTGGGTGGTTTTTACATGGTTTTAATGAAAAGGGAAGAAATTCCGTGCCTAAGTATAGTATATGTATTCTCTTTGTTAGTAAATGAAATGTTATGAATTTAAAAGTTTTTCAAAAATTACTAAAAAAAATGGTTTAAAAAACTTTCATCAACAATACGGCTCAAGCAGTTAAAAAACTCGTTTGGGGCTTAGAGCCGCTTCAAAACTGCTAAGATTTTATATCTGCATTAGACTTTTAGATTTTATTAACATAATATATATAACGAAAGTTTCACGGCTACAATGGAATGAAACACTTTTTCATTAAAAGAACGGGTATCTTGTTTGTGTAATTGTGAAATGATAATATGAAAAGATGTTATAAAAAAGAAAATGAAAAGTTTTTTTTCATTTCACAGTTTCACACAACCAGAATCGACCCCCAGAATGTTTTAAAGTCAAGTTTAAGAAAATCATTTTTATAATTTAATATAAAAATAAAATCTAAATACATATTTTAAATGAAACAAGTAAGAGTGCTATAGTTGGCTATACCGAATCTTAAAAACCCTTCACCATCTATGTAAATCTAGTTTAGTGAAGTAACTCCAATTAAAAAGTAAATATTTGGGGTGACCGAGATTAAAAAAAAAGTAATTACTACAGATATATGAGTTGATATAAAAATGTCATCGGCTCTTAATGGGTTAAGCACCGATACTATTTCTGATCGGTTGGCGTATTTAAATTGTATTTGGCTAATACAGGGAGTCGGCAAACTTCATTTCAACATTAACACAGACGGACATCGCTCTGTCGAATTCGGTATGTATAAGAAGTCAGAACATATATACTTTATGGGATCGAAAATGGATATTGCAGAAATTACAAATGGAATTTCAAACTTAGTTATATCATTTTTGCACTTTTTGTAAAGAAGGGTATAAAAGGATAGCGGCATTTTTTTATATGCGGACTAGCATAGAAGTCTTGTTGGAATATGCAATTACCTTTCAACAGCGTTTCAATAACAAAATTCCATGTATGTAAAAGCATAGGAACGAATGAGATATAGAGAAATTTAGAATTGTAAGTCAGCCATTCAGTCAAGTGAGCAAACGCAAATTTATAAGTGAAAAAATTTGTGACAACTAGAGAAAAAGTGCCTAAAAAAGCAGAATTAAAGAAAAAAGACCACAAATTAATAACACTGAAAAAACTAACTTCGATGAATCATTTTGGAACTAATAGGGAGAGTGCCCTTAGTGCGAAAGTACATTTGGAATGTCAAATTGGCTTTAGTATTTCAGAAATCGGTATATATAATTTTTCATGGATATAGGTTAGTCTTCGCTATTTAAAAAATTTTATTCGACTGTATTAGTTTTTTTTTGCCTCCTTAACTTTCTTTTACGGAATGTTTTGACTTTTTTTTTAATTTGACGTTAATTAATTAATGTCCGTGTTTATCCATCTTACAAAGATTTTTTTAATAAAATATTTTTGTACAAAAACGTTAATATTTATTCGTTTAAACTACTACTATACTAAAGCGAAATACTCAAGTCACTTTGTGATCAAAAAGGTCTGCTAAAAAAAATAGAAATTATTTTTTTCAAAGGATTGAACCATGTTGTCAACATATGACTTCCAGCTGTGTGCTCGAAAATGTCCTACAACGTTTTCAAGAACAGCTTTAATGTTTTGCCAGGAAATAAGCTCATCTTCACTAAAGCAATCATCCAAAGCTCCACTTCTTATCAATTTGCGAATGTCTGACCCTTCAACATTCCTGAAAAGAATAAACAATAGAACATTTCAGTTGAGATTTTATAAACTTTAAGCTCTCATAAAAATTATTATCTTCTTTTATATAATTTTTGCTCAAACTAGAAAAAATAAATTAAAGTTGGTTAAACGCTTGGTCATTACGCCGTGTATCCAACACCTTAATAAAGTTTTTATGTTTGACCCATCAATAAAAAGTCGCCGCTTTAATTCATCACCTACATCAATCCACCAACCTCATTGCAGTATGAAATGAATTGTTTTCTTTACGTTAAAAAACTGTAAAAATTCCCGCTGGCGGCCTCGAGTATTATGCTTCGACGTTGTGACAACTTGAGCTGAAGCACCATTCTGTCAAATTGTTGCTGCGTGATTGCAATATGATCACGTTTTTGTGAAATAGTGGAGGGTTCATATAAAGACATTAATGACTCTGCTGAATTACGAAACGTTTCTTGTGCGTTGGGTGCAGTAAGACTTGGTCTTTTTGGAACAGGCACTTCATCTGTGTGCGAAAGTGGTATTTGTGCAGATGGAGCGCTTTAGTAAACGTGACCAATTGCCTTTATTCGGTTAAGACCTGCAAAATTATTTATGCACACATAGCAGTTATTGGTGTCGTGATTTATTGGTTCGATCCTAATCATCGGAACACCGAATTTAAAAACTTTTCGGCTACCATTTATCCACCCATATAATACGGAGCGCGAAATCCGCAAACAATTTGAAAAAAAATATTGTACGAGTGTAATAACAATATAATTTTCGCTGAGAAAAATAAACTCACTGATCTTTTTTCTTTCTTAAACCCAGAAAGGTCACGATTGGTTGCTCTGCTCTTTCAAGGAAACATGTAGCAATTGGTTTTACTTGGTCGTTTATTCCGCTGCATGCCCGGCCAGAAGCTTCCGCTGAACCACCACTAAGAGATCTCTCTTTCATGCAGCGCTTGAAACCAGATAATTAATTAAAACACTAACTAAAAAAACAAATTTTAGTTGCACGTAGTATTTATTAGCATTGTATCTACATCGTTCCCTTTTTTTCTTTCATTCTTTCGTTTACGTCCGCCGCAAAAACGACCCACTAAAATTTTGCTATCAGTTTCAGGAATAGAGCATAGCGCTGAGACAATTTAAACTTAAAATCCCATACTACTTTCTCAATTGTTGGCTCACCACCATGAATCGGCTCAGTGTACCTCCAACAAGCGGTGCAACTTTGATTATCGCACGAATGTTTATTGTAATGCCATACAGCATACTTTCCTTCATACGGAAAACCGGTACCATTTTTTTTCCAGTAACGGAGCAGACGGATTAGGTCTACCCGAAAATGAAGAGGAAGAATCGGCTCCAATATTTCGGATGTATTTAACGGTCAGCAACCCGTTTCAAAAAATGAATACTCATGATGCTACACCAGATGTTAGCACTAAGCCAACGAAAACCTCTCCTAGACGTCACAGTTCACCAGAACAGTCTAGGCTGCAAGCACATTTTAACGCTTATGAGCCACTAACTCACCCCCTTTTCGACACCTGGCATGAAGCCGACTGTGTGTTGGGCCCAAAATTATAAATATAATCATGAAGCCAGAATATGTGCAACCGCAAGCTCTACCGCAGGCTAAACAATCTAAATAAGGTTGGATAGTCTCCGGCAGTTGGAATGGAAGTGATTCCCATCCTGCCGGAGGAGCATGTCCGTGCCACTCTGCAGCGCATAAAGATATAGAAGCGTTTCGCAACATTCCTTTGATCATTGAAGATGTGTTTAGACTACGTGTTCAAAGGATATGGAATGTCAGATTTTTCACATGTAAATCAATATATAACATATGCTATTTTCCTAAGTGTTATAACATGTGTTAGTTTTCTATTTAAAACATGCTCTATTTTGATATGTTTATCTTTATGACAACAGATGTTCTCAATGTTCCTCAGTTTCACTTTTATGCAAAATATTTTTGCGATAAAATTTAGGTTTCTTAAAAAAAATATTTTTTGAGCTTTTATAAGTAATATATGTATGTATTCAAGGCTAAAAAGTAATATTTGCGCATTTCCAATAACAAGTCAAGCATGAGAGAAAAAAATAGAAACCTCTGCACCTTTTCGTTAACATGACAAAAAGGTAAACTAAAATATAGTATTTAGAGATTATTACCTCTTATTGCGTTTTTAAGGTCAAATATTGTAATTAAACTCAGCGTCAAATTAATCTATGGTAAAAAATTAATTGAAATTCTGATTTTTTGCTATTATTACCTTCATATTACTTCATCTTCACTTTTTTTGGTACGACGAGCATTTGAAAATTATTTTTAAGTATTTGTATGTATATATGTGAAGGAAAGTAAATGTGACATTCCAATGGAAATTTTACAAGTAAATATTTATAACAGATAGTAGAAAAGAGATTTATTGGAAATATTTTTTTGCAAATAATTAGTTTTTATGTATAATACAAAGGGACCAATCATTAGATCCAAGTGGGCCGTGGAAACACAGCTGCCTGCCTGACCTGACCTAGTTTTAATGTATTTGTAATAATCATAACTGGTTTTTTTTTTGTTTAAAATTTTCCAGAGACTGTAGTACTTTCTTAAAGATAAACGCCTTTAAACTGAAATCGTTAAGTTGTTCTGTTTAAATAATTATCGCTAAGTAATATTGAAGAGTTGACATCACAGTTTTAAGTATTTAAATTTACTTTTCTACAACAGGTGGTTATGTCATATGTACGTAACATATGCAAAATGATAACTATAAACTGTATCCTAAGCACTGATTTAAAATAGATGCAAAATTACATATGATTAGCAATTTTGACATACCATATGACTTGTACACGTAATCTAAGCAAACCTTTAATGAGCTTCTCAAGACAATTAAATTTTTATATCCTTCCACAGGTGGAAAAGGGTATATCTAACTTTGCCATTCCGTTTGTTTTTTCTACAATATCCAATTCAAATATTCTGAGTTCTTATGCATACTTAAGTCGATTGAGCGAGGTCCGTCTATTCGTCCGTGTTCGTGTTAAAATCAACTTTGCCAAGGCACTAGATGAGCTAGAGAAAATTTTAATATGCAAATCTATCAGACATAGTTTCGAAAACTTTGCTATTGAAAATTAGCAAAATTGGTCCATGTCCTTCGAAGCAATAGGAAAAATACTATGCCTGCATATAATTTTTCCATATCTTTCCTTCAATTTTTATATGTATTCCTGCAGTGGTTGTTGTTCATGATAAAAGTTAATGAAAAATTGCTTAGCTTTCTCGTGATACATTAACCCTCTCATTTATTAAGTTGGGGCAAAAACCCTAAGCAGAACTTACAAATTTCGGAAAAAAGATTTGTTTCAACAGATTTGTTTTACAGTAGGAAAGAATTTCGTATGCCGATTTTGATTTAAACTATTCAATTGGAAATCTGTAGCATGGTACATGATGTTATATATATATATATATATATATATATATATATATATATATATATATATATATATATATATATATATATATATATAAATTGTGAAATGTATATACTATTCGGTATGGCCGAATTAGAATTTCTGAATCCTACTATAAACCTCATGTTTGCAGTCAGTCGCTAAATCTTCTTGGCTATAACCTATTCAGAAATTATCGCCCTGAAGGTCGTTCTAGAGGTGTTTGTTTATACATATCTGATGAATTACTGTATAAAATACTCTTTCAAAGCAAACGGTATAAAACTTGTGAGTCTTATTTGTCGACTTAGTTAGTCATGATGGGCCAGTGGTGGTTGGTATGATATATCTGCCGAATGGTTCTACAGACATATTTGAGAGCTTCATGCTTAGTTATTAGACCATTTCATACACATTGTTATTATGGGGGATTTTAACTGTAACCTTTTGAATCTTCAAGAAATGGTCTTACTTGTTTGCGTAACTGCTTACCAATGTACGCAATAAAAGTACGTCCTTAATCGATTATTTTATACTGAGTCAGATCAACTTAGTGGATCATCAATTTCAAGTACTGCTTTTTTCAATTCACACCATAGTCTCATATATATTTCACAAAAATCTTTTAGCACTCTGACGAATTTGATATTTCTTCTATTTATTGTACAAATGACGTAGATATTCAACTTTCATATTAAATACTTTGGTTAATAACTTACATAATTTAGTTCCTACAC
This sequence comes from Gymnosoma rotundatum, assembly GCA_916610165.2. Classification (NCBI taxonomy): domain Eukaryota; kingdom Metazoa; phylum Arthropoda; class Insecta; order Diptera; family Tachinidae; genus Gymnosoma; species Gymnosoma rotundatum. Next base: position 34,767,794 of record OU744340.1, read on the forward strand.
GTCGATAAGCACCTAAATCTAATGACATATACTGGATGAAGTCAGGAAAAATTGTTCCGGATAGATCATTACACGATGCTGCATATAAGACTTTTCTGAGAGATCGTTCCGATAACAACTGAAAAAAATACTGCAAATTATGAAATTAAGTTAAGTCCATTATTAGAAAAATTCGTTGAAATTTTGGTAAACAATTGCTTACCAGTTCTAATAACACTGAAATTTGGATTTTATTATGTAGGCTGGGTTGTCTTGGCAATAAAAGACTTAATGAATCTAAAATTGAATATATTGCAGCCGGATTTTTCAACAACCTCAATCCCAATAATGTTGACAATTTTAATTTTGAAAACTTAAATGATAGTCCTAATTCCTTCTTTTTTAATAATGTTACAGATTATTATATTTTACTTGCGATTAACTCAATAAAGTCAAATGCTGTTGGATATGATATGTCTACAATAGAGTTCGCAAGAATTATATTCCCACTCATTTTATTTTCTAGGTTTCCTGCTTCATGAAGATTGGTTCGTATTATACCAGTAGCTAAAATTAATAACTTCAAAGTAGATAATAATATTAGTCTTAAACTAATTTCCATCATTCCTGCTATGTCCAAAATTATTGAGAATATAATGAAAGTACTAATTTCATCTCACTGTTCACGTTTTACTCTTTTTCAGCGAAACCAATATGCCTTTCGTCGAAATCACAGCACAACATCATTACTCATTACTCTTACTAATTCGATAAGACAACAAGTTAGCATAGCTAATGTATAATGATATCTATTGATCTTTCTAAAGCATCCGATCGAACCACAGCGTTCTTGTTAGTAACCTTCATAATAAATTTAATTTGTCTAAACCTGCATGACGTTTAATATATTCTTATTTGTATGATCGATCTCATGAGTATCTCTTGGAGGTTTACGCTCCAGTATTGGATCCATTACATCAGGTGTACCGCAGGGATCGGTATTGGGTCATACACTCTTTCTGGTATACTTAAAGGATCGCATTTCTCTTTTTGAAAATAATTTTTGCAAACCATATGTTTTTGCTGATGATATATTTCTTCTTTATAGTGTTAGTCGTGATATTAGTAGAATCCTATTTTTGTTCACAATAAGATGGATCTAAACCATCTGCAAATTAATTCATTTAAAACTAAGGCAATTTACTTCCATTCGCCTCCACAAATATTAAGTTTTCTCAGAATTTATATTAATAATCAATTAATTACTTTTGTTGACATTCACAAATGTCTTGGTGTTACTATTTATTCCAAACTCAGTTTTGAATATCACATTAACTCTCTCTCGAGTTAAGTTTCATTCTTTATGAGAAGATTGTGCGCTTTGAAAGCATATACGCCTAGTTAGTTAGTTAAGAGTGGCAGCCTCTTACGACGAAGCTCACTTGAGCGCAATTGAATGGCCCGTTGTGATACCACAAGGAAGACGGCGCAACTCCCCTTACCAAGTTGAGAACTTGAAGATTCCCGGATGAACTTCGCTATGTCCCCTATAGAGTGAGATGATAGCTCCGTAAGAGTTCCGAAGAAAGGAGAGCCCAGAATTTTTGATCTTCTTCGAGCCAGGGATGGGCAGTCGCACAGGAGGTGCAGTACGGTCTCTTCCTCATCCTCCGATCCACAGCTGTGACAGAAATCATTAAAGGGCAGACCGAGTCTTTCAGCATTTCTGCCGATAAGACAGTGACCAGTAAGTAACGAGACCGTGATACTTATTGATTTCCTGTACAGTCCGAGCAGCTTCCTGGTCCGCTTGAGGTACAGTGTAGTCCACAGTTGTCTGGAGACACAAGAGGAACTTTTCTCTACCCATAATTTGCGAGCCAAATTGAGGTAATGGTTCTTTATGGCCATTTTAACCGTTGCTAGAGGAATCCCAACGTCTGGTAGCGAGAAGAGGTTAGGAAGCAAGGTGCCCCGTTTAGCGAAATCATCGGCCTCACAGTTTCCCTGGATATCCCTGGACCCAAAACAGGTCAATCTGTGATCGCTCCGATAGTGTGTTTAGTAATGAGCGACATCTCAGGGCTAGCTTAGATGTACTGTATGCACCAGCAAGCGCCCAGATTGCCGCCTGACTGTCCGAAAATATCCGAATGGCAAGGCCAGAAAGATCGTCCCTAAGCGCTATTTCGGGTGTTTTCAGAAAGGCCATTACCTCGGCTTGAAATACGCTGCTGTAGTCAGGAAGTCTAAAGGAGAGTCTTAGTCCAAGATTATTGGAGAAGATTCCGCAACCGACCCTGCCAATTTTTAACTGTTGAAAATTTAGTCATTATTAATTTCAGTATATATTTCATATTATTCCACTTATTTCTCGAAGGAAAAAAATCTGCTGAAAATTATTTTGTATAAGTTAATAATCTCAAAACTAATAGCATTTTTAGTAGTTGTGGACAGGAAAATATGCGAAGGATATGCATTTTTACTAAACTCAACATACACCATACTGACGTCCAAAGCTGCGGTGAAACTTAAACTGATTAAAAACGCAGGTCTATAAAAAAATGTATTGTCCAGACATTCGGCTGTGTGTTTTTCCCTAAAGTGATGGTTGAACTTCTCTCCCTGTTCTTCGCTTACTGTTCTAAGATTTTCAGAAAAATAGTTCAGTGTGAAATGCACAGGAAATGCACTTTAAAACTCATGGTGCAGCCTAGATTATGAAAAATATTTTTATAAGTTTTAGAGTTCCCAAGAAACTTACCAATAACTTCTTAAATTAAACCCGGGCTTTTTCTTGATATTATTCATTGCATTTTGAAAACATTATTTATGTATAATTTGCTATTACCGACCCAACAAAAATGCCATCGGGCAAGGCTGGAAATTTCTCGCACAAACATTTGTATACTAGGGCCTTAACAAACTACTTTGTGCAGCTGTGTTTGATATGAAGAAAAGGCAGTAAATCTTTTTGAAGTCAAATAACAAGGGCCCCTTAACATATACAAATTCCAAACAAAAACGAAAGAAACAAAATGGTAAATAGCTGTATCAACTTTTATTTAGAACTTACAATTTAAATATGAAAATACTTTGATTTTAAACATAAATATTAAAAAATGATAAATTATTTGATACTTTTTGTTAATAAAAATATGCTTATTGTATTCAAAATGTGTTTTTTAACTTGCTGATTATTTTCCGATTTTTTAAAATTAAAGTGCCGATTTCTTATCAAAATTTTCTGGCACCCCTGCACATGAGTTAGTTTTTGTTGCTTCTTTTTGTTTTCTTTCTATTTAAAAGTGAAATAATGAGAAAATATTTTTTTCATGCAAGTGCTCATTTTTGAAAATTTGCAATTTTAATAGTTTGTCGTAAGTGGAAAGATCGTTATGTTATTCTGCCGGCGCACAGTGATCAATTTCGCGAGAAAGCGGTCAAATCTCTATAACTTTTGACCGGATTGGTATTTTTTAGGCAATTTGTTTTGTTCAATAGGAGGGAACTTAAGCTTCAATTTGCGTGTTCAAATGTAAAAATCGACTGATAGGAACGTAAGTAATGTGGAGTTAAAAATGCATTTTAATTTTTTGTTGAGTTTCCATGTAAAAGTTGAATATTTTGACATTTTAAATAGGTATTTTTTTATAATTTCTTATTTTCTTCAATCGTATTTTACAACCAATACTTATTAATTATTCCTAAACTTAATTTTGGTCAGAAAATGCCAACATATGGTCTTAATATTCACAGGGGCCAAAGGTTGTTTTTTTTTTGGAAAAAAGCTAATTCTTGTGAGAATTAAACTGAAAAATAACACTGAAATTCCCAACAATATCAATACCATTTGGATATATTACCCGTATATACAGAACATCGATAAAATTTTAAATAAACTTTTACTATTGATTTAAAGTGCACATATATTTTATTTAAATGTATTAACAAAAATTTATACTAAAATAAGAAACAAATTATAATCTTTAAACAAGTATTAATTAAACAATATTAGTAAAAATTTCTTCCAAAAGAGCTTTGATTTTCATTTTGCAGTAGTTGTTTAGCTTCTTCATCTAACTCTAATGAGGTTGATTTTCATTTTTGTCGAATACTGGACATATATGGGTGTGAAGTGCACAACAAAATATTAATAAGATCTTCATTATTACAATACCTGGAAATTTTTATTGTATTGTGCTCGCGAAAGAATCTGTTCCCTTTTTTCTTGCGGTTCTTCTGAGAGATCTCCAATTGTAAGCATATTGTGCTGAATTATTTGTTCCCCATGGAACAAAATTTTGTGAACTGTGGTTGGCATATGTCTCCAAGAATATTTTTGGTTATAAAGGGTTGCTGTCTCATTAGCATACTGAACAAATTTTTTTGCATCTATCTTTTTGCTACATGCTATAGCTTCTAATATGATTTGGAATCGTCGTATTAAATCATAATCTACTCCAGTTATAGAAGCTGCAGTTTCTGAATCGGAAAAAAATCTCCTTGCTGTGTTTCCATCATTAGAATTTCCTTCTCCTTGCTTTGGCTGGCCAATTATAAGGCCTATCTCACGATATTTTTCTTGAATATCTTTTTGTTTTTGCTTTCTTTTTCCAAATTTTCTTTGTTGTTTATCACTGTTTCGCCTAACGGGCCAAATTCCAAATCGTATCCCAATTCAAGAATATGCTCCATAAAACGAATTCTAGCATAAAGAGGTGACATTACAAATTCATATGCTTCATTAAAACTATCGTCTTGTGTTGGTGGTTGGCTCAATTGACGTAATGTTTTTTGGCATATGGTGCAGCTTGACGAAGACTTTGTTTCGATAAAAGCTTTTTGAACTTTTCTATCGATCATTGTAAGTGACATTTTAAAGTTAACTTCGATGCATTGGTCATTAAATTCAAATATCACTGGTTGAAGTTCTTTAATTTCATCTCTTATTTTGCCAACTTCTTCAGTTATGACATCTTTAGTTTCTTTTTTGTAAGCAAACTTTATTGGTCTACAAAATTTTGTTGACGAGGGAATTTCATTCTTCCATACATCTATCTCTGCAGCTCTACTAGTTGACGGCTCTCAACCAATATAAGTTTTTGTTAAACGTAATGGAAATGAATTATTATTTGAGAGTTCTATTGTCATTTTTGTCAAAATTTTGACACACCCTTCTATGTGGACTAGGTACAAATATGGGCCAACTTCTCCTAATTTCAGCAGAATTATTTTTTGGGTCAATAAGAACTCTTGTACAAAATTTCATCAAAATATATGCATAATAGCCACTTTCACAAACAAATAACTTCTCAAAAAATATGACGTGCATTTGTACCGAATATCTTACCTTGGGTTAGAAAAATTGCTGTAGCTCAAAAAGTGCAGTCCCGATGCATGGACATGTGTTTATAGGAATGTAGGGGAGAGTTAGGACTACAAAATAGTAAATTTGTGTTTTGACTTAGCTTGACTCACAGGAGTTGTGCTCTATGAAGTAGGAAATTTCCGAGAAATTTTACCTTTTTTAAAAAAAATATTTAAATTGTTCTGAAAACGGTAGTAATAGGAAATAAGTTAAGTTACAACACAAAATTTATTTCGTCCAAAAATCTTGAAAAACAAAAAAGTTATGATCATTTAAACTTTACAAATTAACTAAAAATATCATAAATTTACTAAATTCTGAAAAAACCCATTTTGGACCACCTTGTTCTCAGTGAAATAGTTGAAATAGAGTTTTATTTTTTTTTGGCTCCCGAGGTTTACTACTGACTACTTTCATATGAGTCTAGTCGGAGAACAAAAGGAGTTTTGGCCGCTATATCAAAATATTGACCACAGTGCCATGGGAGGTTTAGAACTTTTTCCTATATTGTCACCCTCATAGATCCTGAGAGCGATCGAGTCGAAACCGTAGTTGATCTTCTCCTAACAGGCGTTAAGTGGGGCGAGGGACTCGTCGTTAATGACGATGATATCGTCGCGGAAGTAGCCCTTTGGCTCGCTTACTTTAGCGACCTTTCAGTCGGCCGAAGGCAGCTCTTTGTTGCTGAGTTTAATCAGTTCCAGAATTTCATCCGAAGTGGAGAAATCTGAAAGCTTAGAACCCGAGTAGATTTCACCTAGGCTGTCAATTGCCTGCTTGTACAAGTCCGCTGAGAACTGATTAGCACAAGCGATTAATTTAACATGGCCCTGATACCAGCCCGCATCACAGCATGAGGGGGAGGGGCCAGGATTGGCTGAAAATATGTCCTTATAGACATTGCGAAGAGCTGCTTGGACTAACCTCCAGTTATCTGGAAATATAGTCCCGTCACTTTTACCAGCGTCTATTATAGCCAAAACGAGGCTATCCCTAACTATCTCGCTAAGGGGACGTGAGGACATTAGTTTAGACGTAGAAGTTTTTGGTCGCTTAGACAATTGAGCGACTGTCGTGGCGGCTTCCTCAGCCGATCTTTGTCGTTTCTGAGATGCCTAGTTAAGTGAAGGGCGAGTCTCCAAATTCTGTTTGGCCCATTTAAGTTTTGTCTGGTCCATTTCAGACAAAGTGTTTGGATCTAGACCACCGAACTTTTGCAGGATCCGAAAGGAAGATCTTCTGGTCCTATACGCCCGCGTGGACATGCATATACGCCTAAGTATGTACGATTTTGTTTAGCACCTATGTCTAAGCTTGTTTATTGCCTTGAAGTTTATTCTGGAAATTCATCTAGTAATTTGGATTTTATTAAACAGATTTTTAAACGAGATGTCAGACACGTATTTGATATATCTATTCGTGACCATGATCTAACTGCTGAATTGATTCCACAGTTATTAGGTGTTTCATTTTATAAATTTCTAAATTAACATCGCCCCATATATTTGTTTTTGTTTTTTATTAGAGTTGTTTCACGAAACTACATTTGTTTCAACTGATATGGAAAAAATTAGAGACAGCCATGGTGTTTTGCCTGCTGCCTCGAAGGACATAGACCGATTTAGCTAATTTTCAATTATGAAACTATGTTTAATCAGTTGGCGTATTTAAATTTTCTTTAGCTCATCTAGTGCCTTGGCAAAGTTGATTTCAAATCTAACATGCACGGACATCGTGCAATCGACTTCGCTATGCATAAGATCTTGCAATATACATATATACTCTATGGGGTCGGAAATAGATATTGTAGGAACTAAAAACGGAATGACAAGCTTAGCTTTTTCCAATTTTTGTGATGAAGGGTACTAAAACATGTATTTAAAAATCTTACAGAGTTTAAAAAATGAAAATAAGTTTGTGGTTTATAAATTTGCTATCACGACTTTATTGACTTAAACTTTAAAATTTTTACCTTGTAGTGCTTAGGAAGATGACAGCAGGTGTGATGTTTAATTCTTATTTTTGCTCCGATTTTTTTAAATTAAGCATTTACATAGCAAAAATAAAATAAAGATAGATTAACGTATACAACACAGTGAAACCTGATGAAGAACGAAGTACTCCTAGTTTCTTAACATACGCAAAAAAACGTAAAAAAATGGTTCAATGCGTTATTATCACTTAAAAAAAACCCTTATTTTAAAAAATACATAATCATTTAAAAAAAAGATTAGTTTTCAATTCTGAATACAACATTCATATTCTATACAATAGCGGCAATAAAAATTGATGAGTATAGAACAGCAATTATTTTTTAACATCCCAATAGCTGCAATCAATAAGTTTCTGTAAAACTATATATTGTATTTTCAATACCTTTCAACGCCATAAGGTCTATTATGAAAAAGATTGATACTCTGTCAACAAAAGTGTCACGTTTCGATGCAAAACAACAAAAAACGTAACAATGTTAAATGAACATACATCGCGTTGATATACATTTCCATGCGTACTTTTTTATGCACATCAACACGAACTTTCATTGTGTTCAATTTTATTGATTCAGATAAACAAAAGAAGTTGTTGCCCTTCTTAAACTGGCAACGATGGTAATGAAACAAGGAGCTAAGGCACAGTTTTTTATGTGTACTCACATTTCAAATTAAGCTTTAACTTTACGTGTCCCTTAAAGCGGATTTATGTATATGAATAGCTTATAGCACCTTAGACTGTAAAGGTTAATGGCGGAGTGCTGTTGTATGGTGCAAAATATGCAGGTACAGCTGCAGAAATTGTGGATAATATAGTGGGCGAAATAATTCTTTTACAACAAATTGTTTCTACAAAGATCCAAGATCCTTAAAAAAGAACAGTAATGGTTTCGTTGGTATGCATCGGCGATATTTCGGAACATGCATAATAGACGTTTCGCGTGGTATACATCCTCAAATGTATTATTAAGTGAAACTTTATGCTCGAAAAAAAATCTCAGACAACAAAGCAAAACAACGACAACAATTCACAATCTAAGATTGGAACAGTGCTGCTTGTTAGCCGTTTCAAGGCTAGATATAGGCTTTTCACTATTCTTGGCCAAAAAAATACGAAAAACCATTCACTTTGGACTTCTTATTCGAAGAGAAATATAAAAATTCATTTCATTCATGTTCCATGAAAAAATCGAAAGAATATCATAAAGTGAATCGGAATCAGAACAATTATCAACGTAGTACGACAACTACCTCAAGAGAGATAGAAAGACCATTTTAACTTGGTTTTTCTGCTTTAAGTACTGTCGGAATTTTTATCAAGACATAGATACAAGCAACACAAACAATCGGAGTTTTTATCAAGACATTAGCACAGTCAAAGATACAAGCAACACAAACAATAAAACGTATTCAATAGATTCAATATGACGAACTCAATGAGTTGAAGTTAACTAAGCATGGTGTCAATAAAGAAAATTGAAAATGTTATCAATACACGCATCAAAACAAGACGTGCAAATAAAAAACCATTCTTCAATACAGAACGCTGGCAAAAAAATATATACTTTAAGAAAAAATTTTATATTTAGTTCTGAATATTTTCCTTAACCTTTTGTACAATTCAAATAAAAAAATTAAATAATTTATACATATTTTTTAAGAATTTCTTAAAAAGGCATTTAAGTCGAACATTGGACCATTTAAGAGTTCATTGACGTTTTGGGGTCTACTGATAATGTACACCTGGGGTGCCTCTTTCATCTGAAGCCAGAGCTTACCAAGGCAATATCATGGGTATATACATAGTATATACATAGTACGTATTTTATTCAGCTTTTTTAGTATTCACGGAAGCACTCATATAGCATCTATATTGTTCTAAAAACAGTTGAAAAAATTTAAAACTAACGCTAATAGCAACAACGCCCTTCTATTCAAATGAATAACTTAATAGTCTTTAATACGCGACAATTCAGTAGCTTAGTATTATATTATTATATTTGCGGTCAACAGCGTTTATGTTATGTTTAAGGCAAAAAAAAAACTATGACAGATTAAAATCGCTGGCACTGATTAACTTTTAGCAAATGGTCGCCTAAATGTAGTACGTATAAATTGCAATTAAAATGTTGCAATCAGAAAAATATTACCGTTTAAACAGTGAGTTAATTTTTAATATGAGTCGTTTATTTTGAAAGTGGTTTAAGTCCATTTTTCTTATTTTAAGATATTTAAGGGTTTGTGTTTGATTTGTTTCAAAAATATTCTTAAGTGGTATTAAATTTTTTTTATGGCTTTGTGACGTTAAACATGTCAGAATATATAACGTAATATGTTTTGTAAACTTTACTAGAAAAATAAGCTGTGTTTCAGAACCTAATATGGACTTAAACCACTTTCAAAATTAAGAAAATTACTTTTTTGCTTGTGAAAAAGATTAAAAATATTTATTTATGTAATTAAAGCTATGTTTTTTTAAATAAATATTAATTTATGAATTAAAAAATTAAATTTACATTCTTTTATTAAGGATACTAATATTAAGGAAAGATTTTTCCCAAAATTTTTTTCCTCATTTAGATTATGTGTGAGGTTGTTAAAATATTCATGGTGCATAGGTGGTTAGTAGCTCCATCATATCATTATACTTTGGAGTTGAAATGGGGCGTACATTGTGGTTGAGAACCTTTCGATGCCACAGTTTCATCCCAGGCATACATGTAAACTTCATTATTGTGAAAACTATGACAACCTAGGTTGTAAATGTACATGTTACGTTTGTAATAGGACTTCAACCGGTTTGAAAATATTTTTTTTTTTAATTTCGTTAACTAACTAATTTTTAAGTGCCAAAATTATGGCGATTTTAATGATACTATTGTTATCATTAACTACTTTTTTTTTTTTAAATGGACTTATACCACTTTCAAAATAAACGACTCATATTAGGTATGTAAAAAAATTAAATTGTAATTAACAATAATTATAGTTTATGACCTCTCCAACTCCTTAAACATTTTAAGACTCTTCGGCAATCCGGCTCCCCTATTTAAATAAAGTGTTTCTATTACTACATTCATATAAAAAATACGTTCATTTTAAAAGTGGCATTTATACAGAATACATTTGAGCATTTTATAATTATACAAGACAAAACACTTTTCGCTCAGTTTTTTACTTTTTAAAATCTATATGACATAAATATATGACATGTTAAAAATACATGACAGATAAAAACACTTAAAGGGTTAAAAAATATATAACAGTACTGCAAATTATTTTGCATAATAACGTATAAACGGCAAGTTAGGTAACTTTTAAATGCATTGTAAGTCAACGTTACCAATAACCCAAATCCGATTTAAAATATTTGCCAAAATCGTTTATTCTGCATCGTTTGTTATTCTAACAACTCAAAAAATCTCAAAATTTGTATTTTTAAGAGTCTATTAATTGCATTTTTAAATATAACTGAACTAACATTAAGTGTTCATAGTGTAATTGAGATAAGCCAGTGAAGTGCGCGTGTATATTTGGATCTGTTCGAACCTTTTTAAATTCATTGATGCATGTTTCGTTGATGATTGCTTCTATCAGTGACACATTTTTAAAACAAGATAACTATAACATTTTGTTTGGTTCGTTAGCGATCAGTTATAATTTCTTTACACTTGCTCATCTTTCATCAATTTGCCAAGAAATACATAGGGCTAAAAATCAAAATCTTTCAACATCGTTACAAGATGTTCTTATCTCATATATTTCCACTCAACATGTTTCGATAATTTTAGTGTTACCACTAGAAAAGTGACATTTAAATCTTCATTCAATAGTAATTTTAAGTTTTTAATAAATAATAATGTTGTGATCTCAAACAAAATAAAGTATATACATACTTATTTTAGTTTTCAACTTTAGTAACAAAGTTTTTTATTTCTTGTTTTTGTTTTTAAAAGGCAAATGGTAATGAATTTAAAATTAAAATGGTCTTTTTGCAATTGCTCTTCTAATATTTTCCGCTGGTTCTGAGAAATCCGTGGATTTGTTGAATCCATTTGGTTATGGACGGGATTTAGTATTGTCAATTTTCCAAATTTCATTTATGAAGCTGTTGTGGCATATCATATCAATTTCTTCGTCCTTCAGCATAACCAGATAATTTTGCATAATGCAATAATAATCGCTCTTGGTTCTCAATAGCAATAATTAACGCAATTATTGTAGACTCTTCTAGCTCCATTTTTTAAATTGCTTAATTTCAAAATTTTTATCAAAGATAAAAGATGTTGCAAATGTAAATAACTTTATTTTGTTTCCACATCTTCCACCCATTCCTCATAGATGTATGATGCAAGTATAAAATATCTATTAGTTTGAATACATAGAGATTAAAGCACACGTAGATTATATGGTTTCGTCTAACGAACACTTTGATTCCGGTAGAGATAAATTTGATGGGATGAGTGTTAAAGAGATGGCTATTGCACAATCGGTGAAACTAAAACAATAAAAATAATTTTGAAAAGATAAAATACATATTGCTATTAATACATATTCAGAACTAACATTAAACTTGCAGCCTCCTTCGTCTCTACATTTTCACAACATATTCTCCGGCGAAGTAAAATAGCCAATAAAATAGCTATATCTTTCTCTTTTCACCAGCTATCTTATCTTTCATCTATCACTTTCCTAAAGAATGTAGCACGGTTACAAAACGGTTACACGGTTCCATAATTTAGTGGTTACTTATATCTTTTCGGTCAAATATTTGACCTTAATTATAGTTATAGACATTCACGTTTAAATTTTACTTATTATAGAACTAAATTTTTTGTCCGTGAACAAAAAACAAATCAAATTTTATTTATAACTTCCACTTTTGATGGCGTTTCGAAATATCAGCAACAAAAAATCATCTGCACAACAAGACCTACAGGCTATACGTTTTCGTCACTGTAATAAAATTTTAAAAATTTTGATTAAGAGTCAAGTGGTGAACGCGCAAGCAGTAAAAAGTTATAAATTTCGCTGGGGGATAAACGCTGGTCTCCTACTGATGCAGTGTCAGAGCAATTGTATATCTGGGAAGCAAAGAAGGAAAGTTTAACAACGGAAAGCGTACCACAAAATAAAGTAAAAAAAAGTCGGAAACGATACTAGGTAAAAGTGGTTAGCCTAAACTACAAAAATAAGCCATTTAAACCAACTAGCAAAAAAAGAAATACCATAAAGACGTCCATTATTTTTAATAAGTTTACGTGGGATTAAGCGCCGCGATTAATACAGAGAAGTAGTATATTGAGTGGTATAAAAATTTCCCTAAACATAAATATATAGAATAAGATTATTTGTTTATTATAAAATTTATTAGCTATTTCTTGTTTTATACGAATTTGTTTATTTTTATAAGTACTCGTAAGTAGGTTTATAGATAAAAAAAAAGAGGAAAGAAAAAACGAGACACATTTCAAAAGATGTAAGTAAGAATTCTAATAAGTAAACTGGTATTAGGTTTTAGAGAGCTCGTCCAAACCTAGCATGGTTTTTTTTTATCAAGTAATTCTTTCTGTATATGGTCGGAAGCAGGCGGAAAAAATTCAAACTACTTATCCGGTTTATTGAGAATGTAGGTAGAATTTTGGTTTGTAGAAAAATCGCTGTAACATTATTATGCTAGGAGTTTCATTATGTTAATGTTCTTGTTCTTGTGTTTAATTGAATACACGCGGGTATAATATTTAAGTTTGCGTGGTCTAATTCATTAAAAGTTTCTATTTTAGTCTAAAGTTTACAATAGTTATTGAACTTTTTTCGCTTAATAAACCATTTGTATTTAAAAACACACAATAACAATAACTTAAAGGAATTTAACGTTTTAACCTGGAAACTCTTATTATCATTTTATACTTAGTGCTTTTAAAAACCAATTTTAAATAAATCCGAAAACTGAAAACCAATTTTAAATAAATCCGAAAACCGAATATGTATTTCTCTTTATATTTATTTTACACTAAAAAGGAAACATTTTTAGTATGAATATATGTTCTGGTTACAGCAAAATAAACGTATTAATTAAATTTATAAATATATTTGTTTTGTTTATTTTGGTCAGAGATAAAATTAAAAGTATTCGGATAACGAGTTCTATAAGGAACTGTTTACATTTTATATACTACTTCACTATTCAAATAAATTTGTTTAAATTTATTTTTATTTTATGCAACAAATCTAGTCCAGAAAAAGTAGTTTTCAGGAGAAAAAGTAATGTTTTCAAACCTGCGAAACATTGTACCTTGAGAGTTACGGACTCCTAAAGTTGTTATATAAAATTTTCAATATTTCAAATATTCTAAGGGGGAATAGGTCAATATGGCTATCATCAAAAATTTTTAAATAAGCTATTAGGATCCTTACAAAAATATATGAACCTATTACAAACCAATTAAATGTTATTTAAATTTTTATTTTTAATTTTGCTAATATTTTCACCTACTCCAACTAAATTTGCGCCTATTGTAACAATAATATTTTGCCATGTGCATACATATATATGTATGTATAAGCACATAACTATATAAGTATGTGTTTTGAGGCACAGGCTAAAACTAGGTCTAAGGGTTAGTCTTTTATTTGAGAGTCTTATTGGGCTTAAAATTTGTTCGCGATATGTCTGGCGTCTGATAAGATCTTCTATGATATCCATATTGTCCCATTCCGCAATTAAGTGTTTAAGATATCACAGAATATTTATGTACACTTTAGAGATGCATCACTTTAAAAATATGTGTCACCGACGATTTTGTTATTTTACATTTTTTTAATGAATACTCTTTTTTCTACTTTTGCTTATTAGAGGCTTATAAACTCTTAAAGTACATTTATTAATTAGAATGTAAATATTTATAATAAAATAAGCATGCCTGCCTTGTTTTTTTTTATAGATAAGTTCTTTTGGCATAAGTTTTTATAGGTAGGGGTTGGAAAATGATGTAAGTGGTGAGACTGTGTAGAGGTTATGGGGTCCTAATTGATGAGAGTGGTGAACTGTTGACCATGGTTGGAAACAGTGGCTGAAGAAAAAAATTATCCTCTTACTGTGTTGATGTGTCTGTGTGTTAGTGATAGTTTCTGTGTTTGCTTCTTTTAATTGCTACTGTCCTGGTATTAGGATGTAGGATGGAAACTGCACTGGGTTCAGTTCAAGCATAGGCTAGTCGGCAACTTTTCAGCCTAGTTCCCATTTGGACACGTAACAATAAATAAAGGCTGAAGAAAATAACTTAGAAAAATTCCAATTTTCTTAAGAAAATTTTTTTGATTTTTAACCGACTTTAAAAAAAGAAGATGGTTATCAATTCGACTGAATGTTGATTTCTGAAAAATTATAAAAAATTTTTCTTAATTTTAAGTTATGCTTAAACATTAGTTTTAAAAATAGTGCAAATTTTTAAAAATTAAAGGTTGTCTACATACAACATACATGTGTTTTGAGTGTATTATGAACCGTAAAGGGCACCACACTAAAATTTAAAGAAACTAAATATCATTTTATACCAATAGCGTTAGCACCAAACGCTTAAAAATTGGACAAAGTGACGATCACTATGAACGTTATAATAGAAACTATAAGCTTTCAAAATTATAAATTAAAGTGTGGCCCAAGAGTTCATTTAATTTGATGTATATGGCCATACATTTGAACAGTTGTAGACAGTCGCTTGAAATTTACAAATAAACTGTATTGCTTACTCCGCTATAACAACAAGTTTAAAGTTTGCATTTGAAAATTATACGGTGTGCCAATAGTTGATAAAATTCGGTGCATGTAAACAAACTTTCGAACCGTTATAGACAGACAGTTGAATTAACAAGGAACCTGCATTGCTATGTCCGCTATAACAAGAAGTACAATATGTGGAATTGAAAATTAAATGTTTGATCTAATATAATGTATGTAGAAAAACTTTTGAACAATTATAGATAGGCGGCTAAAATTTACAAGGAACCTTTACGGTGTTTCCATAATTGATGTAGTTTGACCTATATGGGCCTACCTTCTGAACTGTTATATAAAATTACGTGAGTAATTAGAAAAATGTTTCACTGCTTCGTCTGTTATAATAACAACTATAAATATTTCAAATTTTAAATTAAAGGGTGTTACATTATTGGATGTAATTTGATATATATGGCCAAATTGTTGAACAATTGTAGCCAGACAGTTGAAATTTACAAAGGAACCCTATTGCTAAGTCCGCTATAACAACAAGTATAAAATTTGGATTTGGAAATAAAAGGGTGTTTCAAAAATTAATGGAATTTGATGCATGTTGCCAAACTTTTAAACTAATATAGATATAGCTAAAATCTATTTTTAAGTCGTAATTCTTGTCTTTTGATTCGTATTTAAAATTTTGTGAGAAGTTTCCTGAAGATCTAAGTTAATTAATTAACTAATAATAAAACGAACATTAAAATGGACAGCAGCCTTCTACTTTATGTTTGATTACTGAAGTAGGTAATAGAGTATATTTTTGTGCATATGTATACTCTAAGCGCAGGCGTGTTAGATGTGAAGATTTTTTCCATAAATATTTTTTTAAACTTCTTATATTTTGGCGATTATCTGTATCACTCACATTATTCAATACATATTAGTATTAATTATGTGGAAAACTGTGATATAACTAATCTACAGAAATAGTCAAATATTCATCAATCTTTTAAAATGTTCTTCAGGAAGAAAAGAATTACTTAGATATTCTAAATCTAAGAAACCAATGGTAGTTGTGCGAATTAAAGAATTACCACATGCCTTATGAATGTAAATATTCACTTTTGGACTTTGTTTTGGATTTAAAAATGTAACATATAAATATACAAGTTATCAAGGTGAAGATTTTCAAATTCATAATTTGAAGAATAATATGGCACTATTTTATAATACTTTCTTTGAAAATTTAGTAAGAGTAATTATATAGAAAATAACCCAATATATGAAATTTTTAATAACAATTTAATTAAAGCCAAACTAAGGCTTTAGTTCAGGTTTAAACACCACCTGTGATATTTAAAATAATTAAACTAGACAGAAAAATACCATTGATATGTATATTGGAAGCATTAATCAAAAAATACGTAATTACAAAACGCAATGAGTCCCAATAGAATAAAATACACCAAGTGCTTATTGGCTTTGAGAAAGCTTAGTAGTAAGTGACGACAATAACTAAGGTCAAAAATTTTAATGTTAACAAAAGTTCATATATAAAAAGGAAATGAATCAAAGGAATAAAATGGGCCATAATAAAATTGAAACTACAAAAGAGAAACTATAAAAACAGCATAAGCGAAAAAGTGGCAAAGTAAGAGAGTTGAAAAGCTTTTTATTATTATTTTTTTTTTCAATTTGAGCTTTCGGTTTTTTTTCGTCAAACCGAACAATGCACAACTTTATTTTACTGTTAAGTTTTAGGAAAGCACGTAAAATTAACAAATAATGTGTTCGTTTACAATGCCTTACGAATGAATGAATGCCCCTTTAACGCAGTACCCGTACACGAAGACGTCAGTCAACAAGAGTTTATAATCCCAAAGAAGGAGTTTAAATTAGTTATGAATAGAATCTTGTTGCTACCGGTTTCGGGTGCGGATAGAGCAAATTTTTTGTTATGTAAAATAGTCGAAATTTAACAAAATCTTGTCACAGTGTCCGCTTTTGGTCATTGTCGAATATAATATTACTTTCACAATAAAATGCAATTATTTCCAAATAAAAGATGCTAAACAAGTGTTAAACTGGTGCAATCTACTTAAAAAAAAAACGGGTGCTTTAAACAGCATTTAAATGCTGTCGACTATAGTATACAAAATAAAGATAATTTTTAATACTCTAATACTTGACGAATAATGTCACTGATTAAAAAAAATTAAAACAATGACTAATGAAAAATAGAGTAGGTATTTTGTGAGTGAGTTAGTGTGTTCTTTGTATTTAACAAACAACTACAATGTACAATCATGCGGCTGTATGCAAATGTTGTATGGACGGTTTTTGTTTGATGTTTGTTTGGCTTGTGGTTTTCATTTCAATATCAAATTTATTTTTTTAACTTTATTTCGGTCAAATAATTTTTATGTTAGAATTTGCAAAATGTCTACTATCTACTATACACATGCATATGTTGTGTAAATATAGGAATATGCATATACTTGAGCACAGGTAAATAAAATTATAGTATATGTGTTAATTATATGTTTAAAAAAAACTCTCGATCAGATGATTAGAACTATTTAAATATAAGTATTAAATAGGTCATATCGTTTTTGTCGACAGCATCTTTACTTACAAATATGTGTGTCAACAATAAAAAACTAAGTTTGTTTCAACAGTCACATTACCAGAGAAAGGAATTGGATTTATATACTACACTGCTAATAAAAGAAATATATTTATGAAAATGGGCGTGAAAAGTATTTCAAATAAAGTGAAAGGTGCAAAAATAGATGTTCGGGAGGAAAATTGGCGGAAAATTAGGCAAAGTATATAAACTGTGCTCAGATACTAAAAAGTTGTTGAAAACTATAGAAAGAATAAAAAAGGAAGGGTTCGTATCGAGAGAAAAATCTCGAGAAATTAGAAAAATCATAAATCAGGTCGCAAGCCTCTCAACGGTAAAAATAGCCACTGCCTGACATTAAAAAACTTGCGGTTAAACAGGCTATTGTAAATTTCTTTAGTTATTTTTACACTTTGATATTGTAAATCCATTGAGTTGTAATACGTTATAGCACCCCCAGATTAAGACCGAAACCCTTTCTGCTGTGATAGCGAACTAACCATCCAAATTAAATTTATTTTTATCACTAAAACCCGCGTTACGCAAATTACTAACACGACCTCTTATTTGAGTGTCGCATGTTATGTGCTGTCTAGCAATTGTTACGATTTTGTTTTCTTATTTTTTGTGAAAAGAAACTTTCATTTACTTGAAACAAGCTGCTTTTTTGTACTCTTTCCGGTGGTAAAAAAATCTTAGCTATCGGCAATAAATGTAAAAATATTTGGTTGTAATTACCAGATTGATAGTACATTTATTTATTCTTTTTACCAACAACTTTTTGTCATATTTAAATACAAAAATATCAAAGTGACAATAAAATGCCTTTTAATATTGCGTTTTTTACATTTAACCAAGTCGATTAGAAAATATATGACATTGCTTTAACATGCAGTTTTCAGTCATTTTCCTTTCATTTGAGGTATTGTATTGTTAGCGTATGCATACCTAAAGTTAAATTCATAAATAATTTATTATTTCAAAGAAGTACATAAAGCAAAATTGACAAGACATGTTAGCTTTTATCCTAACTGCTAAGTTTCTGCTTTTGTAAACTAAAACAATGTTTTTAGGCTTTTAAATACAATTTTTTGTTAAATATATTCCACAATATTTTATTCCTGCCATTATCTGCCAAGTGAGAGTGCTATATTCTTACACCATCTGTCTAAATCTAGTTTAATGAAGAAACTCCAATCAAAAAACAAATATTGCGGTGACAGAGAAATAAAAAATAAGAAGAGAAGTATCATTAATAATTTCACATAAAAATGTCATTGGCTCTTAATGGGTTAAGCATTTATTAAACATTTTAGTATTTCCTTAAAGATCTCTCAAAAAGCTTTTAAATGATACCTATATTGATATCTTAAAAAATATGGTGCACAATCGTACTTTTTTTATGAAAAGTTCAGAGGCCCGTAACTCGAAAAATAAGGAATATTTTTTTTCGAATTTTTAATTTTCCATCGCCCCATACATTTGTTTTTTTTATTAGAGTTACTTGATTAAACTAGATTAGTTAAAATTGTTTAGGATTGGCGTATCTAAAATTTCTCTAACTCATTTAGTGCCTTGGCAAACTTGATTTCAACTCGAACACAGAAGGACTTCGCTATACATAAGAACTTAAAATATATATACTTTATGGGGTCGGAAATGGATATTTTAGAAATTACACACGGAATGACAAACTTAGATATAACCTATTTCCACCTGTGATGAAGGGTATAATAAAACAAATAACTAAGCGCAAAATGGGGAAAACTAAATAGCCAATTTTGCTTGTTAACACGAAGTAATTTTGCTTTGCTGTACTTTGTATGAAAACACATTTAAGTCTTTCAAAAAAGTCGCTGCAACGGACGTATGCGAATTTCTAATTGTGTCACCATCTTCGTACCGCAGAAGCGATATCCGTAATATTTGTATGTATATTATAAAATTTTTTATGGTTTTAAATTAATTTATATGTGTTAACTTTCCTTAAAAACAACAAACAGCATCAACTTTATTTTTTTGTACTATATAAATGTTTAATAGAGGAAATGGACATAAACAGCACAGCAGATTAAGATTTTACTGCGTTACGCAAAGCTTTGCTGGATTACGCAAAGCATTGTATCTAAAAAGAATTCCCTCTTTATTCTATCAAATAAAAAAACAAAAGTTAAACGAATGACTTTTTACATTATCCTGAATAAAGAAGTTAAGTATAAGTAGGACAAGTTATTAAGTTTCTTTAAGTAAAGATTTCTTAAATGCTCTAAATTCAGTCACTTTTGACATTTACGTGTTATTTACATACTGCTTGGATTACGTCTAAATGTATACTATTTTTTAATCTTTCAACCTACTACAAAAAAAAATAAGGGGGTTATCAGTTCGCCTGAATGTTGCATTTCTGAACGGATTTAGATTTTTTTTTGTAATTTGATAGATAATGCTTACAGATTGTTCCCGTTTTAAAAACAGTTCATAAACATAAAAATTAAAGGGTGTCTCCATACATTATACTTATTATTTAAGTGTATTATGAACTGTAAAGGGCACTTCTGTAAAATTTGAAATGACTGCGTATTACTATAGCTCCCAATAACAAAAGGTTATACAAAATACATATTTTTTAAATGTTTTATGAAATTTTGCAAGATTTAAAATTACTGCGTATTACAATAGCTCCCAATAACAAAAAGTTATACAAAAATAAATCTAAAAATTAAAGGGTATCCCCATAAATGATGTTAATTTACTTATATGGGTCTATCTTCTGAATCGTTATATACAAACGCTTTATTGCTAAGTCCGCTATAACAAAAGTATAAATTTGGATGTTAAATGGTGTCCCAATAGTTGATGTTATTCAGACAGAACGCTTAAACTTTAAAAAGTCACTGTATGGCTATCCCTGCTATATCAACGATTTTATAAATTGAATTCAGAATTTAAAGGGTGTACCATAATTGATGTAGATTTACTTATATGGGCATATCTTTTGAACTGTTTTAGATAACCGCTTAATAATTGGACAGAATGACCGTTCTAGTAACAATTATTAATATTAAAAATTATAAATTAAAGGGTGCCCCAATAATTTATTTAATTTGATGTATATGGTCATACTTTTGAACAGTTTTAGACAGACGATTAAAATTTACAAAGAACCTAAAATTAATGTAATTTGATTTGATCTATATGGCCGTATTTTTTTAACCATTATATACAATATATACACCTGAAAATTAGACAGAATGTCCACTCCAAAGTCATGATATGAGGCCAACATCAATAGATTTTTAATGTTTTCCTATATGGAAAAAATTCCAGTGGAGAAGATGGTGAAGAATTGTAGGATGATGTCAAAATTCCTTCAACTCTTGTTGACAGCTGCCATAGTTTCGCTGATATTATAAAACTGTTAGGCTCTAGGTCCAAATTAAGAGAATGTTTAGAGGGACTAAAGTTATGCCAAACTTGTTGACCGCCTATAGCGAAGCAGTTAATAAACTTAAAACATGTGATAAGAAATTTTTCAGTCACCCGGTGAAAGAGAGGAAAAAATTAAAACCACAACATGAAAAAAAAAACAATGTACGAAGAATTCAAAAATACAATTAACATTAAACTTCTTAGAGTAAGTGAGATCAAAACAATCAGATATAACTCTGATGATGCGTTGTACATACTTGAGTTTGATAAAAACCAAAAGCATTATGCATAACCAAAAGTTAGGAACTGTTTATAAACTGTAGCCAAATAGCTGCCAACTAGAATATATATTTGACTTAGCAGCCTTTTGGTAAAGTGTTTATTCATAAACGATTTCTAAAAGTCTGCTAACTTTTGAAAAATCAGCTCTGAAAACGAGTGAAGCCACTTATTTTTGATTATATCATCTCTGAATTTGATATCAAAAATATCTGTTTGTTTACCGCCATACTAGAACAAAATTTGTAAAAGAAAGAACATAAATTAAAAAAGTTTCATGGCTAAAAATGGAAGAAGTTGCATTAAAAGAAATAAAAAAGAGAAACAAATAAAAAGATCAGTAAAACGGCAACAGGATGAAAAGGTTATTTATTAAAATTTTAGTTAAAATCACGAATATAATAAAATTTGTTTTATGTTTTTTAGGATTTTCTTTCCCAGATATCTTTAGACAAACTGGACATCATTGAGGACGCTAGAATTGATACAAACACCAATAATAAGAAGAAAGATGCCTGGAACACAATTCATGCCCTTTTCAATAAAGTTTCAGCAAATAATGGGACATTAGAACGAATTCAGAACCAGTGGCGTAAAAACAAGTCACTTGCAAAAACAAAAAACTCTGCATTTATAAGATAGACAAAGCAGACTGGTGGTGGCCCTGCACTTAAACCTTTGGACAGTGTAGAGGAGGAGTTGATATCTCGACTACCTAAACATTTTGAAATTGACAGCTATATACATATGACAGCAATTCTCAACTAAATGAAATATGTTCCCAAGCAAGCAAATTAAATGAGTCAATAAAAACGGACGATGAAATATTTAATATCTAAAAACGAAAATGCCAAAAGATTTAAGATATTGGATTAAAGCATCAAACAAAAAGAATTAGAAATCAAATGCTCGGAAAAAGAGCATGTCCTAAAATTAAAAAAAAATTAAACTTGAAATTGAAATTTTGAAGAAAAGTGGTTTTTTCAATTAGAATCGTTTATGATTCAATTGTATGATAATATGATTATATGTGACTGAATTACTTTTTAATTTTTTTTTTATTTTCTGCTTTATATATACATATTTTAACAACTAGCTTTTATACACATATGGGTGCAATCAATAGCTCCTATAACATTTTATTAACCCAGCAATTGCTTTAAATTTCTCCATTTCGATTATTTGTTCTTCCACTAAATTTGGCATTTTAGAACATTTTAGAACTTGTATATTTGATATATTTTGTACCCTTTTGTACAATTTTTCGAAGTTTTCTTTTGAAAATCTATACTTAAGACGAAACTCTTCATCGCTGTACTCCAAAAGCGGGTTTCTCCTTTTTTTATAAATTTTCTTAGACTGATTTCGTTGTCTAAGATAATCTAAATTGTCTAAAATATCCAAAGTTTCCATTTTTTAATCTCGCGCACAATTTTATTTATTTTATTTTTTTTTACAAAAATGACACAAAACAGCTGATCCTCATAAATTAACAAGTATTTAGCAACTTGCTAGCAAGTGTTTAGCACTTTGTTGTTCACAGTTTTTTTTGTCAGTTATGATTAAACTCTATGCTAACTTAATGTCAATTTTTGGTTATGCACAATGCTGCAAGTGTCTAAGATAGAAGTCATAAAAATTCGATATTTTTATGGTATTCTTGTTCATTGGAAAACCCCAAGCGAAGTGTTAAGGGACCTACACAGTGTTTGGTCACGTGGCATTAAATAGTTTTAGAAAACAAGAATGTCTAGGCTCGTAAAATAACATTTGAACCAAAGCCTTTTATGTAGGATGATGATTTCCCCCAATTAATCGTGGAAAAACAACATTACCGAACAGCCTACAAATCTCTACATGTATTCATCAGCAATAAACTGTAGCAAAAATAAAGACTGTAACGAGATGTCAAATGAGAATCTTCTTGATTAATTTCTAAATGCAGTAAATGCTTAAGAAAAATATAAAAACTAGTGCGACCAAATGAGGGTTGTAGCGATAATGCTCAAATATGTCACATAAACAAAAAAGTGTTTTTACACAAGCTCTCAATCATTTATCAGGTAGAACACATAACACAACTTAATATTGACGTCGTCCTTATTAATAAATCATTTCTAAACCAAAACCACAAATTTAAAGTACAGAAATTTAAAATTTGCAGGCAATATCGTGTAACTCACGGAGGCAGATTCATAATAGCAATTAAAAACTCAATACCGCATCATCATGTCTGGAAGACATCAACCGTTAATATAGGAAATGTCTCTGTAGGTGTTTGTATCGAATACCGTATAAATTAACATCTGCATACTGCCCACTTTACACACACACACACGTTCAGTCATCAGAGTTTTTTTTTGAGACTTCACCGTTCATCACACCAGTTGGAACTGGCAAAATATTAATACTGTTGAAAGATAACTGTATACTTACCTGTTAAATTCTTATTATTTTTTACATTATTCTTACAATTTTACTCGTTTTGGACAGAGAAATACCCATATGAAACCTTCAGTAACAGATCTTTTGTTGACGAACTCAAACCTTAATATATTACCAATCGAAACTCACCCGGGACTTCCTAACATGTCTAATCTAACTTACACAAAGAACAAGATTTGTGCCTCTGTGCAAACAAGCAAATTGGAATGTAATTAGTACATTTGTCGATACAGAAATTCGAACAAATAATCTTCTTACTGTCAGTATATGTAAATCATTCTAAATTATAACAAATTTTATAAAAATAAAAAACTACTTACATAATAAAAAAGGCATCCGAAGAAAAACCACATAAAGAAACTCAGGTCTGGGAGAAAAAACTATCTCAAATAACATTGCACCTTGTGGGTCAAAGAAGAAGACATAGGCGGAAACTTCAAACTACATTGAATATGCCATCAACAGCAGACAATTTAGTGTCAAAACCAGAGTTCAGAAAGGTACACTCACTGTGAAAAATTCTCGTACATAAATGGAAAACACACAATTAAAACCAACCCGTACATATTTCCCTTTTCATAACATACACATCCACTAATGTGTTTTATTAAAATATTTACTTGCGTACACATACGTGAATGTACGACTGTAGCTATTGTTTGTGTATGTGTACTTTTTTTGTCTGTACGTGCACGGAAAAAACGTACATGAAAAAATTTGTTTGATTAATAAATATGAAATGAAATAACAATCGAAGGTTAATATTACGTTAGTTGATATTCTCATAAAATATGTATAATTTTGTTGGTTAAGTACAGTTCTCATTTAATCGGTTTCATTTTAGATATAAGAATTCTAAACTTTTTATTTAAAATTTAAATTCATTTGAGTTTTGCGGAAGAACAAATGTTGTTTAAAATTGAACAACTTCTTTCTGTTGCCGCAGTACACGCAGGTATAGCAAATGAAAAATCCACTTATATCAAAATGTTTTTGTAAAAAATATTTTCGTTTTCGAAAGTTTTTAGTTTTTCAACCCATTTTTGATCAGAATTTACTTCAGATTTTTTGTAGTTTTGTAGTTTTTTTATATCGGGATTTACGTAAATTCATCGTAAACATTATTACTGTTTGTATATACGTAGGTCTTTTCTAATATCTGTGACTTCAAACAACACTTTTTTTACAGAATCTCAGGACAGAATTATATTTGAAAGTATCCACGAAAATTCCTCAATTACCCTAAAACATTCGTCCAGTGTAGATTTACTTAATGATTTTAAGTATTAAATTTTATATTTTATTTTTATTAAATTATTTAAATTTTACATATATAATTCACGCTGTTGTTTGTGTAAATAGTTGTTGTAGATATAAAAGTTTTCCTGATTTCTAAGTTAGTCTTTAAACTGCTTAGTTCGATAAGACGTAAGTGTCATGCCTTGCTGCTGATATCGCTTTAAAGCTGGTAAATAAATATCTATAGTTCTACCTTTCTCCACCCCTCCGTTCGAAAACAATTTTTTACGCTCCTTATATCGCAAACCATTTCTTAAAATCAAGCAGGAGCTATTTAAAAAAGCACTGGAGATTCTTTAAAATCCATACACTACGCCCTACAAATCTTTCATTTTAGAAAAAACTGTCATACAAACAAAACATATTGCTTATAAAATCAGCTTGAGAATTCAATAAAAAATTATGCATTTTAACAACGTTTTTTTGATTAATTTATATTGCTTATTTTTATATTCAATTGTTCCTTTGTTATTTCTCAATTTATTAGACTTCCTGTAGCCACCCTGTACACGTATGCGCATACAAATGTGTGTGTGGATGTTCGTAAGTATAATTTTTGAAGGAAAGTATTGAGAGAGAAAAACACATTTAACATATAACAACGTACATACATGTTCATACATATAAAGAAGAAAATGTTTGTTAAAAATTTATTTGTGAATTTTATTTCTCCTGCTTATTTTAAAATTGTTTGTAAGATTCACTTAAAAACGTAACAATATGACTATATTTGGTTACTGTAGGGGAAATATACTTGAATAATGTTTTTCTTTGTCCTTTTTAATTATTTTATTTTATTTAGGTTTTAAGAAATAAGTCTTTAATTTTTTTATATATTTTGGATATTTCGCTACTCCATTGTGTAGCAGCATCAGGAAAACAAATATTTATTTAAACAACACAAAAAAACAATAAAAATGTAATAAAATTATTTCAAACTAACATATTTAAAACACAAAAAATTATTTTGTCATATAAAAAATGTTTTTAAAAATAAATTCAAAGTACAAAATTAATTCTCTGTGCTGTTGGTGTATTAATAATTTGTAGTATCTTTTTATTTTTATCTTTGGGTCTTAGGTCACTGTTTTTTTTATTTAAATAAAACTCTTTCTATATTTACTAAATAATACTTGAAAAAAATTTTTTAATTCAATATTTTGGATATGTGAACATATCACATTCTTTAAGTTATTGACGGCTTTT
The DNA here is from genome assembly GCA_916610165.2 of Gymnosoma rotundatum. Classification (NCBI taxonomy): domain Eukaryota; kingdom Metazoa; phylum Arthropoda; class Insecta; order Diptera; family Tachinidae; genus Gymnosoma; species Gymnosoma rotundatum. Next base: position 34,794,136 of record OU744340.1, read on the forward strand.
CTAAAATTCCGGATGAAAGACACCGAAGGTGTCCGAAATATTGAATAAAAAAATATTTTCAATTTTTATTTAATAAAACATAAAAAGAGTGATAGTTAAATAAAAAAAACAGTGACGTAGAGCCCAAAGATTAAAATAAAAATTTATAAAATTTGTAATATTTCTAAAATAGAACGTCGTTTATAATTGTTTTTTTATGTTTATTACTGAAACATTTGCAAAATTGGAATAGTGATTTAATCTGGCACAATGAGACGATAATGCAGTTTTTTGTGTATTAATAGTTCTATATCTTTGATCAGATTTATGACCAGCAGTTCTAGTTTTTAATTTATCTTCCATTATTCCTATATATACAGAATTTATTATAAATATTATGACAAAATAATTTTTTGTTTTTTTGAAATATGTTAGTTTGAAAAAAGTTTTATTACATTTTTGTTGTTGTTTTATGTTATTTAAATAAATATTTGTTTTCCTGATGATGCTACACAGTGAAGTAGCGAAATATCGAAAAAATATACAAAAAATAAAAGACCTATTGCTTAATAACTAAATTAAATATGGAAATATACTTTCTTATTAATGTATTTTTAAAATATGCATAACCGAACTAATTATGCCTGAAATTATGTACCAGCTTTTTGAACATATATTTTTTTAAATATTAATAGTCATATTCATAAAAAATAAATAGATTTGATATGTATTTTAGGACAAATTTGTATTGAAAATTTCAAATCTATTTTAATTGTTTATGAATACGGCAGTAAACGTGCTTATAATGAAATCCAAATTACTAAGGAACAAAATAAGGGATATATTCATTATTAATTTTTCGTTTAGTTTATTACACTTATGCACATATTTTGTTTATAAGTATGCATATAAATACTTTATACCAGTTGGCATTTAGAGGTTCATTTCACGAGCGCGATCATTTCACGATTCTTTTTTTTTAATCGTACTGGCGATTGTAAAAAAACTTTGTATTTTCTTCTTCCAAATTATGCTTTCGCAAGTAACTTTGACGACTGTTAGAAGAGTAACTCGTCAAATACAGATTTTGAAAAGCATTGAAAATTGTATGTATTCAACAACCGCATTTGATCTTTCAATCATTTTAATGATTGTTGCACGATTGTTATTTATGATATTCCACAATCAAAGCTTAAATTGCGGCGATAGTAAGACAAGGATATGAAAATTTATTATTCGGAATCTTTTTTATGTTAATTTACTTAAATCGTGCTTGATTCCTGCAAATATAAATATTTCATGATTTTCTCATGAAACTTCTGTTATTTCAAATTACAAATGACATGTATTACTACGGGGAAAGCATATCGACGTGGACATTTCGCTACTGCTCATATTAGCTTCTCAGAGTCTTATATCAAAAGCCAAATTGATTAAATGAGAAAGACAATAAAAACTCAAAAATGTTTTATACAAAAAGTGTCACAGACAAGAATTTAAGCAATGCATATAATAAATAAATATGTATATAAGTAATGCCATCTGCAAAAGCAATAAGCCAAAAAAGACGGATTCTGCTTATAGATGCCTGCCATGAAAATTATTCCCATTAAGAAAGTTTTTCAACAGCACTGGTGACAGATTAAAAACAATACAAAAAGGAATGAGGAGTTAGAACAGTATGAAACACGTATAAATTGTTTTTCTTTTGTAGCATACTTTTAGGACTCATACTAAACTCTGTCTTTTGAAATAGGAATTAAAGAGTCTTACTCGATTGTTTTCAGCGCATTATAGTCTACCCTTACAGAAAAGTCGCTTTTAGGACACAGTTTCTCCCGTTAAATACGACATCGCATTTAATAAAACACATTCGTGGATGTGTACGGAAAATTTCAAAATTTAGTAACACACATAATTGTTATGAAAAGAAAACTATGTACGGGTTAGTTTTGAAGCGAACATTGTGTGTACGAAGAGTGTACTTTCTGAACTCTGCGAATAGTAAAATTTTATTTTTTTATTAATTGTGGTGGTAATGTTAAAAATATTGCTGATCTAAAATTCGATTTAAGCAAAATAAAATCTATAAATTCGTTTTAAAAAGTTCAAAGCCACGTAAAATAAGAGGGCTATGAACTACCGTAACTGAGGAGTGAAATCAAAGTAATATACTATGCAGTAATTAGTTGGATTCACTGGGTATAAATATTCAAGGCGGCTTGACCGACTATTTAAGCAAGGCCTTCTAATGGTGCAATATTCTAAATTAGATGGTCCTCCCAGAATTTGTGGTGACTATAAGTTAACACTTAGTAATGCTGTGTAACTACACAATTGTGACTTTCGTCAATGGTAAAAATTCGAATTCGGTATTTTACAAGAAAACAAACAGTTTATAAAGTACATTCTTTTATGTTACTCTCATAAGATAAGCAAAGAATCTGCGTTTTATAAAAGCACATTCATCCGATTTTTTCTTAATTTATTTTAACTATCATCAATACATTTAAAATATTTACAATAATTACGTTTTCGAGATCTTACTTAATTAAGTATGCAACAAATATGAACTTAATTTATTGTGTAAAAATATCTTAAATTTAGTATTTACATTAACGCAGTGTTAGAGAAAAAAGATAGGGAAAAACCTAGTAAAGATTTAAAGAAATTCTAAATTAATCCTTCTATCAGCTTCATTGCTGAAGTTGAAGAAAAAATTAATATTACAAATTCCTTATTATATCATAATTTGAAGCTCTGTTTCGAACTGCAAATCTTTGTGTTAAATTAGATATTACTGAGCAAATCTTTTTGAAAATTTTGATGCAGTCTACTTGTTGAGTATCTTCTGGGTAAATTAAAAATGATTTTTAAATTTTTATTCTGGATTATTTGCAACTTCTCTAGATAGGTCTTGCCACATCTATTTTACCAAATTTGACACCCATATGTTATAATAGGCCTTATGCACATTTTATATAGTAACAGCCATACCTAAATAAAAGCGGATCGTTTTCTTCCGTATAGCTTTTACGCTGACATGCCATACCTAAACAAATACGGCAACGGTTTGTCAAAATTATAAAAAAACAGGGTTATTAAAAACATTAAAGCTTAAATGTAGTTAACGGACGCACCTCAGAAATGAATAATGTTGTCTTCGGGGTGTAAATGAAAATCTAAGCAAAAAATTACTTTTCCTATGATTCCCATATTGTCCCATTCCGCCATAAAATACTCAATTTGTTGGAGGTCAGTAACTCCGAAGCTAAAGGTCAGCCTCAAAACCAACACTTAAAATTTTACACCCCTGACACAATTTTTTTCAATTCTGAACTAGATTTTTTCTAAAAATATACATAACTTCCCTAAATATTAAAAAAAACTACAATTCTGGTGTTTGTGTTGTGCAAATTGAAAATTTTATAAAAAAATCAAACTCTGTTTTGTTTTTGTTTATTTTTAATTATTTTTATTATTAAATGCCTTGTCACCGCGTTATTTCGGTATGCTCCATACAAAATGTACAGGCATGAGAACTTTTAAACTCCTTCCGCAGATAGTGGTATTGAGAGTATTCTTTTCGGTGATTTATTGAAGGGAAATATGATTGTTTGAGTTTTATTTTCATTTAAATTTTCAATTTTTTTAAATATTTTTGAGCATGTAGAAGACCTTTTTTCATTCTTTTGACATTAGCGTTGGAAACTTTACCTGTTGTTATGATGGCAGTGTCGTCTGCGTACAGTGCAATTGATTGATCTTTGAGTATTTCAAAATCCGATGTATATACTGAGTACAAAACAGATGATAACATTGAGCCCTGGGCAACTCCCGCAGGGATATTGCGCTGGGTGGAGTATACAGTATCAATATTCACTACAAAGGATCTCTCATTCAGAAAACTTTGTATCATCTTTTGTATGTAAATTGGATAACCGAACTTATGGAGTTTAAAAATTAAGCCATTGTGCCATATAAAATCAAAGGCTATTTCTACGTCTAGCATCACTATTCTAGCACTTTTTCGGTTACTTTTGTTATTTAAGATAAAGTCCACAATTCTCTTTACTTTGTGCACAGTTGAATGTTCTTTTCGAAAACCAAATTGCTCTTTTTGTATAATACTATTAGTTTCGGTGTATTCATTTATTCTTTGTAACACGATTTTTTCGAAGACTTTATCTAAGCACTTCATCATGCTTATTGGACGATAACTTTTAGGTGATTTTGCATCCTTTCCCTATTTTAAAATTGGGACTACTTTGGCTGTTTTAATATTTTTGGGAAATAACCTTTTGTCAAACACCAGTTGAAAATTTGAGTAATTAGTGTGTAAAAAGTATTTGTCATAATTTTAAATACAATGGGCTTTATACCAATCCAGGTGCTTTTGAGTTTTTTAGTGTACCTATGAAGAATTTTACTTCTTCCATTGACGTCAAGTTTTGCTGTATGTCATCTGTGATACTTTGAGCATTTAACCAGTCTATGTGTTATTCTACAATATTATCTCCTGGGGAAGTCATATTGCATGTTGCTCTGTGACAATTTTCGAAAACTTCCGAAATTATTTTAGCTAAAATTGTTATGCTTTACAACGCCATCTATTGTTAAACTGCAAACGCTTTTTTATTGCCTTTTATTGCTTTCGTCAACATCCAAAACTTTTATTGCCTGTTGGCAGCTTTTCGATAATTCAGTGCCTTGAAAGTTATTTTTTCTAAAATCATTATCTATCCATTTTCCTATTTCTTTCCAATTAGTTCATGATAAAGTGGAATTTTAATGGAGTTTTCTGTTAAAGAACCAAATATTGTGCAAGTCACTGGTGTATGATCTGGATTTAGAATTTCTGGGTGTGTTTCCAGTTGCGAAAAATCTAAGTTGGAATTGGTGAGAAGAAGATCAACAACAGATGGACGTGTCGGATTTGATGACTGACTGAAACGAATAAATGAATTTGGAGAATATATATATAGTAACGAGAGGTTATTTGATGATTAAAAAGTTTATTGCCTGCCGTGTTACTTTTAAAACAGTTCCAGTTTGTATGGTGAGCATTTAAATCTCCGAATATGAAATAATCAGTTGTAGCTGTGGTAAAAATGTTTATATCATTAATAAAATCAGTTGTATAGTTTGGACAATAAACAGAAGTAAATCTTATTGGTCTATTATTTATGGTAACTTTTATAGATACATTTTCGACTTTTGCTGTTGGATATTTTGAAATGCGCTTATGGGGAATGGAGTTTTTGATTGCAATCAAAACCCCTCCACCATGTGTAGTACGGTCTTTTCTAGACTTTAAAGTTCCTTAATTTGAAATTGTGATTAGCTTTGAGGAATGTTTCATTTATGCAAACTATGTCTATTTGTTTTTGATGTAACACAAGTTCAAGTTCAGTTATCGAGGCTGGAGTCGTTATGTCCTGGGCATTCCAATGCATAACATTTAGGCTCCATATTGACTTTTTATATAAAATATGCAGATTTTCTAATGCGTCTAAGTCTTCGAATTAAATATCTAAAAATTTTTCATTTGACAAATTATCGTCTTGTTGAGTTCTTTGTTTTGACCCAGCTACTGAGGCATAAGAAACATTATTTTGACGTTTACCTGATACTTTTTGAGAAGAAGATGGCATAACATACATATCACATTTAGAGCATTGAGTAGGACCTCTTGACCTACGTTGGGGACTTCTCCAGTGTACTACAATACCGTAAACATACTTAATCTTAATAACCTCCCGCTTTGTTATCTGACATCGGTTAAACTCCACCATATATAATGCATCGTCAGGGTTCGAGCGCATAGTTGTTATTCCTTTTACGTTTACCACTTCTATGTTGAATGCATCTTTAAATTCACCTTTCAAGGTTTCTAAGCTAATTTGTGGTAAACCGAACAGCATAAGCTTAAAACTTTTATAGGATGAGTAAAAAATTTCATCTGGGCAATCTTTAGTTTATTTACAGTTTCATCATACTCAGCTTTCGAGTTCGGTATTATTTTAGTTCCGATGGAAATTCTTTTATATTTACATGTTTCACCAATAAGATTTATAACCTCAGTAAATTTATAACAATTATCAACAAATATTGGTGGAATTTTAACAACCACGTGGGCGACTTCACTTTCAACGCTTGAACCATCATCGTCTCCTAGATCAGAGAGCATCTCGAACCGATTGTTACTAACAGATCTCTGCCTTTTAAATCGAGGATTATTACCCCAATATTTTTACGTTTTAAAGACATTATTAATTAATTCACAAAGAAATATTTAATTTAATTGAAGGTTTTTATGAAAAAATTAACAGGTGATTTAATAACACGTCTGAATGCTCTGAATAGCAGCATGCGACGAGTCATCCGAATTACAAAGACGTATGTTGAGGTTTTGCTTTAACCCTTAATTACATTCGCTTTTTTAACTTACGTTACTACATTTGTGGGGTATTTTTCTACCCCAATCGAAAATTATTTCTATTTTGCAGGGTCTCGCATAAAAACAGAAAGTATTAATGTGAAATATTACAAGTGTTTATTTTTTATAAAAATAACATGGTTGTTACGTTAAATATTTCATAAATTAGAAAATTAAAAATTTTTTTTTTCGAGCGGCTTAAAAAAATTGACTTATAAAATTAGGTGTATTCTTCTTCTAGAAATAAAATTATATGTAGTATTATAAAATTTTAAATTTGTAATTCATATTAAAGAAACTTTAAATAAAATAAAATTAAAGAAAAAAAATGTATTTAGTATAACATAAAAATTCTGACAGAGGATGTTCTTCGTGTAAAAAGAGTCTGTTTGAAATTACTTTTCACATACTGTACAGACTTTCAGTTCTTTAGAAGGCATTTTACAAATAAATTTGAGGTGAGGTTTGACTAAAGATATTCCTACTTCTTTAAAAAAAAACACGTCGGCGTAATTTATTCTCAATATAAGAAAGCTTTTTGTCTTCTAATTCGCTTTCTGTATCATGATCGTTTATCTCCATTTCCCCATCACTTACGTCGTCATCGTCTTGGAAAATATCATCATCTCCTGCGTCATCAGATAAGTCGTCTTCATCAAAAATTTTTTTCTACTTCAGATTTACTTAAATAGCGCTTCATTTTGTCTACATAATAAAAAATCAATAAATACCAAGAATAAAAATAAATTACACAACTACATTCGTGGGGTAATTTTGTACCCCAATATATACCTAGCACAGATTTTATTTGACGTAGCGCGAAATCCACTTATACACTTCAAGATGCCAACATGAACTGACAATACACGGAGTTTTAAAGAATATGCTTTAGTACAAATTAAGTTATTAATTATGGAGTGCGGCTTGGGGTAAAAAATTACCCCACGAATGTAGTTAAGGGTTAAGACTTACTCGACTACACACTTATGAGGCCTTTTCTTAATCAAAACTAAGATGCGAAATAATTGGGAAACTGAAAACTATAAAATGGGACTGTGGGATTCCCATCAAATTGCCAATCAACAAAATTTCTCAAATAGTTTTTGTAGGGTTATAGAATTATTATTCCTCCACTAAGTCGTCACGCCAATGTTCAGGCTTCACACGCTGGATATCTTTTTATTTAAAGATAGTTTCGCATGTTTTTACAAATTATTATTTTATATTTTATTGAGATAATTTTATATAAATATTAAATGACTTACAATATAACTGTTTTAACCTCTAAAGTGTGTATAAATCGTAAAAAAAAACTTCAACAAGTAAGAAAGCTATGTTCTGCTAAGCCGAATTTTATATACCCTTTACCATCTAAGTAAATCTAATTAAGTGAAGTACCTCCAATCAAAAAAGCAAATATCGGGATGATAGAGAATTTAAAAAAAAATTGGTACTGCATATATATTATTTTACCTAAAAATGCGGCGTAACTCGGAAAATATCGGCGAGCTCAAATTTTTTCAATTATGTGCTGTTTCTGTATTACAGGCGATCAACTCGTCTGAAAAATTTATATGAAAAGCACTCAGTTTTTTGGGTGATTCCTATACAAATTTTCTAGATGAGTCGCTCGCTTGTTATACAGAAACAGTACATTAATGTTTTTTCTTATTTTTAATTCTCTATCTCCCCATATATTTATTTTTTTGATTGGTGTTACTTTATTGTTCCAAATGACATAGAAAAATTAGAGGTAGGCGTGGTGTTTTGCCTACTGCCTCGAAGGACATGGACCGATCACGCTGATTTCCAATAGAAACTCTTTCGACACATATTTATTATTTTTTGTTTTTTTTTCAAGTTTGCCTCGGATTCAACACAAACGCGGACGGACAGACGGACATCATGTAATTGACTTTGCTATGCATAAGAAGTCAGAATATATAAACATTATTGGGCCGGAAATGGAAAAATGAAAAAAAAACACGGGATAACAAATTTAGATATACCCTTTCTCCACTTTTTGTAGTGGAGGGTATAAAAATTTAAGAAAATGGCATATTAAAACTCTTCATAAAATTTAAGAATTTCCATATTAAACGTATATATAGGAGAACAATATTTAGTGTTCACATATCTAGACGCTGCAAATCTGTTGGTCAACTTAGTTTTTACTATTACTTTAAAATTGGTTTCCGAAAATAGTCTTATCTATAAAAGTACAGAAATTACAAAAACATTTCAATTTCGTTTGCTTAAGTTCTACATGGTCTATGAATAAAAATGAGAAGAAAAGGGTTCATTCATTTACTTGCACTTAAGTTTGTACCCCTCAACAATAGTGTTGCATAGAATTTTAAAGAGCTTTTACCAACTAAAACAAACTTTGACTTGCCAGAACGCCCCTTAACATTGAACCACATAAAATGTTAACCATTCAAACACACTAACAGTCAAAGGAACACATTCATTTTTACAATCCGAATCCTTTGCAATTTAACTCAACGATTTTCAAGTGATTTATAAACATATAAAATTACTAAAGTCATGCAATATGTACATTGTGTGTATGAATTCATTAGTGTCTGCAAATGGTTCAAATGAAATTAGCATTCTGAACACTTAAAAACTTTTTTAACATTATGTTTTTATTGTTAAACTCTTCATGAAGGTTATTTAGTCGTCCTTATTTATAGATAAAACAGTTTCGTATAAAATTTTTAATAATAAAAGTGTTGGATATTAAAAGTGTTATTTTAGCTTTACATATTTTCACCCATGTCGTTGCTTGTTTTTATGAATATATTAAAGCAAAAAATTCGCCACTAAAGTCTGAATAACAGCGAAATAGTTCAAATATAAAAAGTAACTCCAATCAGAAAGACAAAAAATTAGAAATAAAAAAATTGAAGTACTATATGTAATTTTAAAAATGCCAATGGCTCTTAATGAGTTAAGTATTTTTACAAAAAATCAGTATTTTCTAAAATATCTTTTCAAAAGGTTTTAAATGGTACCCATTTTAATGTCTTAAAAGATCAGAGGGCCACAACTCGGAAATATGGGAGCGCCAATTTTTCACTCGATGTTTTTTTATTTTTTAATTCTCTATCGCTCCATATATTTGCTTTTTTGATTGGAGTTACCAAATGATATGGAAAAATTTGAGGCAGGCGTGGTGTTTTTCCTGATGCCTCGATTTATATGGATTGATTTTGTGATTTTCGAAACGATGTCTGATTGATTGGCGCATTAATTTTTTTCTATCTCATCTAGTGCCCTGGCAAAGTTAATTTCAATACTAATAGGGTTTTTACACTTGCATACATCTAAAAAAAAGTCGTTTACATTTGCAACATCTTTCATCTTTTACTAAAATATTGGTACGCGTGTACCAAAAAATTAAGCAATTTAATAAAACTGATCTAGCAAAGTCTACAATAATTAGGTTAATCATTGCTATTGAAGATCAAGAGCAATTCTTATCACATTATGCAGAATTAGCTGAATTTTTGCTGGAGAACTAAGAAATTGATGTTCTATATATTGCGAATCCTTGCCGAAGCCTTTGGACATTTGTATGTACAATATGAATGCCATATTGAAATTAAGCCTCCAGCTGCAGAAGCCATTGATCATTACAACTACAAAGGCTGGTACAATTGCTATGGTTGATCATCGGTAAAAAAACATTTCTTTCATTATGTGATATTTTTCAAATTAGTAACAGATTTGTATATGTAAACGTTGGTTGTCCAGGACATTGTAATGAATCGCAAATTTACAAGCACACACAGCTGAGGAAAATGATTGAATCCTCTATCTTGCCAAAAGATAAATCGATGCAAATAGGTAGCACTAAAGTTCCGGTATTTCTTATTGTGAACTGTTTTCAAACCTTATCCTTTTTCAACTTCGTCGTTTTTTTTAGCAGCAAATGTTTAATTACAATTTGTCCAAGGCTAGGCGGGTAGTTGAAAATGCGTTTGGTCACTTAAAGGCCAGGTTTCGTCACTTAGGGAAGGGCTTAGATAACCACCCTAAATTTAACATCAAAATTATCATGATTTGTTGTATTCTGCACAATTTTTAAACTGTCACAACAGCTTCATAAATGAAAGTTGGAAAATTTACCAAACTGAATCCCGTCCGCAACCAAATGAATGTAACATATCCGGGAATTACTCAGACCCAGCGGAAAATATTAGAAGATAATTTGCAAAATACCTTACTGAAAGACCATTTTAAAATTTAATTTTAATTTATATTCATAAAGTCATTTTTAAAATAAATACACTTAGACAGTTTTTCAATTCACTTGTAAGTATATACTTATTTAAACTATAAATAAAAAATCTTTGTAACTAAAGATAGGAAAATAAAATATATATTTTATTTGAGATCACACCATTATTATTCACTAAAAATCACAGTTAAAAAATTCAAAATTATCACTGCCTTTAACAATAAAATCAAAAATATATTTATAAACATTAGAAAACCAAAGCATGATATCAAAACTAACAATAAAAATAAATTAAAATCAAAATTAAAATAATTCATATTCTTTGAAATAAATGAGACATATTTACATATATACATGCAAAATTGACAGCAAATCAGACTGAAAACCATTTTGTGATGAAATGTTGTCAAATCTTTTAATCATCTCATTTCTCTGCTGCCTTCACTCTTCCTGCGTTTGTCGTTGTACCTCATTAGGCTCTCTAGCTAATTTTACCAGCTTTGCATTCGGCTGCTTTCCCTTTCAGGTATATTACTCTTGCTTGAGCTAGATTGCCTTACGTCAAAATCTTGGGGGTCAATCTCTATTACTTCGTCAGGCTCATCTAAAAGAGTTGATATATCTGTAAGTAGGCTTTTTTTTAATTAGTTTTAAAAACACAAGTGATCAAAAATAAACAATTACAATACCCATGATATAAAAATATAAGGTAGTTCCACTTCAAAAATTTGTGACATTTGCGGGATTTATTTGATAAATGTTATTTGTAAACAAAAAAAATTTGCGTTGCCACAGGTAAAAATAAGAAAAAAATATTTTGGAACTATTTAATAAAATATGAGTAATTTGTATAATAAAATTACATAAATATAAATGAAATTGAAATGTAAGTTATCACAAATATTAAATTACATTTAAGCATTAACAAGGACAACTTTTTTTCCATTAATTAAAAACGACAATAGAATATTCTTATAACTTTTATTAACAAACAGTTTTTTCAACTGTTTTATTATCATACAAAATTAAAATTTTTTTCGTTTTTGTGCTTTAAAAATGTTTTTCACAAAAAAATCTTTTCTTAATATTACTATCTAATTTGGAATTTGAATTGCATGACAAATATTGCATATAATTGGGACCAGTGTACAAATCAGTTACACTATTTTGTAATGTGGTTATCTATCATAAATACCTTTTCACACATCCTGTATAATCTTTTTCAACATAGTAATTATTTCACTTATTTGTTTTTTTGTCCTGAAAGCGGTAGTTTTAACTGAAACTAACACTAGAAATTCTATTTCATATTATATCTTTCGTAGTTCTTCAATTGTACATTTTTCTTTTCCCTAGCAATATAATCATTTCAAATGCAACTAAAATACTAAAGGTGCCTTTGGAAAGTCGGACTTAATGACATATATGGGATTGTTGGAAATTTGAAAAATCTTACAGCAGAATTCTCGCAAAAATGTCTTGTACTGCCGCAGTCCAGAAAAGGGCAACACATCTTATTATTATTATTATTATTATTATCATTATTATCATTTTTATTATTATTATTTTTTTTTTTTGTCAAATTTCAGTATTATATTTTATTTATTTTGCTTTATTTATTTGATTAAATTTACTTGTACTTTTATTTTATGTATTTTTTTCTTTTGAAATTTCATAAAAAACAAAACAGAAAACCGGGATCTTACAAATTTATATGGTAGCACAATTTTTCATAATTCCCGCAAACGTCAGAACGTTAATATGGCGACGAAAAGAGAAAGTGGAACTACCTTCTATTTTTGCATCATGACAATACCTGTGCTTTCATGCATACTTTCGCTTATGTTATTAACGCTGCAGGAGCCCAATATCTTATTTACCTTGTGGTAATGTTTCCATGACGATGGCGTTCCCCCGGTAGACCCAGTTTTAGTTTTTCTAGTCTCAAAAAAATATATACGTAATATTTTTTTTAAATGCTTGTGTAAGGACCAATATTATTACCTATATTTTCGAGTAAGATTACCTATTTTTGTTCACACATCTGTCAAGCAACTTTGTTGCTATTTCTTTTAAAATAATTTTTCCGTGCACCTCGTAGTTCTTACATTTTTCTTCCCAAAGGTCTAATAGCATAACCTCCTCAGCAGTAGATCATACAATTCGCATATTATTTTTATTTTTCGCTATAAAATAAGAAAATTTCTTTATTAAAATAATTTAAATTCAAAGTTAATTACCTTGCGCCTCTTCCATCTTGCTCATTGTACTTTTTCTATTTTTATTAATGTAACTTTTTTAGTGATGACACTAAAATTATCGAAAGGTGTTGGATGGAACAAAATGAGATAGGAACAACTTGTAATAGGGTTTTTACACTTGCTCACATCTATGAGGAACGCGTGGAAGATGTGGAAAATGAAAAAAGTCGCTTACATTTGCAACATCTTTTATCTTTGACAAACACTTTGTTATGCGTGTACCGAAGTATTAAGCTATTTAATAAGACGGAGCTAACTAAGTTTTCAATATTAATGATTGCTGTAGCAGAATTTGCAGAAGTTAAGCTGGAGAACGAAGAAATTTTAGTTTTTGGGAATAAGATATTCCAAATAGAAGTGCAGAATTTTTTTAAGGAGAGTTTGCACGTAGATAAGACAATGTTTTCATTGTTTTTTCAAAGCGGCTTTTATACAAAACCATTTAAAAAAAATTTTATTTTTTGATTTTCAGTTTTTGCAATTGTTAGATAACCTATTTTAGTATTATAAGAAAATGAAAAAATTTAATTCTGCTTAATTTCACATATATTTTAATTTCTAAATATAGTAGAAAGAAAAACTAATTAAAAATTTTTAAAATATTTTTATTTTTGCCGTATTCGCAAAGTATTAAAATAGGTTTAAAATGTATTTTTATTATTTATAAGTATAACAATTTAAAATTAATAACCTTGCGAGGCGCAAGGTATTTTTTTGCAAGTGTTTCGTTTTTATATTTTAATTTCCATTTTCTAGTGATGACACTAAAATGATCGAAAGATGTTGATTAAAACCAAATGAGATAGAAATATCTTGATGTTGACTTTTTATGTATTTCTTATTAGGAAGATGTAACATATTGGCAAATTGATGAAAGATGTGAGCAAGTGCAAAAAGGCTATAACACGGACGGACATCGCTCAATCGACTTCGATATGCAAAAGGACTCATAACATATGTACATATGTACTTTATGGCGTCGAAAAGGGATATTGTAGAAATTTCAATCGGAATGACAAACTTTTTCTACCTGTAGTACGAGTAAAGGCTATAATAAACAATTTTTACAAATAAGCAATGTGCACATGCAAATACATCAATATGAAAATATCATTTAATGTATATATATATATATATATATATATATATATATATCTATATATATATATATATATATATATTTAAAGGAATCAAGCACGATTAAAGTAGATTTTCTATAAAGAAAATAATTTAAAAATGCATGCGAACGATTTCCAAGGGAAACAGGGAAAATTGGACACCAGCATCTATCTATCTTAGTTTGTGCACATTGTAGACATCATCTATTTAACCAACTAACTTTGTATTCAAATCAATAATAATTTGGTTACACTAAATCCACTTACCAACCTTGATCACGAATGCAATTTTTATTTTAAACATTTTAACTTGTTTCCTTACAACATTGTAGATGCTGTTTCAGTATTAATTGACGTTGATAGCTGAAAGTCACTAAGATCATGTTTATAAACCATTGGTTATACGCCACTTAGAAACATTTGGATTTTTGCCACATTTTACTTGTATGCTTGAAAATTTTAATAACTATACAACGAACTGTGTTCGTTATACAACCCTGATCCATTCTTAGATTCAGTCTGATTTGAGTGAAATTTGTCATTTTCAAAGAATCTAAAATCTAATGAAGACCCGGAAGAAGTTGCTATCAGCAATAAAATTTTGTTCAAGCTCTCGCAATCATATAACAAACCCATTAATCGTTGATGGTCTCTGTGTATGCTGCTAAAAATTTTCATTTTATTTTTTTTAACACATATATTTTATATGTATATCTAATTTTTTCTTCAATTAGTCACTTAAGTTACAGATTATTCCGCTTTAGCTGATTTCTTATTATTTTTTTTATTAATCTGTTTTTGTTTATTTAATCCTTACTTCACTTATACACTCCCACTTAAAGTTTCTTATTAATTTTTAATTCTTTATCAATTAAGTCCACTTAAAATTTCTTTTTAACAGTTTGTATAATTTTTTTATCACAAATCTTGTTCCTTATTTTATTTTTTACTTTTTCAAAAGTTCTTTTCATCTAAACTAGATTTCGCTTTCGCGAGCTTAGCAAGCGTTGGAGTAAAGACTATAAATATACCAAGATGTTTCACTGCCGTACATGCTACATCCAGTGCATATTTTGTCGATGGACGTACTGCTACTGCCACTTTAAGAGTAAAATCACAAAGAGAGATTATTATTCTCAGCAAACTTGTTACTCTCATCTCACATTAATTCATTTGTATATATATATTTACATTATAAAATATTCAACGTAAACCAATGTTACCGATTGTGTATTTGTATGGTAACAACATGTGTTTTGTTGTTGTATAAGAGAAATAACATCGATTTACACCGAATATTAAATTCATTTATTATCAATATGCAAATTTATTATTCGGAACCTTTTCGATTTTAATTAACTTTACTTTTTTAGTTAATGAATGTTTGCTGTGGTTTTGTATACTGACTTTTTGTTCCCTTTCTTTTCTCTTATTGATTCAATAGAGTTCTTATTTAATCAATTTGGCTTTTGATATAAGACTTTCAAGTTTTCTATACAAAATTTGGGTAAAATCCACTAATGAGCTAAAATAGCAGTAGTGAAATGGTCATATGAATATACTTTCTACGCAGTAATATTTTCAATTTCTACTTTTAAATAAAAATTGTTTCATGTTTATATTTTCATATTTATATTTGAAGCAATCAAGCACGAATAAAGTAAATTAAATTCATTTATTATCTAAATTTAATTACTACATACATATAAACTAAATACCACAATTATTAACATTAATGAATTTGTTTCAATAACATTTATTAACATTAATTTTTTTAACTTTTATCACTATTCTAAGAAGAATACTAATTTAGCGTCTCAGTTGTAGTGAACATAATGCTTGAATCTTATATATAAAAATGGTGTAAAAAATGTATAGTAATTCATAAAATGAGAACAGCTGTGCCGATTTCTGTAGCATTTTTTTCAGTTGTTCGTATTTTCAAGTAGAAGGTTTTTTTTGAAAATCCCTCCAGAAAAGTTGGAAAATTGAAAAAATCAAAAAATTGGTGATTTTAATAATTTGCTCGGGATAATTAGCACAATATTTTTTAAAGATAAAAAATTTAATTTAAAATTCCCGTAATTTAATTTTAATTATTAACTTGCAAGTGCCCATATAAAAGGCATAAATAAATTATCGTGGTGTGTTGTAATATTTTATTTGTTGTCTTAATTTTACTTATACTAATGTTGCTAAGAAAGCATTGCTCATGGGAAACACATGAGTGCAAAGTAACAAGTACTTGGAAAGTCTTAATTTTAAAGCGCCAGTAATTTATTTTGTTTGGCAATTTAAATATATAAATTTAGCTATCAAATTCATATTGAGGTTTATATATATTGAACCTATATGCAGGCTAAATATACTTAATTTAATAATAAATATACATAAATAAGTGCCTTATTTTATTGCCATTGTTTGAAATTTCTTAAAACACATATTAAGTATCCACAAGAATAAATGCTAAAAAAATTACTACATAATTTAGGGTATGATTAGTTCGGTGCGATTACGCATATTATTAAAACTACACAAATAAAAATGTATAGTTACCCTACAATAACAAGAGCAGTCATATAGTTTCGTTTTTAAGCTTATTTTACAAAAAATTTTTAAATAAGTAGGAAAAATAGAATTCAAAAATAAAATTTTATGAAGCACATTCCTCTTTATATGTAGATATGAAAGTATGTATGTACGTTTCTATATGTTAAATGTGTGTTTTTGTCTCTCAATACTTTACTTTAACAAAACATTTCTTATGAACATCCACACACATTTTTAAACGCATGTGTGTATGAATCTGTCTTGTTTACAAAACTAATATTGTGCTCTCTTGAGTTTTGGTTGCGCTCACAGAAATTTCTTCCCTCTTATCTCTTACCCCCGCTACCTTGAAACTGCTCATAATTTTAGATTTTTTAAATGTTCAGAGTGCAACATCTTTATAAATTTATTGTCTTTGGTTGGAGCCTGCCAAGGCTTAACTAAGATTTACTGTTTTTCCGAAGGACCTTTTCGGACCCTTCGGGCGCCAATTAAATACACGTAAATTGTATATTTTTAAAAAATATTTTTTTATGTTGAGTGTCTGTTTTTAAGAGACAGCTCAGCTTCTTTATTTGAAAGTAAAATAAACAGTAATTTGTTTCTTACAATCTACCCTAACTCATAGCTTTCGATTTTAATGATCACGCCACTTTATTCTGGCTCGTGTTATACCTTCGATGAGAACTAAATTTTGGAATGCAATGAAGAAATGCGACACTCAGACATAGTGTCAGCACATTTGGTGGGAACGAACAAATATTTATTAAATGTTTGTGTTTAAATATATTTTGTGTTAACTCCTCCCTCCTTAAGTACAATCGTCCGGATTGTTGAAACTATGTGAAGATTGTAAATGCTTGCTTGTTTTTTTTTTATCAATTTTTGGTTCTGTATTAGATATTTCTGTTATTTCTGGAATTGCTTCTATTTCTTCTGTTTCTGTTTCTTGATGATAACATTTTCTCTAAATTTTAACACTTGTAATGGTTCCAACAGCCGCAAGAAAAGCAACTGCTATGATTGCTGTTATTGTTTTGCTTTTGGTTTCTAGAAGTTCCAATCGTTTAATATTTTTTATGTTTATTTTCTGAAGATAAAAATACCTCCTCTATCCAGGCGCTAATTGCATTTGGTTGTAGGAAGGCTGGAAGGGGTTTACCGCCACTTATTTCAGGTGCAAAATATTCTTGTTCATCTATTTTTATAGTTGTATTAAAGTATTTTATCAAATAAGTTCCATTTAATCATATTTCCTCGTCTTTTGCTCTGACCTTGCCGTTGTATTGATTTAGTAATATAAGATCGCTTCCGATTTCTTCTATAGTGGGTACGTGATCATTATTTACCTGTGTGAAGTTGCCTATTCTGTTCTTAAAGAAGCTAGTTATACAATAATCATCTCTAAGTTCTACTATATCGTTTTTATTACATATGGTTATATTATTATAACTTTTACATTTTCCTTTGATGGCAAACAAATCGGTATTACAATTGAATATTTTATCAACTTTAATTTTATCTATTAAATTTCCAAACTTTATAGGTTTTGTTAAATATGTTTTACAAGTATCATTATTAGTGATTGGAATCCTTAAGACATATAAAATTTCTTTATTATTGGCTACAGTTTTTACATTTCCGAAAGTAAGTAGTTCATCATCCTTGGAATTTTGTAATTTATTAACACGTTATTTAAGGTTTCAATTTCTGTTTTAGGTAAAATAAACGAATTTACAATATTAACTTTTTTTTTAAATGTTCCATTTTGTCGTCTTGCTATCCCAGTATGAATTGTGTCTCGTGTTAGAGTAGTCAAGAATACTAAGGTCGGGCATAACAGTCGCCAATAATAATCTAAAAATATGTTTGAAAGGAAATTATAACTGTTTACTTTCTTTTACTTAATTTATTTCTTATATGGCTTTCATGAATAACCCGACCACTTTCTGTAACGCTAGTTGTATCGCGCTTTTCTTTTACTATTTCTTCTTTAAACCTGTTACTTAATTTAGTACCTAATCTTTTATTGATCTTTATGTAAATTAATTGTCCGGGTACGCATTCTTTAGTCGGCTTTTTGTATTTATTGTGGTAAACGAGGTCTTTTTCTTGTTTGCGCTTAATTCGATTAACATTTGAGAGCCTTGTTGTCTCATAATCTTGTGGCGAAAAGTCAACTGTTCGTCCAAATAATAAGTCTACTGGTTTCCTATTCGTAGTAGAATGAATAGAATGATTGTACTCATTCACAGATCTTTCCAATAACTCTTCAAAATCTCTAGATGTTCCCTCATCCTCTGCTACATAGTCGGCGTCTATATGGAAATTCCTTTGCATCTTGTCGACGGGTCCTTGAAAAGAGGTACCTGCGGATCTTTTGGGTTTTGTTTTATTGCTGGTTGGTTCATATAATTAATTTTGATCGATCGATCGATATCTGGGATTTTCCGATAGTTGTTATATTCATTTCGGTATGATTGTCCTGTGAATCCATTTTTGTTAAACTGAAGTCTAGGAGGATTCCAGAAAATGTTGATTCTGGCTATTATAATTTATTGCATGGCGGTATCGCGGTGGGACCGGTGGTCTCATAAATCCTGTATGAACGAGTTCAGGATATAATGCTGGTCCACTAGACAGCGTTGGTATCTTTTGTGCGTTTAATTTTGAGCTATTTGAGCGTAATTTTTCCTATAAATCATGTTATTTAACTTAAGGCAGATGTGTAGAGCCTGTGGCAATGAAGTCGGCTCTCTAATTCTTAAAAGTCGGGAAAGGTCACCATTAAGACCCTTCACGAAAGTGTCCAATTCCTTTTCCCTATAAGTATTTGTCATAACGCGCAAAGTCTCCTCGATAAGGTCGAGGACCTTGTCAAGCATTAAAGAAATGTGCGACCTTGTCAAGCATTAAAGAAATGTGTTGGTGAACTGCTTGATAGAAATCGTTAACTGTTTTAATTTCTTGACACAGAGAAGTCATTTGATACTCTAGAGTTCCAATATCTCGCTTGTCTGAGTAGTGCATCATCAGACATTTTCTAATTCTGCCCCAGTCTAGCGATGTCCTTTAGGATTCTGAAGTGGTATCCGCATCACCTGTTATTTTGGTACCGCGAAGTGTTTCAAAAAGTGCTAAAACTTTGTCAAATTTTTTCTCCAAGAGTTGAATTCTCCTGGTTTCCCAGAGAACTCTCTTATCGATCCCAGAATATCCGGGATTTTGCTAAGCTCCTCTAAGTTAGCACTGACTCTACCTACTGGTTGGTCAGTGTCTTCCTCCACGATACTGTCATTTCTTTCTCTAAGCATATCCTCAACTATTTCTTCAATCTGTTTTTTTTTCTGTCTAATTTAGAGCGGAAGATCCGTTTGGTTCCGTCATTGTAAGAGCCCTATTGAGTCTCTGTGTTATTTCGTCAATTGAATCATCTGGCATGAATTTACTTAAAGGATATTGAAGGATAGGATCAAAAATTTAAATTGTTTTTATCACTAAGACGCAGCGATAATACACTTTTTATAAAACTTAATTTTTCTAATTAAAATTTCAAAATGTATTTTTCTAAATTTTCCCTTACTCTAGCGGCATCAGGATCTCCATCTTTTGTTGTAGAGGTTCTCTTATATAGCTTCTGTCTGTTGGTTTGGTTTTTAATTTAAATTTCCAGTGTATAATTCAAGATGTTCTTTTATTTTAATTATTTTAATTTTATTTGTAGTCACACACATATAAACAATTTTTTTCTTATTAAATTTTAGTTCTTTTCTTTATTTAGTTCTGTTTAGCTATATAAAAAAATTTCCTCAATGCACTACTTAATTTGTTCTTTACCTTTACTAATTTCTTATTAATTCACGAATTCTGTATATTTAATTTTTTCTTCAATTAGTCACTTAAGTTACAGATTAATTCGCTTTAGCTGATTTCTTATTATTATTTTTTATTAATCTATTTTTGTTTATTTAATCCTTACTTCAATTATTCACTCCCACTTATCAATTATCAATTTTTTCCACTTAAAGTTTCTTTTTAACAGTTTGTTTAATTTTTTCACAAATCTTGTTCCTTATTTTTTTTTTACTTTTTCACACGTTCTTTTCATCTAAACTAGGTTTCACTTTCGCGAGCTTAGCAGGCGTTGGCTCGGGCGCCAATTAAATACACGTCAATTGTATTTTTTAAAAAAATATTTTTTACTGTTGTTATAATTTTTTTATATACTGGCGGAATCAACCCAATTAATTTAATACCAAATATTTTTTATGTTAAGTGTCTGTTTTTAAGAGACAGCTCAACTTCTTTATTTGAAAGTAAAATCAACAGTAATTTATTTCTTACAATCTACCCTAACTCATAACTTAAGATTTTCATGATCACGCAACTTTGTTTTGGCTCGTTACACCTTTGATGAGAAGTAAATTTTGGAATGCAATGAAAAAATGCGACACTCAAACATAATGTCAGCACAATTGGTGGGAACAAACAAATATTTAATAACTGTTTGTGTTTAAGCATATTTTGTGTTAAGTTATACATTTTTAATTTTTATAAAACAGTCTATGCTTCTAGATTATTATATTAAAATGATTTTTTTTGCACTCTATTGTTTAAATAACATTTACCTCAAAAACTGAAATAATCACGTCAAGACGTCTTTTTGAGAATTAATTTATGTAATTAAAATTGCCACAAAATCAAAACGCGTTTAGGTATTCTTACAAAATTTTTAAATTATACAAATAATAGAGCTTTTAGTCAGTCATATTGTAACGTGTCTCGAACGTTGCTGCAGTTGTAACCCCAGCCAACTCTATGTCACAATCAGCGAAGGTTCCAACCCCAGCCCAGTGATAAGTACAACTATACAAAAAAGTACAAAAAATAACAAAAATTTTAATTCCACATAGAATCACTTCTGAGGGAGAGATAGGCGTTTTGCTTTCCGCTCGCCTTCCCAACCTAGAACATAAAAAATTTCCTTATCATCTATGTGATACTACACTTACCTTACGTCCAACCGAACTTTAATAATGCTTTAGCACACACACATAATTGTTGACTACAAATAACAAATCACATATTTATTTAAAAAAAACTTAAAACTACTTTCGCAAAATGATCAATCAAAAACTTATAGAAAACTTATATATGATTTAAGTTATATTGTTTACGTTTTGGATATCATTTGGATATTCACAAATGTTGTTCCCAATGCATCATATTTTTGATGTCACAAAAATGTGCTGATCATTAGGATAATTTAGTATATAAGCAGAATATTTTAAAAATAATATCAGAATTAATCTAAGAGGAAAAAGAACCCTTTGTTTTATTTTAATTCTCAAAGCCATAAAAGGCATTTTGATGGTCGTAGTCAATCGGCAGAGTTGCTCAGTAAATACTTAATCCTCTTTTTTGACACTTACATTTTATCAAAGTTTACATTGGCGATCCTTTTTACATTGGACCCTGAAACTCCTTGAAGAAATCATTTTTATAAATATATTACAATTTGCTCTCTCCCAGATGACTTAACGAAGGATGATTCACGTTTGAATATTGTTTAAGCCCGTTTCACAGAATAATTCTGAGTATTAAGACTTATCAAATACCTTAGTATTTCGAAAAAGTGTGATAGTGTAAAGAAAATTTAATGAATATGTTATATAATACGGAAAGGACTTTGCCATTTCATAATACATATTCATTTTAAAAAAATTCTTAGAACTCTGGTTTTTTATATTATCAGGGTTATCTAACCCACAGAACCATTAAATGAGCACTCCGAAAAAAGACTTAAAAGAACCCAGCAAGGGAGCTTTTTCCGAACTTGAGTGGGCCTTCAGCTAGAAATTCTTTGTCAGAAAAAAAGGAAATTTTAAATCTTACCTTTTGTTTACAAGCAAAGGTTTTTTAAATACGATGTTTTTGGGAAAGTTCTTTAATGAATTTATATGGTGTTTGCTGGGTTTTTCAAATTTTTATATCAATGTATATATTGTACATATATTGCACATATATTGTACATATTGTACACTCAAACTAAGTTGATCAACTGTGTTGCAGTTGCGAAATCAAACACATTTTGTTATTCTACGAATGAAATTGCATAAATTCAGATACCTTATTAAAAAAATATTAATAATAATAATGTTCCCATTTGTGTAAGCATTAAGTTTCCTACATATCGAATTTCTCTGGATCTATCTTTAATAAACACACCAGAGAATAATCAATCAAAATTTTATAAGGCCAGGTGTTTATGCATGTTGCTGTTTTATATTCTTTTGATAAAAAAAAGTCTACAGAAATTTGTTTGCTATTAAGTAAAATTAATAAGATATGTATGAGCTTCTAGTCCAGTCAAGTAAATCTATTTTATGAAATAAAAAAAGAAGAATTTGTTTGTTGGCTTTGTGGATTATTTTACATTTGTATAGATGTTGTCGGGCCTAAGTGCACCGTTCTTATTTTTAACCGACTTCAAAAAAAGAAGGAGGTTATACGATTCGGCTGAATGTTGCTTTTTTTATATTTGTGACTCCAGAACTCAGTCATTTCTGATCCGATTTTGAAAATTTTTGGTCCCGTTTTAAAAACTGTTCATAATCAAAAATTAAAGGGTGTCCCCATACAACATACATATTCTTTACGTGTATTATGAATTGTAAGGGGCACTTCTGTAAAATTTAAAATGACTGCGTATTACTGTAGCTCCCAATAACAAAAAGTTATACAAAAATTAATCTAAAAATTAAAGCGTGCGCCCATAATTGATGTAAATCTACTTATAAGGGCCTGTCTTTTGAACCTTTATAGACAAACGCTTGCAAATTGGACAGAATGTCGATATCTATGGCCGTTATAGTAACAAGTATTAATATTACAAATTATAAATTAAAGGGTGCGCCATTAGTTCATTAAATTTGATTTCATGTATTTGGAAGTTAAAGGGTGTTCCAATAGTTAATGTAATTGTGTGTATTTGATCAAACTTTTGAACCGTTATGGACAGAACGCTGAAATTTAAAAGGGACCTGTATTGCTAAATCCGCTATATCAACGAGTTTATAATTTGAATTTAGAAATTAAAATGTGTCCCATAATTGATGAAGATTTACTTATATGAGCCTATCTTTTGAACCGTTATAGACAAACGCTTTCAAATTGGACAGAATGTCGATTGCTATGGCCGTCATAGTAACAAGTATTAATATTAAGAATTATAAATTAAAGGGTGCGCTAATAGTTCATTTAATTTGATGTATATTAACATACTTTTAGACAGTTAACGACAGACGCTTGGAATTTACAACGAACCTGCATTGCTAAGTCCGCTGTAACAACAAAAATAAAATTTGGATTTGGAAATTAAAGGGTGTTCCAATAGTTAATGTAATTTTGTGTATGTGACCAAACTTTTGAACCGTTATAGACAGAACACTGAAACTTAAAAGAGACGCTATATTAAGGAGTTTATAATTTGAATTTAGAAACTAAAGGGTATCCCATAATTGATGAAGATTTACTTTTATGAGCCTACCATTTGAACCGTTATAGACAAAACGCTGATATTTAAAAGGGACCTATATTTCTATGTCCGCTATATTAAAGAGTTTATAATTTGAATATAGAAATTAAAGGGTGTCCCATAATTACTGTAGATTAGTAACAGCTGATAATATTTAAAATTATAAATTAAAGGGTGTACAAATAGTTTATTTAATTTGGTATATGGCCACACTTTTAAACAGTTGTGGAGAGACGATTGAAATTTACAAAGAACCTTTATTACTAACTCCTCTATAACAACAAGTATAAAATTATTAAATAAACGGGTGTCCCAATAGTTGATATAATATGGTGTATGGTACCGGACTTTTGAACTGTTATAGACAGACAGCTGAAATTTACAAGGAATTTGTTTTGCTTAGTCCGCTATAATAAGAAGCTTATAATTTGAATTTAGAAATTAAAGGGTGTTCCCAAAATTAATGTTTAATTAATGTGGCCGTATTTTTTGAACCGTTGTATAGAAACACCTACTTCTTTATTATTATTGTATAATAAGAAGTATAAAAATGTTATATTATAAATTAAATAGTTGATATAATCTGATGTATATGGGCAAACTGTTGAACCGTTAAAGACAGACGAAAGAAAAATTTACACAGAACTGATGCTAAATCTACTACAACAGCAAGTATTTAATTTGAATTTGGAAATTAAAGAGTTACCCTACAGTTGTTGCAATTTGATGTATATTTCCAAACTATTGAACAGTTGAAAAAGTATAAAGTTTAGAGATATAAGTGTGTCCCAATAGTTAATGTAACCTAATTTATGTGGCCATACACTTGAGCTCTTTTAGGCAGACATATGAAATCTCTTTTAAGTCGGTTTTTTCGCAAGTATTATATTTAAATCGGTTCAGTATTTAAGATGTAAATGCTCCCTTAAATTGCTACTACTACACATGCAAAAAATACAAATATGTATATTCAAAATGTAAATATGTACAATAAATAAATGAGGAAAAATTGTTCTATAATAGACTGACCGCAAGAAAAACTCTAGTATTAGTTATTTTTCAAAGGCATTGCGGCTTTTTAAAAACAGGGCAAGGGACAATATATACATTTAAAAGCAGCAATAATAAAATTTTATAAACAATGCGAAGTAAAAAAGGAATTAAAATTTACACTTTCGGCGAAGTATTTTAAAAAGTTTTATAGGATTTTGATAAAAGAATTCTATGGGGGAAAAATCAGGTACACCAAAAAACGCTAAAAATGTTAAAGTGACATCAGTGAAATACAATTGGTGCGTTTCCGTAGTCAACTTTGGGATCCCGCGGAATCCTAATGTTACCTAGAGAATAAAATTATTCTTCTGAATTTTCCTTTGGTTAGATTGTCTAAACTGCAAAACAGTCAGCTAGTAGATATGTAAACAATAACAAATACACAATTTTAAAAATATATATGTATATATCGCTCCTTCACTTTAACAACGTCATAATTTTAAATTTATAATTTTGAAGTTAAACATACAGAATTGCTCCCCATTTCATGCTTTATATTGTGTATGAGTTTCATCTTTATGTCTTTTGTACTTTCCACGTTTTAAGATAATAAGCCGTTATTCCGTTTCATGTTTAGAAACTTTATAAATAAGAATGACATTTTGAGTTGCGGAGAAAATTTCATAACGTAAAGATCATATCGCTTTCTAAAACATTGTCACAATTCGTTTTGTGACTGTATATATGAAAAAAAGAAATTTTTTATCGCATAAAATGTATTATTTTTAATTATGACTATGTTGATGAATTAACTCCGTTTTTCTTTTCACAAATAACCACATATTTTAGTTTACGACACAGTATCGGATATATTTTTATAGCAATCATGTCATAATTCAAACATCCCACTTAGTTTGTCCAAGACCCTCCCTTTAATTTATAATTGATAAAAGTTTTCCTAAGTGGGGTTTTTAATTATAAATCATTTTAGTAATTGTAGTGGGAACTTAAGCAGTCTGATATTTTTATTGATGGTGAGAACGAGACAAAAACTTAAACTGCGATTATCTCGAAATAAGTTATGACGGTCTTAAAGAAAATTATGTATGTATATGTATTAAACATACAAAATATTTGTGTTTTATTTGCCGTATTCACAAGCTCTGCTAAGGTGTAGGTAGTATTGCATACTACCTTTTGTTTACTTCTTTGTGAACAACCATTGTATCAGTGTGCCATTGTACATTGTACTTCATACGTCAAAAAGTAAATAAGAAGAAGAAAAGTGCTATTCATCATTTGTTATTTATAAGCCAAATGGGGGAGAAAACAGAAAAAAGTAAATTAATAAATTTTTTGTGTGAGGATGAAATTCAAGACATTTTTAGGATGAACCTAATGTACTTGCTCTCCAGTCGCAGAATTATGCATTTAGGGCTACCAAAATCATCATTATGGCATAATCGGGTTTTAAGATATTTTGATGAAAACAGATTTCTTCATATGATACGACTACGGCCAGAGGAATTTGCCTATATATTCAACCTTATAAAAAATGACGATGTTTTTCACACAATTGGCGAAATGCTCCAACTACGCATTGACTTGCAGCTTAAAATTGTACTTTACTGCTTGGGATCTTCAGGAAATGATGCTTGTGTTCGTAAGGTAGCATCTCTTTTTGGTATAGATGATGGCGGTACCATATAAAATATTAGAAATCGAGTCATTAAAGCAATATTAAATCTTAAACAACAGTTTTTATATTGGCAACTTTCAACTTCAACTTTCTAATAAATCAGTCAAATCAATAAATTAAATAAATAAAACTAACAAAAATATCTTTTAATTCAATTTAATATAATTCACACATGAACACAAAAATAATAATTCATTTAAACATAAAACATTTAAACAAATACAACGTTTGAAAAACATATGAAAAAAAGTACTAAGTGTTGTATCGCATGTTTGCATGAAAATTACGAACAACACAGCTAGCACCGTTGTATTTTGTTAGCACTTAGCACGTACTAGGGGGCTTGTGAATAGGGCAAATGTTTACATAAAAAAATGCATGTATATTTTGCTTGACATCTTGTTTTTTATAAAAGCGTTTCCGTACATTTGGGTATTTTTGTCTTTTATTGAAGATAATTTTTTCTTACTCTCCTTTTATTATGAAGAGGCTGAGTTTAAAAATTTATTTAGCTTGTGTTGTCGAATGCTTTGAAAGAGTGAATTAGTTTTTAAAAAGTAAGCAATTTTGTGAAAACTATCTAAATATTATTATTAACTTTTTTACTTTTTTCCCTAAATAAAATAGCAACATGCTAAAAAAATGTGTACAGAAAATACAAAGATTTAGACACACTAAGAAATGTCAAAATTCCGGGAAATTTTGAGATCCCAAAAATCCCGGGAATGTCAGACTGGCACAACAGATTGTGTAATTGGTTTTTGAAATTTTCTGAAGATTTATGTGCTGTTTCTATATTACAGGCGATCAACTCGTCTGAAAAATTTGTATGGAAATAACTCAAAAAACTGAGTGCTTTTCATATAAATTTTTCAGACGAGTTGATCACCTGTAATACAGAAACAGCACATTAATTTATATAAAAGTCTGTTCACATTAATTAATGTCGATTGAATTTTTTTTTTGATGAATAAATAAATAAATAAATGAATGAAATAACACTGAGTGCTTGTATACTATTCTCTAAAGTCAAACTCAAGAAATTAGCACGAGCTTTGCGATATACAATTACTTAACGGAATATAAGGTTTTTGACAAAATTTTTTGATTTCTAACTTTCCTATTTTAATTCTTCTATTAAATATTTTATATCCACTGGATCTTTTCTTTACGTCTCTTAGTTTGTCATGCAATAGCGAAAATAAAATTGTCCAAAAGGTAACATATTGCGCGTTATTGCTACACGTGTTATCCATATTTTCACCTACTATAAAATTGCTCATATTAATTTCTGTGAGTGTTTTGAGGATATATGTGGTTACGTATGTATACTTTTAGGCAAGCGTTAAAAAATAGCTGGCAGTATTATCTTGCAATCCAACAAAAATAAGCGTATAAAGCGTGGTGTATCTTTAAAATTTAACAAGCCAATACAAAAAATTATTAAGTAAACATAAAACGGATGCCGTCAGTGCTTTTCCAAACTTCAGGGTCGGTAATTACAAAATCCAGAAGTTCGGATTATTTACTTCACTTGCGATTGGCATCCCCAGATTTAACTTTACAAAGTTAATTTGCAATATGGAATTTCATTTCCGTTACGTAACATACTGAACATGTCGTCTAGTTGCGTAATGACGTTTCTTATTTTCCATTTCTTTTTGGAGGCCCAAAAGCATTAAATTTTACTGCCTCAGAATCCCATTATTGTTTAACCGCAACTTTAGATCTTTTAAATGAAAGCTGCGGGTTGCGAGATTTTTTTTATCAGGTAAACTAATTTTTGAAATTGATTGTGCGTGGTTTTCTCATAAATTTATTACTTATCTAATAAACTTTACACATTTCTTTCTAAATATATGTATTATATTTTTGTTTTAGTTTTCATAACAATTCACTGTTTATTAATTAAATTAAGACATTTGTAGAAGAGTGATCGATCGCTGCATACACGTTAACCAATTCGTAAATCTGATTTCTAATTTTACCACATATTTTATTTGCTAGCATAAGTACTCCATTGCATTTCACTTTTTAAATTTCCTTTCCAAATGCGTTAATTTAAAGCAATGGATGATCCATTTTTAAAATGAGGTTTAAATATGGTGTGGTATATATTTATTGTTTATTAAAATTGCCTGTAATATTTTATTTATTGTTCTTTAAAGAAACCCGACTTGTTTGCCAAATTTTTTATTTTCAAATTAAATCCATTTAATTTGTGGTTTTTGTCTAATATGAAACCTAGGTATTTCATAGGTTCTACTGTTTAAAATATTGCATTATTACTTTGAAAAGTCTCACTGTTGTTTATATTTATTTCCGACATTTTTTTTTTGTTTTATTTGACCTACAAAAAATATCGTTGTCGCCAACACTGTATATAAGGGGTATTAAACGCGTAATTATGGCACTCATGGTATTTTATACTATCTTGGCCAATTCATCTTCAAATAAACATTTTTTGTATTCGAAAACATCAATTTTGCTGTCTTTAATTTCCACCTACATACGCGTATGTAGATATTTTATTTTTTAATTAATTTATTTGTTATTTTATGGTCAGCAATCTTGCTCGATGTATTATTAATTATACTTCTTTTTTTTTTAATTAAAGACTAGGGAATATTTTTTTTAAATTTAATTTTCACAAATAACTTCGTGCTATTTTTTATTTAAATATCCCTGTTAAATTAATTACCGATATTGATTATTGAGGGTCAAAGCACGTCTCGATGGCCATTTTGTTACCGCTTACATAACTCTTCAGGAAACTTCTGACAAACATTTTAAATAATCTAAAAATTTAATTTTTAAATTTTCCCCCACCAGGATTTGAACCATCGATTTTATAAATTCATGAAAATTTACTTATTTTCGGCTTTTTGGTTCTTTTTAATTTAATTTCTAAACATTTTTAGGAAAAAAAATTATTTACAAATGTATGCGGACGTTTTCCAAAGAAAATAAGAAAAATTAGACGCTAGCAGAATGAAATGCAGCATTTTCTGGACCGCCAGATCCTTCATTAGCATTCTTTGCATCTATGTACCTTATGTTATGTACGTCGTAAACATCATCTATTTCACCAACTAATCTTAATGTTAATTTGGTGAGACGAAGTTCACACACAACTTAAAGCATTTCTTTGTCGTTCCCTTTGTAACTCGTCTTGTACAAGCATTAACGCAGAACCTATATATTTTAAATTTAATTAAACATATTTATTTAACTTTTCTAATGCACATTTAACATTTATTTTGAAAATAAATTTTATATAAAAAACAAAATTATTTTGTCTTGATTTTGTCACAGCTTTACAACCAAAACAATTTTAATGCTTTTCTTATTGTTATACCCCATATATGCATATGCGAAAAAACGTTTTCATCTGTATTAACTGACATTTAAATGTTTGCAATAAACGTAATAGAAATAAATGCATAGATTTTATGAAATCAGCTTACAAAAACTATATAAAATCAGTTATTAAACTAAAAACATCTGTCATAAAGTTTAATTTTGTAGTCCAGTGTAATTTTTAGAATCTACAGGTTTAGGCAGTTTAATTTCATGATTGTTAGTTAATTTTACTTCAATATTTTTTTTTAGTTTTTAAATTTTTTTCTATTCTGGCTGTAAACCACTATTGCTTCGTTTTTTTTTTTTTTTTTGAAAATCTATTATATTTAGTACTAAAATTTTTTTTTAAATTTTTTGTATGTATATAAAATATACTTGGGCTTTCAAGGTCACTTATTTCCTTCCTTTCAAGTAAATAAAAGATTATTTATTTCATATTGATCCGATGCACAGAAGGGTATTTGCCCAATTTAAGCGGCCAAAATTCGAATTTTCAAAACTCACTTTTTCTTTAACTACCCACCGTAGGGTGAAGAGAATAGAATGCTGGACTAGATCCCGTTATTTTTTAATTCCTTTTTGCTTTCGTTCACTCTCGCCACGCAGTCAAAGTTTCGTGTTGCTAAGTAGGTATATGCTTTTTTCTGTGTTTGAGACAAGTCAACGTGAAAAAAATTTAGTAAAAGCGTGTTTTCAGTTTATGAACTTTATTAAAATGGATAATTGTAATGTAGGTAAATATGATATAAGTCACATAGTTAAGAATATAATATATTCTGGTACCGGCAGAGCTACATTGAAAATGATGGTATTTTTGTAAATTTTAATTGATTAAAAAAATTAACTATAGTCATAAAGTTGTATAATACCACTTAACGCAACTGAGATTCTCGCTCGGGTGTGTTAATTGATATTTCATGGTTTAAAAAAAAATTGGCTGTGCGGATGACTATTTTATGGCCCTTTTAAGTATGCTACTACGGACTTTCGACTCTCCACGCTCGGATACGATTATTTGAAGGAATTTTACATATGTCCTACAAACTACCTCTTAAAAAATTGCAAGCAAGAACAGAAAAGGATAAAGATATAGTAAAAACCCGAAAAATAAAAATCTAGCAAGAAATCAAAATGGGCCTGATTGTGGATGTTCCTAAACCTGGTTTCGAAAACAGTAATGACGGTAACACAAGCAGACGCTTTTTTTCCGATAATAATTTGGCAACAGAAATTACAGGAGTTGATCGAGACTTAATTTTTCGCTTGAAAGTTATATTGGAAGTAATATCCAGTTGCCATAAAATAGACACTGAACAGTTTCACACTTATGCAACAGATACAGCGAAGATGTATGTTAAGTTGTACACCTGGTACCCAATGTCTCCAACAATGCACAAGATACTTGTTCATGGCCGAATTGTTATCGAAAGCGCTTTGTTGCCTATAGGACAGCTATCGGAAGAAGCAGCAGAAGCAAGAAATAAGCACTTTCGGCAATATCGTGAAAACTACGCCCGAAAATTTTCAAGAGAGTCCTGCAATAGAGATAGAATTAATAGATTATTGCTAACTTCAGATCCTCTGTTAACGGGACTAAGACCAAAGCCGAAAAAAACACAAATTCCTTTCCCAAAGGAATGCTTAGAAATGCTTGTCCCAACCGAAGACAACGAAGACAACATTTATGAATTATATAAAAAGATATTTTCAGCTCAGGCAATGAAGAAATGGCCGATTGATTTTATTTTATATCATATTTTAATCTTTTCAATTAAAACAGAATTGTTTGTTAATTTTTCATACTGCACGACTTAGAGTTTCTTTAAAAAGTATCCTCTTTTAATTGGTTTGGGGAAATACCGTCTTAATACCCTACGTCTTTTTGCTTGTGTATATAAATTTACAATTTTAAATGCCACAACATGCCTTTTCTAAATATTTTGCATACAAAATTCAATCAAAATAATTTTGGCCGCCTAGATTGGCCAAATACCCCTCTGTGCGACGTTTCGTTAGTATTTTCCAACTTCCGCAGGTATAATTTATTAAAAATCTGTCAACCACATACATATAAAAGTAAAAAAATTTTTAGATTTTTACAACATGATTTAGAAAGAGCGACAATATAAGGTGTGAAAAACAATTTAACTTACATATAATCTTTTTGTTATTTAAAATTTAGTGTACAGTGGACAAGGCACAAAACACAAACTTAATAAAATTGAATAATATAAACTATGGAATAAAATATCACAGGCAATTTTTGTTTACATCACAATATCTTCTATTATAGTAAAACTATATTGTAACTTGCATTAGTGTTGTCCTTATCGTCTTTAATGTTTATTGCAATACAACAGAGATCGGAATTGCAATAAACACCAAAGACGATAAGGACAACACCAATGCAAGTTGCAATATAGTTTTAGTAAACGATTGAAAATTTAACAAAATTTTGATTACTATGACCATTTTAGTAGCAAATGTAATTATAGAAATTTAAAAATTAAAGTCTACCCCAATTAATTTGAGATTATGTTAACCAATGATAATAAAAAAATCTTTGCCGTTACGAAATTTTTGGAATTTTAAGTACGAGGCTAAACATAAAGAATTTAAGAGTTATTCTCATCTAATAACTTCCAGAAGAAATATAACGAAATCGTTTTCTATAAAGCACCAAATAAAATAAAATGATTAAGGACGCTGCCGTCAAAAGCCAGACTTCAAGTCGATTACTGTGTGATGACATAACAATATTTTCTGAGGCTATTAGATGGGTCTACAAATATGACAATAAATCTTTTGTTGAAATATTCAAAAATGATTTTGAAATTTTTAATATACAGTAGCTCCAAGCGAAACTCGTACACCTATGAAAAAAAATTTCTTTATGTTATACATATGTCAAAAACTAAATTAGCTAATAAAATAAATTTACTTAATTTTAGTACAAAACTATGTACTTAATTAAATATCAGAAACGAAATTTTGAATATAAATTTATTTATTAAAATACAGATAAATAATTTAAAAAGTGCCAACTTTCGACGCCAAAGCCAAACTCGTACAGGCTGATTTAATTTGGCAACATTCGTAAAAATAATTAAAAAAATTAGGGAGTTTTCCCATTATTACCTTTTTTATTGTCATTTATTTGATTTTTTGTTTGAAAGAGTTACAAAAGAGAACAAAATGGGTAGACAGAGAGGACAAACTTCTGTCGCAGTAAGAAAATTAATAATTCAACATCATAATAATAATAAATCGCTGCGATAAATATCTGAGATAGTTGATAGAAGCCTATCAACAGTGCAATATATTATAAAAAGGTGTAAAATGGAAGAGAGGATTGCGAACAAGAAGTAAGTGCATATAACAAAATTTTCTCTGCTAAAGACGAGCAATATATTTTACGTCAAATAAAAAGGAACCCATTTTTAAGTGCTCCGAAACTCGTAGAAGTTGTGTAGAAAGACTTAGGAAAAACATGTTGCCCACAGACCATAAGAATATTATTAAAAAGGGCTAATTTCAATAGTAGAAGGACAAGAGTTAAACTTCTGCTTAATAAGAGAAATCAAAGAGAAGGTTACGATTTGCCAAGGAACATGAAACAAAGGATTTTTCATTTTGGAAGCAAGTATTATTCACAGAAGAAAGTAAATTCAACTTGTTTGGTTCAGATGGAAGACCTTTTGTATGGAGAAAATCCAATGAGGAGTTGCTTGTCTAAAACATGAAACCAATAGTTAAGCACGGTGGTGGGTCAGTAATGGTTTGGGGATAATTTTCTGCATCTGTGCCCGGTGTTTTACAATTTATCGATAGTACCATGGATCAGCATATGTATCTGAACATTTTAAAAGAAAGTTTGCCAGTTTGTAAGCAGAAATTTTGTCTTGGTGAAAACTTTTATTTTTACCAAGACAACGAACCTAAGCATAAGGCTTATAATGTGCGATCATGGCTACTTTATAATTGTCCACATGTTATGGATGGCCCAGAGTCCAGACATAAACCCAGTCGAAAATTTGTGGAGCTATCTCGGTCGTAAAATTCGTAGTCAAACAATGAGTTCTAAGGATGGCTTGAAAAGAGTTCTTCAGGACGAATGGGGCAAAATTGAACCGAGTTTTTGCGAAAACCTTGTGCGCAGTATGCCAAATAGATTAAAAATGGTGATAAAAAATAAAGGCATGCACACCAAATAATAATATTTAAAACCAACAAAATAATATTTGATTGAAGTGTGGTGTACGAGTTTGGCTTTGTCACAGAAATTACTATTATTTTATGTTTTTATTAAAAAAATTTTTTTATTGAATAATAATTTAAAGTTTTTATGTTTTGTTAAATTTGTTATAAAATGAACTAATAAAATAAATACAGTTTTATTTGTTAAGAGCTTCTTACTTAATGTTAAAAGATAGTTTAAAAAT
Organism: Gymnosoma rotundatum; assembly: GCA_916610165.2. Lineage (NCBI taxonomy): Eukaryota > Metazoa > Arthropoda > Insecta > Diptera > Tachinidae > Gymnosoma > Gymnosoma rotundatum. The sequence continues at coordinate 34,828,763 of OU744340.1, forward strand.
TAGTCTAAAGTGTACGAGTTTCGCTTGGAGCTACTGTAGCTTATGTAATAAAAACTAGAAACGAAGACACCGTTTTATGTTGAAAAAAAAAATAAACAATCAGTATGACCACCATTTTGCGGCATTCGAAGTATCGACTTTAGCCCCCTCTTTTGAAATTACTGCTTTCAACCGCCTGTGGAAAAAATAGCAACTCCTTCAGGCAGAGCATTTATTAAATTAAAGTAATTCGATCACAGCATTTACTAGAAAAAAATAATTTTAGAAAACTTCGCAACCTGGCCAATCTACAGCTACACAGGATGACATGTACCTTCTCTTAAAGCAATGGAACCTCGACCATCTGTACGAACATTTTATAGGTAAGTATTTGTCAGATATTAAAAAAAAATAAATTATTTTTCGATCATTACAGAACAACGTATTACGATCAACGTTCTTAAGATCTTTAATTCAAAGCATATTGATATGCTGTTTTATGGCCTTCCAATGTAGAAAATCTAGCTTCTTGTACATACTGTATTTCCTGTAATTAATGAAATTTTAAACTTACAGAATATAAAAATAAATTGTAACGTTACTCTGTTAGAATTAAAAAAATAAACAAAATAAAATAAATGATATTAAAATAAATAAAATAAATGATATTACAATAAGTGTTTCTTATTTTGGTTTCGGTGGAAAGAAAAGTATATTATTGGTAAAAGTTTTTGTCCAATCATGGTAGATTTCAATAAAAAAAAATTGTTGGTTTGAAAACTTTGTAATCAAAATTTTTTACTACTCAATTAATAACATAATCAAGTGAACAAGTTTTTTTTATCAACAAGTCCTTTTCATTTTGTCCAAACTTGGTTTGGGCAATACAAAATTTAAGGTTTTTTTATTATGAAGTTATTCCTTTATATACCCTTTTTTTCGATAATGAATTTTATTAACAAAGACTAAATAAAATTGTTAGTTGTAACATTAATTTAGTACTTGTTATTTATCCCTGAGACTGAGTTATGATTTGCTACCAATTTAAATACTAATCAAACCCACTAATTCTGGTATTTTACTTTCCCTTAACCCCAAAATCGTAATTTATTTTAATGAAAGTAAATACGGTTTTTTATCTCATGAAGATTGGCATCATTTAATATATATTTCCACTCTGCCAACTCTCCAAGAGATATTAAAAAACAAATCAATTTGTTTCACATTTAATAAAATCATTTTTTGGTTTGATAAAATGTTTAATCAATATATTTTTATTGTCCAATATATCATAATCAAATCAACAAATGACTTTATTAGGAAATTCATATTATTCAACAAATTTATTGTAGAAATTAAGTTTTATTTCAATAAATTTCTTCATTCAAATAACATTTCTATAGTTGAAAAACAAATTGACAAACAGGATACAAATTTTTTAGTCGGTATGACAAAATCTTTTATAGGCTGGAAATTTAAAAATTTTTTGTTTGGATCTGTGTTTTTTGTTGTTTTCTGTGTAAAATGTAAATTTTATTAGATATTATTCTACAAACACAATCAAAGGCTACCGACCATCGACTACCGACTACAAAAGTCGGTAGTCGAATGGAAAGTTTGTCATTTTTAGCATAATCGTACTCAAAACGTTTTGACGTACGACTATTATTTGTGTTGTTTACAGTGACTTGAAAAAATTAATATAGAAAAAAATGGAATTAACTCGTGAACATTTTCGTGCCATCATTTTTCACAATTTTCGACGTGGATTATCACGACAAGAGTGCATTGATGAACTTAAATCTTTGTATGGCGATGAAGCACCATCCTATAGCACTGTGAAAAATTGGTATAATGAATTTAATCGTGGCCGAAGCTCGCTCAAAGACGAATTCCGTGAAGGTCGTCCAAAAACAGCTGTTGTGCCAGAGAACATTGATGCCGTGCGTGAACTCATAATGCAAGATCGACATGCGACATACCGAGAGATAGAGACATCCTTGGACATTTCTTCCACCAGCATACATTCGATACTGCATGAACACCTGGCCGTAAAAAAGGTTTGTTCTCGTTGGATCCCGCACAATTTGAAAATCGCTCAAAAAAAGGCTCGTGTCGATTGGTGCAAAGACATGTTGCAAAAATACGATTGCGGTGCTTCAAAAGACGTTTATAAGATCGTCACAGGTGACGAATCATTGATCTATGCGTATGAGCCCGAATAGAAACAGCAATCGACCGTGTGGGTCTTCAAAGACGAGCAAAATCCAACGAAAGTTGTTCGTGGAAGAAGCACTTCGAAGCAAATGGTCGTCTGTTTCTTCGGCAAATCTGGTCATGTGGCGACTGTTCCGCTTGAGCAACGTAGGACGGACTCTTCTGAGTGGTACCAACAAGAGAAGACGAATCATTGTTCACCATGACAATGCGAGCACTCACACATCGGCTCAAACCAGAGCGTTTTTGACCGGCAAAAACGTCGAATCAATAGGTCATCCGCCGTACAGCCCTGACTTGGCACCTAATGACTTCTTCTTGTTTCCGCACATCAAGAAAAAAATGCGTGGTCAACGATTTTCGTCGCCAGAAGAAGCTGTTGAAGTGTTTAAAAACCATGTTTTAGAGGTGTCTCAATCGGAGTGGAAAAAGTGCTTCGACAACTGGTTTGAGCGCATGCAAAAGTGTATAAATCATGCTGGAGAATACTTTGAAAAACAATAAAACCATTTTTGATTATAAATATTTGCATTTTCACTATTAGGCCAGAAATATATAGAGCAGCCCTTGTATTTATTTGTTTTAAAAATACATATCGCTAATTTACTAATACAACGTTACAACTCCAAATTTAAAATTATGGAGTTTATCATACAGAATTGTTCGCCATTTCATTCTTTATATTGTGTTTAAGTTTCATCTTTATGTCTTTTGTACTTTCCGAATTTTAAAAGAATTGGCCGTTATTTCATTTTAATTTTAGAAACTTTGTCAATAAGAACGACAAATTTCAGTTGTGAGCAGTGTTGCCAGAACTTTAGTGTGTAAAATCTGCGAAATCCAACAATATTTCGCGAAAAAATCTGCAAAAATCTATAATACGTCTTCCAAAGTATTTTTCAATTTATTTCTATACAATATATTCTTATATTTATTACTTAAAAGAAATTGTATTTTCTTACAGAGTAAATAAATTATGTTAAAGTTACATGCTTACATATGTAAAAGTTCTATTAAGTTTATATAAAATTTAATTAAGATTGGTTGTCTTAGTTTAGTTCATGAATATCAGATGACATCATTTTTAGCAAATCTTTATTTGGAATACTCTTTTTCCAGAAATTAACTAAAGTCATTTCTATTTCATTTAGTATACCTTTAAAATCTAATACTTTTAACTCTCTAAACTCCAACTCCTTTCTTTAAAAAATCTTTGAAAAAATTTTAGCTAAGTCCCAAACTTTTTTTTTTTAAATTAAATTATGGCTAATACGCCTAGCGATTTCATAATATTAGAGAAATCAATAATTTAATATAAAATTTAATACAATCAGCAACTATTTTGTTTATATAGCACTGGTCAAGATTTGTGCTTAAAACTAATTCAGCTGCATGAATGCCTAGATATACGCGTTCACAATTCAGAGAATTTTAAGGGCTCTTTTAATCTACAGCAACACTTTCAGTAATTTTTATGAAATGGTGTTTTAAAAAGTTACCCATTACAATTTTTAATAGTTTTGTCATCCGGGTATATTATATGTGAATCTCTGTCTCTTCGCTTTGAAACAATTTATTAAAACAATTAATACTACCATGAATATACTTAAAAAAGATAAATATATTTGATAAGTATTATTAAGGTTATTAATATGAATTTTGTGTTGTCGATTTGAATGATATTGTTACGAATAATAAAATCTGACAACCCCTGTAGTTGTTTTCGTATGAGTGTGGTGAATAAAGTTAATTCAACAACCAATGGTGTGTTTACGGAATAACAAAATCACAAGTTAGCCAACAAAAGCTGAGCAGCCTCAATGGATGCGTTGGTAGAGGTGCGTACTGCAAAACAGAGGGTCCTGAGTTCGATACCGCATTCGGACATGCGTGCAACGAAAAAATAATAATTGTTATAATGCAATTAAAATTAATAAATAGCAGTAAAAACCTCCCGTGAGGCAAAAAGACAATTATTGTGTGAAGCCATGGCAGATAATTTAGTGGAGACGTCCAACTTAATATGAGAGCAACAGATAATTGTCAAGAAGCCCTTTATAATACAAAGGAAGAGCAATAGCGGTTGCGCAGGGAAGTGTAACAGCATAACAACAGTGTATGGCAGACGTGTGTTGTGGCTACTGGGTTAAAAGGAGAAGACTGGCTTGGATAAAAGGAGTAGTGGAGATGTCTGTGGATGGTTAAGGTTACTAAACAAGGCATCGAGTAGTTCATGTCTCGCCGGAGTAACACAGTAGTGTAGCGTGAATGGCTGCGTTTGTGGTGATAACGCATGTTTAGTAAATACGAGACCAAGGGTTCACAAGACCGGTAGGATCGAGAAGTATAGCCAGAGAAAGCCATAAAATTTGAAGACAGAATTTAGCCACGGTGGTATTTGCAATCAAAAGAATCCGTACGGTTTGCCTGTTCTAAAAGGGTAAAACGTAACAATCTTAACAGCAAATAAAAAATAAATTTTTAAACAGTCACATAATTCTAATAAGCGACTTAAAACCGGCTCTACGGAAAGCCAACGCAATTGGGGTCGGTGAAAAATCTTTTTGGGCTTAATGCTATAAACACAATCATGTCCACCGACCATCGACTACAAGATATCAAAAATAGAATACATGCATGCTTATGAGAATAATTCTTTTAGCCGCTACACGACTACCGACTACACGGCTACTTTTGTAGCCCGTAGCCAACTTAGGCTAATTTCTATTTTTCTTGGCTACAAAAAACAGATAGTGCTGCCAATACAATAAATTCATGAAATGTTGGTTTTAAAAACACAATACATTAAATATCGCTATTAAAAACGCGAAAAACTTTTATAGTGCTCGTCTTTGAAGACCCACACGGTCGATTGTTGTTTCTTTTCGGGCTCGTACGCATAGATCAATGATTCGTCACCTGTGACGATCTTATAAACATCTTTTGAAGCACCGCAATCGTATTTTTGCAACATGTCTTTGCACCAATCGACACGAGCCTTTTTTTTGAGCGACTTTCAAATTGTGCGGGATCCAACGAGAACAAACCTTTTTTACGGCCAGGTGTTCATGCAGTATCGAATGTATGCTGGTGGAAGAAATGTCCAAGGATGTCTCTATCTCTCGGTATGTCGCATGTCGATCTTCCATTATGAGTTCACGCACGGCATCAATGTTCTCTGGCACAACAGCCGTTTTTGGACGACCTTCACGGAATTCGTCTTTGAGCGAGCTTCGGCCACGATTAAATTCATTATACCAATTTTTCACAGTGCTATAGGATGGTGCTTCATCGCCATACAAAGATTTAAGTTCATCAATGCACTCTTGTCGTGATAATCCACGTCGAAAATTGTGAAAAATGATGGCACGAAAATGTTCACGAGTTAATTCCATTATTTTCTATATTAATTTTTTCAAGTCACTGTAAACAACACAAATAATGGTCGTACGTCAAAACGTTTTGAGTACGATTATGCTAAAAATGACAAACTTTCCAATGGAAATGTCAGATTGCACTTGGCAGCACTCAGTGTTGCCAGGCCAGAAATATATATAGCAGCCCTCGTATTAGTTTAATTCTTTTTATTAATTTTTTTTTTTTGGATTTTTGGTCTGAGAGATGAAACAAAAAGATTTTAAAACATTTTATTATTCTTTCAGTTGCGACAACGTTTCGCCGTTTTCTTTTTACCGCTTCAAGATAAACTTTAAAAAATCCTCTATATTTAATTCGTTCTTTCAGTGTATTCCGTATTTTCATTGTATTGCAACTGAAACTTCTGTGTTAAGCAACGAGAAATGTGCAATACTTGTCTACTCATCATAGCAATTACAACTGTTGGATGCTTGTGGAATTTGCAACTAACTGAAACATCAGCAAAATCATGCCCAGCTGAATGCATCTGTTTATCGCAGACACAAGTAAGTACGAATATGCCTACTTCTATGGATTTTTTTTTAAATGAATGTATGTATATTTATATGCAAAAGGGACAATGAATACGTACTACGAAAATAGAAATAGCAAGTTCAACTTTAATACTTTTGTAATGTTTTTTTTTTTACTTTATTATATTTGGTTTATTTTCCAAATAATTTATTTTTAGTTTAGTGTAGCTACATACATATATTATTTTTAGTATTTTGCATTTGTGTTTACGACTACATTTTAACAGAAGGAAAGCATAAGCAAATATTTGCTCTAAAAGAAAACAGTTACATCTATGAAAGCCAAGTGACGGTAACAGACAATGAAATATCAGAAAAGTTTTTCTTAAATGAATACAAATCTATATTGAAACAACATGTAACAATTTAAAACATACGAATGTGATTGTGATGATGGTTGTCATTTTAGATATCCATTCAAAAATATTGCCCAATATGGCCATTACGCTACTGCGATATGGACACGCTATTCGGCGGTGCTACATTTCATATTTTATGTTTTAAATATTAAATATATCATGAGAATATTTTATGTTTTTTTTAAGCATGAATTAGATATTGTTGACATACATATGTATGTGGCAATGTTTTTCTTAATAAACCGTAGAAAGTGATTTGAAAATAATAACTTTCTTAATACATTTAATCATTTGGCATTTTGTGTGCTGGGTACAGGCAACTTCATTCTGTTTTAATTGTCGGTCTCTGTTTCCGTGAAGAAATCTTTCTTCTTCATTACTTTAGGGCCATAACATTTGCATTTTAAAATAGAATTGTAAATATTAAGCAATGAAAATGAAAATCTCAGTCATGTTTTGGCATGTTTAATAGTGCCGTTGATTTCAAATCTCTGAACAAAAAAATCGTTAATAAAACAATACAAAATGGAATCAACCAAAAGTATGCTAAGCAAGAATTGTATACGAGAAGGTCCAAGCAAAGAGAACGTGATTCTGCTGCTTGTATACCATAGATTAAAAAACATTAACGATTTTTACCCTCCAGCCAAGACAGACTCTTGATGTGGACAATGTTTTAAGAAAAGCAATGTTAAAAATATTTTCAATTTAATTTTATTTTCAGTAATAACCACCAAGATTCAATTTACCCGCGCTTATGTAGATAAAAAAAAAGGAAAGAAAAAAAGAACAAAGCATTATAACGTTGCTTTACAGTCTTGTGATAATTTGTAAGGTCTCTCAGCACAGTGGAGTGTATAAAAAAAATTTGAAAATAATTAAACCATTTTGAAACGGGTTTTAAAATGGCTTCGCTGTGTTGAAGCATTTAGGAGTAATATAAAATAAAACCAATCCTAACTTTTGGACATATATCTTAGAAGTTTTTTATTCATTACGACTTTATTTTGCAGCCACTGCTATGCTATTTATGACTTAATAACAAGATCTTAAAACATAAGGTGTAAAAGATTAAATTTTTGGCCGATTAAATCCCGCATAACACGTTTGCGGCTTTGCACTTGCGGTTAAATGCATTTAAATTTAAAATTAAACCATTTTTCTTATCGGGGATTTTTACATCGAATACATTTTGTAATAAATTTCTCTTGAATTTTCGATTTTTGAACTACTGGAACTAACCATTTAACTTTGAAAATCAAAACAATTTTAGTTTGTTTTTTGTTTCCAGCCGCATTATCAGTTAATTATACATGTGCTGTATTTTCATATTTATTTTAGTATTTTTTAGATAAATAAAATATCATTATAGAACATATACAAAACTTTTCTGAACAAAACAATACAAAAATTTTCTTCACCATTTTTACATTTTCCGATAATTGCATTATGATAGAATGCGCTTAACTTTATAATAGGAGAAGTTGATATTTGAAAAGAAACATTTAAATAGCCCTTAGCTATTCTGAGTCTCTCAATTTAACACACAAACTCGAATAAATTGCTGCTTTGGCTCCTCAAAACAAAGATTTTTAAGTAACTGAAATATTTCAAAATTTTTTAATTCTGATCCACTGTGCGTCGTTTAAAAATCAGTGAAATAATCAGGATAAAATCTAGTATACGAATTTCGTTTTATTCTTTTAGTTTCTTTTTATAAGTTTATTTCATTTACTAAGTGCAAAACAAAATTGAGATTCCTATTTTTTTTAATGTTTCAGGTACTGTGTAACACTGGTGGACTAGAGAGAATTCCCTTACGCCAATTACCCTCGACTGTAGAAAATCTTGCACTAACCAAAAATAATTTTCCAATCATAAAACCTGATTCATTTGCCGGCTTACGAGCTTTAAAAAAGCTCTCTTTGGATGGCAACAATATAACAAAGGTGAAACAGTTTGCATTTCGCGGACTCCCCAGGCTAAAAGAACTCTCTATACAATACACACCATTACAGTCTATTACATCATTCGCATTTGCGGGACTACAAAATCTGTCAACTATACTTTTAAGTCACAACCAAATATCTCGAGTAGAAACAAATGCCTTTGCCGGCACTTCAAACGTTAAGCTGATACTGTTGTCGAACAATCCATTGATTAAAATTGATACCTCAGCCTTTTCAAGCCTTACAAACGTAGGACATTTAATACTACCCTCAGGCATACGCACAATTGAGCCAGATGCATTTTATGGCATGGACGCGGTGGGTTTACTTAAGTTAGCGTATATGGATCTCAAGGAACTGCAACCTTTTACTTTTAGGGGACTCTCAAATGTACTACTGTTAACTCTACAGGAATCCGATTTGGGGGTTATATGCACTGATGCCTTCACCGGCCTGTCGCAGGTCGAAACTCTTCAAATACTCAACAATAAAATTGACGCGATATTAGAATTAAACTTTACCTACACAGCTAACATTAAACATCTCAAATTGCACGGCAATCATATTCTAGAGACTCCAGATCCCAATGCGATAATCGTCGATGGTGTTGAACATCTACAACTCATCAATAATCATTTTCCTTGTGGATGCCATATTCATACATTACTCGACAGCTCCCTCGTAGAAGGCGCTCATAATCTTACCGAATTCTTGCAAAAGAATTATTGCATTTCGCCCCTTGAGGTAAATGGACGAGCAATGATTGAACTTGACATTGATGCTATTGGTCGTTGTCAGGACCAACTAACCAAAGGTAATCTAGGTTCCTCAGCTTCATCTATGGCTCTAAGTCTGTATGTCATCACTCTTATATCAATAACAGCAATTGATTTTGTGTCAATGATAGTATTAATACAAAACACTATCAAATACTTTTTACTCCCAGTAGTGACTGAATCCAAACTGATTACAATTTACAGAACCAATAGATGAATTTAATTATTGAAACCATCAAAACACTCAAATGTTTATTCTAATATTAATATAAGAAATTTATTTTAATTTGAATATAGAAACTTTTAATAACTTTCGTCAATAATTATTAAACATTTTTGCTTCTTCGGGTATTAAAATACTTATGAAATAATTTTCTACACACATAAATATATATATATATATATATATATATATATATATATATATATATATATATTTACTAAGTAAATTAATGATTAGATTAGATCGAAATATTTTAATAACCTGTAAATTACAAATATCTACTTCTTAAAACGAACAAAACATTCGAATATACATACATACTAATGTAAATATATGCTTAGATTAAACTGCCAAAACAAAAAAAATACGTAAATGTCTTGACATATAATTTCCTAACGTACTACTACTACTCCTCAGAACGTAAGAGACTATTAGTACTTGATTTAAATCATTTAACTATTTTAGGTTTGCTCATGCTGATGCCAGAAGAATTTCAAACTTAAAATAATAATAAATTTGTAAAGCAAGAATGTGCCAAACATGCATTGCATAAGTAAATAATTTCTAATTTAGTAAAACTAAAAAATAACTTGGGAATATGCCAGGATATAAAACTGCTAAAATTAATTGTGAAGTTTGCTTAGTTTTTTTTCTTAAAATTGCTTTAATATACATTTTTATCCATTCGTTTTTACCAATTTTTATTATTAAATTAATAAAAGAAATATTTTAAGTTTCCGTTTAAAATTAAAAAAAGTCGTTAGAGATAGTAATAAGCATTACATATGTATGTTACTATTATGTTAGAAGTTTGAAGAAATTTTATTTAAATTGTAGCTCATAAATAATTTTAAATATTATAATTTATATATTCAAAATAAAGAAAAAACATATTTATATTATCATTGTGTCCATTTGTTTCGACAAAAATTACGTAATGATTCTTTGAATTTGAAATCCCTTCGTAGAGTAAAATCTGAAGGGTTCTCCTTTTTTTATTTTTTGATCTCAAATTTATTTACCGAAACACGATAATATTTGTCAGATCCAAATGTGAAGAATAATGTGTTAAACTTCATATATTTTTTAGTCGAAATTGTATCCAAAACTCATCTTTCGAATTTTACTTTAGCTAAACAGTACGACTTTTTTATAACTTTAATTAATCCAACTAATTAATGATGCAGAATGTGATGAGGACTAAATTTTTGTTATATGGGATGTTCACGTACACATCCCAGCTACAAATTTCGAAAAGGTAATCGAGTGTGGAATTAAGGAATTAATTAAGGACTTCCCAACTAGATTACACTGTTCTGCAAAAAAAACTTTTCTCCCCACCCTTGAACAATTTTGCCTGTTTCTCATGTTTTCAGGTGTGCTGAGTCCGAATCTGAACTCAGAAAAATTCTATCACCCTCTGATTTGGAGAGAAAATAGGAGAAACTTGGAGCGAAAGCCTCGAGAGTACTGATAAAATCCTAGAAGAAAATAGTGACAAGAGAGCGGCTGAATGGGAGGGGGGGAGTTGGGGTATTGAGGGTGAAAGGGGGGCATGTAGGGATTTGAATGAAATGGATATCACCATAAAAAAAATAAAAAACTTTTAGCCATATTTCTTCAACCACTTGTAATATTCCCATCAAATTTTTTTTTGTTCAAATATACTTCATTGCGTTCAAAATCATCGGGCTTTTGAATTTTTTTCACTATGTTTGATGCCAAAAAAAAATTCGTCAAATTTACAAAAAACTCACATTTTTGGATAAAAAACTAAAATTTTTCAAAAAATTGTGCGTGATAGACAGAATCTGACTTCATTTTCGTGTTCAGCACATTCAGCACAACAGTAAGAAAGCATATTTTGGTTTAAAGGAGGATTTTCGTGCAGAACAGTGTTATCAACCTTATTATTATTGATTAACAAGGCATGAGACTTTTATAATCAATTACTGAGATTTGATCACATTAATTATGATCAATTGTATGCATTTTAAGGTATTCTCTTTTAGTAGTAGTTCTATTACAACTTTCTTATTTGCGAACTTATGTAATGTGTTTTTAAGCGAGTAACAAAAAAGCAAGTCATTACATGGCAAGTACTTTTTAAGGTATAATTATAATAAATAATTATAATATCATAATAATTATAATATCATCCTAAAAAAACCTTACGATTTTAAGCAGCACAGTCAAAAATTCATAACAGGCGAGACTTAGCAGGTGGTACTATGGCCTTTAATTTTTATAAAATCAATTGAGGGAGGAAGGTTTAAAATATATATTAACTTTGAGTTGATTTTTATTATAAAAGTTAAGTGTTAAAATAACTTAAAAAGGTATTTGTCTTTTTTTTTTTGTCCTTTATTATTCATCACAGATGGAAAAAGGGTACATATAAGTTTGTCATTCGTTTTGTAATTTCTACAATATCAATTTCCGACAAAAGAATATATAGTCTGATTTCTTATGCATAGCGAAGACGATAGAGCGATGTCCGTCTGTCCGTCCGTGTTTGGGTAGAAATCAACTTTATCAAGGCACTGATGAGCTATAGAAAATCTAAGCGCTCAGATATAGTATTGAAAATTTTACTATTAAAAATCAACAAGATCGGTCTATGTTCTTCGCAAAGCACAATGCCTGCCCTGATTTTTTCACAACTTTTAGTTTAGTAAAGTAACTCGTATCAAACAAATAAATATATGGGGCGATTTAAAAATTAAATTAATTAAAAAATAAAAAAAGATCAAGTAAAACAATTGGCGCTGGCCAAATTATGGGCCTTTGAATTTTTCATAGAAAAGTACGATTATTTTTTAAGATATCAATATGGGTAGAGCTTTAAGAGATCTTTGAGGAAATACTAAAATTTATTAAAAATGCTTAAACCGTTAAGAGCCAATATCATTTTTATGTAAAAATTTTAATTTGTGTTCAAATTTTGAATTCATTCTTTTCATAAAAAAAAAATTTAATAAAGTTTGAATCAATTCAAACTAATGAGGCAGATATAAATTCCAGTTCGTTTCCAACTCAAATGAATTTGTTAAAGTGAATTGCAATTTATTTCCAATTCGAATTTGAATTGATTTTGAAGTCATTCAAATTAGTTGAATAATGAATTGCAATTCAAATGAATAAGTTCAAGAGCAGATATAGAGGGGCTGAAATGTTGAAATTTGTCCTACGACACTGAAAATACTCAAATATTAAAGATCAGGGAAAACAAGAACATGCTAACTACATATTTACTTATAAAATCAATTCAAATTTCAATCAATTCAATTCAAATAAGTTGGTAATAAATTGCAATTTGAATTTATTCCTAATCAATTGAATTCAAATGAATTGGAAATGATTTGCAAACCTTTTAGACAAATTCACTTGAATTAGAAAAGAAATTCATTTAAATTGAAAACGAATTGCAGTTAAGTTTTGCCAAATTCATTTGAATTGAGTCAAATTTCAATCAATTCTTTTATTTGTGTGAAAAGAATTAACTTACATTTGGTAATTCAGCGCATAAATGATTTGCGAATTAATTAATTAATTAATAATTTAATTTAATTGTGCTTGATTCCTTCAAATATAAATATTTCATGATATTCTATTGAAATATTTATTTTTTTTTTAAACTAAACTAAAAATGAAATGTATTACTGCGGGGGAAGGATATCCATATGACCATTACGCTACTGCTCATATATAGCTCATCAGTGGATTCTACCCAAATTTTGTGAGGAAAACCTTAGAGTCTTATACTTAAATCCAAATTGATTAAATATATATATATATATATATATATATATATATATATATATATATATATATATATATATATATATATATATATATTGTGAAGGGTATATAAGGTTCGTCATATTTCGTTACTTCTCTTACGTTTTAAATTTTTTAAAGATTTGTTGTTCAGTATTTACTACATTATCTCATTTACATGTTTTAGTTGAAAATCAACATTAGCAAGATTTCTACAAAAGTAGTTAGACATTGTTCAACATGTAGTAAGGAATAATTATTTTATTTCCTCATTTTCACTGATCATAATACCTTTTTAAAGGCTAAACATACATAGATAACTGTACGTATTTTAAAAATAAAATAAGAGGAGTTTTGCTCTATTAAGTAGGAGACTTTCAGACAATTTAGAAGTTTTTCAAGAAAAAGTTTGTAAACTTCTACGAATCACAAAGCCTTTTTATTTTAGTTTAAAATCTTTTTAAGCAAAAAGATTATAGTCATTTAACGAATTAAAACTTACTAAGAATTTTTAATTTTTAGAAAATGCTGACAAAGTCAATTTCGGTGTGATATAGTTGAAATAGAGTTGTAAATTTATGGCTGGGATGTACTGGTATTTACTTTCGAACGAGAAACATTACTTTAAAATCGGCGACCATAAACAATAATTTTTTTCGGTTTTCAAATCATTAGGATTAGGTTTGCGCGAGGTGCAGATATACAATTGTTCGCAAAAGTTGACCGCCTCGGGTTGAATAAATGTATAAATCTTGCAACTTTCTTTAATGTTATCCGATTGAAGAACTTTAACTGCTTTGCGTTTCGCCAGAAAAAATGATGTAATAATGTTTTAGCATTTGTTACTGCATCTCTCACAGATATTAAAAGAAAAATGTTTATTTCTGTGTTGACTTCTTTTAGCTTTTTCCTCACAATTTTTAGTTTATTAATCGATTTTAATTTTTAAGACACCATTCGATTGTTAGTACTACTAAAATAAAAAAGTTTTTCATTCTCAAGAGTTCATGTTAATGTAGAGTCTTAGAAATGGCAGAAGTTGTAAACAGCTATTGTGTGCGTAAAAGAAAAGTAGTAAAGAGAATGCAGAGAAGACAGTAGATAATGAAAAGTTTTCTTTTAAAGTTTTATTAAGAATTTAATTTAAGAGCTAATGTTGTCCTTGAAATTAATATCGTACAATAAACTAAAAAGTTATAAGCAAAAAAACAAATATTTCTTGCGAAAAAACCGACTTCAAAACAGATTTCATCTGACTGCCTAAAACAGCTGAAGTGGCCACATAAATTAGGTTACATTAACTTTCGGACACACTTATATCTCCAAACTTTATACTTTTTCAATTGTTCAATAGTTTGGCAATATACATCAAATTACAGCAACTATAGGGTCACCCTTTAATTTACAAATTCAAATTATATACTTGCTGTTCTAGTCTGTCTGTAACGGTTCAACAGTTTGCCCATATACATCCGATTATATCACCTATTTAATTTTTGATATAACATTTTTATACTTCTTATTATACCAAATAAAGTAGTGGACATTCTGTCTAAAATTAAGGTGTTTGTATACAACGGTTCAAAAAATACGGCCATATAGAACAAATTACATTAATTTAGGGAACATCCTTTAATTTCTAAATTCAAATTCTAAGCTTCTTCTGATAGCGGACTTAGCAAACCAGGCCCCTTGTAATTTTTAGCTGTATGTATATAACGGTTCAAAAGTCCGGCCACATGCACCATATTATATCAACTATTGGGACACCCGTTTCACCCCAAATCCAAATTTTATACTTTTTGTTATAGACGAGTTAGTAAATCAGGTTCTTTGTAAATTTCAATCGTCTGTTTACAACTGTTTAAAAGTATGGCCATATTGATGCACCCTTTAATTTATAGTTTTATATATTATCAGCTGTTACTATAACGGCCATAGCAATCGACATTGCGTCAAATTTATAAGCGTTTGTCTATAACGGTTCAAAAGACAGTGAATCTGCAAAGTTATGGGACACCCTTTAATTTATAAATTCGAATTAGAAACTCGTTGATATAGCGGACTTAGAAATACAGGTCCCTTTTAAGTTCCAGAGTTCTGTCTATAACGGTTCAAAAGTTTGGTCACATACACAAAATTACACTAACTATTGGAACACCTTTTAACTTCCAAAACCATATTTTATAATTGTTGTTATAGCGGACTTAGCAATACAGGCCATATACATCAAATTTAATGAACTAATGGCGCGCGTTTGCAAGCGTTTGTCTATAACGGTTCAAAAGATAGGCCCATATAAGTAAATTTACATTAATTATGCGGGCACCCTTTAAGTTTTAGATTTATTTTTGTATAATTTTTTGTTTTTGGGAGCCATAGTAATACGCAGTCATTTCAAATTTTACAGAATCGCCCTTAACAGTTCATAATACACGCAAAAAATATGTATGTTGTATGGGGACTCCCTTTAATTTTTAAGATTATGAACTATTTTTAAAACGTGACCAATCTGTAAGCATAATCTATCAAATCACCAAAAATTGTTAAAATCGGATCAGAAATGACTGAGTTCTGGAGGCACAAATAAAAAAAAACAACATTCAACCGAATTGTGTAACCTCCTTCGTTTTTTGAAGTCTGTTAAAAAGTGAAGATAGATTTGATCTTAAAAGTCTAAACTATGCGAGATACAGCAACAAGCTTCAAAACATTATTTCTTAACTTTTTTTTAGCGAACCGCAATCCATGTTTTTAAATCGGATAACATATAAGACAGTGAAAGCTTCTTAAATTTGTTTGCACCTGCAGTGGTTAACTGGAGAGTCGTTTGTGCTTAATCTACTAAACTTTTGATTGATATCCATATTTAAAACCGTTCAACTGCATCGCATTAGTGTCTCTGAAACGGGATTCTTATGCGGTGCCTGCTGTAAGAATTAGGTCTATCTCATAAATATACTATACCGGTATATCATTAGCTATTATTCATCATAACCCGGAGATTTTCACATTTAAAAAGGAGTTGGCCTAACAGAAAAAAATTTTCGAAAGTGTTTGTTGAAAGCCCAGTTGGTATAAACAATGAAAATATTGTATTAAACTCCGAAAACGGAGAGGCGAAAATTTTAAATATGATCGATTAAAACAACATGATATAAAAATAATTATTCAGAAATGCAATGTATATCGACCAACTGTGTAGTAGCAAGTTACATTACTTTTAACTAAAAAATCTAATTGGTCCACTTCTTTAATTCCATTCGATCTTTCAAAAACATGTTTATATAAAAATATTATGCCATCAGTAATTTAAATACGACAAAGAATTGACTGCCACTCTTACCAATATACAAATGTACATATACACACATATATACTTATTTTGTTGTATGCGTAAATAACATGTACAAAAACCCTGAATAATTACAATGCATCACACCACATCAGCTATTGGGATACCTTTTAATCTCCAAATCCGAAGATTTTATTTGTTATGGCTGACTAAACAATACAAGTTTTTTGTAAATTTCCGTCTACAACTGTTAAATAGTATGGTCATAAACCATCATAGTAATCGATATTCTGTCCCGATTTCAAGCATTTATCTATAACGATTCTGAAGATCAACTTATATCACCTATGGAGACACCCTTCAATTATTAGATTTATTTTTATATTAATTTTTGCTATTATGAGCTACAGTCATACCCAGTATTTTCTTAAATATTAAAGTGGCGCCCTTTACGGTTCATAGCACACTTAAGAATCATATATATTGTATGGGGTCAGTCTTTTATTTTTAAAATTATGATCTGTTTTAAAACGGAACTAATCTGTAAGCATTAAATTGCAAATAAAAAAAAATAAAAATCCTTCCAGAAACTACTGAGTTATGTTTGTGCACGCAGAACTCAGTCATTTCTAAACCGATTTTTTTTTTCTTATTTGAAAGGATTTGCTCACAAATTGGTCTCGTTTTAAAGTAGATCATAAATTAAAGGGTGTCCCCATAAAACACGCATATATTTTACGTGTTTTATGAACAGTAAAGTTTAAGTTTAAAAAACTGCTGCATATCACGATAGCTCTCAATAGTCAAATGTGACACAAAAATAAATCTAAAAATTAAAGGTTATTACCAAAGGTGACGTAAATTAAACTATATGGGACTATTTTATTTTAAAAATTATTTTGGGAATTTTTATAATATTATTTATTATATTATGCTAATATCCCATAACATTTTTAAATAAAAATGCAATTTATTCGTTGGTTGGAAAAGCAGGTATCTATACGTATTTTTTATTTAAAAATGTTATGGGATATTAGCATAATATAATAAATAATATATGGGACTATACTTTTAACCGTTATAGATAAACGCTTGAAAATTGGACAGAATGTTAAAATGTATGTGGCAAAAATTTTGAACCATTATAGACAGACAGCTGGAATTTACAAGGAACGTGTATTTCTATGTCCGCTATTATTGATTTTAAAAATTAAAGAGCATCCTAATAGCTAATTTAGTTTGGTTTATGAGGCACAACGTTTACACTATTAAGCTTCTTAAAAA
The DNA here is from genome assembly GCA_916610165.2 of Gymnosoma rotundatum. Classification (NCBI taxonomy): domain Eukaryota; kingdom Metazoa; phylum Arthropoda; class Insecta; order Diptera; family Tachinidae; genus Gymnosoma; species Gymnosoma rotundatum. The sequence continues at coordinate 34,846,575 of OU744340.1, forward strand.
CCAAGATATTTTTATGAATTTATATTGACTTCAATATCCCACCAAACTGAAATTGATAATTTTCTAGTAAGGCAGGTGTCGATTCAGATGCAAGTACTTTAATACTGCCTTGCCTTTTATGTATTCCACTAATACGGGTGTCACCATTTCAGGAACATTAGTCTGAATTAAATCCAAAGTAGAATCTTGCCTGTTAGCACTAACAGGCATGTAAAAATTTCTAATGCAGGTTGTTTTCCAATTAGTTAGCTCTAACTGAGCCCCAGAACTAATGCCTACAATTAAAATCGCCGCTTATGATTATTTTTTAATCTATGTTAATCAGATGCGAACATGAGTTATTTGTTATTATACGTAAAAACTTTTCAATTTAGTAGGTTCCATGCACAGCCGTATTGTGAAAGTTCCCTTAAAGTCAGTATATACGATTCGGCATAGCCGAATATATTACTCATACTTGTTAGTTTTTAGTTTTAATAACGCAAAATGTCCTCAAGTAAAATGCCTTGAAACTTCCAAGAAACTGGGGATATTTAAAAAATCTAAAATATGGATAACAGAAAAAATTGGTTTTATTTATGACCTACAACTTGTTTTTTTTTAATTTTATGTTATTCACACACACTAACAAGAATGTGAATTTAAATTACATTTTGTTTCAACTACTCTTACAAACAAATTATTTGTTTCAGTCAGGAGTTAATTGGTTATTACTTCTGATTAGCTGATATTGAAAAATATGAATTACTAAAAATATCATTTCAAATAAAATTTACACCGACACCGATTCACAGCAACTATATGTTCCATTTCAAAACATAATGCTTAACTTTAAGCGATATGCGGTTTTGAGAACGTGAGCAGAATTGATTCTGCGTAGTGTGTTTGTGGCATTTACTTTTAATCTATATTTTTTAATTTAATTTTTTTGTTTTTTTTTTTTTTGTAAGGTGTCAACAGAATTAAGAATAATTTATTATTTGCTACAATGGATTAATCTCTTATTTTTCTAAGTTGTTATTGCTACAAAAAACATAAGAAATACGCAAATAAAACTTAAATATTAGGTTCTCATGTAAATGTTATTAGCAGAGTTGAGAAAAATAATACAATAATCTCGTACATATATACTCGTAAAAGTAAAACACACAACTTAAATCAAACCACACATATTTTTCTTTTCATGACAATTATGTATGCTTCTTAATTTTGAAATTTGCCGAACACATTCATGAATGCATTTTATTTAAATATTTTACATGAATACATGAATGTCCGAGTGTAGCTATTCTCTATGTACGTGTATAGCTACGAACGTTCATGAAAGACAGAGAAGTTTGAGTGTACTTTATTTTAAGTACGTGCACGGAAAATATGTACATGTACGATAGAAAACATTTTATTCATTAGCGATCGAAAACCCTATTAAATGCAAATGATATTGTAATGAAAAAACCAATGTTTTTTAAAAGGCTAAAATAGCTGATTTATTTTTAAGAGCGACTGAAGGCAGAGTACAATATTTACTCTAATTAATTTTTACCATTAAAAAATAAATGTTATTTGATTCTTAAGTCTGTGTACAGTTCTTCTCCCAAGGTAGAAGTAAGGCGTCCGTCTCAGCAGGTTGTCAGTTCATACCCATATGCGTAAAGACTAGAGTATTTGATTGTAATCAAAACACAAACATTTGCCAAGTGCAATGTCATTGCCACGTACCTATTTTAAATGATTTGTGCAACGGCACAATGAGTGGTGTCAAATAAACATTGTTTATTATTGTTAAAAATATTTTGTACAATTATTTATTTGTTTAACGAGTTTATGCTATATTTGTAATGCAGGCTGTTAATATTTGCTACATGCTGTTGGTTATAGTGATTGTTAGACTACGCTGCACCTCCACTTTTCGCAAGAATGTTCATATAATTTTGTTTTATGGACATCCGTTTATAAATATTATTAAGATTATTTTGTTTAAATGAAAGAAAATTGACTTATTTTCGACTTTTTGGTTAATTTTTAATGTAATTTCCAAGTATTTATAGAAAGAAAATTTATTTACAAATGTATGCGGACGTTTTCCAAAGAATGAATAATTCAAATAAAAGTTGCATTTACAAGACGAGTAACAAAGAGAACGACAAAGAAATTCTTTAAGTTGTGTGTGAACTTCGTCTCACCAAATTAACATTATGATTAGTTGGTTAAATGATGATGTTTAAGGCGCACATAATATAAGGTAGATATATGCGAAGAATGCTGATGAAGGACGTAGCAGTCCAGAAAGTGCAGCATTACATTCTGCTACGAGGGCTGCTATATATTTCTGGCCTGGCAACACTAATTGCTGCCAAGTGCAATCTGACATTTCCATTGGAAAGTTTGTCATTTTTAAGCATAATCGTACTCAAAACGTTTTGAGGTACGACCATTATTTGTGTTGTTTACAGTGACTTGAAAAAATTAATATAGAAAAAAAATGGAATTAACTCGTGAACATTTTCGTGCCATCATTTTTCACAACTTTCGACGTGGATTATCACGACAAGAGTGCATTGATGAACTTAAATCTTTGTATGGCGATGAAGCACCATCCTATAGCACTGTGAAAAATTGGTATAATGAATTTAATCGTGGCCGAAGCTCTTTCAAAGACGAATTCCGTCAAGGTCGTCCAAAAACGGCTGTTGTGCCAGAGAACATTGATGCCGTGCGTGAACTCATAATGCAAGATCGACATGAGACATACCGAGAGATAGAGACATTCTTGGACTTTTCTTCCACCAGCATACATTCGATACTGCATGAACACCTGGCCGTAAAAAAGGTTTGTTCTCGTTGGATCCTGCATAATTTGAAAGTCGCTCAAAAAAAGGCTCGTGTCGATTGGTGCAAAGAAATGTTGCAAAAATACGATTGCGGTGCTTCAAAAGACGTTTATAAGATCGTCACAGGTGACGAATCATGGAACTATGCGTATGAGCCCGAAACGAAACAACAATCGACCGTGTGGGTCTTCAAAGACGAGCAAAATCCAACGAAAGTTGTTCGTGGAAGAAGCACTTCGAAGCAAATGTGGCGACTGTTCCGCTTGAGCAACGTAGAACGGTCACTTGTGAGTGGTACACTACAATTTTTTTGCCTGAAGTCATCGGAGAAATTCGAAAAACCAACAAGACGAATCATTGTTCACAATGACAATGCGAGCTCTTACACATCGGCTCAAACCAGAGCGTTTTTGACCGGCCAAAATGTCGAATTAATATGTCATCCGCCGTACAGCCCTGACTTGGCACCTAATGACTTCTTCTTGTTTCCGAACATCAAGAAAAAAATGCGTGTTCAACGATTTTCGTCGCCATAAGAAGCTGTTGAAGTGTTCAAAAATCATGTTTTATAGGTGTCTCAATCGGAGTGGAAAAAGTGCTTCGACAACTGGTTTGAGCGCATGCAAAAGTGTATAAATCATGCTGGAGAATATTTTGAAAAACAATAAAACCATTTTTGATGATAAATATTCGCATTTTTACTATTAGGCCAGAAATATATCGAGCAGCCCTCGTATTGTCTAATTTTGCTTGTTTTCTTTGAAGAACGTCCGCATACATTTGTAAAATAAATTTTCTTTTTAAAAAAGTTTTAAGAAATTAAAATAATTGAACTAAAGCCAGAATAATTTCGATTCATTTAAAATTATTATTATTATTTCTAAACCGAAAATATTACTGTATGAAGTACAGAGTTTGTTTAGTTTATTTTTAAAATGATTTGGAAAATTTTTGTTTAAAATTTTTAATAATTCTGATTTTCTATTTTCTTTTTGTGTATATTTTATAATCGTGCTTTCGATTTTTATGCTATTTTCTTAATTTTTATAATAGTGTCATTTGTGTTTAATATACGAATAAATGCATTGTCAGGTTTTACCAACATAATTGGCATGAAAACACCAGGTGAAATTTCCTGATTTGGAATAAATTATTCTTACGTGGTATTTTTATTTAATGTTTTATATTAGTCGGACGTAGGATAATGTCATCTAATTTTCACTGAAACCTAATATGCAATTGTACTTTTTACAGAAATCCATGCCGATGATTCCATCACGTGGTATTGGAAAATCATTTCTCACTACTTGAAAGTAATGAGGTATTAGAAAGTTTTTGAAGTTTAGTTCGAAAAATGTATTACCAATTGATTTAATTTTACCCTGCCCTACTCCGTTTAACATTGTTGTTCTGTTAGTGTTAGTTTCATTTATATAGAAGTGTTTTTATATGGATGAAGTAACAAAAGTTAAGATTGAGATTAAATATTTTATTGTTGAGTTAATCTCAAGGGAACTTCGGAGTTTTCCGAACTTCTTCATTTGATTCTAACGAAGTTTCTGTTGCGGCTGCCGTTGTTGAATCTTTGTCTGTTTCTGTTATTGTAATTATTATTTGTATTGTTATTGCTGTTTCGTGGATTAATGGTTCCTCCACGGAACTTATTTCCACGGAAATTATTATAATTTCCGTTATTTCGACCCTGTTTATAGTATAAAATTGAGTTCTGATGTCCAGTTGCTTCTGTACAATTATTAACAAGTTTACTGACAGCCCAGTTCATGCTATTGAATTGACCTGTTTCCATGATAACTTTTACTTTCTTGATGGTGCAGTTTTTAGTGAGAGCCTTTACTGCAACTTGCGTGGAGTATTTCGTTGCTAGGTCGTTTGTTAGCCCGTCCGATATGTATGCCGTTTCCAATTACTTTGCAAGAAGTTCTATTTCACTACAGTATGCTTTGGCGGCCTTATTATTTTATGCAAGGCGAATTGATAACTAGGTGGTATCATCAGCATGAAATATTGTTCGAAATAACGTCAGAGTTTGTTTTTTTTCAATTCGGTTTGTTTTTCGTTTTTTGTTTTTTCTTTATTTGTTTATCTACATATGTACATACACTCTCCATCAAATGATTAAAACCGCTTAAATTTCCATTTTTAGTACTTCATTTCTTTCTGCACAAAGCTAAATTTTACTACCATCGGAATGTTCTTAAGATTCCAAAAATAACAACAAAAAGATCAGATTTTAAGGCAACTGCTTTAACACACAAAAAAAAAATATATATATATATATATGGGCAAGAATAAAATAATTAATGGCCTATCAGAACATTGCGCATGAAATTTGGCGATGTCTCAAAACTATGCTCGGAAACTTAAAAAAAAAATTTAAACTATAGAAAGAAATACAAAATGTTGCTATGTAAAAATAAATTTTTATGTATTTTTAAGTGGTTCTAATCAACTGATCCAGAGTGTACGTATATATAAACACAATAAATAAAAAACTAAAAATTTTTTAGTTATTCCAGCAAAAATGTGCTTTTGTTCCAGGATTCCACGACTTGTTGTAATGTTATTTCTTTATTGAAAGGTTAGTTTTTATTAGAAATGATAAATATATTTTAAAAAACCGAATTTATTTTTGTTTGTTAAATTTTGTGTTGTTTGGTATTTTAAATATTGTTACTTCTCTTAAGAATTTTTTTACTGTTTGCTTTATATTTTTCAAACAAAAATCAAATTTTATTCGCCTCAACCGCTTGTTTTTGACAAGGACTCGTAGAAAAAATTGACATTGTTGTATCAATTCGCCGTTGACTAAACCTTATAGATTCGCCTTGGTTTTATGTTTATTAAATTTCTTGCAATTCCCCTTAGTTTTTTTAACTAAGATTTGCTACACTCGAGCATTCATGTACGTGTACACAAATAAATATTAAAATAAAACACATTCATGGATATCTTTGGCACATTTCAAAATTTAAAAAAACACATAATTAATATGAAAAGAAAAAATGTGTTGATTACTTTCGAACAAAATATTGTGTGTACTATGTATGTACTTTCTGAACTCTGGTTAATAGCATAAAATCGGTTTTCTGTGTACTTTAAATTTTATGCTTATTATTATTCGTTTTAAAAATTTTTTTATTGAACTTAGCAGTGCTTATTGTGATAAATTATTAGCATTAAATAATGTATTTGTTATATGATGTCATTGTAAATAATTTAATCTAAAATTCGTTTGAATAATTGGCCAATATTATGTTGTCTTAAATTATTGATTATTTGCATAGCTATTTGATGAAAATTATTATACATCATAATTGTTATCGTCTTTGTATATATAAATATCATAACGTTAATAAATCAAAAATGACGAGTTATACAAAATTTAAGTAATAGCTATTTAAAACAAAATTATCAAACAAAGTATAGTTATATTTTTTAAATATATAAATGCATTTAAACGTAAACAAAAACGCTTAATTAACATACGAGAACATATATATAAAAATGCTTTACATATGACTACGTATTATACGTATATACAAACATACATGTACATGTATATAATGAGGCTCACACACACACAAGTTTCGTTAAATAAAAGAGATATAAGAATAATTTGTAAAATTAAATTACATTCACTGGATGACTTTTCGAATTTAGAATTTTTTCAAGAACTTTTAATATTTGTGAAATATTTTTAAATTTCGAATACTTTTGATATAGATTTCTTCTGTGTACCTCGCAACAACAACAACAAAGAATTACACTTAAGTATAAAAGAATACTTTAAAAATATTCTTAAAAAACGAGGCCTACATATGAGTAGATTATAAATAAGTTTTAGTGATGTGGGTTTGTTCGAAAAAAAAAAATGTTTTTCCATGAGTTATACTGTTAAGAAATGATGGCCCATGTGTAATTTTAAAAATTACTCAACGCAACCTATATGTTTTTATATATTTTTAATAAGTTAATAAAAATAAAGCAAATTAATCTGCCAAGTTTAAGTCAAATTCTTCTTGTAAATAGAGGATAACAGTATCCTATGATCCAACCATGCCTACAAACGTTAAATAATTCTTTAAAAATCATTTTTCTAAATAAGAAGGTTCTAAATTAGAACTTATGTGTCGTTTCTAATAAGAGATTGAAATATCCAAAATAATTTATAACTTTAAACAACTATTTTGATACATGTAAAAAAGAAATTTGCCCATAAATACAAAAACAAATAATCCTTTCAGACCGTGATGCATCGATTGTACGGGTGGGTTTCGGTCTCAATATTTCAACTTCTATTTGTCCAATGTGAAATAGACTGCCATGCATCTATTGTGCTGATTGTTATTTATACTTGCTTCTCACATTTCTCTTCTGTTTGATTTATTGTTAATTGAATTATTGCGAAATTCTTCAGTCACATTTCAGTTTTCGCAAAATAAGCCGTAGAAATAACTTGTGTTTTAGTTACAAAAGTACTAATCATTTATAAATAACGAAGTGCGCATATTTCAACTAAAGAGATTATAAATTTTAATATTTATTTTAATTGAAATCGTTTCATGCAATACAAATGTGTCAGGCGTGCGTGTCCTGAAAATCTTCGAAGGTTATAAAAACCTAATCATTGAATCTATTTTCGTACGTTGGAGAGATCATATGTATGTTCCAAAATTTATAAAAAATATTCTCGGTAGTTTTGTGTAAGGTCTGAAAGGGACAAAAATTTTGTGAAAGCCTGAAATGATGTCATATCAAATAACATAATATTTGACGTAGTCCTCACATAATTTTAAAAGATGTATTAACTATAATTATTAGTAAGTTTATTGCTCTTAAAGAGACATAATAAACGAATAATATTTATTCGAATAATTTTTTTATACTTTTAAGTATCGTTTTTCTTCATGATATATGCAAAACATATGTACTTACTTTAAACTAGAAAATTTAATATATTGCAATATAATGGACAAATATATAAATATTGTATTTTGTTTTTAGTTAAATTAAACATTTTACCAAGCTACTGTCAATACATAAATCTATCAATAGTGTTTATAGTAAATGTGTAACAAACTTCCAATTTTTATGTATTTTCCAATTATAATATTCATTATAGGATCCTCTAAGCTTGATCCTGGAAATATAATTTTGTAAGTATTTATATCGTTGCAAGGCAAAGATGATTGAGTGCCACTGTTTAAAATCGATTAAGTTTAACTTAGTTTTAAAGTCTATAAGACTGCTTAGCTCATATATTTAGTATTGTTATTATAATTAATAAAACTATCGTATTGCTTACGAATTACTAGACGAATTTCACTCTATAGACTATAGATTGCTTTTAAAATACGCATAAAGTAAAAGTGACAATTTTATTTTATTTTTGTTTTATGTTTATTCTATAATTAAATTTAACTGATTTGTAAATTTATGTCAATGTACTGTAATAAAAATTTTAATATACATATATTTAATAAATAAGATGAAAGAGTTTAAATATATGTATGTACACATATGTGTGCTAATTTATGTCATTCGTGGTAAGTAAATATTTCTAAGCAAATGCAAAATATATTGTATAAAAAGTTATTTTTAGATAATTATTCGTATAAATTTGCATATGTCTGTGACTTTTGAGTTCAAGCGTTGAAGGAGAATTCATAGACTTTCGGGAAAGGCGCTACCCAAGCGTCACCTGATGGAGAAAAATCATTGCCAAATATCTATTAAAGTTTTTTTAATTATATGAATGTTTGCACTTCTTATATTATATCTAAATCGTTCAATAATATCACAGATTCTAAAAAATATTTTTGTTTTAAATTTACTGATGCAAATGAACGAATTCTTTTGTTACGCAGCTAGCACAGTGGTTTCCCCTATATGAACTAGCGGTTAAGAATCTACAGACGCTCACATCAAACGTAAGGCAAGCTATTAAAAATTATATAACACTTTTGAAAATAAATAAGACTTAATATTTTCCAAAATATTTTTTCAAAACATATATTTTATATATTAGAAAACAAAAATAATAAATTACTCCAGCTTTAATAGAACTAACAAGGAATAGCAAAAAAAAACTAATAACTATTTTCAGTCTGAAAGTCGGCCAGACTATATTCTTTATTAAATATTTCGTATTTAGCTTAGCAATATGCAAAAAAAAATTAATTTTTGATTTTCAAGCTATGAATGCTGAATGATTTTTAATTCTACGGAGGTAGAGTCAGCTATCTTAATTGGTAATTAGAGTGTCCCTTATATGTCCTAAAACGTAAATTTAAAGCGTCCATTAAAACTTAGATGTTTAAACTTTTTTTTTATAAATTTAACGCAATATTTATGTTAACAGGTACAAAATCAATAGCTCTATTCACGATCTTTGTGCAATGGTCTTGCATCATAGCATTTGCAAAATTGTGTAGCATACTTTTAGTTTACACCAACAAAACACACAGTGATGAGTAAAATATGCTACACATTTTGCAAATGCTATGATGCAAGACCATTGCACAAAGATCATGAATAGGGCAAATGTCTTTATTTTTTGCACAGATAGTTAGTTTGCAACGGATATTTTTGCAACAATATTCACCGTAATTTTTGTGTAGAAAAAACATTAAACAACAATGGAGGGGAATCAATCAATAAAGTTGATGATATTCACTAGTTGTCCTTGTTGTACCTCGTCTTCTTCAAATTATTTCATTGTAAATAGCCGGCTATAATTTCTTACATTTGTAATGTTATTGTTTTTCTCTCTATCAATGTTTTTGGTTAGAAAATTTTTTACTGTTTTACTGTTATTAACTCTCTTAGTATATACGAATAATTGATAAAAGCATGTAAAAGTACGCGAACGGAAAATAACTTCAGTAATAGTTTCTTAAAATTATTACTAGCTAATTATTAATTTGTCATTTTTTTTTATAATTTATTTTAAACAAGCAGCGCCCAAGACTTAAGCTGCGTCTTATCTCTAATTTTCTTAAAATTAAAATTTAGGAAAATGCGTTTTTAATATTTATTCCAGAGTTCTGTAGAGAGTTCTAAAAATTTTCCATTTACAAAAATAAAATTTGCAGACAACTGTTTTAGTACCGGTAAAATTGGGTCTATTTTCTCTACGAAATGACTTACTTTTACCAAAAAAAAAAAGTATTTTATATTGGAAGGAAGGTTTTAAGGGACCTCCTCACAAAATTTTGTTCGATTCCATTCATTAGTTTTTACGTGATGCGAACACAAACAGGCAAAAATTCCAAAAATAGGAGTTTTGTATTCCATTTCGAATACTATCTACACCAACATTAAAATAAAAATAAAAAATTATTCTTGTACAGAAATGACCCCGTTACAGTTTTATTATATGTAAAGATTTTACTGATTGACTGAAAGTCAACTAAAACGGCCGTGGTTTCTTCTTATTTTTTTCCTTTGCATTTTATTTGAAAATGCGGCAAATTTGTAAAGGTTCTTCAAATTGTCTGTATAAAGATACTAACAATAGTGGAAAAACGATTTGAGCAATAGCGATGTGTTTGACATTTTTAAACTATTTATAGTTGAAAATACTAATGCACAGTGTATTTATAATAAGATAACATTTTTGAACTTTTAAATAAAGTATAATGTACTCTCGAAAGAAGAACATTACTACGAAAATTTGAAAACTTTAAATTTCAATACACCAGCAGCCTTATTCTGTAAGTTGCTAAAGCTAAAACTCCATCGCTAAAAATCTAAAAAATCCATTTAGCGATTTTTAGCTGTAAAGGCAATTCTGTAATGTATATTGCTTAATTTGGCGATGTCTAAAAATCCAATTCGCCGTAAATTTGTCGTCATCGCTAAAATTTTCTAATATTGTATTCTCTATTACAAATAAGCGATTTTAAATAAAAAATAAATAAAATTTTTAGCAACGAATATTTTTGAGTGCTAAAATTTGGGTAAAACATATACATTTTCTATTTGCGTTTTTTATGCAAATTTTATTAACTTTAGCAATGAAAGAGCAGGAATATATGCTAATTCACCATATATTCGCCAATTTAAATAATCAAAATCGGTGATTTTAATAATTTGTTCGGGATAATTAGCACAATTTTTTTGAAGGTAATAAATTTAATTTAAAATACGCGTAATTTAATTTTAAATGCTTATTATTTTTAATTTAAATCTATTTTTTCTTCTAAAATATGTTGTGTTAACTTTTTGTACAAAATATTAGTGTAAAATAGTGTTGCATCTTGAAAATATGTTTCCATAATTGCGGCGTAACATTTAATTTACACATTTTTTTTATTCAAGTACATACGTTTGAAGTGAGTATATTCGGAAGATTTAAAAAATTTTATATAAATTTAAAATAATTTTTATAAATACATCATATACATATATTGAAAACTTTTTGTGGGTAAACGCTAATCATTGTAAGGAAAGCAAATCATAAAGTAAGGTAACTCTAATACGAAGCTGTCAATATATTTGTCTCTTTCCAACAGCGATTTATCAAAGTAGAGTAAAGGGATAATTATAGTGATAGGAAATTAATGTCAAGAGCTACCACATTATATTTGTCTCTTTTTTACAGCAATTTATAAAAGTAGAGGGAAAGGATAAGTATAGTGATAGCAAATTAGCTACGGCGAAAATATAAAATTTTAGCCAAGGCGAATTGAATATTAGGTAATCGCATGAGTACAAAAACAAAAAACGCATGTATTTTGTTTGTGTAAATTTACTTGTACTTGTCAGTAAACAACTGATGAAAAATATAAAAAAAAAACAGAAAATAAAAACAAATTTATTCACAAGTGTGTATATATGGAATAAATCTAGTTTACGGACGCAGCTTTAAATTTAAAAAAAGTTGCCTAAGGGGTGTAAAATTTTAATTTTAAGCAAAAAATGTTAAGTGACAAATTTGAGGCTGACCCTTGGTTTTCGAGTTACGGGCCTCCAAAGTTTGTATGTACAATATGGAATATGTCCAGTATTTTTTGGTAAATTAAGACAATATGGGTATCATTGGAAAGGTAATTTCAATATCTTTTCAATTTTAAAGGAAAATAGTAAAAAAAATGTATATGAAAGTTTTTTGGGCAGCTCTTAGTTTTAGCTACGCTTACTAAAGATTTTCTGCGTAGCACAAATGCTACTCCATTTCACTTTTCCTTTAGTGTCCTTTGGCATATCGAACAAAGTTCCACTCCCGCGTTCTCGTACTTTTTCTTGCAAACCGGACAATAACGCATTTTTCAAAATGTATATTTTGTTTAAAATGTTTTTAATTTACAAATGTTTTATAAAGAAACGTTTTCTTTTTTAGTAAGTTTTTTGTTCGTTTTTTTTAATATTCTTACAGCACTTTTTGGCACACACACTTTTCACTTTTAAAACAACGTTTTTTTGCACATTCACTTTTTTTTCAAATTAATTACTCAATTTTATTTTCAAGTTCAAAATTTTTTAGTTTATTTTTGAATGGCGCGTCACGAAAATGTAAATAAATTTTGACGTTAGCTCGGAGAAATTTGTAAAGCGAATTCGATCACCTGCGCTACTAGTTTTACCTAGTATTCAATTTGCCTTGATTTTAGCTAAGCGATTATAGATACAGAATACAAATTTGGAGATATAGCTAAAATATTTGCCGTAATTTATTTTTAGCTTTTTAGCGATAGAGAATTAGATTTAGCTACGAGAATTACAGAATAAGGCTGCAGACAGTCTAAAGAGGTGTTTTGAAACCTTCAATTCATTGGTTTAAAAACCGTGTTAGCAATCCCTAATTCGTAGTAAAACTTAAGGAAAAATGTGTATTACGGCTGAATATATGAAATTAAAACAAAATGATATTGCTTTCTACAAGATGTTGGAAATAGCAGTCAATTATACTAAAATCGTGGAAGTAATGCGGCTTCTTTTCCAAGAAAATAAAAAATAAAATCACGAGGAACGAATAAAGAAATTGGAAGAGATGGAGAGCAAACAACAACCAAAAAAATTTGATTGATATGGATGAGCCTATGGAATTATTTAATTTACTACATGATCTACCTTATGTCGATGTACAGAATAATCGGATAAAAATTCTTAAAAAGCAAATAAACATTTTGAGAGGTTTAGATTATAATTGTCATGGTGAAAAAGTTTGGCAAACAAGAAATATGATTTTAAGTCTCAACTCACAGAAAAAATAAAAAATTTACACTCTTGTGTAGACCTCTAAAAATTTAAATAATAAAAATAACTTTAAGTTTTTAAAAATACATATAATAAAAATTCTGTTATATATAATACTATTGAAATAACTGCAGTTTTATTCGCAAAACTAAAAATGTAAGTACGTACAAAACTTTAGGGATGAATTTAAGTTACATGCATATTTTAACAAAAATATAAAACTGTTTAATTATCTTGTAGCTATTTTCTTTCTCATTCGGTTATTTTTCATCCGATTTTTAGTGAAAAGGTATTCAAATTATCTTTCAAATTGCTGAATGTAGTTAGAACAAATTATTGCCACCAGTACCTCGTTTCTGTATTTCTCGCATTGTAAAAGTTTTCACATCAACTGTGAAACAAAAAATTTCATCGTTTCTCGATTTGCGAGTAAAAAGTATTTCTGGTTCTTAATGCGAAAACAAACAATACTAATTGTGTTTTTACTGGAATAATTCCAGTACTAGTGTCAAATAAACACAAAACGTCAAAATAAATAAATAAATTATCAAACAATATAGAAAAATAGTAAAGGTGTAGAAAAAAGTTAATAAATAAAATAAGTTTTAAATAATATAGCGAAAAAATGTATAGTACAGTATGGAGGACATGTAATAAATTAGCTTTTGCTGTTTCGAAATTCTTTTTATTTTCTAAATAAAAATATATAAAACATAATAAATGCATGAGTACTTATTGATAATACTGTTTTATTATTAAGTTAAATTGTTTTTTACCTTTTCGGCTTATTTAGACTCCATGTTTACACAAATTTAAAAATATATTTTTAATCTTACTTGTTTTCGCACTGTTTTGAAATGTGAGTTATTTTGAAAGTTCTTGCGTAAAACTTTTCACAAAATATTGATACAGAAACACTTTTTCTCGCATACTTCCAATAACTGTTGGAAAATAACTTAAATGACATATAGTTCTCGCATTTTGAAGATACAGAAACACTCGTGTGAGAAACCCCATTTTTTGTTTCAATTTACATTGTTTTTCTAAAAATTTACTTGTTTCATGCGAAAACTTTTACGATGCGAGAAATACAGAAACGAGGTACAGATTGCGCAAAATTAATTTTTATTGAAATACTATGAGTTTATATGTTTAGCAAAAATACTCACCAAAGGATTTTGCTAAATTTGCCAAACATTGTTTGGTCGAATTCTAGAAAAATAAAGGTAAAAATTTTGAGATTTCTTCAATAACCTAAAAATAACGGTAATTTTGTGAATAACGGAAATTTGAGAAAATCACAGAATAAAAAATTCTTTTTCACAAAAAGTCCATTTTAGCATATTGCTAATTTTGTTGCATATCCTCCTCGATTTTCGACAACTTGTAGTCTGCACTCAGCTAGTTTTTTACAAACATCTGTATTTATTTGGTTCCATTATTCGTGTAATTTGCTCTTTACTGGTGCACAACCTATTTTGCATTCGATGTACAAGTTCGTCCCATAAATGCTCGATTACATTTAAGTCTGAGCCTTTCGCAGGTTTTTACATGACCTAAGGACAGTTATAAAGTGGTTAACTTAGAATAATTGCCTTAATAAAACCTAAAGTTATCGGTAATGTCCAACTTGGGTACACTTTCCTTAACATGTGTTTTCAAAATGTCAAGATACACACAGTGACCAAAAAAAAAAAAGAAATTAAACACTTACCAAATCAAAATAAATATAAGCGTAAAAATTTTTCAATAACAAGAAATATATTTTTATTAAAGTGAATATTTCACCATGAACAGTACTCTGCAAAAACAAAATAAGGTTTTTGTTTCTGTAGCCATTCCTGCCACTTAACATTCAATTCACCTTGAAATAATAAGCGAAATGACATTTTTGTTACTATTTGCTTTGCCCGGCTTTAAAATGGGTTTATTTTTAAACTCTTTTCAACTTGCTTTTAAAATACCGTTATGTAATATTTTTAATATGTTACGAGGGCTGCTATATATATTTCTGGCCTAGCAACACTGAGTGCTGCCAAGTGCAATCTGACATTTTCATTGGAAAGTTTGTCATATTTAAGCATAATCGTACTCAAAACGTTTTGACGTACGACCATTATTTGTGTTGTTTACAGTGACTTGAAAAATTAATATAGAAAAAATTGGAATTAACTCGTGAACATTTTCGTGCCATCATTTTTCACAACTTTCGAAGTAGATTATCAGGACAAGAGTGCATTGATGAACTTAAATCTTTGTATGGCGATGAAGCACCATCCTATAGCACTGTGAAAAATTGGTATAATGAATTTAATCGTGGCCGAAGCTCGCTCAAAGGCGAATTCCGTGAAGGTCGTCCAAAAACGGCTGTTGTGCCAGAGAACATTTATGCCGTGCGTGAACTGATAATGCAAGATCGACATGCGACATACCGAGAGATAGAGACATCCTTGCACATCTTCCACCAGCATACATTCGAGACTGCATGAATACCTGGCCGTAAAAAAGGTTTGTTCTCGTTGGATCTCGCACAATTTGAAAGTTGCTCAAAAAAAGGCTCTTGTCGATTGGTGCAAGGAAATGTTGCAAAAATACGATTACGGTGCTTCAAAAGACGCTTATAAGATCGTCACAGGTGACGAATCATGGATCTATGCGTATGAGCCCGACACGAAACAACAATCGACCGTGTGGTTCTTCAAAGACGAGCAAAATCCAACGAAAGTTGTTCGTGGAAGAAGCATTTCAAAGCAAATGGTCGCCTGTTTCTTCGGCAAGATTGGTCATGTGGTGACTGTTCCGCTTGAGGAACGTAGGACGGCTCTTCCAAGTGGTACACTACAATTTGTTTTCCTGAAGTCATCGGAGAAATTCGAAAAACCAACAAGAGAAGACGAATCATTGTTCACCATGACAATGCGAGCTCTCACACATCGGCTCAAGCCAGAGCGTTTTCGACCGGCCAAAACTTCGAATTAATGGGTCATCCGCCGTACAACCCTGACGTGGCACCTAATGACTTCTTCTTGTTTCCGAACATCAAGAAAAAAATGCGTGTTCAACGATTTTCGTCGCCATAAGAAGCTGTTGAAGTGTTCAAAAAACATGTTTTAGAGGTGTCTCAATCGGAGTGGAAAAAGTGCTTCGACATCTGGTTTGAGCGCATGCAAAAGTGTAAAAATCATGCTGGAGAATACCTTGAAAAACAATAAAACCATTTTTAATTATAAATGTTCGCATTTTCACTATTAGGCCAGAAATATATAGAGCAGCCCTCGTATGTTTATTTTGTATTGAAAACTTAATGCACTTCATTCAAAATATTTAGAAAAATAATTGTTGATGTTATAGAAAATTGGTAATACAATTTACTAAATTACTTGCCCGACTTTGGATAAAAGCAAGTGTATATCTCCAAAACTAAAACTTGTCAACTCAACACAAAGATAAATATAAATTTTCTTTCCATTTTAATTGATTCGAAATATATACGGGAAAAAATTAAAAAGTTATACAAACTTATATAATACATTATGAGGTAGTATTAAGTAATATAAGGAATAAGGTAAAACAAGATATTAATTAATATTAATTATTAATTCGACTTAAACTACTTGTTTTCTTTGTTGGTAAGTTTTGGGCTCCAGAAATAAATAGATCTGAACTTAAAAAGAGCCTATTTTAAAGGTCTGTATCGTAGCCATGCGCGATATTTTGCGTGTATGTTGCAACCTAAACTGTTCTATATCCTTCTTTTTCGCTTCAGCTGCTTCCTCGAATAATTCACCTATTGACATCAATGCATTATTGATCACCTCAGCTCCATAGATCAGAATTTTGCATACCAATAGGGGGAGTTAGTGCAAGGAAAATTATTCAGCAAGTTTTGTGGCTATTCCTACAGCACATTCCTCAAACTTTTCGGCATCATTTTCAAATCCAGAATTATAGCTTATAATATAAGCACTTTTAACTGACAAAAACATTTTGTCTCCAAAAAAATAAAGAAAACCAATTTATTAGATTCCAAAATTTAGATTGTTATCTATAAATTTTGAACAACAAAATAATATTATTATTATTTTTCTTATTAGTTTTTTTTGTGTTATTGGACAGGGAGCTAAATTAGATTATAATTTAACCAATTTCTCTTGACATTTTTGTCGTGTTATAGTTGTTTCTACGACAACGGCACTTCTTAATTAAAACTTCACGAAACAAAAATTTTCAATTTTAATTTTTTTACCTTCACCACATTCCCTTTGTAATTTTTAAAATATCCATTTTCGGCCAAGGCACTGGATGAGCTAGAGAAAATTTAAGTACGCCAATCGATCAAACATAGTTTAAAAATTTTGCAATTGAAAAACGGTCCATGTCCTTTTCGTCAGAGGGCAAAACACCGCTCCTGCCCCTAATTTTTCCATATCATTTGGAACAAATCTAGTTAAGTAAAGTAATTCCAATCAAAAAAACAACTATATGGGGCGATCGAATATACAAAAATAAAAAAAAACATCAAGTGAAAAAATTGGTACTGGAACATACTTCTAATCTGCAGTTTTCATGCATCATTTAAAAATTTTGAAGGTCTTTTGGGAAATACTAAAAATTTTTTAAAAATGCTTTACCCAAGAAAGCCGTGACCTTTTTGTATAAAATTTTATACGTAACTTAATTTTTTAATGTTTTTATTCTCAGTCACCCCAGTATTTGTATTTGCTTTTGATTGGAATTACTTTAATAAACTAGATTTACATTAGTGGTGAAGGGTGAAGTTCTCTTATTGGTTTTTGTTCCATCAAATTTCAATTTCAGTACGAAAAAAACATTTTAAAATTATTTTTAACCGACTTATAAAAAGAAGGAGATTATCAATTCGACTGAATGTGGCTTTTTATGCTTGTGCTTGCAGAACTCAGTATTTTCTAAACCGATTTTGAAATTTTTTGGTAATATGATAGATCACTCTTACAGATTGGTCCCGTTTTAAAAATAGTTAAAAATTAAAGTGTTTCCCCATACAACATATATACTTTTTACATGTGCTATGAACTGTAAAGGGCACTTCAGTTAAATTTAAAATGCCTGCGTATTAATATAGCTCACAATTACAAAAATTAATAAAAAATAAATCTAGGAACTAAAGGGTACCCCTATAACTGATGTAAATTTACTTATATGGGCCTATCTTTTTAACCGTTATATAGTGATTGCTATAGCCGTTTTAGTAACAAGTATTAGTACTAAAAATTATAAATTAAAGGCTGAGCCAACAGGTCATTTAATTTGATTTATATGGCCATACTTTTTAACAGTTGCAGACAGACGCTTGAAATTTGCAACGAACCTGTATTGCTAAGTCAGCTATAACACCTTATATAAAGTTTCTATTTGGAAGTTAAAAGGTGTCCCAATAGTTGATGTAATTTAAGGTATGTGGACAAACTTTTAAGCCGTTACAGATAGAAAGCTGAAACTTAAAAAGGACCATAATTAATGTGGATTTACTTATACGGGTCTATCTTTTGAACCGTTATAGATCAACGCTTGCAAATTGGACAATGTGTCTATTGCTATGGCCTTTATAGTAACTTGTATTAATATGAAAACTTATAAATTAAAGGGTGCGCCAATAGTTATTTTACTTTGATGTACATGGCTATACTTTTTAATAGTTGCAGACAGACGCTTGAAATTTATAACGAAAGAACCAGTATTGATAATTCGGCTAGTACAAATAAAAAATTGAATTAGAAGTTAAAGGGTGTCCCAATTGTAGATATAATTTCATGTATGTGGCCGAACTTTTAATTTTTTTTTATAGACAGAACGCTAAAACTTAAAAAACACCTGTAATTCTAAACACGCTTTTTAAACGACTTTATAATTTGGATTTACAAATTAAAGGGTGCCCCATAATTTTTGTAGATTTACTTATATGGGCCTATCTTATAAACCGTTATAGACAAACGCTGGCCAATTGTACCGAATGTTAATTTCTATGGCCATGATAATAACAATTTTGATATATAAAACTATAAATTAAAGGGTGCCCCAATAGTTCATTTAGTATGATGGCGATTGAAATCTGCAAAAAACTTCTATTACTAACTCTGGAAATAAACGGGTGTCCCAATAGTTGATGTAATTTTGAACCGTTATAGACAGACGGTTGAAATTTACACTGAACCTGACTGCTAAATCTATCTCAACAGGAAATAAATAATTTGAATTGGAAATTTTAGGGTGCCCCATAGTTGCTGCAATTCGATGTATATTGCCAAGCTATTGAACAGTTGAACAAGCATAAAGTTTGGAGATATAAAGGTGTCCTAATAGTTAATGTAATCTAATTTATGTGGCGACACTCTTAAATCGTTTTTTTTGCAAGAATTATTAATTGCAAATATCCTTTATGTAAATATTTTGAAATCCAACTTTTAACAATATTTAGTAGTTTTGGACAACTTTTTTTTTAACTTAGAACTTAAAGCATTGTTTTTATTGCTTTATTATGTGTGAAATTGTATCTAAAATATGTCATGTCTATAATTTATTAACAACAAACACTAACTATGATATCAATAGTTAAATATTTATCGCTTCAACCGATTTTGTATCAATCTCTTTTGTGTGTGTAGTGAAATTCTTGGTGTTTTGAAAATTTATGCACTTCCCTCAATTATGACCTCATATCCATATATTTATTCTATTATACTTCAGTTCAGGTAATGTAATTAAATCTAAGCAGATGTCTAAATGTTGCATAAACGATTATGAAATTGTCCTTACATGACCAATTATTACGTAAATTACGCATACTCTTATTAAAGAAGAATAATGTTGTTTTTTAGATATACCCTAATTAATATTTACTTTGTATGGGAGGTACCTCGTCTATTAATTTAATATCGTCAATTTAAAAATTGACTTCGCTGCTTTATTTTAAATAACCTTTAACAAGGCCTTTGTTAACGTTGAGTCCAAGATTTCAGCTCTGTCCCACTTTTTTTATCTTAATGCGTATATATAACAGCCTGTTTAAGACCAAATTTGAAGACCGCTGCTCTCATAATTTTCAAAAAAATAAACACTTATTAAATATATAAATGTATCTATGCATGTAGATAGAAAAAATTATACATTAGATTTTCCTTCAAAACATAAAACATTTTATTCTTCGTTTTTTCTCCTTTGACTGTAATAATTTCTTAAAGGTTGCATCACAATTTGTTGTGTATAAATTAAAAAAACCGATTTCTGTATTAAGAAAAGCCGAGACCGGGTGTTTTCAAAAAACAAAACCGTTTTAAAAGCAAAAAAAAAATTGTTGAACCGGGTCCGGGTTTGAATACTCTTTAATCTGTTACCACGTATGTATATATATTAATGTATTATTTTAAAAGTTTCATAACTAATCAAAATAACTGGCAAATAAACATTTATTTTATTATTCACACTTTTAGTATGTGATCTCTAAACAAAATTATTCAGAACAATAAAAGACATTAAATTTTATAAAATAAATTTAGTGTTGCAGTCACGTAAACACCTAATGCTACAAACATATTCCTTGATTCAATTGTGTGAGTTTAGTAAATGTGTGAAATATGGTGTGTTTTATTGCTGGTCTTTAATTGCACAATACATTAAGAGAAGTAATGTCTTTTTTATAGTTGCATTCATTTTAATTGGTTATTACTCATTAATTCAATTAAGTAGATACGTGCTACTATCGGTGTTATTGACACAATATTTTGTATTAGACGAACCTATGTATTTTTGTAGCTATTTAGATACATAATCTATGACAAGGCAAAAAATATATATCATAGCGTATATATATATTTTTTTTTTTTGTTCTTTTTTTTTTTTTTGTTAATACATATTACATATTTTATGTCACCACCCACAAAAAGGGGCGATGAAATTTTGTAGTCTCCTTGCTTCAAGCTTATGTTTTTGAACTATTGCTAAACAAGAATATGCGAAATTTCAAAAGTAGGACTAGTTCTTTTAAGGAAAACTTTTTTCTCCTTGGTCCGATTTTTTTTCAATCTTTAGTAGCATATGGCCATAATATTTCTAACAAGTTTTATTAACTTAGGTGAGTTCAATAGTTTTTCGAAGCCAAAACAAAACAGAAACAAAAAAGAAAAGAAATGCCCGGCCAGATGGTCAAAATACCCATATGTGCGACTGTTCCAAGGAAATTAATTATGTTACTTCTTAACGTTACTTCAAAAATAACTTTGATTCGGTAGATAAAATAAATTTCAATTATCTCTGCGCCTGCAAAAATAAAAAAAAAATGGCAAAAAGAGAGCAACGTTTTTTTTATAAATCTATTATTCTAAAAATCTTAAGTTTTATAGTGATTTAAAAAATTTTTAAGGATCACGGCAACCTTCTCTCTCAAAAACCTTTAACCTTTTTTAATTTTTAACGAAATTTTTTACCATTAAAGTTTGAAATAAAATTTTTTTAATTTAAGTAGCTGTTAATATAATCTTTAACAGGAAAAATCAATACAATATCTTTTTCATTTACCCACAAAAATTATATCGTATACCTCTAAAATCCGTAAAAGTTATTAAAAACGTATGAAACTTGCTCAACTTCTACAATTTTAACAGTGTCCCAGAACGACAAAACTAAAGCAAAATCCTTAAAAATCACAATGCGATAAGGAATGTTGCAGTCTGTTGAGCTGCGTACCTAAATTTTATAATTTTTTTAGTTTAATTTTTGGCCTTATGTTTGGCTAGATTGACAAAATACCACACTTTGAGTCGGCTTCTGATTTTAACAGGTTCTAGTTTCTTATACTAATATTCTTGCAGCTTAACTTATCATTTTAAATTTTGAACAATTTGCAACACTTTCATTTAACATTAGACATCAAATTAAATAGATGGTGGGAACACGTCTAACAACCGAAACAATTGGCGCTAAACAAATCTCATAGGACTTGCGTTTCGTGGTATGTAATAAAAAAGGAATGTGTTAAAATTTTTTTTTCAAAATCGCAGGAACTAAATACCTCTATAAAAACTTGTTTTTTCGGTCTATTTGTAAATTCTTCTTTCCACCGAATGCAGATAATAAATACTTTTTTCCAGTCTCAAAAACCAAATTAAAAAAAAAAGTCTGTTTTTAATTTTAAATAAAAAATCTTCCAAACTATGAGAGATACAGCAACAAATAAAAATTATTATTCTTTCATATTTTCTAGCAGTGCAATTTAATTGAAAGAAGAAAAAAACATTCATAAATTTTGTTAAGCCTGCAATGGTCAACTTTAGCCAGGTTTCAAATAAATCCAATCAGAAGTTTAGAAGTTATAGAGTTATTACCATTCATTTTGCAAAATTCCCCACTATGCAACGTTTATCATAAACGTATTAAAAAATATAATAAATTGACATATGGTTATTATTAAAAAACCAGAAATAAGCATGCAATGTTTCCATATAATGACATAAAGCCATTATTATATTTTCTAAACATATTCTTCAGGTTAAGAGCTTTATAAGTAGTAGCAAAATTGCTAAAGTATGGCAATATATATTAAACTACATTAACTATTCGGTCACCCTTGTATTCCAGCTCTATATTTGTGTTGTGTTATAAGTTATTGTGTTATTGTGTCTAAGGAGAGCTCTTGAAAAATAAGGAAAAATATAAGTTTAAAGATAAAAATATAATAAAGACTTTACAGAAAGACATTGATAAGTTTAAATATTGCTATATTTCACTCAAAGAAAGAGCAAATATAATATTAATTCGATAAAAAGACACATTAAGCTATCAGCTATGGCTGATTATTATAAATGCAAAAGGCGATACGTGGTAAATCTGGCATTAGCTGTGAAGGAGTGTGCAATAAAGTTTACCACTGTACACATAGATGCGAAGGAATTGACCAATACTCGGCAAAATATTTGATTCAAATAATTTTGTGCGGTATATGTGTGACGACTGTGTTCAATATTCATAATGTTGATTTGGTGTTAAAATACATTCAAGATGGACTGTACAAAAACAAACAACACTTGATTGAATATAAAAATAAATTTGAATTGTCATTGATACAAAACGAAAATGAAATTAAACAACTTCTTGAAGCTAAATTTAAAAAACTCTGTTGCACTGTTGGTAAATTCCAAAATAAGAACAAAGAAATATGTACTCGTAACACAATTGAGAACAACAATGAAAAACTATGTGGTGAAATTAAAAATGTTCTTAAGGAAAGAAGTAATAAACAAAAACGTTCATATGTAGATGCAGTAAAAAAAGGGCAAGTGTTGCCAGAACTGAAAAAACAAGTGCCACTAATAGTAAAATCTAAATCAAAGCAAAGAAAAAACATAAGACGATTTAAACAATAAGGTGAATCCAGTTAATTTGAAAATGAAAAATGTCGAAAATAGAAACTATGGAACGATGGTTATTTAAAGTAAAAACTGCGATAAAAGGGAAAAATAAAAAACTCATTGCAAGTCGAAATAGGTGAAGAAGAAGTTCGATCTTATGTGTTTAAAAAATTTAGCAAAACTATACATAATGTGAAAATATTGATTGATAAAGATTCTTATTCAAAAATATGAACAGTCCAAAAGATAAATATTGGATGGGAGAAATGCAGAGAATGATGTGCCAAAGATTCAAAGGTTTTAGTCACAAGGCAAACAAATGAAGGAATAACGAGATATGCTATAAATGCCACGGAAATCACAATCCAAGAGAATGTAACAGAAATGAAATGAAAGATTTAATTTGGGGCTTGACAAAAACCACACAGCAATTAGCAAAGAATGTCCGATGTATAAAAATAAGTTAAAAATATAGATGAAAAGAATCGGATTTAAGATATAACAATTAAAACAAGTAAACGGCATATATACAAATTCACAAGGTATTATCAATTATTTTAATCAAATATAAATAATTGCTGCTAGAAGTGAGGTATATGAACAGGAATATCAACTGCCGGAGTATAAGTACTATGTGTCTGATTCAAACTCAACACGAGCTGGAGGTATTATATTATATTTTAGAAATTCATGGACAGTTAAATATTTATACGAAAAGGTTGCTGAATGGAAGTATTGGATGTGTGATTATGAAGCAAAATATAGAAATAAATTATAAGCAATTATGGCTGTGTATAGATCACCAAGCTGTAGAGAAATTTAGTTTTGCGAAGCATTTAAAGAGGCGATAGAAATTATTTCGAAAGCCAATTATAATATACTAATAGCAGGAGATTTTAACATTGACTGGAGTTAAGATGGAAGATATAAAAGCAGATTAAATGCATCTCTAAGTGACAATAGTCTTAGACAAATCGTTACGAATTTCACAAGAAGTAATAAAAAATAGCAAAACATTAATAGACTATGTAAAATCAAATAGCAGTTACACATATCTGTGAATGAAAGCAAAATATCTGATCACGAGGCAATTGATATAATTATGAAGCAAAAAGAGGATGAAGAAGTTACAAGACAGTACAGTTTTTGTTAAATATAATAACAACTTGTTTATAAGAAAAATAAATTAATTATAACCCGTACGAAAATGTAAATGAAATGGTTGATAATATTGTCACATGCATGGAAAGTACTGTGAGAAAATTTACTAAAGCAAAAAAAAATTACTAAAAGAAATAAATTTAACAATTGGTTTAACAGAGATTTAAAACTACTTATTTAAATGGAAAAAATAGCAAAATTATCAAAAATAGAAAATATAACAGAGGAATGGAATAATTATAATATTATAGGAAACTTCTATAAAATTCAAATTGAAAAAGAAAAAAGTAACTATATCAACAATAAAATAAATAGAGCAAAGAATCTACAAGAACTAAAAGTTATTTGTAAACAAATACATATAATTGGATAATTGGGACAATGTTGCAAAGATAATATTAAATGTAAGAAATAGATGACTAGAGACTGGAATATTTCCTGATACTGGAAGATAGCATCAATTACACTAATAGAAAAAGTCGCAAAAACTAACAATGTGAGGAGTTTCGACCAATCAATACATTGAAAACATGCGAAAAAATTCTAGAAAAAGCAGTTAAACAACAATTACAAGAATATTTTGAACAACACTGTTTATTATTCAAACACCAATCCGGTTATAGAAAAAATCATTCTTGTGAAACTACAGTGAATTATGTGATTAACAGGTGGAAAGAAAATGAGAAAAAAAATTTTAGACTTCGAAAGAGCTTTTGAGACAATAAATGAAAATTTTGGGAGCACAACTCTTTGTTATATAAACGATATAACAAATGTTTTATATGCTGAAGACACACTAATCTTTACGTAGGGAAATAGTGATAAGGAATGTCGGAAAAATATGAATTAAATGAAAGTAAAACTAAACTTTTACAAATAAACATGAATGAAACATAATTTGTGATAAATAATCAGTAAAGAAACATATTATTATTACTAAAAAAATTGGGTTTTTTAATTGTAAACGCAAAAAATTTGAAATACCAACAGCTATGAAACACCAAAACTATACTAAAACCGCACGTTGAGTTTGGTTCCACTGTTTTATACACTTGTTGCACTATAAAACAAAGCTCTCTGAATAATTTTGAAATGTGATATCTACACACTAATTTTCAATATGCTTGATGCACTGAAATGGTAAATATAAATTAACGACTTGAAATGAATACATTATATTTTATCAAAGAAATGAATTTGGGATTTGCACCAGAATATCTTACCGAACACTTAAACTATGTTGGAGAAATATAACCGCATAATCTAAGAAATTCAAACAACTTTAGACTACCAAGGGCCACAACAGCAATAATGCAAAGATCTCTGTTTTACAAGGGACTAAACTTATTCAACATGCTACCTGAAAATGTTAAAACGGAAAAAAATTTAAAATATATTAAAAAATACATAGTTAATTTTGTAAAAAATAGAACTTATTAATGTAATATTTATTGTTGTATTGTTATTTCATTTTTAAAGTATTTAATACTCCTTAAATAAATAAATATATATCTAAATAAAAAACTTTACACTTGTTATAGCAGACTTAGACTACAGGTCCTTGTTAATTTCAATTGCCTGAGTTATGGAGGCACAAATATAAAAAAGCAACAAGAGCGAATTGATAACCCCTTCCTTTTATACCCTTCACAGCAAAAAGTGAAAAATGGTAAAACTAAGTTTGTCATTTCGTTTGTAATTTCTACAATATACGTTTTCGACCCCATAAAGTATATATATTCTGAGTTCTTATGCATAGCGAATTTAATTGAGCTATGTCCGTCTGTTCGTCTTTCCGTCCATGTAAGTGTTGAAATTAAATTTTCCGAGGCACTAGATTAGCTAAAGAAATATTAAACACGTCAATCGATCAGACATTATGTCGCAAGAAGTGCTATGGGAAATCAGCATGATCGGCCCGTGCATTTTGAGACAGCAGCAAAATACCTCGCTATCTCTAATTTTTGCGTACCATTTAAACAAATAGAGTAACCCTGATCAAAAAAAAAATATATATAAAGCGATAGAGAATTAAAAAAAAAGAAAAAAAAAACATCAAGGCGCTAGCCCATATTTACCAAGTTACGGGCCTCTGAACTTTTATTTTTTTAATATCAATCATTTAAAAGCTTTTAGAGAGATTGTTGGTTCAGAGAATTAATTTTCTAATTAGCACAGAAATCTTATTGAATTTGTTAATCGAAAGCCAATTTCATTAGGGGATGGATGGCAAGCCTAATTTAAAAAACACAGTTTTTGGTTCGATACTGGATGGAAGTTTTACATCGCCATCGGCTTCAGCTAAACTAAATTGAAATTGAGCTATTGGCACCACTGAAGACTCACTTGAGAACACGCTAAGAAAATGTTGGGAATTGCAGATATTTCATAAATCTATCGGCAGTTTAAAACTGATGATCGTGATAGCAACTATCAGCTGATTTTATGGAAAAGCAATAAAGAAGACGTGCGCCAAGATAGCGTCGAAGAAATAGCGTCGATTTTGGGAAATAAAAACCGAGAAGTAAAATTCCCCGGGATTGGATATTTTGAATTAAAAAATAAAAATAGAATAAATTTTGGCATCTAGAAGAAGAAAAATTGTTTTAAATTATAAATAAATTAACAAAACATTTGTGTATTTAGAAAATAATTATAAAAAAGCGTTTTTAATGATCACAAAAAACCGTTGCTGACTTTTCCCTTGGAAACTATTATGCTCTCGCCCCAAATGGCCATACATTATCAAAATGTAGACCTTAATAAACAAAAATTTCCAACCGTGCAACAATTCCGCCGAGCCGTTTTCGAGAAAAGTGGCTTCATCTTGAGTGGGCACAAAAAGCGTTGCTGATGTTTTCTATGGAAACTATCACACTCTAGATGCCAAAATTTATTCTATTTTTATTTTTTAATTCAAAATACCCAATCCCGGGGAATTTTACTTCCCGGTTTTTTCCCGGTTTTTAATTCCCAAAATCGACACTATTTTTTCGACGCTATCTTGGCGCACGTGAAACTTTAAATGTGTTTCAGCTCAACAAGGTTACATATGGTTTGTCATTAGCTCTATTTCTAGCAATTCATAGTTACTTTTTCATTGTATATAAATATTGCTCCATGTCAAAAACTTTACGAGAGGATATTTTTGTAGGCGATATTCTCCCTGGAGTAAATAATGTTGAGACTGTTAGAAAAAAGGTCAGAGTTATCTCCTATATTGAAATTACATGGACTTAAATTTTCAAAATGACACAGCAATTGTTTGAAATTACAACAAACCCTGAAAACGAGGTCAGTATTAAAAGTTTTAAAGATGATGACGATGACAATCATGGTTTTGTTGATGCCTCCCAACGAGCGTACGACTATTGTACTTACTTTTGAGTTTTTAGTCAAGGTTGATATCAAACAAATTTGATATTGATATTGCTAAATTGAATAAGCAAAACGTGGAACAAAATAAAACTTAAAATCGAATATTATGTGTCGTCAATATGGTTTTGGACGGATTTAAAAATTGTTCTTTAGTGAGCCAATAAATTTATCAACTTTAAGTTGCTTTGTCGCCAATTGAGTATCCGAACTCAAGGGAAATACCACATGAAAAAACAATCCCTTAGCCATCGTATCACGTGGTTAGAGCGCTCGAGACTTACGATCAACTATATGGCCTAATGATCCTGCTTTTCTTCATAGACCACACATTGCATGGCCTAATATTGATGAAGAAATTCAGTCTGAAGTTTTAGAACAACGAAAACTAAAAACAATAACATGTACTAAAGCAACTTTATTAATATTAGATGAAATAATAGAAAAACATTCTTCATATTACAAAATAATTCGCATAATATCTTACATTTATTGTTTTTTCAATAGGTCACCATCGAAACCTTGTTTTAAAATAAAGGATGTTTTACCAATTGACTCAAGAGAATTGGACCAAATTTTTGGCACATAAAAAAGCCACTTCAAAAAAGACATCGATTAAATTTCTATAGGAAAGATTTTATAACCCTCTTTGCAAAAACTAAACACCATTCTTACATTGCAATGACATGAAGGTATCTTCTGTGCAAATAGTTTGCGTTGGTGGAAGGCTCTCTACAGCTCCTGTACCATACGAAACCCGTTTTGCTGCATTGGTTCCAAAAGATCATAGCTTTATATTATTGTACATAAAGCATTTCCCCCGGAGGCACCAAGAGTCTGTGCTGATCTAACTACGGTGCACACGAGGGTCCTCGGGGGTATAGGGGGAACCAGTCCACCGATGTGCAGTCATTGAAGCTGAATAAACAGTTGGGTACTGTCGGAGGTTTTTACCAGTCTCCTTTTTTTTTTATTAAAAAAAAAACATATGAACAATAATAAAAGTTAAAAAAAACTGGCACCACGGGAGCCAGTAGCCCATACAGAGAGCCGCTCATCTCTATAGCCGTTTATTGGTGAGGTCTCTTCGGGGTACACGTGATGGTTGTGGTTAATTTGTCTATATCTGCGGGTCTGGCGTGGAATCGACGGAAGTGTGATGTTGCACTCTCAACAGAGGAGTTCATGATAGGCTCCGACCCTATAGCAAGGGGTAGATTCATGGTCCTGCAAGCCATTGTCTTAAAATTGCACAGAATAGTGGTTTGACCACCGTCTAATAAGGGCTTACTGCCAGGTACAGACGTCTAATCACTTATCCTATAATTTACATGGTGGTACAAAGGTTTTACTAGTTCTTATTTGTGAGAAAATTTGGTTCAAAAAGTCCATCACAACTGCCTACACTGCTTTCGATATAAGTCCAAAATAATGGAACAAATAATGGGCAATTTACCTGCTGAAAGGCTTCAAGCATATCGATCATTTTTGGTAACAGGTGTAGACTTTTTTGGCCCATTCTTAGCCACATATCGTATCGTGATAAGACACCCTACACAGCTTAAATTTTCGTTTTTGTTTGTTTCAGCTCAAAAGCTACGCATTTGGAGCTTGTATTGTTAGTGACGTGCTGTACGGATACAAGGGTTTATTTTAATAAGATATAAAGCTAGGTACTAAATTTTATCCACATCATCCTTCCCCAATTCATCTAAAACGGGCTTTAAGGGATTTAAAAGCATTTTCTATTACTTAAAACAATTGAGGGACGTTGTATTTGAAGTTCATTTGAATCACTGAAAGGGGATATAACTTCATTAACTTGAGACTGAAATACAGAATCGCCAATAATAATCATTGGAACATCCACAAGAGTATTCGTTTTCTTATGCCGTCCAAGAGGGTGAATTGATTCAAATACCTTTTCAGAAAAGATCCCTGGAAACATTCATGAAATATTTATATTTGAAGGAATCAAGCACAAATAAAGTAAATTAAAATCAAAATTCCGAAAATTACGAATGATACATTTTCATATAGAAATAATAATACGAGTAATAAGTGTTTCTACCTAACATCCACTAATGTAAATAAAACGATTGAATACCATCCTTTATAATTATATAATTATAATTCTGCGTGATCCTCCTACTAATAAATTTTATACACTGTTTTAAAATCTTTGCTGATTAAGAACATAAAAATAAAACGATAATAAAGAAAGGAGTATGTTAAATAAATTGTGATAGAATTCTAATCTAATTGACTACCCAAATTGTAACCAACTGTTTTTGTAAATAAACTGACATCATCAAAGAAATTTAAGGAGAAGCGTTTTTTTATTTAGCGAGTACCCGCTCTCCCAACTCCTGTTCCACACCAGCATTAATGTAAGTACTTCCTTTACATATGTATATAAATATTCCTTAACATGCCGCGAAGATATTTACTCAACTACCGCTCTCTGGCGTTTTTCCGTGCACAGATTCCCCTTTGAGTCATACTTCATGTATCTTTTCTTTAAAATGGCTAGTGCCTGTAGCATTTTAAACGTACACATTGGTACAAGATATAACAATATCTTATTTTAAAAATGCGAGGATTTATTGAAAGAAAAAAAAATCCCCAAATCCCATTAAAAATTTAGGAGTATAACTTAGCTAAACGCAGTATAAAACGCTAAACAAACTATTATCAACCTTATCTTATACCAAATTCCATCTGTTGTAAAAACTATTCTCCGAAAAAGCATGAATAATTCAGGCCAAAAAAAAAAATGCATTGGCTCGGCTCTAGGTCAGATAATTGAAAATATAGAAAATGGAAAACGATGGATTTATAGATTAATTCTCTATATATTGAATCCGGCTCGAAGAACCAATATTCGAGTGAACTGTAAGGGTTAAATGGTTGAAACTTGGGAATTTAAACCTCTCTTCTGACTAAAGAATAAAACGTATAGGTTGCAAAATGGTGAAAAGAAATAAAACGATTTCATTTTTTAATAATAAATGCTTATTTGTTGTCTCTAACGTTACAAAAAGTTTGCTGAAAGGTCTTGACTCTTTGTTGTGACCATTGTTATTGTGAAATGGAAAATGAGTGTGAAAAATTGTGCACCTCTTTTATTAACATAGAAATATAGGCTGAGAATTCAAAGAAGAATTTTTAATCAACAAAAATATTCCCGTTTCATTTACAGAAACTGGTTGTGTGCATTAGTCGCTTATTTAGAGACGAATAAACAAAAGTGCATAAAAATGTGTGTAACTGCAGCAAAAAAGGTTAATGTTATGTTTAATATAATTATGTTTTTTATAATTTGATAATATTAATAGGGCAAACTAGTTTTTATTACATTTTTTAAAGACGCATTTTTATGACGAGAGCGATCTAATAAAAAATCCCATTTAAACAGTTTCATCAAATCAGATGTCAATAAACCTTTGCACAAATTTTCGTAGTAATAGTAGAGCACCAATATTTCCACTTGATGTTTTCTTTTTCTTATTTTTTAATTCTCTATTGTCCCATATATTTGTGTTTTGGTTGGAATTACTTCACTAAACTAGATTTGTTCCAAATGATATGTAGAAAGTAGATGCAGGCGTGGTGTTTTGCCCGCTGCCTCGAAGAACATTGACCGACCTTACTGATTTTTAACAGAAAAATGTTCGACTCTATGTCCGATCGATCGGCGTTTTTAAATTTTCTCTAGCCCATCCAGTGGCTTGGCAAAGTTTATTTCGACCCACACACAGACAGACGGACGGAACTTAGAATATATATACATACTTTATGGTGTTGGAAATTGATATTGTCAAAATTAAACATAGAATATAAAAAATAAAGCTGTGGTGAAGAGTATAAAAAAGTATTTGTCTGCGCGATAGTTATCACGAATTTGTAAATTGTAGCTGACGTAACATAGAATTCAACATTCTGACACAAATAAGGAGATTGATGCCAAGTATATTAAGAAGCCAAAAAGTTTTTCATGGTCACCATACATCATACATAACTGTGTTTTCTTCTATTTAAAGTCGTTTTTATATATTTAATTACGTCATGTTCTTACGATCTTATTTTCCGTTATTCCATATCGAACGGTTATACTGAAAATTTAAAATATAATAAAATATCTTTGTAAGTTGCTTGTTTTTACTTAACCATACATGGTTGTATTGTATAGTTGTTAGTAAAGCATAGTATTGTTACATTTAATAAAATATTGCTGATCTTGCAACCACATTGTTGTTTAGCTTAACAATAACATGGAAAAGTGTACACATAATTATCTTTAAATTATACCATTAAATGGTTCAATACAAACATTAAGTGTTTAAATTAAAATATCATAATTTGGTTAAAAATGTCATGGCATTTGCGGTGATATATGTTTTAACATAAAAGCAATTATTATCGATGTATAATATGTCAGTTCTAATTAAAAAGTGTAGGTGTGTTCATTTACTTTACTAGTAAAAACTAGCAACGAGAGAGTAACTCAAAAATGTGAAAAAGTAAATGAACACTTTACCCTGGAGTTAATGTCGACGTCGTTGACGGCGTCAAATGTAAAAAAAAAGTTGAATGAGCCTTTTCACATTGGACTAATTGTGCTTGTGAAAACACAGGTTCTGCGTTTTTTTTTGCAGAGCGATTTTTAGTATTTGGTTGTCCATCGACGCGTAAAGCTGAATATGAAGAAAATGATATTAATTATGTACATGATTGAGATTTGTTATGATTGAATTAAATTTTCTTATATTTTATCAAGGGAAATTAATGCGCTGTTTCTATATTACAGGCGATTAACTCGTCTGAAAAATTTATATGGAAAATAAAAAACTGAGTGCTTTTCATATAATTTTTTCAGACGAGTTGATCGCCTGTAATACAGAAACAGCACTTAAGTTTAAAGTTAATTGAGTTGATTTTTATATGTATTTTACAGGGAAAAACTTTGAAAACGAACTTTTTGTCAAATATGAATAAAATATTAATTGAAATCTTGTGAAAATGTGGCATAAGTTAAGAAATTCCTCCTAAAATTAATTGCCAATTCATCATAACTTATTTTAGCCAAGTATGTTCCGCAATTTATGCATGTGTTTAACGAACGAAAGGCAAACGTGAAATAAACAAAGAAAATACTAACACACACAAAGCTGTGTATACGTGCACAATTTTATGCCAGCATAATTAGTCTAGTGTAAATACGAAAGAACAAAGGTTGTGCGGATTAAATATTAGTCTTGTGTGAAAAGGCTCAATCGTATGAAATTGTATGAGAGCAGTTAATCTCAACGCGTTGCAACGCCGTAAAAGTTCAATCTGTTTCAACTTTTTCGGCGTTGAAACGCCGTTAACGACGTCGACATTAAATCCAGGGTTACTAGCTAAAATTTGCAAGTTAAAATAATGTTGTAATGTATAGGTACATATGAGTACTCAATAACTACCCCTATAATTTTTGGAAAATTATACATATATGTATTTTATTATACAAATGATGTGATTATGGTCATTTATATTCAGCATTATAGTAAATGGCGTTTTTCGAGTACGCCTTGTAATAGAATAATGAAAAGTTTTGCAATTTTATTAAATCTAGTACTTGATGTAGCCGAAATACGTTATATACGATAAAGGTGATTAACTACTTTTGACTAAAATTAATGAATAAATAGAATAAGGTAGCAGAAATGTTTATGTCCAACTTTGTGATTTATTTTCCAAGAGATTTTCATAAAATGGTGTTTTTAATGCGTGGTAGAATAAGCATGCGTTAATAGATATTATTATTGAGAATTTTTGTTCGTTATTGTCTAACGTTAATGATCCGCCTTTGCAATCGTTTCCAAACAATACGAGTAGCAATAATAATAAACAGCCGGCGAAAAATGGGTTATATGTATTTTTTAAAGAAAACAAATTTAAGCAATTTTCATTTTAATAAAAAGCTTTATCCAAAATAAAATACCAAAAGCAATAGAAAATTAATTTAATAAATTATCAGGCATGTCACAAATTCCGATCGGAATGGTTTTAATTCCGTATTAACAATTCCGATCGATTTTGTTTTACCTTCTTCAGATTCCGATCGATTTTTCTTACTTCTAAAAATGCTTAATCTCCACCTTTATGCTTAAATGTGTCAATATTGCGCACACCAAAGTAAGCGACAAGGCTAATCTTAATAAGGACACATAATAAAAGAAAATTTGAAACCCGCAAATAACAAAATTTCAAAGAAACTAGATTCCACTTTGAAATTTAAAAGTGGTTTGATTCCGAAGAAATTTTTCGTTTTCTGAAGAACCAATTTACGGAATTGAAACCAGTTTCGATTGGAATTGAGTTCTGTGATATACCTGAATGTGTTAATTTAAATTTATTTCCAATATATATTTGAACTAATTGAATTATTTGCCTGCTTAGTGTAAATTATCGAGTAGCTAGCTACTCGTAATATTTACAATACTAAGATTGTTTGCCGGAACATCCTTTGCCACTATTGTACTAGATACTGTGTTGCTTAGTTCAATTTCATTAGACGTCTTATTTTGCTTCTGTTGTTTATAAGTTACACAAAAATAGATTTATCTTTTTAATACTTTTTATCGTTTTAAAAGTTTACATTTACTTACAATTTCTTAAATTTTCCAAAATATTTTTATTTTCAACTTAATTTTGAAATATTTTTTTGTAAACACAAACGCAAAACAGCTGTTTGAATAATTATTGCAAGTAAAAATTTTACTTGTACAAACTTGCAAGAATTTGTCTGTCTCTCAATTTCTTACGCTCTTTCGACGCTCTCTCATTGCAAATTTTTTGGGTTAATGAACGCATTATAGTAACAATTGTTACAAATTTGTACAAATTTTTAGTAAATGAACACACCTATAAATGATTTTATTTTCTCTAACAGCAAAAACATTTTCAACTTTAAGCAAACAAAAAAATTAATAAACTGATAGAAAAGCATTCTGTCAAAACATAGAATAAAATATTTTTAAACGCAATCATTATGTTTAATTAATAATAAAATATAAAAAATAGTTATGTTTACATTATCAGACCAATCGTCATTCTTTATACAAAACATACTCATTTTGATCTGATTTCAGTTACTCAATTTCTTTCATTGTAACTCATTGGTATAACTCTGATCTACTTAATTATTTAACCTACTTATGCTATTTCAGACCCATATCAATTGACAACTTTCCTCTAATTTTCTTTATCAATATGTTTATTTTACTTAATAACTATTTGTATATTTGTGTACTCGTATTCATATATTTGTATATTAATGCACTACACCGTTTCGTATAACAGTTTTTTTTTTACTTTATTCTGGTTTATGTATGTTTGTATATACATGTGTATACTGCATGCACTACAGAGGGAAGGGAAGTTAACTGAACACCCCAAATTATTATCTTCTCGATTCGAATATACTATCACCTTTTATTGTTTGTATAATATATCCATAAAACTATCTGTTTTTATGAGGTGTGATATAGTTAAACGTAGATCACTCTTAGTTTGTCTGTTTGCTTATCCGTTTAGTACGTTTAAACATTTGTACAAATCGTAATGATCATTAAACAGAGAACAAAATCGATGTCTTTTAAAAATCCAAGCCCTTAAAGATAATAAGATGAAAAATTTTCAACAACTTTATACCGCTATGTCTTTTTTCTAATTTAGATCCTAAAGGAAAGAAAAGAAGAAAACTGAACTATGTTTTTTTAATACTAAGTTCCGGTGGGGAGAAAAGTAATTGTGTATTAATTTGTTTATACGTTTTTTAAACCTAACCAATTTGAATCAAGTTTCTTGACTTAACTCTTTCTTTACAATTACTTTTGGCGGATAGGGAAGCGTTAACAAGTCACTTGTTCTACAAAGCTAGGCTTAAAAGTTGCCTAAGTAACAGTAGAACGGCCCTAGGTGTGACCGTGTATGTACACTTACTAATACAAAACGTTAACATGATACGCTGTACAATCGTACAGGATATTTTAAGGGAGGGTCTTCAAGTATGATTTTCCCTACCGAATACGTATTACGGTTTTACACACCCTTATACTATAAACACTGTACTAAATACACAATTTACAAGTGTCCCTATAGTCGCATCCTAAAGTTAAATAATGAATTGACACTACGTAAGACTAACAAAAAACAATAAAACCGAATTTAACCGTACAAGTGTTGTGTCTGCTAGAACACTGAAGAATGTTTCAAATCCAACTTTAACAGGGTCACTCCCTCAATTTCAAGCATAAAAACGCCACCTTATAGTGAGAATGCTAAAACCTTTAACTATTATTGATAGAAGTGCTATCAACGGAACCATGATTCATGAAAAATTCTTGATGAACCGCCAAAATGCTGGAGGCATATTGACACATACAGAAAAACCACGGTCTTGCACCACAAAATAAAATGCTGGATAGATCTGTTGGAGTAATTACATTCAATTTACATTTATTAACTTGCATAATTTACTTGTGTAGATAATGTAAACATTATAAGTTATGTTATTGTAATCACCCTGTTATGAAACTCTTATGTACTTATGAATTTCTTATAACTTAATTTATTTTTTACAAAAGTTTCATTCCAATAAACTGTGTTAAACTAGAAAGTTCTCGGCTTTTCTTTTAAAGTTCAACAGGTTATGGGCTTTTGCTAAAGTTTTTATTTTTTTGGAATAAATTAAAGTAAAGAACAAAATATAAAAAAAAAGCAATATAATTATAAAGTTTTAATTAAAGAATTTTATTGCTATATACGGAAATATTTTGTTATTTTAAATTTAAATAAAGTAAAGAATGGCAGACACCAAGCCGAAGTTTGCAAAACTTACGAACAACAACTATGCAAATTGGAAATTTAAAATGGAACTTTTGCTTCGGAAACAAAATTTATGGAAGCATGTCATTGAAGGCAAACGTCCCGCACCAATTTATCAAAATGGTATTATTTCTAATCAGTCAATAGTAGATGATTGGGAAATTAAAGATGATGAAGCAAGAGGTACCATAGGTTTGCTCGTGATGGATGACCAATTGTGCATTATTCGAAATATGAAGACTGCTGCAGACACATGGAAAGCACTTAAGGATTACCATGAAAAGAATACGTTAAGCAACAAGGTATATTTGATGAGGACTATTTGTAGTCTCAAACTTGAGGAAGGCGGCGATGCAATCGCACACATTTCAGCCATGAACGATTTGTTTGCAAAGCTTAGTGATGTCGGTGAAGAGGCTCTGTCAGACAAATGGAGTGCTGCTATGCTGTTGAGCAGTTTGCCTGAAAGTTATGATACGCTAACAACATCTTTAGAGTCACGCAAGGAAGATGAACTAACATTTGCTTTGGTTCAGCAAAAGGTGATCGCAGAGTATGAACGGCGTTTACATGCTGGTAATGGTACGAGTGATGCTGTTTTAAAACTTGTTGGTAAGACTAGTACTGTTTGTTATTTTTGTAAAAAGCACGGTCATCAGAAGAAAAATTGCGGCAAATATAAAAATTGGAAACAAAAACAATTTTCAAATAACACCAAAATCAACTCGGTTAAAGAAAAATCTTCAGATTTTCGTTTCAAATTTGGTAAATATAACAAGTTTTGTTGGTTGGTAGATTCTGGTGCGACACGGCATGCAGTAAGCGATTATACATTTTTTGAAAATATTGATAAGTCGTACAAGAGCCATATTGAATTAGCAAATGGGGAAACAGTAGCGATTGAAGGCATTGGGTCTGGTCAAATAGTGTTGTGCGATGAAAGCGGCAATAAAAATAAAATTTTGGCTAAAGAAGTGTTGTATGCACCCAGTCTAGTGGGAAATATACTATCGGTGAGACAATTAACCCTTTCGCTATTTTGTTGCCATATGGCAACAGCCACTTTTATGTCTAATATTTTTGTTCATATTTAATATATCTGAATTGTTTCTTGTTGATTATTATTTTTTAATATCTAAAGAAGACAAAAAATTTTAAATTTGGACATTTTAGATAAATTTTCATGAAAATAATTTAAATCTAAATAACCTTATATATACTCCACAATTTTCAGTAAAAAAGTTGACTTTTTGTAAAATTTTTTTAAAATATTATTCCAAAATCTTAAAAAGATATTTTAATAAAAAACTAATAAAAACTCATTGGTTTATGGGATTTCGCAAAAAAGTATGGTTTTTAAGCCCGCATAAGTGTGTAGCGATTTTTTAAAATCAACCTGTTGCCATATGGCAACAAATTTATCTTACGTATATAATTGATCAATAAACGTTACTTTTTTGTATATGAATTTCACTTGTGTTTTGTTAACCATCATGACAAGACGTATGAAAGAGAGTGATATTGAAAAAATACTGATAAATTTTGAGGACTCAGATGTGTCAGATATTGATGATGATGATCCAGAAGATATTGATGTTTTACAAGATTTAATAGAAACTCTTGACCAAAATGACTCTTTTGTAAGAAAGGAGTTAACACGAGAAAATATCTATGAAGTTAATCTGGCCAATACTGAAATCGAAATAGAAGAACCTGTTGAAGATGAGTTTGTTGTGAAAAAGACTGAAGACTTCCGTTGGAGAAAATGTCCTTGGGCCACTCCAGAAACAGATTTCAACAGTGAGCATCCTCTTCAATGCCAAAAAACTCCTGTAAAGTATTTTTTGGAATACTATACGGAAGATTTTATTGACGAAGTAGTTTTAGCGACGAATCAATCAGTTATGATTAAAAACGGAACCTCATTCAATCTTTCTCGGGAAGAGTTTTTAAAATTTCTTTCCCTAGAGATAATGACTGGATCAATAGGGTATCCCAGACTAGAAATGTACTGGAAGAGCCCTACAACTATTCCAGCTTTTACAGAAAACATGGCAAGGGCCCGATTTCATTCCATTCGCAGCAATTTAAAATTTTCTGTGAATGACGTAGCTAATGACAAGCTGTACAAAGTTCGGCCCATAATAAATATGTTTTCAAGAAAGTCTTACATGATACCAAAAGACGAAAACCTTTGCATTGATGAAATGATGATTCCTTTTAGAGGTAAAACTGAGCTTAGACAATATATGCCTAAAAAGCCCATAAAATGGGGCATAAAAGTTTTCTGTTTGTGTAGTTCATCTGGCATATTGCACGACTTCGAAATTTACCAGGGCAAAAACACAATTTTATCTGGTACAAAATTGGGATTTTGCTCAGATATTGTTATCCATTTGGCAAAGACAATCCCTGAAAAACAAAACTTCAAACTGTTTTTCGATAACTACTTTTCTACTCTAAATTTAATCTTACTTTTAAGGCAAAAAGGGATTTGGTCTACTGGAACTATAAGAGCCAATAGAATAAATAGGGTCCCACTGAAGTCAGAGAAAGATTTAAAAAAAGAAGGAAGAGGCAGTTATGACTTCCGCATAGAAAGAGAAAATAATTTATTTATTATAAGATGGTTTGATGGAGGCATAGTTCAAGTAGTGTCTTCAATATATGGTGATGAACCGCTGAATGAAGTTTCGAGATTCTGCGCTGAAAAGAAGAGAAAAATTACAATACCTCAGCCCCATGTAATTGCAATGTATAATAAAAGTATGGGCGGAGTGGACAAGCTAGATTTTTTACTTTCGCTGTATAGAATTTCGATAAGATCCAAAAAGTGGACCCTCAAGGTATTCGACCATTTCATTGATATGGCTATATGTAACTCTTGGCTTGAGTATCGCAAAGATTATGAATATACCAACGGAAGTAATAAAGGTTACATGGATCTCTTAAGTTTTCGAAATGACATTGCCGATGGGCTTTTAGCTCAATCCAAACAAAATACTTGTTCCCGTAAAAGAGGACGGCCGAAAAATTCCACAGGAGGTGAGGAATTGGATAGCCCGTCAACCTCAAAAAAGGCCTATGAAAGAAAACCTTCTTCTTCTGTGCGATTCGATGGAAATCAACATTGGCCAGCTTATATAGAAAACAAAAGCAGATGCAAAAATAACGGTTGTCAAGGATATTCCAGGTACAAGTGTTCAAAATGCAATGTACATTTATGTATGCCGAACAAGGATCGAAATTGCTTTTATGATTACCACAATCTATAAATAAATGAATTCATTTGCTTATGTTTTTTGTTATTTTATTAATTTTTGTAGAAAACTTTCTCGTTGTATGAATTATTTGATTTAAGTTTTATTATATAATTTAACTTTATTTTTTATTAATATAAATTTTTTATCGTAAATGAATTATTAAAATATTATTTTCTATAAGTTTGAATAAAAAATTCAATAAAATTGTTAAAAAATAACTTTGACTTTTTATATGAAAAAATTTCTTTAAAGGAGATGAAAGCGTGAATTTTCTTATACTTTGAGAAAAATTGTTGCCATTTGGCAACAGTCTTAAAAACCCACTTCGAAAAATTTTTTAATTTTTTTTTCTTTTGATTTGAATTTTTGTTATTAAAACTATTAAAAAAATATAAAAATAAAATTTTTATTGTCCTTGAGTAAAAATATGTAGCGAAAGGGTTAACAAAAGCTGGTTTCGATATATCGTTTAATAAAAATTTTTGTCATATAAATTTAAATAACAAAAACTTTGGGGTTGCTGATATTGACGGTGATATGTATATTTTACGTCAATATGATAAAGCTAATATTATAATGCAACATAATGAGAATTGTATTCATCAGTGGCATCGAAAGCTAGGTCACCGTGATCCTACAGCTATTAGACAAATGTTTTCTGAAAATTTGGTTGATGATTTAAAGATTGTTGAATGCAATATAAAAGAGATATGCAAAACTTGTGTTAAGGGAAAGTTAACAAGAATTCCATTTCCAAAGGAATCGTTAAGCAAAACTACAGAACCATTACAGCTGATCCACAGTGATGTTTGTGGCCCAATGCAGACAGCTACACCGTCTGGAAAAAGATATATCGTTACATTTATTGACGATTACTCCGGCTTTACGACTTTATATTTGTTATCAAGAAAATTTGAGGTAGAAGAAGCACTGAAAAATTTTGTTATGTATTGTCGAACAAATTTTGGTCAAACTCCAAAAGTGATAAGATCCGATAGAGGTGGTGAATACACCGGAAGAAATTTAATGAAGTTTTTAGAGTCTGAGGGAATTAAAACTCAATTTACTGCTCCTTACAGTCCCCAACAAAATGGGAAAGCGGAAAGAAAGAACAGAACGCTAATTGAAATGGCTAGGTGTATGCTCATTGATGCCAATTTATCGTATTCGTTTTGGGGGGAAGCTGTCACAACCGCTAATTATATACAAAATAGAATTTTAACAAAATCTCTCAATTCAACACCACATGAATTATGGTATGGCTCAAAACCAAGTTTAAAAGAAATTCGTATTTTTGGGTCTAAATGTTTCGTACACATTCCTACTGAAAAAAGGCGTAAGTTAGACAATACAGCGGTAGAAATGATTTTCTTAGGTTACGATAGTAACTCTAAAGCTTTCCGTTGCTATAATAGTACATCAAAAAGAGTGGTCATTAGTCGTGATGTTCGTTTTACAGATAGTAATCATAACCCTGATTATACAGAAATATCTCTTGACCTGTTAACTCAAACCAATCGTAATGTTAACCCATTGTTGATTGAGGAGGAGAGTCCTAACTCCGTTAAGGCGGATGATGATAAAACAATCAACAATGATCTTGTGGGTGTTGAAGGAAATCCCGAAGTCAAAACAAACACACCTGCAGTTAGAGTTTCAAGTAGACAGACCAAAGGTATAGAGCCTAGAAGATTGATAGAGGAAATTTGGTTAACAAGGGAGCTAAAGGAACCTAAATCGTATCAGGAAGCTATTGAGAGTGAAGAAAAAAAGCAATGGTTGGCTGCCATGCAGGAAGAAATAGAGTCAATGAAAATTAATCAAACATGGGACTTGGTAGTTTTACCTGAAAAAGCTATCCCTATAGGAAGCAAGTGGGTTTATAAAATTAAACGTAATACGGATGGTGATGTATATCGTTTTAAGGCGCGCCTTGTGGCTCAAGGGTTTTCACAGAAATACGGAATTGACTATGATGAAGTTTTTGCCCCAGTGGTTTCTCACATAACGTTTAGAATTTTGCTCTCAATTGCAGGAAGGAATAAAATGATTGTTAATCATATTGACGCTAAAACAGCTTTTTTGAATGG
Organism: Gymnosoma rotundatum; assembly: GCA_916610165.2. Classification (NCBI taxonomy): domain Eukaryota; kingdom Metazoa; phylum Arthropoda; class Insecta; order Diptera; family Tachinidae; genus Gymnosoma; species Gymnosoma rotundatum. Next base: position 34,888,772 of record OU744340.1, read on the forward strand.
TAAACTATCAGAAACAATCTACATGAGGCAACCGGAAGGTTTTGAACAAGGTGACGAAAATATTGTGTGCCTACTGAAGAAGAGCATTTACGGTTTAAAGCAAGCGGCAAGATCATGGAATAATATTTTACATGGAATAATTTTGGAAGCTAAATTCGAGCAAAGTTTAAATGATCCGTGTTTGTATTATGGTAACATTTATGAAAAGGTATGTTACATAATTGTCTATGTCGATGATCTTATTTTAGCATGTTCTACAAGAGAACAAATAAATTATATTGAAAGTAAATTATCTGCAAATTTTGCTATACAAAATCTTGGAGATTTAAAACAGTATTTAGGCATTGAAATATCAAAAGATGCTGATGGAAATTTCCAGCTTTGTCAATCTCTTTATATTAATAAAACTGCCGAAGAATTTGGACTCCAAGAAGCCAAGCCAGCTACAACACCCATGGATTTAAGTTACGGAAAAGGAAGAGAAAATGATCCCCTCGAAAACAACACTCTGTATCGTAAATTGATTGGTCACCTATTATATATTTCAGTTAATTCCAGACCCGATATTTCAGCAGCTATAAGCATATTAGCACAAAAGGTTTCAAAGCCAACACATGAGGACTGGAACCAATGTAAGCGCGTTTTAAAATATTTAAAAACCACCTCAAAATTAAAGTTGTTGTTGAGCAATAAAAATCAAGATCAACATTTAATCGGCTACGCAGATGCTAACTGGGCTGAAGAAAGGACTGATAGGAAGTCAAATAGCGGTCGTATATTTTTCTTCAACGGTGGGACAATTTCATGGTCCTGTCAGAAGCAAACCCTCGTAGCCTCATCAACATGCGAAGCAGAATACATTTCATTATCAGAAGCAGCAAAAGAAGCAAAATGGTTAAGGCAACTTTTAACAGACTTCCACCAACCCATACAGGAACCGACAATAATCTTCAACGATAACCAAAGCTGTTTACGTATTTTAAATGATGACAAATTTTCTTTTAAAACAAAGCATATGGATACGAAGTAAAAAATGACGAAAGATCTAGTCAAGAAAGGTATCATGACTTCATGCTACTGCCCGACAGAAGAAATGATCGCCGATATTCTAACAAAACCGTTGCCACCGAACAAACATAACTATTTTTGTAATAAATGCAATTTAAGGTGAATGAGGAGGAGTGTTGGAGTAATTACATTCAATTTACATTTATTAACTTGCATAATTTACTTGTGTAGATAATGTAAACATTATAAGTTATGTTATTGTAATCACCCTGTTATGAAACTCTTATGTACTTATGAATTTCTTATAACTTAATTTATTTTTTACAAAAGTTTCATTCCAATAAACTGTGTTAAACTAGAAAGTTCTCGGCTTTTCTTTTGAAGTTCAACAAGATCCACCCTTTAATTATGCTTACACGGTAGGATGGTTTAAACTGCACTTGCGCCACTTATAAACATTGAGGAGGTATTTACTAATATAAAACTGAGAGTAATAATTCATGCTCTCGATAATCTTAATTGGGGCGATATAGAGTATGTTTCAACAAAAAAAAAAATTAAATAAATAATAAATGCCAATTTTCACAATATTGTAAAAGTACAAGATTCACAAAAGAGTAGAATTCTACTTTGGACAAAATAAGAGAGCTAACTTTCACTTGCGATACTTACATATCTCCTTACAAACAGATTCCTTATATTTTTCTTTATTGTAGTTTCTTTATCCAATAAACTTTTTGATATTTGACTTAATCCTTTTGCACTTCTCTATAGTATATATACAATTATCACAACTATTAGGGTATCCGCGTGATATACATATGTGAATAGGAAAAATTTTAAATTGATAATGTTAGAAAACATGTTTTTGTAGATGTAATTAAATAAAATAATGAATGGTGAAAATTAAGAATGGGCGCAATTAAAAATAACCTGAATTTTTCGAAATTTTAATTTAGGGGATACCCTGCATGTATTTATACATACACATGTACATACATATACACCTACGGAGAATATAAATATTTGTTGCAATGTCGATGTATGGACGTTTTATTGTAAATAAGTAAGCATTCAAATATCTTGACTTTATACTCAAAACTTGATCCCCTCTTGGGTATTTTTTTGTCGTATTTTACAGCGATGATTTAGGTTTTGTTTTTTTGAGAGAAAATATAAAAAGATAAAAGCTGACATCAGCTTTTATTGATGATGAGTAAAAGAGTTATTGTTCCTTTTTGCATTTTACCTCAGTTTTAAGCAAATAAAAAATAAAGAAAACTCAAAAAAACAACAAGAATTTTCTTTACCTTCAGGCTCTGGTAAATAAAAGATAAATGTATTTCTTTCACTTTAAAAAGCAAATAAAAACTATAAAAGACGGCCAAGTTTTTTTTAGCAATTAAGAAGTTTGTGGCAAAATTCCACCTTACCCTACTATACGTTGACTAATATTTTTTTTTGCCATGATAACTAACAAAATCTTATCAAGACACAAACTTTTCTCGTCTGAAACGACGATATTGCTATTTTGTCTTTGTTATCGACGGTCCAGACGAGAGAATTTCACGTCATGTTAAGATTTTGTTAGTTATCAGTCACGACGTTATGTAAGCCACTAGCCATCAACGTGTTATGGACATCATTCGGCTAATTTAGACTGCCAATGGTCTTCCTTGGTTCATTTACATAATTGGACGAACATAGAATGTGCTTTTAGTTTGATTGCTTCATTCCTAATTACTAAAAATATTTAAACAACCACCACGACTAAAAGGTTTTCGTCGCAATCAAAAACATAGACAAATTAATACCGTTGTTCTGCCGGCTCGTGAATACGTAGGGTTGTTTATATTATTCATTGTACTGGTATTACCAGCAATAAATTTTACGTAATTAAGTTGCGTAAGACTTTCCGATTTACGGGGATTTTTTTAAATATCAATGTGGGTATCATTTCAAAGCGTATAAAGAGATCTTTCAAGAAAGTACTTAATTTTTTTTTTTAATTCTTAACCTATGAAAAGCCTTTGTCATTTTTATGTAAAATTATATATATGCAGTACCAATTTTTTTATTATTTTTTAATGCTCTGTCACCACATTAAAATAGATTTACATAGATAGGGAAGGTTTTATACCATTCGGCATACCCGAATATAACACTCTTACTTGTTTTATTTAGATTTTGGCACTTTGGCTCCCAAATTAATACTCAGAATTAAATTATTAAAAACGCTGTAGGAAATATTGAGCTTGAGAACTTTTATTGTGTAGAATTGCAAGACGCCTCTACTATTACCATTACTATTCAGAGAAGCTTGATTGTTTCTTGTTTTCCCTTCTGCTTTAGTTTGGTTGACCAGCAAACTTTGCTACAAATAGGCTTGAGTGTCTTTAAATAATACTTTGTGGAAAATATGCGTACAATCACTAGAAACAACGACATCATGGATTTCGTAGTCCTTATGCACATTGAGCAGTGAGCATGACAGAGAATTTAAAATAAGAAAAAATTACTACATATTTGAAATTCAAAAAAAAAAAACCATGTGTCAAAATATTATTTTGTTTTGAGAAAAGGCGAAACTTATAGCTATTGATTAGCACTATAATTCGTGGTAAGGTTAATTATGGGTAACTGCTTCTTATCAAGATAATTACAAGAAACATGAGACAAAAACAGAAGTCGCTTGAAAGGCGAACAGTTTATACAGTGATTTCAACGAAACCTGATGGAATATTTTAAAATTTGATGAATTGATGAATCTGAATAATAGTTTTTATTTGATTTAAAAATATTAAGTACTCGTACTTTTTTTTATTTAATTTTAATTACTGTAGTGCGTTACATGTCGCATGCGACATTTTGTTCCATAAAATATTTTTCTTGTTATTTTTTACTTTTTCTTTAATTAGATATGCATAAGACGGTTATAATTGATTTTTAATATGTTCCATATCCGTCCCGGTTTTTTAATTTATAGTTTTGTTTCATCATCCTTTAACCTTTAGGGCGACAAAATTACTTACTTCATATGGATTCAATAAATTAACACCTGTTGTGGCTCCTCCAAACAGTAAATTAAAGTTTTTACAATATTTTCCAATTATTTTTAAAGCTGAACAGTTTAGAAACTACTTACAAAATTTCATTTGGCAAAGAACGTTTAGTGTCAGAAATTTTAAGTTATTCCAGTCACACAATTTCTAAGGCCCATGAAAACTACACTCCTATTTCAAAAAAACGCGTAGATTTCCTTAAAATTTCTGTCAAAGCTATTGATAAAATTTCTGTTGATTAAGGTTCAAAAAAGTTTTTTTTTTTTGCTAAAATGCCGAAGATTTAAAATCAAATTTTTCTATTTTCATTCCATCTTATGAAATGATGCAGTTTCTTAGTACAAACATCATGTTAAACTAAATAATATTACGTGATGCATCAAAAGATTTTGATAGACACTTAGTTCATGTGTCTGTATTGATAGAACAAAATATTATATTGCTAATATCCGTGGGAACAACAACATTTATTATGAAAAGCAATCACCTTTGATTTTAAAATAATAATCTTACGCGCGGGATTGAATCACCCCATTTTCTACGATTAATGCTTAACCCATTAACAGCCGATGGCATTTTATATGCAAAGTTATATATGTATAGTACTTAATTCTTTTCTTTTCTTTCTTTTTCTTTTCTTTTTTTTAATTCTCGGTCACCCCAATATTTGCTTTTTTGAATGGAATTACTTCACTTAACTAGATTTACATATATGATGAAGGGTATATAAGATTAATCATAGCCGAATATATCACTCTTACTTGTTTTCATTTGACTTGCATTGTGTGTCGTATGAATATAGGTACGTCGAGTCAAATCGAAATATCGCCAACATGTTCTTTAATATATTTTTTTACTTTTTCATACATATATAAAGTTATTTTTCAGCTATAACCGACGATAATGAAACAGAAGAAGATTGTAATGAAAATTCGATAGTGGCAATCACTAGACTGACCAAATTCCACGTTTTCTGTAAAAACCGAATAAATTAGTAATAAAACATGTTTAAAAGTAGTTTTTTATTCGTTACAAACAAATTAAATAGGTTCTTCATGAAAAAAAAAAATATTAATAATACGAATAAGAATAATAGTTATTTCTTTTGATAATAAGTTATTTTTGTTCCTCTGTAAAATAGTTTACTAGGTCATATATAGCTTTCGTTATCAACTTCATTGATTCAGCTACGCATGCATGCGCTTGTAATGCCTCTGAACACCCTCTTAAAGATGTTACATTTTCCTTAGCTGCGTTGGCTTGCATTTTATTTGTTTTTAGTGATCAGCTTGTACTTCGTATTATGGCGAAGATATTCACCTTTTTCGTCACAGTTTCCAAAGTTTGCCCAAAACCAAACTGGATGCTTCCTATAGCCAAATAAGGATGTTCATCCATGAAGATTACCATTTTCTGGAATTGTACATGTCATCTTAACTCTGGTAAATACATATATGTATATGTATAGTTTTTTTTTAAATTAAATATTTTTATAATTTTTTGGAAAATTCAATTTTTTGTAGTTTTGTTTTGATAATTGTTTTCTTTTAAATTATTGTATGTACATACATGCATAATATTAATAAATGAAACACGAAATGCTCTTTTTAATCGTCTAAATTTCAGACCAAAGATATTAATAAACCCGATACATACATAAACCAGAAAACATCGTCAGCTGTTAAGTTTTTTAGTTTTAAATGCGACATTCCCTTTTTAAAAACACAAAAATAAAAACGTTAACGTTTTTGTACATTTAAACGGTAAATTATAGTCTATGAACAGGATTTTATACATTTATGCCTTCAATCGTAATATAAAAGTAGAATTAATAGAAAATTATGCTCGTAATTTTGTTCACTGACTTATATACTCAAATGATTTCCATGGGATACGAGAAGAAGAAATATTCAGTAAGAAAAAAGACAATCACCCCTATCATGAATATTTTTTCACTCGAAATTTTTTCCCTTTTCCCCAAATTGCAATCGTGAATAATTCACGTGAACAATTTTTCACTTAAACAAAAATTCCCCTTATCGGGATTGATTTTTTCCCTCGAAATTTTTTCCCTTTTCCCTTAGATTTGTTCACTTAAATTTTGGCAGGGAACTGCATACATTATGCCAGTTTTTATATGTTTTAATTAGAATATTTACATCAATACCATATTTTTTTAATTCAACATCAGTTAGTGCAGTGCAGACTGACATTATGCTCGTCAAGATGCAAAACAAAGAGATTTATCTATTGGTTATAAATTTATGAAGAGTTTTTATTAAAAAAATATTTTTTAAATGATCTGATACAAAAATTTATTTTATTGAAATGGGTCAGTACCAATGTCTAGGGTATATTAGGCAAGCAGCCAAGTTGCCACAGCCCATTTGGGTCCATTGATTGGACCTTTTGTGTCTAGAGTAACTTCAAGGGCTTTTAAGCGTCTTGCACGTCACGTTCTTGAAATGAAATTGCTCTCTGTTGTAGTATCTCCTCCTCTTGCAACAACACAATAGCACCAATCATTAACATTTCTAAATTTTTCATAACTTTAAAAAAACTTGAATATTTTTTTCCCTATTAATATTTTCTTCTTTCTAATTTGTATTCAGTACGAATTGATAGCGGGAACAAACGTTCCCATGAAACTCACGATAGCAATTTTCCCTTCATGGGGAATGAAAATTTAATGGGAACAAAAATTTCACATTTTGTTCACGATAGGGGTGAATGTGCAATGACAAAATGAGGTAAAATTAATCGAAAGCGACCTAATAATTGTTACTTTTGCACCAACTATACGAAGCGAGAGAGCATAGTACGAACTAGACCTCTGCACAAATGCATTTGCTATTAAAAAGTACATACGATTTGCAAAACATAACCACTTGCTTGAGGTTATTTTAAAAACGATGAACATATTTTTGAGAACATCAAACTCATTAAGTAACTATTGGTTATACTCGACTGAGAGTATGTTAGGTGCAGCGTTGCCGCTTTGGTCCAATCGGACCAAACTTGGTAGTTTTTCGTTTTTAAAAAACAGTTTGGTAGTTTGGTTGGTTTGTTGCATTTTTTTTAAATTTTTGGTAGGTTTTCCTCCTGTAGCAATTTTTTAGCAATAGTAAATTTTTTACCTTAAAAATTCAGAACATAAAATAATACAATAACTGTGAATAGTTTTACCACTGTTTTCAAAAACTGTTTTAGGTGTAATAAAAACATCTGCTTTTTTGCATAAAGATGATTAAAGCTATAGCCATCTCTGGTTTAAGAAACGCGAACAATATTATGAAATTGAAGTTAACAATATTTTTGAGTGAAGGCTTATTTACAAGTGTTTCTATTAAAAAAATTAACAGACAAAATGGAAAAGTAAGTAAACTTTATTAATTGTATATATGCACCTTTTAATTACATAAATATTTACTAATATTGAATGTAAAGAAACAGTAAAAACAAATTTTAAAACCGAATGGTTGAGCGAATTTGATTGGCTCCAGGAAAGGTGTTCATTCTGCATAGTATGCTCTAAAACTATTTTAAATCATAACATCTATCTTAAAAATCACCAAAAGACAAATTTCCACCTCAACAATTACGGAAAAAAACCAAGTGAGTATTACAGAGTTTATGTGCAAGAAACGCATTTTTAAATTTTTGGTAGGCTGTGAACGATTTTGGTAGGATTTTTTAAAATTATTGGTAGGAAGTCAACTTCTTGTGTGGCAACGCTGGTTAGGTGAGTACATGTTTTTTTTTTCTCTTGCTTGCAAATGTTTTCTACGAACATGTCGAGTATCATGCGACGGTCAAACTTCATTTGGTACTCGCAGTACTAGGTGAAGTTTAGCAAATATGTTAATTACATTCATTTGTTTGGAATCTTTTGATCTGCCCAAAAGAAAATGGAATTAAATGAAGTAAGTTAATAATTTAGTTTATTTAGATATTTTTAATTATTTATAGCTATGTTTTTTACTACTTATTTTAATTAAATAAAATTAAAAATAATATAATAATGATACGTATATATACATATATATATATATATATATATATATATATATATA